>OY804593.1:68909359-70335903 GCA_963680895.1 Fragum sueziense
GGGGGGGGCAGAGCATTTTTTCCTTTATTTTCTTTTATGTTGAAAACTTTCTGGGAAATGAAGAAATTGGTTGTCACTGATTGGTAAGCAAATATTTATTTTCTTTTATGTTGAAAACTTTCTGGGAAATGAAGAAATTGGTTGTCACTGATTGGTAAGCAATCTATTCATTTTCAACACTGATATCTAAACATCAAGTACATCATAACATAAATTTGGGCATATTTAACAAATTTGATCTTTGCTTGCCAAAATTAAAGAAATATAGTTTACAGATCTAGTTTTGCAAGGCACAAAAAGACATGTTTTAAACTAAATAAATCAAACATAATGAAAATAGACCCCTCTAATAACATAGAACCCCCTCCCCCCCCCCCCCCCCCCCTGCCTGATCACTTCTCTCCACTTCTCCCCATCTTGGAAAACTTCTCCCTATTTTCAGTCTGAGGAGAAGTCACTTCTCCCCATTTTCAGAGAGTGTGGAGAGCCCTGATGCCATCAGTTAAAGTGACCCTTATTTCTTAGTAGGCTGTATTTGTAGTAAAAAGATTTTCAAATTTCTGTCTAAAGGCCCAGTCACACATATTGCATCCACACCACATCCAAAACTATACTGCACAGGTCCCCTGTTTCAGACATGCTCTGGCTGTGATATGGTTGCAGAAAAGTGCATGTGACCAGGCCTTAAGTATCGAAAATTGAGCTAACAATGAAATATACAGAAACAATGGACAGAAATATTTCAAAACTGGAACTTGTATTAATTCTAAAAACAACTTATAAACTGCTCATTTTGTGATACATGGTTAACCATTTCCAACACTGATAAACTCTTTTTGACTCCCATAAAGATATAGGCTTTGGAAAACATTTTTGAAAATGAAGAAATTGCTTTTTACAAGCAATTTCTTCATTTTCCACAATGTTTTCTGCCAAAAAAGACAGAAAAATAACAAATTTTGTTCACTTAAAATTGTTGCCTGCAATATCTTTGAATTTGGACCATTCTAAAAGTTTGCCGTTTGGTAATGGGTTAATGTGTTATGTTGTATAGAACTTGTAAATCTTGAACATTTATATGATGATTTAATTACTTAAGGTCTAGAAATAAACCACTGACAGCTGTATGGGTTATGTCTATCAATACAACTAGAACTGTCGCAAAGCGGACAAATACCCCCACTAGCACCTTGTCACTGGAAAAGTGCTATAGGTCAAAAGGTTCTGTAGTTGGAGCACAGAAAAGAATTTTAAACAAAGTCCAACTGTGACATTGACCTTTGACCTTGGTGACCCAAAAACGATAGGGCACCCCCTTGGATCATGGGCAACAACTGTGTAAAGTTTCATGATCCTAGGTCAACCGATTCTCGAGTTAGAGCACGGAAACGGATTTTAAACAAAGTCCGATTGTGACCTTGACCTTTGACCTTGGTGACCCCAAAACAATAGGGCACCTCCTTGGGTCATGGGCAACAACTGTGTAAAGTTTCATGATCCTAGGTCAACCGGTTCTTGAGTTAGAGCACGGAAATGGATTTTAAACAAAGTCCGATTGTGACCTTGACCTTTGACCTTGGTGACCCAAAAACAATAGGGCACCCCCTTGGATCATGGGCAACAACTGTGTAAAGTTTCATGATCCTAGGTCAACCGGTTCTCAAATTAGAGCACGGAAACAGATTTTAAACAAAGTCCGAATGTGACCTTGACCTTTGACCTTGGTGACCCCAAAACAATAGGGCACCTCCTTGGGTCATGGGCAACAACTGTGTAAAGTTTCATGATCCTAGGTCAACCGGTTCTCGAGTTAGAGCACGGAAATGGATTTTAAACAAAATCCGATTGTGACCTTGACCTCTGACCTTGGTGACCCAAAAACAATAGGGCACCTCCTTGGGTCATGGGCAACAACTGTGTAAAGTTTCATGATCCTAGGTCAACCGGTTCTCGAAGTAGAGCACGGAAACGGATTTTAAACAAAGTCCGATTGTGACCTTGACCTTTGACCTTGGTGACCCAAAAACAATAGGGCACCTCCTTGGGTCATGGGCAACAACTGCAGGGTGCCCACCCTTCATCTGGAATAAAATTCCCTGACTTTTCACTGACTTTTCCCTGACCAAAATTCATTTTTCCCTGACCTTTTTGCGCGCTAAACGGCCTCATTCTCCCCTAAAGCTGCTCGATCCATCGCCTATTTATCAAGATTTCTTACAATAACAATTCAAATGTGATTGTTGAACTTACTTGTTTTAGTAGAATCCTAGAAATACTTAACTTTTTATACATGATGAAGAGAAAAGATAATTTGTCCAGCTTGAAATAGCTAAATACACTTTCTTTGACAACAATTGAAATGTAAATACTTATGGTTGAAGTTATCACTAAAACTTTTAAGTGTACACCTCATAAGAGAAAATGAGATATATACTACATCAGTCTTTGTCTTACTTAAACTGTTTCAAACAACTTTCTGTGAGCATTTTAAATATTAACTGGCCAATTAATAAGGCCCTTACTTATCTAGATACTTTCAAAACAAAATTTCCTGCACTGATAGCCTTTCAAACTTATCTTCACTTATTAAAATAGTATCCTGTTTACTAGTTATTTTCAGTCATTTTCTGGAAAAAATGGATACCTCTGTGCATGTGTGAACAGTTTATCATTAGCACAATTTAATGTACATTTTTAACATATTGCAAGCTAAAGTATTGCAATTTTAGAGCATTTTAAAACCAGCTTTGTGCTAAAATTGATTTTCTATCAATCAGGTACAAGTGCAACTAATGAATGCTATTAGGAAACAGGCGATAATGGATATATTTGAGGGCTTTAATCATTTGACATCAAAATGTCACTTGAACGAAGACAATGGTAATATCTAAGTGATTTGGAAGGAGATGGCATACATGACTTTAATCATGTTACACTCATCATCAAACTCAAAAGCAATTAAAACCAAATTGTGCAGTTCTTGAAGCTGTGCAAGTATTAATACACATACCACACCACATTATGTAACTACCCTCTTAGTATCAATATTTCTTCAACCTCTTCTGAAGATGTTCAATATTCTTCTCTTCACTGTCAGCTTCTTTCCTCTTGCTTACAGTTTTAGCCCTAAGAGCATTAGATTTCAATAGAAACCCATTTCAAATGTTCAGCCTTTATTCAACATTAAAATGATAAATGATTAGTGCAGAGTCATGTTTAAAAGAACAACTGGTTTGTTAATTAAAACTTGAAAAATACCATAGATATGATTATCTGTTTTACTATAATTTCATTTTCTTCTATTTGTTTTGTTTGAGCAAAAGAAAATTTCAAAGTTCCCTGACTTTTCCCTGACTTTTTAAACTTTTCAGATTTCCCTGACCATTTTTCAAAATTCCATGACTTTTCCCTGACCTTGAAGAAAATACAATTTTCACTGACTTTTCCCTGACCAGTGGGCACCCTGAACTGTGTAAAGTTTCATGACCCTAGGTCAACCGATTCTCGAGTTAGAGCACGGAAACGGATTTTAAACAAAGTCCGATTGTGACCTTGACCTTTGACCTTGGTGACCCAAAAACAATAGGGCACCTCCTTGGGTCATGGGCAACAACTGTGTAAAGTTTCATGATCCTAGGTCAACCAGTTCTTGAGTTAGAGCACGGAAACGGATTTTAAACAAAGTCCGATTGTGACCTTGACCTTTGACCTTGGTGACCCAAAAACGATAGGGCACCTCCTTGGATCATGGGCAACAACTGTGTAAAGTTTCATGATCCTAGGTCACCTGGTTCTCAATATTAGAGCACGGAAACGGATTTTAAACAAAGTCCGATTGTGACCTTGACCTTTGACCTTGGTGACCCAAAAACAATAGGGCACCTCCTTGGGTCATGGGCAACAACTGTGTAAAGTTTCATGATCCTAGGTCAACTGGTTCTCGAGTTAGAGCACGGAAACGGATTTTAAACAAAGTCCGATTGTGACCTTGACCTTTGACCTTGGTGACCCAAAAACAATAGGGCACCTCCTTGGGTCATGGGCAACAACTGTGTAAAGTTTCATGATCCTAGGTCAACCGATTCTCGAGTTAGAGCACGGAAACGGATTTTAAACAAAGTCCGATTGTGACCTTGACCTTTGACCTTGGTGACCCAAAAACAATAGGGCACCTCCTTGGGTCATGGGCAACAACTGTGTAAAGTTTCATGATCCTAGGTCAACCGGTTCTTGAGTTAGAGCACGGAAATGGATTTTAAACAAAGTCCGATTGTGACCTTGACCTTTGACCTTGGTGACCCAAAAACAATAGGGCACCTCCTTGGGTCATGGGCAACAACTGTGTAAAGTTTCATGATCCTAGGTCACCTGGTTCTCGAGTTAGAGCACGGAAACGGATTTAAAACAAAGTCTGATTGTGACCTTGACCTTTGACCTTGGTGACCCAAAAACAATAGGGCACCTCCTTGGGTCATGGGCAACAACTGTGTAAAGTTTCATGACCCTAGGTCAACCGGTTCTCGAGTTAGAGCACGGAAACGGATTTTAAACAAAGTCCGATTGTGACCTTGACCTTTGACCTTGGTGACCCAAAAACAATAGGGCACCTCCTTGGGTCATGGGCAACAACTGTGTAAAGTTTCATGATCCTAGGTCAACCGGTTCTCGAGTTAGAGCACGGAAACGGATTTTAAACAAAGTCCGATTGTGACCTTGACCTTTGACCTTGGTGACCCAAAAACAATAGGGCACCTCCTTGGGTCATGGGCAACAACTGTGTAAAGTTTCATGACCCTAGGTCAACCGATTCTCGAGTTAGAGCACGGAAACGGATTTTAAACAAAGTCCGATTGTGACCTTGACCTTTGACCTTGGTGACCCAAAAACAATAGGGCACCTCCTTGGGTCATGGGCAACAACTGTGTAAAGTTTCATGATCCTATGTCAACCGGTTCTTGAGTTAGAGCACGGAAACGGATTTTAAACAAAGTCCGATTGTGACCTTGACCTTTGACCTTGGTGACCCAAAAACAATAGGGCACCTCCTTGGGTCATGGGCAACAACTGTGTAAAGTTTCATGATCCTAGGTCACCTGGTTCTCAATATTAGAGCACGGAAACGGATTTTAAACAAAGTCCGATTGTGACCTTGACCTTTGACCTTGGTGACCCAAAAACAATAGGGCACCTCCTTGGGTCATGGGCAACAACTGTGTAAAGTTTCATGATCCTAGGTCAACCGGTTCTCGAGTTAGAGCACGGAAACGGATTTTAAACAAAGTCCGATTGTGACCTTGACCTTTGACCTTGGTGACCAAAAAACAATAGGGCACCTCCTTGGGTCATGGGCAACAACTGTGTAAAGTTTCATGATCCTAGGTCAACCGGTTCTCGAGTTAGAGCACGGAAACGGATTTTAAACAAAGTCCGATTGTGACCTTGACCTTTGACCTTGGTGACCAAAAAACAATAGGGCACCTCCTTGGGTCATGGGCAACAACTGTGTAAAGTTTCATGATCCTAGGTCAACCGGTTCTCGAGTTAGAGCACGGAAACGGATTTTAAACAAAGTCCGATTGTGACCTTGACCTTTGACCTTGGTGACCCAAAAACAATAGGGCACCTCCTTGGGTCATGGGCAACAACTGTGTAAAGTTTCATGATCCTAGGTCAACCGGTTCTTGAGTTAGAGCACGGAAACGGATTTTAAACAAAGTCCGATTGTGACCTTGACCTTTGACCTTGGTGACCCAAAAACAATAGGGCACCTCCTTGGGTCATGGGCAACAACTGTGTAAAGTTTCATGATCCTAGGTCACCTGGTTCTCGAGTTAGAGCACGGAAACGGATTTAAAACAAAGTCTGATTGTGACCTTGACCTTTGACCTTGGTGACCCAAAAACAATAGGGCACCTCCTTGGGTCATGGGCAACAACTGTGTAAAGTTTCATGATCCTAGGTCAACCGGTTCTCGAGTTAGAGCATGGAAACGGATTTTAAACAAAGTCCGATTGTGACCTTGACCTTTGACCTTGGTGACCCAAAAACAATAGGGCACCTCCTTGGGTCATGGGCAACAACTGTGTAAAGTTTCATGATCCTAGGTCAACCGGTTCTCGAGTTAGAGCACGGAAACGGATTTTAAACAAAGTCCGATTGTGACCTTGACCTTTGACCTTGGTGACCCAAAAACAATAGGGCACCTCCTTGGGTCATGGGCAACAACTGTGTAAAGTTTCATGATCCTAGGTCAACCGGTTCTCGAGTTAGAGCACGGAAACGGATTTTAAACAAAGTCCGATTGTGACCTTGACCTTTGACCTTGGTGACCCAAAAACAATAGGGCACCTCCTTGGGTCATGGGCAACAACTGTGTAAAGTTTCATGACCCTAGGTCAACCGATTCTCGAGTTAGAGCACGGAAACGGATTTTAAACAAAGTCCGATTGTGACCTTGACCTTTGACCTTGGTGACCCAAAAACAATAGGGCACCTCCTTGGGTCATGGGCAACAACTGTGTAAAGTTTCATGATCCTACGTCAACCGGTTCTTGAGTTAGAGCACGGAAACGGATTTTAAACAAAGTCCGATTGTGACCTTGACCTTTGACCTTGGTGACCCAAAAACGATAGGGCACCTCCTTGGGTCATGGGCAACAACTGTGTAAAGTTTCATGATCCTAGGTCACCTGGTTCTCAATATTAGAGCACGGAAACGGATTTTAAACAAAGTCCGATTGTGACCTTGACCTTTGACCTTGGTGACCCAAAAACAATAGGGCACCTCCTTGGGTCATGGGCAACAACTGTGTAAAGTTTCATGATCCTAGGTCAACCGGTTCTCGAGTTAGAGCACGGAAACGGATTTTAAACAAAGTCCGATTGTGACCTTGACCTTTGACCTTGGTGACCAAAAAACAATAGGGCACCTCCTTGGGTCATGGGCAACAACTGTGTAAAGTTTCATGATCCTAGGTCAACCGGTTCTCGAGTTAGAGCACGGAAACGGATTTTAAACAAAGTCCGATTGTGACCTTGACCTTTGACCTTGGTGACCCCAAAACAATAGGGCACCTCCTTGGGTCATGGGCAACAACTGTGTAAAGTTTCATGATCCTAGGTCAACCGGTTCTTGAGTTAGAGCACGGAAACGAAAAAGTCTACGGACGGACGGACGGACGGATGGACGGACGGACGGACGGATGGACGGACAGACAGACAGACATGGTGAAACCAATATACCCCCCTCTACTTCGTAGGTGGGGGGTATAAAAACTCTTCTACTCCAGGATAAGTTTTATCCCATGCGAACAGTAACAATTCCAAATTAGAATGTGCTGCAAAAGCATAGACAAAATTTATGTTGAGAAAGGTAGAATTTTAAGATACAATAAAAGAGAAAACGTTTGAGACAAAAGGAGAAAATACTTGTTATCAGTTTTTTCTACCTTGGCCTCAAAGTTTTCCAAGGCTTTTTCATACATAGGAACGACAAATCCAGGTCGTGTTTGAAAGATTAACTTCCCATGAAAAGGGCTGATAATTGCTATTTGTTAATCAAGATGAAGTTATAACAAGACATAATCTTTATTTCCGTTCACCCTTTCCAAATGGCAAAATATTATGGTTGTCCTTTTTAAAAGCTACTGCTGACGACAAAATTGACACTGATAAAGATAGCATTTGTGTACAATATATAAGAGAAAACATTGAGGCAAAAGGAGAAAATGCTGATATTCAGCATTTTCTTCTTTTGCCTCAGTTTTCCCATATTTCCAGTTTTCTTTTTCATACTAGAAACATCAAAATCAGGGGCCATACCATCAACGGTCGATAGTACAATTATTTTTTGCGTAATAACATGTAACAACAAACCTGATTGGCCCAATCTAATTTCTCGTGCAATCAGATGTCTTGTTATACAGCTAACACAAAAACATTTTTGTAAGATCGTTGATAATAGGGGCCCAAGGTCAGATGAAAAGTTAACTTGCCATGAAATGCACTAATAATTGCAAGTTGTTAATTAACCCTTTCCCAAACGGCAAAATTTTAGGGTGATCCACTTCAAAAACTGCCACAAATGACAAAATGGAACTTATTAGAGATAAAATTTGTGTAAAATATGACATAGAAAATATTGAGACAAAAGGAGAAACTGCTGGTTATCAGCAGTTTCTTCTTTTGTTTCAATGTTTTCCCAAGTCTTTTCTTTTAGGGACGTCAAAACCAGGTCTTGTTTGGGAAAGGGTTAAGATCTTTCTTCGATTTATAGAGGCTGGTGCACAAAACCATGTGTTCCTGTAGTATTATAGACAGAATCTCACTCACCTTGGCAGTTTCTGGTTCCCGAGCTATCATAGGTCTGTAGTTGATATTTACAAAGTCTAAACCACTGCATATTGTGACCGTCCGCGATTCCAGGGGACCGTTGCCTTTCTGTTCTAAATCTACAATCACCTTCGGATCCTGCAATAACAACATTGCTGCTTTTCGACAAAAACCTCATAACTGCACCTTGACGCAAATTGCAGTTATGAGGTTTTTTGTTGAAAAGCAATGATATATAACACTGCATGTAGTTGATATTCATAAAGTCTAAACAACTGCGTATTTTTACTGTCAGTGATTCAAGGGGACCGTTACCATTTTGTTCTAAATCTACAATCCCCTTCGGATCCTGCAAAAATATTATAAACATTTAGTTTTTAAGACCTGGTCACATACACAATTCTGCGTCCACATCATGGCCGGATCACGTCTGAATCAGGGGACCCATGCAGTATAATTTTTGAGGTGATGTGGATGTGATATGGATGCGGATTCGTATGTGACAGGGCCCTTAAATAGAACTAAACAGTCTTACACTGGCGTAGGAAAGGGGGGGGGCATGTCCCCCCCCCAATAATTTAGAAGGGGGGGCAGCATATCCTATGCCCCCCCCCCCCAATAATACACCCATACTTAAGCATTTTGCCCCTCCCAATATCATAAACCTTCCTACGCATATGTCTTAAGATTGAAAACACCTTAAATTGAGGGTTCAAATTAGATCCTCTCACCCGAAGAATTAAAATGTGCACCCACAATATAGGGTTAAGGTAACAAATGATGTATTTAGAAGGCACTCAAACCCTCTAAAGTGTGCAGAAATTAACCCTTTCCAAAACAACCAAATTTTATTTTAGGGTGGTGCAATTTGAAAACTGATTCAGATAACAAAATGGCTTTTGAAAAGGATAAGATTTGTGTACAATGTAGCTCAAAAATATTGAGACAAAAGGAGAAAATTCTGGTAATCAGCATTTTCTTCTTTTGCCTCTATGATTTACAAAGCTTTTTCTCTCAGTGACATCAATACAAATACATGGTTTTGGAAAGGGTTAAAAGCACATCAATTTGGACCATTGATGACCTTGACTTTTTTCTCACTATGGCTTCTAGCACATCAACCTTATGTCGACACCAGTCCATTAGAAAATTATCAGAGATTTTCTTCACCAATAAACACATCTCACAAAAAGCCAGACGCGCCAAAATCAACACTTTCACAGAGAAACAGATAACAGACGAATAACCCATTACCAAACGATAAAATTTTGGAGTAGTCCAATTTGAAAGAAGTTGCAGGCGACATTTAAATGTGATGAAATTTCCAAATTTTTAGCTTTTCGGAAAGAAAACATTGTGGGAAATGAAGAGATTGCTTCTCACAAGCAATTTCTTCATTTCCCATGATGTTTTCCAAAGTCTTTATCCTGTGGGGTGTCAAAAAACGTCACTGTGAGGTAATGGGTTAAAGACCTTCTTGTATATTGTCGGTGTTATTGCAAAACCTTATAACTACAGCTTTAATCAAGCTGTAGTTACAAGGTTTTGCAATAACACAAACAATTTTCATTTTGATTCCAAACCCTATATTGTGAGTACTCAGTCATATGAATCATCTGAAAAAGATGATTCATATGAGTAGTCACAATATAGGGTTTAAATGATATTGAATCATTTTTAGCATTAACATCTTTACTGAACAACAAAATTTCATATAAGTTGTTGCAGACAACAATTTCAAATGAATGAAATTTCACATTTTTTGGTATATTCGGGTAGAAAACATTGCGAGAAATGAATTAAAGAAATTGCTTTACTTTCCACACTGTTTACCAAAGCCTTTATCTTAAAGGGCATCAAAGGCATCACTGTGGTAATGGGTTAACTCTTTCGCTGCCAATGTGCCGATAAGCGACCCATAGGAAGACTGCCAATGTCGCAAATCGGCGACTTTCAAACAATAGCTTAATGAGGTCATTCAAGGTCAAGGGCAAGGTCATCTGAACAAACTGTCTGATAAAAAGTATGCTATTAGGCAAAACAATTTATATAAATGTGCAATGCTTCCTAAAAGTTTCAGCTTAATATTATCAAACAACGATATTTTACTATTCTATAAACTGATAAGCCCTCTTGTGAAGTTTCAAAAATTTGGCACTGGAAAAAGAACAATTCCAGGAAATTTGGCAGCGAAAGAGCTAAAAAGACTCAGTCACTCTAATCTGTGATTTCTACTTACATTTATCTTGGGAGCTAACCCCAGTCTGATATCGTTGACTTGTGAAATCTCCAGCACTTGGCCTTCCTGGAAGCAGAAAATACCAGATTTGATTGTCTTGATTCATTTATCCGTTGCCAGATGACAAAATCGGACAATGGCAATGTGGACAGCTATTACAAAACAGAAAATATTCTAATTTGATTGTCTTGATTCATTTATCTATTGCCAGATGACAAAATCGGACAATGGCAATGTGGACAGCTATTACAAAACAGAAAATATTCTAATTTGATTGTCTTGATTCATTTATCTATGGCCAGAATGACAAAATCAGACAATGGCAATGTGGACAGCTATTACAAAACAGAAAATATTCTAATTTGATTGTCTTGATTCATTTATCTATGGCCAGAATGACAAAATCGGACAATGGCAATGTGGACAGCTATTACAAAACAGAAAATATTCTAATTTGATTGTCTTGATTCATTTATCTATTGCCAGATGACAAAATCGGACAATGGCAATGTGGACAGCTATTACAAAACAGAAAATACCAAATTTGATTGTCTTGATTCATTTATATATTGCCAGATGACAAAATCGGACAATGGCAATGTGGACAGCTATTACAAAACAGAAAATATTCTAATTTGATTGTCTTGATTCATTTATCTATGGCCAGAATGACAAAATCGGACAATGGCAATGTGGACAGCTATTACAAAACAGAAAATATTCTAATTTGATTGTCTTGATTCATTTATCTATGGCCAGAATGACAAAATCGGACAATGGCAGATCAAAACAGATGATTAAGACAGAATTTGTGTAGAAAAAAGTACAGAAAATATTGAGGCAAAAGTAAAAACTGCTGGTTATCAGCAGTTTCTTCTTTTAGCTTCGATGTTTTTTTTTCAAGCCATTTCTATTAGGGACATCAGAACCAGGTCTTGTTTGGGAAAGGGTTAAATGATTGTGGGATTCTTTTATCTATTGCCAGATGACAAAATCAGACAATTGACCAAACGCCGACTGTCAATCAAAAACATCGATTAGCCAATGGACGATCAGAAAAATGTCATGCCCCAATTGTTCTTCGTTACACGCGTTTTTGTATCGATTTATCGACTGGCAATCAAAACAATCGACATGCCAATGGCAAAGAATTTTGTGCTAACAATAGATTAGGTTTACCGTTATGTGTTGATAAACCGTCGGTGTTGTTATAAAATCTCGTAACTACGGCTTAATTCAAGCCGTAGTTACGAGATTTTATAACAACACCTACGAAATACTCTTTTATTTGTCCGAATTTACGTAACGATTAACTGGATAAAATCGTTCCCTATTAACGATCACATCTCCATTGTTTGTCCTAAATTCTATGTTGGGCGGAGCGATCTGTCGATTGGCGTTTGGTCAATTAGTCTCAGTCTGACAGGCAGTTAGGATCCACATATTATGAGCAATTACCCAAAAGACAACATTTTAATTAAGTCCAAATTGGAAGAGTATACCATGTCAGGTAGTGGTTTGGTGAAGACAGACTGAGGGATCAAGGACAGTAGGACACCAAATGATAAATACAAAATGCCTAACACATGAACACAGGTCGACCATTCCATGAACAGATTTCCATGCATGGACATAAAAATTTCCTGGAGGCTCTGCTCTGAGTAAATGATTGTTATTTCCTATGTAATGGATTTAAATGATAGAATTACCACACACCACATCTGCTGCAGATGATAAAATGAGTGTAATATTGGATTATGAACACAACATCGCACAGAAAAACTCTGGGGAAAAAGGAGAAAATGCTGGTCACGTGCATTTCCTTCTCTTACCTAAATGCTTTCCCAAACCTTTTCTACCAGGGACGTCAAAACCAGGTTTAACCAGTACCCAGGTCTTGTTTGGGAAATGGTATAACAGATTTCTATGCGCACACATGAAATCGCAAGTGCTAGATCAAAACCAATGTATCTATACAGCTTGAAAAAGCTGGAGTTACAAGGTTTTGTTCTCCCACCAATGAAATTGCTGCATTTCAACGAAAACCTTGTAACTGCAGCTTAAAACAAGCTGCAGTTGCAAGGTTTTTGATGAAAAACGATGATATGGTAGAAACTGCTCAGTGAATGATTGTTATTTTCCTATGTAATGGTTTTAGGTAATCGAGTTACCAGGAAATTGGAAAGCAATGAAAATCCACAGTGATTGGATTAAATGTTGTGTTAACAAGATTTTGGGATGCTATATAATAGCTCTAACTGTTTTCACTCCCTGTATTCTAAATCCTCTCCTAATATAAACAAGACATTGCTGATTTAAATCTACATATACTACGGTTGGTGCCATATCGTATGGCACGTGTTTATGTTTTGTTTAACGTTCAATTACATTTGAACAAAATATAAACATTGTGCCATACAATGTGGCTACAACTATAGGTAGAAATGGCTTGAGAGAACATTGAGAATGAAGAAGAAATTATTGAAGACCAGCAATTTCTGATTCTGGCTCCGTATTTTATCTGCACTACATTGCAATGAAATCCTATCTCTATCAACTCCCTCTTACCAATATTCTGGTCATGACATCCCTTATTACAAAACTATGGGGGAAAGAAAAGAAATGCAGATAACAAGCAGTTTCTCCTTTTCCTTTAAAATTTTCTCAACAATGATATCCCAGTATTCTTCATATTTAACAAATATTTTCTTATCTGCAGATCCTTTGACTTCAACCACTCTAAATTTTTGCCATGATAATATGGAATGAATTTCTGTGTTTGCTTGCCAAAATATTTTTCTCATAGTTAACATCACACCTGTTAAGTTTGTTCTATGGAATTTCACTGCAACTAGAGAAACAAGTATCAATAAGTCACTTTTCCACAAAAACCTTGTAACTGCAGCTTGTTTTAAGCTGCAGTTACAAGATTTTTTATTGAAAAGCAGCGATATTACTTGCATATTTTGAGAGGTTTCATAGTACTATGCTGCGTACTCATGCAATATTTTAAAAGTTTCAAGGTCCTTGCTTTCATTTTCATTTTTTTATATTACCTGCAATGGCTTGAACCCATGTTTCTTGTTCAGCAATATGTCCGTCTGCTCTAATTTGAAAGCTGCAGCCGGCCACGAAATTGCACAAACCAAAATGTGAATCAGTTCACAGAAAAGCAAGAAAACAATGAAGGAAAACAAAGAAAATGCATCCCTCATCCAACATCCATGGTATTATTTTTCTCTGATTCTATTTCGATAATAGTACAAGTATTGATGAAAAGTAATGAATTGGTCTACAAATATCTGCCTTAAAAGGCCGGAGAGTTTGATATGAACATGTCAATCTTGATCTACAACACATCAATGGTTACTGGCTTTTTGGGTCATCTTGTCAGCTATACAAATATTACAATATTACTTATGCTAACCCCTTCCCTGAACTGCCATTTAATGATCTAGAATGTTCTAGAACAGTTCTAGAACTAAAATGTGTTCTTCAGCCTTTTTTTCCGCAGTTGTAGAACTACTGCCTAACAATCTAGAACATTCTAGAACAGTTCTAGAACTAAAATGTGTTCTTCAACTTTTTTCGGAGGGGCTATCCCCAATCACGACCCTCGAGACTGTTTGCAACCTTTTGCCGTTTGGAACAAGTTTGCAACATGATCTCGAGCGTAATACAGTGACCACCATATTGAACGTGAAAGTAGACTCGCGTAAATGACATCATCAAAACAAATCAATCCTTTAGCTAACGTTATGATTCAAGTGAAATATACTGTCAATAATCGGTAAATCTTATCAATTTTTTCATCTTGTAAAATTTTATCACATTCATGAGGATACAATCGACTTTTGAACGCTGTTTGTTCAAATATTTTTCTGGCGTAGATTTAAATAGTTGTTTGGTCTGCTTCCGTTGTTATAGACCAGACTACCGTTGTTATGCTTGCGGAGTGATATGGGCAGGATCGGCTCATGCCGGCAACTGTAATACATTCGAGCCGATCTTGAGTAACGATAAGATCCGAGAATATTCGAATGGGGCTATCCCAACACCAGCAAAAGGCAGAGAAGGACCTGATTGGATTGAATGTAGTTTTACTCGAAAGCTAAGGTCATATGGAGATTATAGACCTCTGTTTAACCCTTTCCCAAATAAGATCAGATTTTGACGTCCCTATTAGAAAAGGCTTGGGAAAGCATTGAGACAAAAGAAGAAACTGCTGATAACCAGCAGTTTCTCCTTTTGTCTCAATATTTTCTGGATGATATTTTAGACAAATTCTATCTTTAACATCATCCCTTTAGTCGTCTGCACCAACTTTCAAATTGGATCACCCTAAACTTTTGCTGTTTGGGAAAGGGATAAAGTCTGACCAAAAAGACTGGAGGTACATTGGATTGAAACTGTGACCCCCCTGTTACAAGTTCAGCGCATTACCTCTACACCGATTCCTCTCCCAGAGAAGGGCCTGAAGTGTTGTAATGGCGAAAGTACATGATTGTAATGATGAAAAGAAAATTATTGGTCTACGGATAACCATTATTCCTGGTAAAAAGACTGGAGAATTTTGCTAAGTACATATCAATCTTGTTCTAAAGCAATCAATCAATGTTTAGACAGAGTTTAGATAATCATAGCTTCTTATCAAAAACCTTGTAACTACATCTTGTTTAAAGCTCTATTTACCAGGTTTTTTTAAGAAAGCAGTGTAATTTCTTCTTCTACTAGCATTCAAATACATCATAGGCTTTAACCCTTTCCCAAACAAGACCTGGTTTTGACATCCCTAAGAGGATAGGCTTGGGAAAACATTGAGGCAAAAGAAGAAAGTGCTGAAAATCAGCACTTTCTCCTTTTGCCTCAATAATTTTCTGGGCCAAATTGTCCACAAAATTTGTCTTTATTGGTGTTCATTTTGTCATCTTCAGCAGCTTTTGATTTGGATCAGTCCTAAATTTTGCCGTTTGGGAAAGGCTTTAAGCCTTCAACATCCTGATATGTGGGGTAATTACAGATAAATATTTGGCAAATTGTTGCTGTCAATCAATCTATTGATTAGCCAATCAAATGATTCAGCTTAGTTAATTTCATTTGTATGTAGCCCGTAATATCTTTTCCCACATTCATCTATGACCAAGGTAAGCCTGGATTGCTAAGTCAGCAACATTACAGTCTATCAAGCCAGTGGCCTTGAGTTTGAACCCAAGCTCGCACAATATCTTTTCTGACAATTGACAAAAAACATTTCCCCTGCGAAAAGTTAATTTAAGTTCAAAAACTGTTCTAGAATGTTCTAGAATGTTAAGTGACACCTTTAGAACTGTTCTATGAACTTTTCTAGAACATTCTAGAATGTTAAATGGCACTTCTAGAAATATTCTAGAACAATTCTAGAAGTGCCATTAAACATTCTAGAACATTCTAGAACAGTTTTAGAACTAGAAATATGTTCTTGAACTTTTTTTGCAGGGGTTGTCTCTCTCACAACAATGGATGAATGGTTTATGAATCACCAAAGTAGGAGGAGCAGCATGTGGCTAAGATTGGATGTTGTGTTTATACTGGTGTGAGAAACACCAGGAACACATGGTTAGGACTACATCAGCTGCCAAATATGATTGCAAAGTTGGTCATCATAGCAGTAGACCTCATTCACACAACTCCTTATGTCTAAAGTTTATGATAGGGAACGATTTTATCCAATTAACAGTGACAATCCAATTAACAGTGACATAATTTTGGACAAACAAATAGTTTCATTTGTGTTGTTGTAAAATCTGGTAACTACTGCTTGATTTGAGCCGTAGCTACAAGGTTTTATAACAACACTGACAGTTAATCGAAACGATGGTAAACCAAGTCTATTTTTAGCACAAAATTCTTTGCTATTAAACAAATCTAGTCAAGGGAGTTAATTTGACCACTTTCTATTATCAGAGTTATGTAACCTTTTATATCTGGTACTATCATAACTTGGATCTGGTCCAGTCCCTGATGAACCTAGATAGCATTCCCTGACTCCAGTGCAGTTTAACTTTGATAGACATTTCATCATTTATCAAAACATATCACAAATTAAACCTTTCCCAAACAAGATCTGGTTTTGATGTCTCAAACTAAAAAGGCTTGGGAAAACATTGAGACAAAAGAAGAAACTGCTGATAACCAGCAGTTTCTCCTTTTGTCTCAATATTTTCTGTACTCAAATCCCTTCCTTTTTAACATCAAATTTATCCTCTAAAGAAGCTTTTGAATAGGGCTGCCTTAAAATGTTGTTGTTTGGGAAAGAGTTAAACCTTTTCATGTTGATTCCTGATATTTTCTGGCTATTAGTATATTACCAAAGAATAAGATCAGCCTGCACATAATGTGCACTCTGACCTTATTCTATACATCCTGCTTTTCTAAATTTGTGTACATCTACATCTACAGGTCCTGATGCACACTTCTGCTGATTAAAAAGCAAATATGACTATTACTGTAAAAGGAGTTGTCCGGACAAGCATTTTTTGTTAAATCAGGGGTGACGTAACTTAAACATTATCGATCAGACTTTTGTGACTTTCGGGTCCTAATGCACACTTCTACTAAGTATGAAGCAATTCTGATGGTGACAGTAGGAGGAGTCGCCCGGAAATCAGGTTTTCAATGCATCAAGGGACGTAACTTGACCAGAAAATATTTTTCTGGCAGACTGTGGAAAATGAAGAAATTGATTTCAAATCCATAATGGAAAGACCTTTAAAATTTCATCAACTTGAAATTGTTGTCTGCAACACTTTTCAAATTGGAACAGTCCAAAATTTTGCTGCCTGGTAATGGCTTAAAGCACATAATGAAGCCTTCTCAAAAGCATAACTAATCAGTATGTAATTACAAGGCAATGAGGCTAACAGTTATTCATTTTCATTTCTCTCAAGTAATTCTAATTAAAGCCCAACACTAATTACCCTGTCAGATTGAAACAGATCAAAACTTGTTACTTATACATAAATACATGGAAATCTGGTACTGGCTAAGTCTTGCAAATTAACCCTTTCCCAGCCAATGATTGATCATGATGTATTCAGCATAATTATAAAAGATCTTTTTTTTTTTCTCAATAAAGATAATAACTCTTCCTTATTCTCCAATTTGTTAAATGATTGAATGAGCGGTGCTCAAGACTCATTCAACCCATTACCAAAGGGTTAAATTTTGGACTTGTCCAAATTCAAAGCTTGTTGCAAGCTATTTCTTTATTTTTCACATTATTTTCCAAAGCCAATTTCTTGTAGGGAATCAAAAAGAGTCACTGTGGGGTAATGGATTAACCAGTATTTCATTTCACGCTGCTGGAGCACCTAACCATAGAGTCCAGGTGGTATTTCTCTCACCAGTACCACCACAACATCCAATCTGAGCCTCCAGCTGCTCATCTCACTTTACCCATTACCAAACGACAAAAATCTAGACTGCTTCAAATTCAAAGATGTTGCAGACGACAATTTAAACTGTATGAAATTTACATTTTTTGTTCTTTTTCTGAGGAAAATATTGTGGGAAATGAAGAAATTGCTTGTCACAAGCAATTTCTTCATTTTCCTCAATGTTTTCCAAAGTCATTTTCTTGTGGGAAGTCAAAAAGAGTCACTGTGTGGTAATGGGTTAAATGATTCATACACCAGCCAAGCTAAAATTGCAGTCTGTAAAAGCAGATTCTATATCAATCCAGGGGTTGTTACTAAGGTTCAAACCCTAGCTCTGCCATCGTCCTTTCTGACATTTCACAAGTCATTTTTCTATTTGTTAACAAGTGAAATGTCATACAGGTTATAATGACAACCTGCTAATTTTCGTCTAAAGACTTCAAGACTCTGAGAAAACAATATCATCAGGAATTAACAATTTCCCAAATGGCAAAAATTTGAACTAGCTTCATTTGAAAACTGCTGCAGACAACAAAATTAGTATTTGTAAAAGATACAATGTTTGCACAAAATAGCACAGACAATATTGAGACAAAAGGAGGAAATGTTGGTTTTCAGCATTTCTTTTCCTCAGTGTATTCTCAAACCAGGACTTCTTTGGGAAAGTACATTAGCATCAGTGTGTTTTCTAATCAGGTCTAATGCAGAACTGTGATTTCTCCAGAGATGGTGACAAGAAATTTCTTCTGTACAATAAAATGTCATATTCACTATTCATGACAAAAACATTGAGGGAAAAGGAGAAAATGCTTCTTTTCTCCTCAATGTTTTCACTGATTCAATTTTTTCACACATTTTCTCCCAGGGTCATGATATCAGATGTTTCGAGAGAATGAGTTTAAAAGCCCTGCTTTTTAATCATGTCTAATATAATGGAGAACAGTGATTTCTCTGGAGAGTTTGAGTTTATTAGGGTTTTACGCCGTTTTCAACTGCCAATGTCATATCGCGGCAGCTGTAGCACCTACACATGGATTCCTGTTGTTTCTCAAACCAGTAATACCAACACACCCTTACCGAGCCTCCAGCTGCTCGCCCACTTAGGTTAACGATTTCAAACCCATTGGTGGGTGACAATTTTGTCAGAAAGGGTATTAGCCGCGGCCGGGTATCAAACCCGGGACCTCTCGTATGAGGGTCAGATGCGCTACCAACTGTGCTAAGGCCGCGGCCCGATTTCTCTGGAGAGGGGAGAGATGAGCTACATTTCTTTTGTCAAGGTGAAATGTCATATTTAGTATTGATGACAAATGCTGCTTATGACAAATGCACAGTTCTAAAACATCTTTTTGTCTAATAGCCCTTGTCTAAACAAAAAGTTTTTAGCATGGTCCAAATTCATTATACATTGTAGATTTAACATTTCTTTTAGCCCTTTCCCAAACAAGACCTGGTTTTGACGTCCCTATTAGAAAAGGCTTGGGAAAATATTGCAACAAAAGAGTTTGAGTTTATTGGGGTTTTACGCCGTTTTCAACTACCAGGGTCATATCGCGGCGGCTGGAGCACCTAACCGTGGGTTCCTGGTATTTCTCGCACCAGTACAACCACAATATCCAAACCGAGCCTCCAGCTGCTCTCTCACATAGATGATTCACACCCATTGGTGAGAGACAAATGACTTTTGTCAAATGTCAGAATGGATACTGGCCGAGCCGGGGTTCGAACTCGAGACCCCTGGGTTGACAGACTCCGACGTAACCGACTGAGCTATCCGGGCTCGGCTGCAACAAAAGAAGAAACTGCTGATAACCAGCAGTTTCTCCTTTTGTCTCAATATTTTCTATGTCATATATTACACAAATTATATCTTCAAGAACTTCCATTTTGTAATTTGTGGCAGATTTTAAAGTGGATCACCCTAAAATCTTGTCGTCTGGGAAAGGGTTGAAAAGACAATTACGATTTTCTCCCTCACCCTCTCTACTTCTTTTTTCCATGTTGCAATTTACAAATTCTATTTGTAATTGTATCAATTGTAACATTTAATTATTTTCTGATCTCAAGATCTCACTCTTTTCGATTTGGACCAGTCTAAATTTTTTGTTGGCTGGGACAGGAATATGACATCTGGCAAAGATAATTACACTTAGGAATCAATAATTTCCTTGTATAGATATATTGTCAATGTTATTGCAAAACCTTGTAACTACAGCTTGATTAAAGCTGTAGTTACGTGGTTTTGCAATTACATGCAGACAATATATGGCATCCTCTTTGGCATCCTCTTATCACTGAATTGCAGGGCGCAATATTTTCTATTCTTTATTTTTTATCAGTATCAATTCTGTCATCTTTGGTAGCTTTCTAATTCGACCACCCTGAAATTTTGCCATCAGGGAAAAGCTAGCAACAAAATATAAGCTGTTTGACATCATTGAAATGATTGCACAAACAAGGACTAAACTGCCAAAAGAAATTTCTTCTTCAAGTGAAAAACAAAAAGAAGACCTACTTTTACTTATTTGACACAAAAAAGAGATCATAAGGGGAGCATGAAATGTCTGTTTTCTGGTTATCACTGCAGGGAAAATTCTGGCCTCCTCAGACAAGTTCTATGAGAAAAAGAATCAATATAAGCTGTAAATATCTATATTTCTATCTTCAGAAGCAATAACCTATGTGAATGTAGCCGGAATTAAAACATAACAAATCCTCCATCTAAATTCTCCTCTCAGGCTCTGAAACTTGGTGATAATTATAGAGCTCCTGATATGATGTGGTCATTGAATACCAAAATGCTGTCCTCAATCAGAACCCTATTTAGTGGGTACTTATTAGAATCATTTCAATGAGATGATTGTAATGAAAACTGATATTTTAATGTTTGGTGAAAATTTGAATTCTGTCATGCCACAGCAGCAAGTGTCTTTAATGGAATCAAACAATTCTTTCACATACTTTGAAAGCCTTTCACCAAAGGGTCATTTTTGCCATGTTTCGAGAAGATTGGCCTACTGGTTTGGAAGAATTAAATCTTTCAAGAAATTGTGGATAGATGGAGGACGGAATGACCAATCACAACAGCTCACCTTAAGGTATATGACCCATCATTAAAAACACCACTTTCGAGTCATGGGACATGCATCAAATTACACACACTTGTAAATACACTTCACATAAGTTGATTCACCGTGCCGGATTTCAAGATTATGCTTCAAGAAGAAAATAAAATACATATATTTTTTTACTCTATATTCATATGCAAGGGAGGTAATTTATAACATTTTGTCAAATATTTCCATAATCATTCATTAATTCAAAATTCTAAACCGTTCTAAATGCTTAAGTTTGTATTTGGAATGGAAATATAACACAGATTAGAAATTATTGGCACTTTTCAAATTTCGCCTCTGGCTCTTTGGTACTAATGATGGGTTGTATACGTTAAACAATTTGTACTCAGGATTACAGTTATAAACTGGATGAAGCATCATGGCTTACCCAATCGCGACCCTTGAGACTGTTTGC
The DNA here is from genome assembly GCA_963680895.1 of Fragum sueziense. Classification (NCBI taxonomy): domain Eukaryota; kingdom Metazoa; phylum Mollusca; class Bivalvia; order Cardiida; family Cardiidae; genus Fragum; species Fragum sueziense. The sequence goes on from OY804593.1 coordinate 68,930,876, forward strand.
AACCTTTTGCCGCGTTGGAACGTGGTTGCAACATGATCTCGAGCGTAATACAGTGACCACCATATTGAACGTGAAAGTAGACGGGCGTAAATGACGTCATCAAAACAAATCAATCCTTTAGCTAACGTTATAATTCAAGTGAAATATACTGTCAAGAATCGGTAAATCACATCAATTATTTTATCTGGTAAAATTTTGTCACATCTATGAGGATACAGTCGACTTTTGAACGCTGTTTGTTTCAAATATTTTTCTGGCGTAGATTTAAATGGTTGTTTGGTCTGCTTCCGTTGTTATTGACCTGACTACCGTTGTTATGCTTGCGGAGAGATATGGGCAGGATCGGCTCATGCCGGCAACTGTAATCCGTTCGAGGGAATCTTGAGTAACGATAAGATCCGAGAATATTCGAATGATGGCTTACCTTGCCCTCGCTCTTCCAGTAAATAAAGAATCCATATTCATCAACTTTTACTATACAGCCTGGCTCCAGTGATGAACTCTCCTGAAGACATACAAATACAATGGATTGAATCACCCCATTACCAGACAGCAAAACTTAAGACTTGTCCAAATTCAAAGACATTGCAGACAACAATATCAAGTGCATGGAATTTAAAACAGAGTTTTACATCCCAGCAACAGCTAAGGTCATTATGGAGACAGGACCTCAGTTTGAGAGTCTCATCTGAAAGACTGGGGTGGCAAAGGATCGAACATACACCCCTGTGTTATAAGTCCAGCATGTTACCATTGCACAAAAGCCCCCATATTATACAAATGCTTTATAATTGTTATATCAAATAATAATCCATATTCATTTAATTTTAAATCTACAACCTGACTATATCCTGAACAGCATGAGAATGGTTAAGAATCCATATCCATCTAGATGTGCCTTTAGAATGTTCTACCTTGACCATGATAGATGACCTTGATATTGGTACCAAAAGATACTAATCAATGAGATGTATCTACATACCAAATATGAGGCTTTTAACCCTTTCCCAAACAAGACCTGGTTTTGACATCCCTATTAGAAAAGGCTTGGGAAAATATTGAGACAAAAGAAGAAACTGCTGAGAACCAGCAGTTTCTCCTTTTGTCATAATATTTTCTTTGCTTTATTTTACGCAAATATTATATTTATCAATATTTGTTTTGTCGTCTGCAGCAGCTTTCTAATTGAACCACCTTAAAATTTTGTCATTTGGGAAAGGGCTAAGAAATAAGAAGATCAAGGAAATGAAAAAGTTTTCATGTTTAGTTTTGCAAGCAGTCAAATAGAGGCAGACAGTCTGATAAAGCTAGAAGCAATATGCCATCAAATCTATCTCTAAACTTGCTATAATTATAATGATTTTGAAGAAAAGTAACAATAATATTCACCTCATCCCATCTGTCAAATAGGTCCCCCTTCTGTAGTCGTTCTGGCACTTCAATTCGCCATTGGAAGTCCACTGGTTTGGCCATTCAGACCAAGTTACCCCATAGACATCAAACAATCACCCTGAAAGTACACATGCAGATTCAGAGGTTAATCAATGTTGATGACACTGTATAATATGCATAACAAATAGCAAAGAAAATATTGAGATAATATTGAGACAAAAGGAGCATTTTAATCCTGTCACCTAAAGGAAGTCGACTGGTTTGGCCATTCAGACCAAGTTACCCCATAGACATCATAAACACACCCTGAAAGTACACATGCAGATTCAGAGCTTAATCAATGTTGATGACACTGTATAAAATGCATAACAAATAGCACAGAAAATATTGAGACACAAGGAGCATTTTAATCCTGTCACCTCTTAAAAGGAAGTCCACTGGTTTGGCCATTCAGACCAAATTACCCCATAGACATCATAAACACACTCTGCATATACACAAGGACATGTCATAATTACTTACCATTTTGAAAATTCAATAAACTGTCCCTGGGGAAGCCGTAGTGGCATTGGTAAACCTTGAAACACATTTTCCTCATGCAAATAATAGTGAATAACAAGAGGACCATGATGGTCCTATATCGCTCACCTGAACCAAAATGCTATGAGCAACACTTTTGTTCAATTCAATTAATATTTATGACTTTAAGACTGAAAACGAACTTATGGTCAATAACGTTGTGAAAATCGAACTCATCCACGATCTTATGGTGCCCAACATTGTCCAAGATTTGTCTTGTTTGATAAATAATTGGAGATTCTGGAGTATAAACAAGGTCGAAAACAGCCGAAAACAGCAATTTTGTCAAATTCAAAGGCACATTACTCTCGACTTTTTGACCGGATCAGACTGAAAAACAAACTCATCCCAGATCTTGTGATCCCCAACATTGTGTCCAAGTTTTGTCTTGATTGATAAATAATTGTAGATTCTAGAGTATAAACAAGGTCGAAAACAGACAAAAACGGCAATTTTGATCACATTCAAGGGCACATAACTCTAAACTTTCTAGTCAAATCAGGCTGAAAATCTAACTCATGCCAGATCTTATGATACCCAATATTGATTCCAAGTTTTGTCTTGATTGGTCAATAATTGTAGATTCTAGAGTGTAAACAAGGTCGAAAACAGTCGAAAACAGCAATTTTGTCAAATTCAAGGGCACATAACTCTCGGTTTTTTTATCAGATCGGACTGAAAATCAAACTCATCAATGATCTTATGGTCTCAAACATTGTTTTCAAGTTTTGTCTTAATTGATAAATAATTTTAGTTTCTAGAGTGTAAACAATGTCAAATACAGCCGAAAACGGAAATTTTTATTAAATTCAAGGGCACATAACTCTCATCTTTCTGGTCAGATCAGACTGAAACTCAACCTCATTTGAGATTTTATGGTCTCCAAACTTGTGTTCAAGATGTGTCTTGATTGGTCAAAAACTGTAGATTCTAGAGTGTAAATAAGGTCGAAAACAGTCAAAAACGGCAATTTTGTCAAATTCAAGGGCTCATAACTCTCGAATTTCTGATCAGATAATACTGAAAATCAACCTCATCCCAGATCTTATGATCCGCAATATTGTATCCAAGTTTTGGCTTGATTGATTAATAAATTTTGTAGATTCTAGAGTGTAAACAAGGTTGAAAACAGCCGAAAATGACAATTTGGTCAAATTCAAGGGCAAGTAACACTCGACTTTCTGATCAGATCAGACTGAAAATCAAACTCGTCCGAGATCTCATAGTCCCCAACATTGTGTCCAAGTTTTGTCCTGATTGATGAATAATTGTAGATTCTAGAGTGTAAACAAGGTCGATAACAGCCGAAAATGGCAATTTTGTCGAATTCAAGGGCACATAACTCTTGTCTTTCTGGTCAGATCAGAGCGAAAATCAAACTCATGCAAGATATTATGGTCTGCAACGTTATGTCCAAGATTTGTCTTGATTGATCAATAATTGTAGATGCTAGAGTGTAAACAATGTCAAAACTAGGTATTTTCCGCATTCAAGGGCAGATAACTCCTGACTTTCTAATTCGATCTGACCCATAATCAAACTCATCCGAGATCTTATGGCCATAGATGTTTTGACCAAGTTTGGTCAAGATTGGCCTATATTTGTAGATGCTAGAGTGTAAACACAAAATTGTGGACAGACGGACGGACAGACTGACAGACAGACGGATGATGGACAAAAAGTTACCACAATAGCTCACCTTGAGCACTTTGTGCTCAGGTGAGCTAAAAACATAATGGGAAAAGAAGAAATTGCTCAATTTGAGCAATTTCTTCTTTTCCCATAATGTTTTTATACAGAATTATTACATTTTATTTCATAAGAATGCATCATTTATCACTTTTTGACATGGAATATCTACAAATCCCCTTATTTGGTGACCTTTTTGATGAAATTAAGCTGTGGGGTAGTTTTGAAGCTGTATGGGCATTGCACCGATTTACATGAAGCTGTAGTGGGGCCGATACAGCTTATTGGGCTGGGGAGAACACTGACATCTTCCCTCCTTCTTATCTGCTACTCTGTAGACATTATGTTGTTTTATTCAGAAAGCACCTCCAATCATATCTTACATTATATAGCTCACTTAATGGCCTGGCAGAGTATCTCTATTGATTAGAGAGCTGCTCTGCCAGGTCATTTATCATGAGCTATACTATTTTCCTGCTGATCTGAATCATAGGGGTCTGTAATTTGACTCCTAGCACCAAATGAACCTTTTTTTTAGTAAAAAAAAGGTTCATTAGGTGCTGGTAGTCAACTGACAGACCCCTATGATCTGAATCAGAATAAGCCTTTTGTCTCAATACTGTTTATTGACATCGTTTTGTTGTCTGCAGCAACATTCCAATTGGTTTAGTCTAAATTTTTGTTGTTTGGTAAAGGTTGAATGTACTTAAGCATTTCTTGGGGGACAATTTGTCCAGACTCCCTGATTAGATTGTATAAAGTTTTGTCTAGATCAGATTCTTATATGATTGATTACTTCAGTTTTATTGTGATGGCCATAACAATATTTTCTATAGGACATTCATCTATACAGCTCTGTGGTCCAAGATAGTTAAGAGGAGAAAGATTTTTAGCCCTAACTAAAATGACTTAAGACCTCGGGCGGTAATCACCAACATGTCCAACTCTAAGTTTAAATACCATTAGAATTACACAACAATCCATCCATTTGGCAGAGACATAAAAATCTTTTCCAATCAGATGGCTTGTTATGTAATTTCCTTTAAGACAAATAATTTAGGAAAGTTTAATAGACTGCCGGATCAAATTTCATTTCATGATTGTGATTCTTACATGATTAACACTTCAGGTTTATCAGGATAGCCATAACAATGTCTTTTCTACAGCAACCAGGGTTATCCATAGAATCATTTTGAAGCTGTAGTGGACATTTCTTGGGACAATTTGTCCAAACTCCCCAATCAGATTGTATTTCGTTAAGTCTAGATCTGATTCTTACAAAGTAACATGATTGATTACTTCAGGTTTATCATGACAGCCACAACAATGATTTCTATAGGAGGTTATTTTATAAAGGTCTAGGGTCCAAGATAATCAGGATTAGACTGGCTCCCGGCTGACTGATCTAGTCTTTTATAAAAGATATGTATGGTGATTTGCCCAGTTTTCGTGTAGGAGCCCAAATTTGTGGTATTCCGAATAATCTTATGCCATGCTAAACATGCGACGTCCACACGCTAGAATTTTGTCAACATACACCCCACCCACATCTTAACTCGCTTCAAATAAAGTAAACAAAGAAAATGTTTATTCAAGGGGCATAACCTATGACTATCCTTATGAGGGTTGTTCAATACATTTTAACGCAATGAATCAAATAGGCAGAGGTACTTGTGATGCTCCTATTATTACATTAGCCAGTGTAATTTTTTAAAAACAACCTTTAATTTTTCACAAGGAATGCTAGATTGATGAAGTGCCCAGATTTGGGAGGAAAATTTGGAAACAAAGAATGTGTCACTGATTTATTGAATGACCCACGAATTCTGGAGCCTCGATTCCGGTGACGTCAGAGGTCAACAGCTTATACAAAATGGCTTCAAATGTAAAATATAACACACAACTGACGTAAATGTAGGGAATTTACAAAATAACAAATATTTTCAAATGTTATTTAGTAATTGTTGTAGCAATGACTTGTTCTCGTCTTCCGGGAGTTTCCTGTGAATTACTAATACCACGACCTACCATCATAGATATTATGCTTCTCATCATCATTCTCCACACTGCCATACTCTCTCTGTAAATGTGGATCAGTGATTTTCTAACTGAGCTAGATCTAATAAATTAAGAATGTAAGAGTTCATTTCCTTTGGTATTCAAATACATATTCTCACCAATCGCGACCCTTGAGACTGTTTGCAACCTTTTGCTGTTTGGAACGAGTTTGCAACATGATCTCGAGCGTAATACAGTGACCGCCATATTGAACGTGAAAGTAGACGTGCGTAAATGACGTCATCAAAACAAAATCAATCCTTTAGCTAACGTTATGATTCAAGCGAAATATAATGTCAATAATCGGTAAATCACATCAATTTTTTTATCTGGTAAAATTTTGTCACATTTATGAGGATACAATCGACTTTTGAACGCTGTTTGTTCAAATATTTTTCTGGCGTATATTTAAATAGTTGTTTGGCCTGCTTCCGTTGTTATAGACCAGACTACCGTTGTTATGCTTGCGGAGTGATATGGGCAGGATCGGCTCATGGCGGCTACTGTAATACGTTCGAGGCGATCTTGAGTAACGATAAGATCCGAGAATATTCGAATGATATTCTTGTTTTAAGCTGCAGTTATGAGGTTTTCGTTGAAACTAAAGTTATATGATCAAAATTTAATTTTCGGCCAATGCCATGGGGGGTCCAGACCCCCCTGACCCCCTCTAGATCCGCCCTTGACTGGAGATGGATTATTATAGTTCCATGACTTGTAGTAACTCAATCAATATTCTGCTAGAAATATTACCAAATCTGACAGGGTGTTTCTTACTGATTGATGTACAGAAGTTTATAGGTGATGCTTGGAAAATAACAAAACACCAGAAATACAGGAATTGTAAGACCAAGATTTAACCCTTTCCCAAACAAGACCTGGTTTTGACGTCCCTAATAGGAAAGGCTTGAGAAAAGAAGAAAGTGCTGATAATCAGCACTTTCTCCTTTTGCCTCAATATTTTCTGAGCTAAATTGTACACAAACCCAACCTTAATTAATATCCATATTTTCGTCTGCAGCATCTTTCAATTTGGATCACCCTAATTTTTATCATTTGGGAAAGGGTTAAAGTAGTATTTTAGCAGGGATCTGGAAAGAGGCCCCTATAGCATTTGAGAATACCATGTTTCTAGATCAGCCTATATGCCTAGGTACAGTCAGATCAGGACAGATATGGCTTCTTTCAGGTTGCTCAACCCCTGAACAATCTATAAATCAGGGAACAACATGGATATTGTTTGGACTGTGTGTTTAAGCAGTCTGACCTGGATCCAAGATGGTCTCTAATGCTATAAGAGGATCTTAAATCTAAAACAAGACTTGGTTTTAATGTCCAAGATAGAATTGGCTTTGGAAAACATTGAGGCAAAAGAAGTAAATGCTGATAATCAGATTATCAGCATTTTGCTGATAATCAGATTATCAGCATTTTCTCTTTTTGTCTGAAAGTTTTCTGTGCTATAATCTTCACAAATCCTTCCTGAAATTCCATCAATTTAGTCTGCTGTAGGAACTTCTATATTGGACCACCCTAAAATTTTGTTGTCTGGGGAGGAGTATAGATTAACAAGACAAATTTTTACTGGATATTGTTATTTGTAGATAGATTATTGTCATCTTGTGACCACTGCTTACTCCATCAATATTCTACACTGGAAAAATAACCAAATCTGACAACTTGCTCCTCCTAGATTGATGTGTATTCCTTTCAGACAGTTTTTGGTTTCTTTTGGACAAGTCCTTGCCAAAACAACAAAGTTTATGGTGCCAGGTGGTAAAATATGAAAGATGCTGCAGATCAGGGGTTTTAATAACTTTTAGATCACCTAGTACTCAAGCTCATGTAGCCTGGGGTTTTTCTTTTGTTTCACTATTAACCTAGTACAATATTTTTAAAAAGTAGCCAGGGGAGTTGAAATTATACTCAAATTTAGTCAAATAGAAGGAGGAAATCCCCGTCTGACCTCCATCTCTTAATGAAACCTGAGTATATTCCAAAGGTACATTTTGGTGTGACAGCATGCTCAGGCTATCAGCTGCTGTTATATGCCCCCTAAATTAACAGATCATTACACCTTTATATTATAAACAAAACTTTAGATCACACCACCTGTGTTTTCTCTGAATTCTCTTCAAGGCTTAATCCTTTAACAGACAACAAAATTTTAGATTTGTTCAAATGCAAAGATTGAGCAGTCGATAGTAATTACAGGTGAATAAAATTTTACAATTTTGGTCCTTCTGGGTACTTCTAGATGACATTGTCACTGGTGGTGAACTCGGCCAAAGCGAGGTACGTTTTTTCACGAACAATGTATTCCGTCAGTGTTATTATAAAATATTGTAACTTCGGCTTTATCGGAGCCGTAGTTACAAGATTTTATAACAACACCGACAGGTTTGTCAAAACAAAACGGTAAACCCGGTCTGTTTTTAGAACAAGTTCATAGTCAATAGAAAAAAAATCTATAAACTCACATTTAAACGCAAAATATCTATACCTTGTTGTAGCGAAAAACCTCGCTTTGGCCGAGTTCACCACAAGTGATTGTGGTAAATGAAGAAATTGACTAATTGGGATATCCAAGCCAAGGGATACAAAAGGTCTTAACCCTTTCCAAAACAAGAACTGGTTTTGACTTCCCTAATAGAAACGACTTTGGAAAACATGAGACAAAAGAAGAAACTTCTGATAACCAGCAGTTTCTCCTTTTGTCTCAATATTTTCCGTGCTATTTTGCACATGAATTCTTTCTTTATCACAATCTATTTTGTCATACCTAGAAGCTTTCAACTTGACACAATCTAAATTTTGGCTGTTTGGAAAGGGTTTACCCAATTACCAGGCGGTAAAAACTTTGAACTGTTCCAATTCCAAAAGTGTTGCAGACAAGAAAAGGATGTAAATAAAATAGAATTTGTTCATAGTTTTGTCTCAATATTTTTTCGAAACTTTTCAATGGCGGACATGAAAACCAGTAGGGCATGGTATTATCAACAATCTTACGAACAAAATGGACAGAAATCGTAATGGTGAATTTGTCATATGAACGTTTATAATACAGGCCCCTAGTTTTGTTTGTGAAAATGTTGATGATACTTGAATATAGAAATATGATACATCATATCCATCATTCTGAAGGAGCCAAAACAAGGTTTTCTCATCTACAATAAAATATGTATGATTTTGTACTAAATCTCTGAGAGTTTCAGCATTTTTTATTACATCATATCTTAATATCTCCTTACAATATCTAGTGTTCCGAATGTTTAATGGTTATTCCATACATTTATAATTTACAAATTCCCAAAAGAATTTATGAAATTCTGTAGGACAGAGTATATACATTTCATATTAAAGAGCAATGTTCAAATATTTTGTCAACAGGCATGCATATCTGCGCATTTTTTGTTTCAATTTAAAGTGACATTTCACTTTTATTTCATTTTTTAAAAGTATGTCTTGATGCAAATATTGTTTATTCTCTTGCGTAGAAATGCTATCAGTTTTTTTAAGTTGTTATTTATAAGCAAAAAATATGCCTTTTAAGTTGACACAGAAATGACAAATTCTATATAAATCTGAACTGTTGTCCACAACAATTTGTTTAATTTTAGCACAAAAATATATATTTCTCGTAAACTGTTCAATATTTTGGCTCGATATTTTCAGACTTTTCATGAGAAAACATGCTCTTTCAAATAGAATAAAAGTAAAATTTATGTCAAAATAATTCTGAAATGTCACTTTAAAGACCCATTAGGTGAGGCATATGAATAAACCTTTGACCTTTCACTGTATCTTATTGATCTACCCTAGTTCTCATGAAAAGTCTACTACAGGCACAAATGACTAGAAAATATGTTTTAAGAGCATAATATACAATAATTGTTTTACCGTTAATTATGTTTTGCATATTTCCTCAAAATGGCTACATGAATATTGTTGTGTCAAATACAGAGTAATTTAAAAGAGAGGGTCATCTGGCAGCCAAGGTACATAAATGAGCTGAAAACAGCTTTTGAAAATGCAAATTATGAAATATCATTTTTTGTCTCATCAAACCTTATGTTGTGGGTACTCATTGGAATCATCTAAGTGAGATGATTCCAATGGGTACCAACAACACAAGGTTTGGAATTGGTATTTGAAAGAAAGAAACTGTCTTTACCACCTCGTATAATTATCTGTAAGTCTTCGGGCAATCAAAATTTGACATCCAAACCCTGTATTGTGGGTACTCATACAAGTCATGGTAGATTCAAATGAGTGTTCACAATACTCACAGAGGGATCATTTGCATACTGAATTTGTGAAAAGCAATTGCCCTCTATCAAGGCCTGGTCAAATACACAATTCCATGTCAACATCACGGCCGAAGCACATCCAAAAATAGTCAGTTATACAGTACATTTTTGGATGTGATGTGGAAATGATGTGATCAACACCTCTGATTCCAATCCTTTTCTTAATTATGTCAAACGCAAGGTCTCTGCAGATGACAAAATTAACAATAATTAAGTCAATTATCCCTCATTCCAGTAATAACTTTCCATTGACATTGTTCTCTTTACATCCTAATAATACCTTTAATCCTTTCCTAATCAAGATCTGGTTTTGACGTCCCTGATAGAATAGGCTTGGGAAAACATTGAGACAAAAGAAGAAACTGCTGATAACCAGCAGTTTCTCCTTTTGCCTCAATATTTTCTTTGCTGAATTGTGCATATCTTTTTTATTTGTCAACATCCACTTTGTCGTCTGAAATAGCTTTCAAATGGGAATATTCCAAGTTTTTGCCATTTGGGAAAGGGTTAAAGGAGTTTAACACTATTCAAACAATTAAGGCCTATTGCAGCAGCTGGTATATCTAACCATGTGTTGTGGCATTTCTCCCACCAGTACAAATACAACATTCAGTCTGAACCACCAGCTGCTTATTCTACATAAACAACAAACTTGAAACAGATATTTTCCAAATTGGTTGATTGATTGATTGTGATTGATTGAAGTTTAACGTCTCTTTCAAGTGCTATGGTAACATTACGACGGCTGCAGCACCTTACCCAGGGCTGCGTTCAGTAGACAAAACGTTAGCTAACATTAGCAACAGCCGCAACTTCTTTGACACAAATTTCACAGAATTGACCAAGTATTCCAAAAATGGCTAACTTTAGCTAATGTTTTGTCTTACTGAACGCAGGGCTGGATTCCTGTCGTTTCACACACCAGTAATACTACAACATCCTTACCGAGCCTCGAGCTGCTCAGGTTAAGAACTAACAAGGTGAAGTGAGTAATGTCAAAATCTAGCTGGTCTTGTTCGAGTAAGGGCTAGAGACCAACAAGATTGAGTAAGAGATCAGAAATGTATCCAATCCCCACTCCAATCCCATTCATAACTTGTCAATTGCAGGATGTCTGTAAATGACAAAACAAATAATTTTCTGGTCACATATATCCGTCATTTTAGTAATTACTTTTCATTGATGTCATTACTGCAAATAAATATGAGATGGTAGCCCATCATGCTAAAATGGACCATCTGGGTCCTGAGAAGTGTGACATGTTTCGACACTAGTCAGTCTGCAAAGTCAACGCTGACTGACAAGGATCCAAACTTTTTATTCACCATTAAAAACCAGTGCATATCTTCGGTGTTATGATTGCAAAAACCTCGTTACTCCAGCTTGATTAAAGCTGGAGTTACAAGGTTTTTTGCAATAACACCAGCAATATATAAAATGTCAAACAATTACGATCAAATGATACACAGACAATAATGACATATTGGTAATAAAGAGGTTGCACATTCATACAGTATCCATCTTAATTAACAACTTGTTATAACGACAAATGTTGTCTCACACTGATCCTTGACCCATTCACCAAATGTACTGTGATGGATCCATGACCAGTGACATAAAATGTCATACAATTATGATCAAGTGATACACAGACAATAAGAGCGTATGACATATTTGGTAATAAGAAAGTTGAACACCCATACAGTATCTAATTAACCTAGGGCTTGTTATAATGACCAGTATACTCTCATCCTTCAAGTAATATACTGTGCATCTTATATCCGTAACATTTGTGTACAATATAGCATACCGTATTTCACCTAATAGACGCGCCCCGGCCCGATGCAAAATGCCGTGGGGGCGCGCTTATTTCCTACCACTTTTCCTGAATTTTAAAGTGCTTCGCTGAATATAGAAAATCAACCTACCGTAAATTATCGATCAAGATATGTCACTTTATCAGTAAATGACGTATCTTATAAATACACACCGGGTACATGTATAAATCAGCGGAGACGAAGCGATGTAACTGTCATCCAGTCTACAGTTATCTGCCAGTCTAGTCCTTTGTCTCGAAAAGGCGGGTGTGTTCTACTTTCGTTTTCGGAATGTTTTGATTTCTTCTTCTTCTTCACTTTACAAAATAATAAAACATACTTCCCGTGGTGTCTTTTACAGGTCTTGGATAATGTGGAGCATGGCATGACGATTGTTACGATATGTATTTTAAGACACTCAAAGCACTTTCAGATCAACACTAATCTTCTCTACCCTGCATTGCATTATGGGATTGTATTGTTGTTTTTGAATAAATCCATCTCGAAACTCTGACGGCGAGTCAAATTCAATTTATAGTTAATAAAGTTTGGTGGAGTTTGAGTTTGGAATTTGTCATTACCGTCTACTCTACAGTCTACTCTACAGTCAAGGTAAGGTCGGGTGAAGGTGGGAGGGGTGTCCCATGGCTTCCGAGATTGTTAATATAGTGGGGGGGGGGGGCGCGTCTATCAGGGAGGGCGCGTCTATAAGGTGAAATACGGTAGTTAATATTGTCAAAATACTTAAGGCTAAAAAAGATAAATGTTGTCTATCAGCTTTTTTCTTCTTTTGCTTCAATATTTTCAACAGTTTTTCATAGACCATTTGGGACATCATAATCAGTTCTAGTCTGTGAAAGGATTAAAAGATGACTGACATTGAGGTCACTAGTACAAAAGTTGGGAAAACATTGAGAGAAAAGAAGTTAAAAATTTCTGATAATTAACTATTTATTCTTTTACCTCAATTATCATACCTGGGGCCTGTTTCATCAAAACATTTAAGTCATATTTTTGACTATAATAGATTCACTATTAAATGAGAATAATTTCAGTTGTTTTGATAAATCAGTTCAACTGTAATTATTCTCGTTTAATAGTGAATCGATTATAACCAATGTCTTAAAAATCGCTTAAAACAACAATCATATAACCCAGGTTTTGATAGAATGGCGATACGCGTTTCTTACCCCAAACTTGTCGTAAGTCGTCGGTAAGTCAAAAATATGTCTTAAATTTTTTGATGAAACAGGCCCCTTTGCTATAACATGCACATTTTCTACTTTTGACATTAAATCATTCCTCTATATCATTCTGCTTTCAAATTGGACTGGTCTGAGATTTCACTGTTCAACCCATTCCCAAACAGTGATACCATTTGATGCCCTATAAATTATAGGCTTTGGAAAATGAGGAGGAAAATGAAGAAATTGCTTGTCATAAGCAATTTCTTCATTTTCCACAATATTTTCTACCCACAAAGACCCGAAAATGCCAAAATTCATTCACTTGAAATTGCTGTCTGCAACATCTTTGAATTTGGACCATTCTAGATTTTTTCTCTCTGGTAATGGGTTAATCCAGAAGAAACAGAAAACTGTCTGGAAGGAATTCACATCAATCTCCGAAGAACAACTTGTCAGATTTGGTTATTTTTTCCAGCATAGAATATTGATTGAGCAACCAGCGGCCACAAGATGACAATAATCAATCTATAAGTAACTATAACCATTATCCGGTAAAAATTTGTCATAATGATCCAAAATCTTGGCCTCAATTCTCCCTTATTATACCGTAATTATTCATATAAGCACATAGGCTTTTATAAGAAACATGATCCTTGGAAAAGTCAGTGGTGTGCAATTTGAGAGTAAAAAAGTTTCTAATACAGTACGTGTCAATTCAAAATTTGACTTTAGATTATCCAAGTCAAAACAGCCAAGGTATTTTTGTAAGGACAGCAAAATATGGAGTGGAAAAGAAATTTCTTCATTGAAAGCATATTCCAGGGGACTGGAAATTTCCCTATTTTTGCTTTTGAAATTGATCTTTATTTCTGATTGACATTATTTTTTCACAGAATTGGGTGATGGGCCTAGGGCGATTTTCAGTCGAGATTTAGGGAGTGACTTATTAGAATATATGCGCTTATAAGAACAGTTGCAGTATCTGAATACAGATCTCTAAATGATCAATCTAGATAAACTAGCATTCCTTCTATTTTTGCTTAACTTTTTAATCAATCATATTTCAACAAGGGTTTTTTATCACTGGCACATCACATATTGTTATTTTTCCAGCACTTCTTTATCACAGATATGGATCTTTTGGTCCATTAGGCAAAATATATTTACAGTCAGTCAACTCTGATAAGTACCTTGAACTTTTCTAACAGTGAACCTATTAGCAGTTATATCTAGGATTTGAGTATCACACAGCACAGAAAATATGACACACTAGGACATTTTTCTGACTAAAGGTACTCAATTCTGATGAATTCTATACCGTTAGCGGTTTACATAACCAATCCAGTCTGGAATGCTTATCAGTCAGTAGCATCACAGAGTCGCCGGTCAGTCCCAGCTTGATGTTCATTTATCACCCAATATAAATAAACATTGTGTTGGCTGGGCTAGACAGATATAGTAGCTCTAATTCAAATTTAAACTTAAAAAAGTTTTTTCTCCTTTTAAACAACTTTTTTAATATATATAAATAAATGGAAAATATGCCTTTCATATTTGCATCCTGATCTTTCAACATTGTTGAATATTAATTTCAACAGTAATGTCATGAATATACCAGAATTTAAAATTTTGATTTGCAAACATTCAGAGAAAAGGAGCATATTTTTTCACTACTTTAAGAAGCCACTGCTTATTTGAAGCAAACACAAATGGATTATTGCAGAGTCTTAATTGAAGAAATGTTACACATTTTGAAACTTTCCCAAATGTTCAAACTTTCGGCTGTTCCAATCTGAAAGATGGAACTGACAACAAAATTGATATCGATTAATGAGAATACAATTTTTGGACGCGCTATATCACAGAAAACAGAGATATGGCTGATCATCAGCAAGTTGTTCTTTGCTCTTATTGTTTTCTCAAACTGCTTCTACTATGGACGCTACACCCATGTTTTGTTTGGGAAACAGTTAAGCTGAAAGATCAGAATTATACATATCCTGCTGATATCGCCTTCTGCGGGCATGAAACCAAACTCTTGCTGATTATGTCAGTCAAATAAGTTTAGAAATGAAAAAAAAAGGAAAACGTCATGGCATCTTTTGATTCCACAAAAATTCTAGAAAATTCTGCATGCATTATTGCTGTTATGTTTTTTTCTAAAGAGTAAAGACTACTATCTAGTTACTTTTGAAATGTTAGGGGGAAAAGGTAAGACTTCAACTTTTTACTCCATGATTATGTCCATTGGACTCCAATTATGTTGTAGATCTATCTAGAGAATTGAAAATTATCAAATTCTAAACCAGTTTCCAAAAACCCAAAGCCTGTATATCAGATTCATTTCAAAAAGTAAATATTACCCCCATGCTAAGCCTTTCCAAAAAGCCAAAAGGTAAGACTCTCCCAATTTTAAAGGAATATAGACAACAAAATCATGTCATACTCATAGCACAGGCAATATTGAGGCAAAAGGAGAAAATGCAGTGGAATTGCGAAAGTGGTTGTCGTGGTGTTAACCTTTTCCCAATTATGACCAAGCTAGTTCTGACATCCCTCAATATGAAAAGCTTAGGAAAACATTGATGATCAGCATATTCTCTTTTTCCATCAATAATTTCTGTAATATAACATACACATTCTCTGCTTTTGAGATTATTTTGTCGTCTGTATCAGCACTGAAATATTTGGTTTTGGAAAGGGTTAATTAATGCTTAAAGCCACTCAAAATCAGTTATCTGTATATAGATGATGTAGGTGGATCCTTACTTTCAATAAATGAATGAAGTTAGGTTTCTGGGCGATACATGTCGTCTGGTGTTCTAGTATTATAATTATAATTCATGAACATAGATTAAAAAGTAAAAAAAAAACAGTAAAGCTGTGGAAGTCAGGAAATCAGAATGCATACAAATCTTGTGGTGTCCGGTTACGGCTTATCAGATGTGGTCATTATCATAACATACCATGAGGGCTGTCTGGGTCATGATGGGGGTTATAACTACATGCATTACATAGCTTCTAATCCTGTGTACCGTTATCCAGAAAAGAAAAAGTTTGGGGCAGTGGCAGTAAAATAATAGAGTGGACAAATATTGTGGCAAAGGAGAAAATGCTGTCTTTATTACCCCTGTGAAAAGTTCATTTTAGTTCAAGAACATTCTAGATCGTTATGGCAGTTCTAGAACTGCCATTGAACAATCTAGAATGTTCTAGAACAGTTCTAGAACTAGAAATGTGTTCTTGAACTTTTTTCGCAGAGGCTTGTCATCAGCATTTTCTTCTTAGAGGCTGGTAATCAGCATTTTTTTCTTATACCTAAATTTTTTCCCCAAGCCCTTTTTCATTAGGGACATCAAAACAAGGCCTTGTTTGGGAAAGGGTTAGTTAATTTAGGCATTTCTGGTGTTAGTACCCAGACTTTAACCAATCAATATCTTGTATCAAATTGATATCATTTCATGATTGGTTGAAAGCTAAAACCAGGTGTAGAAAGGTATCATTTTCTGGTAATATAGTGCTAGGCAAATATTTAACACTTTCCCCTGACCACAAAGATTAGACTGGTCCTAACTCGAAGAAGATGTAGACAAGGCAACAAAGTCTGTTACTAATAGTAGAAAATGTGTATGCTAGGCCTCTCAATCTATAGAGTAGGATAGTGTGTATTTCTTTTCCATTTCTTTCAATATTGTCAAAAACTTTATACTTACAGGGACTTCAAAACCTGTTTTTGTTTGGGAAAGGGTTATCATCGAAACCAAATACCATAATAGTATTACATATCACTTTGAAGCTCAAAATTAATTAATTTGAAAATCATTTGATGCTGATTTTTCAAACATAAATGAAGCTAAGAACTGAAACTCCAGACAAGACAATATCAGACTTTTTAATTCTAACCCATTACCAGACAACAAAATTTTGACTGGTCCAATTTGAAAAGCATTGCAGATGACAATTAAAATTTTCAAGTTGATGAAATTTTAAAACTCTTTCCATTTTGGGTTAGAAAACATTGCGGAAAATGAAGAAATTGCTTGTCACAAGCAATTTCTTCATTTTTCACAATGTTTTCCCAAGCATTTTCTTGTAAGGGAGTCAGAAGGCGTCACTGTGAAGTAATAGATTAACCCTTTCCCAGATGCCCCCATACCTGACAAGTTTCACGATTAGCACCTGTATCACAGTAGACCTTACTCACTGGTGGTGAACTTAAACAATTTTCGCTACAACAAGGTACCGTATAGATATTTTTCGTTTAAATGTGAATTTATAGATGGTGTTGTTATAAAATCTCGTAACTACAGCTTAGGTAAAGCCGTAGTTACGATATTTTATAACAACACCGACAGAATACTTTGATCACAAAAAAACGTACCTCGCTTTGGCCGAGTTCACCACCAGTGTTACTGGACATGCTTAGGTAGTAGTGCCTGTGACCAAGCACCATAGCCCTCTGCAGCGAATGCAGGATTTCTTTGAGGGGGTTCACTAATTTCCTACTAATATAACACAATTTTGACTGAATTTCTGCATGAAAATTAAAGGGACATTAGTATCCAAAGGCCTAAATCCCTATTGATCCACAGAAGTTGGCTTTTAACATGTAATCACACCGTTTATAGACTTTTTAAGACAGAATACAAGATTCATACAGTAAATGACATAAATCGATAATCATGCAGCGGTGTAAAAGTATGTAAAATATTCAAAGTGGGTTGATAGTGTTTACCAAATGATGTTATATTGGGTTTAAATCCGTCGTAATCTAAGCAAATACAGATCAGACAGAGCTGAAATTTTGCACAGAGAAAATTTAAAGGCCATATTTTAATTATACACAGTTATTTTTACAGAAAATTACCCCGAAAATAAGTAAGTAACAGTTAATAAGTATCTTTAAATAATCAGGCAACAGAGGGGGGTTCGTTTTAAATCCCCTCCAAACATTCTCTGCATCTACCACTGTAGCCTGAGGAGAAGCTAATCCTTAAGAATGACCTAAATTTCTGTGATAATTATGAAGGAAAGTAAGTTGAGAATAAGCACTCGCACCTTGTCTGTCAGTTCTACTGTAGATAAATGGCTGTTCCATATTATGTTTATTATTAAAAAGAGGCATAAGGTGAGACGTATCAGACCCTGGTTAATGGAACCATAGAACCATAAACCAGATATATACCTATAAAACTTTCTTACTCTTAATAACCCATTCTCAAACAAAACATGGTTTCGCAAACACTGCCAGAAAAAGCTTGAGAAGGAATTGAGAGAAGAACAGAAAACATTGATGACAAGTAGGAGTAGCTGAACATAGTGCTTCGCTATAGTCAACAGTGCTCCAGCTAGGTTTTGAAAAGGGCAGGGTGCCAAGTGCCCTGAAAGGGCACTTCGAGTCGCGAAGCGACGAGACGGGGGAGGGAGTGGGAGGGGGCACCCCCCTCCCACCAGGGGGGTTTGGGGGGTCTCCCCCAAGAAAATTTTGAATTCTAGGGGCTTAAAGATGGGTTCTGGTGGGTTTTAAATAGGATTTTGGTATTCAAAAAGGGAGATTATTTCAACCCCTCTATATGTCTCGTCAGACAAGTGGCACCTAGAAGTATTCTTTTACGTCTGTTCATTTAGGGCCACCAGGGGGGTTTAGGGGGTCTCCCCTAGAAAATTTTGAATTTTATTAAGGCTTAACAATGGGCTCTGGTGGGTTTTGAATAGGATTTTAGTATTTACATAGGGAGACTATTTCAACCCCTCCTTGGGTCTCATCAGACAGGTGGTACCTAGAAGTATTCTTTTAGGCCTGTTCATTTAAGGCCGAAAAACGGCCGCATTCCTAATTCAAAAGACCATTGTTTCGATTTAAGAAAAATCCTACAACAATGCTAAAAAAATCTTTCCAGACCCTTGAAATACTTTATTGGATAAACTCTCAACTGTCTTGATTTCTTGCTGTCCATGCTGTAAATTCTTTCCAGAGTTCGTAAAAAATTTAGAGACAGGAGGGCAGGATGTGATATATTCCTTACACAGACACGTAGGAAGCAATTACATAGGGGGGGGGGGGGGGGGGGGGGGGGCTAAGGCCTCAGTGTCTGAATATTGTGTGGGGGCTAAATTGGATTTTCCCAAAATTTTCAGTGTGAAATAAGGAAAATTCGGCATTTTTGACCAACTTTAGGGGGGCTTAGCCCGAACCCCCCCCCCCCTAGCCCCCTCTGTTCCTACGGGCCTGTTACATTTAGTAATATTTTTTGTCTGCGGTTTCTTTCAATTTAGACCACTCACCATTTGTTGCTTCAATGTGGAAAGGGTGAAGAAAGCATGGGGAAGAGGGAAAATATATGAAATGCTCAATTTCTTCCTTGTATTCAATTTCTATTTCACTAATGCATAAATAGTTCTTCGTTTTTGAACATGGCTCTTGTGATATATACTCTTGCTTTGAATTTGGAAAATTTCTAATTTGGATCTCCTTTTTTATGAAAAAAAATCATCTGGTAAAGGGTTAAATGGGATGTAGAAGTGTGTTTAATTGAAAGGGAGACTTTCCAATTCAGGTTTTCAGAAGATAGGAGAATAACCAAAACAAAAATCAAATTGTCTTTTATTATTAACCAACAAATAGCCTATCATATTTTATTTCTGTGGGGAAAGGGAATAACAAATTGACTACATTCCAAGTAAAGGGTCACGCTCTATGCTAAGGGATGTAAACTATTGATTTTCTGGTACACATTTTTTGGTCATATATTGTCGAGTGGAAGACTACAATCAGTTACACAAATACTTAAGATTTGAGATATTTATTTGGTGATGGATAAATAATTGGACTAGAAATCGGTAGGTTAACTAGAATTTTAAAGCTTGATTTTATAGAAGTAATACGTCGGACAGTTTGGCCAGTCAACTCTGAATTTTGCCAGTCAATGACTTGTCCGTGGCTCTCGCAAAGACTGTGAATTACAATTATGAAATAAGATCCATGAATTTAAGGTAAACTGCAAAACAAAATGGGACGAAACTGTCCGAGTGAAACGGCAATTTTCCAAAATGTAAAATATCTTATCGCAGCCTACAACTAATCTGAAATTTTCTCCGTGAAAGGTGACAAAGTTAATCATCATCCATACAATCTTGTTAATTAATGACCATTCGTACGGATTAAGTCGCTAATCAGTGTTTGTTTATAGTTGAAAAATTGTTTTACGGCACGCGCTAACTCTCATCAACAGATTATCGGAAAACTGCCCACTCGATAATGAATCACGCGTTGTGATTGGTCGGCTTGTCGATATTAGCCACGCCTTGCATTAATTCTGTTTGTAATAAGGTTGTAAACAGTTATCCCCCGAAATTACCCGCTAAACGCATCAGTGATCACAGCGAGTTTTCATTATCAATTAAGGGAGGCGACAATACACAAGATAATGGCTTATTGAGCGAGTAAGGGCAAAATTTACAATCAATTTACAGGGCAGGGCGCGGCACTTCGACGGCAGGGCAAGGCAGGGCGCCGCGCCCTTCTAAAAGGGCCTAGCTGGAGCACTGGTCAAGGCTCACATACAACTCCATACACATACACATAATCACACACAACTCTATGTCCAGAAGAAGTCTGAAAATAAAATACTTCAACCGTATTACTTTTTTTATGTGCCCCAGCTATGATGAGGCAGTATATACCAACCACATAACCATGTTATTTGCATCGGTGTGCAAAAATGGCAAGCGCCATAGACGCGAATCTCTTCTAGGGGGTCTAGTGCAGGGAATGCCACAACTGAGTCTACACCAATGACTATTATGCATGTGTGCCTGTGTCACTGGGTCTTAACCATTGCAAATTATTTTCACCGTAGGAAGCCTACACAATTCCTTTGAGGAATCAGCTCCTAATAATTGTAATAAGTTATGACCAGAAAAACACCTGCACTCACTTATTTGTGTACATCAACTTTTGAAGAGAGATTCATCTATAATCGCTATAGCCTCTCTTAGAAATTGTCATGCATCCTTATAAATCATGCATCTTCAGAGATTTTCAAAAATCTCGCATCATTTATAAGGACATGTGACAGGTTGTAAGAGAGGTTCTTGCATGCTCCTGGTGTTCTAAAAGACACAGAATGGTCGTAGCGAAGAATGGTCACATCAATTTGTTGCTATGTCCATTCTGTGTCATGTTTACATTCACCAAAGAAGAACGGCATGTCCGTTGTGCGTGCGTGCGACGCACAACTAGGCCTAAACCTTAGCCATAGACCACTTGCTGACGAAATTGTGCAACCAATTGTAGGAGTAGCATTAGATGAAATTTTGCAGAAAATCGTTGGCACTGCAATTACAGCTTGTTCACAAAGTTACACAGACAACATAGCAAACCAAATGGATCCATACACGTTTTGCAGGTAATGACCTTAAGCATGTCACTGAAGCAATTACCTTTCAGAAGCTATCATGACATGTTGTTTGCATGTAGGTTTAATCTTTGCACACAGTAGCATAAAAGAAACATTAAATTTTTAATGGTGGCGAACTAGAACAATTTTCGCTACAGCAAGGTATAGATACTTTGTGTTTAAATGTGAGTTTATAGATTTTTTTTCTAATGACAATGAACTTGTTCTAAAAACAGACCGGATTTACCGTTTTGTATTGACAAACTGTCGGTGTTGTTATAAAATCTTGTAACTACAGCTTGGATAAAGCCGAAGTTACGATATCTTATAACAACACCGACGGAATACATTCTGGGGCAGTCAAGCAATTTCTTTATTTTCCACAATGTTTTCTGAAGCCTTTACCTTGTTGTGCGTCACAAAGCATCACCGTGTCACTGTGGTACATGCAATGGGTTAAAACTGCTGGTAACAAGCATCCGTCTTCATTACTCTCCATGCTTTCCATGCTATAGAATACAAAATTAACATTCACTCAGTAGCACTTTGTCCTCATTACACCTTTCAATTTGGACTAACAACTTATTTTCAATTAATTAAATCTGAGCTTTAGACCAGTGCTACCTTGAAAAGGGATGCACATTTTATGATGTCCATGAACTAATGGCATATCAGTAAACAAAGCTGATAATAAGTAATGAAGAATCAGGAACAGAAATGAGCCTTATGTAAACATCCTATTCATCATGCAATAACAGTATGGACATCAAACCAACAATGTTCAGCAATACCCTAAAACCTCACTTTTTACACACTTTCCATGGTCAGAAAACATTGAGAGAAATGGAGAGGGTACTTTTTATGGTGTCCAGGTATATCAGTAAACAAAACTGGTGATAAATAATGAGGAACCAGGAACAGAAGTGAGCCTTATGTAAACATCCTATTCATCATGCAATAACAGTATGGACATCAAACCAACAGTATTCAGTGATGCTTATTTACTCTTCAGTCTTGTAACAGTTATAGTGAACAAAATGAAAACTAAGGCCGACTTCGGGTCAGACGATAGCTCGATGACCCGAACACCAATAGTGCGAGCTATTGACGTCATTTCCGCAGCTATAGCTCCAATCGAACAGCAATGGTGCAAGCTATTGACGTCATTTCCGCAGCTATAGCTCCAATCGAACAGCAATGGTGCGAGCTATTGACGTCATTTCCGCAGCTATAGCTCCAATCGAACACCAATAATGCGAGCTATTGACGTCATTTCCGCAGCTATAGCTCAAATCG
Source organism: Fragum sueziense (assembly GCA_963680895.1). Lineage (NCBI taxonomy): Eukaryota > Metazoa > Mollusca > Bivalvia > Cardiida > Cardiidae > Fragum > Fragum sueziense. Next base: position 68,953,603 of record OY804593.1, read on the forward strand.
AACACCAATAATGTGAGCTATTGACGTCATTTCCGCAGCTATAGCTCCAATCGAACACCAATAATGCCAGCTATTGACGTCATTTCCGCAGCTATAGCTCCAATCGAACACCAATAATGCGAGCTATTGACGTCATTTCCGCAGCTATAGCTCCAATCGAACACCAATAATGCGAGCTATTGACGTCATTTCCGCAGCTATAGCTCCAATCGAACAGCAATGGTGCGAGCTATAGTCCAACCACCAGAAAAAGTGTGCTCCAGCCATCTGAGCCATTACGTCATTCGGAACACCTCGGATAACAGCGAACCAATCAGTGTCGAGGTAAACAAAGATTTCGATTGGCTGACTCAGAACGGGCAGGAATTCAATAGACAGAACAGCGCTGGTTCCCAATGATGGTTCCCAATCGCGCGAGCCATAGTGCCAATCGAAGTCAGCCTAGGTCTTTATGTCCTATAAACCTTTCCTAAACATCAAAAGAAATATTAAGAGAAAAAGCAAAATTGGCTGATTATCAGACATCATAGGATTAACCCTTTCACTGCCAAATATTTTTTTCGGACGTGTTTCTCACCGCTGAATTAATTCGAAGAAATTTCGATACCCTGTTCACAAAAACATGCATAACTTTTGACTCATTTGATGGATTCCTTTCAAATTTTCAGCTCATACAGACAAATGAAGCACCTATATGTGACCAAAATTTAAAGGTAATTTATGAAATAAAAAAAAAATTCTTTTTATGTTGTTGGTACTCGTCCCCATAAATTTGTCGACAAGAGTCGCCTATGGCAGGGAACCCCTCGTCGACAAAAGTCGCCTATGGCAGTGAAAGGGTTAAGACTTGTTTTGGAAAGGACTAATACATTCAAGAATGCCAAATTCCTTCCTTGAGCTTTCAATTACTGGTTTGAGAAAACATTGGGGAAAGGAAGAAATTGCTGATAATCAGCAATTTCTCCTTTTCCCTCAATATTTTCTATGTTTTGACACACGTTTTCTACGTTTTGCGGTTGACATCAATGGCATTAATTCCTAGTGAATTTCGGAGTAAAGTTGCACCATTTGGGAAAGGGTCAAACATTCTGCAGTAATAGACAGGAACCAAGGCAGCATTCCAGCTATCAAATTATTATTAACTAATTGTAAGAGGTAGTTGCATCAAGTATGTTTGGTTAGGCAGGTTGATATGTACTGTATGTGCTTCTATTTAACCCTTTACAAAATGGCAAATTTGTGAACCGGTCCAATGGCAATACATTTTGCGCTAAAATAGACTGTGTTTAGTGTTATGTTTTATAAACCGCCTATCACATAAACTAAAATATTACGGAATATGTAACAGCACCAGACAGTGGATCGATTGTTTCTTGACAGGCCGAAGTCAGAAAGTTGTAGTTGAAAACGCCACTTCTGCAGAATCTAAAGTCACCTCCGGAGTGCCGCAGGGAACAGTTCTTGGACCATGTTTACAGTCTTACATACAAGCCCAGATTTTGACTGGAGTCCTTATGACCCTGCAGTTCATAACAGATAATCATTTGGCTATAAAATCACAGCATGCACTTCTTTTCTGGTAATATGATAATTAGAGTATGCCTGCTTAAAACAATATGGGTTCACCACCATATGGTACACAACACTCCATGGACTTAGCCCCAGTAGACTGGAGACGTTTGTAATATCCACTGATAACACAGAGCTACTCGAAGTAGCTGTTTTACTGCATAAGTCCTAAGGCTATATAGATATTGCGTAGGCCTACAGCAACAAAACATGTCAGTAACTTTTCAAATTTTGTCAGGGAAATGTCAGGGAATTTTATTTCCTCTGATTCGTGGCAATCATGGTCAGCATGTTTTGTTGTCTTTATAATAGTGTTGTTTATATCTAAATTAATGTTTGTGTGAAATCAATTTCACTTTTTTAAATTGTTGCAGTTAAAATGTACCATTCATATCATTGCAATGAATCTCTAACTATTTTCCAAACAAAGACACATCTTGACACCCAACTAGACATGGGTATAAAAGCCTTTTGCTGTCCAGAGAAGATATAAATTTATGCTGATCAGCATTTTCTCTTTCTCCTTCAAGATTTTCTGACTACAATTAAAGCTCCTAAATGCCACTTCTTTCCAGTTAGAGTAGCCTAAAATATTGTCGTTTAGGATAAAGTTACAGGCCTGTGGGAACAGGGGTGGGGTGGGGGAGGGTTAGGGGGGGCTAAGCCCCGCAAAGTTGGCCAGAAGTGCTAAAGTTTCTTAATTTTACACTGAAAATTGTGGGAAAATCCAAATTAGGGCTTTAGCCCCCCCCCCCCCCTAAGAAATTGCTTCCTACGGGCCTGAGTTAATAAATTCCAACATATAGATGCATTTTACTCCTGTTAACAAAAGTTTGTTGGACAAAAAACTGTGGAAAAATGGAGTAATTGCTTAAGACATGCATTTGTCTAATTTTGCACATTTCTACCCAGAACGTAAGAAAAAAAATCTTTCACTTAAATTTGTCGCCTGCAATATCTTTCAGTTTGGACAAGTCTTTAGTTATGCTGTCTGGTAATGGGTTAGTTAAAGCCGACATTTTTGTACTAGTATACCTCACGAGAAATGACCTGGCAGAACAGCCCATGCTAATCGAATGGAATGCTCCGCCAGGTCAATATTCGTTCGCTATAAAGGTGGTAAGTTTTGTATGGATGTTTTACATTTGTTAATCATTAATGGCCATTTTCGAAATATATACAAGCTATATTTCTGATATTAGTATCTGAACTCTTTCCTAAATAACAAGACTGTAGAATGCTCCAATCTGAAATCTGATGAAGACAACATAATGGGTGTTGATTAAGGTATCATTTGTGTATATTACAGCACAGAAAGTGTTGAAGTAAAAAAAGGTTAAAGTGACATTTCACAATTATTTTTACATAAATTGTACTTTTATTTATATCTGATAGAGAATCTTTTCTTATGAAAATTCTGAAAATTTCAAGCCAAAATATTGAACAGTTTACAAGAAATTTATATTTTTGTGCTTATGTTAAACAAATTGTTGTGGACAACAGTTCAGATTTGTATAGAATTTGTCATTTTTGTCTCAACTTTAAAGGCATATTTTTCGCTTATAAATAACAACTTCAAAAAACAAGAGGACCATGATGGTCCTAAATCGCTCACCTGAATCAAGATGACAAGACTGATAATGGCAATTTTGTCAAATTCAAAAGCATGAAACTTATAAGGACTTTCTGTTTGGAAACAATTAAGTAATAATTTTGTTCCAATCGATCCTGTAAAGTTGGGTATGAATTAGCATAATGGTTGAGTTTTTTTCCATAACTATTTCATTATTTTTGCAATATACAACATAGGGCAAATTTTCAAAGCATACTGATCTGTTAAAATTGATTATTTATGATATTATGAGCAAGATTTGGTATGTGATTTGAAAGAATATAGGAAATGAGGACAAACCATCTGATAAGTTAGGCTTATAATCCCTTCTTATTTGTTTACATAAGATAAAAATGGGGCCAGCCAGAGAAATTGATAACAGAAATAGATAAGAGAAATAGTAAAAGCTTTCCAAATCTATTACTTGTATCAAAACCCTATGAAGAATGTATTAATTTTTTTCAAGCAGATGCTTGTAATGATCACCAACAACAAAGGGTTTCATGAATATTGAAACAAAATATTGCTTTTTGAAAAGCAATTATCTCCTCTTATCTTCAGCTTCTTGTATTCTGGAAGCCATTCATGAAATTAGGTCTTACACAAAATTTCGGCCACGGCCGTAGCGCAGTTGGTAGCGCATCTGACCCTCATTCGAGAGGTCCCGGGTTCGATACCCGGCCGCGGCTAATACCCTTTCTGACAAAATTGTCATCCACCAATGGGTTTGAAATCGTTAACCTAAGTGGGCGAGCAGCTGGAGGCTCGGTAAGGGTGTTGTGGTAGTACTGGTTTGAGAAACAACAGGAATCCATGGGTAGGTGCTCCAGCCGCCGCGATATGACCCTGGTAGTTGAAAACGGCGTAAAACCCCAATAAACTTACACAAAATTTCAAGGTTCTAGGCCAAACACTTTAGAAGAAAACTAAGTATCTCCATTATAACCCACAGTACAGTATAATTTTCAATGCATGGAATTTCCCTTACCCTGCCATACCAAAATACTTTTTAAGGGAATAAAAATTACAAGATACAATTTTGAAACGAGTCACACAAGGAACTTTCCAGCCAGGTTTCTTTCAAATTGGCCCAATGGTTGATTTTTAAAGAATTTTCTTATGATTTCTCTTTTCCGATAAGCCTCTTCCTCCCCGACACGCCCACATTTTTTGACAAATGTAAAAATTTGTGAACAAACTTTGAGAAGAGAGACGCAAGGAACATTCCTTTCAAGTTTGATTAAAATTGGCCAAATGGTTGATTTTTAAAGAATTTTCTTATGATTTCTCAAAGTCCAATAAGCCCCTTCCTCCCTGCCACAGCCATATTTTTTGACAAATGTAAAAAATTGTGAAATAAATTCGAAAATAGTGACTCAAGACACATTCCTACCAAGTCTGCTTCAAATGGGCCCAATGGTTGATTTTTAAAGAATTTTCTTATGATTTCTCTAAGTCTGATAAGCCCCTTTCTCCCAGCCACGGCCGTATTTTTTGACAAATGTAAAAAATTGTGAATAAATTCAAAAACAATGACTCAAGGCACATTCCTACCAAGTCTGCTTCAATTGGGCCCAATGGTTGATTTTTAAAGAATTTTCTTCTGATTTTTCTAAGTCCGATAAGCCCCTTTCTCCCTGCCACAGCCACATTTTTTAACAAATGTAAAAATTTGTGAACAAATTTTGTAAAGAGTGACTCAAGGAACATTCCTGAAAAGTCTGGTTCAATTGGGCCCTATGGTTGATTTTTAAAGAATTTTCTTATGGTTTCTCTAAGCCGATAAGCCCCTTTCTCCCTGCCACGACCACATTTTTTGACAAATCTAAAAATTTGTGAATAAAGTTTGAGAAGAGTGACTAAAGGCACATTCCTGCCAAGTTTGGTTCAAATTGGCCCAATGGTTGATTTTTAAAGAATTTTCTTTCGATTTCTCTTAGTCTGATAAGCCCCGCCCTGCCACACCCACATTTTTTGACGAATCAAAAATCCGCGAACAAGTTTTGAGAAGGGTCACCCAAGGAACATTCCTGCCAAGTTTGGTAAAATTTGGCCCATTGATATAGGAGGAGAAGATGTTTAAAGAAATTGTGAACGGACGGACGGACGGACAGACGGACGGACGACGGACAAAAAGCGACCACAATAGCTCACCTTGAGCACTTTGTGCTCAGGTGAGCTAAACAAGAGGGCCATTGGCCCTGAAGCGCTCACCTGAGACTAGAGTGCACACAAGGTTTTCCTAAGATTTGACCCCGTGACCTAGTTTTTGACCCCAAATGACCCAATTTTAGTCTTGTCAGAGAAATCATAAAAACACACTTCCTGAGCAAAAATGAGTACATTTGGACAAAAAATATGGCCTCTGGACTGCACACAAGGTTTTTCTAAGATTTGACCCCGTGACCTAGTTTTTGACCCCAGATGACCCAATTTCAAACTTGTCCGAGAAATCATCAAAACACACTTCCTGAGCAAAAATGAGTACATTTGGACAAAAAATGTGGCCTCTAGAGTGCACACAAGGTTTTTCTAAAATTTGACCCCGTGACCTAGTTTTTGACCCCAGATGACCCAATTTCACACTTGTCCGAGATTTCATCAAGTCACCATTTCAGACCAATTTTCAGGTTGATTGGGCAAAAAATGTGGCCTCTAGAGTGCACACATGGTTTTTCTAAAATTTCATCCCGTGACCTAGTTTTTGACCCTAGATGACCCAATTTCGAACTTATCGTAGATTTCATCAAGACAATCATTCTGACAAATTTTCAGGTTGATTGGGCAAAAAATGTGGCCTCTAGAGTGCACACAAGGTTTTTCTAAGATTTGACCCTGTGACCTAGTTTTTAACCCAAGATGACCCCATTTCTAACTTGTACGAGATTTCATCAAGACAATCATTCTGAGCAATTTTCAGATTGATTGGGCAAAAAATGTGGTCTCTAGAGTGCACACAAGGTTTTTCTAAGATTTGACCCCGTGACCTAGTTTTTGACCCCAGATGACCCAATTTCAAACTTGTCCGAGAAATCATCAAAACACACTTCCTGACCAAAAATGAGTACATTTGGACAAACAAGAGGACCATGATGGTCCTATATCGCTCACCTGAACCAAAATGATATGAGCAACACTTTTGTTCAATTCAATTAATATTTATTACTTTAAGACTGAAAAAGAACTTATGATTAATAAGGTTGTGCAAATCTTACTCATCCGTGATCTAAATTATGGTGCCAAACATTGTATCCAAGTTTTGTCTTGATTGATAAATAATTGTAGATTCTAGAGTATAAACAAGGTCGAAAACAGCCAAAACAGCAATCTTATCAAATTCAAGGGCACATAACACTCGACTTTCTGATCAGATAAGACTGAAAATCAAACTTATCCCAGATCTTATGGTCCCTAATATTGTGTCCAAGTTTTGTCTAGATTGATCCATAATTGTAGATTCCAGAGTGTAAACAAGGTCGAAAACAGCAATTTTGTCAAGGGCACATAACTCTCGACATTCTCATCAGATCAGACTGAAACTGAAAATCAAACTTATTCGAGATCTTATAATCTCCAACATTGTGTCCAAGATTTGTCTTGATTGGTCAATAATTGTAGATTCTAGTGTGTACACGAAGTCGAAAAGAGTAAAAGACAGCAATTTTGTCAAATTCAAGGGCACATAACTCTTGGCTTTCTGATCAGATCAGACTGAAAATCAAACTAATCCCAGATCTTATGGTCCAAAACATTGTGTCCACGTTTTGTCTTGATTGATTAATAATTGTAAATCCAAGAGTGTAAACAAGGTTGAAAACAGCCGAAAATGGCAATTTTGTCAAATTCAAGGGCAAGTAACTCTTGACTTTCTGGTCAGATCAGACTGAAAATCTAACTAATCCGAGATCTTATGATCCAAAACATTGTGTCCAAGTTTTGTCTTGATTAATAAATAATTGTAGATTCTATAGTGAAACAAGGTTGAAAACAGCCGACTTTCTGATCATATCAGACTGAAAATCAACTCATCTGAGATCTTATAGTCCCCAACATTGTGTCCAAGTTTTGTCTTGATTGATTAACCCTTTCCCAAACGACAAAAGTTAAAGGTGATCCACTTTAAAAACTGCCACAAATGACAGAATGGATGTTTATAAAGATATGATTTGTGTATAATATGGCACAGAAAACATTGAGACAAAATGAGAAACAGCTGGTTATCATCAGTTTCTTCTTTTGTTTCAATGTTTTCCCAAGCCTATTCTATTAGGGACATCAAAATCAGGTCTTGTATGGGAAAGGATTAATAATTGTAGATTCTAGAGCACCCAGTATTTTAACCCTTTACAACACAGTGACGCCTACTGATGCTCTATAACACAATGGCTTTGGAAAACATTGTGGAAAATGAAGAAATTGCTTGTGACAAGCAATTTCTTCATTTCCCACAATGTTTTCTATTCAAAAAGACCAACAAACTTTAGATTTCATTCACTTGAAATTGCTGTCTGCAACATCTTTGAATTTGGACCAGTCTAAAATTGTGTTGTTTGGTAATGGGTTAAGTGTCTCAAAAGCCATCAATTCTGATGAAAAGTGTAATGTAGTATAGAGTACACAGGCAGGGTTACAGATAAGTGGTAGTGAAGACATTCTAACTTTGTTATTTCAATTCCAAACCCTATGTTGTGGGAACTCATTTGAATCGTCTCGAGGAGACAATAAATATGAGTACCCACAACATAGTGTTTGGTGAACAATAACAGAATTATTGCAGTTTGAAAAGTCATCACCCCCTCTTATCTAGAGCTCTGAGTCAGGTTTTGGAAAGTGGCACTAAAGGTAGAGACTGAGAGTGTAAATCTATTTATATCCTCTACCAAACAAGATAACTCTACTTATACTAAAGGAAAGTAGTGTCAAGTGTTACTTCCCTTAGATTAACACTAGCTTGAAAACAGCCAAAAGTGACAATTTTGCCCAATTCAAGGGCACATAACTCTCATCTTTCTGGTCAGATCAGACTGAAAATTGCCCTCATCCAACATCTTATGGTCTCCAACATTATGTCCAAGTTTTGTCTTGATTGATCAATAATTGTAGATGCTAGAGTGTAAACAAACTTAAAAACAGCATTTTTTGCCATTCAAGGGCAGATAACTCCGCACTTTCTGGTCCGATCAGGCCCATAATCGAACTTGTCCGAGAACTTATGATGCTACTTGTTTTGGCCAAGTTTGATCAAGATTGCCTTACTTTTGTGGATGCTAGAGAGTAAACACCCCAAATGTTGACGGACGGACGGACGGACGGACGGACGGACGGACGGACGGACGGACGGACGGACGACGGACAAAAAGTGACCACAATAACTCACCTCGAGCACTTCGTGCTCAGGTGAGCTAAAAATGTGGCCTCTAGAGTGCACACAAGATTTTTCTAAAATTTGACCCCGTGACCTAGTTTTTGACCCCAGATGACCCAATTTCTAACTTGTCCGAGATTTCATGAAGTCACCATTTCAGACCAATTTTCAGGTTGATTGGGCAAAAAATGTGGCCTCTAGAGTGCACACAAGGTTTTTCTAATATTTGACCCCGTGACCTAGTTTTTGACCCCAGATTACCCAATTTGGAACTTGTTCGAGATTTCATCAAGACAATCATTCTGAGCAAATTTCAGGTTGATTGGGCAAAAAATGTGGCCTCTAGAGTGCACACAAGGTTTTTCTAATATTTGACCCCGTGACCTAGTTTTTGACCCTAGATGACCCAATTTCGAACTTGTCCGAGATTTCATCAAGACAATCATTCTGACAAATTTTCAGGTTGATTGGGCAAAAAATGTGGCCTCTAGAGTGCACACAAGGTTTTTCTAAGATTTGACCCTGTGACCTAGTTTTTAACCCAAGATGACCCAATTTCTAATTTGTCCGAGATTTCATCAAGACAATTATTTTGAGCAAATTTCAGGTTGATTGGGCAAAAAATGTGGCCTCTAGAGTGCACGCAAGGTTTTTCTAATATTTGACCCCGTGACCTAGTTTTTGACCCCAGATTACCCAAATTCGAACTTGTTCGAGATTTCATCAAGATAATCATTCTGAGCAAATTTCAGGTTGATTGGGCAAAAAATGTGGCCTCTAGAGTGCACACAAGGTTTTTCTAATATTTGACCCCGTGACCTAGTTTTTGACCCCAGATGACCCAATTTCGAACTTGTCCGAGATTTCATCAAGACAATCATTCTGACAAATTTTCAGGTTGATTGGGCAAAAAATGTGGCCTCTAGAGTGCACACAAGGTTTTTCTAAGATTTGACCCCGTGACCTAGTTTTTAACCCAAGATGACCCCATTTCTAATTTGTCCGAGATTTCATCAAGACAATCATTCTGAGCAATTTTCAGGTTGATTGGGCAAAAAATGTGGCCTCTAGAGTGCACACAAGGTTTTTCTAAGATTTGACCCCGTGACCTAGTTTTTGACCCCAGATGACCCAATTTCACACTTGTCCGAGATTTTATCAAGACAATCATTTTGAGCATATTTCAGGTTGATTGGGCAAAAAATGTGGCCTCTAGAGTACACACAAGGTTTTTCTAATATTTGACCCCATGACCTAGTTTTTGACCCCAGATTACCCAATTTCGAACTTGTTCGAGATTTCATCAAGACAATCATTCTGAGCAAATTTCAGGTTGATTGGGCAAAAAATGTGGCCTCTAGAGTGCACACAAGGTTTTTCTAATATTTGACCCCGTGACCTAGTTTTTGACCCCAGATGACCCAATCTCGAACTTGTCCGAGATTTCATCAAGACAATCATTCTGAGCAAATTTCAGGTTGATTGGGCAAAAAATGTGGCCTCTAGAGTGCACACAAGGTTTTTCTAAGATTTGACCCCATGACCTAGTTTTTGACCCCAGATGACCCAATTTCGAACTTGTCCGAGATTTCATCAAGACAATCATTCGGAGCAAATTTCAGGTTGATTGGGCAAAAAATGTGGTCTCTAGAGTGCACACAAGGCAAAGTTTGACGGACGCCGGACGACGGACGACGGACGACGGACACCGGACGCCGGACGACGGACGCCGGACACAGCGGTATCACAATAGCTCACCATGAGCACATTCGTGCTCAGGTGAGCTAAAAATAAAAGCATTTCTACCTATTAGAATAACTAATCTTTGCATCAAGACATACTTTTAGAAAATGAAATAAATGTGAAATGTCATTTTAATATTTAATGTTGATTTTCAGCATTATTTTTTTCAAAGTTTCCCAAGCTTTCTCTCTTGGGGTAATCGAAACCGAGTCTTGTTTGGGAAAGGGTAAACCATACCGGTATATATGTTTGCATGCGGAAATGTGTAATCCTACCCAAGGACAAAATTGCCCTTTTTGATGCATCAATAATAAATCTGTTTCTTATTTGCGAAAATACAGAGATACTAGTATATTAGGTGTACATTTGATGAAGTTACTTTATTTTTTGCAACGAAGCGCTATCTCTATGCTTTCTGCATTTAGCATTTAGTTCAGATAGGAAAATAACTTCTTAAAATGTCGTGGAAAATGAAAAAAATGCTTATGACAAGCATTTTCTTGGCTCCAACAATGTTTTCTGCCCAGATAATTAGAAAACTTTTTCACAAGAAACTGTCTTCTACAAAATCATTGAACTTGGTCTAAGCATTTCCACAGGTAAAGGGTTTGGTACTATAATTGTTTTCCAGAAAATGATATAACCCATTCCCACGTGTTGACTCTTTTTGACTTCTCAAAAGATAAATGCTTTGGAAAGCTTTGTGGAAAATGTGTCGAGCAATTTCTTCATTACCCACAATTCTTTCTGCCCCAAAAAGACAACAAATATTTCCGTTAGCCTCAAATTGTCGTGTGCAACATCTTTGAATTTGGACTATTCTAAAACAAGAGGACCATGATGGTCCTATATCGCTCACCTGAACCAAAATGATATGAGCAACACTTTTATTCACTTCAATAAATATTTATGACTTTAAGACTGAAAACGAACTTCTGGTCAATAACGTTGTGAAAATCAAACTCATCCACAATCTTATGGTGCCAAACATTGTGTCCAAAATTTGTCTTGTTTGATAAATAATTGTAGATTCTGGAGTATAAACAAGGTCAAAAACAGCCGAAAACAGCAATTTTGTCAAATTCAAGGGCACATAACTCTCGACTTTTTTATCAGATCAGAATGAAAAACACACTCATTCCAGATCTTATGATCCCCAACATTGTGTGTCCAAGTTTTGTGCTGATTGATCAATAATTGTAGATTCTAGAGTATAAACAAGCAAATTCGTTGAATTGATATCCCCCGCCGAATATATTTTCATTGTCAATAAAGTAGCGCGGAAACGAATATAAATCTGTATGTATATGGCTTCAACAGAACGAATATCACTCTGTATGTATATGGCTTCAACAGAACGAATATCACTCTGTATGTATATGGCTAAAATAGTCAGGGGCAGTAACACTAAATACAACGGCCGAACCGGGTAACCCCGACGATATGCGCATGTCCTCATTGTAGTAAAGCTGTGTGCCAAGTTTCATTGAAATCCGGTGTATAATTTTCAAGAAATAGCGCGGAATCGAATATCACTGTATGTATATGGCTTAAACAGTCAGGGGCAGTAACTCTAAATTCGGCGGTCGAACCGGGTAACCCCGACGATATGCGCATGTCCTCATTGTAGTTAAGCTGTGTGCCAAGTTTCATTGAAATCCTGTCTATAGTTTTCAAGAAATAGCGCGGAAACGAATATCACTCTGTATGTATATGGCTAAAACAGTCAGGGGCAGTAACTCTAAATTCGACAGTCGAACCGGGTAACCCCGACGATATGCTCATGTCCACTTTGTAGTGAAGCTGTGAGCCAAGTTTCATTGAAATCCGATCTATAGTTTTCAAGAAATAGCGCGGAAACGAATATCACTCTGTATGTATATGGCTTAAACAGTCAGGGGCAGTAACTCTAAATTCGGCGGTCGAACCGGGTAACCCCGACGATATGCGCATGTCCTCATTGTAGTAAAGCTGTGTGCCAAGTTTCATTGAAATCCGGTTTATAGTTTTCAAGAAATAGCGCGGAAACGAATATCACTCTGTATGTATATGGCTAAAACAGTCAGGGGCAGTAACTCTAAATTCGGCGGTGGAACCGAGTAACCCCGACGATATGCGCATGTCCACTTTGTAGTAAAGCTGTGTGCCAAATTTCATCGAAATCCGGTCTACAGTTTTCAAGAAATAGCGCGGAAACGAATATCACTCTGTATGTATATGGCTTAAACAGTCAGGAGCAGTAACTCTGAATTCGACGGCCGAACCGGGTAACCCCGACGATATGCGCATGTCCTCATTGTAGTAAAGCTGTGTGCCAAGTTTCATCGAAATCCGGTCTATAGTTTCCAAGAAATAGCGCGGAAACGAATATCACTGTATGTATATGGCTAAAACAGTCAGGGGCAGTAACTCTAAATTTGGCGGTCGAACCGGATAACCCCGACGATATGCGCATGTCCACTTTGTAGCGAAGCTGTGTGCCAAGTTTCATCGAAATCCGGTCAACAGTTTTCAAGAAATAGCGCGGAAACGAATATCACTCTGTATGTATATGGCTAAAACAGTCAGGGGCAGTAACTCTAAATTCGGCGGTCGAACCGGGTAACCCCGACGATATGCGCATGTCCACTTTGTAGCGAAGCTGTGTGCCAAGTTTCATCGAAATCCGGTCTACAGTTTTCAAGAAATAGCGCGGAAACGAATATCACTCTGTATGTATATGGCTTAAACAGTCAGGGGCAGTAACTCTAAATTCAATGGTCGAACCGGGTAACCCCGACGATATGCGCATGTCCTCTTTGTAGTGAAGCTGTGTGCCAAGTTTCATCGAAATCCGGTCTATAGTTTCCAAGAAATAGCGCGGAAACGAATGTCGGACGGACGGACGGACGGACGGACGGACGGACGGACGGACGGACGGACGGAAGGACGGACGGACATGGCAAAAACAATATCCCCCCCGAAAAATTTTTTCGGCGGGGGATAACAAGGTCGAAAACAGCCGAAAATGGCAGTTTAATCAAATTCAAGAGCACATAACTCTCGACTTTCTAGTCAGATCAGGCTGAAAATCAAACTCATCTGAGATCTTATGATACCCAACATTGTGTCCAAGACTTGTCTTGATTTGTCAATAATTGTATATTCTAGAGTGTAAACAAGGTCGAAAACAGTCGAAAACAGCAATTTTGTCAAATTCAAGGGCACATAACTCTCAACTTTTTAATCAGATCAGACTGAAAATCAAACTCATCAAAGATCTTATTGTCTCAAACATTGTTTTCAAGTTTTGTCTTAATTGATAAATAATTGTAAATTCTAGAGTTTTAACAATGTCAAAAACAGCCGAAAACAGCAATTTTATCAAATTCAAGGGCACATAACTCTCATCTTTCTGGTCAGATCAGACTGAATATCAAACTCATTTGAGATCTGATGGTTTCCAACATTGTGTCCAAGATTAGTCTTGATTGGTCAATAATTGTAGATTCTAGAGTGTAAACAAGGTCGAAAACAGTCCAAAACAGCAAATTTGTCAAATTCAAGGGCACATAACTCTCGACTTTTTGATCAGATCAGACTGAAAATCAAACTCATACAAGATCTTATGGTCTCAAACATTGTTTTTAAGTTTTGTCTTAATTGATAAATAATTGTAGATTCTAGAGTGTAAACAATGTCAAAAACAGCCAAAAACGACAATTTTATCAAATTCAAGGGCACATAACTCTCATCTTACTGTTCAGATCAGACTGAAAATCAAACTCATTTGAGATCTTATGGCCTGCAACATTGTGGCCAAGATTTGTCTTGATTGGTCAAAAATTGTAGATTCTAGAGTGTAAATAAGGTCGAAAACAGTCAAAAACAGCAATTTTGTCAAATTCAAGGGCTCATAACACACGACTTTCTGATTAGATAAGACTGAAAATCAAACTCATCCCAAATCTTATGATCCCCAATATTGTGTACAAGTTTTGGCTTGATTGATCAATAATTGTAGATTCTAGAGTGTAAACAAGGTCGAAAACAGCCAAAAATGACAATTTTGTCAAATTCAAGGGCAAGTAACTCTGGACTTTCTGATCAGATCAGACTGAAAATCAAACTCATTCCAGATCTCATGGTCCCCAACATTGTGTCCAAGTTTTGTCCTGATTGATGAATAATTGTAGATTCTAGAGTGTAAACAAGGTCAAAACTAGGTATTTTTCGCATTCAAGGGCAGATAACTCCTGACTTTCTAGTTCGATCTGACCCATAATCGAACTCATCCGAGATCTTATAGCCATACATGTTTTGACCAAGTTTGGTCAAGATTGACTTATATTTGTAGATGTTAGAGTGTAAACACAAAATTGTGGACGGACGGACGGACGGACGGACAGACAGACAGACGGACGGACAGACGGACGGACAGACGGACGACGGACAAAAAGTGACCACAATAGCTCACCTTGAGCACTTTGTGCTCAGGTGAGCTAAAAATAGCCAGCTATTTAGTAATGAAATTAAATAGGAGAAATAATGTAAGAAAATATTGAGACAAAAAAAAAACTTCATTTTTGATAAATCAATGTATAAATAATTCAACATTATTTTCATACAGGACTGCAACTACATGTATTTAAATCTTTTTCTTATTTGAATGAACAAACATTAACAATTGTGCATGATATGTTTAATTTGGATGAATATATAAAGGCATAATGTATAGTGATAAAATAAATGCTAATTGAACACATACATTATCTTGCTTTTTCTCAGTATCCTGAGTCCAGGCAGCCTTAATTAGTGACCACAGTGGTAGACACAGTATCTATCTTTTCCTGCTGTGATAATTAACTTCTTCCAATTACACCAGGATCCCCAAAATGGGGCTGGCTTTTGGGGATGTATCTATGACTGTTTATTTCTTTTATATATCAATGATATCGCTGAAAACATCTCCTCAACAGTAAGACTCTTTGCAGATGATTGTGTTCTGTATAGACCTATAAATTCTCCACTGGACCAGGAAATTCTACAGCAAGACCTTAACATACTAACCAAATGGAGTGATCTATGGCAAATGGAGTTTAATGTAAAAAAGTGTGCTATTATGAATATCTCATCCTCGACAAACAAAAAACATTTTGAATATACAATGAGTGGCGAAAAACTAGAAACTGTGACCCATCATCCATATCTCGGAGTAGAACTCAGTGACAACATGAAATACAACAATCATATCAACAATATCACCAATAAAGCTTCTCAGACACTTGGATTTATAAAAAGGAACCTAAAGTCATGCCCACCAGTCGTCAAGGAAAGAGCATACCAAACCTTAGTTCGTCCTAAACTCGAATATTCTTCAACCATCTGGAATCCACAGCAACTAACTCAGATCAAACAGATAGAACAAGTTCAACGTAATGCAGCACGCTTTGTTGCCGGTAAACCATTTAATCCACACCAACCAGATAGTGTCACATCCATCCTAACATCCCTACAGTGGCCATCTCTACAAACCCGCAGACAACACGCTGACCTTATCCTCCTCTACCGAGTTGTCCACAATCTAATAGCAGTACCACCCACATATTTACCAACCACAGCATATGTCTGATCCACTAGACAGAGCCATGACTGGAAGTTCATACAACCCCACTGCCGAGTGAACGCATACCAACACTCCTTCTTTCCCCGAACAGTACCAATCTGGAACACTCTACCAACGGACATAGTGACAACCCCGAGCTTGGACACCTTCAAGGCCAGTGTCCATATGCTCCCTACCCATTAAACATAAACTTTTGTAACATTTGTACAGTGTATATACATGTTTGGCGTATACCATTTTAACAGTTCACTATTTACACTCTACGACTACACTGTTTTTAGCCCTCTTCAGTTGATGTCCGTCGTGGCGTTGAAGAGTACAACATTGAAGTTGAAGTGTTGTTATACAAGAGGACCATGATGGTCCTATATCGCTCACCTGAACCTAAATGATATGAGCAACACTTTTGTTCAATTCAATTGATATTTATTACTTTAAGACTGAAAAAGAACTTATGGTCAATAAGGTTGTGAAAATCTAACTCATCCAAGATCTAAATTATGGTGCCAGACATTGTACAGGGTACCAGATAAGAGGGGGTGGTGACTTTTCAAACTGCAATAATGCTGTCAGTGATCATCCAACCCTATGTTGTAGGTACATGTACTCATTTGTATCGTCTCGTCGAGACGATTCAAATGAGTACCCACAACATAGGATTTGAATTCGAAAAAACAATGTTAGTATGTCTTCACCTCCACTTATCTGTAGTCCTGATTGTATCCAAGTTTTGTCTTGATTGATAAATAATTGTAGATTCTAGAGTATAAACAAGGTCCAAAACAGCCGAAAACAACAATTTTGTCAATTTCAAGGGCACAGAACGCTAGACTTTCTGATCAGATCAGACTGAAAATCAATCTCATATGAGATCTTATGGTTCCCAACATTGTGTCCAAGTTTTGTATAGATTGATCAATAATTGTAGATTCTAGAATGTAAACAAGGTCGAAACCAGCCGAAAAATGGCAATTTTGTCAAATTCAAGGGCACATAACTCTCAACATTCTCGTCAGATCAGACTGAAAATCAAACTCATTTGAGATCTTAAAGTCCCCAACATTGTGTCCAAGTTTTGTCTTGATTGACCCTTTCCCACACATTGGCGCTTTTGGATGCCCCACAAAATAAAGGCTTTGGAAAACATTGTGACAAACAATTTCTTCATTACCCACAATGTTTTCTACCAAGAAAGACCAAAAAATGTTAAATTTTGTTCAATGGAACTTGTCGTCTGCAACACCTATGATTTTGGACTAGGCTAAAATTTTGTTGTTTGGTAATGGGTTATTAAGAGTGTAAATCTATTTATATCCTTTATCAAACTAGATAACTCTACTTATACTGAAGTAAAGAAGTGTCAGAGTTCCTTCCCTTAGATTAACTCTTTTTTGAATACAGCAAAAAAGTGGCAATTTTGCCCAATTCAAGGGCACATAACTCTCATCTTTCTGGTCAGATCAGACTGAAAATTAACCTCATTCAAGATCTTATGGTCTACAACATAATGTCCAAGTTTTGTCTTGATTGATCAATAATTGTAGATGCTAGAGTGTAAACAAACTTAAAAACAGCATTTTTTGACATTCAAGGGCAGATAACTCCGCACTTTCTGGTCCGATCAGGCCCATAATCGAACTTGTTCGAGACCTTATGGTCGTACTTGTTTTGGCCAAGTTTGATCAAGATTGAGTAACTTTTGTGGATGCTAGAGTGTAAACACCCCAAATGTTGACGGACGGACGGACGGACGGACGCCGGACAAAAAGTGACCACAATAACTCACCTCGAGCACTTCATGCTCAGGTGAGCTAAAAATATCGTAACTGCTGCTTGACTCAAGCCGCAGTTAAGAGATTTCATAACATCACCTACAAAATACTACCGTATAGCACTTTATTTCTGCGGGGACTTTATTTCTGCTATTTCTGCGGTCGTGGAAGGCACCGCAGAAATAAAATCCGCAGAATATTAATCCTGAATGTAGATGTTTTTGTCATTCTGTAAGTTTAGTCAGTACGTGGACAAGTTATACTTTTACCGCCCGATGGAAAGAACAATATCATAACAATGGAGTGCTGTCCTATTCAAAAATGGTGTAACTGCGGCTTTAACTTAGGTGTAGATAAGACATTCTAGTTCATCAATAAACAATGATTTTTAAAACAAGTTTGGCTGATTGGTAACAGTTTGACACGTTTTTCTTTTCACACCTATCTGTATACAGCATTGTTTCCAATAACGCCTTTATAGATACTGGTAAATGAGAGGGATTATCCCTTTACCCTAACGGAGAAATTAGAATATTTAGTAAGTATCGTCTTTCAAACTATCTCTGATACTGACTAAAACTGTTTTGATGGCGCAGAGATAAAATCTTTGATTTTGCAAAATGAGAGACCGCAGAAATATGTTCCGCAGAAATTTGACCCGCCTGATTTCTGGAAAAACCGCAGAATTTGGACCCCGCAGAAATTAAGTGCTATACGGTATTGTTTGTCCTAATTTGCGTCACGGTTAACTGGATAAAATCGTTCCCCATTCAAAACTGCCGCAGATAGCAAAACTAACGTAAAGAAGAACTGTGGCGGAGCGGACTAACATCCCCGCCGACGCAGTCTTGTTTGGGAAAGGGTTAATTACAGGTTACTACTAGTTGCATCCTGAATGTTGATACCGTTGCTGACTTCAAAGAAAACCTCGTAAGTGCAGCTTGTTTTAAGCTGCAGTTACAAGATTTTTGTTGAAAAGCAGATATATTGTATGTTCCTGTTAGATAACATACACTTACCTGACTTACGGATAACAGAAATGCAGATGTTAATCTGCATAACCTTACACCAATATTTACTTGTTTACCAATAAACAGTGTTAATAGAGTACAATTCTTGCACTTAATGAACACCATTCATCCCATAAATAAATATAATAATTAATATTTATTAGAAGAAAATTGTTACAAAGATTATCCCTCTGTATTTATGAAATCTGGCTATGCTGATTGTTTTGTTACAAATTGTGGACAGACATATGGATTATTATGGACGGCTAGACAGACCCCGGACGGTGAGCAATCATGGGACTTCAGACTCAACCTCTGCACTCTGTGCTCCAATTAGCTATAATTAAATATGACTTGTATATTTGATATACCACAGAAATTATTGAGGTAAAAGGAGAAAATGCTGGTCATCAGCATCTTCTACCTTTGTGTCAATATCTTGCCTAGTATTTTCTATTTCAGAAAAATCAAAACCAGCTTAGTCTTGTTTGGGAAAAAATTACAAAAGAAAATTTTATTTTATTATGACACGGGTTAATACCATAATATGTTAATACCATGGCATATGTTAATACCATACTTTTCTGGTAAAAAGTTCACAAATATCTGAATGAATCAGATCATGTAAACCAATTTCATTCCATTTCTATTTCCATAAGTGTTGCTATGGGAATCTAGTAAAAGTGCCTAGTTATTACCACAATCCTACCCTTTCGAATTATTCATTTCCCAAACAGAACATTTTCAGATTGTTTTTATATCGTTTTTAACTGAAATAAGTGGCAAACAATGAAAGGTTTTCTTTAAAATAATTTTATGTGTATGTTATAGCATAGAAAATATAATGAGAAAAGAACTTGCTGAGTATCAGCAATTTATTCTTTTCTCTCAGTGTTTCTAAATATTACTACTTTGTTTCTTAAATGTTTTCCAAGCTTTTTATTTGAGGGACATCAAAACCAGGTCTTGTTCCAAACATACAGAATTTTCCGATGCTCCTTTGTTAATTTGGCCAAAGGGTCGCTTTGAACTTCTTTTTTTAGAGATAACTTTTCCTAAAGAAGACCAGGCACCAGTTTCTCAAAAAAACGTAAGTACGTTCTCAGACTCAAATCTGAGCACCGTACTCAAATCACACTAAATCCACATGAACTTTAATTGAATACCCTTCAATGTTGGAGAGTATTCCATTGAAGTTGAGCATGTACTCATGAGCATGTACATAAGTTTTTTCGAGAAACCAGGGCCTGGTATTGACATATCTCTTATAGGAACAGCTTGAAGGGCGACGGTAACAGATGGTCTAATTGCAAAAAATGAAATTTTTTGAAAATATATGCAAAACTTTTGTGTTGACCACCTCGGGATGGTTAATAATATGCGATTCAGACAGAGAATGAGCCGAAATTACAAGACAGATAGCTGAATTTAGGGAGAATCTAAACCTAAATTCAACCCCGTCTCAGATGGGGTTAGAATTATTTTTTTAATTGTTGCACATGCGCTTACAGCGCGGACCATGATTCAAACGAGATTCATACTTGAATTTCAATATGACGTCATCATATATGTTGTGATGTCATTTAAGAAAGTCGCATGTCCTACTGTTTTGACCTACTTTCGATAACGCTTGATGAATTTGGTATCAAATTGCGAAAAAATGAGTCGTTGCTTCAATAGTTTGTCGCAATCATTTAATCAGGTCATATAAAGCTTAAAAAGTGTACATTTTGTTTGTATTTGACAATTTTTGGGTCCAAATCTGGGAAATAGTAGCTTTAAAGTGACATTTCACATTTATTTCATTTTTTAAAAGTATGTCTTGATGCAAAGATTGTTTATTCTAATGCATAGAAACACTATCCGTTTTTTTAAGTTGTTATCTTTAAGCGAAAAACACGCCTTCAAAGTTGAGACAGAAATGACAAATTCTATACAAGAGGACCATGATGGTCCTAAATCGCTCACCTGAATCAAGATGACAAGACTGATAATGGCAATTTTGTCAAATTCAAAAGCATGAAACTTATAAGGACTTTCTGTTTGGAAACAATTAAGTAATAATTTTGTTCCAATCGATCCTGTAAAGTTGGGTATGAATTAGCATAATGGTTGAGTTTTTTTCCATAATTATTTCATTTATTTTTGCAATATACAACATAGGGCAAATTTTCAAAGCATACTGATCTGTTAAAATTGATTATTTATGATATTATGAGCAAGATTTGGTATGTGATTTGAAAGAATATAGGAAATGAGGACAAACCATCTGATAAGTTAGGCTTATAATCCCTTTTTATTTGTTTACATAAGATAAAAATGGGGCCAGCCAGAGAAATTGATAACAGAAATAGATAAGAGAAATAGTAAAAGCTTTCCAAATTTATTACTTATATCAAAACCCTATGAAGAATGTATTAATTTTTTCAAGCAGATGATTGTAATGATCACCAACAACATAGGGTTTCATGAATATTGAAACAAAATATTGCTTTTTGAAAAGCAATTATCTCCTCTTATCTTCAGCTTCTTGTATTCTGGAAGCCATTCATGAAATTAGGTCTTACACAAAATTTCAAGGTTCTAGGCCAAACACTTTCGAAGAAAACTAAGTATCTCCATTACAACCCACAGTACAGTATAATTTTCAATGCATGGAATTTCCCTTACCCTGCCATACCAAAATACTTTTTAAGGAAATAAAAATTACAAGATACAATTTTGAAACGAGTACCACTAGGAACTTTCCAGCCAGGTTTCTTTCAAATTGGCCCAATGGTTGATTTTTAAAGCATTTTCTTATGATTTCTCTTTTTCGATAAGCCTCTTCCTCCCCGACACGCCCACATTTTTTGACAAATGTAAAAATTTGTGAACAAACTTTGAGAAGAGATACACAAGGAACATTCCTTTCAAGTTTGATTAAAATTGGCCATATGGTTGATTTTTAAAGAATTTTCTTAGGATTTCTCAAAGTCCGATAAGCCCCTTCCTCCCTGCCACAGCCATATTTTTTGACAAATGTAAAAAATTGTGAAATAAATTCAAAAATAGTGACTCAAGACACATTCCTACCAAGTCTGCTTCAAATGGGCCCAATGGTTGATTTTTAAAGAATTTTCTTCTGATTTCTCTGAGTCCGATAAGCCCCTTTCTCCCTGCCACTGCCACATTTTTTTGACAAATGTTAAAATTTGTGAACAAATTTTGAAAAGAGTGACTTAAGGAACATTCCTGAAAAGTCTGGTTCAATTGGGCCCTACGGTTAATTTTTAAAAAAATTTCTTATGATTTCTCTAAGTCTGATAAGCCCCTTTCTCCCTGCCACGGCCGTATTTTTTGACAAATGTAAAAAATTGTGAATAAATTCGAAAACAGTGACTCAAGGCACATTCCTACCAAGTCTGCTTCAATTGGGCCCAATGGTTGATTTTTAAAGAAATTTCTTCTGATTTCTCTAAGTCCGATAAGCCCCTTTCTCCCTACCACGGCCACATTTTTTGACAAATGTAAAAATTTGTGAACAAATTTTGTAAAGAGTGACTCAAGGAACATTCCTGCAAAGTCTGGTTCAATTGGGCCTTATGGTTGATTTTTAAAGAATTTTCTTATGGTTTCTCTAAGCCGATAAGCCCCTTTCTCCCTGCCACGACCACATTTTTTGACAAATCTAAAAATTTGTGAATAAAGTTTGAGAAGAGTGACTCAAGGCACATTCCTGCCAAGTTTGGTTCAAATTGGCCCAATGGTTGATTTTTAAAGAATTTTCTTTTGATTTCTCTTAGTCTGATAAGCCCCGCCCTGCCACGCCCACATTTTTTAATGAATAAAAAATCCGCGAACAAGTTTTGAGAAGGGTCACCCAAGGAACATTCCTGCCAAGTTTGGTAAAATTTGGCCCACTGATATAGGAGGAGAAGATGTTTAAAGAAATTGTGAACGGACGGACGGACGGACAGACGGACGGACAGACGGACGGACGACGGACAAAAAGCGACCACAATAGCTCACCTTGAGCACTTCGTGCTCAGGTGAGCTAATAAATCTGAACTGTTGTCCACAACAATTTGTTTAATTTCAGCACAAAAATATATATTTCTCGTAAACGGTTCAATATTTTGGCTCGAAATTTTCAGAATTTTCATAAGAAAACATGCTCTTTCAGATAGAATAAAAGTAAAATTTATGTTAAAATAATCGTGAAATGTCACTTTCATCATAACCAGCATTTTCTCCTTTTGCCTCAATAGTTAAACTTTCTTTCCTATTCCATATGGCACAAATTATATCTCCAAAGTCTGTTTTGTTGTCTGAATAGCAGCTTTCAAATTTGATCAGTCCACATATTTCCTATTTGAGAAAGGTTTCAAATCAAGGGATGAAAACTGTTACGAGTAGTAAGAGCACAAACAGAAAATGACAAGAAGATTTTGATAATTGCAGCCCAGATCCTATTCAAAATCTATAAAAATCCCACTTCAGCTTATTTTATAGACTTTCAAAGTGACTGTTTGATAATGAACATTTACATAGTTTTCCTTGTTTACCAGGCCAACTACTGTTTATATTTGTCTGTAATGACCCCTACGAAAAGTTCATTAAAGTTCAAGAACTGTTCTAGAATGTTCTAGAATGATAAATAGTACTTCTAGAACTATTCTAGAACAGTTCTAGAAGTACTGTTTAACATTCTAGAACATTCTAGAACAGTTCTAGAACTATGAATACATTTTTGAACTTTTTTTGCAAGGGGAGTTTTACATCCCTCTCAACGACTTTTCAGCCCCAGCCATGCTTCAGTTGGTACTACATCTGGGGCCCGTATTATCAACGATCTTATGTGAAAACAGTGTAACAAAACATCTGATTGCACGAGAAATCAAATTGATTCAATCAGGTTTTTTGTTATGCCAATTCGGTTTGTTGTTACAAGTAATTACGCAAAAATTAATCATGATCATTGACAATATCGGCCCCTGAATCTAAATCATAGGGTTCACAGCGTTTGATCCCTGGCTGTGTCAAATATCCTTTCTGTCAAAAGTCTCTCGCCTTAGTTCTACCAGTAGATATCCGTAAACCTATAAGTGGGATGGCCAGCTGAACTTCTGGAGGCTTAGAAAGGATGTTGTGATTATAGAAATGAGGAAAACATGGGTAGGTGCAGAAGCTGCCATGATAAGACTGAATGGCGATGGATTTTGTGCTAAAAATAAACTGGATTTACTGTTATGTTTTGATAAATTGTCGGTGTTGTTATAAAATCTCGAAACTACAGCTTGAATCAAGCCGTAATTACGAGATTTTATAACAACACCTTTGAAATGAGCTGTTTTCTAAAGCTTTATCCCACTTAAACGTAAAAGAAGACAGCCAGTTGCTAGCTTTTGAGCGGGAGGGAAAATTTTAGCTAAAATTGATAATAAGAGAAGAAAGGAAAATCAATATTCAACTGAATTCAACATCAATTCTATTTCTAGTTTACTATCTAGGGTAAAATAGCTGCTTCAATAATCAAAATAAAGTAGGGCTTTTATTCCTTTTCCCAAATGACAACATTTTAGGGTGGTCCTATTTAAAAGCTCTGCAGACGACAAAACGGATGGTAATGAAGAAAGAATTTGTGTACAATAGGACACAGAAACTATTGAGGGAAGAGAAGAAATTGCTGACTATCAGCAATTTCTTCTCTTCTCTAAATATTTTCCCAAACTATCTCAATCAGGGATGTCAAAACCAGGTCTTGCTTAGGTAAGGATTATACCATTTCCCAAACTATGGCTGCTTCTGGTCTGAGTAAAATTTCAAAAGCATTGATAGAAAAGATCAGAATTTTCTCTATTTCTCTCAATGTCTTTTTACAACATCACATACATATTTCAAGCTCCTGGTATGGAAGGCATTGGAAGTAAAATACAGCATTGAAAATTTTCTATTTTCTTTTAATGCTTTCCAAAGCTTTAGCGCGGAAAGACATCAAAACCAGGGCTTGTTCCGGAAAAGGTTAATCCTTTTCCAAACAGCAATTTCTTCATTTCCCACAATGGTTTCTATATAAAAAGACTGAAAATTGTTAAACTTCATTCACTTTAAAATTGTCATCTGCAAATCTTCGAATTTGAACCAGTGTAAAATTATGCCATTTGGGAAAGGGTATAAGAAATACTTCAGTGAGACAAACATACAGGCACCTGCAGAAATCAACAATTATTGAAATATTATGTGGTGTGAAATACACAGGCTCTATTGGAACAAACTTGCAGTGAACTGCACTAGTTTTAAATGCTCCAAGGCATTCAGAATTTTATACTATGCCACAAAAACCGAGCAGATTTGCTACAAATATTTTAACACCATCCTCCGTCTCTCCTGCATTTTGGGGCGGAGGTTACGAGTGCAGTGGTAACGCACTGGACTTAAAATCACAGGGATCGCTGGTTCGATCCCCCGCTTCTCCAGTCATTCGGATGAGACTTTAAACCGAGGTCCCATCTCCATATGACCTTAGTAGTTGAGTGGGACGTAAAACTCCATTCAATCAATCCTCTCCTGCATTTATCATCTTTTTTCCATTCAAAAAATAAGACCAATCTTTAACCCCACGACGTCCCATCGGCTTTGACATCCCTAAAAGAAAAGGCTCGGGAAACCAAAGACACAAAAAAATGATTAGCATTTAATCCTGTATCTTCCATATTTTATGTACAGGTCTGTACTACCTGTAGATATATCTTTTCATCATCAATTTTGTCATTGGCAGTATCTCCCAAATTGGAATAGTCTAAATTTCTGCTGTATGAGAAAGGGTTAATTCGGACCTTACACATGGGCGGATCTAGAGGGGGTCCGGACCCCCACCCCCACCCCCCGGCATTGGCCGAAAATTAAATTTTGACTACATAAATTTAGTGTAATGTTTATTGTTACATATTTATTACATTTTAAACCATAATTTGAGCTTGGACCCCCCCTGGAAAAAAAATCTAGGGCTTGGACCCCCCCTTGGAAAAAAATCCTGGATCCGCCCTTGCCTTACAGAACAACAGTAGGGAGAATTTTATCAAGCAAGCACTGACATGAGCAATTTATTCATTTCCCAAAATGTTTTCTATCAAGAAAGACCTAAAATTATTTTAATATAAGATCTCATATTTTCTGAGCATTAATATACATAGAAGCTATCTTTATCATCAATTCGAATTGGTCTTCTGCTGCAACATTCAATTTGAACCATCCTAAATTTTGTCATTTGAGAATGGGGTAAATGGATAATTATTGTTACTAGTTGAAAACCTACAATTACAAATTCAAGAATTACTGTCTGAGATACAGAATATGTCTAATCACCATCATTTGATGCTCACACAATAGCAATAATGGCAAAATGAGAAAATGATGGCCACTAACATTTCTTCTTTCTTTTCATTATTTTGAAGCCCATTATTTCTTTCAAACATTTACCCTAGCTGACATGTCAAACAACAAAGTTAGATTAAAAAGATATTTGGACATCATACTACTGGAGAGGATTGAGCATAGAAAAATGTGCTGATAAGTGATAACGTAAATCTTTAACAAAATCCATGTTTTTATCTTCAGCAGCTTTGAAATTGGATCAGTCAAACTTTTTCTTGTTGGGGAAATGACTAACTCTTTCTCTAACAAGACCTTGTTTTGACCTCCCATATAGAAAAGGTTTTGGAAAGAGGTAAAAGAAGAAAATGCTGATGATCAGCATTTTCTCCTTTTGCTTCAATGTTTTCTGTGTTATATCTCACACAAATCCCATCTTTAACAATGTCCTCCATGTCATCTGAAACACTCACGCGGCTTTCAAATTGGACTACCCTAAAATTGTGATCGAATTAACCCATTCCCAAACAACAGATTTAGAGTGATCCAGTTTGAAAGCTGCTACAGAATACAAATTAGATGGTAATAAATGAAGAATTTGTGCTTATTATTGCCAAGAAAATATTGAAGCAAAGGGAGAAAATGCTGATCATCAGCATTTTCTTCTTTTGCCTCAATGTTTCCTCAAGCCATTTCTAATAGGGACATCAAAACTAAGAGTAGGTCTTGTTTGGAAAGAGTTAATTCATTCAACATAGATTTGTTGTCTGGATTTTGGAGAAAAAATGTCTTTTCCTGTACAGAGCATTACATGTTTTCTCTCTCAATTTCTTATCATAAACTAGATCTCCTTTTTATCAACACTTTTAATCCAAGCAAGTCTTTTTCATCCTTATTTTGAGAAGAAACTCTTCACTCTTTTCCATACAATTCTTGATATCAAGTCTGGTGTCCTAAAGTCCTTTTTTACAGAAAGGTGTAGAAATATTGAGAAAAGAGTAGAAAATGCAAATGTCTGCTGTTTTGTCAGAAACACCATTCTAAAGGTACACTTCTTCTATCGTTTAGAAGAGTAAGAATCATATCATCTGTGGGGGGCCAAATCTCATAAGTTTGGCTTTAAAAAAAGCTGGAGTTACAAGGTTTTGACGTCCCAACAAATTTATGTGTCAGTACTATGTGCAGCATGATTAGCCCTTTCAAACAAAAGAAAAAATCTTGACTGTTGTAATTTGACAGCTGATACAGACAACAAATAACTAGTGCTTATAGGACATGTGCAGAACATAGCACAGAAATATTGAGACAGGATCAGAAATTGCTGATTATCAACAAATGTTGGTCGTTTTGTATTGTGCTAAGACCATTTGGTATTGTAATCAACTAATGCCTATTGTGTTATTCAATTATGATATCTATCACCAATAATCATCTAATGAAATACTAATAATGTACTCATCCTAAGAGGTCGAAACTGCATTTTCCTGTTTGCATTTTCCTGGTATATCTAGCATATAATTGAAACCCTTTCTCAAATCATTAAGAACTAATTTTAATAGATATTAAGAAAAACTTTCAGGGAAAAGAAGGAAACAGATCTACTGAAACCCAGCATTTTCTCCTTTCACCTCAACATTTTCAATGCTATAACAAATGACAAAGATAAACTCATAATTATAAGGCCATAACTCTCTGATTTTCAATATATCTTAACTCTTTTTTTCAAACAATGACAGCTTTTTGATGTCTGTAATGTGGAAAAGGCTTGAGAAAACATTGAGGCAAAACGAAAAATTGCTGATAATCAGCTATTTCTTTTTTTGCCTCAATATTTCCTGTGCTAGATCTACATTGCAGTACACAAATCCTATTTCTATCAACATTCATTTTGTTGTTTGCAACAGCTTTCAAATGGGACCGCCCTAGATTTTTGTCGTTTGGGAAAAGGTCTTACACTTATTATGATCCTTCAAAATCAACCCTTTCCTAAACAAGACCTTGTTTTGACGTCTCTTATAGAAAAGGCTAGGGAAAACATTGAGGCAAAAGAAGAAAATACTGATAATCAGCATTTTCTCCTTTTGCCTCAATATTTTCTCTGCCAAATTTTACACAAATCCTATCTTCCTCAGCTCCCATTTTGTCAACTATGGTAGCTAACAAATCTCCCTATTTTGCTTTTGGGAAAGGGTTGATGGGAGCAAGAATTTCTGGAGAGTCTGCATTTGAGATGTAAGATCATTGAGCACTAGTTATCATTTCTTGTGAGCTAGATCTAGATGCTATAATATCCCAGTTTATCACGGCCGCTTATCTACTAAATCACAACATTTTGTTGTGTATGAAAAAAAGTTAAGAGGATATCCGGTTGGCAGTTAGAGGAGCCGACAAATCGGCGGGTGAAAGGCGAGTCTCGTCTTTTAATCAAAATGTTCTTGTTTCTAGCTCGAAAATCAAAAATCGGAGAATGTCATACAACCCTTTATTCATTTTCACATATTTGTGAGCCCCATCCAAACCCTGATTCCCAAAGATTGAACGGAAATTCATTTTCTCCCGATGCAAGGGTAGCCCCAATATTGACATTTCGTCAATCCTGATGAGCGTTTGTCCACTTTCTGAGGATGAATGGCCCAAAACCTGTGTGTATTATAAAATAGTTGTATGTTAATTACATTGCGCAAACAATATTTTAATAACTTACTGTCGATCTTTAAAGAAAATCAGCTCTTCCGGTCAGTTTGTGCGTTAGAGGATAGGTTGTGAGTAAGAGGATAGGTTGTGATTTAGAAGACAGAAAGTGAAGAAAGAAGTGGAAACCAGAGACAATAAAGACGTGTCAAAAATACAGGTAGATGTAAATCTTGTTTATCCATAGATCTTCTTGTATATTGATTCAATATGTTTAATATTAAGTCATCACTCATATAGGCCTACGAATTGATACATTAATAAATTTTGCAAGTTGTAACATAAATTGAAGCTGATCTTTGTGAAATCCGTACTTTATCACTTTTGTCAACATCATTCAATGCTCCAAAATAAAGGGCCACTAAAATACTTGGATGACAGATCTAAGTTTGTCTACTAGTCTGGAACACTTTTGCAGTACTTACTTTATGTATTTAGGGACACGACGTGTATCCAGTTCAAACAGTGAGTTTTCAAAACAGTGAGTTTGTCACCTAATCTGGAAACACCAGGAACATGAGGAAAGGTGTTGAAATCTGATACCTGCATTGGAACAACAAATCTATTGTAAATATACTGTATATTTTAATCATTGCAAATACAACTTACAAAGTTCGATTACAGGCATATCTTTACACCACCAACGTTTTAAAAAAAAACTTTCCAAAACAGTACATTTTAGGTTGGTCCAATTTGAAAAATGCTGCAGACGACAAATGGATACTAATACCAAGATGATTTATAAAGAGAAGTAGTACAGAAAATACTGAGACAACGGGAGAAATTGCTGATTAACAGTAATCTCTTCTTTTGTGTCAATACTTTACAATCCCTTTCTAATAAGAACGTTATACCATGCCTTGTATGAGAAAGGGTTAAAGAATCCCATTTACACATCATGTTAAAGCAACGGAACAAGAGAAAGTCGATTTCCTTCATACAGAATTCTTCAAAAATCCTATCCCATACAAGATATATTTTATAACTCCCTTGTAAAATAGTTCCGGAAAACATCGAGAGAGAGAAGAAATTGTTGATTATCAGCCCTTTCCTCAATATTAACGCCCTCAAACATATCGTCTGTGTTATTGCAAAAACTCGTAAGTCCAGCTTGATTAAAGCTGGAGTAACGTGGTTTTGTAATAACACCGACGATATACTTCTCACATCTGTAACTCTTTATAAATAAAGTAGTCCAAAATTGTGTCATTGTGAAAACACTTTTGAAAACACTTCACCCATTACCAAAATTGCTAAATATTTGACTTTTCCGAAGCAAAAGATGTAGCAGACAAGAATATCAGGTGTATGAAATTTTAAAAAGAGAACGCACAAACGTCCTCTTAACTTCAATTTTCATTTTAAATCATCACATGCAGATGGGCAGACAAGCATACAATGTTAAAGGTCTGTGTCCCTGATGTATTAATTTACTGGGCGTAAAAATACGTTATGCTATTTCACTTACCCTTTGAAGATAGACATATCACATAGAGTATTTCGGTTTAGCTTAATTCGCATATAAACAATGACAAATGGTATTAAATGCGATGAATGCATTCTGTCTTCTAAATCACAACCATTCCTCTTACTCACAACCTATCCTCTAACGCACAAACTGACCGGAAGAACTGATTTTCTTCAAAGATCGACAGTAAGTTATTAAAATATTGTTTGCACGATGTAATTTACATACAACTATTTTATAATACACACAGGTTTTGGGCCATTCATCCTCAGAAAGTGGACAAACGCTCATTAGGATTGACGAAATGTCAATATTGGGGCTACCCTTGCAACGGGAGAAAATGAATTTCCGCTCTATCTCTGGGAATCGGGGTTTGGATGGGGCTCACAAATATGTGAAAATGAATAAAGGGTTGTATGACATTCTCCGATTTTTGATTTTCGAGCTAGAAACAAGAACATTTCGATTTAAAGACGAAACTCACCTTTCACCCGCCGATTTGTCGGCTCCTCTAACTGCCAACCGGATATCCTCTAAACTTTTTTTCATACACAACAAAATGTTGTGATTTAGTAGATAAGCGGCCGTGTTTATGGGAGTTAGCCTACAAAGGAGAATCCTAGTCATATTATCCTATCGATCAGGTCAAGTGTTATCATTTCACTTTCATTACACGAGCATACACGAGCCCCCGTGTTGATGAAAATCTCCAATTATATTCAGTCCGATATTTGCCTGTTGAGTGTTGAATGTGTAATCTATATAACGCCCCCGCATTTCTTCCTTGTAGCCAATATTGCACACAACAGGTCGATTGCAAACTCTACAAAAATCAGATAAAAATCAACTTACTAATGAGTTACTCCATTATGGTTTTCACTGTGTAATAATGCACGTCCAGACACTTGTTCACATAAAGAATTAATGGTATTCCCCTCACAGTTCACTCTGCCATATTTCCAGCCGATATTGTAATGATTCAGATGTTGACATAAGTAACCAATCGTGTTGCGAGATTCGGGTCACGTGTGCGAATTTTTCCCGCGATCTGCCAATCATGATTGACCAGCATCCAATTTTGACCGACAGGTGCCCTAGGCTGTTGATACGCTTTACAACTTTACTAAACGACGAAAAATGGACTGTTCCAATTTGAAAGTGGCTTTAGACTACAAATTAAATTCAAATTCAAATTCAAATTCAAATTCTTTATTGGTTTAAGAATCCAGTCAAAGGATTGTTACCATAAAACAAACAGTATTACAAATACAAAAACATACACAACATACGCGGATTTAGAGGGGGCGGAAGCGGCGCGCGCCCCCCCTAAAATCGCCAGATTTTTTTTTTTTTTTTTTTTTTTTTTTTTTTTTTTTTTTTTTGAAAGCGGGGCTATCAAAGAACAATTAAAGTCAAAGTTAGAAATTTCATCGAACTAATGATAATCAATTCATGACAATGACTCTGATAATGTCGATATTTTCCAATTTTCTTTGGCTGATATGTAGTAAGACCGACGCCAGTGTGTGTTAAAAGGGGGTCTGTTTGTCAAAAGGTCAAATAAAAGCGACACCAGGATGTCGCTGTTTAATTTGGTTTGTCAGCATTTTATAACCGAGCAATCGGCCGAGACCTTGACAAGCGCCTGCATGGAAAGATAAAATTGCAAAATGTGAACGACTAATCTATCAGTATGATACGACGACATTCAAATGACAGAAAATAGTCAAAAACATCGGCGATTTGTGCAAAGTGGGTAATATTAATATGGTCGCCGACAAGTAGTCACTGAGACTTAACCGATTTCGTTTTAAACCTATAACAGTCCCCGAATTGTGGATAATTTTTAGATTGGGCTATTTATAGCCCAATCTATTATAACCAGTTTTTCACTCCAGACATCACTCCAGACACTACGTTCTAACCCTAACCCGCTGAGCTATGTGTTCAAGCCAAACTATGTTATTTCAAACACCACAGAAACATCCTTTATCAGTCAATATCTTCAAAGTTTTTCATCTCTTTCACTTTTGCGACAAATAAGGAGAGGGTTAATAATTACATTTGATGAAATTTTCCCTTAAATTAAATGCCTATTAGTATTTTCAGCGTTTTTACAATCTTATCCGTTGAGTAAAGAGCTTGAAAGCAAAATAGTGTAACTCTCAGATAAATTCCATATAGTTACAATATTACTGCTCTGACTTTCAATGGTCGTTTACCAGTGAATGCATTGCCAGGTGTTTAACTGGGTCACTACTTGACACTGCCACTGTAGCCCACTGCCACCTTAGCCCATTCACTAGATACAATGTGTGCGCTTTACCCATTCCTATATTCTGACACCTTTAGGTTCCCATGAAATATTGTGTGTTTGGAAAACATGGTAGAAAATGAAGAAATGGTTGTGAAAAGCTAGTTCTTCATTTCCCACAATATTTTCTTCTCAGAAAGACCAAACAAAGTAACGATTTATTTGCTTGAAATTGGGTTAAGGATTTATTCTGCATTGATCGCTTTATCTTTATTGTTTTTTTTTTAACTCAGTGTGTTCAAGGCTCTTCCAAACGACAATATCTTAGAGTGGTTCAAATTAGAAAGAGTTGCAGACGACGAAACGGGTGACGATAAAGATGAAATCATGTTATGTACAATGAAGCACAGAAAACATTGGGACAAAGAAGAAATTTCCGGTTATCTTTGTATGTTTCATATTATTGGCTTCACAACAATGTCTTGTTTGGAAAAGGACGAATGGTTCGAGGCTATAGAGTTTAAACACTGTGATTTAAAATTATGTTAATCAAAGTAAAATCATCGTCTTAGTTTTGCCGTTTTGTAGAATTTTAACATTTTTACCACATATACTGTTCTTAGACTGATCATTTGATACAATGAACAAGTGCATTCTATTTAATCGAAATATGTTTGCAGACCGAGTTGCAGATCAGAGATCAGTAAGGCTAAGCCTCTATAATGGGTCCGTACTTGGTATTATTCTGATTGGCTAAGAATAAGAATAATTCAACATGTTGATTTAATGTAAAATCCGGTAAAGTGTAACATTTCCTTTTCCCAAACAGCCTCACCTTTTGGATTCACCTGAAGGGTGTACATTCAACTTGTTTTTATCACCTATGCACGTTTGCCTACACATTGATTAACCATTTTCCAAACGATGACGCCTTTTTACTCGCTTCATAGAAAATGCTTAAAAACCATCGAATAGAGAATGGGGCAATTTTGAAAATCAGCATATTGTCCTTTTGTCACAATATCAATTTCTCAGTGATGCCCAATCTACAGTGCTGACAGCACTTTGATTAACTTTAAGCAGTTAAAGGCCAACATCCCTCCCCCAACCGTTCCGCTTTTTTTCAACCGAGGCGTTTATTAATCGATGACTTATTTCTTAGTACTCTTTATAAACCGTTGTTACCCCATCGACGGCGGATCGGACGTTTATTAGATACAAGTTCTTTGAAAAATGCATTTTTGAGAAAGTTTCTTTTAACATGAAAAACGAAATTATTCACAGTAAAAGTAAATCTATACAAGAAATAGGTCTACATGTCCCGGGAATTGCACCATTTTGTCTTGCCTTTAAAAAAAATTCTGACACGGAGGGAGGGGACACCCATCCCAAACCCTCCCCAACACGAAAACCAATATGAAACATGGCGAAGAAAAAACACACAAAAAACTTGCCTCTGTGAATTAATTTGTATGTTTAGATATGGTCTTGCAAAATTAGATATATAGTTTTATCTAAGAGGCAAAGAAATAGGTCTGCATGTCCCGGAAATTGCGCCATTTCGCCTTTCTTTTTAAAAAATTCTCACACGGAGGGAGGGGACACCCTCCTCCATAGGAACATGGCTAAAAAAACCTTGCCTCTGTGAATTAAGGACCTCTACGGATAAGGCGAGAAATCTCCCTAAAAGGCTCAATTGGAAAAGTCATTTTTCAAAACATGCAAATTGATTATTATTTCGAGCTGTATTGTTAGATGTATACCTAAATCATATGAAAACTGATTTTGTACGATCAAAACGATTCGACAGGTACAGATAACTCTTGGTTTCTGTACCTACCCCCAAAATTACATTTTCTTACCCCACCGTTATTCATTAAACCAGATTTAAGTTTTCTTTAGTTTTATAAGCAAAAAAATTTTTGTAAATGTAAGGACAATTGGTGTTGAAATCATAAACCATTTTTCGATTTGTCCTTAATGCGCATGCGC
Organism: Fragum sueziense; assembly: GCA_963680895.1. Taxonomy (NCBI): domain Eukaryota; kingdom Metazoa; phylum Mollusca; class Bivalvia; order Cardiida; family Cardiidae; genus Fragum; species Fragum sueziense. The sequence continues at coordinate 68,988,037 of OY804593.1, forward strand.
ATCATTGAAACGAGTTTAAAGGCGAAATCTTCCCGCCAAAATTATGGCATAATTATGGTATATGAGTACTATTTTTAGTATAAAACTACGTTCCCCCCATGACCCAGCAAATCCTTTTTACCAAGGAAGCCTATGATCCAGTTACACAACATATGTCAATGGAAAGCTGGGTCAAGGGGGGAACGATGTTAGCCAGCCTTGGGAAGGTAGGTATGCCTCGGTTTTTGGCGGGAAAGTGCGCGTTTAAAGTTGTTTCAATGGTGCGCTTGCGCAATACGGACAAAACAAAAGCTGCCATATGATGTCAACGCCATTTATCCCTGTATCTGTAGAAAATAAATTGCAAATAAAAATAAAAGAATCTTCATTTTACCTCTTTGAATACCGGTAGTGTAAGAAAACGAAACCATTTAGGTGGGTACTAAAATCAAGAGTTATCTGCACCTATAGAACTTTTAAAATGACATAAAAATCGGTGTTTATTTCCTTTATTTGTCTACCTAACCATAAAGCTTAATTTTGTTTCTCAATTTGTTAGTTTTGAGAATTGACCCATCGAGCTGAGCCTTTTAGGGAGAATTCTCGCCTTATCCGTAGAGGTCCTTTGTATGTTTAGACTTGGTCTTGCAAAATTAGATATATATATAGTTTATTTAAGAGGCAAAGAAATAGGTCTGCATGTCCCGGAAATTGCGCCATTTCGCCTTTCTTTTTAAAAAATTCTCACACGGAGGGAGGGGACACCTTCCTCCATAGGAACACCTATAAGAAACATGGTGCAAAAACACACAAAACTGTTCTCTCTGTTAATTTGTAGGTTTAGATATGGTCTTGCAATATTAGATATGGGCTTATTTAAAGTGACATTTCAGAATTTTTTGTCATAAATTTTACTTTTATTTTTATCTGAAAGAGCATATTTCCTTATGAAAATTCTGAAAATTTCAAGCCAAAATATTGCGCCGTTTACGAGAAATTTATATTTTTGTGTTAAAATTGAACAAATTGCTGTGGACAACAGTTCGGATTTATATGCAATTTATCGATTATGTCTCAACTTTAAATGCGCGTTTCTCGCTTATTGGCAACAACTTTAAAAAACTAATAGTATTTATACTCGTTAGAATAACCAATCTTGGCATCAAGACATACTTTTAAAAATTGAAATTGGAATGAAATGTCCCTTTAAGAGGCAAAGAAATAGGTCTGCATGTCCCGGAAATTGCGCCATTTCGTCTTTCTTTTTAAAAAAAATTCTCACACGGAGGGAGGGGACACCCTCCTCCATAGGAACACCAATATGAAACATGGTGCAAAAACACACAAAACTATGTTCTCTCTATTAATTTGTAGGTTTAGATATGGTCTCGCAATATTAGATATGGGCTTATTTAAGAGGCAAAGAAATAGGTCTGCATGTCCCGGAAATTGCGCCATTTCGTCTTTCATTTTTTTAAAAAAAAAATCACACGGAGGGAGGGGACACCTTCCTCCATAGGAACACCAATATGAAACATGGTGCAAAAACACACAAAACTATGTTGTCTCTGTTAATTTGTAGGTTTAGATACGGTCTTGCAATATTAGATATGGGCTTATTTAAGAAGCAAAGAAATAGGTCTGCATGTCCCGGAAATTGTGCCATTTCGTCTTTCTTTTAAAATAATTCTCACACGAAGGAAGGGGACACCCTCCTCCATAGGAACACCAAAATGAAACATGGTGCAAAAACCCACAGAACTATGTTGTCTCTGCTAATTTGAAGGTTTAGATACGGTCTTGCAATATTAGATATGGGCTTATTTAAGAAGCAAAGAAATAGATCTGCATGTCCCGGAAATTGCGCCATTTCGTCTTTCTTTTAAAATAATTCTCACACGGAGGGAGGGGACACCCTCCTCCATAGGAACACCAATATGAAGCATGGTGCAAAAACACATAAAACTATGTTGTCTCTGCTAATTTGAAGGTTTAGATACGGTCTTGCAATATTAGATATTGGCTTATTTAAGAAGCAAAGAAATAGGTCTGCATGTCCCGGAAATTGCGCCATTTCGTCTTTCTCTTAAAAAAAAAATCTCACACGGAGGGAGGGGACACCCTCCTCCATAGGAACACCAATATGAAACATGGTGCAAAAATGCGCGCAAAAAAACTCTGTTGTCTCTGTTAATTTGTAGGTTTAGATAGATATGGTCTTGCAATATTAGATATGGGCTAATTTAAGAGGCAAAGAAATAGGTCTGCATGTTCCGGAAATTGCGTCATTTCGTCTTTCTTTTTAAGAAAAATTCTCAAGCGGAGATAGGGGACACTCCCAAACCCTCCCCAACAGGAACACCAATATGAAACTTGGTTAAAAAAAACTGTTGCCTCTTCGAATTAACTTGTAGGTTTGATATGATATTGCAATATTAGATATAGGTTTATTTAAGAGGCAAAGAAATAGGTCTGCATGTCAAGGAAATTGCGCCATTTCGTCTTTTAAAAAAATTCTCACGCAGAGGGAGGGGACACCCCACCCAAACCCTCCCAAGCAGGCACACCAATATGTATCATGGTGTAAATAACACCGAAAAATGGTGTCACCTATGATAATTTACAAGTAGGTTTAGATATGGTTTATGCAATATATGATGTAGGCCTATTTAAGAGGCGATTAATAGGTCTGGATGTTCCGGAAATTGCACCATTTTGTCTTTCTTTTTGAAAATTTTCTCACACGAAGGGAGGGGACACCCCTCCCAAACCCTCCCCATCACGCACACCAATAGAAATCATGTTGCGGAAAACGTGAAAATGGAAAATCACACGTGCTTTTTTTTATTAATGGAGTTCTGGATATTCCGATTGAGCTTTTTAATTTGAACACAAATTTATATAGATCTACGTGTTTATCCTTGAAATTATACTATCATTCCTTTATTAAAATATTTGGTCTTTTAAAATGTTATGAGAGCAGAAATACGACATATCGTAGTTTACGTTTAAAGCTGTTGTAAATATAGCTTTGATAATCTGTATGTACGGCGTTTTCGGACGTATCCAACGTTATGATGTTACGCCCCCCCCCTAACAGAAAATCCTGGATCCGCCCCTGCACAATGTCATCTGCGTGAAACAAATATTATCCATACAATAATACAATAATTGATTATCCATAACACTTTGAAAAGGACCTATTGCCAATTATGATATCTGTAAGCTGTATAATTAAGAAATTGGAAATAGAAATAGAAATGGCAAGTGATTTGCCTTTTCTTTAAACTTTCCATGTTCTTTAAAGACAGATTATTTCAATGTAGCGGGAACCAGTGGTTAACATAGGCTGGTTTTAATGTCAATACCAGAGAAAAGTCAAATTATGAAGGAAAAGGGATGAAATGCTGGTATTCAGCATTTTCACCTTCTCTCTTAACATCTGAGCCATTCAAAATTACCAACTTGGTTTATTTCAATTTTATTTTCTGCAGAGGCATTCAAATTCCACTGGATCAACTGAAAATTGGGCCATGTAAGGAAAATTTACCTCGGCAAACACTATTATGCATATGATACAATTTGCCACTAAATAGGTATCTATGACCTCTCTATATAATTGGGTTAACACCTAAGTATTTTTTAAGAACAATACTTCTATAGCTTTTGGGCTTTTCCACCCACCCCCATTTTTAACCCTTTCCCAAACGGCAATAATTCAGGGTGATCTAATTCAAAAAAAAAAAAAAAAAAAAAAAAAAAAAAAAAAAAAAACTGCCACAAACGACAAAATAGATGTTATAAAAGATAGAGTTTGTGTAAAATATGGCATAGAAAATATTGAGACAAAAGGAGAAACCGCTGGTCTGGTCATCAGCAGTTTCTTCTTTTGTTTCAATGTTTCCCAAGCCTTTTCTATTAGGGACGTCGAAACCAGGTCTTGTTTGGAAAGGGTTAATGTGATAGACCCTTGAATATCGAAAATTGCAAATTATGCATTGGTTATTTAAAGACGCGTGAAGCTGTGCGCAAATAGATATATGGCCTAGATCTAGATTATATCTTACATATCTAGTAGGCAAGCATTTAAAAGATCTAGAAAAAAAGGAGGAATTGCATTATGCTGGCCATCAGCATTTTCTTTTGTCCCAATATTTCCCAATCCGTACGGGCTTTTCTACCAGGGACTACAAAAACTGCTGCAGACGACGAAATAAATGTTGATAAATAAATGATTTGTGGTCCGTCACACGAAAAGGGGCCTTCGGAGTGTAAAAGTGGACGTATGGCCTACCGTCAAATGAGTCAAAAGTCTTAATATAATAGATCTAGATCTGTTGCTAGATGCATGAGTTCGATATCTGTTTATTGGTGTTACTGTAGGACTGAGTCGCCATGCGGCTCAGGTTATAGCCCATTACCAGACAGCAAAATGTTTGACTGGTGATGTTGCAGGCGACAATCATTCCAAGTGAATGCATTTTAAATATTTCAGTCTTTTGCGGTAAAAAACATTGATGGAAATGAAGAAATTACTTGTCACAAGCAATTTCTTCATTTTCTACAATGTTTTCCAAAGCATTTACCTGTTGGGAAGTCAAAAGAAGTCAATGTGTGGGATTTAATGTGTTAAGGAGTCGTTGAACGGTTCAAGGTAGGCCTACTACATGCCTTCAAGGTAGACCTACAGGCCTTCTATTCCTTTTCCAAGTGACGCAGATCTGAGGGATTCGAGTTTAAAAACTGCTAAAGACTAAGTTTTTTGGGAAGCAAATTTTGCAAAATTTGCTTTTCTTTGCAGCCGTGCTTCTCTGCACTTTAACATTCTCTGCATACCACACAACATCTTCCGGTCCTCCGCACTATAAATACGAGTTCTATCAAAAGCAAAGTTCAATGAGGTCATACGCGGATTTAGAGGGGGGCGGAAGCGGCGCGCGCCCCCCCTAAAATCGCATGATTTTTTTTTTTTTTTTTTTTTTTTTTTTTTTTTTTTTTTTGAAAGGGGGGGCCTATCAAAGAACAATTTAAGTCAAAGTTAGTTTCATCGAACTTATAATAATCAATTTATGACAATGACTCTGATAATGTCGGTGTTTTCCCATTTTCTTTGACTGATGTGTAGCCTAGTGTGTAGCCTAGTAAGACCGATGCCAGTGAGTGTTAAAAGGGGGGTCTGTCTGTCAAATGGTCAAATAAAAGCGACACGCGGATGTCGCTATTTAATTTGGGTTGTCAGCATCGTATAACCTAGCAATCGACCGAGACCTTGACAAACGCCTGCATGGAAAAGATAAAATTGCAAAATGTGAACGACAAATCTATCAATATAATACGACGGCATTCAAATGACAGAAAATAGTCAAAAACATCGGCGATTCGTACAAAGTGGATAATATAGGCCTACTAGTCAAAATTTCTAACCGGCCATTTAAAAAACAAAGATATTTTTTTCTGTAGTGATTGGATTTTCATGAAATTTGCTATGCGAATTTTTAAGCAGCTTTCCAGATGATTTTGGCGAAAAGTTACCTCTTTTAATTGAAATAAAAGCGCAACGTGAGAATAGCTCAAAAGCTCTAAATTCAAACAGAGCTCAAAATATTGTCAATGTAATGGTTTTGGTCTCATGGATCCTTAGCTGCAACATAGACTAAGAAAAAAATTGAAAATGTTTGACAATTGTGCGCGGCATATGGCCGTAAAAGAAAATGAAAGAGGCCATGTATGCAGAAAAACGGTCCTTAAAGACAACATCTAAAACACGTTTTTCTTCGAAAATGCTTTAGATATAGACTGATGATTCACGGCGAGCCACAAAATGTAGAATATGTGTAAAAAATCAGTGCCGGTTGAATTTAAACTCCATTTTACCATGCCTCCAATTCTTTCTGCTTTTTCTGTAGTCAAAAAGTCACACGAAATTGACAATGTTTTCCAATTTTTTTGTTGTTGTTGGTCTGGGTTGCAGCTGACGATTTGTGTACTTTGAATTGTTGAAAGTGTAGCATCTCGAGCTCTATATAGATTTAGAGCTTTTCGAGCTGTTCCTTTCTTACACATCAAAATTTGACAATTATTGATAAATCATCATGGAAATCTACGGGCATTAGGCTATGCTTAAAAATTAACATATCAAATTTCATTAAAATGTAATAACTTTTAAAAAAGTTATAGTCATTTTTAAAGTGGCCAGTATATTAATATGATCGCCGACAAGATGTCACTGAGGCTTAACCGATTTCGTTTTAAACCTATAACAGCCCTCGAAATGTGGATAATTTTTAAATTCAAGCAGTTAAAGGCCAACATCCCTCCCCCAACCGTTCCGCTTTTTTCAACCGAGGCGTTGATTTTTCGATGACTTTTTTCTAAGTAGGCCTACTCTTTATAAACCATTGTTACCCCATCGACGGCGGATCAGGCGTTTATTAGATACAAGTTCCTTGAAAATGCATTTTTGAGGAAGTTTCTTTTAACATAAGAAACGAAATTATTCACAGTCAAAGTAAATCTATTCAAGAAACAGGTCTGCATGTCCCGGAAATTGCTCCATTTTGTATTTCTTTTAAAAAAAAATCTGACACTGAGGGAGGGGACACCCCTCACAAACCCTCCCCAACAGGAAAACCAATATGAAACATGGTGAAAAAAAAAAACACACACACACAAAAACTCAATTGCCTCTATTGATTAATTGGTGGGTTTATATATGGCATTGCAACATTAGATATAGGTTTATTTAAGAGGCAAAGAAATAGGTCTGCATGTCCCGGAAATCGTGCCATTTCGTCTTTCTTTTTAAAAAAATTCTCACACGGAGGGAGGGGACACCCTCCTCCATAGGAACACCAATACGAAACATGGTGCAAAAACACGCAAAAAAATCTACTGTCTCTTTTAATTTGTAGGTTTAGATATGGTCTTGCAATATTAGATATGGGCTAATTTAAGAGGCAAAGAAATAGGTCTGCATGATCCGGAAATTGCGCCATTTCGTCTTTCTTTTTAAACAAATTCTCACGCAGAGGGAGGGAACACCCCTCCCACACCCTCCCCCAACAGGCACACCAATATCTATCATGTTGTAAATAACACCCGTAAAAATTGTGTCACCTATGATAATTTGTAGGTTTAGATATGGTTTATGCAATATATGATATAGGCTTAATTAAGAGACGATTAAATAGGTCTGGATGTTCCGGAAATTGCACCATTTCGTCTTTCTTTTTGAAAATTTTCTCGCACGAAGGGAGGGGACACCCCTCCCAAACCCTCCCCAAAAATAAAAACCAATAAGAAACATGGTGAAAAAAAATCTGTTGCCTCTGCGAATTAATTTGCAAGTTTAGATATGATATAGCATTATTAGTTATATCTTTATTTAAGAGGCAAAGAAATAGGTCTGCATGTCCCAGCCGAGCCCGGATAGCTCAGTCGGTTACGTCGGAGTCTGTCAATCCAGGGGTCTCGAGTTCGAACCCCGGCTCGGCCAGTATCCATTCTGACATTTGACAAAAGTCATTTGTCTCTCACCAATGGGTGTGAATCATCTATGTGAGAGAGCAGCTGGAGGCTCGGTTTGGATATTGTGGTTGTACTGGTGCGAGAAATACCAGGAACCCACGGTTAGGTGCTCCAGCCGCCGCGATATGACCCTGGTAGTTGAAAACGGCGTAAAACCCCAATAAACTCAAACTGCATGTCCCAGAAATTGCGCCGTTTCGTCTTTCTATTTAAAAAAAAAAAAAAAAAAATTCTCACGCAGAGGGAGCGGACACCCCTCCCAAACCCTCCCCAACTGGCACACCAATATGTATCATGTTGTAAATAACACCCCGAAAAAATGTGTCACCTACGATAATTTGTAGATTTAGATATGGTTTATAATATATATGCCTATTTAAGAGGCGATTAAATAGGTCTGGATGTTCCGGAAATTGCACCATTTCGGCTTTCTTTTTGAAAATTTTCTCACACGAAGGGAGGGGACACCCCTCCCAAACCCTCCCCATCACGCAAACCAATAGAAATAATGTTGCGAAAAACGTGAAAATGGAAAATAACACGAGTTCTGGATATTGCGATTGAGCTTTTTAATTTGATCACAAGTTTATATCTACGTGTATATCCTTGGAATTATACTATCATTCCTTTATTAAAGTGCCATTTTACAATCATTTTTACATAAATTTTACTTTTATTCTATCTGAAAGAGCATCTTTTCTTATGGAAATTCTGAAAATTTCAAGTCAAAATATTGAACCGTTTATGAGAAATATATATTATTGTGCTAAAATTAGACAAATTGTTGTGGACAACAGTTCAGATTTATATAGAATTTGTCATTTCTGTCTCAACTTTAAAGGCGCATTTTTCGCTTATAAATAACAACTTCAAATTGATAGCATTTCTACGCATTAGAATAAACAATTTTTGCATCAAGACATACTTTTAAAAAATGAAATAAATGTGAAATATCACTTTAGAATAGTTTGTCTTTTAAAATGTTATGAGAACAGAAATACGACATAATCATAGTTTACGTTTAAAGCTGATGTAAGTATAGCTTTGATCATCTGTATGTCCGGCGTTTTCGGACGTATCCAACGTAATGATGTTACGCCCCCCCTAACCGAAAATCCTGGATCCGCCCCTGGAGGTAACAGTCATTCGAATACTCAATATGTAAGTCTGAAGTTGTACATGTAGATTTTGAATTGTGTGACTGAAAATGAAACATTCAATTAGTCATGCCTATAAGAGAAGAAAAGACCGACGTATTAATTTGCTTTTATCATGGTTCAAAGTTCAGTCCAATGGCTTTCCTTGTAAATGGGCCAGTCAAGTTTACTGAACTATGAAATATATTCAAAGGCTCAAAGCTATAAATAGCTAATTTACACAAACTATAATATAGACTGGTACCCGTTGTGTGTATACTATGTATTTACAACTGATAGTACCTGGCAAACCGCGTCCATTTATTGGCTAGTACTAGTATACACATAAAGGTTGTGCTAAAAATAGATTCAACGATTCCAACATGGAATCAAAGTATTCAAGGTATTCAAATGGATAATCAAAGTACCTAATCAAAGTACTCTACTTCTGGATAGGCCTACATTATTAACAAATTTGCTTCCCAACAGTACTTTCAGTACTTTGATTTCTCTCTAAAAGTATGGCTCATGTACTGTATAAAAAGTAAAGAAATATATTATAAGGCAAATTGGGAGAAATGTTGGTTGTCAGCATTTTCCTCTTTGGTCTCTTTTCCCAAACATTTCCTTTCATGGACACCAAAACCATTAACCCATTACCAAACGGCAAAATTTTAGACTACTTTAAATTCAAAGATGTTGCAGACGACAATTTGAAATGAATGAAATTTTATTATTTTTTTCCATTTTGTATTGAAAACATTTTGGGAAATGAAGAAATTGCTTGTCACAAGCAATTTCTTCATTTTCCACAATGTTCTCCAAAGCTATTGTCTTGTGGGGAGTCAAAAAGGGTCATTTTTTGGTGTTTGGTTAAAATTCTGATTATCAGCATTTTCTTTTGTCTAATGTCTTCACATGCTTTTACTATTTATTAGGAATGTCAAAATTATTTCTTATTTGTAATAAGGGTTAAGGTAGTTCATCCCTAATGTCGTAATGAGATTAACTCGACGTAGAAATGTTTCTTGCGACGTCGTTAACATTCGTTACACATTAAATATGTCTTCATGTTCGCGGTGAATATTGTGCATCATGGGATGGATACCGACTACGGACAAATTTGTCCCGCTTTGGGTAAGAAATTGTGCAATACCGGTAACTTTCTTATTTCTGTGTTAATTTTCAACCAGTTTCGTGCATGTACCCGACCTTACGGGAGATCTTTCTACCGATGTATGACTTGTTTGTGAAATCCATGTACTTTTTCCAAAAATTGATCCCAACCGACAAGAAAAACGAAAAAAAAATTCAGGTTGTTTTTCTGGTCGGTTGGGATATTTTTTTTGGGGGAAAGTACAGTTCCCAAATAAGTCATGCATTTGAGCAAAGGGCTTAGTAAGGTGGGGTACATGTAACAAACCGCTTGAAAATTGACTCATAATTGCAAAAGTTCTTACCTGAAGCGGGGCTAATTTGGCCGTAGTTGGTATCATTTCTGGTCAGTTGGGATAATACTAGTATTTTGGTAAAAGTATTGAGGGTCTTCTAGTATATGCGATGAAAGAGACGAATAAGGCGGGGTACATGCAACAAACATTTTGAAGAAAGTTATTGCAAAATATCTTACCAGAATCGAGATTACGTTGTCCGTATCGTTATCCATCCCATGATGCACAATATCCACCGTGATGTTGCCTTTGACCCAGTTGGGTATACACGGTGGAGATTGTGCATCATGGAATGGGGTACCGACTACGGACAAATTTGCCCCGATTCAGGTAAGAAATTGTGCAATATTAGCTTTCATATCTCTGCGTCAATTTTCAAGCGGTTTGTTGCATCTATAAATGTGCCTATAGGCCTACCCCGCCTTGCCGAGATCTTTCCAATATATATATAGGACTTGGAAATTGGAATAACCGAAAAGGGTCTTGTCATTTATCAACCAAACATTAACTAAATGTAAGAAATACATTTGCTGAAAAATGCCAATTACTGAAACAGCTTTATTTCGTTATTTAGGATATGCGCAGTAAGATGCGCAGTAACAACTGGAGGATCTGTCCTTAATAAAGTCAGATCGTTTTCGTGGTCGGTTAAGATCATCTTTTTTTTTTTTTTTTTTTTTTTTGAAAAGTACAAAGAGTTTCCATTTTTAGCTCCACTGGCCAAAGGCCAGCGGGGCTTGTGGCATTGCCGTTTGTCCGTCGTGCATGCGTCCTTCCTTCCATCCGTCCGTGTGTCACCTTTTTTTTTAAACATCTTCTCTAAAACTACTAGACCAATTTCAACCAAACTTCACAGGAATATTTCTTGCACGAATTTCTTCCAAACTTCTCCTAAAAAAATAAATTCCATGCAGAACTTGAATTTTAATTAAGTATTTTTTTTTAAAAATGAAGAATCTTTAAAAATCTTCTTCTCCAAAATTACTGCACCAATTTAAACCAAACTTTACAGGAATCTTCCTTGTGCAAATCTCTTCCAAATTCCTTTAAAAAAATCGTGTAGAACTTGAATTTTAATTAAATTGATTAAATTACATTTTCGAAAAATCTTTAAAAATCTTCTTCTCCAAAACTGCTGGACCAATTTCAACCAAACTTCGCAGAAATCGTCTTTGCATAAATCTCTACCATTTTTGTTTCTTCAAAAAAAAAAATCCTTCTAGAACATAAATTTTAATTTAAATGTGGGGCGCCGTGGTCTAGTTGTTGGACGCGGGCTTTGGGATCGAAGGGTCCTGGGTTCAAATCCCGCCGGTGCCACGGGAATTTTTCTGGGCAAATAAGTTACCCCACGCTGCTCCTCTTCACCAAGGTGTATAAATGGGTACACGAGAGAGAGAGAGAGCTGGGGCGTCCGTGGCCGAGTGGTTAGAGTCGCTGACTCAGGATCACTTGCCCCTCACCTCTGTTGGTTCGAATCCCGCCAGGGACGTATGAACTTTCATGTGAGGAAGCTATCCAGCTGGCTTGCGGAACGTCGGTGGTTCTACCCAGGTGCTCACTTGGGGTCTTCCTCCACCATTCAAAGCTGGAAACAGGTCAAAAGAAGGGAGTTCCTTCCTGGGCACGCCCAGTCTACTACTCGGTCATATGGGCAACCGGCAACCGAGGATAAATAACCTAAAAAAAAAAAAAAAAGAGAGCTGTGACAGCCGAAGGCGCCGACTGTTAACAGCCGACTTGAAACTCAGTGATCGTGGGTTAAAGTGTAAAGTCGGTTGAATACGTACTTAGTTCGTAAAAAAAATATACTTTCAATTGAAACTTTAACTTTTAACTTTATTAATTAAATTTTTCCAAAAATCTTTAAAGCTCTTCTTTTCCAAAACTACTAGACCAATTTTAACCAAACTTCACATGAATATTCCTTGCACGAATCTCTTCCAAATATCAAAACAACCCAACAAATTCCCGTGTGGATCTACATTAGATCAATTAAATTAAATTGTCGAAAAATCTTTAAAACTCTTCTTCTCCAAAACTACTGGACCAATTTCAATCGAACTTCACAGGAATCGTCCTTTCGTGAATCCTTTTCTTAAAAAAACGTTGTGTGTGTAGAGCTTGAAATTTGGTTGAATCAATTTAATTTATTTATTTATTTATTATTTTTTTTTTTTTTTTTGAAAAATATTTAAAAATCCTTTTCTCCAAAATGCTTTTATGGATTTCATCGTAATTCAGCCTGCATGTTCAATGTATGGCCTACAGTTCTCTTTTAGATTCCTTGAAAAAAAATCTTGGCTGGGCTTATTTTTCGCTATATAAAACATATTGTAATATTAAGAAAATCTGAAAAACATTTCTCCTCCATAATCGCTTATTGGATTTCGCTGTGTTTAGCACGAATCTACTTTTGGTACACCTCTTGTATTCCTCGTTTTCCTAGTAGGCCTACGAATAAGAACACAATTTTGACTGAATTTCTATGGGAAAATGAATCAATTAGGCTACAGAGAGGGGTTCGCTTGAACCTCCAACCCACTTGAATCTGCTTCTTGGGGCTAATCATTCAATTTGCTTTCCATTGGAGAAGAATACGGAACGCAACAAACCCAGTCTATTTTTAGATAAAAATCCAGACTATCAGATGGCGCGTTTGATTGAAAATAATCTGACCTTTCAATCGAATATATCGTAATGTGATTCGATCTTTACAATTCAAAGAGAAATTTTTTTATCATTCTCTAGTATATTATAGAAAAAGAATATTTTAATGTCAATTCAATGTCCTTTGTGATCTCGATAATTATCTCTCTTATGTAATGAACATTATTATAGACTCAGTTTATCTAAAAAACCGGTCGACCATCGTGGTTTAGATTTTCCCCAATTTTTTCGCAAACCGCGGGAACACCGGACTAAACTTCGCCGGATCACCGCATTGTCCATCATAAAACAGAAACATGGGTGTAAGCTACTTATGTAAATATTCCTCCGTCTAGTTAAACAGAGACTACAGAGTACAGTGCAGGGATTTTGTTACCTGCCAGTCCCGAGTCCCTGACATTTTTTCTCATCGACTATGGACTCATTGAAAAATATTCAGCGAGTCCCAGAATGCTAACATTTTCAATGCGTAATTGACATTTTTCAAAGACTTATATGTTTCAATGTTGGACTCATTGTTTTGGGAACAAGTGGGCCCAGGACTCGTCCTCATAAATTTGTAACAAAATCACTGACAGTGTCACACAAAAGAGAAGAGCTGAAACGATTTTTATTGTTTTCCCGTGTTAAGATTAAAGATGAAATTCGTGCATGCATGTGACCTCTATATGATGATCTCTCAATCTCTGTAAGCTTTCTTGGCATGAAATCACAATAACTACACAGACAAGACTCCTGGATGTGTTACAAGAATGGTAAAGGACTAAGTAGCAATATCAAAGGATGGAATCAGGGGAGACAACCACCCTTGTTCAGTTTAATGACAAAATGTTGGATCTACCTTTCATGTTTAAATTCTATCCTGTTTTGTCAAGTGGAATTAAGAGTTCCAATAGCCTGCTTTATTGTGAATATGAGCGCATTTGAGTATCTATTAGCGCATTTGAGCGCATCAACTTGAAACATGAAATCAAGTGACAGAATAGGGGAGGTAATCTTCAAACTTCAATAACTTCCTTATTTCTCAATTAATTTCGATGAAATAAACAGTAAGTCTTCGTAGACCTCACAGATAGCAACCAAACCAGATAATCTGATTGATTATACAAAATTAATTTTCCTTTGATATAGCTAGAGTCAGGTTGGGAACCGCTAGCCTCCAGACGAAGAACCCAGAGACTCACCATGTTATTCAAGATACAGAAAAACATAGTTGATGCCAACTCCAATGACATTCTTCGCCATGGAGATGCGTGCACACATGGAAGTCAAAGCCTTTACCAACCAGCTGCCACCTTGCAATTATACTCCTATCCCAGGACCGGTCACACTAAAATTCGCCATATGAGGAAAATACGCCCTATGGAAGCCATATGAAAATATTGACGCCATATGGAAATACATGTTATATCAACATGTATTTTGGTCATATTAAGATTTTATTTATCATACTTTTTCACTTTCGAGTAGATCTAGTACTTAATAGAAGTAGATGATTTTAGGCGATACATTTTGGAGCTGATCGCCGACGCCATACCACTTTGACCGTTCGCCACAAGGGTCAAAAGTTGAATTTTTTTTTATATGAAATGAATAAAATGGATAGATCGTTAGATCTATTACAGTATATTTGATTAATTAGTTTCAGTTATTAAAATGTATACGTTTTTATTTTCCGATTTTAAAGAAGAATATAAAGAAACTCAAAACTTCAAAGGGAGCAAACTACAGACATTTTAGACTGGACGAATTTATAGACTGCAAGCCCAAAATATTTATTCAATTTTTTGTGCGCTTTTTATGTTTTTGTTGTATCTATTATTAGATCTAGTATATTTATTTTATTTTTGTCGTCTGCTATAATTTTCCATGGAAAAGATTTTAGATTGCACAGCTTAACCTTTTAATTGGGACTTGGATCATACGTTTTGAATGATAAAATGGGATATCGACAAGGTGAACAGCATAATCCCATTTACTTTAACTTTTGGCGTCCCTTGAAAATTTTGAAAACATTGAGAGAAAGCAAGAAATTACTGATAATGTATAATCTATGTTTTGACACCACATATTCTTAACCCTTTCCCATGTATAATTCTAAATCACAGACCAGAAAATTTAAGATTATTTATTCTACATTTCCGATTACATCAATCTGCGTTTATTTCTTTTGACTCAATATTTTCCAAACCTTGATGGCCAGGTCAAATCAGGGACTTCTTTGTGAAAGGGTAAGGAAGTTTGCCCCTTTGGCCATTTTGGAGGGTTGAAATACGCACGTTTTAATGCCATGTTCTTCCAATTCTTTCACAGTTTCAAACACATCATCCTTGATCTTTCTTGGCATGGCCTGGCTTTGTATGTCATTCCCTGACAGTCGGTATCTGGGTTGAAGGCTTATAGGGACTGGAACAGTTGTCTGTCATATCTGGATGCGGTCATTATACAATTTCTGTTGCCACGGATGACGCCGGAAGTTGCACCAAGTGATGGTATTGATTGTTGGAATACCTTGATGATTAATTAACCCCTTTCCAAACAAGACCTAAATTTGACGTCCCTAATAGAAAGAAAAGGCTATGGAAGACATTGGGGAAAAAAGATAAAATTCTTGTAACCAGCATTTTTTCCTTCTGCCTCGATATTTTCTACATGATGTATTTTACACAAATCCTGTCTATATCAGCGCCAATCTTATCGTCTGCAGCAGTTTTAAATCTGGCCCAAGCATTTTCTTTGCCGTTTGGGAAAGTGAATAAGTACGAAAGTAAATTAACCTGGATGCATAGATTTACATGTTCTCATTCTAAGATCTTGTTCTGACGTCACTATTAGGGGTTTGAGAAAACGTAAAAAAAAATCAGATATGTCCAAGTTCAAAGACGTTGCAGACGACAATTTAAAGTGAATGAAATTTAAACTTTTTTGGCCATTTCGTGGCGAAAATATTGTGGGCTGAAGAAAATGCTTGCCACAAGCATTTTTTTGTGTGTGGTCTGGGTTAACCATTTTTTCTTTTCCTTTTTTTGAAAATCCATTTAATTTTTTTATTTATTTTGATGTCATGGGTCTTTGGTTCTGGAAAAGGTATCTGGTAAAAAGTTATTTGTCTTTAATCAAAACAAGAACAAACAAATGAAACCATTTCCAAAACTGCGAAATTTTACAGTTGCCAATTTGAAAATTGTTGTAAACCACAAATGGACGTTGCTTATTATCAGCATCTTCTTCTTTAGCCTCGATGTTTTCCCAAGACTGCTCTTTTAGGGACGTTAAAACCAGTTCTTGTTTGGAAATGGGTTAAACCTCTAGGCCAAAGGGATGAACTAATAGGTACTATTTTTCATCGTTGCCCCGTTCATAAAAAGCTGCAGTGCTGATTATATGTTCGTCCGTCAATCAATCAATCTGGCCGTCAGTCTGTCCGTCCGTCCGTCAATCAATCAATCAATCAATAAATCAATCAATTAATCAATATTTTGATCATTCAATCAAGCAATGTTATGATCAATCAATCAATTAATATTTTGAGCATTCAATCAATCAATGTTATGATCAATCGATCAATCAATCAATATTTTGATAAATCAATAATTGTTTTGAACAAACGTTTGTTCAGGCAGCAGCCGTTTGAATCCATTTTGAAAAATTTCAAATTGTACAGGTCATCCAGTTTATTACGCCTTCTAGTCTATTTGTATGACGCATATAATTACCTCCCTTTCCCCCACATGGTTTTCCGCTGTATTCATCCGAAATCTGAAAATAAACAAAAGAAAACATTATAAAATACAAATCCAATAGTCATATTTATCTTGTTTAATAAGATAATAACATAATTCCACTATAAACATGCAATTCTACTTTTGGGTCTGTGTGGCGAAGGTAGAAGTGTAATCCGAGTCTTCTCTGATGTAAATACGCTCTTTGATATTTTGATTTTTTGCTATTTACATCAGAGAGCGTTGCTCTTTGAAAACAGCGGAAAGTTCGGTAACGTTACAAGTAACTTGAAGCTTTGTTTTTGTGTATCATATCGAATCACTCGGTAAAACACTGTAGGGTATAGATCAATAAATCATTTTTGGCCTTGAAGAGGCCAAATTTAGCATGTCATTTTTCTCAGGGCGTGCTGAATTTTTATCTTGTGAAAACGTTGAACGCAGATATATAGTGTTCTTGCGCGATGAAAAGTAAATCGGAACTGGACTAGATTTATACTACTTTATGCAGATTTTGTAAATTTCGACCCATGTACATTACAAAAGAAGTAAATACATACGTTGATAGCAGTAAAGGCATTTAAAATCGTAAAATATTTACAATCAAGAAATCGATTGCAACATAATATTATGCGCGGATCCATTCGCCTTCATATATAACCTACTCTATGTCACACGTTGTTCAACAAGTTCAGTGGTCGAGCGGTAATGGCGAAGTCTCAGAACTCTGGGGACCGACGTTCAACTCCAGCCATCAGCGTATAATTTTTATTTTTTTTTTACGAAATACTCGATGTGCAATAAATATCTTAGATCGTTCATTTGTATTTTACCTTACCTAAAACCTTTCCAAACAAAATTTTAGATTGTTCCAAATTAATTACGTAAAAGTGCAAACATAATTATTTGAAATAAATCTAGCTCGATTATCGGCCTGTCCGATCAGACCCGATGTGTCCGAAATAACCTGTCGTTGATGACTAATTTTGTTTTCCTCCTACCCGGTTTTATACGCTTAATACTTCTCATTAGGCCTACCGATGCCGGGGAAAAGGCTTAGAATTTTCTGATTGTGACATAAGATACAGTTTTTGTCTTCACCTATCTAAATAATGGCTGACGATCACTTAACTGTCCGAAAGTACCATACGTTCCTCTAATATTTAAAGAAACTCGTTCATTGCAAAATTTTCCGTAAATGTTCGTTTTCCCCCGCGAAAGAACTATTGGGTCCATAGAAATACCGGAACACCATGGAACGCATAGTAATTACCGGAACACACGGAACGCGTCAGTGATTACCGATACACACTTGAAATATTTGGTTTTCCAATACCGTAGGTAATAGTAACGATTTGTTATTCTTTAATCTGTTTTAAAAATTTGTTATTTATATATCTATGTATTTGTATGTGTTAGATAGTTATGTTTTAATAGGCAGATTTATGATTTAATAAGGTTCTAAATGATATATTGTGAAGATATATAGAAATAACATCACGATTTGTCGGCAATGCTTTAACTTCATTTAATAAATCGTTATTCAATCCATTACTTCATCTTGATTGTTTGAACAAGATATAAAATATGGAATTTACCATTATCTCACCCATTCCAAAATGTAAAAACTTTTGACTTGTCAAATTCCAAAGCTAATGCAGACGACATAATGGGCATTAATAAATTTGGAAATTGTGCTCAATATAGCACACACAAAAAAAAATACTGAGCAGAACGTACATTTTCTAATTATGCCGCATTGTTATCCAAAAAACATATTTTACCAGAGGTGTAAAGAAATATTACAAGATATACAGTTGATCTATTGTCAAGGTCATCTCCAATCTTTCTCTAGAAACAGGTATTGTCCCCAAAGATTAGAGAAGTAAAACAGTAGCACCCGTCTATAAAAAGCTGTCCAAAGTATAAATCCAGCAAGTATAGGCCAATCTCTTTAATCTGCAAAGCATCAACAATTATGGCGCGCATCCTGATAACAAACATCATGGGTCACTTTGATAAGAATAATCTACTTAGCCAGTACCAGCATGGCTTCAGAGCAAAACATACCTGTGAATCTCAATCGATTAACCTTACCCAAGAAGCATACGACAATCTTGAAAATGGTCAACAAGCGGATATATACTTGAAATGGATTTTAGTAAGGCATTTGATTTGGAACCACCTCCCTATAGCCGTCTCAGATGCTACTACGCTCAGGGGCTCAGGGTCGCCCTACCACAGCATTCTGCGGCCCTACCCAGTAGCAAGTAACCGGTTGATGGGTGTACATAGTTTTAACTGTACCGTATAGACTTTTAGCTATACATAACCAATGGAAGAGGTGATTGTCTCATCCCATCGTAGGTCAAATATACATTCTATGAAGAACCCTGACCTAAACCGGAAGAAGAAGAAGGTTGATCACAGCAATTAAATATCCAAATTGAATAAGCTGGGTGTCCTTCCACTGATCTCAAGATGGATATAATCCTTCTAAAAGGATCGTTCTCAAAGAGTAGGTATTGATGATCACTCATCAACTACTCTACCAGTTCTCTTAGGCGTCCCTCAGGGTTCAGTGCTCTGTCCATGTCTTTTCTTAGTCTATATAAATGACCTACCAAACTGTATCCAATCCAAGACCAGACTATACTTGTCTGTAGAATCGGAAACTCAGGTGAGCGATATAGGGCCATCATGGCCCTCTTGTATATAATTAGTTTTGCTCGCATATTTTTATATAATGTCAAGATAATTTGCTATTGTGTTTCCATGATATTTCATGTTCTCTTATATGTTTTGACCTGCATGTTATAATTGAAATTTAACCAAAACATGTCTTTTTCAACATAAGAAAATGCCCACAAAGGGAAATTTAAAAAAAAACTTCTAGCTTCAGCAGCAAAATAATAACAGATTTATTAACCCATTCCCACATAATGACTGTTTTTGACTCCCCTAGAGATAATGGGTTTGAAAAAAACATTGTGAAAAAATGTGAAATTATATTTAGTAATTACTTGAAATTGTCGTCTGCAACATCTTTGAATTTGGTCAAGTCTAAAATTTTGCCGTTTGGTAATGGAATGATAAAGGGTTTAAAGAACGACATGCACTTATTTTTTATATAACGTTCTGATAATATGCTATTGTGTTTCGATGATTTATTAACCAGGGGGCAGGGCCCAAATTATTCATGGTCTTAAGACCGCTTTTGGTCGCAGATTTATTGTTAACACAATTTGGACAGGAATTGATCATGCAATAAATAAAAAGGATAGATCTGCAATCGAAATCCTTCTTACCTGATCCTTGATAATTTGGCCCCCATGATTCTAGTGGTCATCCAGTACAGATGATTTCTGTTCATTTTACTTTTGTTTCATACCATACAGATGATTTCTGTTCATTTTACTTTTGTTTTATACCAAAAATCTGCATGTGTTCAAATTTGTTCGAAACTTCTTCAAAAGAAAATAAAAGATTAAAATGTTACTCTTGTTATTTTTCGTACACTTTCCAGGCCTTCAGCACTTTCAGCGCTTTGATTATTGCTGAAGTTGAAGAATATTTAAACTTTCTCATACCAATAATCTGCATGTGTTCAAATTCTTCAAAGCCTTCAGCGCTTTCAGCGCTTTGATTTGTCATACCTGACCAAAAATTTCATTTCAAATCGGCCTGCTGGATGAGTATAACCTTTGGTTTTGAATGGAAGGTCAAGGTAAACAAAGGCTGCTCAGGTGAGGGTTGTTGCAAAACATTGCCTATTAACCTTTTAGAAATACTTTTTGGTCGTAATTTTTTCAGCAGCCATAACAATAAACGGTTCATTTATCGATATCATCAGGGGTTTTAACGATAGCGTTTAAGATCGGACGGTGAACGATGCGCAACAATTTGTTGCGAACTTCTTGATTTTTTCAAAGAACAACGCTCTCTGATGTAAATAGCGAAAAATCATAATATCAAAGAGCGTATTTACATCAGAGAAGACTCGGATTAGTAGAAGTGATGTGGCGTTATGGGCGCGCAACTCCAAAATTTACCACAATATCTAAAACCAAGTACAAATAAACATAAAATGTCAAATACTATTCGATATTTGACATTTTAAGCCTTAAAATTTCCAAAAAATAAACTTCTATACCATATAATTCTATATGGCGTCTATATTTTCATATGGTCCCATAGGGCGAATTTTCCCATGTGGCGTATTTTAGTATGACCCCCCAGGACCATTCAGGATTGGAACCTAAGGCCGCGGTCTTAGCGCAGTTGGTAGCGCATCTGACCCTCATTCAAGAGGTCCCGGGTTCGATACCCGGCCACGGCTAATACCCTTTCTGACAAAATTGTCACCCACCAATGGGTTTGAAATCGTTAACCTAAGTGGGTGAGCAGCTGGAGGCTCGGTAGGGGTGTTGTGGTAGTACTGGTTTGAGATACAACAGGAATCCATGGGTAGGTGCTCCAGTCCCCGCGATATGACCCTGGTAGTTGAAAACGGCGTAAAACCCCAATAACTCAGGATTAGAACCTCCTCCCAACAGCTGTCTCCGACGCTACAACAATCGAGGAGTTCTGGGTCGCCTCAGCCGAGCACACAGTGACCCAACACAGGAGGGAGTAACCGGTTGATGGGTGTACATAGTTTTAATTGTAACAATACATAGAGTCTTTTAAATGTACATAGCCAACAGAAGATGTGACTGTCTCATCCCATCGCAGGTCAAGTTTACATTCTTTCTGAATCCTGACCTAAACCGGAAGAAGAAATCCTCAAGGTTTTTCTGGCCATTTTGGGAAAAGGTAGCAATGACAGAGGAATCGATAACACATTGCCTCCCTATATATCGCCATTATAACCTGGTCCAATTCAATCGCGTTTTGTTCAGCAATTTATTTTTAGCTCACCTGAGCACGATAGTGCTCATGGTGAGGTATTGTGATACCGCTGTGTCCGTCGTCCGTCGTCCGTCGTCCGTCGTGCGTCGTGCGTCAACCTTTGGCTTGTGTGCACTCTAGAGGCCACATTTTTTGCCCAATCAACCTTAAATTTGCTCAGAATGATTGTCTTGATAAAATCTCGGACAAGTTCGAAATTGGGTCATCTGGGGTCAAAAACTAGGTCACAGGGTCAAATCTTAGAAAAACCTTGTGTGCACTCTAGAGGCCACATTTTTTGCCCAATCAACCTGAAATTTGCTCAGAATGATTGTCTTGATGAAATCTCGGACAAGTTAGAAATTGGGTCATCTGGGGTCAAAAACTAGGTCACGGGGTCAAATCTTAGAAAAACATTGTGTGCACTCTAGAGGCCACATTTTTTGCCCAATCAACCTGAAATTTGCTCAGAATGATTGTCTTGATGAAATCTCAGACAAGTTTGAAATTGGGTCATCCGGGGTCAAAAACTAGGTCACGGGGTCAAATGTTAGAAAAACCTTGTGTGCACTCTAGAGGCCACATTTTTTGCCCAATCAACCTGAAATTTTCTCAGAATGATTGTCTTGATGAAATCTCGGACAAGTTCGAAATTGGGTCATCGGGGGTCAAAAACTAGGTCACGGGGTCAAATGTTAGAAAAACCTTGTGTGCCCTATAGAGGCCACATTTTTTGCCCAATCAACCTGAAATTTGCTCAGAATGATTGTCTTGATGAAATCTCAGACAAGTTCGAAATTGGGTCATCTGGGGTCAAAAACTAGGTCACGGGGTCAAATCTTAGAAAAACCTTGTGTGCACTCTAGAGGCCACTTTTTTTGCCCAATCAACCTGAAAATTGATCAGAATGATTGTCTTGATGAAATCTCAGACAAGTTTGAAATTGGGTCATCTGGGGTCAAAAACTAGGTCACGGGGTCAAATCTTAGAAAAACCTTGTGTGCACTCTAGAGGCCACATTTTTTGCCCAATCAACCTGAAATTTTCTCAGAATGATTGTCTTGATGAAATCTCGGACAAGTTCGAAATTGGGTCATCCGGGGTCAAAAACTAGGTCACGGGTCAAGTCTTAGAAAAACCTTGTGTGCACTCTAAAGGCCACATTTTTTTGCCCAATCAACCTGAAATTTTCTCAGAATGATTGTCTTGATGAAATCTCGGACAAGTTAGAAATTGGGTCATCTGGGGTCAAAAACTAGGTCACGGGGTCAAATCTTAGAAAAACATTGTGTGCACTCTAGAGGCCACATTTTTTGCCCAATCAACCTGAAATTTGCTCAGAATGATTGTCTTGATGAAATCTCAGACAAGTTCGAAATTGGGTCATCCGGGGTCAAAAACTAGGTCACGGGGTCAAATGTTAGAAAAACCTTGTGTGCACTCTAGAGGCCACATTTTTTGCCCAATCAACCTGAAATTTTCTCAGAATGATTGTCTTGATGAAATCTCGGACAAGTTCGAAATTGGGTCATCGGGGGTCAAAAACTAGGTCACGGGGTCAAATGTTAGAAAAACCTTGTGTGCGCTCTAGAGGCCACATTTTTAGCCCAATCAACCTGAAAATTGATCAGAATGAT
Source organism: Fragum sueziense (assembly GCA_963680895.1). Classification (NCBI taxonomy): domain Eukaryota; kingdom Metazoa; phylum Mollusca; class Bivalvia; order Cardiida; family Cardiidae; genus Fragum; species Fragum sueziense. Next base: position 69,011,049 of record OY804593.1, read on the forward strand.
TGTCTTGATGAAATCTCAGACAAGTTCGAAATTGGGTCATCTGGGGTCAAAAACTAGGTCACAGAGTCAAATGTTAGAAAAACCTTGTGTGAACTCTAGAGGCAACATTTTTTGCCCTATCAACCTGAAATTTGCTCAGAATGATTGTCTTGATGAAATCTCAGACAAGTTTGAAATTGGGTCATCTGGGGTCAAAAACTAGGTCACGGGGTCAAATGTTAGAAAAACCTTGTGTGCACGCTAGAGGCCACATTTTTTGCCCAATCAACCTGAAATTTGCTCAGAATGATTGTCTTGATGAAATCTCGGACAAGTTTGAAATTGGGTCATCTGGGGTCAAAAACTAGGTCACAGGGTCAAATGTTAGAAAAACCTTGTATGCGCTCTAGAGGCCACATTTTTTGCCCAATCAACCTGAAATTTGCTCAGAGTGATTGTCTTGATGAAATCTCAGACAAGTTCGAAATTGGGTCATCTCGGGTCAAAAACTAGGTCACGGGGTCAAATGTTAGAAAAACCTTGTGTGAACACTAGAGGCCACATTTTTTGCCCAATCAACCTGAAATTTGCTCAGAATGATTGTCTTGATGAAATTTTGGACAAGTTTGAAATTGGGTCATCTGGGGTCAAAAACTAGGTCATGGGGTCAAATCTTAGAAAAAACGTGTGTGCACTCTAGAGGCCACAATTTTTGCCCAATCAACCTGAAAATTGATTAGAATGATTGTCTTGATCAATTCTCGAACAAGTTCGAAATGGGTCATCTGGGGCCATAGACTAGGTCATGAGGTCAAATACTTGTAAAACCTTGTGTGCTCTCTAGAGGCCACATTTTTAGCTCACCTGAGCACGATAGTGCTCATGGTGAGGTATTGTGATACCGCTGTGTCCGTCGTCCGTCAGGTGTCGTGCGTCAACCTTTGGCTAGTGTGCACTCTAGAGGCCACATTTTTTGCCCAATAAATCTTAACTTTGCTCAAAATGATTGTCTTGATGAAATCTTAGACAAGTTAGAAATTGGGTCATCTTGTGTCATAAACTAGGTCACAAGGTCAAATCTTAGTTAAACCTTGTGTGCACCCTAGAGGTCACATTTTTTGTCCAATCAACCTGAAATTTGCTCAGAATGATTGTCTTGATAAAATCTCGGACAAGTTTGAAATTGGGTCATCTTGGGTCATAAGCTAGGTCACGTGTCAAATCTTAGAAAAACCTTGTGTGCACTCTAGGAGCCATAGATTTTGCCCAATCAACCTGAAATAGGGTCAGAATGATTTTTTTTATCAATTCCATGACACGTTTAAAATGGGATCTAGTTTTTGAAAACAATTTATTACACACCAGGGGGTAGTTCCCATCAAAGCATTTATGGAAATTTTTGTCTTCCCAATGTCTAAGATCTTAAATATAAATCATTTATTCTCTATTTCTAAAGTCTTTAGAAATGCAACATCTCAATTTTGTCCTTAATGTTTGATTAGACATTTGTTAGACAAAAAAAGGGTCCTATATGTTTTGACGAAACTGGTCCTGGGAATTTACCAAACTTTAATATATTGATTTTGCAAGCTTGTCAGTATTCATGGCCTATTTCTTTTTATTTTTCAGGATAACATGTAAAGAAAAGAAGCGTTGACGTATCTGAACCACTACAGTATTTTCTGTAAAAAGATGATGTTCAGAAATTAATCATAGATGCCAGACAAGAACTTTAGGTGGCATCATGATAAACACATGCAAATTTTAAAAGTACCCCCTGAGTTTCCTGTAATAACTACATTTGGTGTTGAAATTTGTAATATGTATCATTTAATTTTTGGGTTAAAAATGCACACATCATGTAGTATTGAGGTTATTGCAGATGTCAACTGTACCGGGTAAGCGCCAATGGTGAATTAAGATTTGTCATTCTTCAAATTGAAAATTTATTTAATCAGCTCTTTCATTTTAAAAGGTTTTTTAGAATTTTCAAAATAATTTCTATTTCCTTATTTCATTGTGTACTGAAATTCTCCTGATAATTTGTCACAAATTGTGTGATATATTTAACATTGTATTCACCATTGTTGTAAACGGGCCTCTTTCTATGGAAAAGAACCACCTTGCTGATTATGATTTCTTCGTGCTTTTACTGTTAATTTCTATTTTCCAATCTGTTTATCAAAAGCGTTTATGTTCTTAGAAAACTTTTAGATCTATTATTTATTTTTAAATTTATCACTTTGAAATTATTTTATAACATCATCAACTTTGAAAAATATTGTAGTTTGAATCAAAATTAATAAAGCCAATGGTATTTTTCATGTCAATTGTTTTGTTTAAGAAAAGGTAATAAGTAATTTTGATTCAGTATGCGAGTACTGGTTTGAATATATACCAGGAAAACAAAACTGTTTTAAAAAAATGAAAAAAACAAATTAATGAATAGTAATAAGAAATGATTGAAATTTGAGATATTTTTCATGACCTGTCATTTCTTATTAACCCATTACCACACAGTAATGCCTTTTGACGCCCAACAACAAAAGGGCATTGGTAGACATTATGGAAAATGAAGAAATTGTGACAAGCAATTTTTCTATTTCCCACAATGTTTTCTACCCAGAAAGACCGAAAAATTAAAAATTTCATTCACTTTAAATTGTGGTCTGCAACATCTTTGAAATTGGACAAGTCTGAAATTTGTCTTCTGGTAATGGGCTTATTTTGTATTTTCTCTATACAAAGAGATTTTTTCTTTATTTTCTAGGTGAAAGAAAAAAAAGAAGAAAAAACTGTACACATATGGTTCCTTCATGAACATTGAACTTGTTATCAGATGTTATTATTTGATTTATTCCTCTGTGATTCAAACAATGTAGAAACAGTGAGAGAGATAGTAGTGTAAAGTTTTGTTAAGAAACTTGTGATATTTGGTTGTTAATAACAACAGTGCCTGAAACAGTGACTGTTTTGGGATTGAATAAACAAGAGACAGTGACTCTTAGTTATATGCTGACTAAATCTGTGTTCATATTTGGATATTTGGATTACTAGTATTGCTGAAAAGCATCGTGACTCAAGTATTGAGAAGATTGTTGCTAGTGATTTTAAATACTGTTATTTATTAATTAATGTGCAGTGAAAAATACTAGTGTTAGTGAAGTCAGTACAGACTCTTGGACCTGATTTAAAGCTGTAAGTATAAAGAACATAATCTTTTGTATAAATATGAACTACAATCTGATTGAAATCTGTTGTTAACTTACAGCAAAATCTGGCCGTCACAATACAAGTTAGGTGTCATCTTCTGTGATCCTGGGAAAACCAAAAATCATTTTTTACTCTAACCAATCAAATCTTTTATCATATACAGTTTTTCATGACAATTATGTGTAAATACTAGGTTCTTCACTGAAATGTGCTGGCTTTGTGACCTTGTTTACAGTTTAAATCACCTTCAGAATCTTGAAACGTTTACTTGATTGGGCAGAAGAAAAGGTCATTAAAGATTGAATTTTACTGGTGCCTGTCAGATATTACTGTATGTTAACACCAGATTTTAATTGGATTGATATGAACTATTTTCTTAGTTATAAGCTGCATTTAGTTATGCAGCATATTGTAATACTGTTCACCATCTGTCTGTCCAAAAACTTAATGTAATAATATAATTAAGTAATGTAGAAGCTATGAAGTTTAACAAACATATATTTCTTTCGTTTCAATACATGTATTTCACCAGCATCTTACATTTTTTCTGACAAATAGGTGCATTGACTCTTACCTTAGAAGTCAAATTAGAATAAAGACTATTGGAAAGGATGTTATGGAAGTACTTGTAAGCATCATTCCAGGAATTCATAACTAGGTGCTATAGCAGTGTAATATGAGTGAAAAAAATAATGGTACTAAACACCATCATATGATTACAATATTATTATGTTTAGGCTTTTTATTACTTTCTTATAATGTCAATATTTTTTGTTCATGAAAACTTATAAATATCTTGAAAAATCTTAAAGCATCCTTAGCATGGAGTCTTTGGTTCACATATTTGACTTCATTTTATTATTATGATCTACTATTATGCTTTGGGCAGGTGTTAAATGTATGCATATTCTGATGATTGTCTGAGATGGGAAACTATATAAACCCATTTCTGAACAGCAAAATACAGCTAAATACAGTAACAAGTTGTTTCAGATGACAAAATGGTTAAGAATAAATTTGAAATCAATACCAACATGATATTTTATCAAAATTAATATGGAGACAAAATGAGAATATGGAGATGAAATGAAAACACATTGTGTTTCTGTATTTTTTGTTTTGCTTCAATATTTCCCTTAGCCTTCTTAATACAATACATAAAACACAATCATTAGGTTGCAAAGGGCTAGCCCTTTCCAAACAAGAACTTCTTTTGACATCCTTAGTATTGATTATTTTAGAAAATGTTGAACCAAAAGAAGAAAATGCTGATCATAAGCAACATTTTCGCTTGTTTTCCAATGTTATTTTCTTTGCTTTATTAAACATATTGTCCTCTTTGTAATTACTGCAGTATTTTTATGCCCCTGTATCAAGAGATCAGGGGCATATTGTTTTACTCAATCTGTCTGTCCGTCTGTCTGTCCGAAAACTTAACATTAGCCTTTTCTCCAAAAGTATTTGATATAGAAAGCTCGAATTTGGTATTTAACATCCTTTCAATGAAATCTATCTGTTCCATGCAATTTGATCTTCCTCAAGGTCATTCGTTAACCCTTATCAACCCTATACTCTACGAAAACTTAACATTTTACAAAATTGCCATTTCAGGGGCATTCATGTTTCACAAACACATCTTGTTTTTAAATTAGACCAGTCTAATAATTTTGGTTTGGGAAAGGGTCAATGTATTGAAGAATGACAAAGTAAAATATATTCTTACTTTTTGTGATTATCTTTTCAGGTAAACATGCCAAAATTAAGAAAGAAATCATCGGCTCAGTACAGTGCCACCAATCGGGCTCGTATGAGAGAGAGAAGACTTCAAACTCAGGCTGCACAACAAAGTCCTGTCATTGCGCAGGCACAACGAAGTCCTGTTATCGCACAGGCACAACAAAGTCCTGTTATCGCACAGGCACAACGAAGTCCTGTTATCGCACAGGCACAACGAAGTCCTGTTATCGCACAGGCACAACGAAGTCCTGTTATCGCACAGGCACAACGAAGTCCTGTCATCGCACAGGCACAACGAAGTCCTGTTATCGCACAGGCAAATGAAAGTCCTGTCATCGCACAGGCACATACAGAACAATTAGAAAGAAACATAGATATGAAACCATTGCTCACTTATTATACTTCAGAAAATCACAAAATGAATTCATTCACAAAAGTCTGTCCAGCAGACCAGAAAAATGACTTTTCAAAATATGCTGAGGAGGTAGCAGAAAAACTTGACTCAAATACCAAAGAGGATAATCCCTTATTCATTGCTATGAATGCTCCTAATTCAAATACAAATGTATGCATAGGATACATATTGGCTGAAAGCTGCAGTGAAAATGAACTTGATACTTCCATTCTTGGATCATTCAACCAAGATGATGTCAGATTTCATACAGAGTCTCGTGGAAGTCAGTGTACTGCCAATGCCTTGTGTGCTTTGATTTATGCAGATTTTGCACAGCTGAATAGTGTAGATGATCTTGACCAAGTGCTTTATGATGGAGATTGTTTGTATAACAAAATTATTACATCCTTGAAAGAAAATGGTACATACAGAAATAAGCTTTTAAGTTTCGATGAAATTCCAAGGAAAGTAAGAATACAAAACAAAGACATGAGTGTTGTTAAAGGAGATATCATTTCTGGCGTATGTACAAAACAAGGTATCACAGAAGATTTTCCCGAACTAAACGAAGCACTGTCAAACGGATTTCAAAAATCCTCATATATTCTACTTATGGTTGGTGCAATATGTTCTGCAGTATTTAAAACAGACAATAGATATTTTATTTTTGATTCACATTCACATGGACAAGATGGTTTGTTCAATGAAGATGGCAGATCAATTTTGATTTCTTTCACTATTTTGGAAGATCTGGTATTGTTTCTGTATAGGATGTATGATAGTATAATGATTGACTTGTCTTCTCAGTTTGAGTTATTACCTTTATTTATAAAAGAGAAAGATTGTGATGATTTTCAAACCAGCTTCAAACAAATCAATCAGGCAATTTTGACAGGGAACGATAAACAAGAGATTTTGATGAAGAACTACTTTGAAGATCAAAAAAAAAAACAACATACCAAGGATATTCAAAATAAACCGTTTGATAGAAAAGTCTATAACAGAATGTATAAACAGAAACAAAGACGGAGTGAACACCAAAAAGTAAAAGAAAGAATGAAAACCTTGAAGTGCATGAGAAAAGCTAGGACATCTGAAGAATTTAAAGAGAAAGAAAGAACTTTAAAAGCTTCTTTGAGACAGAAAGAAGACCAAAAAGTAAAAGAGAGAGTTAAAACCTTGAAATGCATGACAAAAGCCAGGACATCTGAAGAATTTAAGAAGAAAGAAAGAGCTTTAAAAGCTACTATGAGACAGAAAGAAGACCAAAAAGTAAAAGAGAGAGTTAGAACCTTGAAGTGCAAGAGAAAAGCCAGGACATCTGAAGAATTTAAAAAGAAAGAAAGAGATTCCAAAGCTACTATGAGACAGAAAGAAGACCAAAAAGTAAAAGAGAGAGTTAGAACCTTGAAGTGCAAGAGAAAAGCCAGGACATCTGAAGAATTTAAAAAGAAAGAAAGAGATTCCAAAGCTACCTTGAGACTGAAGGAAGTCCAAAAAGTAAAGGAAAGAGTAATTACCTTTAAGTGCAAGAGAAACGCCAGGACATCTGGAGAATTTAAAAAGAAAGAAAGAGATTCAAAAGCTATCTTAAGACAGAAGGAAGACCAAAAAGTAAAGGAAAGAGTAAATACCTTGAAGTGCAAGAGAAAAGCCAGGACATCTGAAGAATTTAAAAAGAAAGAAAGAGATTCAAAAGCTACCTTGAGACAGAAGGAAGACCAAAAAGTAAAGGAAAGAGTAATAACCGTGAAGTCCAAGACAAAAGCGAGAAAATCTGCCGAATTCAGGGAGAGAGAGTTGAAAAAGAAATCTCTTTCCAGAGAGAAACATGATTTTAAAGTGAAGGAATTACAATCTCAAAGAAGTTCCAAAAGAAAAGCAAGATCTGATCCATATGTGCTAGAGAAGGAAAGAATCGCTAAACAAGTGTGGAGAACAAATAAAAGAAACAGATGTGTTGAAGCAAGTTCTGCCAGAGAACATAAATCAACCAAACGTAAGGATCCAGACTTTATCACACATGAAAGGTTATCAGGTAAACGCAGAAAGTATGGCTCTGATATTGCATCATGCATTGATATTTTCCACAGAAATGTATCTGTAGGGCCTGTGTTTATTTGTACCTGCTGCCATCAAACTTGGTTCAGACACAGTGTTTCATTGGCAACGTCCTTATCTGAAAGCCAAAAAACAAAATATTGTACAAATCTGTTGTCATTTGATGACAAAGAATGGGTATGCACTACATGCAAAGTTAACATATTAAATGGAAAAATTCCAAAATTGTCTGTAATGAATGGGATGAAATGGCCTGCAATACCTAAAGAGTTGGACCTTTTCCCACTTGAAGAAAGATTGATCGCATTGAGGATTCCATTCATGCAAATAAGAGAACTACCAAGAGGTCGTCAACTGTCAATAAAAGGAAATGTAGTAAATGTACCCGTCAATATACAGCCAGTCGTGAATGCGCTTCCTAGACCATTTGATGAAAATGTTACTGTGGCTGTGAAACTGAAAAAAAAGCTGTCATTTAAATCTTGTGCTTTTTCTGAGAATGTTCGACCTCTTCGAGTGATTTTAGCTTTGCATTGGCTTATGAAAAATAGTGAATTGTACCAAAATGCAAATATTCAAATAGATGAAGATTGGGTAAAAAAAGTATCAGAGACAAGAGTTGAGAATGTACATGAGTTTGTGTCACAAGAATCCATTATCTCTGATGAAAATATGATTAATGACAATGAAAAGGATCTAGGAAGTGAATTGATAACCAGTGAGAAAGTTGAAGATTTACAAACTTCAGAAATAGATCATCCTGGTTCAGATGATTTGTATGACAGTGATGCAGAAGAAGTGAATAAAGAAAATGTTGGTAATATAGATACACTTTTAGAAGATGCCAATCCTGAAAATAGAAATACTACTTTCACATTTGCTCCTGGAGAGGGACAACAACCTCTTAGCTTATACCAAGATACAGATTCAGAATATCTGTGCTTTCCATCAATTTTTTGTGGACAAAAAAGAATGGAAAACAATGAAAGGCATGTAAATGTGCATTATAGTGACATTGCAAAATGGGAATTGAGATGCAAAGACAGACGTTCTGCAAATAGTGTCCCAAATATTTTCTTTAAATTGAAAAAAAATACAGATGAAACAACTGAATGATAAAGTGAATTTAGCTGTTAGAAGATGCCAAACTGGGAGAAGCACATTGACAGCAGCAGATGTCAGAAATTCTGCTTCCATGGATAGTATAGTGAAAAAAGATGAAGGATATTACTTATTCAAACAGTTGAGAAACTCTCCAGCGTATTTAGAAACGAAGAAAAAGGATGTATTTGCAATGATAAGACAGTTAGGTCTACCAACATGGTTTTTATCTTTGTCTTCTGCTGACACAAGATGGACAGATCTTTTAAGCATTTTAGCTTCCCTGAATAAAAATGTAAACTACAGTCCAGAAGAAATTAATGAGCTGTCATGGGAACAGAAAATAAAACTTGTCCAATCTGATCCAGTCACTTGCTCTAGATATTTTGATAATAGAGTACAGGAGTTCATAAACATTGTCCTTAAAAGTACCCACACACCACTTGGCAATGTCACAGATAGCTTTTATCGAGTTGAATTTCAGCAGAGAGGGTCACCTCACATACACATGATTGTTTGGGTGGAAAACGCTCCAAAGTACAATGTCAACTCAAATGAAGAAATAACAAGTTTTGTTGACAAGTTTCTGCAATGTACAATTGATGATGAGGATGTTGGTAATCTTGTGGATTTGCAAATTCATAAACATTCTAGAACATGTCGGAAGAAGGAGGACAGATTATGTCGGTTTGGATATCCTTTACCACCTCTGCGAAATACAATGGTACTAGAACCTCTTGACAATGACAAAGAAAAGTATGACAAGATGTATCAACAAATACAGAAGAAATTGAATGCTGAAAAAGAAGGATATGATATTCCTTTTGACCTATTTCTGAAAGATGTTATACAAATGGATGAAGAAGATTATATCAAATGCATCAGAAGTTCACTTTCTTCATCAAAAGTATTTCTGAAACGAAAGCCCAAAGAAATTCGAGTTAACTTGTACAACAAATCTGTGCTGAAGGCTTGGAAGGCCAACATTGACATTCAATTTGTTCTAGACCCATATGCATGTGCTATGTACATTGTCTCCTACATCAGCAAGTCACAGAGAGGAATGAGTAACCTGTTGTATGCTGCTGCAAAAGAAGCAAGGCAAGGAAATTTAGATATCAAAAGGCAAGTGAGACATATTGGAAATGTATTTTCAAACAGTGTTGAAGTAAGTGCACAAGAAGCAGTGTACTTAGTATTACAAATGCCATTAACAAAAGGCACTAGAGATGTTGTCTTTATCAACACATCTTCACCTGAGGAAAGAGTGCAATTATTGAAGTCAAAGTCTGCTCTTGATGAATTACCAGCAGAGTCCACAGACATTGTGGCAAGTAATGTGATAAAAAGGTATTCTCAACGTCCAAAAATGTTGGAAAAATACTGTCTTGCAGATTATGTTTCACAATTGGATATTGTGTATCCTGAAAAAAATGATCAGGAAAATGAAATTGACATCAATGATGATACAGATGAAACTGAAGAAAATTTCCCAGAAAGTACCACAATTTTACAACTGAAAAGTGGAATTAAGATAAAACGCCGTTCTGAATCCAAAGTAATACGTTATGTAAGATTCAACCGTAAATCCAATGAAGAAAACCATTTTAGAGAAAAGTTGCTACTATTTTATCCTTGGAGAAATGAAATGACTGATTTGTTGGGTAATTCTGATACATACAAAGACTCTTATGAATTGAGGAAACATACTATTGATTTAAAGTGTTCTGAGTACGAACATCATGTTGAAGAATTGGAAATAGCAAGAAACATGGCTGAGGCAGATCTTGAAATTTATGATGACATTGTACCAGGAGTTCAGCAAACTGAGGCTGAAACAGCTGAACAAAGTATAGAAGAATCTGAGGCTTTCATATATTTCAATCCTGACAGAATTTCAGAGCACAGAAATTATGACATAGGGATAGAAATTGGATGTTCAAGTTCTGCATCACAAATCAATATAAATGAAAATATTTTATCAGATCAAGAGTATAGGACATTATTAAGAAACTTGAATGCTGAACAAAGACATTTTCATGACCATGTTGTCCATTGGATCAAAACAAAAGAATCCCCGTTGTATACTTTTCTCTCAGGAGGTGCAGGTGTAGGAAAAAGTGTTGTTGTAAGAGCACTGTATCAAACTCTGTACAGATTTATGAACCTTAAAGAAGGAGAAAATGCAGATGACATCAGAGTTCTTCTTTGTGCATACACTGGTAAAGCAGCATTTAATATTGGTGGATCAACCATCTCATCAGCCTTTAAACAAAAGTTCAAACAATCAAACCAGACATTGACATGTGATAACCTGAATTCATTTAGATCAAAATTCAGGAATTTGGCTGTTGTTATCATAGATGAGATTTCCATGGTATCAAACTCAATGCTAAGTTTCATTGACCAAAGATTGCAGGAACTTAAAGGAACAAGACTTCCATTTGGTGGAGTGAGTGTCATTGCAGTTGGTGACCTATATCAGTTGAAACCTGTGAATGGTGACTGGATATTTAATGACTTGAAAAAAGATGCCTCAGCATTAGCTTACAATCTATGGACAGATCATTTCAAGCTATATGAATTGATCCAAATAATGAGACAAAAAGATGACCTCGAATTCGCTCATTTGTTGAATAGACTCAGAATTGATGCCTTAACACACGAAGATAGGGCTAAGTTACAAAAATGCAACATTGATAAAAGTTCAAAAGACTACAGGAGTCATGCCCCTCATTTGTTTGCAGAAAATGTTTTCATGCATTCATTCAATGATTCAATCATAAATGATATGGAAACAGAGAAAACTACCATTACGTGTCATGACACAGTTATTTCCCCAAAATTGTCAAAGGAGAAACAGAGTGAAGCTGTCAAAAAACTGCCTACTGATCCAAACAGAACTGCAAATCTTCATTGTTCATTGACTGTTGTAGTGAACATGATCTATGACCTTACAGTAAACATTAATACAGAGGATGGACTTGCTAATGGAGCTTCATGTGTTGTCAAGCACATAGAGTATAAGCAAACAGAAACAGATCGTCCAAGTATTATATGGGTTCAATTCCATGATAAAAAGGCAGGCTTTGAGACTAGGGAGAAATTCAGAAATAGACAATTTTATCACTCAAAAATAAATGCAAATTGGACACCCATGTTTGACATCGAAAGAACATTTTTGTACAATAAGAAAACATTCCAGAGAATACAGTTTCCCTTGCAACCATCAGCAGGACGTTCTGTTCACAGAGCTCAGGGAAGTACTCTAGATGAAGTTGTCATAGATCTTTCTCAGAAGAAAATAAGAAAAGTTCCTCATCTGCATTATGTTGCTCTGAGCAGAGTTAAGTCAATGAAAAGTCTTCAGATCCTAAATTTGAATGCAGATGCTCTGAAAGTTGATGATCAAGTAAACAAAGAAATGCAGAGGTTACAAGATAATGCTAAATTAAAGTTAAGCTTTACTCCTTTAGATACCATTGACTCTGCTGTTCACATGAAATTAGCCTTCAATAACTGCAGATCACTTCATCTTCACATAGAGGACATCAAGCATGACAGAGGTCTTTTGTCTTCACATGTTTTCGGGTTATCTGAAACTCGACTTGCAAAGCTTGACAGAGATACAAACTACATTATTGAGGGACACACATTGATAAGAAATGATCAGTCTATCAGTGACAGATCCACTCGTCCACCTCATGGCTTGGCAGTTTATGTTAAAGACTGTTGCAAAATTGTATCCAAAACTTCATTTACCTCTAAAATGTTTGAATATCTAAACTTGAAATTGCAACTTTTGGATAATGAGATTCAGTTTGTAGTGTTGTACAAATCACCACAAATGCCTGTAAACCAATTCACACAAATGATGGTTAATGAGCTTGCTCCAAAATTAGATACAAATAAACCATTGGTTCTAATGGGGGACTTCAATCTTGATATCTTTAACAAACACAGCAGAGCAGTGCAGAAAATATGCAAAGATTTTGGATGTGAATTAAAGAGTAGGGCACCAACAACCGACAATAGTTCCACATTAGATCTTGTACTTTCAAATATTAATGGAGAAGCAGGCACAGCTGAAGCATACTGGTCAGACCACAAAGTAATCTATTTTCATAACTAATTGCTACTCGTAACACTGATGCTAGAAACAGTGGAAATAGTCCCATATACATCTATACCCTTAAAATGTACAATTAGCAAATTATTGGTAAACATGTTACATATTTATCTATGCAATAAATCAAGCTGAATCATTTAGTTGATGTACATTGTTCTTAAGGTGGTCCAATGTGAAAATGTGCATGCCATCATTAATAAGACAATGGCATAAATGTTTACACAGAAAGATAAAAAAAATATGATCCATTACATTTTTGTAATAAAAAATGCAATATTTTGCGTCAGATTTTTATGCCCCCGTATTGAGAGATCGGGGGCATATTGTTTTAGTCGTGTCCATCCGTCCATCTGTCTGTCTGTCCGAAAACTTAGTATGAAAACTTAACATTGGCCTTTTCTCCAAAAGTATTTGACATACAAAGGTCAAGTTTGCTGGTGTTTGTGGATATGTCAAACGCAAGGTAAGTCACATTTTATTAACTATTAGTTCATTGATTGATGAGAAATATCTATATTGATATATTACCTTATAACAGCAATACTCTGTATGCAAACATGTAGCTCACAAAGCTATACACAAAAATGAATAAGGTCAATGACTAATACCTATTATATCTTAAACTAATGTTAATCCTATACCACATTTCAATGGTCCTTTTAAACAATTGTTACTCATGTATGCACAAAGCTATTATCTCAGGTGAGCGCTTCAGGGCCAATGGCCCTCTTGTTCTAAAATAAAAATACAGTAAACATAGACCAAATCTTAAAAGAATATTATACTACCAGGGCTCTCGGAAACGACAGTACTGTCGTCTGAGACGACAACTTTTCTCAGGGGACGACAAAAAATCCTATCAAAGGATTCCGGCGGACGACAAGTTTTCTCAAGGCATGCGTCCCAGTCCTCAACCTATCGGCTGTCTATAGATCTAACAAGTACACAGTTGTCTACGATAATTAACTGTCAATTAGTTCTTGGCTCTAGATAATCAACCCAATCAACTGTGTCATGAAAAATCGATAATCGGCCACATCTAAGTCGGGTAGATGAAAGTGGTAGGCGTGGCGTCAATTACCGCTTACAGCCAATCGGAATCAATTATCAATAGAAGTTGTAGGCGGAGTCTGACTAATTAGCCTTTACCTGATGAATGTAAATTAGTAAAGTTCTAAGTATTGATTGAAGCAGTTGATTGACTAATAATTTATACGTAATTGAATTCAATTGAATTATTGTTTACCTAAATTGTTATCGTAGTCCAACAAGAGTGATGCAACAGATGAAATGACAAGAACGAGTAACTAAGAAATCAGTCATTACACACAGCTTAGAATATCTCGGGTGGCATAATAGTGCCGTGTGCAAAGCTGCATAACTCTTTACACATGACAATGTAAAAATACTGTTTTATTTGATAGAACAATTAGGATATTTCATAGACCTTCTTTTACTACGATATTTTATGTTCAAATGGGAGTTGAATCTAAATTATTCAATTCAGAATTCTCTGTTTACGTCTGATGACTAGTGGAAATTTATTTTCTTCTGGTAAAAGTAAAAGACTAGTAATTCTAGATCTACATGTAAATTTGACCTGCGAAATAAATTGTCTAAATATAGAGTAAAATACGATCTCTGTTTCGGGAAGGGGTATCAGACTGTGTGATTTCCGTAAAATGCAAAAAGTTTGTAGACCAGCTTAACTCTTTTCCCAAGTAAGAAAGGACTACTTGTGACGTCCTTATTGATTTTGGAAAACAATAAACATTCAGGCAAACAAAGAAAAAGATGATAACCAGCATTTTCTCCTTATACCTCTTTACTTCCCATGCTTTACTTTGTACAAATCCTTAAATATACGATCTTTAAAATTTGTTTGGGAAAAGGTGAAACCACGGAGAGAAAGGTCCTAACAAAGTCAAACCAGCCATCTACAGGTCAGGGTTATGATTGAAACACATTCTTACCTTTAGAATTAAACAAATAAAATATCCATCAATAGAAATTATATCTTACAAAACTTGTGTAAAAGTTGTAGGTCTATAAATAGATACAGACATCTTTGTGTTAGCAGTTGACCTTGATACTGACTACATGACGTCATGACCCTTACCTTTCACGCACCATTGATCAATCACTCATTTCTTTATAACTTGGAGCTCAATTTGTATTTGAGCAGTTTTACTACACCTAAGTTACCAGTTTTCTTCTCATTTTTAAATGTGTTGATAATACTAGATTTAGTTTTTTTTTTGTGTTTTTTTTTTTTGTTTGTTTTGTTTTTAGCTCCACTGGCCGAAGGCCAGCGGGCTATTGTCATGGCGTTGTGTCCGTCGTGTGTCCGTGCGTGCGTCCGTTAACTTTTTCTTTAAACATCTTCTCCTCTTAAACCAGTGGGCCAATTTTGACCAAACTTGGCAGGAATGTTCCTTGGGTGACCCTTTTTAAAACTTGTTCGTGAATTTTTGATTTGTCAAAAAATATGGGCGTGGGAGGGAGAAAGGGGCTTATCAGACTTAGAGAAATCATAAGAAAATTCTTTAAAAATCAACCATCCGGCCAATTTGAACCAAACCTGGCAGGAATGTGCCTTGAGTCATTCTTTTCAAAATTTGTTCACAAATTTTTACATTTGTCAAAGAATGTGGCCGTGGCAGGGAGAAAGGGGCTTATCAGACTTAAAGAAATCATAAAAAAATTCTTTAAAAATCAACCATTGGGCCAATTTGAACCAAACCTGGCAGGAATGTGCCTTGAGTCATTCCTTTCAAAATTTGTTCACAAATTTTTACATTTGCCAAAAAATGTGGCCGTGGCGGGGAGAAAGGGGCTTATCAGACTTAAAGAAATCATAAAAAAATTCTTTAAAAATCAACCATTGGGCCAATTTGAGCCAAACCTTGCAGGAATGTGCCCTGAGTCATTCTTTTCAAAATTTGTTGACATATTTTTACATTTGTCAAAAAATGTGGCTGTGGCAGGGAGAAAGGGGCTTATCAGTCTTAAAGAAATCATAAGAAAATTCTTTAAAAATCAACCATTGGGCCAATTTGAACTAAACCTGGCAGGAATGTTCTTTGAGTCTCTCTTTTCAAAATTTATTCACAATTTTTGACATTTGTCAAAAAATGTGGCCGTGGCAGGGAGGAAGGGGCTTATCAGACTTAAAGAAATCATAAGAAAATTCTTAAAAAATCAACCAGTGTGCCCAATTGAACCAAACTTTGCAGGAATGTGCCTTTAGTCGTTCTTTTTAAAATTTGTTCACAAATTTTTATATTTGTCAAAAAATGTGGCCGTGGCAGGGAGAAAGGGGCTTATCAGACTTAGTGAAATCATAAGAAAATTCTTTAAAAATCAACCATAAGGCCAATTTGAACCAGACTTTGCAAGAATGTTCTTTGAGTCTCTCTTCAAAATTTATTCACAAATATCAAGATTTGGCTGCCGCTGTATAAGGCTTACAAGAAATCATGGGATAATTCTTCCACTTTAACCAGTGGAGCGATTCAGGCCCTCCTGGGCCTCTTGTTTGTGTTTTTTTTGTTTGTTTTTTTTTTCATTTCTAATAGATCTACAACCTAATTTCTTTGAAAAAATCCCCTTTTTTGTTACCCCAAATACAAATGAACAAAGTATGATAGAAGCAAACACTAATTTCTGTTTGCCCTTTTTATTGAAATTCTCATCAGACAACAGGGTTTCCACTGACTTTCAAATTTGGGGGTAAAAACCACTATTTTACACCATGCTTGTACCCCCTGTATAAGAAACGTAGAAGGTTGCTTCAACTTGTTTGCATAAATTGGGGGTACAAGATTCAATTAGGGGTTAAAACCCCTCATATGTTTTTTTTAATCCCTGGACAAGTCTAGGTATATCCATTTTTAAGAAGAAAAACTATGAACCTTGAAACTACTGTCTAATTTAGGTTTAAAAGTTGGTCATTGCGAAATCGTATTACTTTTAAGCGGTACAAAATCCTCCTTAATGATGATGGAATCCAAATTTTTCTGAGTGGAATCCAACTTTTTCTGAAGTTGGATTCCTGGAATCCTACTTTCAAAATCCTAGTGAGAGCTCTGTACTACCCAAGTTATGTATTTGTCGCGCTATATCGATTTCAACTGAGCTGACATCAGCGTTTTTTCTCGTAGTTTTGGGAACGGGTCCGAAACCATGCAAATTGGGAAAAATGCAGTGTGTCCACTGAAAATTTTGACCGGGGGTTTTTGTACCTCTTGGTGGTTAAAGTTGGGGGTACAAAAAATTATTTGGGGGTACAAGAAATTAAAACTAAATCAAATTTGAAAACTTGAGGATTGGAAGGTTTTCAGACGCCAACCTACTCTAATAAGAACAGAGCACATTCTCTTTTCATTCCGTCATATTTGACGGTTAATAAATAGACCTCGGCTTTGGAGAGTTACACCAACCATGAAGCAGTTTCCGTTTTCAGCTTGGCCTCTAATAAGTATCTGCATTGTTCCCTTTTCTCTGTCCGAACGAAGCCAGTCGAAATGGCAGAGCCATGAATTTTAGTTTTAAATTCAACAGTGGATGGTGGTCCAGTGTTTTCTTCGTCGTTTCCCCCTATTCATGTTGACTTTCTGATTATGAGCATTTGAAATTAAAGATCAAATTAAAAAAAATCCAGACTGTTCAGTAGATGCCATGATCATGCAGACGCTCGCAATTATACAGCGTTTTGGTTGAATAGATAAAAAAAACGCAGCGTCTTGGCCACCTACAAATGGCGGAAAAGTTAGAGGGATCAGAATGACCGAATTTGGCAGTTTCGGTTTTATTACTCAGCTATCAAACTTGTATTTTCTTTCGTAAACAACGGGGAGAATTGTCATCTTATTATTATACATAATGCGGGTTCATTTTGCGTACGTTCTTAGACGTTTTGGGTGAGAAAGTAGTACGTGATTTTTGTTCAAATTACGTGATTCACGTACATTTCTACGTGATCGGACACCCTGAAAATGTGTTGTTTTGTCAAAAATTTGGAAAATATTTTCATCACAGACTCCAACAAAAATTGAGTCCTGTGCATAATTAACTATATGAAATCAACTGAAGGGGCTTCCAGTTTGTGTCTAGATACTTTTTTCTCAACGTATGAAAGGGAATGATGGAAATTTCATTCAAAAAGAAGGAATAACTTTTGCATTGGGAATTTTCTTTCCCGGTTTTGGGAAAAAATTACCCTATTTGGCATTGGAACGGGTTCTTTTTACGGACCCGTCCAAAGAAGGAGAAAAAACGCTGGACATTGTAAAATTTTCCCCCCTTTTTTACCCCCTAGCTAACACTGTTTTACTCTTTTTGTTCAGTACTTACAACTGTTTCCAGACAGCGCCAGCCATCAGTGATCAACATTGATCTTACGGCTGCTACAAGTTGAAGTTGAAGTTTTCAGAAAAACTGACTAATGGCAGATGCTGACCTTGTGCGGTTGTTTACTTTAAAATTGTGTAGAAAACCAACCAATCATCTCACAAGAAATATTTTTGGCTTGCATTAATTAGGATAAATATAGAAATGATATCATTGCAAAAAGTTTGTTATTTCCGGCAACCATGTGGCTGGAAATCACGCTTGAACATTGGTCAACTTTGGAGCCGTATAACTCTGTTATTTTCCGTTAACACTTCGCAACACTTAGGACAGGATTTTCGTAGGGGTTTCCAGGGTTCAACACTAAGGCACGTCCGACAGACATTCACTGCCTGTAGCTTGCTCCGGGCTAGCTAGACCAGCAAGATACTAGCCCGACTGGTCGTCCTAACTTCAAATTGAAAATTCAAATTCCCTGTAATTAACTTATCTGCTTTGTACAAAATTCACACTTGATAGTAACATTCCTTTCTCAAAGTATGGTAGAATTGAGTTTAATATGTCCAACAATCCCGAAAGTGAAACTAAACAAGTAAACACGGTAAATCTGCGTTACTCATATGCGATGTTCAAAGGAAATGCCGCAAACATAGTCATTTGATGACATAGTCATTCCAGTCTCAATATAATCTCATGATTTTTTCCCAATCCAAATAAGGTTACGTTTTACTATGATTTGTTCATAAAAATCGCGCTTGCCAGCAAGCGCGGGAAAAGGGGATGAAACAGTGAAAACAAAACGCTATCTACCTAGTAAATACACTGACGTTAGATGGTTTTAACACCAACGCATCGTCTCTTTCTGTTAGGCCGCCTCGTGATTACACAAAGGAATTCGGTCACAGTTTGTACATATTACTTGACCTAGCTAATGATGGATAATCTATCTTTCGCATTAAACAATATTTAAGTGTTGACTGTCATGTTAATCGGTAGTGTTGGGCAATCAGTTTAAAATCACAATCGATTAACGGTTTATAATCGGAAGGGCAAACCAACTAGCTATCGATTATACAATCAATTTATCAGTTTAACAGTTTCTTTCCCATATTAATGGATGTTAGTCTTGTTACAATGGTTGTTTTTCCGTGTCATACAAAACTGTAGCCTACATGAATTGTTCTGTTCTTTATAAATTAAAGAAAATACATTACCTTTTAATCCTTGTTTTATATAATACCCTTTATTGTGGTCCTTGAATCATGATTTTATCATTGGTGGTGGGGGCATTGGGGTACTGAATAGCTCACAGTCTAAACACTTTTTTTTTTCAATTTTTTTTTTTTTTTCCATGTTGTGTTTTTAGCTCACCTGAGCACAAAGTGCTCAAGGTGAGGTATTGTGATCGGTCGTTGTCCGTCGTCCGTCCGTCCGGCCGTCCGGCCGTCCGTCCGTCCGTCCACAATTTCTTTAAAGATCTTCTTCTCCCAAACCAGTGGACCAATCTTCTTGAAATTTGGCAGGAATGATCCTTGGGTGAAGGGCTTTCAAAGTTGTTAAAAGAATTTGATTCCATCAAACACTCTGGCTGCCGCGGCATGAGAAAAGGGGAAAATAGCCAACTCTTTTAAAAATCTTCTTCTGCCTAACCAGTTGGCCAATTTTCTTGAAACTTCACATGAATGATCTTTGAGTGAAGGGCTTTCAAAGTTGTTAAAAGAATTAAATTCCATCAAAAACTTTGGCTGCCGCGGCATGAGAAAAGCGGAAAATAGCCAAATCTTTTAAAAATCTTCTTCTGCCTAACCAGTTGGCCAATAGTCTTGAAACTTCACAGGAATGATACTTGAGTGAAGGGCTTGCAAAGTTGTTAAAAGATTTTGATTCCATTAAAGATTTGGGCTGCCGCGGCATAAGAAAAGGGGAAAATAGCCAAATCTTTTGAAAAATCTTCTTCTGCCCAACTAGTAGGCCAATATTCTTGTAACTTAACATGAATGATCCTTGGCTGAAGGGATTTCAAAGTTGTTAAAAGAATTTGATTCCATCAAAGGCTTTGGCTGCCGTGGCATGAGAAAAGGGGCAAATAGCCAAATCTTGTAAAAATCTTCTGCCTTCAACTAGTTGGCCAATATTCTTGAAACTTCCCATGAATGATCCTTGGGTGAAGGGCTTTCAAAGTTTTTGAGAGACTTTGATTCCATCAAAGCCTTTGACTGCCGCGGCATGAGAAAAGGGAAAATAGCCAAATCTTTTAAAAATCTTCTAGCTTACTACATGTAGTTGGCCAATATTCTTAAAACTTCACATGAATGATCTTTGGGTGAAGGACTTTCAAAGTTGTTATAAGAATTTGATTAATATCAAAGCTCTTAGTGCAGGGGCATCAGAAAAGGGGCAAAAGAGCAAACACTTTTGAAAAGGCTGAATTTTGTTTCATTCTTTTGAAAAACTAAGGAAAAGGGGCTTTATTGCAAAATTCTTAATTTGCTGCTATACAGGTCAAAATGTTAATTTCAACAAGGCAAAAAATTTCAGGTGAGCGATCTAGGGCCATCATGGGCCTCTTGTTGAAATTTATTGGCATGGTGATAGTTTATTTCTGATGATTCTCGGGTGCTTTGGTAGTTTTTTTTAAGTATTTTTAGCTCACCTGAGCACGAAGTGCTCGGAGTGAGCTATTGTGATCGGTCAATGTCCGTCGTCCGTCTGTCTGTCCGTCTGTCCGTCTGTCCGTCCGTCCACAATTACAAAAAAATCTTCTCCTCCCAAACCAATAGGTCTAGATTCTTGAAAATTTGTATGTAGCATTGTCTTAATGCCCTCTACCAAAATACTTCAAATTATTGTGCTTAAAGAAAAATTGGCCCTATGTTGTTGGGTTTAAGGTTTCACACAGAAAAACAGTTTTCTCAAAGACTATTTGGCCTAGAGTCTTGAAATTTTGTATGTAGCATTGTCTCAATGCCCTCTACCAACATACTGGTACTTCAAATTGTTGTGCTTAAAGAAAAATTGGCCCTATGTTGTTGGGTTTAAGGTTTCACACAGAAACACAGTTTTCTCAAAGACTATTTGGCATAGAGTCTTGAAATTTTGTCTGAATTTACATCTCATAAACCTCTAACAGAATACTTAAAATCATTACATTGCAAGGAAAGAAGCCCTAGGTTGTGGATTTTGGAATTTTCAAGTGAGGAATTGTTTTGACCAGGTAGATTTTATCACATCATATCCTTAAGTCTATAATCAGATTATGCAGATCATAATATCTGATAAAGAATGCATGGAGCTGTTAGAGGCACTTATATGTTTGTGTACTTAAGAGATCAAATAAATACTTTAACCCTTTCCTGAAAAGACCTTGTTTTGAGGTCCCTATTAGAAAAGGCTTGGGAAATTAATGAGTCAAATGAAGAAAATGCTGATTCTCTTTTTACCTCAATATTTTATATGCTAGTTTATTGTAAATGAATCCTATTCGTACTGCTGTCAATTTTGTATTCTGAACTTTGAAATTGGAACAGTCTATTTCCTTTCTGTATGGGAAAGCATTATGCCCTTTCTCTACCATAAACAGGTTTGCCTCACCGACAGAAAAGGCTTGTACAAATTGTTATGGTAAAAGAAGAAAATGTTGATAACTTGATTTCTCATTTTGCCTCATCATTTTCTTTGCAGTTTTATACATGAATGCAGTCTTTATCAACACCTGTTTTATCATCTACGGCAGCTTTTAATTATGTCTGCACTCATCTTATGTTTTTTGGAAAAGGTTTAATCATAACCAAATCCTTACTGTTCAATGAATATTTCCCCTATATTGTCGGTTCCATATAAATGATAGAGGGCAATGTCTGACAATCTTTTCAAGTTGTTAAGGCCTGAAGATAACTTTTTTGCCTTGTTTAATAACTATTAAAATTATTCCTATGCTGTAGGCTCTTGCATTTTGTACAGAAAAAAGTGCATAGAGGTTGTGTATTGTTTTGTTAAACAGAAAAGTTCAAGTTATCATTATGCTTTGAAAATAAGCTCTACCATGACTTATTCTAGATTTGAAAAAGCGGGAACAGGTTTAGAATTGTCTTAGAATTTCCAAACCTTAACCCTTTCCCAAACAGCAAAATTTTAGGGTGATCCACTTCAAAAACTGCCACAAATGACAAAATGGAAGTTATTAAAGATAAAATTTGTGTAAAATATGGCACAGAAAATATTGAGACAAAAGGAGAAACTGCTGGTTATCAGCAGTTTCTTCTTTTGTTTCAATGTTTTCCCAAACATTTTCTATAAGGGGCGTCAAAACCAGGTCTTGTTTGGGAAAGGGTTAAGTTCTATAGTTTCTAAATGTTATAGCCCAATGACCTCTTTCCAAATGCTTCGATTTGTCTATGTGAAATGGAAATTCAGCAATATGTTGTGGGTTTTCTGATTTTAAATACAGATATATTGAAAAATCTTTGACAATCTTTTTCCAAATTTTGCCTTGAAATTTAGTGTGTACCATTGTCATGTGACTCCTTTTCAAAATCCTCCGAGAATTAAAAGGTTTGCTAAAAAGTATGTCTCAGGGCTCTCTCAGGTGAGCGATATAGGACCATCTTGGTCCTCTTGTTTATTTTTTACATAGCGATGATTACCTTTGTTGACATACGATTTCTTACACAACCGGCATACGGCTTTCGTCATATCTAGATTTTCCTTCGTCGCAGGTCCGTGTCCCTTTTTCAAAAAGCCAAAGGTCTCCCACACCTTTGACTTCTTACGGCCACCAGGGTATGGGAAAATCTCCAGCGAATTTTCATCGCCTCCGTTGTCGGCCATGATGGATTGAAGGGCGTACTTGATTAGCCGCCGTATAAAGTCCGGACGCGAC
This sequence comes from Fragum sueziense, assembly GCA_963680895.1. Taxonomy (NCBI): domain Eukaryota; kingdom Metazoa; phylum Mollusca; class Bivalvia; order Cardiida; family Cardiidae; genus Fragum; species Fragum sueziense. Next base: position 69,033,894 of record OY804593.1, read on the forward strand.
GCTAAAAGCCGGTATCTAAAGTCCGGAACGGAGTGAGTTCCGGTACCGACTACAATCGATTGCGGGATTTTCCAATCGATTATCGCAATCGGAAGCCTAAACCAACTGACTTTCGACTATAGTCGATCATCGGCCCACCACTATTAATCGGCGATTGATTTACGGTTCAAAATGGAGTCAAGTCTTTGAGCAAGATTCAATTTTTGGGCAGGGTTCGACATTAAGGCACGTCCGAACGACATTGTCTAGTAAATTGTCCGTTCGGGCTAGTAAAATCCACATTGAGCTTGCTAGACTGGTCTAGTGAAAAAATTTTGATGATTAAAATTCAATTCAAATAAATTTTCCATTCATTGCTTCAGCCTTGCCTGATCACAAATGACGATAGTCCACGCCATTAAAGTCGCAAGTAATCGGCGAGAAGAAAGTGAAAGTAGAATTTCAATAAACCAGAAATCTAGTTGAAAACAGACATGCGCAGTGACGATAGAAATCAAAACTAGACTAGAAGGGTTGGTCTGTCCGATTTTGACCCGATTTATGACAGTGCAAGTGTTTGGGCAGGGAATAAAAATTTCTAACCCAGTCTGTTAATTATACCCCCCACAACAAAGTTATGGGGGGGTATACTGGAATCAGGTTGTCCGTCTGTCCGTCCGTCTGTCCGTCCGTCCGTGGACATAATCTTGTGTCCTCTTCTCCTCCCACAGTTTTTGACCAATTTTTCTGAAATTTTACCAGGATGTTTCCTATCATATGAAGTTGTGCACCTGCAATTTTCATCTTGATCCAGTGATTAGTTTTAGAGTTATGCCACTTTGAACTTTTTAATGGGGGGGGGGGGGGAAAGTAGTCAATACTACGGGAAGTAGTCAAAATTTACAATTTCGTTTCTGTGTTCTAACACAAGAACCGTTTGACCTAGGATCATGAAACTTTACACAGTTGTTGGCCATGACCCAAGGAGGTGCCCTATTGTTTTGGGGGTCACCAAGGTCAAAGGTCAAGGTCACAGTTGGACTTTGTTTAAAATCCGTTTCCATGCTCTAAGTCAAGAACCTTTTGACCGATAGCACTTTTTCAGTGACAAGGCTTTAGTGGGGGGTATTCGTCCGCTTTGCGACAGTTCTAGTTTATTTAGTTTCCTAGCTTACATATCGGTATTGATTGAGCGTGCACAGCTATTTGAACCACATCATTTTCTTTTGTTTCATCTCGGCCGTTTCCGTAACTCACCGAATGTAGATCTGAACAGGAAATTTAGTACACAACAGTCATGCGCAGTCGCGATAGGAAGCGAAAATAGACTAGAAGGGTTATTTTATTTATGCCTAACTGATTTTGAGTCAGTTTTTGACCCAGATTACGCGTTTAGACGTGGAATTAAAATTTTCACAGAGTTTGTCGATCTATTTAGCTTCCTAGCTTACAGATCGGTATCAATCAAGTATACACATCTATTTGAACTAGGTCATGTCATTCGTCTCAACTCGGCCATTTCCGTAACTCGGCAAACAATAGGTCCTTATTTTTTTGGTCTGGCAGACTTCACTGTTGGTCTAGTAAAAATTATGAGCAACTAGACCACTGGTCAAGTGATAAAAAAAATTAATGTCGAACCCTATTTTTGGGGCTACCATGGCTCTTGATGTGGCGATCGCCAGGGCGAGCCCTGTCAATCATTTATCGAAGAAACAAAAATAGAAAGATTTTTTTATATGCAATTTGATATGTACAGAAACTAATGAAGATTCCGAGAAAAACCGATAATTCGAGATCGTACCTCGATAGATCTAGTATCGTTGGTGAATGATGTCGGAATACACAGATAAACCGATAAAACCATGCACCACTAAAATTACGACCAAAATGTTTTATGAAAGTTTACATTGACAGCTTTTGAGAAATGCGAAAAAATATTACTTCAAATTTGGATTCACGTCAGGGCTAGTGCACATCTAGTTCGGGCTAGTAGCATCTGGCAGCAGCATGCCCGACGGTCTTGTAGCCAAAAAAGTTAATGTTGAACCCTGGTTTCCCAAGACAAATCAGTATAAATTTAGCAATCTAAATATAAGCGAATTTTAGCGCCTGCGCTTTTCCCAGAGGTACTGCAACGCAAAAATAGCACTGTAAGTATAGGGAAAATGGCGAATGCGCAGTGATGTGTACAATACAGGTAAACCAGCTGATCGATTTTGATATACCGGTACACATTTCTGAAGGGTTGTGCTGTTCAAAGCTGCATAACTTAATTGTTTGTGAATTTTGGATTTTAAAAATTCAAGCAGCACTATTCTTCTTAATGCCTGCACTTCATGATGAAATGATTTTTTATTAAAAATACCTAATTTTTGAAAATGGCCTATTATTGCTAGAAAAGGGAGTCTGGCCAAACTGGGAAATTTTTAACATGCTCATATTTGGCAAAAATGTAAGCGAAACAATAATTTTTCGACAATGAAATTAAACATTTCAAATAGATTGGGGAAAAAGGCAGTGGTGGATCCAGAGGGGGTTCGGGGGTTCAAACCCCCCTCTGAAGCCATATTATTTCATTTTCATGCAGAAATTCAGTCAAAATTGTGTGATACTAGTAAAACGAACCCCCTTCACAGAAATCCTGGATCCACCGCTGAAAGGCAGTGTCGTAAATTCTTGCATATTTTTGACATGTTGTCACATGAATTTTATTTTACCAGAAGGGAGATTTTTGATCGCATTTAATTCCAAGGCCTTGCACTTATGCGAATTGGATTGTGATAATGTGCATGCTTGGTGTGTTGGAGGGCGACATTGTAAAAAAATTCTGATCTTTCAGATTAGTTTTGATTAGTCAATGTGTATATAGCCAATTAGTGAAGCATCAATAAATTGCACAAGTACTTGGACATAATTACGCATGGAGCTGGCTGTTATGGCAAAATGGAGATATATCAGGGGTCTTGCTACCAATTTTTGTTTGGGGCCAGGGGCCAATGAAATTGGGAAAAATACTGACATTAACCTAAATTGGAAAAAAACTAAAACAAGTTTGTATTCATACTGTCACTCAGTTTCAGCTGCAAATTATACTGTAGTGATGTAAAATGCATTTGTACATGATACTCTTGTTTAAGAATCTACCCTAAAACTGTCTTCAAAATGTTTGTAAATGAAGATGAGGTCTTAACGTGGGGCATTCTGGGTCCTCATTGGGAATTTTCTCCAGAGAATAGGGAAAAAAAGATACTTTTTGCCATTGGGAATGGGGCTCAATAACGGCCCCAAATTTTGGCAAACAAGACCCCTGTATATATGTATTGACAATTATTTTATAATTTTGATACATTAATAAACTAAAATTGTGTCCAGGCTTTGTCTTGATTGGTCAATAATTCAAGATTTAGAGTGTGTAAGCGAAGTCCAAAACAGTCGGTAATGGCAATGTCAAATACAAGAGCACATAACCAGGGATTTTGTTACCTGCGAGTCCCGAGTCCCTGACTCGCAATTTTTTCTCAGGACTCATTGATAAATATTTAGTGAGTCCCAGAATGCTAACATTTTCTATATGTAATCAACATTGTCTTACAAAGACTCATATGTTTCAATATTGGACTCATTGTTTTGGGAACCAGTGGGTCCCAGGACTCTTCCGCATAAATTTGTAACAAAATCACTGCATAACTCATGAGTTTCAGGTCTGATCAAACTGGAAATGGAACTCATCCAAGTCAAGATCTTATGATTGCCAGCATCATGTCAAGTTTTTAGCTTGACTTTTCGTAGAAAATGAGAGCTTATACTGTCACCCGGGCGTCGGCGTTGGCATCGAAGTTGAAACAAGTTTTCAAACATCAATGAATTTCATACTATCAAAGGGATTCAACCCAAACTTGGAATACTTATTCATCATCACACCCTCTACCTTACTACCAGGGCCCATGGCCCTGGCTCCACTATATTTGGAGTTATGCCCCGTTTATACTAAGCAACTTAGAAAGTCAAGCGCGCTGTCTTCGGACAGCTCTTGTTTTTTATTTGTCAATAATAATTGTATGCTATCATTTCAGAGAAAATCAACAAAGGCAGCAAAAGAAAGAAAACAACGAAGACTGGAGGTAGATTTTATTACTTCTCTATAAATGCCAGGGTCCGAGATAAACTTTTTTGCCTGCCAGACACTCAGTCTTGCTGACCAAATATATGTTAACCTTTTCCCAAACAAGACCTTGTTTTGACGTCCCTAAAAGACAATGCTTTGGAAAACATTAAGGCAATAGAAGAAAATGCTGGTGACCAGCATTTTCTTCTTTCGCCTCAATATTTTCTTGGCTTCATTATACACAAATTCAATCTTTATCAACACCCATTTTCATGATTTTGTCATCTGGGAAAGGGTTAAATCTGTTGCATATATAACAGACATGGTGTTCATTGAAGGGGGTGAGTATATTAGCACAGAAAATATTGAGAAAAAAGAAAATGCTGGTTATCAGCATTTTCTTCTTTTGTCTCAATATTTTTCCAAGCTTTGTCTATTGGGGGATGTCGAAAATTCAAAACTAGATCTTGTTTTGGATAGAGTTAATTCTAGATAAATCCAAAAAGCTCTGGATTTTGTGTCTATTGACAAGAATACTGGAATGCTGTCGTACAAAAGTTTAACCCTCATTGATGCCTTGTAACAAGCAATCTTTTAATTTTCCACAATGTTTTCTGCTGGAAATATGTTGAATTTCATTCACTTGAAATTATTTTCCCGAGTCCTCAGCATCTTTGAATTTGGACCAGCCTAGAATTTCACTGTCTTGTAATTGGTTTAATTCCATCATAGGCAATTAAACTTTTGACTTCTGACAAAGGTAAGTTTCCAACTTTCCATTAGGTCAATTCAACTCAATATACTTTGATATTGATAAATTTTAAATATTGTTTGTTTTATATCTACCAAGTTATCTTATTAGAGCAATGTTTTATACCCAGAAAGAGTGACCATTATTTAGACCAACAAAATTTAATATAAACTTATTCACTCTAACATCTTTGGATTGGAATCAATCTTAGCAGTCTATAATTTTGCCTTCTGTAATGGGTTAATCCTTGTATTTCAGGAGAATGCTAGGCTCTCTGCAGCACAGAAAAAGGTGGATGAAGCCAATAAGGTGAGGGCAGAAAGATCTTAAATGAAAATGAAAATTTTGCAAAACAAAAAAACTAATGTAAGTTTTGTTTGAAAAATGATTACATTCCCTTCCTAAATGATCACTGGTTTTGATGATCTCAAATTGATAAGCTGATGAAAGCATTTATAGTAAAAAATGCAGATGATCAGCATTTTCCCATTTCTCCTTAATGATACTTGCCATGCTATGACTTGCACAATTTGTATATTCATCAACTTAAATGTCTTTTCCCAAACAAGCTCAGAATTTGACATCCTTAACCCTTTCCCAAACGGCAAAAATCTAGGGTGATCCACTTCAATTACTGCTACAAATGACAAAATTGATGTTATTAAAAATAGGATTTGTGTAAAATATAGCATAGAAAATATTGAGACAAAAGGAGAAACTGCTGGCTATCAGCAGTTTCTTCTTTTGTTTCAATGTTTTCCCAAATCTTTTTAATTGGGGACGTCAAAACCAGTTCTTGTTTGGGAAAGGGTTAATAGAAAAGGACTTGGAAAATATTGAGACAAAAGAAGAAACTGCTGATAATCAGCAGTTTCTCTTTTTGCTTCAATATTTTCTGTGCTATATTTCACACTTAAACAATATTTATCTAAATTTTGTCTTCTGCTGAAGCTTTCAAATTGGACTTCCACCAAAAATTGTTGTTTGGGAAAGGGTTAAATTTTTCTCTGTTTATTTCAGTTGGAGGATCCTATGGAACTGTTGCTTCCATTTAAGAAATTTGAACGTAATGGGTAGGTATTTTAAATTTACGCTAATCAGTTTTGACAACATAAGGAATATTATATACAGTCGACACTGGTTATGTCGACATCGGATAAGTCGAATTTACGCTTAAGTCGAAGTTAAAATCTGGTCCCGTCCTTATCTATTGACATAATTTTTTTCAAAACAAAATAATTTCGAACTAAATATATCCATTGAAATATAGTAGGAAAAGGATAGAAATTGCTCGACACGAGCAATTTCTTTCCTTTTCCTACTATATTTCAATAATATTCATACTTGATATGTTTCAAAAACGGTCACATATCAAATATCTCGAAGCCGAACAAAATCGGATGAGTCGAACTCCGGATATGTCGAGGTATTTTGACGGCCCCTCCGACTTCGACACAACGAGTGTCGACTGTATATCTTTATTATAGTCTCATTCATGTACATCATTTACAGACAATAATACAGACATTAAAAAGTACATGACATAAGTGTAGGTTTTGTGCTATCTTTTGTCCAGTCTTAATGATGAGATTTGTTAACCCATCCTCGTATATCGATGCTTTTTTACGCCCCACAAGATAAAAGCTTTGAAAAACATGGAAAATGAAGAAATTGTTTGTGACAAACAATTTCTTCATTTCCCACAATGTTTTCTAATCGAAAGACCAAAGTAAGTTATTTTCATTCACTTGAAATAGTCATCTGCAACATCTTTGAATTTGGACCAGTCTAAAATTTTGCTGTCTGGTGATGTTTAAACAGACTCTTTCTGAAACCAAAAAAATGAAGATGGTGGGGTTGTGGAATAAATTCATACTATCAAAATGAAAATTTCCTTGATACAGAGGAAAATATTGTGGAAATGGATGAAAATTCCTTGTATATTGTTTATGAAAACGTTTATGTGATTTACTATTGGACATCCAACAACTATCTCCATTTTAGTGCTCTTTGAATTTTGATTTCAAAGTAGATCACTAATCCTATGTTCTTAATATATTTAACCCTGTCTGGAATAAGACTTAGTTTTGACGTCCCTAACACAGAAAAACTGGGTGAAGCATTGAAGCAAAAGAAAGAAATGCTAGTTATCTCCCTTTTACCACAGTATCTTTAGTCCTATATAATCTTGTACACAGATTCTATCTTTTAACATCCATTTTGTTGTCTTTAGCTTTTTCAATTGGAATGTTTCAACTTCTAAATTTTAGGTGTTTGGGAAAGGACTAAATGAATGCACATTTGAGTAAACAGGGTTCGCACAGTCTTGAAAAGTGCTTAAATTTGAGCCTGTTTCTTGAAAAGTGCTTAAAAACGAAAAATAGTGCTTGATTTTGATCTCTCTCTTAAACAAGAGATGTTTGTAAAACATATATGCCCCCTCAAGGGCCTACATTTGATGTAGGTAAAAGTCCAAGGTCAAGTTAACAAGGTCCAAGGTCATGGTCAAATATGAAAGGTCTTAGTAGGAGGTGTCTATGTGTGAAATATCAAATCTGTATATGTAAAAGTAAAATGAAACATAGGCCAGGTTAAAGTTTTTAAATGTAGGCCAAATGCATAGGTTAAGGTCATGGTCAAATGTGAAAGGACTTGGTTGGAGATGTCCATGTGTGAAATATCAAGGCTGTAGGTGTAAAAGTACATGATATATATGCCTGGTTTCAGTCTTTTTAAAAGTAGGTCAAACTCCAAGGTCAAGGTTGCAATATTCAAGGTCATGGTCAAATGTGAAAGGTCTTGGTAAGAGGTGTCTATGTGTGAAATATCAGGGCTGTAGGTGTAATAGGACATGAGATAAAGGCTAGGTTAAAGATTTCTAAAAGTATGTAAAAATCAAAGGTCAAGGTCACACAGGCCAAGGTCATGGTCAAATGCGCAGGGTCTTGGTAGGTGTCCATGTGTAAAATATTGAGACTGTATAGGTAATAGGACATAAGATATAGGCCTAGTTTAAGTTTTTTGAAGTAGGTCAAACTCCAAGGTCAAGGTCTAAGGTCATGGTCAAAAGTGAAATATCTTGGTTGGAAGTGACCATGTGTGAAATATCAAGGCTGTATGTGTAAAATGACATGAAATATAGGCCAGGTTAATGTATTATTAAAGTAGGTCAAACACCAAGGTCAAGGTCACAAGGTCCAAGGTCATGGTAAAATGTGAAAGGTCTTGGTCGTAGGTGTCCATGTGTCAAATATCAAGGCTGTATGTGTAAAAGGACTTGATATATCGGCTAGGTTAAAGGTTTTTTAGCTCACCTGAGCACGATAGTGCTCATGGTGAGGTATTGTGATACCGCTGTGTCCGGCGTCCGTCGTCCGGCGTCCGGTGTCCGTCGTCCGTCGTCCGTCAAACTTTGCCTTGTGTGCACTCTAGAGGCCACATTTTTTGCCCAATCAACCTTAAATTTGCTCAGAATGATTGTCTTGATAAAATCTCGGACGAGTTCGAAATTGGGTCATCTGGGGTCAAAAACTAGGTCACGGGGTCAAATCTTAGAAAAACCTTGTGTGCACTCTAGAGGCAACATTTTTTGCCCAATCAACCTGAAATTTGCTCAGAATGATTGTCTTGATAAAATCTTGGACAAGTTCGAAATTGGGTCATCTGGGGTCAAAAACTAGGTCACGGGGTCAAATCTTAGACAAACCTTGTGTGCACTTTAGAGGCCACATTTTTTGCCCAATCAACTTTAAAATTGATCAGAATGATTGTCTTGATGAAATCTCGGACAAGTTTGAAATTGGGTCATCTGGGGTCAATAACTAGGTCACAGGGTCAAATCTTAGAAAAACCTTGTGTGCACTTTAGAGGCCACATTTTTTGCCCAATCAACCTGAAAATTGATCAGAATGATTGTCTTGATGGAATCTCGGACAAGTTCAACATTGGGTCATCTTGGGTCAAAAACTAGGTCACAGGGTCAAATGTTAGAAAAACCTTGTGTGCATTCTAGAAGCCACATTTTTTGCCCAATTAACCTGAAATTTGCTCAGAATGATTGTCTTGATGAAATCTTGGACAAGTTTGAAATTGGGTCATCTGGGGTCAAAAACTAGGTCATGGGGTCAAATGTTAGAAAAACCTTGTGTGCACTCTAGAGGCCACATTTTTTGCCCAATCAACCTGAAATTTGCTCAAAATAATTGTCTTGATCAAATCTTGGACAAGTCTGAAATTGGGTCATCTGGGGTCAAAAACTAGGTCATGGGGTCAAATGTTAGAAAAACCTTGTGTGCACTCTAGAGGCAACATTTTTTGCCCAATCAACCTGAAATTTGCTCAGAATGATTGTCTTGATGAAATCTCGGATAAGTTTGAAATTGGGTCATCTGGGGTCAAAAACTAGGTCACAGGGTCAAATGTTAGAAAAACCTTGTGTGCACTCTAGAGGCCACATTTTTTGCCCAATCAACCTGAAATTTGCTCAGAATGATTGTCTTGATGAAATCTCATTTAAGTTTGAAATTGGGTCATCTGGGGTCAATAACTAGGTCACAGGGTCAAATGTTAGAAAAACCTTGTGTGCACTCTAGAGGCAACATTTTTTGCCCAATCAACCTGAAATTTGCTCAGAATGATTGTCTTGATGAAATCTCGGATAAGTTTGAAATTGGGTCATCTGGGGTCAAAAACTAGGTCACAGGGTCAAATGTTAGAAAAACCTTGTGTGCACTTTAGAGGCCACATTTTTTGCCCAATCAACCTGAAAATTGAACAGAATGATTGTCTTGATGAAATCTCGGACAAGTTTGAAATTGGGTCATCTGGGGTCAATAACTAGGTCACAGGGTCAAATCTTAGAAAAACCTTGTGTGCACTTTAGAGGCCACATTTTTTGCCCAATCAACCTGAAATTTGCTCAGAATGATTGTCTTGATAAAATCTCGGACAAGTTCGAAATTGGGTCATCTGGGGTCAAAAACTAGGTCATGGGGTCAAATCTTAGACAAACCTTGTGTGCACTTTAGAGGCCACATTTTTTGCCCAATCAACTTTAAAATTGATCAGAATGATTGTCTTGATGAAATCTCGGACAAGTTTGAAATTGGGTCATCTGGGGTCAATAACTAGGTCACAGGGTCAAATCTTAGAAAAACCTTGTGTGCACTTTAGAGGCCACATTTTTTGCCCAATCAACCTGAAAATTGATCAGAATGATTGTCTTGATGGAATCTCGGACAAGTTCAACATTGGGTCATCTTGGGTAAAAAACTAGGTCACGGGGTCAAATGTTAGAAAAACCTTGTGTGCATTCTAGAAGCCACATTTTTTGCCCAATTAACCTGAAATTTGCTCAGAATGATTGTCTTGATGAAATCTTGGACAAGTTTGAAATTGGGTCATCTGGGGTCAAAAACTAGGTCACGGAGTCAAATGTTAGAAAAACCTTGTGTGCACTCTAGAGGCCACATTTTTTGCCCAATCAACCTGAAATTTGCTCAAAATAATTGTCTTGATCAAATCTTGGACAAGTCTGAAATTGGGTCATCTGGGGTCAAAAACTAGGTCATGGGGTCAAATGTTAGAAAAACCTTGTGTGCACTCTAGAGGCCACATTTGTTGCCCAATCAACCTGAAAATTGATCAGAATGATTGTCTTGATGAAATCTCGGACAAGTTTGAAATTGGGTCATCTGGGGTCAATAACTAGGTCACGGGGTCAAATCTTAGAAAAACCTTGTGTGCACTTTAGAGGCCACATTTTTTGCCCAATCAACCTGAAAATTGATCAGAATTATGGTCTTGATGGTATCTCGGACAAGTTTGAAATTGGGTCATCTTGGGTCAAAAACTAGGTCACGGGGTCAAATGTTAGAAAAACCTTGTGTGCATTCTAAAGGCCACATTTTTTGCCCAATTAACCTGAAATTTGCTCAAAATGATTGTCTTGATCAAATCTTGGACAAGTTTGAAATTGGGTCATCTGGGGTCAAAAACTAGGTCACGGGGTCAAATGTTAGAAAAACCTTGTGTGCACTCCAGAGGCCACATTTTTTGCCCAATCAACCTGAAATTTGCTCAGAATGATTGTCTTGATGAAATCTCGGACAAGTTTGAATTTGGGTCATCTGGGGTCAAAAACTAGGTCACAGGGTCAAATGTTAGAAAAACCTTGTGTGCACTCTAGAGGCCACATTTTTTGCCCAATTAACCTGAAAATTGATCAGAATGATTGTCTTGATCAATTCTAGGTGACGAGGTCAAATCTTAGTTAAACCTTGTGTGCACCCTAGAGGTCACATTTTTGTTCAATCAACCTGAAAATTGGTATACAAAAGTTTATTATATCAGGTGAGCGCTTCAGGGCCAATGGCCCTCTTGTTTAAAGTAGGTCAAAGTCCAAGGTCAAGGTCACAAAGTCCGAGGTCATGGTCAAATGTGAAAGGTTTTGGTAGGATGTGTCCATGTGTGAAATATCAAGGCTGTATGTGTAATAGCACATGAGATATAGGCCCAGTTTAATTTTTTTAAAGTAGGTCAAACTTCAAGGTCAAGGCCACATGGTCCAAGGTCATAGACGTATGTGATAGGTCTTGGTCAGAGGTTTCCATGTGTCAAATATCAAGGCTGTATGTGTAAAAGGACATGATATATCAGCCAGGTTAAAGTTTTTTAAAAGTAGGTCAAACTCCAAGGTCAAGGTCACAAAGTCCAAGGTCATGGTCAATTGTGAAATGTCTTGGTAAGATGTGTCTATGTGTGAAATATCAAGGCTGTATTTGTAAAAGGTCATGAGATATATGCCAGGTTTAATTTTTTTTAAAGTAGGTCAAACTCCAAGGTCAAGGTCACAAGGTCCAAGGTCATGGTTAAAAGTGAACGATGTTGATAGGAGGTATCTATGTGTGAGATATCAAGGCTGTATGTGTAAAAGGACATGAGATATAGGCAAGATTAAGAATTAAGTGTAAAATCAACAAAGGGCAATAACTGAAAAAATTTGATTGGCAGAGTTACGGTTCTTGTGCACTGCACCTCTCCATAATGAAATCTATTCACCTATAAAGTTTCATGATTCTACCTTACATATTTTTTTAGTTGTGCTCCGGACAAGTATCAAGTTATAAAATCAACAAAGGGCAATAACTAAAAAAATTTGATCGGCAGAGTTACGGTTCTTGTGCACTGCACCTCTCCATAATGAGATCTATCCACCTGTAAAGTTTCATGATTCTACCTTACATGCTTTTTGAGTTATGCTCCAGACAATAATCAAGTTTGAAAATCAACAAAGGGCAATAACTCAAAAAATTTGATCGGCAGAGTTACGATTCTTGTGCACTGCACCTCTCCATAATGAGATATATTCACCTGTAAAGTTTCATGATTCTACCTTACATACTTTTTGAGTTATGCTCCGGACAATAATCAAGTTTGAAAATCAACAAAGGGCAATAACTCAAAAAATATGATCGGCAGAGTTACGGTTCTTGTGCACTGCACCTCTCCATAATGAGATATATTCACCTGTAAAGTTTCATGGTTCTACCTTCCATACTTTTTGAGTTATGCTCCAGACAAAAATCAAGTTTGAAAATCAACAAAGGGCAATAACTCCAAAAATATGATCGGCAGAGTTACGGTTCTTGTGCACTGCACCTCTCCATAATGAGATCTATTCACCTGTAAAGTTTCATGATTTTACCTAACATAGTTTTTGAGTTATGCTCCGGACAAAAATCAAGTTTGAAAATCAACAAAGGGCAATAACTCAAAAAATTTGATCAGCAGAGTTACGGTTCTTGTGCACTGCACCTTTCCATAATGAGATCTATCCACCTGTAAAGTTTCATGATTGTACCTTACATGCTTTTTGAGTTATGCTCCGGACAAGAATCAAGTTATAAAATCAACAAAGGGCAATAACTCCAAAAATATGATCGGCAGAGTTACGGTTCTTGTGCACTGCACCTCTCCATAATGAGATCTATCCACCTATGAAGTTTCATGATTCTACCTTTAATACTTTTTGAGTTATGCTCCGGACAAGGTTTGGTCTACGGACAGACCGACCGACCGACCGACCGACCGACCGACCGACCGACCGACACTTGCAAAACAATATACCCCCATTTTCTTCGAAAGGGGGCATAAAAATCCTGAAAAAGTGCTTGAATTTTTCAAAAACGTGCTTAAAAATTATTGAATTACCAAATTCATGGTAAGAAGTAGAAGATTTAGACATCCGCTCGAATTCAGTATCGAGAAAATATAAACGGAACATATGAGTCGGGGTACGAATCAGTCAGTACGAACTATTTTGGGTACAAATCGCCCGGTAGTACCTTCGGAGTAGCGTCCCTTTGTAAGAGGTCTGGAAATATGGCGTCGGGAAAATGTATTTTAAATAAACAGTGGGCATTAAATATCCCTGGGTCATGGATTGCATCGATAAACGTAAGGCAAGTCTTGAAGATGTTATACATGTGACAAATTAATTGACATAGGGAATATGGGAGAAACAGGCCTAAAATCACACGCGAAGAGCAAAACATTTACAAAACTCTAAGTCCGTAGGCGACAGTGGTTTGACACTTGAAAATTATTTTGGTGAAAAAAGTAGATGTGCGATCTTGAACAGGCCTTTGTAAGAGACTGCTATTCCTCCTCCCGCTCCTTCTACTGCTACACAAACAACAAACAATAATAGGAATGCTTTTGTATTCTGAAAAGTGAGATTCTTTGGAGTCTACAAACAGTTGTTACACACTGGTGTATGATGAAACATGCTGGAAAAATGGAATTATGTGCTTAAAAAGTGCCTAAAAAGTGCTTGAATTTTTGCATTGGCTGTCTGTATGAACCCTGGTAAACAATTCAGTATTTTATGTGTATATAACAAACTTTGCAGTAGGATATATGCAAATTTCTAATTCATCTGATTATTGGTTAGTAACATTTTTAAATGAGTTCAATTGAGCCAGTAACTGGTAAATGGTTGCTGATAACATTTGAGATTTGGGATCAGCTTGTAATTGTGTGCAGTCTGATCAGTATTCATTATAAAGGTCATGATTCTCATGAACAAAACTTTTGTGGAACAACAGGGGTCTTAATCAGACTGCATGTAAATGCAGGCTGATCATGATCCATGTTTCTCTCAAAAGCTGTAAGCATCCCTTTGGTCATCTGCAGCAGCTTTCAAAGTGGAGCAGTGTAAATTTGTGCTATTTGCGAAAGGGTTAACAATGAGTTCTTACATTTCAGGGTTTCACTGACTATACAATGTTACAAGGCAAACAATATGTCCGACACATTGAAGGATTTTGTGTTTGATTTATGCAAAGAAAATATGCAGAAATTGTAAGTATCAATTCTTTCTCTCTAGCTGTGTGAATAAAAAAGTGACTTAGAATTATTTGTGGATAATTTGGTTGATGATTTGATTTTTTTTTCGTTTGGTTTAGGTTTGAAAAAAAGAGTACAGCCTTTTCTTTCAACTTGAGATCTACAAGATATAATCCAATTTTTTCCTCAATTTATTTCAAGTTTACTACTGTCTGGGATTGTAGTGCTTGGTAAGTTAACCCCTTGCAACATATTTACGCTTTTATTCCATAATTTTTTCCTTAAAATTGAAATATGTGCTTGCAACATCTTTGAATTTGGACTTGTCTAGAATTTTGCCGTCTAGTAATGGATCAAATTGAACCATTATTTTCTTCAATAATTGTTAGTTTTGACTTTTATAATAAGGTACATGCCTCTTATTTTACAGATTTGAAGATTCAGATTGGTTTCAATTATTTTCTTCGGTATTTGTTTGTTTTGTCCTTTATAATAAGGTTAACATTATAATATCAATTCACAGATATGAAGATTCAGACTGGGGCTGGAAGGATCGTGAAAAGAGGAATGAGATGTTCGAGGACAAGGCCATGTATTTAATTGTACGAGACGACAAGGAGACTCCAGTAGCATTCGTACACTTCAGATTTGATATAGAAATAGACGAAGAAGTGTTATATTGGTAAATATACATAGTAAAAAAAGTTTAGCAACAAAATGTAAATATCTGTAGTAACCAAAATATTTTTAGCTCACCTGAGCACGAATGTGCTCATGGTGAGCTATTGTGATACCGCTGTGTCCGGCGTCCGTCGTCCGGTGTCCGTCGTCCGTCGTCCGTCAAACTTTGCCTTGTGTGCACTCTAGAGGCCACATTTTTTGCCCAATCAACCTGAAATTTGCTCAGAATGATTGTCTTGATGAAATCTCGGACAAGTTTGAAATTGGGTCATCTGGGGTCAAAAACTAGGTCACGGGGTCAAATCTTAGAAAAACCTTGTGTGCACTCTAGAGGCCACATTTTTTGCCCAATCAACCTGAAATTTGCTCAGAATGATTGTCTTGATAAAATCTCGGACAAGTTCGAAATTGGGTCATCTGGGGTCAAAAACTAGGTCACGGGGTCAAATCTTAGAAAAACCTTGTGTGCACTATAGAGGTCACATTTTTTGCCCAATCAACCTGAAATTTGCTCAGAATGATTGTCTTGATGAAATCTCGGACAAGTTTGAAATTGGGTCATCTGGGGTCAAAAACTAGGTCACGGGGTCAAATCTTAGAAAAACCTTGTGTGCACTCTAGAGGCCACATTTTTTGCCCAATCAACTTAAAATTTGCTCAGAATAATTGTCTTGATAAAATCTCGGACAAGTTGGAAATTGGGTCATCTTGGGTCAAAAACTAGGTCACTGGGTCAAATCTTAGAAAAACCTTGTGTGCACTATAGAGGTCACATTTTTTGCCCAATCAACCTGAAATTTGCTCAGAATGATTGTTTTGGTGAAATCTTGTACAAGTTTGAAATTGGGTCATCTGGGGTCAAAAACTAGGTCATGGGGTCAAATCTTAGAAAAACCTTGTGTGTACTATAGATGCCACATTTTTTGCCCAATCAACCTGAAAATTGATCAGAATTATTGTCTGGATAAAATCTCGGACAAGTTCGAAATTGGGTCATCTGGGGTCAAAAACTAGGTCACGGGGTCAAATCTTAGAAAAACCTTGTGTGCACTCTAGAGGCCCCATCTTTTGCCCAATCAACCTGAAATTTGCTCAGAATGATGGTCTTGATGAAA
Source organism: Fragum sueziense (assembly GCA_963680895.1). NCBI lineage: Eukaryota > Metazoa > Mollusca > Bivalvia > Cardiida > Cardiidae > Fragum > Fragum sueziense. The sequence continues at coordinate 69,049,876 of OY804593.1, forward strand.
GCTCGGACAAGTTTGAAATTGGGTCATCTGGGGTCAAAAACTAGGTCACGGGGTCAAATCTTAGAAAAACCTTGTGTGCACTCTAGAGGCCACATTTTTTGCCCAATCAACCTGAAATTTGCTCAGAATGATTGACTTGATAAAATCTCGCACAAGTCTGATATAGGGTCATCTGGGGTCTAAAACTAGGTCACAGGGTCAAATCTTAGAAAAACCTTGTGTGCACTCTAGAGGCCACATTTTTTGCCCAATCAACCTGAAAATTGCTCAGAATGATTGGCTTGATAAAATCTCGCACAATTTTGAAATTGGGTCATACGGGGTCAAAAACTAGGTCATGGGGTCAAATCTTAGAAAAACCTTGTGTGCACTCTAGAGGCCACATTTGTTGCCCAATCAACCTGAAAATTGATCAGAATGATTGTCTTGGTGAAATCTCGGACATGTTTGAAATTGGGTCATCTGGAGTCAAAAACTAGGTCACGGGGTCAAATCTTAGAAAAACCTTGTGTGCACTCTAGAGGCCACATTTTTTACCCAATCACCCTGAAAATTGATCAGAATGATTGTTTTGATCAATTTTCAGACAAGATTGAAATTGGGTCATCTGGGGTCATAAACTAGGTCATGAGGTAAAATCTTTGTAAAACCTTGTGTGCACTCTAGAGGCCCGTTTTTTGCCCAATCAACCTGAAAATTGATCAGAATGATTGTCTTGATCAATTCTAGGTCACGAGGTCAAATCTTAGATAAACCTTGTGTGCACCCTAGAGGTCACATTCTTTGTCCAATCAACCTGAAAATAGGTTTACAAAAAAAAAGTTATTATATCAGGTGAGCGCTTCAGGGCCAATGGCCCTCTTGTTATTTTAACATAAAACGTTTACACAATAGATTATAGCTAGAGAACACAAACAGATGAATTTTATACCGCCATCGCGTGCGTCTCGCACTCCAGGTGCACATTTCCGGTTTTCATGTCTGCCATGGTATTCATGTGCATGGAGCATAATTCTAGAAAACATTTAGGTGAGAACATGATTGTCTTTGCCCAGCATAAAAAAGGCCACTAAAAAGAGTTTTCTGCAACGCTGTGTGACTACACCATGGACTTACGTTAGAAGGACGTTATATCGCTAATGTGTTCTACGTGTCAGAACCGGCGATAAAGATGTCTTTTTGAATTTTGCGCATCTCAAAGCATAAATAACAGTTTGAGGATGCTATGCGATCCAATCTCTTGTGGTTTGAGTAGTCCCGGTCAAGGACGTCGTAGAAAAAGAATTTCAACATAGAGTATCCACACTTACCATCTGTGATTGTCTCCACAGATCAACGTTTACTAGACGTTGACTATACGTTGTAATTTCCCTGACGCTACACCATGAACGCACCAGACTTGACTGGCATAGAGTCCTTAATGCTTTAAGCCAAATTAAGCGTATACAACATTGATGTACTCCCATTATCACCCTCTTCTTTCTGATTTGTCATCCATAGAGCACATACGGTGCATTTAAGGAAGACGTGTGCGTGATTGTATTGACGCGAATGACGTTCAATCTCTTGATGAAATAGTGAACGTTGATACTGTGTACAAACAATTTAAGTGGATTAGAAAATATTTCACTGCTGTTCTTGCTCGAAAATGGCATCATAATCGATACCGAATTTTACTGTAACTTTTTAGCTCACCTGAGCACGATAGTGCTCATGGTGAGGTATTGTGATACCGCTGTGTCCGTCGTCCGTCGTCCGTCGTGCGTCGTGCGTTGTGCGTCGTGCGTCAACCTTTGGCTTGTGTGCACTCTAGATGCCACATTTTTTGCCCAATCAACCTGAAATTTGCTCAGAATGATTGTCTTGATGAAATCTCGGACAAGTTCGAAATTGGGTCATCTGGGGTCAAAAACTAGGTCACAGGGTCAAATCTTAGAAAAACCTTGTGTGCACTCTAGAGGCCACATTTTTTGCCCAATCAACCTGAAATTTGCTCAGAATGATTTTCTTGATAAAATCTCGGACAAGTTTGAAATTGGGTCATCTGGGGTCAAAAACTAGGTCAGGGCGTCAAATCTTAGAAAAAAATTGTGTGCACTCTAGAGGCCACTTTTTTTGCCCAATCAACCTGAAAATTTATCAGAATGATTGCCTTGATGAAATCTCATACAAGTTTGAAATTGGGTCATCTAGGGTCAAAAACAAGGTCACGGGGTCAAATCTTAGAAAAACCTTGTGTGCACTCTAAATGCCACATTTTTTGCCCAATCAACCTGAAATTTTCTCAGAATGATTGTTTTGGTGAAATCTTGGACATGTTAGAAATTGGGTCATCTGGGGTCAAAAACTAGGTCACAGGGTCAAATCTTAGAAAAACCTTGTGTACACTGTAAAGGCCACATTTTTTGCCCAATCAACCTGAATTTTTTTCAGAATGATTGTCTTGATGAAAGCTCGGACAAGTTCGATATTGGGTCATCTGGGGTCAAAAACTAGGTCACAGAGTCAAATGTTAGAAAAACCTTGTGTGCACTCTAGAGGCCACATTTTTTGCCCAATCAACCTGAAATTTGCTCAGAATGATTGTCTTGATGAAATCTCGGACAAGCTTGAAATTGGGTCATCTTGGGTCAAAAACTAGGTCACGGGGTCAAATTTTTAAAAAACCTTGTGTGCGCTCTAGAGGCCACATTTTTTGCCCAATCAACCTCAGAATTGATCAGAATGATTGTCTTGATGAAATCTCAGACTAGTTCGAAATTGGGTCATCTGGGGTTAAAAACTAGGTCACAGAGTCAAATGTTAGAAAAACCTTGTGTGAACTCTAGAGGCCACATTTTTTGCCCAATCAACCTGAAATTTGCACAGAATGATTGTCTTGATGAAATCTCGGACAAGTTCGAAATTGGGTCATCTGGGGTCAAAAACTAGGTCATGGGGTCAAATCTTAGAAAAACCTTGTGTGCTTTCTAGAGGCCACATTTTTTGCCCAATCAACCTAAAATTTGATAAGAATGATTGTCTTGATCAATTCTCGAACAAGTTTGAAATGGGTCATCTGGGGCCATAAACTAGGTCATGTGGTCAAATATTTGTAAAACCTTGTGTGCTCTCTAGAGGCCACATTTTTAGCTCACCTGAGCACGATAGTGCTCATGGTGAGGTATTGTGATACCGCTGTGTCCGTCGTCTGTCGCCAGTTGTCTGTCAGGTGTCATACGTCAACCTTTGGCTTATGTGCACTCTAGAGGCCACATTTTTTGCCCAATAAATCTGAACTTTGCTCAAAATGATTGTCTTGATGAAATCTTGGACAAGTTAGAAATTGGGTCATCTTGGGTAAAAAACTAGGTCACAGGGTCAAATTTTAGAAAAACCTTGTGTGCACTCTAGAGGCCACATCTTTTGCCCAATCAACCTGAAAATTGATCAGAATGATTGTCTTGATCAATTCTCAGACAAGTTAAAAAGTAGGTCATCTTGGGTCATAAACTAGGTCACAAGGTCAAATCTTAGTTAAACCTTGTGTGCACCCTAGAGGTCACATTTTTTGTCCAATCAACCTGAAATTTGCTCAGAATGATTGTCTTGATAAAATCTCGAACAAGTTTGAAATTGGGTCATCTTGGGTCATAAGCTAGGTCACGGTATCAAATCTTAGAAAAACCTTGTGTGCACTCTAGGAGCCATAGATTTTGCCCAATCAACCTGAAATAGGGTCAGAATGATTTTTTCATCAATTCCATGACACGTTTAAAATGGGATCTAGTTTTTGAAAACAATTTATTACACACCAGGGGGTAGTTCCCATCAAAGCATTTATGGAGATTTTTGTCTTCCCAATGTCTATAAGAAATATAAATCATTTTTTCTCTATTTCTAAAGACCTTAGAAATGCAACATCTCAATTTTCTCCTTAATGTTTGATTAGACATTTGTTAGACAAAAAAAGGGTCCTATATGTTTTGATGAAACTGGTCCTGGGAATTTACCAAACTTTAATACAATGATTTTGCAAGCTTGTCAGTATTCATGACCTATTTCTTTTTATTTTTCAGGATAACATGTAAAGAAAAGAAGCCATTGACATATCTGAACCACTACAGTATTTTCTGTAAAAAGATGATGTTCAGAAATTAATCATAGATGCCAGACAAGAACTTAAGATGGCATCATGATAAACACATGCAAATTTTAAAAGTACCCCCTGAGTTTCCTGTAATAACTACATTTGGTGTTGAAATTCGTAATATGTATCATTTAATTTTTGGGTTAAAAATGCACACATCATGTAGTATTGAGGTTATTGCAGATGTCAACTGTACCGGGTAAGTGCCAGTGGTTAATTAAGATTAGTCATTCTTCAAATTAAAAATGTATTTAATCAGCTCTTTCATTTTAAAAGGTTATTTAGAATTTTCAAAATAATTTCTATTTCCTTATTTCATTGTGTACTGAAATTCTCCTGATAATTTGTGTGAAATATTTAACATTGTATTCACCATTGTTGTAAACGGGCCTCTTTCTATGGAAAAGAACCACCTTGCTGATTATGATTTCTTCTTGCTTTTACTGTTAATTTCTATTTTCCAATCTGTTTATCAAAAGCGTTTATGTTCTTAGAAAACTTTTAGATCTATTATTTATTTTCAAATTTATCACTTTGAAATTATTTTATAACATCATCAACTTTGAAAAATATTGTAGTTTGAATTAAAATTAATAAAGCCAATGGTATTTTTCATGTCAATTGTTTTGTTTAAGAAAAGGTTATAAGTAATTTTGATTCAGTATGCGAGTACTGGTTTGAATATATACCAGGAAAACAAAACTGTTTTAAAAAATGAAAAAAAAACAACAAATTAATGAATAGTAATAAGAAATGATTGAAATTGGAGATATTTTTCATGACCTGTCATTTCTTATTAACCCATTACCACACAGTAGTGCCTTTTGACGCCCAACAACAAAAGGGCATCAGTAGACATTATGGAAAATGAAGAAATTGTGACAAGCAATTTTTCTATTTCCCACAATGTTTTCTACCCAGAAAGACCAAAAAATTAAAAATTTCATTCACTTTAAATTGTGGTCTGCAACATCTTTGAAATTGGACAAGTCTGAAATTTGTCTTCTGGTAATGGGTTAATTTTGTATTTTCTCCATACAAAGAGATTTTTTCTTATTTTCTAGATGAAAGAAAAGAAAAAGAAGTAAAAACTGTACACGTATGGTTCCTTCATGAACATTGAACTTGTTATCAGATGTTATTATTTGATTTATTCCTCTGTGATTCAAACAATGTAGAAACAGTGAGAGAGATAGTAGTGTAAAGTTTTGTTAAGAAACTTGTGATATTTGGTTGTTAATAACAACAGTGCCTGAAACAGTGACTGTTTTGGGATTGAATAAACAAGAGACAGTGACTCTTAGTTATATGCTGACTAAATCTGTTTTCATATTTGGATATTTGGATTATTAGTATTGCTGAAAAGCATCTTGACTCAAGTATTGAGAAGATTGTTGCTAGTGATTTTAAATACTGTTATTTATTAATTAATGTGCAGTGAAAAATACTAGTGTTAGTGAAGTCAGTACAGACTCTTGGACCTGATTTAAAGCTGTAAGTATAAAGAACATAATCTTTTGTATAAATATGAACTACAATCTGATTGAAATCTGTTGTTAACTTGCAGCAAAATCTGGCCGTCACAATACAAGTTAGGTGTCATCTTCTGTGATCCTGGGAAAACCAAAAATCATTTTTTACTCTAACCAATCAAATCTTTTATTATATACAGTTTTTCATGACAATTATGTGTAAACACTAGGTTCTTCACTGAAATGTGCTGGCTTTGTGACCTTGTTTACAGTTTTAATCTTTCAGAATCTTGAAACGTTTACTTGATTGGGCAGAAGAAAAGGTCATTAAAGATTGAATTTTACTGGTGCCTGTCAGATATTACTGTATGTTAACACCAGATTTTAATTGGATTGATATGAACTATTTTCTTAGTTAGTTATGCAGCATATTGTTATACTGTCATCATCTGTCTGTCCAAAAACTTAATGTAATAATATAATTAAGTAATGTAGAAGCTATGAAGTTTAACAAACATATATTTCTTTCGTTTCGATACATGTATTTCACCAGCATCTTATATTTTTTCTGACAAATAGGTGCATTGACTCTTACCTTAGAAGTCAAATTAGAATAAAGACTATTGGAAAGGATGTTATGGAAGTACTTGTAAGCATCATTCCAGGAATTCATAACTAGGTGCTATAGCAGTGTAATATGATTGAAAAAAATAATGGTACTAAACACCATCATATGATTACAATATTATTATGTTTAGGCTTTTTATTACTTTCTTAATGTCAATATTTTTTGTTCATGAAAACTTATAAATATCTTGAAAAATCTTAAAGCATCCTTAGCATGGAGTCTTTGGTTCACATATTTGACTTCATTTTATTATTATGATCTACTATTATGCTTTGGCCAGGTGTTAAATGTATGCATATTCTGATGATTGTCCGAGATGGAAAACTATATAAACCCATTTCTAAACAGCAAAATACAGCAAAATACAGTAACAAGTTGTTTCAGATGACAAAATGGTTAAGAATAAATTTGAAATCAATACCAACATGTGTTTTATCAAAATTAATATGGAGACAAAATGAGAATATGGAGATGAAATGAAAACACATTGCATTTCTGTATTTCTATGCTCCCCGAAAAATTTCGTGGGAGCATATAGTCGTCACGCTGTCCGTCCGTCCGTCCGTGTGTCCGTCCGTCCACAGCCAGATCTCAGCAACCCTTTTACCAAATTCAATGAAACTTCACATGTGAACTCCCTGGGACCTTTTTCTCCGTTTCTTAATTTGAGGCTGCGTCATGGAAAAAGGGGCCTTAGTGTAAAAATCAGTTTTTCTCTAATTTCTCTTCATCTAATGGGCAGAATTTAATGAAATTTTGTACTTATGTAATAAATAGGATGTTCTAGATCATATTCTATAAGTAATGTGTGTACAAAAAGGCTTTCGTGGGAAAAGGGGGCTTAAAGAATGATAGTTTTTATTTTGTGACAAACACTTATTCGGGGAGCATAATCCATCTGTGACGGCTCTTGTTTTGTTTTGCTTCAATATTTCCCTTAGCCTTCTTAATACAATACATAAAACACAATCATTAGGTTGCAAAGGGCTAGCCCTTTCCAAACAAGAACTTCTTTTGACATCCTTAGTAATGATTATTTTAGAAAATGTTGAACCAAAAGAAGAAAATGCTGATCATAAGCAACATTTTCGCTTCTTTTCCAATGGTATTTTCTTTGCTTTATTAAACATATTGTCCTCTTTGTAATTACTGCAGTATTTTTATGCCCCTGTATCAAGAGATCAGGGGCATATTGTTTTACTCAATCTGTCTGTCCGTCTGTCTTTCCGAAAACTTAACATTAGCCTTTTCTCCAAAAGTATTTGATATAGAAAGTTCGAATTTGGTATGTAACATCCTTTCAATGATATCTATCTGTTCCATGCAATTTGACCTTTGTCAAGGTCATTCGTTAACCCTTATCAACCCTATACTCTACGAAAACTTAACATTTTACAAAATTGCCATTTCAGGGGCATTCGTGTTTCACAAACACATCTTGTTTTTAAATTAGACCGGTCTAATACTTTTGGTTTGGGAAAGCGTTAATGTATTGAAGAATGACAAAGTAAAATATATTCTTACTTTTTGTGATTATCTTTTCAGGTAAACATGCCAAAATTAAGAAAGAAATCGTCTGCTCAGTACAGTGCCACCAATCGGGCTCGTATGAGAGAGAGAAGACTTCAAACTCAGGCTGCACAACAAAGTCCTGTCATTGCGCAGGCACAATGAAGTCCTGTTATCGCACAGGCACAACGAAGTCCTGTTATCGCACAGGCACAACGAAGTCCTGTTATCGCACAGGCACAACGAAGTCCTGTTATCGCACAGGCACAACGAAGTCCTGTTATCGCACAGGCACAACGAAGTCCTGTCATCGCACAGGCAAATGAATCATTACTCACTTATCATACTTCAGAAAATCACAAAATGAATTCATTCACAAAAGTCTGTCCAGCAGACCAGAAAAATGACTTTTCAAAATATGCTGAGGAGGTATCAGAAAAACTTGACTCAAATACCAAAGAGGATAATCCCTTATTCATTGCTATGAATGCTCCTAATTCAAATACAAATGTATGCACAGGATACATATTGGCTGAAAGCTGCAGTGAAAATGAACTTGATACTTCCATTCTTGGATCATTCAACCAAGATGATGTCAGATTTCATACAGAGTCTCGTGGAAGTCAGTGTACTGCCAATGCCTTGTGTGCTTTGATTTATGCAGATTTTGCACAGCTGAATAGCGTAGATGATCTTGACCAAGTGCTTTATGATGGAGATTGTTTGTATAACAAAATTATTACATCCTTGAAAGAAAATGGTACATACAGAAATAAGCTTTTAAGTTTCGATGAAATTCCAAGGAAAGTAAGAATACAAAACAAAGACATGAGTGTTGTTAAAGGAGATATCATTTCTGGCGTATGTACGAAACAAAGTATCACAGAAGATTTTCCCGAACTAAACGAAGCACTGTCAAACGGATTTCAATCCTCATATATTCTACTTATGGTTGGTGCAATATGTTCTGCAGTATTTAAAACAAACAATAGATATTTTATGTTTGATTCACATTCACATGGACAAGATGGTTTGTTCAATGAAGACGGCAGATCAATTTTGATTTCTTTCACTATTTTGGAAGATCTGGTATTGTTTCTGTATAGGATGTATGATAGTATAATGATTGACTTGTCTTCTCAGTTTGAGTTATTACCTTTATTTATAAAAGAGAAAGATTGTGATGATTTTCAAACCAGCTTCAAACAAATCAATCAGGCAATTTTGACAGAGAACGATAAACAAGAGATTTTGATGAAGAACTACTTTGAAGATCAAAAAAAAAAAAAACATACCAAGGATATTCAAAATAAACCGTTTGATAGAAAAGTCTATAACAGAATGTATAAACAGAAACAAAGACGGAGTGAACACCAAAAAGTAAAAGAAAGAATGAAAACCTTGAAGTGCATGACAAAAGCTAGGAAATCTGAAGAATTCAAAGAGAAAGAAAGAACTTTAAAAGCTTCTTTGAGACAGAAAGAAGACCAAAAAGTAAAAGAGAGAGTTAAAACCTTGAAATGCATGAGAAAAGCCAGGACATCTGAAGAATTTAAAGAGAAAGAAAGAACTTTAAAAGCTTCTTTGAGACAGAAAGAAGACCAAAATGTAAAAGAGAGAGTTAAAACCTTGAAATGCATGACAAAAGCCAGGACATCTGAAGAATTTAAGAAGAAAGAAAGAGATTCCAGAGCTACCTTGAGACAGAAAGAAGACCAAAAAGTAAAAGAGAGAGTTAAAACCTTGAAATGCATGACAAAAGCCAGGACATCTGAAGAATTTAAGAAGAAAGAAAGAACTTTAAAAGCTACTATGAGACAGAAAGAAGACCAAAAAGTAAAAGAGAGAGTTAAAACCTTGAAGTGCATGACAAAAGCCAGGACATCTGAAGAATTTAAAAAGAAAGAAAGAGATTCCAAAGCTACCTTGAGACAGAAGGAAGTCCAAAAAGTAAAGGAAAGGGTAATTACCTTGAAGTGCAAGAGAAACGCCAGGACATCTGAAGAATTTAAAAAGAAAGAAAGAGATTCAAAAGCTATCTTGAGACAGAAGGAAGACCAAAAAGTAAAGGAAAGAGTAATAACCGTGAAGTCCAAGACAAAAGCGAGAAAATCTGCCGAATTCAGGGAGAGAGAGTTGAAAAAGAAATCTCTTTCCAGAGAGAAACATGATTTTAAAGTGAAGGAATTACAATCTCAAAGAAGTTCCAAAAGAAAAGCAAGATCTGATCCATATGTGCTAGAGAAGGAGAGAATCGCCAAACAAGTGTGGAGAACAAATAAAAGAAACAGATGTGTTGAAGCAAGTTCTGCCAGAGAACATAAGTCAACCAAACGTAAGGATCCAGACTTTATCACACATGAAAGGTTATCAGTTAAACGCAGAAAGTATGGCTCTGATATTGCATCATGCATTGATATTTTCCACAGAAATGTATCTGTAGGGCCTGTGTTTATTTGTACCTGCTGCCATCAAACTTGGTTCAGACACAGTGTTTCATTGGCAACGTCCTTATCTGAAAGCCAAAAAACAAAATATTGTACAAATCTGTTGTCATTTGATGACAAAGAATGGGTATGCACTACATGCAAAATTAACATATTAAATGGAAAAATTCCAAAATTGTCTGTAATGAATGGGATGAAATGGCCTGCAATACCTAAAGAGTTGGACCTTTTACCACTTGAAGAAAGATTGATCGCATTGAGGATTCCATTCATGCAAATAAGAGAACTACCAAGAGGTCGTCAACTGTCAATAAAAGGAAATGTAGTAAATGTACCCGTCAATATACAGCCAGTCGTGAATGCGCTTCCTAGACCATTTGATGAAAATGTTACTGTGGCTGTGAAACTGAAAAAAAAGCTGTCATTTAAATCTTGTGCTTTTTCTGAGAATGTTCGACCTCTTCGAGTGATTTTAGCTTTGCATTGGCTTATGAAAAATAGTGAATTGTACCAAAATGCAAATATTCAAATAGATGAAGATTGGGTAAAAAAAGTGTCAGAGACAAGAGTTGAGAATGTACATGAGTTTGTGTCACAAGAATCCATAATCTCTGATGAAAATATGATTAATGACAATGAAAAGGATCTAGGAAGTGAATTGATAACCAGTGAGAAAGTTGAAAATTTACAAACTTCAGAAATAGATCATCCTGGTTCAGATGATTTGTATGACAGTGATGCAGAAGAAGTGAATAAAGAAAATGTTGGTAATATAGATACACTTTTAGAAGATGCAAATCCTGAAAATAGAAATACTACTTTCACATTTGCTCCTGGAGAGGGACAACAACCTCTTAGCTTATACCAAGATACAGATTCAGAATATCTGTGCTTTCCATCAATTTTTTGTGGACAAAAAAGAATGGAAAACAATGAAAGGCATGTAAATGTGCATTATAGTGACATTGCAAAATGGGAATTGAGATGCAAAGACAGACGTTCTGCAAATAGTGTCCCAAATATTTTCTTTAAATTGAAAAAAATACAGATGAAACAACTGAATGATAAAGTGAATTTAGCTGTTAGAAGATGCCAAACTGGGAGAAGCACATTGACAGCAGCAGATGTCAGAAATTCTGCTTCCATGGATAGTATAGTGAAAAAAGATGAAGGATACTACTTATTCAAACAGTTGAGAAACTCTCCAGCGTATTTAGAAACGAAGAAAAAGGATGTATTTGCAATGATAAGACAGTTAGGTCTACCAACATGGTTTTTATCTTTGTCTTCTGCTGACACAAGATGGACAGATCTTTTAAGCATTTTAGCTTCCCTGAATAAAAACGTAAACTACAGTCCAGAAGAAATTAATGAGCTGTCATGGGAACAGAAAATAAAACTTGTCCAATCTGATCCAGTCACTTGCTCTAGATATTTTGATAATAGAGTACAGGAGTTCATAAACATTGTCCTTAAAAGTACCCACACACCACTTGGCAATGTCACAGATAGCTTTTATCGAGTTGAATTTCAGCAGAGAGGTTCACCTCACATACACATGATTGTTTGGGTGGAAAACGCTCCAAAGTACAATGTCAACTCAAATGAAGAAATAACAAGTTTTGTTGACAAGTTTCTGCAATGTACAATTGATGATGAGGATGTTGGTAATCTTGTGGATTTGCAAATTCATAAACATTCGAGAACATGTCGGAAGAAGGAGGACAGATTATGTCGGTTTGGATACCCTTTACCACCTCTTCGAAATACAATGGTACTAGAACCTCTTGACAATGACAAAGAAAAGTATGACAAGATGTATCAACAAATACAGAAGAAATTGAATGCTGAAAAAGAAGGATATGATATTCCTTTTGACCTATTTCTGAAAGATGTTATACAAATGGATGAAGAAGATTATATCAAATGCATCAGAAGTTCACTTTCTTCATCAAAAGTATTTCTGAAACGAAAGCCTAATGAAATTCGAGTTAATTTGTACAACAAATCTGTGCTGAAGGCTTGGAAGGCCAACATTGACATTCAATTTGTTCTAGACCCATATGCATGTGCTATGTACATTGTCTCCTACATCAGCAAGTCACAGAGAGGAATGAGTAACCTGTTGTATGCTGCTGCAAAAGAAGCAAGGCAAGGAAATTTAGATATCAAAAGGCAAGTGAGACATATTGGAAATGTATTTTCAAACAGTGTTGAAGTAAGTGCGCAAGAAGCAGTGTACTTAGTATTACAAATGCCATTAACAAAAGGCACTAGAGATGTTGTCTTTATCAACACATCTTCACCTGAGGAAAGAGTGCAATTATTGAAGTCAAAGTCTGCTCTTGATGAATTACCAGCAGAGTCCACAGACATTGTGGCAAGTAATGTGATAAAAAGGTATTCTCAACGTCCAAAAATGTTGGAAAAATACTGTCTTGCAGATTATGTTTCACAATTGGATATTGTGTGTCCTGAAAAAATTGATCAGGAAAATGAAATTGACATCAATGATGATACAGATGAAACTGAAGAAAATTTCCCAGAAAGTACCACAATTTTACAATTGAAAAGTGGAATTAAGATAAAACGCCGTTCTGAATCCAAAGTAATACGTTATGTAAGATTCAACCGTAAATCCAATGAAGAAAACCATTTTAGAGAAAAGTTGCTACTATTTTACCCTTGGAGAAATGAAATGACTGATTTGTTGGGTAATTCTGATACATACAAAGACTCTTATGAATTGAGGAAACATACTATTGATTTAAAGTGTTCTGAGTACGAACATCATGTTGAAGAATTGGAAATTGCAAGAAACATGGCTGAGGCAGATCTTGAAATTTATGATGACATTGTACCAGGAGTTCAGCAAACTGAGGCTGAAACAGCTGAACAAAGTATAGAAGAATCTGAGGCTTTCATATATTTCAATCCTGACAGAATTTCAGAGCACAGAAATTATGACATAGGGATAGAAATTGGATGTTCAAGTTCTGCATCACAAATCAATATAAATGAAAATATTTTATCAGATCAAGAGTATAGGACATTATTAAGAAACTTGAATGCTGAACAAAGACATTTTCATGACCATGTTGTCCATTGGATCAAAACAAAAGAATCCCCGTTGTATACTTTTCTCTCAGGAGGTGCAGGTGTAGGAAAAAGTGTTGTTGTAAGAGCACTGTATCAAACTCTGTACAGATTTATGAACCTTAAAGAAGGAGAAAATGCAGATGACATCAGAGTTCTTCTTTGTGCATACACTGGTAAAGCAGCATATAATATTGGTGGATCAACCATCTCATCAGCCTTTAAACAAAAGTTCAAACAATCAAACCAGACATTGACATGTGATAACCTGAATTCATTTAGATCAAAATTCAGGAATTTGGCTGTTGTTATCATAGATGAGATTTCCATGGTATCAAACTCAATGCTAAGTTTCATTGACCAAAGATTGCAGGAACTTAAAGGAACAAGACTTACATTTGGTGGAGTGAGTGTCATTGCAGTTGGTGACCTATATCAGTTGAAACCTGTGAATGGTGACTGGATATTTAATGACTTGAAAAAAGATGCCTCAGCATTAGCTTACAATCTATGGACAGATCATTTCAAGCTATATGAATTGATCCAAATAATGAGACAAAAAGATGACCTTGAATTCGCTCATTTGTTGAATAGACTCAGAATTGATGCCTTAACACACGAAGATAGGGCTAAGTTACAAAAATGCAACATTGATAAAAGTTCAAAAGACTACAAGAGTCATGCCCCTCATTTGTTTGCAGAAAATTTTTTCATGCATTCATTCAATGATTTAATCATAAATGACATGGAAACAGAGAAAACTACCATTCCGTGTCATGACACAGTTATTTCCCCAAAATTGTCAAAGGAGAAACAGAGTGAAGCTGTCAAAAAACTACCTACTGATCCGAACAGAACTGCAAATCTTCATTGTTCATTGACTGTTGTAGTGAACATGATCTATGACCTTACAGTAAACATTAATACAGAGGATGGACTTGCTAATGGAGCTTCATGTGTTGTCAAGCACATAGAGTATAAGCAAACAGAAACAGATCGTCCAAGTATTATATGGGTTCAATTCCATGATAAAAAGGCAGGCTTTGAGACTAGGGAGAAATTCAGAAATAGACAATTTTATCACTCAAAAATAAATGCAAATTGGACACCCATATTTGACATTGAAAGAACATTTTTGTACAATAAGAAAACATTCCAGAGAATACAGTTTCCCTTGCAACCATCAGCGGGACGTTCTGTTCACAGAGCTCAGGGAAGTACTCTAGATGAAGTTGTCATAGATCTTTCTCAGAAGAAAATAAGAAAAGTTCCTCATCTCCATTATGTTGCTCTGAGCAGAGTAAAGTCAATGAAAAGTCTTCAGATCCTAAATTTGAATGCAGATGCTCTCAAAGTTGATGATCAAGTAAACAGAGAAATGCAGAGGTTACAAGACAATGCCAAGTTGAAGTTAAGCTTTACTCCCTTAGATACCATTGACTCTGCTGTTCACATGAAGTTAGCCTTCAATAACTGTAGATCACTTCATCTTCACATAGAGGACATCAAGCATGACAGAGGTCTTTTGTCTTCCCATGTTTTTGGATTATCTGAAACTCGACTGACAAAGTTTGACCTAGATACAAACTACATCATTGAGGGATACACATTGATAAGAAATGATCAGTCTATCAGTGACAGATCCACTCGTCCTTCTCATGGCTTGGCTGTCTATGTTAAAGATTGTTGCAAAATTGTATCCAAAACTTCATTCACCTCTAAAATGTTTGAATATCAGAAGTTGACATTGCAACTTTTGGATAATGAGATTCAGTTTGTAGTGCTGTATAAATCGCCCAAAATGCCTGTGAACCAATTCACACAAACGATGTGTAATGAGCTTGCTCCAAATATAGATACAAATAAACCATTGGTTCTAATGGGTGACTTCAATCTTGATATTTTTAACAAACACAGCAGAACAGTGCAGAAAATATGCAAAGATTTCAGATGTGAATTAAAGAGTAGGGCACCAACAACAGACAATGGTTCCACATTAGATCTTGTACTTTCAAATATTATTGGAGAAGCAGGTGCAACTGAAGCATACTGGTCAGACCATAAAGTAATCTATTTCCATAACTAGTTTCTTCTTTTAATACAGATGCTAGAAAAGGTGATAGTTCCAATGCAGTTCCAGACATTATATCAATGTGATATAAATACAAATTATTCAATACCATATAAATGTCCTTTCCATAAAAAGATAAACCACTTTTGAGACAACCTAAAATTATTTTGAAATCAAATTGTTTTTTAATCAAACAAGCAACATACTTTTATCATGATTTTGATTGTTGATTAGTCAATACTTCCTATCACTACTAATCGCTACATGTAAACTTGGGTTAAAAAGCTTCTCCTTCAATGGAAGAAGCACTTTTGAGACATTCCCCTTTTCATATACTGGGAACATTTATTTTTCATTCTTGATTACACAAGTCATTTTAGATTATATCAATTATCAAAATATGATGAAACTCTGTGGATCAGAAATTACATAATTTTTTACACTTGCTCAGTATGGAAAAAAAAACCTCACTTCCCATTCACCTCCATGTCAAAAGCCTTCACTATATGACCAGTTGAAAACAGCGTAAAACCCCAATTAACTAATCCATGTCAAAAATAAGAATTAATGTGCTGCTTTTGAGAGGACTCCCAATCTTTCCTATTCGCTTGTTATTTTCTTAAATTGTCTATTATAACATGCCATAGTAGTAAGAGTTGATTCTGTTCATGGGACAGTTCTCTTGTTATGGAACCACTTTTAGACACCTTAATTAATTATTTCATTGACATCATCTAGAATTGACATAAGTGTCTTTCAACTGTCACATAATTTGGGAGATTTTGAAGTTATATTTGCATGGAAATTAAGAACATCATAATTGTTTGTCCATATTAGAAAGTAAAACGTATCTTGAGCCGTGACGAAAGGTTACAGTATATTCCAATAAATTTGAAAATGGAGGGTTGCCAATTCTCCGCTGAATAAATGCAAGTTATGACACATATTGCGTGCTGTTTACGATGCTGTGACAGTTAAGTAGCTGTATCCAGGTATTGAGGTCGATTTATTACAACATGAAGGGTTGAGTCACATATTTTGAAAATCACCTTCCTTCATCAATTTAGACTTGCTGATCATTGGTCACTCACAGGTTGTTTGCCTATTATAGTATTTGAAAGAGAATATAAAAACATGAATGTACAATAGCATACTAGATCTAGGTTGATATAGTATTTTAAAGAATAAAAACATGAATGTACAATAGCATACTAATTTTGATAACATAGTATTTGAAAGAATATAAAAAAAAGAATATACAATAGCATACTAGCTTTAATAGCATAGTATTTGAAAGAACATAAACACATGAATATTCAATAGCATACTAGCTTTATAAGAATATTCAACCTAAAAAAATTCAGGGCAAAAGCAGTTTCAAAGGTACAGATACATGTACATCAAACGGGCATTGGGCCTGTTTGAAATGGTCTCTTTAATGTCGTCAAGTTTGCAGGCCCTCATGGACATGACAAAAGCAAGGTAAGTGACATTTTTAGCTCGACTTTTCGAAGAAAATGAGAGCTTATACTGTCACCCTGGTGTCGGCATTGGCGTTGGCATTGGCGTTGGTGTTGGCGTTGCAACAAAGGTTTAAGTTTTTTTCAAACATCAATGACTTCCATACTATCAAAGGGATTCAACCCAAACTTGGAATACTTATTCACCATCACACCCTCTACCTAACTACCAGGGCCCATGACCCTGGCTCTACTACATTTTATTAGTCCTTTTTAACAATTTATACACATATATAAAGAAATCTATTATCTCAGGTGAGCGCTTCAGGGCCAATGGCCCTCTTGTTATTTTGACCCCTCACGTACGTTAAGGTATAAAGTGCCTAATTAAAAACACCACTTTCTAGCCATACGAAATGTATCAAATTACACACACTTGTAAATACACCTCACATAAGTTGATTCACCGTGCCAGATTTCAAGATTATGCTTCAAGAAGAAAATAATTTACAAATATCATTTTACTCTATATTCATATGCAAGGGAGGTAATTTTGAACATTTTTGTCAAATATTTCCATAAATATGCATTAATTCAAAATTCTAAACCGCACAAAATGCTTATGTTTGTATTTGGAATGGAAATATAACACAGTTTAGGAATTACTGGCACTTTTCAAATTTTGCCGCCGGCTGTAACACAATATTTAACGTTACCACAAAGCGACCTCTGAATGTTGTGCGTAAATGCATAATGCTAAAATGTATGTAACGGTTGTGAAATAAATATCACAGAAAATACACGTTTTCAATTAACAAAGTCAGTGTTGCTAAACTTTTTTTACATGGTATATTTCATAAAGAGTATAACATAGCTCAAATTTGGTTTGTAACCTTTCAATGATAGCTGTCTGTGGTCATAGCACAGTTGGTAGCACATCTGTCTCTCATGCGAGAGGTCCCTGGTGCAGTCCTTGGCAGCGGCATATATCCTTTCTGGCAGAAATGTCACCCACCAATGGTTTGATAATCATTAATATATGAGGGAGAGCAGCTGGAGGCTCGGTTTGGATGTTTTGTAAAAGTCCAATAAATCAATTCAATGATAGCTATCTGCTCCATTCAATATGACCCCCTCTTATACATGGTGCATCTGACCCTCATTCGAGAGGTCCCGGGATCGATACCCGGCCGCGGCTAATACCCTTTCTGACAAAATTGTCACCCACCAATGGGTTTGAAATTGTTAACCTAAGTGGGCGAGCAGCTGGAGGCTCGGTAAGGGTGTTGTGGTAGTACTGGTTTGAGAAACAACAGGAATCCATGAGTAGGTGCTCCAGCCGCCGCGATATGACCCTGGTAGTTGAAAACGGCGTAAAACCCCAATAAACTCAAACTCTTATACATGGTTTAAACAAACCCAAACATCAATCAACTTGCACCTTTCCCACATGGCAGAAATTAAGAAAGTAGGCTGCTATGAATTGAAAGCTGCGGCAGATGATAAAATTGGTGTTGATTAAGATAGCATTTGTGTGTGCAAAGAAAATATTGAGGCTCAAGGAGAAAACGCTGGTTATCAGCTTTTTCTTTTGCATCGGTGTTATTCCAAGCCTTCCTAATAGTCATCAAAACATGTTACTGAGTGGGAAAGGGTTAATACTTTTTGTACATCATCTGCAATAGCTATGAATTTTGTGCTAAAAATAGATTGGATTTACCATTATGTTTTGATAAACCACCTGTGTTATGATAATATCTCGTATCTACGGCTTGGATCAAGCCGTAGATACGAGATTTTATAACAACACACTTAAAATACTATTTGTTTGTTCGGATAAAATTGTTTCCTATTTATATCATTTATTTTTCAGTTATGAAATTCAGTTGACAAAAGATTTGAGGAGAAAGGGACTTGGCAAATTCCTGATGCAGATTTTGGAATTAATGGCATTTAAGTGAGTAGTATTGGCAATGATATATGTCATAATCATAGACACATGATCATAATATTTGACTTAGAAATGACCAAGTTTTTAAACATTTATTTTTGAAAATGCCTAATGTGCTAGCTGATTTAAATTGATCAAAAGATGAGCTGTCTGTTATATCAGATAATGTTAATTCTACATGATGAAGAATTGACTGAAAATACTAGGTCATGAAAATATCAAAGTTTATCTCTAGAGTTTAAAAATACATAAAAAAGCTGAAATATGCAGTACAGTCCCTTTCCAGCATATAAAGCAGAGCAATAGATATGAGGGGGTAAAGGTATTCTATTTTATTTCAAATCCAAACCCTATGTTTTGGGTACTCGTTTGAATCGTCGAGATTCCAGTTATTACCCACAATATAGGGTTTGATGAACAGTGAATGAAATATTGCTCTTATCTGGAGCTTTATACGTCAAAGATACAAACCATTTTGTACACCTGTATACACCAATGATGACAAATCACTGCGCAAAATTTAAGTATGATTCTGTTGAGATACTTTACGAGTGACTCCGGAATCCTACACTGTTAATAACCAGTGAACTGAGGTAGTCTTGTGTAAATAAGAAATTCTTTTTAATGATCATGACATGTCCAGCTTCAAGTTACCATTACGGAAAAGAATTAAACCAATATAAAAGAAACAGATCTGACTCGGCAGAGGTCAACCAGACTTTGCATTTGAAAATTGAACATACATTAAATAAGATAGGTAAAATATTCTAGATTCAGAAAACTATCTTAGGCTGAGAAGTTTTACGAGTCATTTTATTCTATAGAACCGAGATGGTGAAGGTGATGTTGACCACATTCAGACACAACGACGCAGCCAAAAAGTTCTTCATGGAAGCATTAAAGTAAGTGTGGGGTAATCATGGCTTAGGCATGATATTTCTTTCTTTCCAAAACTACAACAATGAAAATCAAAAGCTTATGCAAATATAGATGCCCTAAATAGGAAATGAGTAAGTCATAGCATAGAAAATAATGGGACAAAAGGAAAAAAAGCAGCATTTACTAGTGTTGCTTCAATGTTTTCCAAAGCTGTCTATGTCTGAGACATCAAAACCAGGATAAAGGGCAAATGTTGTTGTAGGATGAATCGTGAACAAAGAGTATTTTCATAAAAGATCTCTCTGATGGAATCTCATTTCTGGTATTTTCAAGCCCTTGTATCAATCTGTAGAGCCAAAATGATAGTAAATTACAGTCTTGAGCTAATTTGTTGGTATGCTGATAATTGGCATGTCTGGAGAAAAGTGTCGTTTAAGTTTATTTTAAAAAAGACTTTCTAGGTAGGCTATTTCCTCATATGAATTAATCTGTTTAATCTGGATTATACTGGTGTTTCAAATGCCAATGAACATATATAACATTGCTTGATATCAGCATCTTCTTTCTTTGTCTAGATAGTTTCCCAAGTAATTTCTATTAAGGTGGTCAAAAAGTCTTATTTGGGAAAGGGTTAATGGGAAACCATTGTTTACATTAATCTGCATCAGAAGATTATATTGGAGACCATAGGGGTCTGCAATTTGACCCTCGACACCTTCTAGTCATTACTTATGAAAAGGGAATTTTCTACATTCACTCAGATCCCCCTCTATCACAAAATACGGCAAAATTTTTTCAAATTACCAGATAATCTGTCCAATCTTTCGTAAACTATGAGCCAACATATTTTTCTTCAAGGAAAATGCAATTGTTTGAGGGTGGGTAACGAAGTCTGACTGCTACAATTGCTCAAAAATGAAATTTCCATCGAGGTTTTGTTTCATTGACACTACCAAGTTAAGTCGATTTCAAGATATGAGCACACTTGAGATCGAACAAAACCCCCTTTAAACTGCATGAACACCAAAAGCAAGTCGAAATATAACACTAACCTGTCACATTCGTCTTCTCTAATGGCTTAGAATCAAACATTTTACGATTTTTCTGTTCAGCTAAAGTATTGACATGAAAGTAGACATCTTGAAAAGGTGACGTAATTGGTGACGAATAATTTGATTGGTCTACTCGTTTCTGTTAACTTGTTCGTACATTCCCCCCCGAAAATCGAGGCACCACTACTAGCGCTAGCGCCACTAGCTTGACTAAATGTGTTTTAAATAATCTACATTCTTATAATCTTCTCTTTACTGCTGAAAAAAAATAACATGAGCGAACTTTTCTAACTTTCCTTTGTCTCCGTAAGGTAAATGTTTAAATACCCTCTGGTTCCCGCTCTTACATCATGAAACTGTTTAAAAATAGCTTTAGAAATTGAGTACCAATCTCCCATGAGACTGTCAAAACGATAGTCGGCCAATAAAATCATTCGCCCCTAATTACGTCACCAAAAACATGACATCGATTATCCAACGAAATTACCCATCGTTACATCTGACCCAGATTGGCCGTTTCCTTTTGAAAATTTGATAACAAACCTCAAAATCATCGAATTCTCAGTTGTTTGCGTTTGTAGAAGACGAATGTGACAGGTCAGTGTTTGATTTAAACTTGCTTTAGGTGTTCACGCAGTTAGAATGACGTTCTGTTTGATCTCAAGCATGTTCATATCTTGAAATCGACTGAACTTGGTAGTGTCAATGAAGCAAAACCTCGATGGAAATTTCAACTTTGAGCCATTGTAGCCGTCAGACTTCGTTACCCACCCCCTAACAATTGCATTTTCTTTGAAGAAAAATATGTTGGCTCTCGGTTAACGAAAGATTGGAAAGATTATCTGTTAATTTGAAAAAGTTCCACCGTATTTTGTGATAGAGGGATGACAATCAGATTAAACATAGAAAAATCCCTTGTGATAAAGAATAGTCTAGATGGTGCCAAGGCTCAAATTACGGACCCCTGTGTTGGAGACAATGTTGTGTCCAGTTGGAGATTTAGAATCGACCTTACGGTCAATAGGTTTCGAGTTCGATCCTCACTAGAGGAGAATCAAGAAGGATCAATTAAATTTTATTTGTCAAAAAACTTTCAAATTTTTATTCCTCCGCATTGAAAGATCAGGAGCATTTTGTTACCGTTGTCTGTTTGTTGGTCCACCCATCTGTCAGTCCGAAACTTTACGAGAAAACTTCACATTTACCATTTTGTGTGCATTGGTGTTTAACAATCACATCTTGTTTTCTTTATAGATATCAGATAGATGAATCTTCCCCTGGAGAATTTGTGTACGAGGAGGAATGTTCATATCATATTCTCAGTAAGCCAATAAAACAGAAATCACAACAACAGCAGCCTGTCAAACAGAACATTAAACCAGCCCCAGCCGTGAAACTACGAGAACCATGCTGTATGTCATGTTCATAGACCAAATAAACACTGCTGTGATTTAACCCTTTCCCAAACGACAAAATTTTTGGGTGTTCCAATTTGAAAGCTGCTGTAGACGACAAAATGGATGTTGATATAGACAAGAACTATGTGTAATATAGCAGAGAAAATATTGAGGCAAAAGGAGAAACTGCTGGTTATCAGCAGTTTCTTCTTTTGTTTCAATGTTTTCCTAAGCCATTTCTATTACACACATCAAAACCAGGTCTTGTTTGGGAAAGGGCTAACATGGATAGGGGAAATGTGGCGTATTCACCGGAATTTCATATATATTAACCCTTTTTCAGACAGCAAAATCTTAGACTGGTCCAAATTTAAGGTTGTTGCAGATGACAATTTCAAGTGATTGAAATTTTGCATTTTTTTGGCCCGTAGAAAACTGTGTGGTAAATGAAAAAAATGTGATTTTTTTCCAAGCAATTTCTTCATTTTCCACAGATTATAGCTTATGGGGCGTCAAGGAGCATCATAATGTTGAAATGTGTTAATTTATTTTCTAATTCTAAATTGATTCACAAGCCATCTAATTGGATTGGATGTATCACGGTTGGTACAGATGGTTGGTTTATGCAATTTTTGAATTAAAATTACCATTATACTGTTGAATAGCCACCAATCGCCTTATAGTGGTTGAGACCACTATGGATCCAGATTAGCTTGTGCCTAAAGATAATCTGATCAGGATACAAACTGCTCTCTTATGTCTTTTAAGTTTTAACCCATTACCACACATTAACTCCTTTTGACTCCCCCAAAGAAAAAGGCATTGGAAAGCATTGTGGAAAATAAAGAAATTGCTTTCTTCATTTTCCACAATACTTTCTACACAAAAATACCGAAAAATGTTAATTTTCATTCACTTGAAATTGTCGTCTGCATCATCTTTGATTTTGGACAAGTCTAAATTTTTGTCGTTTGGTAATGGGTTAACCCTTTCCCAAACGATAAAATTTTAGTTTGGACGAGTTCAAAACCTGCTACAGAAAACAAAACGGAGGGCAATGAAACTTATTTGTGGTGAATATAGTTCAGAAAATATTGAGGCAAAAGGAGAAAATGCTGGTCATCAGCATTTTCTTCATTTGCCCCAATGTTTTCCCAATCTTTTCAGGCCTTGTTTGGGAAAGGGTTAATGAAGTAATGAGAGAGCAACATTGATTTTGATCAGATTGTCTGCATGAACAGGCTGATCTCTATCCATCTTTGTCTCTATGTAATAAGCAACATTTTCTAGATCTTGACTTATTTATAATCTCTCAACCCTGTGTGTTTAACAGCTGATAAGATTAACCCATTACATGTTTCACAAAACCAGGGTGCCCAGTAACCTATAAATACCTATATTATCCTATATTTTTGGACCTTACCTATAAAAACCTATAAATTCACCAATTTTGCCCCAAATACCTATAAATACCTATATTTTTGTGTCTTGGCTAAGCAAGTATTACGAAATTATAAATGTTTATGATTTAAAGTGTCCGATGATTGACAAAATTAAAGTCTTGTGCCGAAAGAACACCTTGCTATTAACCAAATATCAAAGTTTCTACAATTTTCCAACATTAGAAGTGTTTTTATTTCGTCTTTTAAATTGAATATTTTGGTCTTTTCCGATCTTTGCCGAAGAAAATACGCTAAACTTCCGACTTGAAATTATGACGTCATACTGGCCACTGAATGACGTCATGGCGGGAAAAACGGGCAGTCATGGGTCATTTCCCGGAAAGTCTGAAATTTCTGAAAAAGTTAAATGTCCGACTTTTCTGTCATAAAGCGACTTCCCCAATCGATACTCAAAACACGGAATTCGTCCTCAGTAAATGTTAGAAAAAATGTTAAAACAGTCAAAGAATAGGTCGTAGGTGAATTAAGGAATGTGCCAAAGAACGGTTTAAGTTTGTCTGTATTACTCTTACGAGAAATGGATAAAAACTGAGACTTCGCTATATGACAGAAAAGTCGAACACATTATCTTTGTCAGACACCTCATGCTCTAGATTGGGGGCGGAGTCAAGCCATTGATGACGTCAATCCGTGGCAATTTTACGGAAATTGCCGATCTTTATTTTCTCGAAAATCAGTTTTTCAACGATGTAAAGAAAAGCAAATAAAACCTTTAAAAACAACCGAGTTTGGCGGATCTTTTATAAAACACGTTAATTTAATGATTTTCTTCCAATATACGGTGCAATAAACTGTCAAGCTTGGTAGCCTTTAAAAGTAACTATTATAGGAATATATACAGTAGATTCAGCCAATTTCAATCTGAAGTGTCAGGGAAAGACAGGTCAAACATTATAATGATAATGATAATCATTTTTGAAGAAGCATGTCTGTATGTTTTTCATCTGTTACTGGTATTGACAATTTCATTTAGTGGATAAGTTTCCTTTATGGTCGGTAAAGTTCAAAATTTATAATCGTATGTTAGCATTACTAATGGGCAAGTGAATCATATTTGATTTATAGAGATGCAAGGAATAATATCATACCTTGAAACATGACAGTTTGGCTTCTGACATACAAAGCTAAGTGTGACTTCCTGTCCTTAAGTTATCACATATTCTGTACCAGTCTTCTATTTAAGCTGGGAAGAATTATTAAAGAATAGAGAATGGTATCTTTTTTGGCAGTCACTGTTAATTATTTAAGGCCAAATTTAAGTGAAATATTTTAATTTTCATCTTGCTGTCACAGAGACTGATTGAAATTTGAACATGAAGTTGCTTATCTTCTTATGTTTGTTAGAGAAACAGTCAAGATGTTTAATAACATTTATTTTTGGCTCCCATTAGCAAAAAGTGCCAAGGGTGATAAATTGGGATTACTCACTGTTGTCATCAATCTGTCCATATCTCTGTCTGTCAACAATTACACAAATTTCCCAATCCATATGGCCTTGCCCTAGAGTCTTGAAATTTTGTATTTACCATCATCCAGAGGCCCATTACAAAAATGTTTTCAATTATTCTGGAATCATGAACATTGGCCCTACATGTATGTTCTGGGGTACCATATTTCATATATGGACAAAGAAGGAAGTCTTCTGTTTCTGAATAACTTGGTCTGTGGCTATGAAACTGGTATGTAAAATTGTATTATGACCCTCTACCAAAATACTTATTATTACAAATGTGGTACAATGAAAACTGACCCTATGTTGTGGGGTATCAGACAGAGAAGTAAATCTACTACAATCTCATTCGCCATAACTTTTTTGCCTAGGGCTTTGAAACTTGATGTGTAGAATTGTCTCATGGCCCTCTACTAATAAGATTAAAATCATAGTGGTACAATGAAAATTGGCCCTTTGTGTTGGGTATCAGACTTGATATAGAGACAAAGGAGTAATTCTTTCTTCAACTCCTGAATCTTGAGACCTAGGGCTTTGAATTTGCTGTGTGGAATCATCTCATGACCCTCTACCAATATCCTTCAAATTATTTTGGTACATTGAAATTTGGCCCCATGCTGTGGGATATTAGATTTCATAAGAGACATAGAAAGGAATTTTGCACAATCTTCTACTCCTTTACTGTTTGGCCTGGGGCTTTGAAATATGGTGTGTAGAAATGTGTGATGATGGCCACACTTCCAAAGCATTTCAAAGTTTTTGGTTCTATAAAATTTGCCTTATGCTGTATACATGATATCAGCTATTGACGACTTAAATTTGGTGTGTATCTAATGCCCTCCATCAAAATATTTCAAAGTTTTGTGGTAGTATGAAATTTGACCCAATGATGTGGGATATCAGATTTCATAATTGAGACAAAGATGTAATGAGGAAATCTGGGAAAAATTCCCCTGACAAATTATTTTGTCAGAGACCCTGTGTTAGTATTTTGCATGTATCATGGCAGCATGAATCTCTGCCAAAATTCTTCAAATTGCCTTCCTGCAATGAAAATTGGCTGGAAGTTGTGAATCTGGGATGAAACTGAATATATCATATTAAAGCTTCAATGTTGTCTAAGGAGAGCGATATATGACCTTCTTGGATTTTGTTTCCTGATATGTTTATGGTATTCTCTGAAACACCTTAGTGCCACTGAATATCCAGGACAGAAAATAATAGCTAATGGCTGCATTGTCTGTTTCCCCTTTTATCCTAAAAAGAGAGATGGAAGTTGTTAGTGGAATGTTGAAAGTTTGAAGTAGTCTTTTCTTCATAGTAAAGGCAACCTATATTATCCTATATTTCTGGCCAATAGATACCTATATTTTTTGGACATACCTATATTTTTGACACCGAAAGTCACTGGGCACCCTGCAAAACCCAAACTTTCAAGCTATATTGCGTTTTTATTCACCTGAAAGGGTGTGGCTAAGCCAAAAGGTTATTCGACGAGTTTACTTCTCGATACCTTGGTTAACATAAGGGAAAAACGTGCGGCACGAGCATGAAAACATTTCGAAATTGAAAGACTGTGCGATTGTAAAACATGTTATTAAAAAACCTCGTAAATACAGCTTGATTCAAGCTGCAGTTACAATAATTTGCAATAACACCGACGATTTACCGCTAATTGAAAACGCTGTTTCTCCTCAATCTTCAATGTAATAACCGTTTACTAGGCTCCGCCCTTTCTCCCGAAAAAAATCAGAATATACATGTATTTGAAGTATAAAAACGATTCAAGATAACAAAAAGTCTTTGTCAATCAAAGGATGGATTGATCATTTAACCCTTTCCCAAACAAGACCTTGCTTTGATTTGTAATAGAAAAGGCTTAGGAAAACATGGAAGCAAAAGTAAGAAAGTGCTGATAGGTGACACTTTCTCCATTTGTCTCCATATTTTCTTAACTATATTTCTTAATTATAACTATATATCACACAAATCTGATCTTCATCAACATGAAAGTTCATGTCTGCAGCAGCTTTCAATTTGGAGTAGTCAAAACCTTTATCATTTCAGAAAAGGTAAAAGGACTCCATTCAATCTTGTAAATCTCTGTCTAACATCATCTTTACTTGATAGGAAGAATTTGTTTAGATATATAAACAAACATACATATTGGTAGTAGCTGGACAAATGTCTTGAATATAGAAAAGGTCGGTGTAAAGGCAAAACCTCGATGTCGATTTATGCGATTTTCAAAGTAAAATCTTGCGTGTCCAGTTAAGACAATTACCGTATAGCAGGTTTTTAGAAAGTTTTGTTTATCCGCATATTGACAAATTATATTTGTGAACAATATGTCCAACTTTCAAGTAAAATCTGTCAGTTTGTGAAAAGTTATTACAATTCTTTCCTTCCCGTTTAAAATTTTCCAAAAACGAGATACGAGGTTTTACATTAACAACGACGAAATGTCTTCCTTGCTTTTCCAACTAAACAGGTGATTACTCAAAGTATGCTCCCTGATGTCGTTACACTTTAACCCTTTGCCAAAGGACAGAATTTATACTGATTCAACTTCAAACTGGAAGCAGTGTTTACCAACAAAACTGAAATTCTGAAAGGAGTAAAAAATATTGAGGTAAAAGAAGATGGTGGGTTATGAGCATTTTCTGTTTTTACCCCAATGTTGCCCTTAACTTTCAGTGTAAGGTGATGTTTTGGAAATGGTTTTCTTTTTTTCAGGAGGAAAAGAAGAAAATGCTAATGAACAATATCCTCTCTATATTCAATGTAATGAATAAATACACTGTTTCTTATTTGAAGTGTAAAATTGATAGACTAAAGTAAAGTTTCAAGTGTGCTATGCTGTTTCAAATGTGGAATTTACTATGAAGTTTCAAATGTGCAGTACTATGAAGTTTCAATTGTGCAGTTAAATAAGACATTTAGACATAATCATGATATCAAAATGGCATTGACAGAAAATTCATCATTGTATTAGATTAAATATTTTAAACATGAACTTGTGTTCTTTGTTTATTCAATACCCACATAATGACTCTTTTTGATACTCCTTTAAGATAAAGGCTTTGGAAAACATTGTGAGACAAGAAGAAATTGCTTGTGGCAAGCAATTTCTTCATTTTACACAATGTTTTCTACCCAGAAGGACCAAAAATTATACAATTTCATTGATCTGAAATTGCCCTCCCCAACATCTCTGAATTTTGCCCGATCTGAAATAAAGCAGTCTATGTCCATTCTACATGGTTACAGAATTTACATTGTCTGTGGGTTGGAATAAGTACTGTATAGCCAATTACCACACAGTGACTCTTTTTGACTCCCCACAAGATAATGGCCTTGGAAAACATTGTGGAAAATGACGAAATTGCTTGTGACAAGCAATTTCTTCATTTACCACAATGTTTTCTACATAAAAAGACCAAAAAATGTAAAATTTCATTCACCTAAAAATGTCGTCTGCATCATCTTTGAATTTTGACCAGCCTAAAATTTTGTCATTTGGTAATGGGATAGAGATGTTGAAAGAGAAATGCTGGTCTTACCACATTTTAGCTAACTAGAGGATGATGTGCTAGGGTGAGGTATTGTGATCATGTCCCTGTCAGACTTGTTGCTTTAATGAAACACTTTCTCCAACAAAATAGTCAGCATATGCACTTCAAAGGAACATGAATTATAGAAAAATTTTGTTTAGTATGATTTAAGTGCCAAAATTTAAGTGAATTGGACATAAAGCGAGTTATGCACCAGACAAAGAAGCGGACACCGTCCAGACGCAAAGGGTAATCCCATAATATGTCTGAAACAGCAATTTTGTTAAATTCAAGGGCACATAACTCGGATTATATAATTTAGATCATGTTGAAAATCAGTCATCCAAGATAAACCATAGACACTAACTGTTTTAAGTTTTGTCTTGATTGGTGAACATTTGTGGCTGTAGGGGTGTAAGGGCATATAACTTCTGATCATGCTAAAATTACACTTATACAAGATCTTATATCACCAGGAATCAGTATTATCAACCATCTTACGACCAAGCTTTTGTGTAAACTGTGTATCAAAACATTTGATTTCACGAGAAATCAGATTGGGCCAATCAGTTTTGTTGTCAATTAATTAGGCAAAAAATAATCGTACTATCATTGATAATACATGCCCCTGGATTTTGTCTTGATAGGTCAATATTTTAACAATGTCAAGGGCGAAAAATTTTGAATGGAAAATTCAGATCATGTTGAAAAAGGAAGTCATTGAAGATATAATAGGCACATTTTGTCCAAGTTTTGTCCTTAAAGATCAGTATTTAAAGATGTTAGAATATTAACAGTCAAAAACATCCATTTTTGATATGGGCACATAACTACAGACTTTCTGGTATTATTTGACCCATAATGGAATTCACATAAGAAATTGACTATCATAAGCAGATTGTTAAAATGAAATTGTGAACAGACGGTGATGATCACAATAGCTCATCACGAGCACTTCCTGAACAGGTCAGCTGAAAATGACCAAATTCATTTACAAGGCTCTCTCTGGCATTTGTGTGCCTTTCTTACAGTGTATAATCATGTGACTCAGAATTTCCGATAATCTTCAATATCTATTTTAATTCTTGACCAATTTGAATTGGGTTTGAATCAACCATGTCTATCTTTTGTGTGACGTCTGCCCACATTCTCTGCTTCAAACGGAATTCAAATCGGTCCAGTAATTACAAAATTATTGAAGATTTTGTGAAAATATTGTATCACATGATTATCCACCTTGTTTCTGTGAAGTTCTTGTTTGCAAAATGATTGGAGGTTGTCATTTAACCCTTTTCCAAACAATAAAATTTGAGGGTGTTCCAATTTGAAAACTGCTGCAGGAACAGAATGGATCTTGATAAAGTAAGAACTTGGATGCAATAATGCCACGAAAATGTCGGGGCAAAAGGAGAAAATACTGATAATCAGCATTTTCTTCTTTTGTCTCAATGTTTTCCCAAGCTTATTGCATTAGGGACGTCAAAACCATGTCTTGTTAAGGAAAGGGTTAAGCTAGTAATGTCATTTAGGCCAGTAAAATTGAGTCTACTAGCAATATGGCTACTCTGAGTTTATTGTGTTTTACGTCGTTTTCAACTGCCAGGGTCATATCGCTGTGGCTGGAGCACCTACCCATGGATTCCTGTTGTTTCTCAAACCAGTACTACCACAACACCCTTACCGAGCCTCCAGCTGCTTGCCCACTTAGGTTAACCATTTCAAACCCATGGATGGGTGACAATTTTGTCAGAAAGGGTATTAGCCGCAGCCGGGTATCGAACCCGGGACCAATATGGCTAGTACTTCCGAACATTTTACCGGTAGTCTTTGAAGACTAAAGAAACAAATATGACAACTTAAATTCTATTGCTATTTATACTTTATATCGATCTCTTGATATGATTTATACATATTTACAATATCAAACCTAGTACAGCACTGTACATGTACTCCATAACAAAGAGTTTTGTTGTATGTTTCCAAAACAAGACCTGAGGTGCGTTCTTTAGAGGGAGATTTTTTAAGATTTCTTTAGATGTTTTAGATAAAGCATTTTGAAGAACTAGATTCTGACCGAGGTATTCCATATGCTACATACTTCATACAAATGATGTCATGATGACGTCATTTGTATAAAGTATGAAGCATTACTATGGTACCATACTACCATGGAGCATTCGGAACAACTCGGGTCAATTCTCTCTTATATCGTTTCTACAGGGTTCACCGAGGGGTTCTGCATGAAGTATAGAATGATGGCGCCTCCAATTGAGCGTCTTAAGAATCTTGCTCTAAAGAATGCTTTATCCTAAAACGACGTCTTAAGAAATCTCAAGATATCTCAAGAAATCTCGCTCTGAAGAGCGTGCCTCTGGTTTTGGAAAACATTGGGACAAAAGAAATTGCTGATGATCAGCAATTTCTCCTTGATTTCCCACAATGTTTTCTACCCAGAAGGACCAAATAATGTAGAATTCCTTCACTTAAAATTCTGGCCTGCATCATCTTTGAATTTGGATAAGTCTAAAACTAGAAATAAATCACTAAAGGTGATAAATATACCCCAGCCACTACGTTTGTCAAAACAAGCGTTTTTGTCAAAAATAAAGGGCAATAACTCACAAAATAAGTAAAGGTAAAGTTATGCTCCTTGTACATTGCACTTCTCCTTAGAGAGATCTATAAACCCATGAAATTTCACGGTCTGATCATAGCTACTTTACTTTCAGAGATATGCTCAGGACAAGTATTTTGCACATGGATGGACAGACAGGCTGATTCAAGTATACCCCCTAAAACATTCTTTTTCTGGGGGTATAATTAAGCCATGCGGTAATTGGTTAATTCATGCCATTTTTCAATAACTAGCCAACACATTGAAGAAATGATAAACCTCATCCTCATCAAAAACTGCAACCACTGTATTACATTCACTACACTTCACAGGGTGAAACTTATCGTCAGACTGATTCTGAGTCTCTGCCACTTTCGTCTTTTTCAGTTTTCTCCGTGATTTTGATGTATTTTTCTTTAAGTTAACCCTTTCCCACATAATGACGATTTTTGATGCCCCACAACACAAAATCAATGTAAAACATTGTTGAAAATGAAGAAATTGCTTATGACAAGCAATTTCTTCATTTCCCACAATATTTTCTACCCAGAAAGACAAAAAAATGTAAAATTCCATTCACTCGAAACAGGCCTGACTCGAAATTCTGCCCTGCATCATCTTTGAATTTGGACCAGTGTAAAATTCCTTTTTTGTCGGGCTGTAATTCTTTAACGGGTTAATTCATGCCATTTTTCAATAACTAGCCAACACATTGAAGAAATGATACACATCATCCTCATCAAAAACTGCAACCACTGTCTTACATTCACTACACTTCACAGGGTGAAACTTATCGTCTGACTGAGTCTGCGGCGTGTTCGTCTTTTTCTGTTTTTTCCGAGATTTTGGTGTATTTTTCGTGTTGTTTTGTGGATATTTTAGAAGTTCAGATTTATCCACGACACAGTTCATCACAAACATGGCTCTATACTGGTTGTTGTAGGTGGAATGTCTGAAAGCAGAAAAATCATGACAGCTGAAGCATGTTCGGTAACATGCAGTGACTTTTTTTTACCATTTCCCAAACGACAAAATCTTTGGGTAATCCACTTCAAAAACTGCCACAAATGACAAAATGGATGTTGATAAAGACAGAATACTTGTACATTATAGCACAGAAAATATTTAGGCAAAAGAAGAAAATGCTGATTATCAGCATTTTCTTCTTTTGCCTTAATGTTTTCCCAAGCCTTTTCTATGAGGGATGCCAAAACCAAGTCGTTGTTTAGGAGGGGATTAACTGAGATTTTCAATTTCTATAAAAGTCTTACAATATCTTCTGAGGAAAGACTGCACAGGTACTATATACTTTTTAATGAAATGTCTTGTATTGGAAGTTGTTATTTACACCGTCTTAATATTCTCAATGAGCCTCTTTTTCATCATGCTCCAACGAACATGCCTTTGAGGCTGCAAATAAGGGGTAATGACTATTCTAAATGTGTAAAAATACAATACTGGTCCAAATGGGGGGTGGTGTATAAAATTTATGAAAAAAAGTATTTAATAAAAGAAACCCGTCATATTATTTGTTCAAGTGTGTTATGTTGATAATGAAGAGATAAATTGACCCATAAAAAATAAACAATATTTCTTTTTTCATATTCATTTTATAATTAATTGGCCAAAAAATGACGTTTTTTCAGCCACAAAACGTTACATGAAAATAGGAGCTTTCCAAAATTGATTATAGTTTTTGCAATTTTTAAAATCCAAACAATTTTTCTTTAACAATTGGTTAAGTAATAATTAAATTTCATAAATATACCATTTTGGTAATTTTATCTTTTTAATGTATGAAAAATATTCCATTTGAAATAAACCCATGATGTAAGTTACATTCGGTGTCCAATAGAAAAGGTGAAAACAGAGGTAAAAATAGGTTGTACTATCAACCAACATTTTTTGAAAAATGTGTACTTATGCTGTCAAAATACTAGAAAAGTCGATTTTATAAACAACTTGTTGGATATAAATGTGTTATTGGCAACATTTTTCTGAATATTGGAAACACCCAGTTTCGTGTCCAAATGTAACTTACGCTTTCAACCCAGCATCTTGCATATGCTATAAACTGGATTCACCATGAATAGATATTTATCTAAAAGGGGTTATGACCTTTCCACATCAACACACTTTTGGGTGACATCATTCAGTTAGGAGCTCAAACATTATCCTGTGTGTCTTTTTCAACCTTGTAACTTACGAATTTTGTGTCTTTGTAACTTACAAATTCATTATTTCTTTAGTCATTACTTCACTTAAATGGTCATAAATAGAAAAAGAACATAAAGAGGTTATCAATGTATACAAAATGAATGTTCTTGTGTTTTTGGACATGTCTACAGCTTTTATTAATTCTGTGCGGGAAAAATAATCGAGTCAAAATTTGTGTAAGTTACGGTGTCCACATAACTTTGTCAATTTAGATTTATTCAACTATGAGTCTCAGGATATATTCTGACATAAAAAGCAAGTGTTTGTATGACTGAATTTGACATTGATTTAAAATGTTTGTTGTTTTGTGAAAAACATTTTAAAAAAGCAACCAAGAGACAACTATGTAACTTACAAAATTGGTTAGGTGTCTTTGTAACTTACAAATTTATTATTTCTTTAGTCATTATTTCACTTCAAAGGTCATAAATTAGAAAATAGAACATAAAAAGGTTATCAATACATAAAAAATGGTTCTACTTATGTTTTTGGACATGT
The DNA here is from genome assembly GCA_963680895.1 of Fragum sueziense. Classification (NCBI taxonomy): domain Eukaryota; kingdom Metazoa; phylum Mollusca; class Bivalvia; order Cardiida; family Cardiidae; genus Fragum; species Fragum sueziense. The sequence continues at coordinate 69,083,763 of OY804593.1, forward strand.
CTACAGTTTATATTAATTCTGTGCGGGAAAAACAATTGAGTTAAAAAATTTGTAAGTTACGGTGTCCACATGGTTTTGTCAATTTAGATTTTTTCAAAAATGTGCCTCAGGCTGTATTCATGTATAGAAAGCAAGTGTCTGTATGACACAATCTTATATTGATTTCAAATATTTGTTGTGTTGGGAAACATATTTATAGAAGGCAGTCAAGAGACACAATGTAACTTACACAATTAGTTTGGTGTCTTATGAACTTACGAATTTATTATTTCTATTGTCATTATTTCACTTCAAAGGTCATAAATTAGAAAAAAGAACATAAAAAGGTTATCAATATATAAAACTTGATTCTACTTATGTTTTTGGACATGTCTACAGTTTATATTAATGCTGTGGGGGAAACAAACTTCAGTCAAAGTTTTCGTAAGTTACGGTGTCCACATGATTTTGTCAATCTATATTTTTTCAAACATGTGTCTCAGGTTGTATTCATGCATGGAAAGAAAGTGTTTGTATGACACAATAAGACATTGATTTCAAACATTTGCTGTGTTTGCAAAAATATTTATAAAAGGCAGTCAATGGACACCATGTAACTTACAAAATAAGTTTGGTTAAGTCACATTTAATGTTTACTGGACACCAAACCGTTGGACCGATTATCTTTTCCATTTGAAATCATATAAAACACTATTTAGTCTGTTCAAAAACCACTATAAAAGGTGCATTAAACGATTTTGAAAATTTGACTTTGATGTAACACTTTTGTTCCCAGTATTGTATTTTTACACAAATGCAAAATATCTTTGATCTTTCAATGAAACAATAATTATGTTGAGACCATTCAAATGAGAACCCATAACAAAGGCTTTGGATTTGAAACTGTTTGGATTTGCACACTTAGTATGCCTAAATCCCCTCTTATCTGTTGCTATTTTAGATGGTAAATCGGTTTTAGCCTTTAACAAAAATGACGAATTTTCTCCTTTTGTCTGTACTATATTGTACAAAAATCCTATCTTTATCAAAATCAACAATTTTGACAACCCTTTCTCAAAAAGCAAAATTTAGCATAGTCCAATTTAAGAGCTGCTGAAGACAACAAAATCGATGTTGATGAAAAACTGATTTGTGTACCATATAGCATAGAAAATATTGAGGCAAAAGGAGAAAATGCTGCTTATCAGCATTTTCTTCCTTTGCCTCAATGTATTCCTTATGCTTATCAGAACAGATAAATGGGGGTGAATACATTTTAACTTTTTTATTTGAATTCCAAACCCTATATCATTGGTACTCATTTGAATGCCGCAATATAGGGTGTAATGAACATTTAATGAAAAATTGCAGTTTGAAAAGCCATTACACACTCTTACCTGTAGCCTTGGCCTTTTCTATTATGGATGTCAAAACCAGGTCTTGTTTGGGAATGGGTTAAAATTGGGAAAACCCCTACCTCTGACAATCTAAACACAATGTGGTCATGCATGCAGGGCAATCTAACACAGCATCACTGTTTGGCAGAGCTCTCTTCTTTCCACCCGTGTTCTTTGGCAGGTACGATCGTCGATGATTCTCGACCCACTTCTCGTCCTCGTCATCCAATTGAGGGTCGTATAATAAATCTTCGTTGGTTAACTGCTTCTGCTTCATTTTGGCATCACCTTTAAAGAGAAAGCAAGACTAGAAGTAAGAACTACAGATAAGATAGTGAAGGCTTTTCAAAATGCAATATTTCATTCAATGATAATCAGCATTTTCTCCTTTTGCCTCAATCTTTCTGTGCTATAAATTGTACATAAAGGTTTCCTACACAAATCCAATTTCATCAACATTAATTTATCTTTTGCAAAAGCTTTTGAATTGAATTACCCTAAAATTTTGCCATTTGGAAGAGAGTTAACAAGTTTTAAATTGTTTTACCTTTAGTGACCATTTCTTCTTCATCAGAATCATAATACACATCATCCTCATATTTCTGTGGTAAATCTTCCGTCCCAGCAACACCACTTGTTGAACATCCAGGCTCTGAAAGCATATTAACGTAATTTAACACTCTTTCCAGATTGCAAAATTTAAGACTTGTGACTTGTCTAAAATCAAACAATGTCAAGTGAATGAAATGTTACATTTTTGGTATTTCAGGGTGGAAAATATTGTGGGAAATAAAGAAATTGCTTGTGACAAGCAATTTCTTTATTTTCCACCATGTTTTCTAAAACGTTTCCTTCATAGGTGTCAAAAAGTGTCATTGCCAGTGTGTGATAGTCTGTTCAAACCAAAATATGAGGTAATGTTTCCAAATAAGAACTATCATTAATTTTGTATAGTCTAATTTTTTAAATAATAAATTTTGTAAACATATGATAGGTATTATTCTCATATGATTTTTCAAACATTATCGGAAGATCCACATAAGTTCTGTACCTGATAACGAACCCCTCCGTTTCTCTAATTCTTTAACTCGCCCATTTAACTCATAATTCATTTCTTTCTCAAAATCATCTTCGCTAGAATCTTCCCGTTCTGAGGCACTAGACCGTGTGTACAACTTTCTCTTCTGGTCTGGAGTCCCATGGAGTAGAATGTCAATTTCGTCTTCAGAACTGCAGCATATTATGAATAATTATGATATATCTTTCATTGTACAGGGAAAAATACATGGCTGGCTCATGGAGAAAATAGATTTACGTCCTATCACTTGAAATCCTGCTTTTGATGGGACTCAAATGTATGTGAAAATGATTAAAGGGTTGAAGGCCAGCACAATTTCCGATTTTTTATTTTAGCTCTTAAAAGAAAGGAATCTTGATTTAATGATGGCACAAGTTCATCTTTTAACCACCTTGTTTTGGTTTCCCTCGAACGCCAACCGTAAGTTCCCCTCAAAATATTTATATACACAACTGAATGTTGTGATTTGGGAGAAAAGAAGCCATGAATAAAACTAAAAGGTGATTTCAAAACAAGAGCTGTCACTGTAAGATGACAATGCCCCCGACACCGCTTTGATTTTAAATTATGGCCAATCTATGTTCAAGGTCAAGGTCATCCAGGGGTCAAGGTCACCAAAGTATGTGCCTACAGAAAGGTAATATACCAAGGAATGTTGTGGTAAAGTATGAAGCGAATATGTTAAGTAATAAGGAAGTTATGGCCAATGTTAAAGTTTTTGGACGGAATGACGGACGGACAGACAGACAGATGGACAGACAGACGGACGGACGGACGGACGGACAAGTCAAATTTATGATGCCTCCCTATCGGGGGCATAAAAAGTTTTGCAGTTAATAAAGACCAGGGTGGCAATCACACTACACAGTAATCTGAGTCTTCTCTGATGTAAATACGCTCTTTGATATTTTGATTTTTCGCTATTTACATCAGAGAGCGTTGCTCTTTGAAAACAGCGGAAAGTTCGGTAACGTTACAAGTAACTTGAAGCTTTGTTTTTGTGTATCATATCGAATCACTCGGTAAAACACTGTAGGGTATAGATCAATAAATCATTTTTTGCCATACCTGACCAAAAATTTCATTTCAAATCGGCCTGCTGGATGAGTATAACCTTTGGTTTTGAATGGAAGATCAAGGTAAACAAAGGCTGCTCAGGTGAGGGTTGTTGCAAAACATTGCCTATTAACCTTTTAGAAATACTTTTTGGTCGTAATTTTTTCAGCAGCCATAACAATAAATGGTTCATTTATCGATATCATCAGGGGTTTTAACGATAGCGTTTAAGATCGGACGGTAAACGATGCGGAGCAAACGTCAGACTCTTCGCAGACGACACGATAGCATACATGACCATTTCATCAGATACTGATTGCAGAACCCTTCAAACAGACCTAGATAAACTGGCTTCGTGGGAACAAAAGTGGAAGATGGAATTTCATCCAGACAAGTGCCAGGTACTAACGATAGGCAACAAAAAGAAACTTATAAACTATAATTATACTCTCCATGGACACTCTCTTGAACATGTGAAACAGGCAAAATACCTCGGATGCACCATAGCGAGCAACCTAGACTGGGGCCAGCATATAACAAACATCACCACCAAAGCCAACAAGACGCTGGGGTTCCTGCGAAGAAACTTAAACATTTCATCTGTACACACCAAGGAAACAGCATATAAAGCACTCATCAGACCGACGCTTGAATACGGAAGCAGTATATGGGATCCATACGAGAAAAACGACATTCAGAAATTAGAAAAAGTCCAACGACGAGCAGCAAGATTTGTGAAAAATAGACATCACAACAGATCCAGTGTGAACCAGATGATTGAAGACCTGAAATGGCAACCACTCGAAGACAGAAGGAAAATGGCCAGGCTTACCACTTTTTACAAAATCAACAAATAGACTAGCGATAGATCCAGATCAGTACCTCCAAAAACCAACAAGACAATCTAGGAAGATGCAAGAAGACAGCTATGCTATATCCAGGGCTACAGATAAGTGGAGGTGAAGACATACTAACATTGTTTTTTCGAATTCAAATCCTATGTTGTGGGTACTCATTTGAATCGTCTCGACGAGACGATACAAATGAGTACCTACAACATAGGGTTTGATGATCACTGACAGCATTATTGCAGTTTGAAAAGTCACCGCCCCCTCTTATCTGGAGCCCTGTATATCATTTCACAAAACAACATCGCGGCAGAACTCATTCTTCCCAAGGACCACTAAAGATTGGAACCACCTGCAAGCAGATGTCCGGTCAGCAGGGTCAGTTGACGCCTTCAAGGCTCAACTGGCCAAGCACTTTGTCTAACTCTGCCTTGATTCTTTTAACTTTCACTGTACATTTCTTTCACCTTTTTATCTTTTAACTTTTCTATCGCAACCCCTGGCAAAATAATCAGTCCGTTGATTGTGGCCAGTATCAGGAAGAAGAAGAAGAAGATGCGCAACAATTTGTTGCGAACTTCTTGATTTTTTCAAAGAGCAACGCTCTCTGATGTAAATAGCGAAAAATCAAAATATCAAAGAGCGTATTTACATCAGAGAAGACTCGGATTAACTACACAGGATCACTTTTCTTAATCATAAGTAAAATTTTCTGCATTTAATTTCTAAAGACTTTTCACAGAAAGGAACGAGTTAATTCGGTAAGACAACAAATAAAAATAAAGCATGCAGTATGGTGTTGTTCATGTAATTTGCTGACAAACTGAATGGGAAATGACTGGACCAATTTTACAATTATTACCGTCATACCTTTCTGCGCTGTCAATATCACTATCATCTCCATAGTCAAGATAATCTAGGTCCCTGTCACGACCTAAATTCATTGTTTAATGCTTTCAAATGGATCGTTTTGCTTACGAACATGAAACTTGACTCGAAACTTCTTTGGGACGAATGGCATCAACCGGTGTATTAGTTATTTAAGCCCCGTGTCAATTATCCGCCACGATAACAACAACAACTACTTCCGCTGAAATCTGTCAAAACCGAAAATGGACCATCCTCGTGAAATATACGAGAGATACAAGGTTCATTTGAATGTCATCGACTTACGACCCAATGATCATCCACTCCATGTGTTTATGACTCGGAAACATGCAGCTGCACTCAAGATTCCCGCGACAGAGACCCTGTTTAATCTGTCAATGTGGACCAACACCAAGATGTCAGATGATGTTCAGAAAAGTCTCCCATCTCAGTCAGGTCGTGGATGCATTTTCCACAGGATGTTGTCAAACAGTCAAAACTTTCCAGAGATCCTGGTACCAGACACAGGCGAACAAGACGATGAGAGAAGACAGAGTTTCGCGTCCGGAAGCGATGTCGAGGTGTTTCTAAATGTCTGGGTTCGTGATGAGCCAGCTGATCAGGATTCTGGTGATAGGCTATACTTAACATGTAGTAGTCAGTTCATGGAACATTATAACATTGAAACCAATATCGTCCATGTACGACAAGTTGTCATCTACCCTGTTAGTAACATTGTTCTAGGTGTTAGTAGTCGCGAAGCTTTCCAATGGTTCACAACCAAGAACTTTTGTGAAAGATTGTTAAAAGAGGTGAACAGAAATCCAGTGTTGGTTCGGACAAAGGATGTTTTTTTAGCCACTTATGGAAACTTTTTAGAGGATGATAGTTTTAAAAGGTCATATTACTTTGATGTCTATGTGCTGGAATGTTCGCCTGTTCAACAAGGATCTTTGTCAGAGAAGACAGAAATTGTTCTGACATACTTGGGTGACATGGAGGCTGAACGGAAACGTTTTCAGCTAAATATAGAATCAATCATATCCAATCCTAGGAAAGGTCCTAAGGCAATCGGTGGACCGTTCAAAGATCTGTACATATCTGACTTCTCCCGTGTAATGAATCAGAATTTAAACTCGCCTGAACTTGATGAAGCGGATGACTTTGGACCAGTTAGACCCTTCCAAGCTAAAGCAAAAGCTATAAAAACTAGAAGAAAGCAAAAAATAGAAACAGTTGGCGAATTTGAATATGAAGTTGTTACTCAACAACACATGATCAAAAAGATGCTGTGGAGGGAGCAGAAGAAACTTAACTTTGACCCAATGTACTATGTTGGAATGTCAAGAAAGCTAATGATAAAGGAGGGTTTATTTGACAGCAGCTATGTTTTGATTTCTCCATGTGATGCAGAACCTTATGATGATGAAATGAAACAGCAACCCCAAGTTGAGAGACTTTGTCTGATCCGCTGTCTGGGAAAGGAGTATGACAGATCAAGGCGGTTGTTTATTACACCTCTTTGTCTGTTCAACATGGTCAAGAAACCACCCATTGATATGCCCAGCTTGTTGATTATGAAGGTAAATTTTATGAATTGATAATGGTGGATCTGGAAAAAGGGCCCTTATAAGTTTGATACCAACATGGGCCCTAATCAGACTATTCACACAGCCTGATCCATATCCATTCTATGCACAATCTGATCAGGATCCAAGCTGTTCTCTTACAGTTGCCACACAGGTCATAAAAAAGTTATTAGAGAACATCATGGCTCTAGACTAGGCTGATTTTTAGCTCCACTGGCCTTCAGGCCAGCGGGCTTTTGTCATGGGGGTGTGTCCGTCGTGCGTGCGTGCGTCCGTCCGTTCGTCCGTCCATCCGTAAATTTTTCTTTAAAAATCTTCTTCTCAGAAACTACTGAATGGATTTCAAACAAACTTCACATGAATGATCATTGGGTGACCCTCTCTCAGATTCCTTCAAAGAATTCGGATTGAATCAGAATAACCTGAGTTATCTGCCCTTGAATGTCAAAAATAGCTGGTTTTGACTTTATTTGTACTCTAAAATCTACAAATATTGAACAATCAAGACAAAACTTTAGTAGAATGATGGTGACTATAAGATATTGCATGGGTGTAATTTTAAGCTTGATCTGAATTTTATATCATGAGTTATGTGCCCTTGAAATTGACAAAATTGCCATTTTCTGCTTTATTTTGACGTTGTTTTCACTCTAGCTACTACAAATATTGACCATTCAAGACAAACCTTAGGACAGAATGCTAGTGACTATAAGATCTTGCCTTGGTATAATTTTCAGCTTGATCTGGATTTTATATCATAAGTTATGTGCCCTTGCAATTGATAAAATTGCAATTTTTGGCTCTATTTTGACCTTGTTTTCACTCTAGCAACTACAAATATTGATCAATCAAGACAAAACTAGGACAGAATATTGGAGACTATAACATCGTGCCTTGGTATAATTTTCAGCTTGATCTGAATATTATTACATGAGTTATGTGCCCTTGGAATTGACAAAACTGCCATTTTTGACTTTATTTTCTCTTTGACAACCATTAGTATTAACTAATCAATACAGAACTTTCACAGAATCTTACTGACCATACAATCCTATTTGTTTGTAATTTTCAGCTTGGTCATGCATTTGCTTGTTTGCGCAGCCTGAACCTTTGAAATTGCATTCAACAAGACAAACGGTCAGGCCTGTGGAGCGCTTCCAGACCGCCAGGGCTGTCTATTTATCAATATTGGTCTCAAATGCCATGAATGCCCCTTTTTCAGATCCAGGCTAAATTATATCTCTATGTTAACCCTTTTAATACCAGACTACAAAATTTTAGATTACTCCAAATATAAAAGTGTTGCAGACGACAATTACAAATGCAGGAAATTGAACATTTTTTGTTCTTTCTTGGTAGAAAACCTTTTGGGAAATAAAGAAATTGCTTGTCACAAGCAATTTCTTCATTTTCCACAATGTTTTCCAAAGCCTTTATCTTGTGAGATGTCAAAAGGACTCACTGTGTTGTAATGGGTTAAAAGGGCATGCTGTACAAAGTTTATGCATATGCAATGTACCTATCTTACAAAGTTTTTACAGCTATAGAAGGTCTTAGAAAGGGACAATATGTATTTAATCACTGTGTAGTAATCTTGTTTCTATATTTTGTAGTTATTGAATCATAATAGGAAAATGCTGTTGCAGATTGCAAAAGATGATTGTGATTGTTTTGGAAATGAACATTTTGTTTGTTTTGCAGAGATATGACATATCAGATTTTGGATTCAAACCTGAGAAAAGCACCTCCAGTCCATCATGGAATGTTCAACTACCAGTGGCCAAAGAAGTTCACATCTCAATTATTCCTTCGCCAAACTATAGTCCTAGAGCTCCACACGATGAAGCACTCAAACAATACTTCTCTACCAAGCGGTAAGGCTCCCCAACTCAATAATGCCTTTATGTGAACTTCGGTATTGCATTATTTTAATCTTTAACACCTTAGAAATCTCCCACAGCATACATGATAGTGTCTTTTCATTTGTCTCCCAAAAAGAATGGTGCTAGGGTATTTTATGTCAAAAACACGTTGTCTCCCCTGATAAGCTACGTAGACCCCTGAGACAATTATCTAGAAAAACTAGTTACGGAAGATGGATGCAAAACATCAAAGCAAAAAGTCAAATCAGATTTAGTGCTTTCTTCATCTTCAGACGCTTCTTTGAATGCATTTATTTTACATCGACTGGGAAGCAAGTTTCTTCAACTTATTTTAACCCCTCTCAATTGGGCTTCTTGGAAATCCACCAGTACTCGCTCTGTATATGTGGGCCAATGAGAAGCCAAGAACAACCTCCGCTACCGGGAATCGAACTCGGAACCTCTTAGTGGCAAGGCAGTAAGAAATAGTATGATGTATGCTGTTGGAAATTTTTAAGGTGTTAAAGATTTTTAAGATGTTAAAGATTCTTTGGACAATGTGTTGTTTATGACAATCATCAAATTTACCAAATGAAAGATTCTTTGTCACTATGATATCAATATGATTCGTCCATCAGAAAATAATGATAGAACGAAGGAATTGACATCATTCGTTCACAGGAGAAGGGATGGGAGTTCAATTAATTGTCCCATGGTTAGATGTAGTGTATGTTGAGACTCCAGGGTTAACCAAACGACAAATTTTGGACTGGTCCAAATTCAAAGATGTTGCAGACAACAATTTCAAGTGAAGGAAATTTAAGATATTTTGGTCTTTTTAGGTAGAAAACATTGTGGGAAATGAAGAAATTGCTTGTCAAAAGCAATTTCTTCATTTTCCACAATGTTTTCCAAAGGTGTTATCGTATGAGGAATCAAAAAGAGTCACTGTGTGGTAATGGGTTAACCAGGATGACATTATAAGGTGATTGTAGCTTGATTGTCCATTTCAGAGTTGTTGCAGTTGGTGACGTGTTGGCAATAAAGAGTTCAGGTAAAGTTGATATATATATGTTGTTCTGTGTTACATGAAAATAATGCTACCTTATCACACCTTTAATGTGAAAATGTAACATTATGGGTGACATGTGTGTTTCAGAAGCACATACTTGTTTACTGTACACAATGCTTTGAAGTTAGACAAGTACATTGTTGTCTTATAAACATTAAACATTTCCCCTACAGCAAAATATGTGCTGGTCCAAATTCAAAAGTGTTAGTCTGTTAGAGATGACAAAATTAACCTGATTCTTAATGAACACTCCATTTTTTTTCTTTAATGCATTTGAATTTCCTAAAGCTTTAGTATTTAAAGGGACATTTCATTCCAATTTCATTTTTTTAAAGTATGTCTTGATGTCAAGATTGGTTATTCTAAAGAGTATAAATACTATTAGTTTTTTGAAGTTGTTGCCAATAAGCGAGAAACACGCATTTAAAGTTGAGACATAATCGATAAATTGCATATAAATCCGAACTGTTGTCCACAACAATTTGTTCTATTTTAACACAAAAATATAAATTTCTCGTAAACGGCGCAATATTTTGGCTTGAAATTTTCAGAATTTTCATAAGGAAATATGCTCTTTCAGATAAAAATAAAAGTAAAATTTATGACAAAAAATTCTGAAATGTCACTTTAAGTGTGTAAAAGGTGTTGTTGGAAAGAATATAGGTACTGGGCATCAAGAGATTTCATTTTAGAATTTTATCAAAGTGCTATATCTATGGCAACCTAAATTATTTTCATTATTTGTGTCATTATTTCAGATGACCCGCTGTTCTGGCAGAATACAGGGGATGACACAGAAAACAGGTTCCCGTGTATTTACTTTAAGGTGGTCAACATCAAGGGAACAGCTGCCTCTCACAAAAACTTCATCATGGACAGTATAGGCACAACTTTGTTGGAGGTAAGGCCGTGGCCTTAGCGCAGTTGGTAGCGCATCTGCCTCTAAATCGAGAGGTCCTAGGTTTGATACCCGGCTGCGGCAAATACTCTTTCTGACAAAAATGTCACTCATCAATGATTTGATATCGTGAACCTATGTTGGCAAGCAGCTGGAGGCTCGGTAAGATTGTTGTGGTAGTACTGGTATGAGAAACAACAGGAATTCATGGTTAGGTGCTCCAGCCACGTGATATGACCATAGCAGTTTAAACTGGCATAAAACCCCAATAAACTACTGTAAAATCAGATATTTTCGCTGGGCCAAAAGTTTACGAATTTTTAAATTTGAAGTGGTTCGCGAGGGTAAAAGTTTGCGAAAAACAAAACCTGTGAACCATGTGGTTTAATTTTCACGAAAATAAAATCATCGACTATCGGTTTTGTGTTTTATTTTTACAGCCGGTCTTCATATTAATAACACGATACGTAAAAAATACCAGATGCCCCTACTTGTTTAAAAAGGTCTCACGTAATCCGTAATCATTTAATCCTTTAATCATGTACGTGAATACATTTTCATACCAAACACTGTTCATCTTCTGTAGATTAATAAAGTCATATCACGATAATTCAGATCGAATACATTCAGCAGTCCGTATTTGTTCCATAGATCTTATTTAAAGTATGGAAAACTGCATAACATAACTGTTAATTGCTGACAAACAATGCCTGTCAAAATCGTATGTCGCTCTATTGACCACATTTCACACCTTTTGTTACAGGTGTAACCAAACAGCCCTTGTGATATTTGATGTATTCAAGGCCCATCGCAGCGAAGGTTTATTGGAAATTTTAAAGAATGCGAACATTAACCCTTTCCCAAACGGCAAAAATTTAGGGTGATCCACTTCAAAAATTGCCACAAATGACAAAGTGGATGTTATTAAAGATAAGATTTGTGTAAAATATGGCACAGAAAATATTGAGACAAAAGGAGAAACTGCTGGTTATCAGCAGTTTCTTCTTTTGTCTCAATGTTTTCCCAATCCTTTTCTATCAGGGACGTCAAAACCAGGTCTTGTTTGGGAAAGGGTTAAAGTGGTTTGTCTAGTTTGATTGCATTATTTACTCGATTTACATTGTATGATAAAACCAAAACAATTCCGAAAATCAAAGTAATGGCGGACGGACGGTGCGTTCTTGTAGGATCATTGCATTTGCTCACATGCAATATGTTCACGTGGCTAAATGTTTACGAATTAATCATTGCATTTGCTCACAGGCAATATGTTCACGTGGCTAAATGTTTACGAATTTATTAGATTCGCAAACATAGCGAAGATTAATCCCTAGCGAACATTTCTGATTTTACAGTAAACTGTTGGAGGTAAGAAATGTTCAAAATCAAATAATAATAATAATAATGATAACGACTTTATTTAAAGAGGCCACACATTTGGTTTCCCAATCTTCCATGTGGGCCTCTATCATCAATAAATATTTACAAGCATATCAGTCAATATGTGACCCGTCACGCTAAAAGGGACCTTATCCGAACTCCAAAAATCAAATTTTTGACAAACTTGTCAGACTCACCACGGGTCAACCAGATACTGTATGCGAAAAATGAACATATAGTAATAGAGGGAAAACATTCCGGATTAAGAAAATTGCCTAAAAGTGAAAAGTGTCGGCCCTAGTCAGGCTGCGCGGACTGCGCAGACTGACTAGGGTCGATATTTTTCACACACCCGATAAGGTCCCTTTTAGCGCGACGGGTCACATATATATAAAACATGAACAATCAATGGTATTATTGAGAAACTAATAATAATTTTGTTAAGAGACAATATTTTAGACTAGTCATAAAATGGTCATTCATCCATGTCTGTTTTTACCCTCTTCCAATAACACAATGCTTTACATACTAGTAAGGTATACTGTTACAAGCAGTTAGTGTTGAATAAGATCAGACTGGCTATATGTACAGGCTGATCCTTGTCTACAATGACAGCCAATACCTGAATAACAATACACAGAATCAGAATATATGGGGACTAAGGGTATATTCGAAGAACATTATAGAACATCAAACATGGTGTAAAAAGCAAATTAACCCTTCCACAAACAGCTAGAATTAGACAATTTTGAAAGCTGCTGGAGACGACAAAATGGATAATAATAGCGTTTTCTTCTTTTGTCTCAATGTTTTCCGGAGTATTTTCTATTAAGGAGGGTAAATCTGATAGGGAAATGGTTAAATTCACTACTTTCTTGTGAGCAGGGCCTGAAAGCTCAGTCAGTATTATGATGTCAATCAAGGAATGTTTTCAGAAGTTTTGCTCTTGTTCTTAATTCAGGCTCTGTAAACATTTCTCCTGATTTTGGACAAAATTCATCCGTTTTTCACTTGTGTCTGAATTGTCAATGTGGGATGAATAGCTAATGGCTAGATGTTGCATTTAAACTGATGTTAGAATGCCAGTAAAAATTGGGCATGTGAACTAGCCTTTACACTTTGAATGAAAATCTATTAAACATGGCAATGATGGCATGAAACCCTGTATTACTTATGTTTGCATATGAATTGACACAATTAAATACTAATATATGATTAAACAATGTTTTTGTGCTCTTTTGTACACAAGTTCTTTGCTATTCTACTTTTACAGGTAGGAACAGAACACAGTTATATACCATGCATGATGCAGACATTTCTAAATGCTACACCACAGGGATTTTGGGACAGGGACACATTACCTGGTCTATCTAGATATGTAGATCAACTAGAAAACTTTATTATACCACATCTTACTACAAGGTAATTGTTTCGTATTTTGAAACTTAAAAATTAACAATATCCATCATTTGAATTGAATCATTTATTCAAAGAGCAAGTTCACACTCATTCATCTTCAAATTTTTATACATTTACATTTTATCTATTTCATTTTTAGTGCAACTTCATGGAATAGAGGGGATATTCTAGTCACCGGGGCGTTGGCATTGGCGTCAGTATTGGCATTGGCGTCGGCATGACACTTTGGTTAATTTTGCATGTGCACGTTTGTCAAATCTCTGTTTCTTCTACTAATGCTATTGCTCTGAAACTTTCCACATGCCTATGTGATCATAAAATCAGCATCTAGACAAAGATTTGTTGCTCTGACATTTTATTTAATGGAATTTTTACCCTTTTTGGTCTTAAAATTTCTTGGTTAATTTTTCATGTGCAACTTCCATATATCTGTAATATCTTTCTTTCTATTATAGCTAATGCTTTGAAACTTTGCACATACTTTTGTGATCATAATATCAGCCGCTAGGCAAAGATTTGTTACTCTGGCATGTAATTGAATGTAATTTTTACCCTTTTCGATCTTACAATTTTTTTCACTATCCAGCACTTGATAGACATGCTTTGATGTCCTGAGACGGCTCTTGTTCTATGTCCTAAGCACAGAGTGTTGGAGCTTGTCAATATGATGGTGTGATCAGAGTTTCTTTTTAACAAAAATGTCCCATGTTGAAATTTTTCAATGTTTCAAATGTTTCAAACATTATTTTCTTTACAGACACAGCAGTAAGTGTTTAAACTCGGTACCTCCTGCCATTTTAGTATGTGCCCCTGTAGGATGTGGTAAAACCACACTAACTCTAGCTGTGGCAAGGAGACTAGGCATGCATGCATATAAGGTAAGTGTTGTATTGGTGTTTTTGCAAAACCTTGTAACTACAGCTTTAACCCATTACCACAGTGACTCCTTTTGACTCCCCACAAGATAATGGCTTTGGAAAACATCGTGAAAAATGAAGAAATTGCTTGTGGCAAGCAATTTCTTCATTTCCCACAATGCTTTCTACTTAAAAAGACCAAAAAATGTAAAATTTCATTCACTTGATATTGTCGTTTACATTATCTTTGAATTTGGACTAGTCTAAAGTTTTACCGTTTGGTAATGGGTTAACCCTTTCCCAAATGACAAAATATGAGGGCAGTTCTATTTGAATATGCAATGGTATACTGCATGTGACACTCTACAACTGTGGATGTTAGGATTTATGAAAACAAATTACCTTATAAGGAAAACTTGAATCTTTATAATTGATAAACAATCTATTCTAAGGTTCACATGCTACAGAACTAGTATATCATCACATAAATAAAAAATTGCATGATCTTTTATTGTTGTAAAAAATCTGGTATTTTGAATGCTGTGTTCAACGCCTATACGCTTTCAATTACGAAATGTCATCTATGCATTAAACTGAAACCCATTTTCAAACGATTTATGAGAAAATCAGCAAAATCTTTAATTTTCTAATAGTCTACCTTGAAACATGGCTTTTCAATGCAATTAATTAACAACTGATACAAGTGTATGATTATTCTGTGTTTCAGATCAACTGCCATTATGTAAACAGTGAGTCAGCTGGGGCAACAGAGGCCAAACTGAAAAATGGATTCAATTCAGGTGTGGTTACATCCTCTATGACATTTTGTCCTTTCTTTTATGAAATATGTTCTTTGTCAATATTCACAGATAAATTACTCTTGTCAAACTTTTTAAACTAAACTATCTTGTTATGAGAATTTCTTTTTGGAGAAATTTGTTAAGATGATATTGTATAGCCATCAAATCTGAAGATAATTATTGCATATATGCACCTAGAATAGATTTGTGACTTCTTTATAATAGGTTGCATCAGGAATTTAAAGCTTTTACAGTTATAATTGACCAATTTATGGTTATAACATCTGCAGATAAGAGGGGTAGATCTAATAGCTTTTCAAAATGAAATATTTCATTCACTGTTTCTCAAACCCAATATTGTAGGAACTTGTTAGAAGCGTCTCACTAAGACGATTCAAATGAGTACTCACAACAAAGGGTTTGGATTTGAAATAAGAGATTCATAATGCTTTCATTTCCTCTTTTTTGTAGCTCTGTAGTAATCATACTTGGAATTAAGGGAGGGATTTCATCCATCAATTCATCTATCAATTCACTATCACATAAGTATTTTTTAAACCATAACGTTTTATTATATTTCAGCTGGTCTGTATTCCCCCTGTATACTGTTACTACAGAGTATCCATGCTACATGTATATGATCTCACAACAATCACTTGAGAGTGTTTTGAACCATAACATTTTATTGTATTTCAGCTGGTCTATATTCCCCCTGTATACTGTTACTACAGAGTATCCATGCTACATGTATATGATCTCACAACAATCACATGAGAGTGTTTTGAACCATAACATTTTATTGTATTTCAGCTGGTCTATATTCCCCCTGTATACTGTTACTACAGAGTATCCATGCTACATGTATATGATCTCACAACAATCACATGAGAGTGTTTTGAACCATAACATTTTATTGTATTTCAGTTGGTCTATATTCCCCCTGTATATTGTTACTACAGAGTATCCATGCTATATGATCTCACAACAATCACATGAGAGTGTTTTGAACCATAACATTTTATTGTATTTCAGCTGGTCTATATTCCCCCTGTATATTGTTACTACAGAGTATTCATGCTATAGGGCGTGACAGGGATGGCAATACAGAAGGTAAACTTTTACTTAACCCAATACCATACAGCAACATTTTAGACTGGTCTAAATTCAAAGGTGTTTCAGACAACAATTTAACAGGATTGAGACTTTACATTCTTAGGTCTTTCTGTGTGAAAAACATCGTGGGAAATGAAGAAAAAGGCATCGGTAATACAACAAATTCATCAGATTTTAACTTTTGAAAAGATAGCATAGATGCTTTTAATATGTGCCTCAAATGTGAAATTGTTCGGGAAAATGTAGAAGAAAATGCTGTTTCAGGGCATTGGTTTTCCACAAACACATCTTGTGCTATTATAAACTTTTCTACGATTTAAAAATGGTCTTGATGTTACTTCGCTTCTTGCAGGAAGGATGTCATAACATTAAAATAAGAAATTTTGGGCCTTCTTTGGAATAAATTTCTGAAGGATTTTAGGAAATTGTTAATCCAGCATGTTTCTTACTGCAATTTCAGATCCAAGAGTAGCCAACAGTTTTCTAGCCAATGTGATGCAGCTAAAGAATGACCTTCAACAATACCCGGTCATCGTCGTGGCAACCACTCATTCTAGTAAAGATCTGACACAAGATATGCTGGAATGTTTCCTACATCAAGTCAATATTGAGGTGATTTTTCACATTGATTCTATTTTTTCCCTACAAACTTCCAGGATTTGATGTCATCAAAAGAATTAGCTTTTGAAAAGATTGAGGAAAACAATGTAAAAATGTACTTGTGATTAACAGGAATTCATCTTATTAACTTTCAGTTATTTTGTAGAATTACTTAGTACAAAGGAAATGACATCACTTTCTCTATGTAATACAATTTTTACAAAACCAAGAAGAATGATGTTCTTTCTAGGCATTCATACAGCCATTCAAAACCATTGTGGAAAATGAAAAAAGGATGCTTGTGACAAACAATTTCTTCATTGTCTGCAATGTTTTCCTCTAACAATAATCTAAAAACGTAAAATTTCATTCACATGAAATTGTTGTCTGCAACATCTTTGAATTTGGACCTGAAATGGTCTTAAGTCTTTCTGTCTGGTATTGGGTTTAAAAGAGGAGGTTGTATGAAATCTTGAACTACTGTTTTTCCTTCACCAGGTGCCAGATGAATATGAGAGAGGGGAAATGATAGATGCCCTATTACAAACCACAGTGTTTAGTGGTAAAATATCCATACCTTATATAGCACAGAGAACCGCTGTAAGTATCTTAAAACACAGTTTGCAGTCTACTTGATTTTATCTTAAACTGAAAAGAGAGTTGCTTCATGCCCTTTTGCTTTTATTAAGCACTGAGAGACTCATTTTTAGTTAAATTTTTATGCTCCCCGAAAAAATTTCGGGGGAGCATATAGTCGCCACGCTGTCCGTCCGTCCGTCCGTCCGTCCGTCCGTCCGTCCGTCCGTCCGTCCGTCCGTCCGTCCGTCCACAGCCATATCTCAGCAACCCTTGGACCAAATTCAATGAAACTTCACATGTGAACTCCCTGGGTCAATACCTAGGGACCTTTTTCTCCGTTTGTAAATTTAAGGCTGCGTCATGGAAAAAGGGGCCTTAATGTAAAAATTAGTTTTTCTCTTATTTCTCTTCATCTAATGGGCAGAATTTAATGAAATTTTGTGCTCATGTAATAAATAGGATGTTCTAGACCATATTCTATTAATAATGTGTGTACAAAAAAGCTGTCATGGGAAAAGGGGGCTTAATGTATGATAGTTTTTATTTTGTGACAAACACTTATTCGGGGAGCATAATCCGTCTGTGACGGCTCTTGTTAACTGATGCTGTAGGTCTTTTAAAAAAAAAACCAGTTGATATAAAGGTTATTGATGAGTACACAAAATTGTTACCCACTTAAGACAATGTAAGACTGTTACAGTCATTGACTTTTTAGTGTGCCGGGACTTTATGTCCTGAGAGCTAATGTCACGGCCCTAGTGTCGGCGTCAGCGTCCCGTCCCGTCTAGTCTTCAAAAACTTTAACCTGGTCTATATCTCGGGCACTGTTAAAGATACAGCCTTCCTACTTCCCGCATAGATACATCCTGCCAAGACCTTTCAATTGGGACAATGACCTTGTGACCTTGACCTTGGAGTTTGACCTACTTTTAAAAAACTTAAATCTGACCTATATCTTTGGCACTATTATATATAGAGCCTGGATATTTCACATATGGATACCTCATGACCTTGACCTTGAGACCATGACCTGTAACCTAGTGATCTTGACCTTTGACTCCTTTTTATGCTCCCCGAAGGGAGAGCATATAGTCGCCGCTTTGTCTGTCCGTCCGTCCGTCCTGTCCGTCCGTCATTCCGTCCGTCCGTCCGTCCGTCCGAAGTGATTTCTCCATAACCCTTGGGCCAAATCAAATGAAACTTACCATGTGAACTCCCTATGACATAATGCCGATGTACTTTTCCCGGTTTTTGGATTTGAGGCCTCGTCATGGGAAAAGGGGACTTAAGGTAAAATATAGTTTTTCTCTAATTTCTCCTAGTCTAATGGTCAGAATTTGATGAAATTTCATATTTGAGTAGTAAATCAGATGCCCTTGACAATAAACTATGTGAAATTTGGTTATAAGAATTATGTCATGCAAAAAGGGGGCTTAACATTTGCTAGCTTTATGTTAGCTCTGCATGGCATACATTTATTGTGACAATGCCTTATTCGGGGAGCATTGTCCGTCTCTGACGGCTCTTGTTTGACTTACTGTACATCATGTAAGTGACTATTTGTCTTTCTTTCACAAGCATTATTGCATCCTGCTTAACCCTTTCCCAAACAAGACCTGGTTTTGACGTCCCTAATAGAAAAGGCTTGGGAAAACATTGAAACAAAAGAAGAAACTGCTGATAACCAGCAGTTTCTCCTTTTGTCTCAACATTTTCTGTGCCATATTTTACACAAATCCCATCTTTGATAACTTCCATTTTGTCATTTGTGGCAGTTTTTGAAGTCGATCACCCTAAAACTTTGTCGTTTGGGAGAGGGTTAATTCTTTAACTCTTTCCCAAACAAGACCTGGTTTTGACGTCCTTATTAAAAAAGGCTTGGGAAAACATTGAAACAAAAGAAGAAACTGCTGATAACCAGCAGTTTCTCCTTTTGTCTCAATATTTTCTATGTCATATTTACACGAATTGTATCTTAAATAACTTCCATTTTGTCATTTATTTGGCAGTTTTTGAAGTGGATCACCCTAAAATTTTGTTGTTTGGGAAAGGGTTAAGCATTTATGAAGGGTAATTTATACTTGCAACAGAGCAACAGATAAGAGGAGATGGTGGGACTGGCTTTTCGAAACGCAATATTTCGTAAACATTCAACCACGCTCTTATTATGGGTACTGATTGGAATTTTCTCATCAAGATGATTCAAATGAGTACCCACAACATAGGGTTTGTATTTGAAATAACAAATTTAGAATGGTTTCCAACCCTCTTATTTGTTGCTCCGCAAGCAAGGAAGTATATAAACATACAGACTCAGATTTTGAGTAGGGTATAAATGTAGGTAATTATGTTCTTCTTGCAAGATAATGGCTTTGGAAAAAATTGTGAGAAATGAAAGAATTGCTTGTGACAAGCAATTTCTTCCTTTCCCACAATGTTTTCTTCCTTAAAAGACCAAAAGATGTAAAATTTTGTGTACAATGTACTTTAAATTGCTGTCTGTAACATCCTAGCAGTTTTTGTCGTCTGGTAAAGGGTTAATGTATGTAATTATGTTTTCCAGGGTTTTGTTCTGGGTGATCTTGCTGCTCTGGTAGCTCATGCAAAACGAGAAGCATTTAGGAGAATTGTCAAATTATGGTAGGTCAACTTTTATATGCATGTAGATTTGGGGTTGAAACTGGGAATATTTTATGCCCCATATCAAAAGATTAGGTGCATATTGTTTTTCTCATGGCTGTCTGTCCGTCTGTCTGTCTGTCTGTCTGAAAACTTAACATTTGCCTTTTCTCCAAAAGTATTTGACATACAAAGCTCAAATTTGGTATTCAACTTCCCTTTACTGATATCTATCTGTTCCATGCAATTTGACCTTCCTCAAGGTCATATGTTAACCCTAAACAACCCTTTACACGAAAACTTAACATTTTAGAAAAATGGCCATTTCGGGGGCATTGGTGTATCACAAACACATCTCGTTTTTTTAATCTTAATGTCTTGATCACCATGACAAACAAACAATGTGTAATAATGTTTATTTTTATTCTCAAATGTTGATACATAAGTATGTGACCTGTCATGCAAAAAAGGATCATCTTGGGAAGTCTGTAAAACAAAGGTATGAAAGACAAATTGATGCAGCATTTGGCACATGAAGCATAACTTGGCTCTCAACATCCCATGGCTGTATTAGGTAGTCATCTTGGGATAAAATTTATATATGATTCCTCTGTAAGCATACCAAACAACTGATGGTACACCACAAAAATATGAAAATGGACAAAATTGATGTGTTTTGCCACCGTCACTGAATAATTTAGAGTACCATTACCCTGTCTTTTTTGTTGCTCTGATATTCATGAAATATACTTCTGTTCAATTACTTATTAATTTAGCTATTAGTGATTATACTGTTTTGGGATTTCAACTGTCATTATTCGCTATTAATGAGTGTACTGTTGTGTACTCCCTTTTAGCTGTAAGGAGCGTGTCCGTCCATCTCTGCAAGAAGAAGAACATTTACGTGCTGCGGGTATCGTGGTCCAGCAGACAGACTTTCAGACAGCTTTAGACCAACTACAGGCTGCACACTCAGATGCCATTGGTGCTCCTAAGGTAATCATATAAACTAACCATAGAATGACATCTTATCCATGTCCCTCAAGGTAATCCTGACTTGGATGGGCATGTCAAGCTGGAAACTCTGGAGCAAGAAGATTTTAGCCTGATTTTAAGTTTTGTTGTTCTCATCACACATGTACATACATGTAGTTCAAAGTTGTGTAAAAATGATCCAAAGGAGCCCAGCTTAGTTCTTGGAAGAACTTTTATGATGGTCCTCTCTAGTGCTGCGGTATTTAACCCATTCCCATACATTTTCTACCAAAAAGATAAAGGCTTTGGAAAACACAGGATTGTCTGCTGCAACATCTTTGAATTTGAATGTAAGAAGTGTGTCCGTCCGTATCCACAATAAGAACATCTGGGTGCCGCAGGCATTGTGGTCCAGCAGACAGACTTTCAGACAGCTCTAGATCAACTTCAGGCTGCACATTCTGATGCCATTGGTGCTCCTAAGGTTATTTTTTAAATTCTTAGGATTGTCCCCTCTATTGCTGCAGTATTTTACCTTTCCCAGGGCACCCAGTAACCTATAAATACCTATAAATACCTATATTATCCTATATATCTGGACCTTACCTATAAAAACCTATAATATCACCCATTTTGCCCCAAATACCTATAAAAACCTATATTTTGTGTCTTGGGTAAGCGATGATTACAAATTTGAAACAAATACATCAAAAATAGCAGTTTTCTATGATTAAAAAGAAATTATTATCTATCAATATACAGTAGAAATTAGTATATATTCCTTTCAGACCTCTTTCAAACTTTTTAAAATGCCAGGGAAAGACTTGTCAAACATAATATTTATCATTGTTGAAGAAGCTTGCATGTATATTTTGTCATCTTTTACTGGTATTGACCATTTTATTCAGTGGATATGTGCCTTTTATGAACAGTTAAATTCTGTTCAAATAACTTTGTGCAAGTAATACTTATGGACAAATGAATTATGATATCTTTACATGAATGCAGGGGGGAGACCTTTGTAACTTTTTAAGCAGGTCAGTCTTGCTTCTGATATACAAAGCTAAGGTTGAGTTTCTGCCCTGAAGTTATCACATAGTCAGTACCAGTCTTCCATTTAGCTCTGAGGAAGATTAATGAATAGAGAACCTTCTTTTGTACTCACTGTTAATGACTAGAAACCAAATTTAGATAGAAATGTTTTAATTTTCATCTTGCTGTCACAGAGGCTGATTGAAATTTGTACATGGAGTTGCTTGCTGTATTATGTTTGTTAGAGACAGCCAGTATGCTTAAAGTTATACTTAATAAAATTAAGCATTTATTTTCAGATCACCTTAGCAATTAGTGCTAAATGTGAGGTATTGTGATTGCTAACCATGGCTATCCATCCATCTGCCTGTCCATAGACATATTCTCTCAAAAAATACGACAAAGTGTCTTGTTTGTAGCATCAGCCAAAGGCCTTGTGCGGAAATACTTTAAACCATTGTGGTATTATGAAAATTGGCCCTTGATGTTCTGGGGGGGGGGGGGGGTATCTTATTTCATATATGGACAAGGAAGGACAATCTACTTCTCCTGAATTGTTTTGCCTATGGCATTTAAAATCATTTAATGGTATGTGAAACCTCTACTGAAATAATTATTATCACAAATTTATGGTATGATGAAAACTGGCCTTATGTTGTGGGGTATCAGACTTTATATAGGAATAAAGAGGGAACTCTTGTAAACTCTCCTTCACCTAAATTGTTTTGCTTAGGGCTTTAAGCTTGGTATAAAGAATTGTCTTATGGCCCTCTGACAATACTTTTCAAATTATATTGGTACAATTAAAAGTGGCCCTGTGTGTTAGAGTATCAGACTTCATATACAGACAAAGCAGGAAATCTTACACAATCTTCTACTCCTGAATCATTTGACCTAGGGCTTTCAATATGCTGTGTAGAACCACCTCATGGCCCTCTACCAATATCCTTCAAAATATTATTGTACAATAACAATTGATCATATGTTGTTTGATATTTTATTTCATGAGAGACAAAGTAGGAAATCATGCATATTCTTTTCCTCTTTTAGAAACAGTTTGGCCTATGTCTTTGCAATTTGGTTTGTAGAATTGTGTTAATTCAGGCCCACCACCAAAGCACATCAAAATGCTTTGGTTCTGTGAAATTTGCCGTATGTAGTAGAATATTTTTTTTCATTCATCTTCTACTCCAAAACTATTGAACCAATGACTTTCAAATGTGGTGTGTAGAATTGTCTAATGATCCCCCCCCCCCTCAAAAGACTTCAAAGTTTTGTAGTATTATGAAATTTGGCTCTATGTTGTGGAGAGATTCCATATCAGATTCCAATTATAGAGACAAAGAAATTAGAAGGAAATCTAAAGCAAACTTCTCTTGACAAATCATCTTTTCAGAGACCCCATATTGAGGTTTTTGCATTTATCATGGTAGCATGACTCTGCCAAAATTCTTCAATTGCCTTCTTGCAATAAAAATTGGCTGGAAGTTGTGGGTCTAGGATGAGTTAGAAGGTATCAAAAACAATAATTTCCTCGAAGCCTCAATGTTCTTTTCGATGAGAGATAAATGGCCTTTTTTACTCTCATGTCCAAATAAGTTTATTCTATTTTCTGGAACACCTTAATTTTCAGAACAGAAAGCAATAGCTGATAAATGGCTGTCTTGTCTGTTTCTCTTGTTGTCCTAGTAATAATAGAGAGCTGGAATGTAGTGGTCGTAGAGAAATGATTAAATATGATATATTATCCTATATTTCTTTCTAACCGATACCTATATTTTTGGGACATACCTATATTTTTGACACCATAAGTCACTGGGCACCCTGCTTTCCCAAACAGCAAAATTTTAGGGTAATCTTATTCAAAAGCTGCTGCAGACCACAAAATGAATTTTGTTAAAGATTGGATTTGTGTGCAAAATAGCATTGAAAATATTGGGACAAAAGAAGAAAATGCTATTGATCAGCATTTTCTTCTTTTGTCTCAATGTTTTCCCAAGCCCTCTCATCTAGGGACATCAAAACCATGTCTTGTTAGGGAAAGGGTTGAATGTTTTATTCCGCAGATACCCAATGTTACTTGGGACGATGTTGGAGGGTTGTTTGATGTAAAAACAGAAATCCTAGACACCATACAGCTGCCTTTACAGTTCCCGGAACTATTGGCTGCGGGTCTTCGGAGATCAGGTATGGCTTATGTCATTTAATTCTGGGTGAAAACAGTCATTTAGGATACCAACATTTTCTAGAATAAGTTTTCAAGTTTTCTTTTTTTATTTTGATTTTTCTTACAAAATTAAACTTAAAGGGTTTATGCATTTTCTGCAACCCCATTTTGGTTTGTCTTATTATCCTATATACCTCATGAAGGCTTTTTATGATGCATGGATGCACTCTTTCACTACACTTTTTCATTTGATTTTTTCTGAGTAATGACAACAAAAAGAAATGTTGCAAGTAATATTTATCATGTGCAGTTTTCAATTTGTATTAGTCAAACACATTTACATTTATTTTTAGTGAAGAATTAATATCAGGTATATTCTCCCTCTACAGGTGTGTTGCTATATGGACCACCAGGTACAGGCAAAACTCTGCTGGCCAAGGCTGTAGCTACAGAATGTTCTCTCAACTTTCTCAGGTAAACTCATTTTAACCCATTACCAAATTAACCCATTATCAAATTTTGGACTGTTCCAATTTGAAAGATGTTGCAGACGACAATTTCAAGTTGATGAAATTTTAAAACTATTTCCATTTTTGGTTGGAAAACACTGTGGAAAATGAAGAAATTGCTTGTCGCAAGCAATTTCTTCATTTTCCACAATGTTTTCCTAAGCCTTTTCTTGTGAGGGAGTCAAAAGGCATCACTGTGTGGTAATGGGTTAACCCTTGTTGTGCAGAGTTTGAAGGAGCAAAATGTGTAAAGTAAGGCTAGATCGAATGATAATGAAAATTAAAATATCCATGTTTTATGATATAAATTCAGATTTATTATGATGAACATTTAAAAAGGTGGATATATTTTTAATTCTTGTACTGTAAAATTTAAGATTGGTCCAAATAGAAGGGTCTTACAGTTCAGTTAATAAATCCATTGATAAGGGAGAAAACATCAATAGTTTTAGGTTAACCAAACTTGTCCATGTGTGGTTTTCGAAAGGTACACCTGTCTGAAAATTGAACTACAACTGTTGCATTACTCTTTTAAAATCTGCATTTCAGTGTAAAAGGTCCAGAGCTGATAAACATGTATGTTGGACAGAGTGAAGAAAATATCAGAGAAGGTAATTATGATGATTTTGATAATTTAAAGTTTAACCCACTCCCACACATCAACTCCTTTTGAGTCCTATAAAGAAAAAGGCTTTGGAAAACATTGTGGAAAATGAAGAAATTTTATTGGCTTAAAATTGTCGTCTGCTATATCTTTCAGTTTGGACCTGTCTAAAATTTTGTTGTTTGGTAATGGGTTAAAGAGTTGTAGACTTTTATCAAATACTTGAATGCAAAATTCAGACTTAATTTAGGGTTAATTCACGTTTTTGAGGTCGTTAACATTCTCAAAGGCCCAAAAAATGCGTTATCGCCTGAGATCGGAGGTCGAAGGCGATAACCCATTTTGTGGGCCTCTGAGAATGTTAACGACCGAAAAAACGTGAATTGACTCTATTATTGCATAAAATATGAATAATTTGCAAAGAAATATAAAAAATAAGACGAATAACTAAACAACTTTGTGAAAATTTAGCCACATTTACACCGACAGATACCAGAGTTTTCCGGCATTCGACTCGACATATATCGAGTAAGTACGATATCCACTTCATGGGCCGTTAAATTTTCATCGTGTAGCTATGTAGTCAAGTTTCATCGCATTTTTACTGACATAATCTTCATTTGGGTAGGCGAAATCTTAACAATATTCGACTTAGTTTTCTTTTGGAAACATACTCTGGATATTCTAACGTTCATTTCAGTGCGAGTAATAAATTAAAAGGTCGGAATTTCCGAGGTAGATCTCTGGACCGTCTGGTTCGTTTCAGACATTCGTTCATTTCAATAAAAACAAAGTTGTAAAGGAAAAATTGCAGTAACTAAAAGAAAGAACAAGAAACACATAGGCTTACCACCACATTTGACCTAGACCACAACCACTCAATATTCTAATTTCTATCCTTCCATGTCCACGAAATCCACTTTTAGTTTAAAATCTGTCAGCTGCCCGTTTGTTTACTTTTTGATTCCAAGAATTAAACCTACGTCACTAGCCTATATTACGTCATCAGATATGGTTACCCTGGGAGACCTAGTTTACTATTTATTGGGATGTAAACTGGAAATAGGGTCTTACAAAAATTTACATCGCAGAAAAGGAAAATGACAAATTTCGGCTTTATTTTCAATTTTCTGAAGCACTCACAACAAATCCCCGATCGAGGATATTTGAGTGCAAAACCGGTCCGATATCGCACGTGAATCTGCCGATTAATGCACGATTTCTCTGGATATCCGCCCGTTTTCTGCCCGTTATACAATGCCAATAACAGACTGAAAACACACATTTTAGGCAATAATTGTTGTTAAAGACGAGACATTTAGGATTTAGAAATATGTTGAAATTTAAAGATCATTCATGGCATGTGTACATAAATATTTTCATGTTTTACAATAATATGTATGCTCTACCATAAAATGGTTATGGTGTCATCAGATAATTGAAGAAAATTCTGATAACCAGTACTTTCCCCTCAATATTTACTTTCTATTTACATTATACAACCCATCATTAGCACTGAAGGGCCAGAGGCGAAATTTGAAAAGTGACAGTAATTCCTAAACTGTGTTACATTTCCATTCCAAATACAAACATGAGCATTTTGAACGGTTTAGAATTTTGAATTAACGCATACTTATGGAAATATTTGACAAAAATGTTAAAAATTACCTCCCTTGTATATGAATATAGAGTAAAATAATAATAATTATTTATTATTTAAAATAATAAATAATATCTTGAAGCATAATCTTGAAATCCGGTATGGTGAATCACCTTAAGTGAGGTGTATTTACAATTGTGTGTAATTTAATGCATTTCGTATGACTAGAAAGAAGTGTTTTTATGATGGGTCATATACCTTAAAAAGATATTTTGCTTCTTTGTTATTTCCAACATCTACAACAGCTTTCAATTTGGACCAATATGAAATTTTTTTGTTTTGGAAGTGATGACTATATTCCTCTTCTACCATGTATTGTATTTCAGTGTTCAAGCGAGCTAGGAGTGCCACACCATGTGTTATATTCTTTGATGAGTTAGATTCCCTGGCTCCTAACAGAGGGAAGAGTGGTGACTCAGGGGGAGTCATGGATAGGTGAGATTACTAAATCTATTACCAGACAACAAAATTTTAGATTTGTCGAAATTCAAAGGTGATGCAGACAACAATTTCAAGTGAATGAAATTTTGTATTTTTGGTCTTTTAGCATAGAAAACATTCTGGAAAATAAAAAAGTTCTTCATTTTCCACTATGTTATTAAAAGCATTTTTCTTGAGGGGCGTCAAAAAGCATCATTGTGTGATAATGCTTTTTTTAAAGGTTGTTCAAAGAAATTGATTAAAATCAAAGGCTAAATCAAGGCTAAATCTTTATAATTCTTCCCCTGATCTTCTTGATATATGACAGGAATGTGCATTTGGTAAAGGGCTTTTTTTTTTCTAGGTAAAAAAAACCCATCTTTCGGGTTAACCTTTTTTCAGGTCCATTTCTCAAGAATTATCAAAGATTATAAACTTCAATCTTGGTATGGGTGTTTTCATCACAATGGGGGAGGGGGAGCTAGAGCAACGTCGGGCATTATCGACAGTCGGCAGTTATCGTCAGTTCTTTGATATAACCTTTATTTCGTAGAAAGATGAGCAAAATGTATTCCTGTGACGTAATATATGACATAATTTGTTTGTTTTTTCAAGTTCTATCGATTGAAGTAAGATCACAAACAAACAATCAGTAAGTAAAATCTTACATCTCACGAATTTAACTCTGATAAACTGTGCCGTAAGGAGGGTGTGTTTTTCACTTACATGTAGCGCGCATACTGCAGTGTGGTTTTGTGTGGTTTTAAACTCGGATAGATGTTTTACTTGAAGAATAATGTTCTAGTAACCAAATCGAGCGTGTATTGTTCAACATAATGCATTTCATAGGGTTGTCGATATATACCGACATCTATTCTTGTGATCGGCAATTATCGACAGATTAAAAAATAAAGCAAATAAAAGATAGTCCTTTGCACTTTTCTCCAAAGAAATCAAAGTAATTGTCCTGAAAAGTTTGCCAACAATATTGAAATATTGTGAGAAGGAGAGAAAATACAGGTAAAAATATTTTCTCCGAGTTTCAACATTGCCATTAATAAGTGGTGTCGATAACTGCCGATCTCGACGGAAATGGATTCCTGGTTCTGCACATTTTCTGTGTGAAATTGAAATTATTACTGGTCCGAAAAATAGATAAATACCTCAAAATGTCAGGATAATGCTACTTAACACTCAGGTGATAATAATACACAGGTAAGAATATTTTCTCTGAGTTTTAACCTAACCATTAATAAGTGTTGTCGATAACTGCCGAAGAATGTCGGTAACTACCGATCAGACTTGTATGTAGGGAAATGAAAATTTTACGCTTGTGTTATTTTTACAACACCGTAGGTGCGTATAAATTGTCCAATCAGATGTTAATACATGGGATTTTCCAACAACACGTCACTGGAAGGTAATACTTTTGATACTGATCGCTTTCAAACGTTAAAGTGTCGATAATACCCGACGTTGCTCTATTGGTAAGCCTAAAAATAATTTTAGCGTAACTAGAATCTATGGCCTTTTTTTATACGCCCGAAGGGTCGGATTATGTTATGGCCCTGTCTGTCTGTCCGTCCGTCCGTTAGCAATTTCTTGTGTGCACAACTACTCCTACAGTTTTGATCGGAATTTGATCAAACTTGCCACAATGAATCTTCATGGTGTGTAGTTGTGCACACCGCTTATGGAATTCAGATAACTCTTTTTGTTCTTGAATTATTTGCCCTTGAATTTAAAAAATGCACATTTTTTTGTGTGCGCAACTCTTCCCACAGTTTTGATCAGAATTTTATCAAACTTGCCACAATGAATGTCCATGGTGTGTAGTTGTGCACATAGCTTACAGAATTTAGATAAATGTTTTCGTTCTTGAATTATCTGCCCTTGAATTTAAGGAAAAATGCCCATTTTTTCATGTGCGCAACTCCTACAGTTTCAACCAGAATTTAATCAAACTAGCCACAATGAATCTTTATGGTGTCTGGTTGTGCAAACAAAATTTTGATAACTTTTCATGTTTGAATTATCTGCCCTTGAATTGAAAAAATGGGCATTTTTACTGACAAGTCCCTCTCAGGCGTATATGTGCCGCTCTGCGAAGCTCTTCTTTGACTTATGATTTAATTGAAAATCTGATTTTGTAGCAATGATGTGTTATCATTTTGTTTACAGGGTTGTTTCCCAATTACTATCAGAGTTAGACGGTCTTAATAAAGCTTGTGATGTGTTTGTGATTGGTGCCACAAATAGACCCGATCTCCTGGACCCTGCATTACTCAGACCTGGCAGGTAATGTCAATTTTAATAGCCCTCTTTGTTGATCCATTTTGTTCTCTGATAGCTTCTTGGTGATTTGTAGCAATCATTAGAGAGCATCATGGATCCAGATCTGGCTGCACTTTGCTACAAGCCTATTTAAAAACATGGTAGTCTCAAATGCTTTAACAGATGACGAAATGTTAGACTAGTCCAAACATTTTCAAAGGGTATATGTAGGAATCACCCTGTCTCCAAATGACTTGA
Organism: Fragum sueziense; assembly: GCA_963680895.1. Classification (NCBI taxonomy): domain Eukaryota; kingdom Metazoa; phylum Mollusca; class Bivalvia; order Cardiida; family Cardiidae; genus Fragum; species Fragum sueziense. The sequence goes on from OY804593.1 coordinate 69,113,675, forward strand.
TGGATTTTGATGAGAATTCACATAGACAACATGACTTGGGCATTTGCATGACATGATTATTTGCTCTTGGAAGTCAACCAATGGAGATGTGATTTTGAATGTGTGACTGGCGCCGGAATGGAGGGGGGGGGGGTACTTGGGCATTGTATAAGTCTGATATGCGACAATTCTTGTTTTGTCTCTCTAGGTAGAAAATATTGTGGGGAATGAAGAAATTGCTTGTCACAAGCATTTTTTTCATTATCCACAATGTTTTCCAAAGCCATTTTCTCATGGGGTGTCAATGTGTAGGCAAGTGTTTAGGGCCCTTTTTGGTGATCCAGGCTCATATTCAATTTATGTTACAGGTTTGACAAACTGCTGTATTTGGGTGTGAGTGAGGACAACCAGTCACAAGTGAAAATTTTGGAAGCTCTGACTAGAAAGTAAGTCAGCACAGTTAGTTATAGATCATCTGTGATCCATTCTAAGGAGACAAGGGCCTTAGCCATGGCACAGTTGATGTCTCGTGTACAATCCACGGCTGGGTTGAATATTCTTTCTGAGCCTCGGCCATAGAACAGCTTGTACCATGTCAGAGTCTTAATCATAGGGTCAATGGTTCTATACTCGACTGCAGCAATTATCCTTCCTGACATTTGTCACCTACCAATGGTTATGTGATGTTAAAACTAGGTCATTTTGGACTTTGACCATGACCTTGAATAGTTTAATATTAGGAATGTCTCTGATGTGGGTCATCACTAAGTGATTGGTTATTGTATAGCTTGATGACATTATTATCTCCATTCTATTGATGCAATTTAGGACATGTGTGAGAATTTGAAAATCAGCCCTTTCCATGACAAAACAATTTTTGGGTAATCCAATTTGAAAGTACTTCCATACGACAAAAGGTGTGTTGATAAAGTAAGAATTTGTGCAAAAATTAGCAAAGAGAATATTGAGGTAAAAGGAGAAAATGCTGATTATCAGCATTTTCTTCTTTTGCCTCAATGTTTTCTCAAAGTCTTTTTTATTAAGGATGTCAAAACCAAAAGCGTCAAAACATGTTTTTATTGTCCTCCTTCAAGGTTCAAACATGCAGCTGGACTTGACTTGGATGCTGTGATCGACAAATGCCCCTTTAACCTGACTGGAGCAGATTTCTATGCACTGGCTTCTGATGCAATGCTCAATGCTGTGAAAAGGAAAATAGATGCTTTGGAAAAGGGTAAGGTCTTTCACAAACTTTCATCGAAACACAAACTATTTTACAATGACAATTTAACATTTCATGAAAAATTGTATGCAATAAGTAGAAAAACATTCAAAATGAACATATTTTTTTAGCTCACCTGAGCACGATAGTGCTCATGGTGAGGTATTGTGATACCGCTGTGTCCGTCGTCCATCGTCCGTCGTCAGTCGTCCGTCTTCCGTCAACCTTTGGCTTGTGTGCACTCTAGAGGCCACATTTTTTGCCCAATCAACCTGAAATTTGCTCAGAATGATTGTCTTGATGAAATTTCGGACAAGTTCGAAATTGGGTCATCTGGGGTCAAAAACTAGGTCACGGGATCAAATCTTAGAAAAACCTTGTGTGCACTCTAGAGGCCACATTTTTTGCCCAATCAAGCTGAAAATTGATCAGAATGATTGTCTTGATGAAAGCTCGGACGAGTTTAAAATTGGGTCATCTGGGGTCAAAAACTAGGTCACGGGGTCAAATCTTAGAAAAACCTTGTGTGCACTCTAGAGACCACATTTTTTGCCCAATCAAACTGAAATTTGCTCAGAATGATTGTCTTGATGAAATCTCGGACGAGTTTAAAATTGGGTCATCTGGGGTCAAAAACTAGGTCACAGGGTCAAATCTTAGAAAAACCTTGTGTGCACTCTAGAGGCCACATTTTTTGCCCAATTAACCTGAAATTTGCTCAGAATGATTGTCTTGATAAAATCTCGGACAAGTTTGAAATTGGGTCATCTGGGGTCAAAAACTAGGTCACGGGGTCAAATCTTAGAAAAACCTTGTGTGCACTCTAGAGGCCACATTTTTCCCCCAATCAACCTGAAAATTGATCAGAATGGTTGTCTTGATGAAATCTCGGACAACTTCGAAATTGGGTGATCTGGGGTCAAAAAGTAGGTCACGGGGTCAAATCTTAGAAAAACCTTGTGTGCACTCTAGAGGCCACATTTTTGCCCAATCAACCTGAAATGTGATCAGAATTATTGTCTTGATAAAATCTCGGACCAGTTTGAAATTGGGTCATCTGGGGTCAAAAACTAGGTCACATGGTCAAATCTTAGAAAAACCTTGTGTGCACTCTAGAGGCCACATTTTTTGCCCAATCAACCTGAAAATTGATCAGAATGATTGTCTTGATCAATTCTCGGACAAGTTTGAAATGGGTCATCTGGGGCCATAAACTAGGTCATGAGGTCAAATCTTTGTAAAACCTTGTGTGCACTCTAGAGGCCACATTTTTTGCCCAATCAACCTGAAATTTGCTCAGAATGATTGTCTTGGTGAAATCTTGGACAAGTGCGAAATTGGGTTATCTGGGGTCAAAAACTAGGTCACAGGGTCAAATCTTAGAAAAACCTTGTGTGCACTCTAGAGGCCACATTTTTTGCCCAATCAACCTGAAAATTTATCAGAATGATTGTCTTGATAAAATCTCGGACAAATTTGAAATTGGGTTATCTGGGGTCATAAACTAGGTCATGAGGTAAAATCTTTGTAAAACCTTGTGTGCACTCTAGAGGTCACATTTTTGCCCAATTATTCGGCAATCAACCTGAAAATTGATCAGAATGATTGTCTTGATCAATTCTAGGTCACAAGGTCAAATCTTAGTTAAACCTTGTGTGCACCCTAGAGGTCACATTTTTTGTCCTATCAACCTTATTATATCAGGTGAGCGCTTCAGGGCCAATGGCCCTCTTGTTTAATTTTTAATATATGGACAATCAGGATTTTGACAGTACATGTGATTTAAATGGACATCTCTCCCCACAATTTTTCTAAAGCTATTTTTTATGCCACTGTATTGAAAGATGGAAGGGATATTGTTTTACTCGTGCCCATCTGTCTGTCTGTCTGTCTGTTTGTCCATCCGAAAACTTAACATTGGCCATTTTGGGGGCATTTGTGTTTCACAAACACATCTTGTTTTTATGCAAACTATTTGTTCATGTTCATATTGTGCCCTTGTTTATTGAAACAAATTTACACTTTCCATAAGCACAAGTCATCTTAACCCTTTCCCAAGCACTATGGTTTAAGGATGATCCAATTCAAAAGCTGCTACAGATGTGTCGAAGTAGACATTGATAAAGATAGCAATCATGTCCAATATAGCACTAATCAGCATTATATCCTTTTCCCTAAATATTTTCTAACATACGATGCACACAAATCCAATCTTTATCAACATCAATGTTGTTTTCTGCAACAGCTTTTGAATTGGATCATGCTAAAATTTTGCCATTAGGGAAAGGTTGAACTGCGTTTGTGTCTGCTATAACCCTTTCCCGAACGACAAAATTTTAGGGTGGTCCAAATTGACCAAACGCCAATCGACAGATCGCTCCGCCTAACATAGAATTTAGTACAAACAGTGTGTTCGTTTATAGGGAACAATTTTATCCAGTTAATTGTGAAGTAAATTTGGACAAATAGAATAGTATTTCGTAGGAATTGTTATAAAATTTGGTAACTACGGCTTAATGTAAGCCGTAGTTACAAGATTTTATAACAACACTGACGGTTTATCAAAACATATGGTAAACCTAATCTATTGTTAGCACAAAATTCTTTGCAATTGGCATGTCGAATGTTTTGATTGTCAGTCGATAAATCGATACAATAACGCGTGCAACGAAGAACAATTGGGGCATGACATTTCTCTGATCGCCCATTGGCTAAGATGTTTTTGATTGACAGTCGGCGTTTGGTCAATTGAAAGCTGTTACAGATGACAAAAAGGATGTACATAAAGATAGTATTCATGTATGAGATGGCCTAGAAAATATTGAGGCAAAAGAAGAAAATGCTGATTATCAGCATATTCTTCTTTTTTTCTAAATATTTTCCAAAGCAATTTATATTCAGGACGTTAAAACCAGGTCTTGTCTGGGAAAGGGATGAATTATTAGTCCCCCACTGGTTACCGGTTGGGGACTGTAGGTTTGCTCGATTCTGTCCGTCCTTCCGTCTGTCCGTCACACTTTTGTCCGGGCCATATCTTCTAAACCATATTTGTTAGCAACTTCAAACTTGGTACACTTATAGATCTCATTGAGGTGAAATGTCATGTTTAAGAACTGTTACTCTGCCACGCCCACTTTTTGAGTTATTGCCGTTTGTTGTTTTTATTCTTATATTCTTGTCCAGAACACATCTACTAAACCATACGCTATAGCAACTTCAAACTTTGTACACTGATAGATCTCATTAAGGAGAAGTTACATGCTCAAGAAAAAATTTTAAATTTGTTACTTGCCATGCCCACTTTTTGAGTTATTGCCCTTTGTAGTTTTAATCCTTACTTTTTTGTCCAGACCATATCTCCTAAGCCATTAATGCCAGCAACTTCAAACTTGGTACACTTATAGATCTCATTAAGGAGAAGTGTCATTTTCAAGAATCGTTACTGCCATGCCCACTTTTGGAGTTATTTGTCCTTGGTTGTTTTTACCATTATGTTTTTGTTCGGGACATATTGTCCAAAACCTAAAGTGCCAGCAACTTCAAACTTTGTATACAGTTATAAATCTAGTAAGTAGGAAATATATCATAAGAAAGTAGTTTTGTTATCCGGTGGGGGACTCCTGTATTGCATCGCAATACCACATGCACTTGTCTTTCATATGATTGCATATTTATTGCAGGTTTAACCCAGGATCAGACAGTTACTGTAGATATGCAAGATTATGTGTATGCCATAGACAATCTTACTCCTTCAGTGACTGAGGGTGAATTACATAGATATAAACAATTGAGAGAACAGTTTAGTGTGGGTAGCTGATATAATGACAGCCTTTGAAAATGAATTGTTATTGTGTTTTCTAAGAGATTAATTTAACCCATTCCCAAATTATGATGACTTTTTATGCTCCACAAGGTACAGGCTTTGGAAAACATTATGAGAAATGAGGTAATTGCCTGTTTCAAGCAATTCTTCATGTCTCACAATGTTTTCTACCCCGAAAGACCAAAACATGTACATGTAATAGTTTATTCACTTGAAAATGTCCTCTGCATCATCTTGGAATTTAGATAAGTTTTAGATGTTGCCATCTTGTAATGGGTTAAGCCTTTCCCAAACAACAAAATTGTAGGGTAAACCACTTCAAAAACTGCCATAAATGACAAAATGAAAGTTATCAAAGATAGTATTTGTGTAAAATATGGCATAGAAAATATAGAGACAAAAGGAGAAACTGCTGGTTATCAGCAGTTTCTTCTTTTGTTTCAATGTTTTCCCAAGCCTTTTCTATTAGGGGCGTCAAAACCTGGTCTTGTTTGGGAAAGGGTTAAGGATCATGTAAGCGCCATAGACAACATTACATTTAACTTAGTTACAGAGCAGGTAACAGAGATTTGTACTTTGGTTATGAATTAGTTGTTGTTATTGTTCCGTGTCTTTACCAAGAATTAAAATCTACCAGTAATGACCATGTCTAGTTATTGAAAAGTCTGATTGTTGTTTAGTCCTTTTCCCTGAATGTTTACCAATGTGGTCTTTTCTAGGGAGGCAAATTCCAGGGATAATTTTGGAGAGCTACAAATAACCCTTTCCTTTCAAACTATAGATGTGCAGACTTTGTACAAGATCCTTATCTGCCCTGCGTTCAGTAAAACAAAACGTTAGAAGCTACCGTTTTTTTCACTAACAAGTCTTACTGAACGCTCTGCTATCGTTAGCTGCCCATAGTCTGGGTTCCCTCCTTCTTTTCGCAGTATGGAAAGTAGGGAACCAAACTAGCCGCCATTTATGTTAGCTTTGGCACACCACCTTCAAATCTGTGAGCCAAATTGTGCAAACGATAGGAGTAAACAGGTCGTTCAGTAGAAAACTGTTACGTATCGGTAGCTCAATGAGCTATCGTTTTGTCTTACTGAATGCAGGGCTGTTGTTCTGTAGGCTGTTGCACAAGCTATTGATAAGGGGTCTAGAAAAAATTGACTAGTATATCTCCCATAACTTTCATGCTTTTTGGTGCACATAAAAGAAAAAGGTCAGAAAATTATTGAGGCATTAGAAGATAATGCTGATAATCAGTAACTTCTCCTTTTACCTCAATACTTTCTGGGCTACATGGTACACAAATCCCATCATTTTGAACACACAATGTTCTTGTCAGCAGATTCCAGAAGCATTCAAATAGAAACAGCTAATATTGCTGCTGTTTGGGAAAGGGTTAACCCATTATCAAATCGCAAGATTTTAGACTGGTCTAAATTCAAAAGTGTTGCAGACGACAATTTTATGTAACTGAAATTTTACATTTGTTTGTCTTTCTGTATAGAAAACATAGTGGAATATGGAGAAATTGCTTGTCACAAGCAATTTCTTCAATTCCTGTGATGTTTTCCAAAGCCTTTATCCTGTGAATAGTGTGGTCACAGTCTCGTTTTAAAAATACTGCCTCTATCTGATTCTATGTAATAACGAGTAATTTACAAACGGCATTTTCAGCCTAAATAACACATTAAATTGCCAAAAAGTGTGTAAAAACTTACAGCTAAATAGTTATATTTTATTATGATAAAATACTTTTACCTTATACACTTTCTTTTCGTGTTAAATCTCTATTTGAAAAAGTGGGTCAACTCTGCGTTTCTTTGTTTGAACTCGGTCGTTACCTTAGAAGGACGCGTGGGTATGTGTGATAAAATTGCTTTGGCACTGCCATTTCTTAACGAATTTTCATAAATCTTATATCAAATTAAAGAGGAAAAATAGATCTATTCATCCGTGTATGTTAATACGATAAACCGATGAATTATGAGTCGATGATTAGGTATTCAAAATAGGTCATTTTACTCGGCTTCAAATGGCAAGAACTATGCGGCAGAAAAGCCTATAAATGTTCTTCAACATCCTATCTATTCAAATAATAAAACATCTTGTGCTTTTAGCTTAGCGCATTCAAGCGCAAAGGCTTTAACAATGGGAAGTGATTTTCAATTCCCCGTGATTTATCGATAATTTCTGTCTAAACTCCATTCATCCTAAATTTATTCATAAATGTTGACAACAGTGACTCAAAGAATATTCTTGCAAAGTTTGGTTGAAATTGGCCGAATGGTTGATTTGTTAAGAATGATATCATGATTTCTCAAAGTTCGATAAGCCTTGCCCTGCCACACCCACATTTTTTGACGAATCAAAATATCGCGAACATTCTTTGAATATGGTCATCCAAGGGATATTCCTGTAAAGTTTTGTCAAAATTGGCCCGATGGTTAAAGAGAAGGTGTTTCAAGGAATTATGGGCGAACAGACGGACGGACGGACGGTGAGTGACCACAATAGCTCATCTTGAGCACTTCGTGCTCAGTCCAAAAGGATTTACAAAATCGGCGTTTCTCATGGGCTTCCTAACATCCATTTAACCCTTTCCCAAACAGAAATATTTTATGGTTATCCAACTCGAAAGTTGTGACAGGCGACAGAATGAGTGTAAAGGAAAATAAGATTCTTTCGCCTCAATCTTTTCACCTTCAATAAAATCCGTTCAGGACGTCAAAACCAGGTCTTGTTCGGGAAAGGGTGAGGCAGCCAAAAATTAGATTGAATTCAGAGGTTGCAAAATGGACATGTTCAAATGTATGGTGCTCTTTTGGGTCAATGTTTTGAAAGCCTATTTCTTCATGAACCAGAGATATAATGTTAATAATCGATCACTTGAAAGTTTGAATTATTATTTTTTGTTTGAAATTCCTATTTTATATGTCGTAAAATCTTGTTTTTATCAGAGGCAATGGCACGGAAATGATATGCGCACAATGAAGCGCAGAAAATATTTACGCAAAGGGAGAAAATGTTGGTTATCGGCATGTTCTTCTTTTGTCTCAATGTTTTCCAAAACCTTTTCATATATGATCGTGAAAATCATGTCTTGTTCGGGGAAGGGTTGAAATAATGTAACAAATATTTGTGACCCGTCGCGCTAAAAGGGACCTTATCGGCTGTGTGAAAAATATCGACCCTAGTCAGTCTGCGCATTCCGCGCAGCCAGACTTGGGCCGACACTTTTCACTTGTATGTAATTTTCTAAATCCAGAATGTTTTCCCTATCTTACTATACATCCATTTTTCACATACGGGTTCTGGTTGACCTGTGCTGAGTCTGGCAAGTTTGTCAAAATTTGAATTTTTGGAGTTTGGATAAGGTCCCTATTAGCATGACGGGTCACATTTATATAATTGTTGTTGGGTAGAAATTGAAGAACTAAATTGTTTGGTAGAATAATTTCATCCTTTGTAAAACTTCAAAGGGGTGTAACTATTTTATTAAATGTCCGATTTTAAAAACGTAAGCAGTTCTGAGTTCCTCTCATTCAGACCTTGAAAATTATATATAATTTGTTGAAGTTCTTTGAAAAATAAAAAATAACATAATTCGGCAGAATTATCTCCCCTTTGTAAAAATCTGAATAAGCATTATTCCATAATGCAATGTCCGATTTTCACAATTCAACCAGTTTTATGTTTCTCTCAATATTCTCTGTAAGCTGGTATATATTTTGTAGGGGCTGGAACACTTTTGGAAAAAAGTGTGACCACCCTACTGTGAAGTGCCCAAAGGCGTCATGTCATCACTGTGTGGCATTTTCTGAAGCCTTTTCTTGTGTGGTGTCAAATATTGTCACTGTGCAGGAATGTGTTAAACATCCAAATCCTACTATAAATATATGTGTTATGTTAATCCATTACCAGAAGGAACAAGATGTGTTTGTGAAACACAAATGCCCCCGAAATGGCCATTTTTTTCTAAAATGTTAAGTTTTCGTGGAGTAAAGGGTTATTTAGGGTTAATGGATGACCTTGAGGAAGGTCAAATTGCATGGAACAGATAGATATCATTGAAAGGAAGTTGCATACCAAATTTGAGCTTTGTATGTCATATACTTTTGGAGAAAAGGCAAAAGTTAAGTTTTCGGAGTAAAAGGTTAAGTTTTCGTAGAGTAAAGGGTTGATAAGGGTTAAGGGATGACATTGAGGAAGGTCAAATTGCATGGAATAGATAGATATCATTGAATGGGAGTTGCATACCAAATTTGAACTTTGTATGTAAAATACTTTTGGAGAAAAGGCAAAGGTTAAGTTTTCGGAGTAAAAGGTTAAGTTTTTGTAGAGTAAAGGGTTGATAAGGGGTAAGGGATGACCTTGAGGAAGGTCAAATTGCATGGAACAGATGGATATCATTGAAAGGAAGTTGCATACCAATTTGAGCTTTGTATGTCAAATACTTTTGGAGAAAAGGCAAAGGTTAAGTTTTCGGACAGACAGACGGACGGACGGACGGATGGACAGACAGACAGACGGACACGAGTAAAACAATATTTTTCACAATGATTTTCATTTTTCAAAGCCTATTTTTGTAAAGGAGTCAAAAGGCATTGTTGTGCAGTAATGGGTTAACGCGATGTGGACATAAATACCAGAAATATAGAGAGAGATGATTATACATATATCATGTTTGGGCCTATAACAAGAGCTGTCCCAGGACAGCAAAGGGAGACTTTCAAGTGCTGGATAGTGAAAAATATTGTAATTATTCTAATAAATGCCCGGGCGTGTATTAGAAACATGGTCGATAGAAAAGTAGGGGGTGGGCATATATTAGAGGTATTCTAATTTTGTAAGTCAAAATTTGCAAATCAAGTGTCAATTCATGGACTTGACGTTCAGTTACTCAAATTTGGCAAAGTTTTGTTATAAGGACTGCAAAATATATTTCTATAAAATTCTGTCCATGCAAACATATTGAGGGCTAGACATCCTCTTTTTCATTGCTTTTGGAAATGATATTTGTTCATGACTTACATTATTTCAATCTATAATCTGGGTTGGGCGTTTAATAGAATCATCCTTTTTTGCTAAAATTGTGCTTGAAATAAGCAGATTTTCAGTTCAGATTTGGGGATGGGCGTTTATAAGAATATGGGCATTTATTAGAATAATTACGGTTGTAAAAATAGTGAAAGATATCAAGTGCTGGATAGCGAAAAATACTAAGTCGGAAAAGGGTAAAAATTCTGTTTGCTGGATAGTGAAAAATACTAAGTCGGAAAAGGGTAAAAATTCCGTTAAGTTAAATGCCAGAGTAACAATCTTTGCCTTGAGGCTTGTATTATGGTCTCAAAAGCATGTGCAAAGTTTCCGAGCATTAGCAGAAACAGAGATTTGACAAACTTACACATGAAAACTTAACCAAACTGTGAACAGTGAAAACTGCCGTCACAGACGCCCAGGTGTCTCGAATAGACCCCCCTATTCTATGAATAGTTGCGCTTTAACCCATTACCACACAGTGACTCTTTTTCACTCCCCACAAGATCATCATTTTGGGAAACATTGTTGAAAATGAAGAAAATGCTTAGGACAAGCAATTTCTTTATTTTCCACAATGTTTTCTATCCCAAAAAACCAAAAAATTTAGAATTATAGATCTATTAACTTGAAATTGTCGTCTGCATCATCTTTGAATTTAGACCAGTCTAAAAATTTGCTGTCTGATAATGGGTTAAAGGACAAGACATGTTAAAGCCATCTGATACATTTGTCACAAATGGCTCCCGCCAATGTCTCATGGGGAATAAAAATAACAAACAACATTAATTTTACTACATTACAGTTTAAAGACTAGATAGGATGTAAAACAAACAAATACAAATATCTTTTAAATAAAAAATAAAACAAAATAATGTTAAAATGGTAGGTCAAGTACAGCATATCTTATCAAATAAATATAACTCATATTTAACAAGTTCTAATAAATACTCTGCTTTAATAGGACTCTGCTTAATATGGGTTGTTATCTGTAACCATTTCCCCAAAAGTGTCTTTACTCATTACAAGACAGCAAAATTTTAAACTGGCCAAAGTTCATAGATGTTGCAGAAGACAATTTCAAGTGAATGGAACTGAACATTTTTTAGGGTGGGGAGGGGGCTTGATTCTGGGTAGCTAACATTGTTGGAAATGGAAAAGTTAGCTTGTCACAAGCAATTTCTTCATTTTCCGCAATGTCTCCTTCAACTTTCTTCTCTGGGACATTAAAAAGTGTATTTGTGTAGGAATGGATTAATTATGTGGGAATGTGAAAACTAAAAAGATATAAATACTGTTGTAAGTTAATGAATAAAACAAAATTTTGTGAATTCAATGATCTGACTCAATTGTTTTGAGTCACTAGCCTATGGAACAATAATAAGACCCGCAGAAATCCAAAAAGATTCATTTTTGGGAATTGCGAAAAAATCAGCTGTGTTAAAGTCTTTGTAGATCAACCTTCAATCTGATTAAAATCTGCCGTTATTGCACATTAATCATCTGACAGGCACCAGTTAGGGGTCATCTATGATGCTGGGAAAACCTGAACTGGGTATTTTTACTCTAACCAATTAAATCTCTTGTCAAAAATAATTTTCCATGACAAGCACATGTAAACACATGGTTCTGCACTGAAATGTGACCTAATTGTCAGCTTTTGTTGCTGAAGAGAATCTCAAAAGCGTTTATTTGATTGGTCAAAAGAAAAGTTCATTGTAGATGACCACTCACTGGTGCCTTTCACATGTTACTGTATGTTAACACCTGATTTTAACCCTTTCCCAAACAAAACCTGGTTTTGACGTCCCAAATAGAAATGTCTTGGGAAAACATTGAGACAAAAGAAGAAACTGCTGATAACCAGCAGTTTCTCCTTTTGCCTCAATATTTTCTGTGCTATACAATACACAAATCTTATCTTGAACAACATCTATTTTGTTGTTTTCAGCAACTTTATTATAGGAAAAGTCCAAATGTTGGCCGTTTGGGAAAGGGTTAAACAGATTGACCAACCTAAGTAGAAACATTTTTTTGCACAGGTCTCTGGTATATTAGATGATTTGTCTATTTTCTACTAAACCGACCAGCGTTTAAGAAAGAACTATTCCTGATTCATCTGCAATTGCTTTAACCCTTTCCCAAACGACAAATTTTTAGGGCGATCCACTTTAAGAACTGCCACAAATGACAAAATGGAAGTTATTAAGGATAGAATTTGTGTAAAATATGGCATAGAAAATATTGAGACAAAAGGAGAAACTGCTGGTTGTCAGCAGTTTCTTCTTTTGTATCAATGTTTTCCCAAGCCTTTTCTTTTAGGGACGTCTAAACCAGGTCTTGTTTGGGAAAGGGTTAAGAAAGAACTATTCCTGATTCATCTGCAATTGCTTTAAACTTCAAATTTGAATGAAAAGTTATAATGTTAAAGTTTTCATAATTCCCAGAAAATTCATATTTTGCATGGTAGGTCACAAATATTTATTCTTTTCCCAAACAATATCAGGTTTTGACGTCAATTTTTCAAAATTCCAAGAAAATCCATGGTCACAAATATTTAAAAATATTTGGTACCAAAGTATGGTAAGTTAACCATTTCCCAGATGTAAAAATAACTATACTACTATAATTTGAAAGCTGCTATATGTGACAAAATAGACGTTGGTAGATAGGATTTGTGATCTATAGCACAGAAAATATTGAGATAGAAGGCGAAAATGCTGATTATCAGCATTTTCTTCTTATGTCTCAATATTTTCCAAAACCTTTTCTAATAGGGATGTGATCTATATAGCACAGAAAATATTGAGATAGAAGGCGAAAATGCTGATTATCAGCATTTTCTTCTTATGTCTCAATATTTCCCAAAACCTTTTCTAATAGGGACTTCAAAACAAGGTCCTGTTTTGGGATAGCATCGTTAACCTGTAAGTTTACATCACAACAAGACTAAACAACAACTACTCGATGACAATATCCCTGTCGGTATACTTCAAACCCTTTCCCAAACAAGCCTCGGTTTTGACATCACTTATCATAAAGGGTAATGGAAAGCATAGAAAGAAAAGAAGAGGATTTCTGCAGTGACAAATCCATAATTTTCTCCTTTTTGTCGATACTTTCCATTCGAATTTCATACATTAAACATTTTTATTTTTATTGTCTGTAGCCACTTTTCAATAAGGACCAGTGAAATTTTTTGTCATTTGGGAAAGGGTAACCTAGAGTATTCTTTCTAAAAGAGTTTTTGGCAAGACAGAGCAGAAATAAGATACATTACTTTAAGGTAAGACCTGTGTAATTAGCTATGTGACCAGTTATGGAACGATATCTGTATGGTGCCAATAGACAATTTTAAAGGGAGTCAATTTTCATTCTCTCAACATTTTGAATTTTTGACTTTCGTTGGGTTTTTTGCCTACTCCTCATACAATTTAAAAGCATTTTCACAAAAATTGTTTATAATATTCTCCGAAAATGTGAGCATGCCCAAACAGGCATCTAAAGGTACTTTAAAAACTACCGAACTAATATCGGACATTATCGGAAATGTTCCGTGTATGCTCGAACTTACAATAGACTACAAATGTCACCGAATAAGACAAAATATAACGCATTACCCAGGCCTTGCTTTAATATAGGGTGTAACACTTTCCAAAACATTGTACATATTTGGAAACTGCTGCAGATGACAAAAATTGTGTTGATGAAGATCAGATTTGTTTACAATAATGGACAGAAAATATTGAGGCAAAAGGAGAAAATGATGGTTATCAGCAGTTTTCTTTTGTCTCAATGTTTTCCTAAGCATTCTGTGTGAACATCTGAACCAGATTTTGTTTCAGAAGGGTCAATAACTTATCTAGTAATAAAAGTATGGACTGCTTTAATTTGAAAGCTTGTACATATGCCAAAATAGATCTTGATTTGTAAAGATATGGTTCATGTAAAATATAGCACACAAAATCTTGAGGCAAAAGGATAAAATGCTGGTCAATAGACTGGTCTAAATTGAAAGAAGTTGCATATGAGTATAATTTGATTAAAGTTGGATATCTATGTGAAGCCTAAAGCAGTCCAAACTCTGTGCATGATAAAGTACTGCGTACATCACCCTCCTATATGCTATCTGTGTTCTAACTCAATGTTTCCGCAGAGATTCACAAATGTTCTAATATCCACACAAATTGTGCAACTACAGCAATTTCTTCTTTTCCCTCTAATTTTTCTTCCCAATCCAATGGAATTGTTTTAAAGTTTTTGTTGTCATGGCTCTTTCCATCTGCAACTCCTTCAATTTGGACCAGTCTATATAATAGACTGGTCAAAATTGAAAGAAGCTGCAGATGAATATAATTTTATTCAAGTTAGACATCTATGTAAAACCTAAAGCAGTCCAAACTCTGTGCATGAAAAAATACTGAGTACACCACCCTCCTATATGCTTTCTCTGTTCTAATTCAATATTTCCGCAGAGATTCAAAAACGTTCTAATACCTGCACAACTAGTCCGACCCCACTCACCAAAACTATATGGCAAATTCAAATTCTCGATTAATTTCATGTTATAATCTCCCTTTGACAGACCCTCAAAGTTGCCCCTGGATGCGAGGGTTTGATGAACACAAAGGGAGCTACTTGTGATGTCGACTACAGGAATTTTATTTTGGCGGGAAAAGCTAACCATCCAGTTGTCATAACCTCTACGACCCACTGCCATGGGTAGAAAGCCTTTCCATGGAAAATCTCGAGTTGTAATGAAGTAGTCTTCTGCATCTGTGTTAAATAAGGTTCCATATTTTTGTGCGATATTTTTGACAGAATCTGAAGAAAGTGATCCTTTTTGTGTAATGAAAGATATCGGTACATTTGTTCTTTTACCCACAACCATGACTGATTTTGTCAGATCCATCTCACAAACAATGGTCTCCAGCGTTGTGATGAGATCGTCAGTGAACAACAGATCGGCGTTGGCGTAACCGTAAAACACACTATCATAATTTTCCATGACGGACTGGAACATGCTTGGCAAGACAGGGGCGCTGGCAGCCTCGTGTAACACTGGCATCACGTGCCAGTCTGCTGACTCACTGTAATGTTTCACTGTGGAACAATTACTGAATACAATCAGGTTTACATTCGGCAAGTTCTTCCAGTTAAACAAAGTATTATTGTTGACAAAAAACTTCTCCTCATCGTATATAAATGTTGTAAACAGTGTCAGTAATACAGGGGCAGGTTTGTTGTCCTTGTTGGTACAAGTAGAGGATTTCTCGTGACAATGTGCGGCAAAAACATTCAACGCCTCTCTCAACTCATGTGTAATCTCATCTCGCTGATCTTCACTTAATGTATCCAGCTCGGAATATTTGTTATGGTAAAAGGATCCGTTGTGTTTGATCAGGTGATATGCTAGACCCATCTTATCTTTGAGTCGTGTTTTCTGTTCGCTGTAGAGGTATTGTGTACAGTAGATATACACAAACAGACCAAGTACAGAGAATATGGCAATCTTTACAACTGTCCGCTGACAACATTTCCGAACTACTGCCTTCCATAGATTTACAAATGGGGAATTGTTGTATTTAACCATGGCTATCAACCTCCTGTGGACTCCTCACTACATATGTCATCACTTGTAGTGCTTAGTCTTTGATATATCTGAAATAAAACAAGATAATAATTGAGCCAGAATCTGGAAAAACATCCCTTAAAGCATTTGGGTAAATTATGTTTCCAGATCAACATGTGCCTAAGACAAGACTAATCGGGATGCACAATGCTTTGCTGTGGTACATACATACATGTATCATGGAGACACTAAATTGGAAAACAACATTGTTATAGATCAGACTGTGGTATACGCAGACTGCTCTGAAACTATGTTGTTCTCAAATGCTTTGAAGGACCATTTTCCAGATCCTGGCTCATGTGCTTTTGAAAATAATAATTATCATCAAGCACCATAAATGGCTATTTCTCTAGTGTGACCTTGATAATTGACCTTGACCCTTTCCCAAACAAAAAAATTTTAGGGCAATCCACACTCAAAGATGTTGCAGATAACAAATTGAAAGTGAATGACATTTTAGATTAGGTATTTGGTCTTTCTGGGTAGGAAACATTGTGGGAAATGAAGCAATTTCCTTCTTTACACTATGTTTTCCCAAGCAATTTTCTTGAGGGTTGCCAAAAAGTGTCACTGTGTGGTAATGGGTAAGCCTACAGTGATTGTAAGATATAGACTAGGTTAAAGTTTTTATTTACATAACCGGACACCACAGACACTAGGGCTGTGACATTAGCTCCATTGACATAAAGTTACGGTTGGCTTTACCCTTTCCCACACAAGACCTGATTTTGACATCCCTGATAGATACGGCTTTGGAAAACAATGAGGCGAAAGAAGAAAATGCTGATTATCAGCATTTTCTCATTTTGCATCAGTGTTTTCTGTGCTATATCACCCGTAGTTCTTACCTTTAGTAACACCCATTTTGTCTTCTGTAGCAGCTTTCAAATTGGACCACCCTAGAATTTTGTCGTTTGGGAAAGGGTTAAAATGTTTCTTGTGAAAATTATAGTACAGAGAACATAAAGAATAAAGGAAAAAGAGGGCTGAAATTAATGAATAAAGATAATAAAAGTCTGAAAATCAAATTTTCTCCTTTTCCTTAAATACTTCTATGCTATTACATTACTTCCATCATCATTGTCATCAGTGTTTTGATTGTGAAGGAGATGGGATTGTTGCTACGTCGGAGGTGTCCTGTCCAGATGCCAGGCTGGCTACATGCAGGGTTCTCTGAAAAATATTTTGAAGCTCTAGTGGCATTGGTAAACCTTGAAACGCATTGTGTTCGTGCAAATAATAGTGGATAAAAACATAATGGGAAAAGAAGAAATTGCCCAATTTGAGCAATTTCTTCTTTTTCCACAATGTTTTAAACAGAATTATCACATTTTGATTTATAAGAATGCATTATCTATCAGTTTTGGACACAAAATACCTCTAAATGTCTCTATTTGGTGACCATTTTGAAAAAATTAAGCTGATATACATGAAGCTATTTGGGACCGATGCAGCTTATTGGGCTGGGTAGGACACTGACATGCATGCCAAATTCCACTTTTTTCCATTTCTTCCTGTCATGGATGCAGAGCTCCAAATAAGAGGGTGTGAAGGCTTTTCAAAATGAAATAATTCATCTAATGTTATTGCTCATTAATCCCTATGTTGTGTGTACTCATTGGAATTGTCTCACTGAAACGATTCATATGAGCACACACAACATGGGGTATGAATTTAAAATAACATAGCTGTATGGATGATATATGGCTGACTGTCTCAATTCTCTGTATTAACTCTTTCCAAGCTTTTGGTCAGCCATCAGCCACCAGCAAAACATTTCAATACACCGAATTAATTCTTAAGAATCTCAATTAGCAGGATCTGCTGAATCTATTATTCGGAAGGACACATTTTTTTCACACAAACTTGTGAAACCTCTTTTTAACCAGGACATGGTTTTGACATAAATACTAGTTGAAATATTTTGGAAAAAGATTGCAAGAAAAGAAAGAAATGAGGCCTTACACTTATTTTGATCTGTGGTATGGTGAATGATAGTTTGGTATGACAAAATTTTATTCTGTCCGACTGATTATCCAGTGCCATTAAGGCCCGTAGGAAGCAATTTCAAATTGGGTGGGCTAAAGGCCCTGTGTCTGAATATTGGGGGGCCTAAATTGGATTTTGCTAAAATTTTCTGAGTAAAATAAAGAAAATTTGGCATTTTGGCCAACTTTGGGGGGGGGGGGGGGGGGGGGGGGGGCTAAGCCCCCCTTGTTCCTACGGGCCTGGCCATTAGACTGAATGACTGGCTAACATTTTGAGTCCTTCGCATTGTCTGTAAGATACAACATTAACATCATTTATTTTGTTGTATACAGCTTTGGTTTTAAAGTCTAAAGGGAAGGGGTTGATAAAGTCCTGGTCAAATACACCACTCCACGTCCACATCGAGGCAGTAGTATGTCTAAAACAGGGGACCCATGCAGTATAATTTCGGATGTGATGTGGAACCAACATGGACATGGAATCGTATCTGACCAGGCCTTTACATTCAGCTTGCCAAACAATCACTGGCTTTGATATCTGGCAATAAAAGGGGTGATGGCTCTTCAAAGTGCAATATTTCATTTATTTCATTTATTGTTCATCAAACCCAGTGTTGTGGGTATTCATTGGAATCGTCTCGTGAAGACGATTCAAATGAGTACCCACAACATGGGGTTTGGATTTGAAAAATCAAATTCAGAATGGTTTCACCCCCCTGTTATCTGTTGCTCTATCTCTATACAACACCACAGAGAATCATGCCACACAATAGTTGCAGATAATCTTCAATTACGTAATTCTCTTTATACCAGACCATTTGAAATGGTTTGAAGCAGAAAAGGCGGAAATATGCCAGGGAGTTGCTGGTGGTACTAGATCTTTATGATTTTCTGAAATCGCCTTGTCATGTGATTAACCTCGTTTTCAAACTGCTATGGTCATATTGTGGCCGCTGGAGCACCTAACCATGGATTCCTGGTATTTCTCACACCAGTACTACAAAAATATCCAAACAAGCCTCCTCTCACATAGATGAGTGATACGCATTGGTTAGAGACAAACCATTTTTGTCAAATATCAGATTGGATACAGGCTGCGCCAAGGTCGAAACTCACAACCACTAGATTGACAGACTCCGATGTTAGTTACCGACTGAGCTCTCCGGATTCCCACAGTGCTCCCACAGTGATACAAGGAAGCTTAAGAAAGCATTTAGAGGAAAGAAGCAGTCCTATAAAATTAAAACCGACCTAAGTATTGTCTTGTCTGTTAATCCTTTCCCAAACAACAAAATTTTGGGGTAGCACAATTTTAAAGCTGCTGCAGACAACAAAATTCAGATTGATGTAGTATGGAATGTAGCACAGAAAATATTGAGGCAAAAGGAGATACTGCTGGTTATCAGCAGTTCCTTCTTTTGTTTCAATGTTTTCCCCAGCCCATTCTAACAAGGACATCAAAATCTGGTCTTGTTTGTGAAAGGGTTAATGATTTCGAAACTGGAACAAAATCAAACACAAAAGAAAACATGATAATGACTATGACAGCCAGAATTTTATTAGATTACAAGCATAATAACAGAAAGACATTTGCATGTAAAACCTTTACCATAGCATGACATGAAAATTGTGGTATGCAGTTTTCATTTTTAAAACAGGTTTGGCTTGAATGTCTGTGTGTCAGATATATGAGTCAGGGTTCGACACTAAGGGGAGTCCGCGAGTCCGAGACTCCCTAAAAATTGGTGGGACTCCCTGATTTTCAACTTAAGGAGTCCGGCTGACTCCTTAAAAATTCTGCCGAAGAATTATAAGCAAAATGATAAGTAAGCTGGTAGCTCTAGATAACAGGATCCAGTATCCTGAATTTATGTTTAGTATTCTATGCAGACATGAGATTGACATTGACTAGTTAACATGCATGCAACATAAAATATTTGCTTCTTTTTCGGACTCCTTTATTTTCCACTGGACTCCCCAAGTTCTCTTGATGGGAGTCCAGCGGACTCCTTGGTTGGGAAAGTTAGTGTCTAACCCTGTGAGTACAATTGAATTTAAGTACTCTGATTACCAAAGGTACCGTAATTATTCTAATAAACACGCATATTCTAATAAATGCCCATCCCCCTAATCTCAGCTGAAAATATGCATATTTCAAGCAAAATTTAAGTGAGAAAGGGTGATTCTAATACACGCCCATTCCCCGATTGCGGATTAAAATAATGAAAGTTATAAACAAAGATCACTTCCAAAAGTAATGAAAGAGAGGATTTCCTATCCCTAAGTCTGTTTTAAATGAAGGAATTTCATCCAAACATCATGTTTTACAGTCCTTGTAACAAAACTTTGCAAACTTTTACTTGATTAACTCGGAGTCCATGAATTGACATTTGACTCACATGTTTATGGCCACCGGCATTCTGTCCAAGATTTATTCTGATTGATCAATATATATGTAAATTCTGATCTCTCCATGAAGTGGGCTAAATTTCATCAAAACTAATGGTAAGATATCTGGCAACTATTACAAAGAGAAAGAGCAGAGTGGCAAAGAGCAAAATTGCCGCATATGATATGACTGTAAGGACATACACAATTAAATCCAAATAGTCTAAACTTTTATGAATGGTAGCTTTTTCTAAATAACTTGCATCTTTTTTTGATAGGGTAGCTGAGATATCTAAATTGACTGATTGATGAATGCTACATAATGGTTTGTTGTTTTGACAAAGGTTATATAACATTTGTTCTGCCATTTTAAAATTAACCTCAGCCATTTGCCAATTGCTGCTAGAAACATAACAATTTCCTAAGATGTAAAGATTGAAACTTGTAGAAAGGTCATTATTTATAGTATCAACTACAATTTGAAGATTTTGTGAAAGCATATTTTTTGTTTGATCATAAACATTCTTCATCAAAAGTAGTTCTGCTTTATCCATGGGTGCTCTAGATGTGTCAGTGTGAAGCATAATGATTTGGTTCTGAGTATCATATGCAATTGCGAGTGAACTCATGGATTCTGGATACCTTCCTAAAGCTTGAAGACCCAAACCATGGAAAAATACTGAGTTGGCTGTTCGCCGGTGTAATCCAATGGTTCTGTTGTAAATAAGAAAAGATTCCCAAAAATGTTGCACTGCATGTATAATATTGAACTTCGCCATTTTATAAAAGCAAAAGGCAATATTGAAATGATTTGAAGCCAGAAATATGTTTTTAGTGTGAAACATTTGAAGTAATAAAATGTGAGCTTCAGTATACCATGACAGTGCAATGGAATATTTTTCTTTGCTGAAATGAACAAGAGCCTTGGTTTGTAAAGCAAATACCTTCTCCATAATTAAGTTGTTATCACTGAATATTTTCACAGATTCACCTATTAGTCTTAAACCATCCTCTTTGTTAAAGCTTAATTTGTCATGAAATTCTTTCTTAGATTGATACAAACTCTTGACTTGACCATGCATGAGGAAACACATGCCTCGTTCTTTCATACTTTCGATTCCTTCACATTTCTCCCTGTCTTCAAATAGATTTAGAGAGTCTAAAATCATTCTTGTAACTTTTTCATATGGACTGTGTATGGGATGATTATAGGAATAGATATCACCTCTTTCAGATTGTAGAAAAAGGAGAGTCATAAATTTACCAATATCAAGATTTCTATACAAATTTGTGCCTTCATAGAAAACATATCTAGAAAATATTTCTTCTTGAATGCCAAAGAAAAGAAATGAGGATGATTTTTCCAGAGTTTTATAATATGTTGACATGAAATCAGTATTATATTTACCATCAGAAAGCATTTTCTTTACATGTAATTGTTCATTCAATGGTATTGTAATCTGTGTTTGTCCAGTATCTGTATCATTTGCAAACCATAACTTATTTGAATAGTGCAATATAAGAGTCATGTACTTGTACTGAAAATCATTATCCATATTTCTGCAGTGTTCTTCAAGGTAATTGAATTTCTGAGTAACCTGAGTTTCTTCACATAAATGTCTTGCATAAGTGTGCAATAAAACATCACTTGACCACATTTCATCCCCTCCCAATGTGTTTGTAATTTGACCAAGACCGACTGATACAATGTCTGTTATAAAACTTTCAGCAGTAGGGAATGATTGTTTTAGTTTGACTATTGCAACAGATTTAGGATACCACATTGATAATGCAACAACCTGAAGGTCTATCTGTAACAGGGAGAAGAAAAATGACAACACATTGTCATTCCTCTTTTCATGCTCATGGTTCCCTTTTTTCAGAACATGCAAAGAGGCAGAATCAAAAAGTTTTGTGCTGTGCTTTATAATCACTCCAACAGATTTCACCAACACAATAACACCCTTGCATACTTCATGAATGTGCTTCAATTGTGTATCATCTAGACTTGGTGCAATGTTATGAAGAATTGTGTTGGAACTGGCTGAAGCTAAATTATCCACAGGAATATTTATATACTTGTAATCAATGAAATTTAGTGGTTGACTGCATGTAACAATGATCTGGAGCCCTTTATTCCATGACAGAATATCAATAAGAAGATCTCGAACTACATATCTAACCTCTGATTGCAAAATGTTTTCAGCATCATTTATAATCATTAATGTCCTCCTTTTTAGTACATGTGTGAAAAAGTGTTTAAGAGTATGTGAAATTTGTGTTTCCGAATAAATAAAGAATGCTTCCAGGATTTTCTTTTGCAAGATGGAAATATCCTTTGCATCATCAAAAGAAACTGATGCTACAATGTACCAAGGGAAAGGCTGCCATTGCTTGCGAATTCTTTGCCCAGCTATCAATGCAGATACGTGTTGGCCATGACCTTGTGGACCATGTAGAATGATAGCTCTATACCCATCATTTACAGCATCTACTGACTTTGGTATAACTGTCATCTGCTCATTAAACTTTGATGGAATGGCTGGAAAAAAGGATGGTAAGGCAGGAGGGACAAAAATTATATACAATAAATACAAACAAGCAAGGATAATCAAAATGAATGAAGTAAAAAAAGCTCTCTCAAGTCTTTGATAATAAAGTTCCTTTTGTCGTTTTTTTCTTTCAATGGCAATTCCATTTTCCAGTCTCCTGATTTCTGCTCCTGATAAATCATCATGTTTTGCTTGTTTCAGTTGATGTACATATCTATTACAGAAAGGGCCAAAATTCCTTATTTCTGTTTTAATTTCATCGTAAGCAGATCTAAAGTCAGCATCTGTTACATAAGGACCCTTCATATGAGCTAGATTGTTTCTGCGGTCCTTCAGCTTCCCAACTGCAGTACACACAGCCGCCTTGGCTGGTTTATTAATCAGATCTATAGGATGAGAGTACACAAGTGCATAGTTTAGCAATGTTATGTCCCATGTTTTGCAGTTACCACTGGTTATGTTGTTGTAATGTCGCTTGGAATCGCGGGTAAGATTTCTCACATTAGTCTTAGCTTGAAATGAAAGTAGGCTGGTTGTGTCATCCATCCATGGAGTTGCAGCATACAGTGAATTCCATTCATTTCTAAAGACATCTCTCAAAGCTTCTGATACAATATCAAGGACTATGTAAACCAATTTGTAATAATTATGACTCTCCTTGGAATCCATCATATAGTATATAGTTCGCCAACTGCACTGTGTGCACAAACTTGATTGATTTCTATAGAACCTCTGAGTCTCTGGAATGTTTTCCCTCGTTCACCTGTTATGAAATATCTTCTGGTTTCTTTTTTGACAATGAATATCAATCAATTCTTAGTCCAAACAATACTTTCTGACATATGGTATTTTGCATGTACGTTTCACGGTAAGTTATCACGAAGACAGCAATGGAATTAAACAAGGAAGTAAATTCAACGTTGTCTTAGTCACGTTTACTTCCGGAATATCGTCATATCCGAAAATAGGTCACTTTGTAAATGAAGTGTAGAACAACAAACCTTGTTCTGTAAAGTGACATCAATGCCGTCGACTTATTTTCATCAACTCACCAGAATCCAAATCTATAGATCTTGTGTGTTTGTTTGTAAAATTATGACATCAATTTTTATTAATCTTGAAAAGAATGCCAAAATTTTCCCGGATTCGTTTCAGGCGGTGTCATCGTAAATTCTTGCTATAGTAAAAAGCCCGACAAAGGTAAACATAAAATTTGATCTTTTTCATCTTTTTCTTCTCACGTAAGTTAGTTTTGTCAATACTTAATCTAATTATATCTCAATCACAAGCAGCCGGATTTAAGCCTTTCCCAAACAAGACCTTAATTGAATAGATTTGGGAAAACAATGAAACAAAAGAAGAAACTGCTGATAACCAGCAGTTTAAAACTCCTTTTGTCTCAATATTTTCTGTGCCATATTGAACACAAATCCTATCTTTAATAATACTCATTTTGTCATTTGCAGCAGTTTTTGAAGCGATCACCCTTAAAGAGGTACATGAGACCAAAAGCATTCTACCAGTATCAGAATATTTTCTATTTTCAAAGACAATCACAAATTTTTTTTTTCGCTCAATGTTATCTTATAAGCAAGTTATTGGCCAAAATCTGATTATCTTACCTGTGGGAGATTTGCAAATACTAGATAAAGCCAGTGTGACATCACAAGTGTGAGATGCTTACTGAAATCCTTTGTATCTACATTGGTTAATGGACTATTTTGTGGATTTTTTGTTCATATATAAAACGTTTACAATTTACCAATTTGTTAATAAAGGTTCTGTCTGAGTCTTTTAAAATAACTAAATGTATCTATCATAGATATATTACATACAGACTAAATGGATCGTCATCAATCCTCAATAATAAACAAATTTGATGGCTAAAATTCCTTTGAATGGTATAGAACATGCCCTTTTGCCAGATCAGAAATAATAACTTATATGTGAAGAAGCATTTTAAACCAGTTACTTTGTCATTTGCTTTTCAAAAGTCCAATTTCATAGTAATAAATTGAATATTATTTTTATTTAGCTGTTTTAAATCGGTCAGATCTAAGAGCAAAAAATAATGAAATTAATAAAGATTTGTTACCAGAATCACACAACTAATAATTCCCGTTGTGACAAGTTTCTGACGTTCTGATGTTTCAGATTCAATTCAAAAATCTTGTCCTTTGGGAAAGGAAATATTTTTCAGCAACTAATATATTTCTAATTATGTCATTTGAAAAAAAATGAGTCAATCAACCCTTTCCCAAATGACACAGTTTTAGAGTAATCCACTTCAAAAACTGTCACAAATGACAGAATGGATGTTAGCACTGGTGGTTAACTACAACAATTTTCGCTACAACAAGATATAGGCCTAGATATTTTGCGTTTAAATGTGAGTTTATAGATTTTTTTTCTAATGACATGAACTTTTCTAAAAACAGACCGGGTAATATTTACTGTTTTGTATTGACAAACTGTCGGTTTTGTTATAAAATCTCGTAACTACGGCTTCGATAAAGCCGTAGTTACGATGTTTTATATCAACATCGACGCAATACATTGATCGCGAAAAAACGTCCCTCGCTTTGGCCGAGTTCCCACCAGTGGTTATTAAAGATAGGATTTGTGTAAATTATGATACAGAAAATATTGAGACAAAAGGAGAAACTGCTGGTTATCAGCAGTTTCTTCTTTTGTTTCAATATTTTCTCAAGCCTTTTCTATCGTCAAAACCAGGTCTTGTTTGGGAAAGGGTTAATAAATATTTACACTTGTATATGAATTTAAATACGACAAATGTAGCTCAACAAAATGAATATTCAATAAACGTACATTCTACTATGCAATGCAATTTTTTTTTTTTCTTTTTACAAAACAATGCTGCAATACGGATCATGAATATAATTCAAATATATTCTACTTTACTTCTTTATCATTTTCTTCAATGCAGAAAGTTAGGGAATAAATATAGTATAAATATTCTAAAGGATTGGTGCGAGGAAATTCAAATTTTTTAGGGAATTGTAATCAATATCATTAATTTTTCTCAAACTGTACAAAAATAAGGTGCAGAAAAAACTTGGAGAGAAGCAGTTACAAAGCAAAATTTAATGTTTTAAAGAAACTATATGCATCGATAGATTACTGCAGAACTGTTCTTATCACAATCATATAGAATTATACACAATGTATTACCTCTGTCTGATTTCTGAATAAAGAATTATAAATTTTAAGGCTTACATATCTGCTGGAAAAACAGGGTGGAACGGTTTCGGCAATGTATTACAAAACATCTATCTTTATGCATTATTTTGACATTTCTACTGAAATAGTACTTGAGCATCTAGTGCTGAGCCGAAACATTCTATTGTTTGCCATTCAAAGCATAAAAACCTTATGAATGTCTACTTATTTTCTGTACAAACAGATTGACTGCAATCTATGTTTGCACATTTATGACGTCACAGGCACACATCCTTATTTACAGGATGTTGGCAAATCCCTAATTACATAGATTTATACAGGTAAATATTGGCTACTTTAGCAGCTTATATCTCTTAAAGTAAGATGTGTATTAGAATGGGACTTTTTTCATTGCATTTGAATCGTTGAAAACTTTTGAATAGGGTGGGTGATGAAAAGCGTTCATGCTCCTCTTTAATAAGTTAATTACATGTCGTTTGGGAAAGGGTTAACTGTCAGTATGTCAGTCATTCTATGGTAGACTGCCCTGTTTTGGTGACTGCCCTAAATCGGTGACCCTCTCTTTTTGTATCCAATTTTCAAAATTAAGAGTTCCATCGTGTCAAGAGGTTTTATAGAAAACGTACATCGCTTGTCCCGGTGTAATTACGGAGTAATTCTGTGCTAAAAATGCACTTATATACAGTATTCAGTATGTTTTAATTATTGTTTATCTTATGTTAATCAAAACCAAATACTTTTTATTTAACAGAAAAACGTCAATTGTAACAATATTTCGGAACAAAAGTTGATGACCCTACGAAAATCAGCGATTTCACTGTGTCCCGATACCCAACCTGTCATATTTTTTTACAAAAAAGAAAGGGATATCAAATAGAAAATACATACTTTTTTGTTGTTGTTGATAGACATAAAGTTGTCCTCGTGGATAAAAAACAAAAAGAGCTAAACACACATACCATTAACAAAATTTTTAATCATAAACCACTGTCATGGTAAAATAAAACAGTACCATTACGGGATCATTTCTTCAACTTTTGCTAACTGTCTACCACTGACTTCGTCATCAAATGATGTCATATTAAAGCATCTCCGCGATATTTTGTAAATGTGACAATATATGGCCGTGTAGTCTGATTCGCTTGAAGAAAGATACGAAGTAAGTTGTTCGTATTAAAAAGTTGTTTTTTCCACTTACATTACCGTTCATATGATTAACCCTTTCCCAAACAAGACCTGGTTTTGACGTCCCTAATAGAAGAGGCTTGGGAAAACATTGAAACAAAAGAAGAAACTGCTGATAACCAGCAGTTTCTCCTTTTGTCTCAATATTTTCTGTGCCATATTTTACACAAATTTTATCTTTAATAATATCCATTTTGTCTTTTGTGGCAGTTTTTGAAGTGGATCACTTTAAAATTTTGCAGTTTGGGAAAGGGTTAAACAAATGTTGGTCGCTATAATGAAATGTTTACTTTGCCATGCTATTTTCTGTATAACCCTTCTGGTTTGTGTCAAGAGAAACTATGCATATCCCTACCACGTTATCACCATTATCGAAAAAATGTGTAAATTTTACATTACCGTTACAAACAATACCGTTACGCAAACCAAAATTTTGTAACGGTAGGGTCCATTTTGTAACGGTAATGTCCATTTTCCGTAACGGTAAAGTCCATTTTCCGTAACGGTTATGTTTAAAAACCATACCGTTACACTGCTTTTGAAGACAGATTCAAATATTTTATGAATAATTCAAGTGAAGATAAAAGTATTGTAAGAAAATACTAAAGTTAACATTTGTGCATTTAAATTTGGACTAAAATCACAGATTATATGAGAAGTTTTGATACATTTTTAAGAATCTTTTTAGATTTTCAGGTGTTGCAATGATTTCTCCGAAGAGAAGAACAACTGTAGCAGTATGTTCATGCATTCTAGCGAAAGCTTTTAACGAGTGAAAATTGTTTGTGTGTTTTTTTAAAAAAATGAAACAATTTTCAGAAGTTAAACTCAACATTTCTATCCGTAACGGTAAGGCTTATTTCTGTCAGGTGCTTTATCATAGGAATGAAAATTTACAAAAAAATATCGGTTCTTAATTCAGAACATGTTTTATTTTGATTTTGTCACATATTTTCCCTTTGTTTTAAGGTATTCGAAGTCCAATACCAAAATGTGTCTTTTTTATCAAAACCTGGCCATAGATGTACGTTTTCTGTAGAATTACTGATGTGTAGTCATCTTTGGGAATAATGAATAGCTTTGGAAAAGAAGAAATCACGGTGGATAATCATGTGATGCAACAATAACTGAATATCTTCAATAACTTTGTTAATACGGGACCGACTTGAATTCGGTGTGAAGCAGAGAATATGGACAGACCATCGTCACACATTAGATGGACTAGCCTAGGTTGATTTTTGAAAAATCAACTGATAAAAAAGTTATTGAAGATAAACCAAAATTTTGGTTTATCTTCATTGACTTTATTATCAGTTGATTTTATAAAAATCTACCACGACCATGTTATTTCTGACATTTTCCCACCTTCTCTGCTTCAAACCAAATTCAAATTGGTCAAGGACAAAGTTATTGAAGATTATCGGAAAATTCTAAGTCACGTGATTATACACCGTGGATTTGCTGAGTATTTTTCTTTTTCCATCAATTTAACCGCTTCCCAAATAAAACCAAGTTTTGACGTCCCTGATAGAAAAGGCTCAAGAAAACATTGAGACATAAGATAACCAGCCATTTCATTGCCAAATTGTGACACACACAAATTTATCTAGCTGTGATATTGTAGCCACAAACTTGATAATGGGTATTAGTTTGTGGCTATGAGTCCGCCCTCTTCTTTCTTTGGAGCAAGACACCCAGATCAAAATTCAAAAGGTTTCGGTTACATTATTGCAACTTAAATTTATCCAATCTTCATTACCATCCATTTTGTTGTATGTAGCAGCTTTTGAATTGGATCACATAAAAATGTTGCTTTTAAGGTTTGGGAAAGAGTAAATTAAGGTAGACCATGCCTAATGAGATCCACGCAATGTCAGAATTATCCTTGCGATGTCTTAAACATTCAGCGGTGGAACGTTCCATGTCGAATGTTTACGATGTTGCCCAAATAGGATAGGATACCTTTACAAATATTAACAAGGTTACATGAAAAAATCCAATGTCATTTGAATCTCATTAGGGATGGACTAACTTTAATAGTAAAATCAAATAATAAACAAAAACAGTACAGGTCATGAATTTGTTTATAGCATTCTTAGAAAATAATTCTTTGGCAAAATATTTAGAGGAAAGAAGAATTTCCTGATTTGTACCTATCATTTGAATTCCTTTTCTTTCAATCGTTTTCCATTTAATAATTTCCAAAATTGCCTGCTTTTCCCAGCATGTGTTTTATTGTCAGTGATTCATTGTATTCATGAATGGTCTAAAATTTTCTAATAGGGAACGCTTTTATCCTGTTAGCCATGACGTAATTTTGGACAAACAAAAATATTTCGTAGGTGTTGTTATAAAATCTCTTGACTACGACTTGATTCAAGCCGGCTGATGATGACAAAGATGAAATTATCATATAATTATTATGATAATAAGCGACAGAAAATATTGAGGTAAAGCCTAAGGAGAAAATACTAGTTACATGTTATGATACATAGATCTGCATTTGCTTTTTTTATACGCCGCCGGAGGCGGACGTATATTGGCGTCATCTTCTCCGTCTGTCCGTCCGTCCGTCCATCCGTCCATCCGTCCGTACGTCCGTCCACTTTTCTTGTCAACGCAACTCCTCCTAAGTTTCTGGCTGGATCTTCTTGAAACTTGGTCAATGTTATCACCTCAATTGGTAGATGTGCATGAAGGAAGGATTTTATGGTTCATTGATTTTTGCCTGAGTTATGCCCCCTTAAAACTTAGTCTCTGGAGCGGCGTATATTGTGACCATGGCACTCTTGTTGTCTCATTACTTTCACCAGGCCTTGTCTATTATTTACATCAAAAGGTGTTACTGCATTGTGTAGAAAAGTGTAAATATTGTTGTGGTAACCCTTGTATTTCGGAAGTTAATATGCATGGAAAATGTCTTCAATCACCAAGCTAGTAATTCCCAATTTCACACAAACTTTTCCCAAACAGTGACCTCTTTTGATGACTGATAGAAAAGTTGGTAAAAGTTTGATGTTAAATTCACCATGTGGGAAATGGTTAATCCATTATCAGACAGCAATTTTTAGACTGTTCAAAATAAAAGATGTTGCAGATGACAATTTAGACTGGTACGGAAACAAAGATTATCCAGACGACAATTTCAAGTAAATGAAAGTCGAACAAACTGAAGAATTTTTACTTTTTTTTTTTGGTAGAAAATATTATGGGAAATGAAGAAATTGCTTGTCACATGCAATTTACTCATTTTCAACAATGCTTTTCAAAAGTTTTGTCTTTTTTTTGGAGTCGAAAGGCGTCACTATGCGGGAATGGGTTAAGTGAAAAATCTTTCCCCCAAACTACTACTCTCTTATGAACAGAGCACATTATCTCTACATTCCATTTCGATAGAATGAGCTCTGTTCTCGCGGGGTCATTTCACGTCTAATCTCGGGCCTTAGCGGGATTTCAGTATCCAATCGTTGGCGATACACAACAAAACAATTCAAAAAGCTGATACAAACTTTCATTGGCTGACGCTTCAAATTACCGGCTTCAGCCAAAAATAGAAGCGACGTAATGTATAAGTATTCAAACCAGATCAAACTTAATGATTTTGATTTGATAATTCAAATGTTACCGGCTTCAGCCAAAAATAGAAGCGCTGTAATGTATACGTAATGATCATGCAAGATAAAACTGAATGATTTTGATTCGATAATTCAAATGGTGTGCTATAATTAGATTATGACGACCAAATAGGCTGTTGGCGTACCGAAAATTGCAGAGGTCATATTTGATGGTTTAACGATCTGGAACCATAATGGATTTCGGTTATTATCGCCGATGATCGGGTATTTACGGCACTCGGTTATTTCCGTGAAACGCACTTCGGAAAGATTCGATTTTGTTCTCACCTCGGTTTACTTTCTCGTAAATATCAATATATATTGGCCGTGTAAGCTATTTAAAGTGTATTTTTCTGCATAGATAGAGATAATTCTCGTATTTCTCGTTGTTAGTAGCATGAAAAATGCTTAAATGTTATCGTTCTGAACACTCTGGCGATTAAACGTATATCAAACGTACATTCATTCTATTAGAATAGGAAATACACGAAAAATACTTTTTCATGTTGTATTCTATAAATAGCAACAAAAAAGAAAGTGAAAGTACAGCGAAATAGGGAACGATTTTATCCAGTTAATCGTGACGTTATTTCGGACATACAATAGTAATTCGTTGGAGCTGTTATGAAACCTCGTAGCTACGGCTTAAATCAGGCCGTAGTTACGATATTTTATGACAACACTGACGGTTTATCAAAACATAACTTTAAACCCAGTCTATTGTTAGCACAAAATCCATTGCTATTCACATGAATTTTCCGTGATTTGTTCAATTTCAACATTTCCTTTCATAGATATTTTGATATTTTCAGTGATTTTGGGGTTATCAAGGCTTTAAACGGTAAATTTAGGCATCGACAGTGGTGACGAACAGAATTACGTCAACTATTTTTGATCATAAAGTTACGGAAAAAACTTAGGAAATTCTAATCTTAGCTGCGAACATGTTTTGTAAAATGCACTTATGCAAAAAAAATTGAACTTCTGTTCAAATCTACAAAAATAATGTGCATAATTTCGTTGAGAAAACGGGGCCCAGATCACTGGTAGAAATAACAGAAAAACACTAAGAGAAATGAAGAAATAACTGTTTCAATAGGCCTACAATTGTTATGAATTTACTGATTTGGTTATAAAGAGCAAAGCACTGATATATCCTTCTCTTAACAAGTCTAGTTTTGACGTCCATTGTAGAAATAATTTGAGAAAACATTGAGAGAAAAGAAGAGGTTGTTGAATCATGTTGATTATCATCAATGCGTTATCATCAATGTGTCCCTTTTCCTCAGTGTTTTCTGTTCTTTTGGACTGGTACAGTTTTGTTTTTGTTTGTTTGTTTTTTTTTTTTTTTTGGGGGGGGGGGGGGGGGGGGATGGGTTATGTATGCACCAATACACTTGATTGATTCAAGATCTATACGAATAAATGCTTAAGACCAGGATTTGATATAGTATCAATATTGCGTCTTCTGCCTTGATTTTTTTTATCATAGTCCAGTCACAATATAATGACACATGTTTACAAATTTTACAGTAATAATCAAAAGGTAATCCTTGTTAATTTTCAGTTCAACGTTGCATGTCTTGGTTCAAATCTTGAAGGTGTAAGGGACCTGCAAGATTCGAACCATCACATGCAAATTTACAGTAGTTATGACTTTGCTATTGCGTTTTTTGCAAGGGTAAATTTTGTAAACATGTGCCATAATATCGTTAATTAAAGGACTATAGGTATGTAAAGACCCGGTAATCAAAGATACATGTTCGTGTAAGATTAGCTAAATTTGATTAATACAGTAGTACATGAGACCAATTTCAACCCTCTTCCACCCCACGAATCTTATATCACGACGGGGAATCACCTGAAATAATATTTTCGATATTTTCCAACAATTCTGTCAAAAGATGACCGATTTGAAAAGAAGAATTTAAGCAGAGACAGCGGGAACACTCCATGACTTTGCTGAATGCCAAGGATAATCTTTGAAAAAACAGCTGATATAAAAGTTATTGACGACCAACCAAAACTTAATTGGTCGTCAATAACGTTTTTATCACTTGATTTGTAAAAGAGTTACCACCCATCTGATATTGGGCATTTTACACTTTTTTCTGTTTCAAACCGATTTCAAATTGTATTTACGAAATTATTGACGATCTTCTGAAATTTAGTGTCACATGATTCCCCACCGATATATATATATATATATATATAATGCCATTGTTTTGTTAACAATAGTTTATGTAGTAACTACAGGGAAATCTGGCAATGACTATTTGATAAAAACAAGTTCTTTATATAAGTTACTATAAAAAATAATGTGTTGTTACATTTGACCTTACAATGAATATTTGATGGAATTGAATGACCTATTTTGGATAATTTTGTCCTTGCTTTATGCGCCCCTACTAAGTTTGAATTCATCAAAAACCAAAACTTAACGGTAACTTTTTCCCATTCTTGTTTTATTTGCACAAGTATAAATTAGAGATAATTTTGGTGTAGGTCTCATACCCTGCCAGTCAATATTACAAAAAATACAGATCAAAGAAAAATGTTCATTTTTCTTAATCATGGAAAAAATTCAGTCGCAAAATCATAAACCTTATGTTTTTTTCTCAATTTTGTTTTTCATAGTTTTGTATTTAGCTTATTTATGTTACATACATATCTGTTGCAGCATACAAGCTGAAAAATGTCAGATATTATCATCTTCTGGGAAAAAATATGAGATTTACGGAGTTGGTGCTTCCCCTTTTCCCGCCTTTTTTTGTAAAAGGGGGTCAATAACTAAAAAAATATATAAAAATCCAACATATCGGTAAAAAATGTTTTAAGTTTCATTTTACCTCCGTCTTATATCATAGAAATAATATATAACAATACTTTTTGTATTTTCAAAAGTGTCTATTATGGTTCCAGATCGTTAATCAATAGAGCTCGGCAATGGAGAGTACCAAACTACAAGAAAAAGACTGGATTATTTGGGAAAAGGTAAATAAGCCTATGATATTATTGGATGAGCTCTAACTGCTGCAGGTAAAATAGGATAATTTCTCCTGCTAGAAATTTTATAATGACATTCTTTCGTAGTGTTCTGCTGGAATGTACTCTGGTTTTGTTTTTCTCAGTGTTGTAGGAATTTTTCGCTCTTGGTAAATGTAACCTACATAACAGGTTGGTGGTCAAATAGTTTTAACATATTTTCTCTTTAAACCTTTTCCAAACGACAAATTTTGGGGTGTTCCAATTTGAAAGCTGCTGCAGACGACAAAATGGCTGTTAATAAAGCTTTGAATTGTATGTGATTTAGCCAAGAAAATATTGAGGCAAAAGGAGAAACTGCTGGTTATCAGCAGTTTCTTCTTTTGTCTCAATATTTTCCCAAGCCTTTTCTATTAGGGACGTCAAAACCAGGTCTTGTTTGGGAAAGGGTAAAGCCATTTCCAAACAGCAAAATTTAATGGCAGTCCCATTTGAATGGAGTTTTAGATGACAAAATTGATGTTTTATAAAGGTATGATTTGTGAACAATATGGCACAGAAAGTATTGAGACAAAAGTAGAAAGTACTGGTTTTCATTATTTTCTCCTTTTGTCTCAATGTTTTATCAAAACTATTCGCTTAAGGACGTCAAAACCAGGTCTTATTTGGGAAAGAATTAACTCATTACCAGATGTAAGATTTATAATGGTCCAAATTCAAAGATGGTGCAGACAACAATTTCAAGTAAACTTAACTGAAGAAGTTTTAGTACTGGTATGAGAAATGACAGGAATCTATGGTTAGGTGCTCCAGCCGGGATATGACCATAGCACTTGAAACCCCAATAAATCAAATCCTTATTGGCAAAATTTAAGGGTGTTGCAACTTGAAAGTTGCTGCAAATGACAAATGCTGATATAGATAGGATTTGTGGCCAGTATCGTAGCACAGAAAATAGTTAGGCAAAAGTAGAAAATGCTGGTTATCAATGTTTTTCCTTGCCTTTCCTATAAAGGCCCAGTCACACTACAGCGTATAGAGCCAGCGTATGAGTAACGTATCGTATATTTCGGAAAATTATCTATACGCACAACTTTTCAGCGTATGATGTTATTTTAAGATCAAAGAATGGTTATCAAAACAAAATTCTTAGCGTACCATCAACGTATGAGTAGCGAACTCACTGCGTATTCCGACATATGAGTAGCGTACATCAGCGTACCTTTCACGTATGAGAAACGAGTGCGGAACGTAAACCTAACGTATGATGAGCGTTAACTAGAGGAAGTATAAAACAGTGTTTCTGGAGGCATCACAGTGCAGACAGTTCCTGAAGTACCGATCTTCATTTTTCAATAAACCATTAAACTGGCCATTTTAAATGGACACTCAATGGTAAGAAGAAGAAGAAGAAGAAGAAGAAGAAGAAGAAGAAGAAGAAGAAGAAGAAGAAGAAGATGAAGAAGAAGAAGAAGAAGAAGAAGAAGAAGAAGAAGAAAAAGAATTTTTCTCTTTCTTCTCCCTTTTCTTCCTATTCTTCCTCTTCTTCCTTTTTCTTTTTCCTCCTCTTCTTCGTCCTATGTCATCTTCGTCGTCATGATCATCATCTTCTCCTCCTGCTACAGCATTCAAACTGCTAATTCTAATGAATAATTGTGGTGTTGGTGCTCAACGTATAAGAAGCATACTCGGCGTATGAGTAACGTACTGTCAGCGTAGTCGACGTATGAGTAACGTATATTTAGCGTACCTCTAGCGTATCCAGCGTATGAGAAACGAATGACAAGCGTAAAATTTATACGCTGGCATACGCTGAAAAATTTTGTGCATGTTCAAAAATTATTTTGGCCCTTAGCGTACATCAGCGTATACTGACGTACCCCAGCGTATGAGTAACGTATAACAACGTACCTCTAGCGTATCTCCAGCGTATTTCAGCGTATACCAGCGTATGCCCCGAAAATCTATACGTTACTCATACGCTGGCTCCATACGCTGTAGTGTGACTGGGCCTTAAGGCTCTTAAAAAAGCGTTTTTGTTTTGGAAGGGTTGAATTGATGTAATTGCTGTAATGAGTTTTGACAAAAATTCTCTCATAATTTTTTCGAGAATATCATTAAATTGTTCCCATGACAGCAAAACGTGGAAAACGTCTCTTAAATTTCCATGAAATTCCATTTAATGGGTTTTCTGACCAGGGAGTGAATAAATGAAAGACAATAAAAGTGGATTTATGCTTTGAAAAATAGAGATCCAGCAAAGAAGGACTTTCTTAGATCTGAGAATGAGTTTTCAGTAAAATCAACAAGATCTTTCCTCTGTGCTTTGAAATCCCTTCCCAGACTGTAAAATATACTGACTCAGGAAAGAAAGTTTGCATTTGATTACATGGACAGGGTTAGACACTAACTTTCCCAACCAAGGAGTCCGCCAGACTCCCATCAAGAGAACTTTGGGAGTCCAGTCAAAAGTAAAGAAGTCCGAAAAGAAGCAAATATGTTATGTTGCATGCATGTTGCCTTTTATCTGTGACGATGTCATTTTCATGTCTGCATGGAATACTAAAGAATAAATGCAGTACAATAGATCCTGTTATTTTGAGCTAACAGCTTTTTATCATTTTGCCTATAATTTTTCGACAGAATTTTTAAGGAGTCAGTCAGACTCCCTAGGTGGAAAATCAGGGAGTCCCACCAATTTTTAGGGAGTTTCGGACTCACGGACTCCCCTTAGTGTCGAACCCTGGAAATATTGTACACTTAATCACTTATTGTAATAAATAATAAAAATAATGTCATTTTGTCAGTGTTATTGCAAAACCTCATTAACTCCAGCTTTAATTAAAGCTGGAGTTATGAGAATTTGCAATAACACCAACGATTTATAGTATCAAATTTTTTAATCTTTAACTGAAATTTGACTGTTAGAATATTATTATTATATATAATATCCAAATATTAAATATTATGTACAAAATGAATGGCATGACAATTTGTACATTTGTACATTACAGAAAATATTAAGGGAAAAGAAAAAAATACTGGTTTTATCAACAATGAGGTTTCTTTCCTTTAAGTATATCAAACATTTTGGGATGGGGGATTATTAGAACTAGGTCTCTTTTTGAAAAACTTTACCCTTTCCCAAACAACAACATTATTGGATGGTCCAATTTGAAAGCAGCTACAGATGACAAAATTGATGTTGATAAAGAAAGGACATAAGTACAATAAACACAGAAAATATTGATACAAAAGGAGGAAATACTGATGATCATCAGTTTGTTCTTTTGCCTCAATGTTTTCTCAAGCTTTTCTTCTCTGGGATTTCAAAACAAAGTATCATTTTGGAAAGAATATGGTGGAAAAAAAGGAAGAAATAGTTGAATGAATAAAAAACACTAATGCATTCATGTAATGGTAGAAGTTTACGGCTCACTTGAGGATAAAAACAATAGGAAAAGAAGATGTTATTTAGATTGGACACAGTCCAAATGGTGAAAGAAAATAATTAGGGAACAGTTTCTGGACCAATTGATAGAAAAATATTTAACCCTTTCCCAAACGACTTAATTTTAGGGTGACCCACTTCAAAAACTGCCACAATGGACAAAATGGAAGTTATCAAAGATAGAATTTGCGTAAAATATGGCATAGAAAATATTGAGACAAAAGGAGAAACTGCTGGTTTACCGTTACCAACAGTTTCTTCTTTTGCTTCAATGTTTTCCCAAGCCTTTTCTAATAGGGACGTCAAAAGCAGTTCTTGTTTGGGAAAGGGTTAAGAGTAATAAGCTGAAATACTTAATTCATCGACAATATTTGTCTTTTCATCATCATCAGAGTTTTGATTGTGGAGCAGGGGGTGGGATTGACTGCATTTGGAACACCACAGACAATTCTGTCGAGTCATACCTTGGATGTAAGCTGTGGATCTTCTTTCAGACTATGAATAGAATAGAACAGAAAATGTTTGTCCGTAACTAATGTCAACATTAAAGTGATAATAATACTGAAATGCTTTGTATGAAGTTCCAGTGTCCTCTCTTTTTAGAATGATTTCACCCTGCAAGTCACGCAAGTTACAATGGTTGTTCATTTGGATGACCTCGAAAACTACTTTATGAAGCGTATTATTTACTTCTGGCTAAGAATGTGATTTTCTTAACATTTCTTCATACCCATACTTCCGAGTCGATGATTCGATCTTTGATGGAATTATCTGAGGTGTTCCAAATGGGATTGACTGGTCAAGAGTATTGTCAGTGGGATCTTCCGATCCTGTCCGATATCTGGCTGGATGTCAAATTCATGTATAGCTACAGATCTATAAAAGGTTATTTAGGCTTTTCGAAATGCAATTATTCATTTATTTCTTGACAAACCCAAAGATGTCGGTATTCATTCAGGGCTTTTCTTCCAAAAATTGGGAAGGGGCTCTGGTCAGTCATTTTGGGAAATTTTAGCGTGATTTTGGTCAAATTGGGAAAAAATAATAAATGGGATAAATGTAGAAATGAGAATACATTTTTTTAAACAACACTCTTTATAAACAGAATAAATGAATTAAAGAAGATATACTGCTTCTTTGTGACTCAAATTGTCAGTTGGTAAATGATCTTTATTTACTTTTCAAAATTTTGAGAATTTTAGTTTTGAAAATTGGGAAATTCTTTCTCTGAAATTGGGAAAAAAGGAGCCCTTTTCCAATTGGGAAGCCACCGAATTTCGGCCCCTGTTATAGAAGGAAGGAAAGCCCTGTCATTGGAATCGTCTTACTAGATGATTCCAATGAGTTAGTACCCACAACATAGGGTTTTGATTTGAAATAAAAAAGAGTAAGAATGTCTTCAACCCCTCTTGTATGTTGCTCTTATCCATGGCTAACTTTACTTCAGTTCTCTTTCTTCCTATCAAAGGAGTAGGAAGTTGAAATTACCCATTCCTTCTCTGACATTTTTATGCCCCGTATGGAGAGATCGGGGGCATATTCTTTTACTCGGGTCTGTCTGTCTGTCCATCCGTCTGTCTGTCTGTCCAAAATTTTAACATTTTGCCTTTTCTCCAAAAGCATTCGACATAAAAAACTCAAATTTGGTATGTAACTTTCTTTCAATGAGATTTATCTGTTCCATGCAATATGACCTTCCTCAAGGTCATTCGTTAACCCTTATCAACCATTTACATGAAAACTTACCATTTGAGAAAAATGGCCATTTCGGGTGCATTCGTGGTCTCAGCCTCTGGTCTGATATGATCTATGACATGTGAGGACTGGTGTCAACTTCCTGTATTTCTTCATGGCTGTCTTGACTCTTCATAGTATAGAGAAATATCAAAGAAATTAACCTGTCACAGTTTAAAGAAATGTTGAAGAAATACTGTAGAGGAAAATGGTCAGAATTTTTGCAGTTTTGGAAAATGTTAAGGATTATTTCAGAGAAATGCTTTAGAAGATTGAATTAAGGGCTAATGTTGTCACATGTTCTCATTATCCTAACTGATTACATAATAATCCTTGGGGGCTTGTCTGTTAAAGTCAGGATTGTCAGGCAATGCTGCAGATAACTTGTTGTCAAATGGGAATATTTTAGACTAATCCGAGTATTCTCTGATGTAAATACGCTCTTTGATATTTTGATTTTTCGCTATTTACATCAGAGAGCGTTGCTCTTTGAAAAAATCAAGAAGTTCGCAACAAATTGTTGCGCATCGTTCACCGTCCGATCTTAAACGCTATCGTTAAAACCCCTGATGATATCGATAAATGAACCATTTATTGTTATGGCTGCTGAAAAAATTACGACCAAAAAGTATTTCTAAAAGGTTTATAAATAGGCAATGTTTTGCAACAACCCTCACCTGAGCAGCCTTTGTTTACCTTGACCTTCCATTCAAAACCAAAGGTTATACTCATCCAGCAGGCCGATTTGAAATGAAGTTTTTGGTCAGGTATGACAAAAAATGATTTATTGATCTATACCCTACAGTGTTTTACCGAGTGATTCGATATGATACACAAAAACAAAGCTTCAAGTTACTTGTAACGTTACCGAACTTTTCGCTGTTTTCAAAGAGCAACGCTCTCTGATGTAAATAGCGAAAAATCAAAATATCAAAGAGCGTATTTACATCAGAGAAGACTCGGATTAATTTTAGACCAGTCTTAATTCAAAGCTATTGCGGACAACAAAAATAAAAAAAAACAAAATGTGAAACTTGATTATAGCAGTTAAGTTAAAAAGCTGATTCAATGTGCACGCTTGTGTTATTTAACTTTGAACCCAATCTGCAACTTCAACTTTTTAAAGTTTTAACATTATTCTAATGAGTAATCACAATAAAGTGTTTGAGAAAAAACACCAATAGCAACAAACAAATGTTAAGGCCAGGTCACATACACTATTCCGTTCTACATTGTGGCCGGAACATGTCTAAAACGGGTACATGTGCAGTATAATAATAACTTTTGACATGATTTGGACGCGATTTGGACCTGATATGGACACAGACTCTATGTGACCCCCTTAGAATGAGAATACTCTACTCATCTGCAGCTTTGGTTACAACTAAACAGTTCACATAACATTTAGGATCATTACAATATCAGACACTAAATAGATTTCTGGTCTCTTGCAGTTCATCTAATTTGCTGAAATCAGGTGCTGACTGGGTCTGTCATTTTCTGAGTTTTGTACCCTTTTCCAGAAAATCTTAAGTTTTTCCAATTTTGACAGAGAAGGTTTGGGAAAATTTTGAGAGAAAAGAAGAAAATGCTGATAACCAGCATTTTCTTCTTTTCCCTCAATATTTTTCCTAATACCCCTTATCTTGTATATCTGTATCTCTACTTTTATGAAAACTGTTCAAATACGACATTCAGGTCATCATGCATTTCTCTCAATATTTTGCACCTATTTGTGATCACAATCACAGCTCTACTAATAGGGAACCTGATCAAATCAGATTTTGGATCATTGGGATTACCATGTTATACCCTAAATAGATTTCTCCTGTCTTTCAGTTCATCTAATTTGCTGAAATCAGTTGACTGGGCCTCTAATTTTCTGCTTTGTTAAACATAGTTCATCACTCAAGAGCAATGCTCTCTACAGAAAGAATTCTCTACCAATAACATGTGGATAAAAATTGTCCCCTCCTAGTACATTTTTCCGTGCTTTGGCTTGAATATTTGAAGAAACCATGGAATTCGACGCAGAGTGAGTTATTATCCGAGTCTTCTCTGATGTAAATACGCTCTTTGATATTTTGATTTTTCGCTATTTACGTAAATAGCGAAAAATCAAAATATCAAAGAGCGTATTTACATCAGAGAAGACTCGGATTAAGTGAGTTAGTACTGGGTAAGCTCTACCATAGTAGCCTAGTGTCCGGTGACTGAATGCCACAGGGGCTGGTGTTGACAGCTCCCTGATTGTGCCTAGGACTTCCAAACCCTATGAGGTTGGTAAACACCAACACCGGAGGTCCTAATCCGAGTCTTTTCTGATGTAAATACGCTCTTTGATATTTTGATTTTGCGAAAAATCAAAATATCAAAGAGCGTATTTACATCAGAGAAGACTCGGAATACGGAGGTCCCAAATGGTGAACACCCCAACAACATAACACCCCTCTGGATTCTGCTTCTAGGAAAATATACTAAGCACTAGTGTCAAATTTGTGGGCCAATCATAAGTCTATTAAAAAAGAATTCAGCAACCTAAA
Organism: Fragum sueziense; assembly: GCA_963680895.1. NCBI lineage: Eukaryota > Metazoa > Mollusca > Bivalvia > Cardiida > Cardiidae > Fragum > Fragum sueziense. The sequence continues at coordinate 69,155,003 of OY804593.1, forward strand.
ATACTATTTCCCCATTTCGAAGGTCCTGAAATCTTTTTCCTAAATCAAATCTCTCTCATTAATATTTCTAGGATGTCTGCGTGTCAATGGCTTGAGGAGTAAATGATGAGCTACACAGTGAAAGCTCTCTCTGATTGATTTGTTAGAGAAATCTCTGAAAATGTGACCAGAATTTGTCTCTATTGTTTGCACTCACACAAAATATAGATTGATTGAATAGGGCTAATACCAAATTAAGTGATATTCCAGTAATATCATGGGGACTTGAAATTACTACTTTGTCATATGCAACTGCTTTTTTGACCATTCTTAACCCTTTCCCAAACAACAAAATTTCAGGGTGACTCAATTCGAAACCGTCTTCAAACAACAAAGTAGACAGCGGTAAAGGTAGAAATAGTGTATGATAAAGCTCAGAAAATAATGAGGCAAAAGGAGAAACTGCTGGTTATCAGCAGTTTCTTCTTTTGTCTCAATGTTTTCCAAAACCAATTCTTCTAGGGGCGTCAAAACCAGGTCTTGTTTGGGAAAGGGTTAAATAATGTTGTTTAGGAAAGGGTTAAAATCAGGGTATATTTCACCTTTGGTTTGTTAGGAGGTGAAGTTTATCCTTCTTTTATTCCACCAGGGAAAATTTTTATACCCTATCAGACAGGATATAGCCATAATCCAGGTCATGTAATTCCAGTCAGAGACACAAGATCTCATCATGTCATTATGGAGAAAAGCTGTGCTCTAGAAACAAAACTCAGTTGATCATATTTTTGGGGTTATTGCCCTTTTCTGATTTTCATCCTTAATTATTGTCCGTAGCATATTAACTCGAAACATATTCAACATAGAATCATGAAACTTCTTATGGTATAGTTAGGTCTCATCATAGAGGAATGCAATGCACAAGAACTGTAATCCGAGTCTTCTCTGACGTAAATACGCTCTTTGATATTATGATTTTTCGCTATTTAAATAGCGAAAAATCATAATATCAAAGAGCGTATTTATGTCAGAGAAGACTCGGATTAAAGAACTGTTACTCTGTTGATCATATTGATGGAGTTATTACCCTTTGTTGATTTTCATACTTGGTAAAATACTACCATTAGACTGGTTCAATTGTTAGATGGCTACATCAAAGGTAGGCCCTTGAAGGGACATATATGTTTTACAAACATCTCTTGTTTATATACTATTTATCTATGGTTTATATTTTACAGAGATTGAAATCATTGAGTATTTAATTTTATTTATTATATACTTTGATATTGTCCCTATGCATTTGAACGGGAGGAAAGTATGCAATATTTTTTGATATTACATACTTTGATATTGCACAGGAACTTTTAACATGCGCCGTCGCCAAGGACGGAACTATAATTCCAGGCATCTCTCCCGCTTCACAACTTTCAAGCTTGATAAGTCACCTATAAATCCATATTGACCATTACAAAGGCTAAGACAGCTCAAAAATGTTAATTGGAGAATAAAAATCTTAAATTTTCTTTCAAAATATCACGGATATTGACTTCGTGAAGCATGTCAACTCTAATTGCAAATGCTTGAAAATAACAATTTTTAACAAATGAAAGTATACAAAACGGCAAATGTACATATTTTTAGGAAGATTGATACCAAAAATCTGTAACAAATATCTCAAATTCAATACCTTTTGCGACGATTCCAGTCCGAGTCGAAAATAATGGCCGCTGCCATTTAAAGTTGTTTATACTTCCCTAGTGACGTCGACGTAATCATACGCTGACGTTACTTTTCCCGCGTAATTTACGTTCAACCGCTATATGTTTCAAAATGTTTTTAGTAATATCTACCCTCGCGGATAAAAACATTTTTTATGAATTTTGTTTAAGATACCTTTTCTGAAACAATATCAAAGTATATAATAAAAAGGTTACTGCATTATTATGGGAATATATTGTGTCGAACTCGTTCTTTTGGCGTAGTAACCCTCACAAGCTCGGGTCACTCTGCCAAAAGAACTTGTTCGACACAATATATTCACATATTAATGCAATAATCTATAATATTACCTCATTGATTGAATGGGATTTGATGCTGTGTTAAACACTTTCCCAGTCAGAATGGAGCAGCTGGTGCACATAACAATATGTTTCAAGTATTATTGCTGGTACAGTTAAAAGGGCGGATCCAGGATTTTTTTCCAGGGGGGGTCCAAGCCCAAGATTTTTTTCCAGGGGGGGGGGGGGGGGGTCCAAGCCAAAATTATAGCTTAAAATGTACTAATTTGTAACGTTACACCAAATTTATATAGTCAAAATTTAATTTTCAGCCAATGCCAGGGGGGGTCCGGACCCCCCCCCCCCCCCCTCTAGATCCGCCCATGCAGTTACATACAGCAACCAATCAGAGCCAATAAATGCTCATCACACTTAGTTTGATGGTTCATAAACAATGCATCCATTGGTGAGTTGCAAAATACTTTTTTCAAATATACGAAATGATATTGGCTGAGGAGGGGGGATGGGGGTAGGGGGAAAGGTTAAAACCCACGACCTCTGGGTTGATAGACATAAAATTGAAGTCGAGGCTAAATTGAGCAATTTAGCCTCGACTTCAATTTTATGTAAAGGGTGGATATCACTTCTTTTCAACAAAAACCTTGTAAAAACAGCTTTAGACAAACTTTAGGTACAAGGTTTTTGTTGAAAAGTGATATTTTCTTCTTAGAAATTGCCTCCAAGAAAAGTTCTTAATTAGTGGTACCTCCCTCTAAGCTTTGCTGATTTAAGATCTGTTTGAACTGTCTCCTTTTTACACCTTTATTATCTTGATAATTTAAACAGAAGCTAGATGCTTTGTATCACAAGAAATAGTTTCCTGAGTTTCAACCCTTTCCCTAACAAGCCTTGGTTTGGACCAAAATAAAGAAGGCCCTGGAAAATATAGAAACATAGAAGCATAATAGAAAATGCTGCTTACCAGCATTTTGTACTTCTGCACCAATATTTTTGAATCGTATTTTACACAAATCCTATTTCTAACAACACCCATTTTGTCTGTAGCAGCTTTTGCATTGCATGGAACGATACTTATGCTGTTGGAAATAGTAAAAGCAGACATCTCCTTTACTTGAGTACCCGATCACCTAGGTTGAATAAGTTTATTCCTTTCCAAACAAGATTTTATATGAAAGCGCTTGAAGGAAGAAAATGCTCATTACCAACCTTTTCGTTCAGAATGTTCTGTGCTGTGCAAGTATTCTGGCATTTGTAAGAAGAATAAATTTATGACCGCAACATATTTGAATTTTACACCTCTTTGCAAAGCCATTATGGACAGTAATGTCCCCTTAGCCTTTCCTGCTCTGCAAAGCTATTATGGTCAATCATGTCTCCTTACCCTTTCCTGCTTTGCAAAGCCATAATGGACAATTATGACAATAATGTCCCCATAATCTTCCCTGCTCTGCAAAGCCATCATGGACAATAATGTCCCCTTAACATTTCATTCTCTGCAAAGCCATTATGGACAATAATGTCCCTTTAGCCTTCCTGGCTCTGTAAAGCCATTATGGACAGTAATGTCCCCTTAGCCTTTTTTAAATCCATTAGAGACTAGAAGTAAAATTATGTTCAAAGCCATTATGGACCATAATGTCCCCTTAACCTTTCCTACTCTACAAAGCCTTCATAGACAAAAATGTTTCCTTAACTTTTTCTGCTCTGCAAAGCCATAATGAAAAAATGTCCCCCTAACCTTTCTTGCTCTGCAAAGCCATTAACCCTTTCCCAAACAAGACCTTGTTTTGACGTCCCTAATAGATATGGCTTGGGAAAACATTGAAACAAAAGAAGAAACTGCTGATAATCAGCAGTTTCTCCTTTTGTCTCAATATTTTCTGTGCTAAAATATACACAAATCATTTGTTTATCCACAACCATTTTGTCGTTTGCAGCGGCTGTTGAATTGGGTCACCATAAAATTTTGCCGTTCGGGAAAGGGTTAAGGACAATAATGTCCCCATAATCCTCCCTGCTCTGCAAAGCCATTATGGCCAAAAACTTTCCCTTAAAGATACATATTTACTGTTACTTAGTTATTTTCGGGGTAATTTGCTGTAAATATAACTGTATAGTTAAACTATGGCCTTTAATTTTTCTCTGTGCAAAATTTCAGCTCTGTCTGATCTGTATTGGCTTAGATTATGACGGATTTAAACCCAATATCACATCATTTCGTAAACACTATCAACCCACTTTGAATATTTTACAAACTTTTACACCGCTGCATGATTATCGATTTATGTCATTTACTGTATGAATCTTATATTCTGTCTTTGAAAGTCTATAAACGGTGCGACAACATGCTAAAAGCCAACTTCTGTGGATCATTAGGGATTTAGGCCTGTGGATACTAATGTCCCTTTAACATTTCCTGCTCTGGACAATAATGTCCCCTTAGCATTCTCGGCTCTGCAAAGCCATTAAGGACAATAATGTCCCCATAATCTTCCTTGCACTGCAAAGCTATTATGAACAATAATGTCCCCTTAACCCTCCTGCTCTGCAAAGCCATTATGGACAATAATGTCCCCTTAGCCTTTCCTGCTCTGCAAAGCCATTATGGACAATAATGTCCTTTAACCTTTCCTGCTCTGCAAAGCCATTATGGACAAAAATGTCCCCTTAGCCTTTCCTTCTCTGCAAATCCATTATGGACAATAATGTCCCCTTAGCTTTCCCTGCAGAGATATTATACACAAAGGTGTCTTAATCCATATCATGGCCATCAATCCCTCTCATTCATTGCAAAATGCTATGAGCGAAATCTCAGAAGAGGGACTTCCGGCTATGAAGAAACGGGACCCATTTTGTGAATGTAAACACACGTTGTTACTTTAAATCGGTGATTTTGCCAGTTTTTGGCTGATTCTCAAAAATCGGGGAATGCTATTCGATGGTGAGTATATTTAAACTTCTTTTGGAGTATGTCTCCTCGGCATGGTCTCACCGTGTTTGCTTCAAACTGCTTTGTCATGCGATCACAGTGCTGTGTTTTGAAGAAATGTCAAAATTGATCGAAAAATTATGGTTTAAATACTACTATAATTCCCTTCTATACAGGTCCCATAAGCTTCGAATACTTTATCTTATATATATATATATCCATTAAAATCCAATGACTGATTTTCTGATAGAGAGAAAAGGCTAAAAAAGTAATACGCTATGAAGAAGAGAGATCAGCTATGAATAAAGGGGACTAGATATGAAGAAGATATAATATGCTATGAATAAGAGCTCGGATATTCAAAGCGTCGGGTTTTGACTTAATTTTGCCTTTTCGCTATAATTTTCGCTCGGAAAGTGATACAAATTTATTCTTAATACTATTTCACATTTGGGATTGTAAGATCAATCTAATTTCCAAATTAGCCTACTTCAAGACTTTTCAGTATACAATGTGGTTATATTTGGAATGATGATATGATTATGTAAATAACATAGGCCTGCACATGCGGACGCCAATGTCATTGTAAACTATTTAGGCAAACCTTGGCAAACCGTATAAGAACCCTAACATTTTAATAATTTTAAGCCTACGCAAGATACATTGCATGTATTTTGAATGAAAACAGGTCTTATTTACATGTTTTTAGCGGCCAGTCGACCTTTTGTCATTGCGTTGTGTCCGTCATGCGTCCGTCGGGTTATTTATTTTTATTTTTTATTTGCATGCACTCTAGAGGCCACATTTTTGTCCGATCAATCTGAAAGTTGGTCAGAATTAGTTTTATTGCCTCTAAGACCCCCCCCCCCCCACACACACACACGACAGCCTCCGTCCTTAGTCGTCCTTAGAGGCAAAAGTCGAAATTTTTTAACGGGGAACAGTTGACCGTAAATTCATTAAAATAACCATCTTACCGGCTATTAAAGAATTCATTCAATTTTATTATTTTTGTTCCACTTAAAACTTCGCTTTATTACTGTATATTGAATGCACATGCGCTTTATCGATTGAATGCATGTGCGACGTCATTGTTTTCTCCACATGTTTTGTGAGCCTCGTTTTAATAATGTCGATTTGTTACTATTTTAAGTAACAATTCTCATGTATGTTCTAAAAATGCATTTCCACGTGATGATAAGTCAGGCCCGTAGTAACAAGTGGGGTCATGGAGGGGCTAAGACCCCCACCCCCCAAAAAGGTCTGCCCAAAATGCTGAATTGTCATTATTTCGCACTGAAAATCTTTGGGGAAATCCAATTCAGTTCCTCCAAAATTCCGACAATAGCCAGAACAGGGGCCCCCTCCCCCCATTAAAAATGTTTCCAGTCCTACGCGCCTGTAAGTTACCGGTTGGCATTAAATACATGTTTAAGCTGCATAACAATAAATATCGTTCTATCGTCTAGAATTTGATTTTTCAAATGGAAATTTGTAAAAAATATTGGAATTTCTGTCTTCAATTCTTCCTAAACGCATAACCATCCAGTATATGTGAGTGCCAAGAAAAAATCATGAAGTCCGCGCTTCTTCATAGCTTGCTCCCTCTTATTCATAGCTACTCTCGCTTCTTCATAGCTTACTGCTCTTCTTCATTGCATACTTGTTTTTCTCATAAATAAACAAAGGTTTTCAAAATCGTACGTGTGGAATACTAAAAGAGACCATAAAATAGTAAACTGAACATGTCTCATTCGAAAAATGCATATGATAGCGCCGTAGGAGTCGTTTATGTGTCGTTTATGTGTCGTTTGGTTTGTAAACATAAGTGTGTGCACTCACTTCGAAAGTAATTGCAAGTTTACTCTGTAAGCTAGAACAAAGGGCTTTGGCAATATAACACATCATTCATTACCCCATCGAATAGCATTCCGCGATTTTCGAGATTCAACCCATAACTAGCAAAATAACCGATTTAAAGTAACAATGTGTGTTTACTTACTCAAAATGGGTCCCGTTTCTTCATAGCCGGAAGTCCCTCTTCTGAGATTTCGCTCATAGCATTTTGCAATGAATGAGAGGGATTGGTGGCCGTGCATATATTGTTCTCTAACAGCCTCTTTGTTTACCCTTTCCCAAACAAGAGCTGGTTTTGATGTGTTTACTAGATAAGGCTTGGGAAAACATTGAGAAAAAAGGAGAAAATGCTGATGGTCAGCATTTTCTCCTTTTGCCTCAATATTTTCTTAGCTATAATATACACAAATCCTTCCTTTTTCAACATCTATTTTGTTGTCTGCAGTAACTTTCAAAATGGAACATTCCAAAATTTTGCTGTCTGGTAATGGGTTAACTGTAGCACTTTAATGAAGCACTAATGGGTCAATATTTCATTTGACCACAGGCTGGTTTGACACTGGGTATTCTAATGCTTTAAGGGCCCATTTTTTTTACATCCAAGTTCATTTATGATATACATTTTGTACTTATGTATGTGCTCTTACAGTGCCACTTCACTGATGAACAAACAGCCTTTGTAGCACAAAAATGATTAAAGTGACATTTCACAATTATTTTTACATAAATTTACATTATATTGTATCTGAAAGAGCATATTTGCTTATGAAAATTCTGAAAATTTCAAGTCAAAATATTGAACCGTTTACGAGAAATATATATTTTTGTGCTAAAATTAAGCAAATTGTTGTGGACAACAGTTCAGATTTATATACAATTTGTCATTTCTATCTCAACTTTAAAGGCGTATTTTTCGTTTATAAATAACAACTTCTAAAAACTGATAGCATTTCTACTCATTAGAATAAACAATCTTTGCATCAAGACATACTTTTAAAAAATGAAATGAATGTGAAATGTCACTTTAAGTGAGTAAAAAAGATGGAAGCAAAATATCTGGAGGGTGGGAAAAATGTACCAAGAATGTTGTTATGAGTTTTCTCCTTTGGTTTATAGCAGGTTGTAGGGTATGTTTATTGATCTAGAAATTAGCAAAGAAAATGACTTAATTCTTAATGGGTACAACAATTAACATAGATCAAATATTGGTGTTATTCTACTTAGAGAATACAAGTTACTCCAAAGAAGAATAGCAGATAGGGAATGGGCTTATGGAGGCTTAAGGTTTACGAACTGAGAATGAAATGCAGAGCCAGAGGCAAAATTTGAAAAGTGCCAGTAATTCCTAAACTATGTTACATTTCTATTCCAAATACAAACATAAGCATTTTGTATGGTTTAGAATTTTGAATTAATGCATACTTATGGAAATATTTGACAAAAATGTTCAAAATTACCTCCCTTGCATATGAATATAGAGTAAAATTATATATGTAAATTATTTTTTTCTTGAAGCATAATCTTGAAATCCGGCATGGTGAATCAACTTATGGGAAGTGTATTTACAAGTGTGTGTAATTTGATGCATTTCGTTTGGCTAGAAAATGGTGTTTTCATTCTCAGTTCGTAAACCTTAAGGGCCCACTTCCAATATTTTTCCAGGATATAGTATCTTGGTCTTTTTAGCTCACCTGAGCACGAAGTGCTCAAAGTGAGCTATTGTGATCGCTTTTTGTCCGTCGTCCGTCCGTCCGTCTGTCCGTCCGTCTGTCCGTCTGTCCGTCCACAATTTCTTCAAACATCTTCTCCTCCTAAACCATTGGTCCAATTTTAGCCAAACTTGGCAGAAATGTTCCTTGTGTGACCCTTTTCAAAACTTGTTCGTGAATTTTTGATTTGTCAAAAAATGTGGGCTTGGCAGGGCGGGGCTTATCAGATTTTAGAGAAATCTTAAGAAAATTCTTTAAAAATCAACCATTGGGCCAATTTGAACCAAAGTTGGCAGGAATGTGCATTGAGTCACTCTTTGCAAAATTCATCCACAAATTTTTACATTTGTCAAAAAATGTGGCCGTGGCAGGGAGGAAGGGGCTTATTGGACTTAGAGAAATCATAAGAAAATTCTTTAAAAATCAACCATTAGGCCAGACTGAACCAGACTTTGCAGTAATGTTCCTTGAGTCACTCTTTTCAAAATTTGTTTTCAAATTCTTGCAATTGACAAAAAATGTGGCCGTGGCAGGGAGGAAGGGGCTTATTGGACTTGGAAAAATCATAAGAAAATTCTTTAAAAATCAACCATTGGGCCAATTTGGACCAGACTTTGCAGTAATGTTCCTTTAGTCACTCTTTTCAAAGTTTATTCACAAATTTTTACCTTTGTCAAAAAATTATGACCGTGGCAGGGAGGAAGGGGCTTATCGGACTTGGAGAAATCCTAAGAAAATTCTTTAAAAATCAACCATTGGGCCAATTTGGACCAGACTTTGCAGAAATGTTCCTTTAGTCACTCTTTTCAAAGTTTATTCACAAATTTTTACATTTGTCAAAAAATGTGGCCGTGGCAGGGAGGAAGGGGCTTATCAGCCTTAGAGAAATCCTAAGAAAATTCTTTAAAAATCAACCATTGGGCCCAAATAAACCAGACTTTGCAGGAATGTTCCTTGAATCACTTTTTTCAAACTTTGTTCTCAAATTCTTACAATTGATAAAAAATCAGGCTGTGGCAGGGAGGAAGGGGCTTATCGGACTCAGAGAAATCTGTCCTATTTCTCTTATCTATTTCTCTTATCTGTTGCTCTGGCTGGCCCCATGTTTATCTTATGTAAACAAATACGGGATTAGCCTTAGCTTATCAGATGGTAATCCTGCGCTATATTCTTTCAATCACAGACCAAATCTTGTTAATTGAGCCTATCATAAATGATCAATCTCTAACAGATCAGAATGCTTTAAAAATTAGTCCTATGTTTTATATTGCAAAATCATTAAATAATTATTGAAAAAGAAAAAACGTCAACAATTGTTCTAATTCATACCCAACCTTACAGGATCGATTGGAACAAAATTATTTCTTAATTGTTTCCAAACAGAAAGTCCTTATAAGTTTCATGCCTTTGAATTTGACAAAATTGCCATTATCACTCTTGCCATCTTGATTCAGGTGAGCGATTTAGGACCATCATGGTCCTCTTGTTAAAAATGTCAAGCTGAATTCATGAAATATCTTGCTTTATCAAGTGTTATAAATACATGCTATCATATCTAATTTCTCTTAAAGAGAACTTTCTCAAGAAAGTACAATTATAGATTGTTTAGAATGTCCTAGAGTGACATGAAAGGATAGCTGTAATTTCAATACCATTTGTAGTAGAAACTTTGTTTGCAGATAACTTCAGGTTTTCCCATATAAAGTCTAATTCTCGAGACAGTCTTTCATTGTGTTTCTTTTGTGGGTAAATTGATTCTTAGACACTTGGCTATTATATTGAGGAAATAATAGCTCCTTGGTAAATAGTTACTGGTTATTTTGTGGAGAATTTTCCTTATTTATTAGAAGACTTTGAAATTTCAAAATTCTAAACTAAGGTGACCTATTTAGGATCCCTAAAACATGATTTGAAGCAGAAACTAACTCATATCCAAAGAACGTCTAATTCTTGATGCAGTCTTTCATTGTTTCTTTTTTAGCTCACCTGAGCACGAAGTGCTCGAGGGGAGCTATTGTGGTCACTCACCGTCCGTCGTCCGTCTGTCCATCTGTCCGTCTGTCCATCTGTCTGTCCACAATTTCTTCAAACATCTTCTTCTCCAAAACTAACAGGCCAATTTTGACCAAACTTGGCAGGAATGTTCCTTGAGTGACCCTTCTCAAAACTTGTTCGCGGATTTTTGATTCGTCAAAAAATGTGGGCGTGGCAGGGCGGGGCTTATCGCACTTAGAGAAATCCTAAGAAAATTCTTTAAAAATCAACCATTGTTCCAATTTGAACCAAACTTGGCAGAATTGTTCCTTGAGTGACCCTTCTCAAAAGTTGTTCTCAGATTTTTGATTTGTCAAAAAACGTGGCCGTGGCAGGGAGAAAGGGGCTTTTCAGACTTAGAAAAACCATAAGAAAATTCTTTAAAAATCAACCATTGTTCCAATTTGAACCAAACTTGGCAGAATTGTTCCTTGAGTGACCCTTCTCAAAACTTGTTCTCAAATTTTTGATTCGTCAAAAAACGTAGCCGTGACAGGGAGAAAGGGGCTTATCAGACTTAGAAAAATCATAAGAAAATTCTTTAAAAATCAACCATTGTTCCAATTTGAACCAAACTTGGCAGAATTGTTCCTTGAGTGACCCTTCTCAAAACTTGTTCTCAAATTTTTGATTCGTCAAAAAACGTAGCCGTGACAGGGAGAAAGGGGCTTATCAGACTTAGAAAAATCATAAGAAAATTCTTTAAAAATCAACTCTTGTTCCAATTTGAACCAAACTTGGCAGAATTGTTCCTTGAGTGACCCTTCTCAAAACCTGTTCTCAAATTTTTGATTCGTCAAAAAACGTAGCCGTGGCAGGGAGAAAGGGGCTTATCAGACTTAGAAAAATCATAAGAAAATTCTTAAAAAATCAACCATTGTTCCAATTTGAACCAAACTTGGCAGAATTGTTCCTTGAGTGACCCTTCTCAAAACTTGTTCTTAAATTTTTGATTCGTCTAAAAACGTAGCCGTGGCAGGGAGAAAGGGGCTTATCAGACTTAGAGAAATCATAAGAAAATTCTTTAAAAATCAACCATTGTTCCAATTTGAACCAAACTTGGCAGAATTGTTCCTTGAGTGACCCTTCTCAATACTTGTTCTCAAATTTTTGATTAGTCAAAAAACGTAGCCGTGGCAGGGAGGAAGGGGCTTATCAGACTTAAAAAAATCATAAGAAAATTCTTTAAAAATTAACCATTGGGTCTATTTGAAGCAGACTTTGCAGGTATGTTCTTTGCGTCTCTCTTTTCAAAATTGATTCACAAATTTTTACATTTGTCAAAAAAAGAGGGCGTGGCAGGGAGGAAGGGGCTTATCAGCCTTAGAGAAATCATAAGAAAATTCTTTAAAAATCAACCAATGGGCCAATTTGAACCAAACTTTGCAGAATTGTTCCTTGAGTGACCCTTTTCAACATTTGTTCACAAATTTTTACATTTGTCAAAAAATGTGGGTGTGGCAGGGTGGGGCTTATCTAACCAAGAGAAATTGTTAAAAAATTCTTCAAAAATCTTCTTCTCCTTAACCGTAGGGCCAATTAAAACCAAATTTGGCAGGAATGTTCCTTGGGTGACCCTTCTTAAGATTTCTTTGAGGATTTTTTATTCATCCAAAATTGTGGGCGTGGCAGGTCAGCATTTACCGGACTTGGGAGAAATCATAAGAAAATTCTTTAAAAATCAACCATTGGCCCAATTTGAACCACACTTGGCGGAAATGTTCCTTGGGTGACTCTTTTCAAATTTTTTCTCAAATTTTTTATTCGTGACGTCAGAAAAAATTGGGCGTGGCTTATCGGACTTACAGAAATCCTAAGAAAATTCTTTAAAAATCAACCATAGGCCCAATTTGAAGCAAACTTTACAGAAATGTTCCTTGAGTGACCCTTTTCAAAATATGTTGGCAAATTTTGTATTGGTAAAAAAGTGGACGTGGCAGGGCGTGGCTTATCAGACTTAGAGAAATCATAAGAAAATTCTTTAAAAATCAAGCATTGGGTCAATTTGAAACAAATTTGGCAACGATGTTCCTTGAGTGACCCTTTTCAAAATTTGTTTGCAAATTTTTGATTCGTCAAAAAAAGTGGGCGTGTCTTAAACTTCTTTCAGGTGAGCGATATAGGGCCATTCTGGCCCTCTTGTTGTTTAAATTGATTTTCAGAGACTTGGCTATTATCACTGTATGGTAGGTACGCGGTTGCCTCCCTTTACCGTACACAGACATGCATTCCAAGATGGCGGCAGGAAACAGCACAGCGCGGTAGGTGGTCGATTCACGAGACTATATCGTTTATGTATCTGCATATAGGACGTTGAAGTGACGTTGTCAAAGTCACATACATGTTTGTCTTTCATCCGCCACATGTCGTCTGCTCGATCAGTGTCTGCATTTCATAAACTTTGGTGTCGAATCCAATGGCCATAACGACGAGCCATTTTAAAGCGAGGCTCTGCTCGATTTCGTTTGATTTCAAGCGTTTTCACTTTATGGTTTGCTAATTATTTGGCAGATTTGCAAAGTTTGAAGCACTAAATTTCGATATTTATCAACTTGTTTGTTGAAATTGAGTTTTTTCTAGCCAAATTTTGATGTTAAAATTTTCGCTACTGTACATAGACATGCAAGGCATGAAAACAACACTGTACGTAGAGATGTACGGTAAAAAGTGTACATAGAGATGCTCATAATTTAAACCAAACGTTGTACACAGAGATCATTTAACTACAAAGTCTCAATCTAATAAAACCATAATTATATGTGGATAATATGAATTGCTAAGGTACAACGATGATTATTAAAATAAATTATGTTGTTCTTGAAATGCACAGATAAACGACAAAAAGGACTACCGCTTTTTGACTAATAGGTTACACCCCTTGTATTTATTGCATTTCAGTACTGAGGTCATTGAGGCGATGGAGGCTTCTTTCCATGAACTTGACGAACGGCTGTGTCATACATATGGAAAGACCTTCAAGAGTCAGATCACTCTGAAAAGACATGTTCAGATACAAAATAATGAACTGCCATATGTCTGTACACAGTGCGACAAGAAGTATATAAAAAGGCAAGATTTGGAAAACCATTTCACCCTTTCCCAAACAAGACCTGGTTTTGACGTCCCTAGTGGAATAGGTTTGGGAAAAAAATGTGACAAATGTAACAAGCAGTTTCTCCTTTGTCTCAATATTTTCTATGCCATATTTTACACAAATCGTATCATTAACAATATCCATTTTGTCATTTGTGGCTGTTTTCGAAGTGGATCACCGTAAAATTTTGTCGTCTGGGAAAGGGTTAAGGTCATCATGCCATGCTGCAGACCAATTAGTTTGCGACCGATGCAGAAAGACTTACATAAATATAAGGTCCTGCAAAAATAATGTACAGGAATGCCAGCAACCTAATGTCCAGGTCCGTCGGCCATACAAATGTAAAGATTGTGACCAATGCTTCACATGGCCAAGTGAACGTAAAAACCATCACCACTCTATGCACAGAAAATTTTAAAATATGTGTGCAGTAAATATGGGGCAGCTTACAAATGGCGCTCGTCTCTCAAACACCATAGTTTTGATTGAGATTTGATCATCAATAGATTTTGTTTTACGTGTAAAATAATGGAGGGGTCAAATGTAAAAGTTGCAGACTAATGCTGTTTTGTAAATGCTTATTTCTTCTTGGAGACTTGTCAAGTTACGGAATAATTACTCAGTAATAGTATCTGTTGTGCCCTCCTCGTTTACGAATCAACGCAAGTGTTCTAGACTGCATGGACCTTACGTAACGTAACTTGACAAGTCTCCAAGAGGAAACAAGCATTTACAAAAAAATATTAATCTGCAACTATTACATTTTACCCCCTCCGTTACTTAACACGTAAAACAAAATCTTTTGATAATCAAATTTCAGTCAGAAGTAAACTATCGTATAGTCAATACATTTTTTGTTAACTTTGATACCAAGTATGTCAATAGTTTGCTTAAATAAGTAAACAAAATTGCATATAACCAACTGCACAGTTTATTTTGTGTGTCAGTATGGTTAAACGCAACAAATTATATTATTATTTTTGTTAGTTTTTTTTTGTTATTTTTATCATTTTTTATTCCCTATGGATGAAGATATTTGAAAATCAAAACTGTTTCTGTTAGCATGTTAGTACATTCTGATTTGTTAATTAAAGTAAATGTTTGAGTACTCGTTAAAATCGTCTTGAGAGACGGTTATGACGAGTGAATAAACATTGGCACCGACAAGTCATACAAAGTCAATGTTTTACCTCTCTGAAGAATTGTTTCATGAACACGATTCGACAAGGTGGTGAAACATTGAGGTTTGTTACTAAACACTGACTACACAATCAATATAAGTGTACGTTTTGGAGATATATGAGAAAAAATTCTTATTGTGATGTTGGTGATATGTGTATGTTTGAAAAATACACAAAGTATGCAGGGAATTTTACAGTATTGAGAAAATTCCGTGCAAAGCAGCATTTATTTTTAGCTCACCTGAGCACGAAGTGCTCAAGGTGAGCTATTGTGGTCACTCAATGTCCGTCGTCCGTCCGTCCGTCCGTTTGTCCGTCTGTCAACAATTTGGTGTTACACTCTAGCATCCACAAAAATTGGCCAATCTTTATTAAACTTGGTCAAAGCAAGTATGGCCATAAGTTTTCGACTGAGTTCGATTACGGACCTGATCGGAACAGAATGTGCTGAGTTATCTGTCCTTGAATGTCAAAAAATGTTGTTATTAACTTTGTTTACACTCTAGCATCTACACTTATTAATCAATCAAGACAAAACCTAGATATAATGTTGGAGACCATAAGATCTCGGATGAGGTTAATTTTCAGTTTCATCTGACCAGAAAGAAAAGAGTTATGTGCCCTTGAATTTTACAAAATTGCTGTTTTCGGCTGTTTTCGACCTTGTTTACAATCTAGAATCTACAATTATTGATCAGGTAAGACAAAACTTGGACACATTGTTGGGGACTATAAAATTTCAGATGAGTTTGATTTTCAGTCCGATCAGTTTAGAAAGTTGAGAGTTATGTGCCCTTGAATTTGACAAAGTTGCCGTTTTTGACTGTTTTTGACCTTGTTTACACTCAAGAATCTTTAGTAATTATTGACCAATCAAGACAAAACTTGGACACAATATTGGAGACTATAAAATCTCAAATGAGTTTGATTTTTGGTCTGATTGAACCAGAAAGTCGAGAGTTACGTGCCCTTAAATTTGACAAAATTGCCGTTTTTGTCTTTTTTCGACCCTGTTTACACTCTAGAATCTACAATTATTGATCAAACACTCTAGAATCCACAATTATTGATCAACCAAGACAAAACTTTGACACTATGCTGTTGATTATAAGACCTTGCATGAGCTGAATTTTACTGCAATCAAATGAGAAAGTGGTCAGTCATGCATGTGACCTTGAATCTGACAAAATTGCTGTTTCGACTCTAATAACCACAAATAATCAACAATCAAGATTATGATGTTAATAACGATAAGATCTTGGATAAATGAATTTTAGAATAATCAGAATAGAATTTGCTCAGTTATCTGCCTTTCAAATTTTACTCTAAAAACCTCAAATAGTGACTAATCAAGACAAAACTTGACACAATATTATTGACCATAAGTTTGTTTTCAGCCTTAAAGTCTTTTAAAAATATCATTTGAATTGAACAAAACCGTGGCTCATATCATTTTTGTTCAGGTGAGCGAAATAGGACCACCATGGTCCTTTTGTCTTTCAAAACAAATACATTTTGATTTTATCTGCAAAGGTGAACGTTCATATTCAATCATTTAATGACTTGGTAAGTATAAATAGCTCCTTACTAGTTATAAGTTAAGATAATAAGAAAACTAATACGCCAATTAATAATCGCATGGGTTAATGTGAAGTCTTTGTTATGTGAGCAAATTGACTAAAGTTTAGAGGTCATTGTTATACCATAAATATGCTGAATGAATGAAAAGTAATCTCACGGCAAGGCAAATTTTACGAAGAATTGCCCATTCTTTAGATATCTTAGGCCCTATATCATTTAAAAACAAATGCCTTTGAATAACCTATATCAAGAAAGTTCCCTTTTTTAGAATGAGGTTGAGACTATGTACAATTTGTACATATTGTTAATGATCTCTGTGTACAGTGTTTGGTTTGAATTTTGCGCATCTCTATGTACACTTTTTACCGTACATCTCTATGTACAGTGTTGTTTTCATGCCTCGCATGTCTTTGTACAGTAGCGAAACTTTCAACATCAAAATCTGGCCAGAAAAACCTCAATTTCAACAAACATGTTGATAAATATCGAAATTCAGTGCTTCAAACTCTGCAAATCTGCCAAATAATTAGCAAATCATAAAGTGAAAACGCTTGAAATCAAACGAAATCGAGCCGAGTCTCGCTTGAAGTGGCTCGTCGTTGTGGCCATTGGATTCGACACCAAAGTCTATGAAATGTAGGAACTGGTCGAGGTGACGACATGTAGCGAACAAAAGACAAACATGTATAATTAATGCTTTCCATAATGATGAGCCTCTTCTATTGGATATGTCAAAAGGTATGCATAGGGAAAAGTAATGAAATTATTTCATTTATTGTTAATTAAACCGTATGTTATGGGTATTCATAGTGTTTGGGTTAGTTGCAATAATGTAACTGAAACTTTTTTTAATTTGGATCTGGGTTTCGGTTACAGTTCCTTCCTATTCATTGCAATGGAGCAGGTGCTGGAATGATTCATTCCAGCAAGTTTAGCATTACTCTCCATTGCCGAGGTCTATTGATTACCATCAAATATGACCTCTGCAATTTTCGGTACGCCAACAGCCTATTTGGTCGTCATAATCTAATTATAGCACACCATTTGAATTATCGAATCAAAATCATTCAGTTTTATTTTGCATGATCATTACGTATACATTACGTCGCTTCTATTTTTGGCTGAAGCCGGTAACATTTGAATTATCGAATCAAAATCATTCAGTTTGATCTGGTTTGATTACGTATACATTACGTCGCTTCTATTTTTGGCTGAAGCCGGTAATTTGAAGCGTCAACCAATGAAAGCTTGTATCAGCTTTTTAAATTTTTTTGGTGTTTATCGCCAATGATTGGATACTGAAATCCCGCCAAGGCCCCGAGATTAGACGTGAAATGACCCCGCGAGAACAGAGCTCATTCTATCGAAATGGAATGTAGAGATAAAGTACTCTGTTCATAAGAGAGTAGTTTAGCATAGTCAAACTTCAAAATAAAGCTATGGAATGTAGTAAGAATGTTACCTGACAAAAGGTTGACCCTTTTTCTGTCGATCCAGCGTAGTTTTATGTTGAAATCACTTTCAAATAAAGTTCAATTCAATTTTGAAGCGGAGTACCCACCCATTTTATTCTACTGAGTCTTGAATTTTCCGTTGGAAGAAATAATTGATTACAATTCTTGTTGATACTTTTTAACTGAATTTGTGCCACGAAATATCTTTTTATGGGATACACATCTGAATAGATATGTTAGTATTCAAAAATTCATGCAAGAAAATGTGTTTCCCACTCTTTCGTCTTGCTCCACAAGAAGGAATAGGGTGGACTCGTAGCCACAAACCAATACCCATCATCAAGTTTGTGGCTACGATATCGCAGCTAGTGTTTGGGTTTGAAATAAGATATTTAGAATGCCTTGACTGAGGCGTATCTGTTACTCTGCTTGTGTCAAAGACAAACTTTCATTTTACCCATATGTCTGACTGTTAGTTTGGTTCCTAGTTAAGATCAATAGTATCTGTTGTCTATTATATGTTACAAACTTCCCTGTCAACTACATTGATAGGGGAAATATTATTGGAACTAGGCAATTTGATGAATTGGCAGAATTTATCAGAGGGCAATGCCAGCATAAGGCTCTCTAACTCTTTACAAAACAAGACCTGGTTTTGAGATCCCTTAATAGGAATTTAGGCATGGAAGAAAATATTTAGGCTAAAGAAGAAAATGCTGACAATTATCATTTTCTCCTTTTACCTCAACATTTTCTGTGCTATATTTCACACAAATCCTATATTCATCAACTTCCATTTCATCATCTGCATCAGCTTTCAAATTGGAAGAGTCCATATTTTATTGTTTTGGGAAGGGGATACTGGTAAATTCTGACATCTAGTCTAGGTTAACCTTTTCCCAAACAAGACCTGGTTTGATGTTCCTGATAGATAATGCTTGGGAAAACATTGAGGCAAAAGTAAAAAGTGCTGATAATCAGCACTTTCTACTTTTGCCTCAATATTTTCAGAGCTATTTCATACACAATTCCTTTCATAAGTAGCACCCATTTTGTTGTTTGCAGCAGCTTTCGAATTGGGCCACTCTAAAATCTTGCCTTTTTGGATACTGGTAAATTATGGCCTCTTGTCTAGGTTAACTAATATCAGGGCTCCTAACTAATTCATTGACTGTCACATAATTATATGAATTTTAGCTGAACTTGTCTGTATCCATTTCCAAGATTTCCCCAGAAACTATATTCTGCTGTATGTAATAAAGAGAGTGGAATTTAGCCGATGAATTATTGTCTCCAACAATATGGGATGGAATATTTCTTCTCTTTTCAACAAAAACCTTGTAACTACAGCTTGTTTTAAGTTGCAGTTACAAGGATTTTGTTGAAAAGCAACAATTTGGGATGGAATATTAGTTACAATATTCCTCTTAGCTAGATCACTCTCAATTTCAGTAGCTCTACTCTGGAATGTCAATGGAGTTATTTACTCATTCTGAATTTAATTGATTTCATAAATTAAGAATATTTTGAATAAACTCTTTTTCTTATTATGTATTCACAATGAGTTCTATCCACATATCAACTTTCATGATTCTACCTTGTATCTTTTGGAGTTTTGCTGCTGAAGTATGAAAATCAACAAAGGGCTGTAACTCCACAATTATGATCAACAAGAGTTACGGTTCTGGCCGCCCATCATTCAAGTTTACTTGTACTGTGTGATATGAATATGAAATCAAAGAAAGAGCTATTGTCTCATTGAATGTTTTCCAAAGTAATATCTTCTGAGGTGTCAAAAGGTGTCATTATGGTTCTGTTTTGTATTTTCAGTCTATAGCTATATGGACTCAAAAGGTGGCAGCCATGGTTGACAATTATGCAAGTTTACTTGGATAGCATGATCAAGATCTATAATCCCAAGAATGGGGGAAGAAGAGGGACCAGGATTTGTTTAGGAAAGGATTGACAACAATATGAATGATAATTTCTTTTATTTTCAGTCTATAGCTATATGGACACAAAAAGTGACAGCCATATCCAAACACCACGCATCAAGTTTACTTGGATAGTGTGATTAAGATCTAAAATCCAAGATAGAGGAAGGAGAGGAGAGGGACCAGGCCTTGTTTGGGAAAGGATTGACAACAACATAAAATATCTTTCTTTGTATTTTCAGTCTCTATAGTTATATGGATAGTATAAAGTGGCAGCCATGTCCAAACATCATGCAAGTTTTCTTGGATAGCTTGATCAAGATCTAGAATCCCAAGATAGAGGAAGGAGAGGAGAGGGACCAGATCTTGTTTGGGAAAGGATTGACAAAAACAATTTAAAAGATAGTTTCTTGTATTTTCAGTCTATAGCTATATGGACACAGTAAAGTGGTGGCCATGTCTGACCATCATGCCAGTATACTTGGATAACATGAAAAAGATCTAAAATCCAAGATGGAGGAGAGAGACAAAATGGACCGCAGGACCAGTCTTGTTTAAGTTTGGATAACATGAAAAAGATCTAAAATCCAAGATGGAGGAGAGAGACAAAATGGACCGCAGGACCAGTCTTGTTTAAGTTTGGATTAACAACCATATATCATCTTGTATTTTCAGTCTATAGCTACATGGACACAGTAAAATGGCAGCCATGTCCAACAATCATGCAAGTTTATTTGGATAGAGTGATCAAAATCGAGAATCCCAAGATGGAGTAAGGAAACGAGAGGGACCAGATCTTGTTTGGGAAAGGGCAAACAACATCAAAATAAAAGATGTTTTCTTGTATTTTCAGTCTATAGCTATATGGACACAATAATGTGCCGGCCATGTCCAACCATCATGCCAGTATACTTGGATAACATGATCAAGATCTAAAATCCAAGATGGAGGAGGGAGAGGAAAGTGAGCAGACATGGAGAGAACGATACTTCATGCTCGAGGCATCTCTACTAAAGTTTCGACAACAAGCAACTCAAATTAAAGAATCATTAAAAGTTGAGGTAAGTTACTGTTAGCTTGTCATAGAGGCCCGTAGGAATAGGAGGGGGGGGGGGGTAGCCCCCCAGAAGTTGGCCATATTGTTCACAAATAATATGCCTATAATACTGATCGGTAAAACTATCTCAAAACCTGCAAGATTCGTCTACACTGGGCACACAAGTTTGTACTTTGAAAATCACACCAATCGACATACAAGGTTTTGCATTTACACCGACGATATGCCATTCCCTAACAAACCCAAGTATTGATGTCCCTAATTGGAAAAACATTAAAAAAAGAGACAAAAGAAGGAAATGCTGATTATCAAGGTTTTCTAAAACCATATAACAGGGAGTGTTATTATTATTATTATTTTATATACCAAATTTATAAAGCGCCCTTTTCATATATAAAATATGTTCAAAAGCGCTGAAATGTCATCAAAGGAATCATTGTTTGGGAAAATATTGAGAATTAAGAGTGAATTCAATATATGTGCCTACAAAGTTATACAAACTTACAGCAGTTTTTCACAAATCCCCCAAAATGTCTCTGGCTCAACACAAAACTATTGTAAATGCAAACAGAATGATACACATTTACAACATTTTAGCACCAAACCAACAATATGTAATTCCATGACAGAATTGGTCTCTAGCGGGCATCAGCAATTTCACCAAAGTGTTATTATCCAGTAATTTAATTATTCATCAATGTTATGTGATCTCCTTGGAACATTGCATAACCCCAATGGCACTTAACCCATTACCAGCCGGCAAAATTTTGGACTGTTCCAAATTGAAAGAAGTTGCAAACAACATTTTCAATGTGATGTAATTTTGAAATTGAACAACTTTTTGGCAAGAAAACATCGTGGGAAATGAAGAAATTGCTTGTCACAAGCAATTTCTTTGTTTTCCACAATATTTTCCAAAGCTTTTATCTTTTGAGGGACAAAAGGCGTCATTATGTGGGAATGGGTGAACCATTTCTCAAACAAGACTTGGTTTTGATGGCCCTTGTAGAAAAGGCTTGGTATAGCATTGAGGCAACAGAAGAAAGTGCTGATGATCAGAATTTTCTCCTTTTTTGTCTCAATTATTTTCTAGCTACACTGTACAGAATTCCCTTTTTAATCAACATCAATTTTGTTGTTTGCAACTGCTTTTAAATTGGACCACTTTAAAATTTTGTTGTTTAAGAGAGGGTTATTAAATCTTTCCCAAATGGCCAAATTTCAGACCAGTCGAAATTGAAAAGAGCTGAAGGTGACATAACAAGTGTTAACATATACATAGTAAAAAAAGTTTAGCAACAAAATGTAAATATCTTTAGTAGCCAAAATATTTTTGTTTTAACATAAAATCAAACGTTTACACGATAGATTATAGCTAGAAAACACAAAAAAATGAATTTTATACCGCCATCGCGTGCGTCTTGCACTCCAGGTGCGCATTTCCGGTTTTCATGTCTGTCATGGTATTCATGTGTTTGGAGCATAATTCTAGAAAACATTTAGGTGTGAACATACTCGTCTTTGCCCAGAATGAAAAAGGCCACTAAAAAGACTTTTCTGCAACGCTGTTTGACTACGTCGTGGACTTACGTCAGAAGGACGTTATATCGCTAATGTGTTCCTACGTGGCGGAACCGGCGATAAAGATGTCTTTTTAAATTTTACGTATCTCAAAGCATGAGTAACTGTTTGAGGATGCTATATGAGCCATTGTTTGTGGTTTGAGATAGTCCCGGTCAAGGATATCGGAGGAAAACGCCACGAGACGATGACCGTCATAATTTCGTAACGTCAAGGCAAAGATGTTCCATATTCTCACCAACACTTTGAGTGGCTTCAACAGTAATACCAAAATAGAGTATCCTCATTTACCATCCATGATCGTCTCCACAGACGAAGGGTTAATAGACGTTGACTATACGTTGTAATTTCCCTGACGCTATACCATGAACGTACCAGACCTTACTGGCATAGAGTCCTGAATGCTGTAAGCGTAAGCAACGTTGATTTTCTCCCATTACCACCATTCTGTTTGATTTATCACCAATAGAGCTCATATGGCGCATTTGGGGAAAGACGTGAACGTGATCCTTATGACGCGAATGACGTTCAGTCTCTTGATAAAGTAGTGAATGTTGATACTGGGTACAAACTTTTTAAGTGGATTAGAAAACGTTTCAATGCTGTTCTTGCTAAAAATTACCTCAAAACCGATATCGAATTTTATTGTGTTTTCTTGTTTTGACCACCCTCACCTACGTTAAGACACTGTTTCTCAGAGAGTATTTAACGTTTTCACAAAGCAACCTTTGAATGTTGTGTGTGAATGCATATGCTAAAATATATATAATGGTGGTGAAATAAATATCGCAGAAAATATATGTTTTCAATTAACAAAGTCAGTGTTGCTAAACTTTTTTTACATGGTATATGTATGCATATTGTACAATATAGCATGGACAATTTTGAAGCAAAAGGAGAAAATGCTGATAATCAGCATTTTCTTCTTTTGCCTCAATGTTTTCTCTGACATTTCTATTAGGGATGTCAAAACCAGGTTATGTTTGGGAAAGGGTTATTGAGTGATTCTTCTGTTGTTCAGTAAACAGACATGCAGAAATATCCTCGGATCGCTTATATAACATCATTATCAAATTTTAATTGTATAAAGTTTCTACATTAATTTCCAGTTAATCATGCACTTGAACTCATTTAAATAATATATCCCTTGTTTTGATGTCCCATATAGAGAAATTGTTCATCTGTGTTACATAATGCCTCTTTTCAACAAAAACCTCATAACTGCAAATTATTTTCAACTGCTGTTACAAGGTTTTGTTGAAAAGCTGCCTAAAGCTCTTTGGTTCATTGCGGAACCCATATGTCACTTAAAGAGTTATTCTTCCATTAGTCAATAAACAGATTTTTACAGGCATGTCTTGGGATCTAGCCCTTTTTAGCTCACCTGCTCGAGGTGAGCTATTTTGGTCACTCACCGTCCGTCGTCCGTCTGTCTGTCTGTCCATCTGTCAGTCCGTCAACAATTTCTTCAAACATCTTCTTCTCCAAAACCAACAGGCCAATTTTGACCAAACTTGGCAGAAATCATAAGAAAATTCTTAAAAAATCAACCATTTGGGCCAATTTGAACCAAACTTGGCAGAATCGTTCCTTGAGTGACCCCTCTCAAAACTTGTTCGCAGATTTTTGATTCATCAAAAAACGTGGCCGTGGCAGGGAGAAAGGGGCTTATCAGACTTAGAGAAATCGTAAGAAAATTCTTTAAAAATCAACCATTGGGCCAATTTGAACCAGACTTTGTAGGGATGTGCCTTAAGCCATTCTTTTTTAAAATTTGTTCACAAATATTTTCATTTGTAAAAAATTGTGGACGTGGCAGGGAGAAAGGGGCTTATCAGACTTAGAGAAATCATGAGAAAATTCTTTAAAAATTAACCATTGGGCCAATTTGAAGCAAGACTTTGCAGGAATGTTCTTTGAGTCTCTCTTAGAAAATTCTTTAAAAATCAAGCATTGGGTCAATTTGAAACAAATTTGGCAACAATGTTCCTTAAATGACCCTTTTCAAAATTTGTTTGCAAATTTTTGATTCGTCAAAAAAGTGCATGTCTTTAAACTTCTTTCAGGTGAGCGATATAGGGCCATTCTGGCCCTCTTGTTGTTCTTAGTGCATAATCCTTTTCTAGAATATTTCTTATGCTCCTTAAATCAAGAAATATTAAACCCTCTCCGAAAGGACAAGACATGATTGGAATATTTCTATTGAGATGTTGCAGATGAAAAGATAGATTTTGATCAAGATATGATAGGTGTGCGATATTATACAGGATATATTGTGACAAAATAAAAAAACGACTGCTTATCAGCATTTTCTTATTTCACCAAAATGGTTTACTTGAGACCTGCAAACCAGGAATCGTTGTGGAAAGGGTTAACCTGTCATGGGTTTCTGACAATATAATGTTTGAACTACCACTTGAAGTCAACCGCATGACATATTGGAAAAGTTGTCGTTACTCAATCAATATACTCAATATCATATCATTGGTCACTTTCAAAAAGCTGTAACCACACCACATTGAGGCTTTAGTTAGGACATTTTTATATGCAACTAACAATATCTTCACAAGGAACTAGGGAATCATTGATACAGCAGGTTAAAACTTAACTCATTCCCACATAATGGCACTTATTTTCCATGTTAATAAAAAAAGAAGATGTCAATTTTTGACCATGGCTTTCATGTATCTGATTAACTAAAGCAGCAACATGTTGATGAGTAATCCAACTCCACTGACCTGTGCTTGATGAATTCATTGGCTCTGGGCATATGATTCAATCACAGATGTAGTTCTTTGCCAGTGAACTATATCTGAACCCAGGTGCCAAAATTCTAGCTCTTTATGAAAATAAATGAGCTAGGTTCTTGAAAAGGGGTCCTATAGCATTTGAGAAAACATGGATTCAGATCAGACTATGTGTATGCACAGTCTGATTAAGATCCACATTGTTCTCTAGTAGCTTCTTTATAGCCTGAAACAACTGTGAAAGAGCAGCATAGACTCTGATGAGATGGCACTTGAGCACAGACTTATGTAGAAACATGTAAACAAAATCTTAATTCGCAGGCTGAATAATATGATCCATGTTGGTCTCAAATACAAAAGAGGTACCTTTTTCCATGTCTCAGCTCACAAAATAGATATCAGCCCTCACAGGAGTTCATTACTCAACAAGTATAAGACAGATATATTAACAAGGTTTTAACTTTCTCTTGCTTATCAGTAAGCTATCAGAATATAGCAATGTTTCTCAATTTTATGTTTAGTGAAAGAGCTTTTAGAGAACAGCATGGATTCGTATCAGACTGCACATATGTGCAGGCTGATCTGGATCCATGTTGGTCTAAAATACAAAAGTGCTCCCTTCTATGTATGTCTCAGCCCAAAATATATATCTCAGCCCCCACAGTAGTTCATTACTCAACAAGTAAGACAGATATATTAACAAGGTTTTAACTTTCTCTTGCTTATCTGTAAACTATCAGAATACAGAAATAATTCATGAGTTCAGGACTGGTGTAGTTTGAACACTTTCCCAAACAAAGTATGATTTTGAAGTTTCTTAGAAAGTTCTTGGGGGGAAAAAATGAAGCAATATAAGAAATTTTTTTACATTTCATTAGTACATACTACAGAAGATTAGGGTTACAATTCTGTCATGAAGATTATATAGGGAACGATTTTATCCAACCAATTTCGGACAAACAATAGTATAACTGTAGGTGTTGTTATAAAATTTCTTAATAACGCCTTACGGCTTGATTCAAGCTGTAGTTATGATATTTTATAACAACACATAATGGTAATTCTAGGCTGTTTTAAGACAAAAATTCTGATCAGAATGTATAGGCAGATATAGATCCATGTTAAGTGCTCAAATGCCATTAAAGCCCATAAATGTTCTTCCAAAGTCTTGCTCATTTTAATGGTGCAGAAACATATAAAACTCAGGTTACAATTCTGTCAAGAAAATCAAATAAAAACAATGCATTCCGAGAATAATATGTTTATTTTGAAATACAATTGAAATCAGGAAAGATATTGTGGTACATAAATGGTCTTAACTTTTCAATAAAGCATCTCCTAGTAACCTCATTATCTGAAAACCAGAAATAGATTTATAGAATCTTCTGATATAACCCTTTCCTAAACAAAACCTGGTTTAATTTGTGCATAAAAAGAAAAAGATTGGAAAAATACTATGGCAAAAGAAGAAAATGCTCATAACCAGCACCTCGCTGAGTAAAGTGCTTGAGCAAGTATACTGAGAAAAGTGCTTGAGCAAGTATACTGAGAAAAGTGCTTGAGCAATTATACTGAGAAAAGTGCTTGGGCAATATTACCTAGTAAAGTGCTTGAGCAAAAATACTGAGTAAAAGTGCTTGAGCAATTTAATGAGAAAAGCGCTTTAGCAAGTATACTGAATAAAGTGCTTGTGCAAGTATACTGAGTAGAGTGCTTGAGCAAGTATACTGAGTAAAGTGCTTGAGCAATTATATTGAGTAAAGTGTTTTAGCAAGTATACTGAGTAAAGTGCTACAGCAAGTATACTGAGAAAAGTGCTTGAGCAATTATACTGAGAAAAGTGCTTGAACAATTATACTGAGAAAAGTGCTTGAAGAAGTATACTGAGATAAGTGCTTGAGCAATTATACTGAGTAAAGTGCTTGAGCAAAAATACTGAGTAAAGTGCTACAGCAAGTACCCTAAGAAAAGTGCCTTACTAAGTATACTGAGAAAAATCATGTTTTAGCAAGTATACTGAGAAAAGTGGTTGAGCAATTATACTGATTAACCCTTTCCCAAACAAGACCTGTTTTTGACGCCTCTAATAGAGATGGCTTGAGAAAACATTGAAACAAAAGAAGAAACTGCTGATAACCAGCAGTTTCTCCTTTTGTCTCAATATTTTTTATGCAATATTTTACACAAATCATATCTTAAATAACTTTTATTTTGTCATTTGTGGCAGTTTTTGAAGTGGATCACTCTAAAAGTTTGCTGTTTGGGAAAGGGTTAAGTGCTTGAGCAATTATACTGAGAAAAAGGCTTGGGCAATTATATTGAGAAAAGTGCTTGAGCAATATTACTGAGTAAAGTGCTTGAGCAAAAATACTGAGTAAAATGCTACAGCAAATATACTGAGAAAAGTGCTTGAGCAATTATACGGAGAAAAGTGTTCAGCAATTATACTGAGTAAAGTACTTGAGCAATTATACTGAAAAAAGTGCTTGTGCAATTATACCGAGAAAAGTGCTTGAGCAATTATACTGAGAAAAGAGCTTGAACAAGTATACTGAGTAGAGTGCTTGAGCAAGTATACTGAGAAAAATGCATGTACAATTATACTGAGAAAAGTGCTTGAATAAGTAAACTGAGTAAAGTGCTTTAGCAAGTATACTGAGTAAAGTGCTTGAGCAAGAATACCAAGTAGAGTGTTTGAGCAAGTATACTGAGTAAAGTGTTTGAGCAAGTATACTGAGTAAAGTGCTTGAGCAAGTAAACTGAGAAAAGTGCTTGAGCAAGTATACTGAGTAAAGCCTGTTGAGCAAGTTTACTGAGTAAAGTCCTTGAGCAAGTATACTGAGTAAAGTGCTTGAGCAAGTATACTGAGTAAAGTGCTTCAGCAATTATACTGAGAAAAAAGCTTGAGCAAGTATGCTGTAAAAAGTGCTTGAGCAATTAAACTGAGTAAAATGCTTGAGCGAGTATACTGAGTAAAGTACTTGAGCAATTATACTGAGTAAAGTGCTTGAGCAATGATACTGAGAAAAGTGCTTGAACAGTTATACTGAGTAAAGCCCTTGAGCAAGTATACTGAGTAAAGTAATTAAGCTATTATACTGAGTAAAGTGATTGAGCAATTATACTGAGAAAAATGCATGAGCAAGTATACTGAAAAAGTGCTTGAGCAATTCAACTGAGTAAAATGCTTGAGCAAGTATACTTAGTAAAGTACTTGAGCAATTATACTGAGTAAAGCGCTTGAGCAATTATACTGACAAAAGTGCTTGAACAATTATACTGAGAAAAGTGCTTGAGCAAGTATACTGACAAAAGTGCTTGAGCAAGTATACTGAGTAGAGTGGTTGAGCAAGTATACTGAGTAGATTGTTTGAGCAATTTTACCCAGAAAAATGCTTGAGCAATTAAACTGAGTAAAGGGCTTGAGCAAGTATACTGAGTAAAGTGTTTGAGCAAGAATACTGAGTAGAGTGCTTGAGCAAGTATACTGAGTAGTGTGCTTGAGCAATTATACTGAGTAAAGTGCTTGAGCAAGTATACTGAGAAAAGTGCTTGAGCAAGTATACTGAGTAAAGTACTTTAGCAAGTATACTGAGTAGAGTGCTTGAGCAAGTATACTGACAAAAGTGCTTTAGCAAGTATACTGACAAAAGTGCTTTAGCAAGTATACTGAGAAAAGTGCTTGAGCAAGTATACTGAGAAAAGTGCTTGAGAAAATTATACTGACAAAAGTGGTTGAGCAATTATACTGAGTAAAGTGCTTGAGCAAGTATTCTGAGAAAAATGCTTGAGCAATTATACTGAGTAAAACGCTTGAGCAAGTATACTGAGTAAAGTGCTACAGCAAGTATACTGAGAAAAGCGCTTAAGCAAGTATAATGAGTAAATTGCATGAGCAATTACACTGAGTAAAGTGCTTGAGCAAGTATACTGAGTAAAGCGCTTTAGCAAGTATACTGAGTAAAGTGATTTAGCAAGTATACTGAGTAAAGAGCTTGAACAATTATATTGAGTAAAGTGCTTGAGCAAGTATACTGAGAAAAGTGATTTAGCAATTATACCGAGAAAAGTGCTTGAGGAAGTTTACTCAGAAAAGTGCTTGAGCAATCATACTGAGTATGTGTTTGAGCAAGTATACTGAGAAAGGTGCTTGAGCAAGTATACTGAGAAAAGTGTTTAAGGAAGTATATTGAGAAGAGCTATTTGGCAAATAAAGCTGAGAAAAATTATTTGGCAAGTAAAGCTGAGAAAGGTACTTTTGCAAGTTAAGCTGAGAAAAGTACTTTGGCAAGTAAAACTGAGTAAAGTGCTTAAAGAGGTAAGATTGAGGGAAGTTTTTCGGCAAGTAAACAGAGAAAAGAACTTAAACAATTATACTGAGAAAAGTTATTTGGCAAGTAAAGCTGAGAAAAATACTTTGGCAAATAAACTGAGAAAAGATGTTTGGGAAGTTAACTGAGAAAAAGTACTTTTGCATGTAAATTAAGAAAAGGGTAATGTAGCAAGTCAACTAAGAAACTGTTACTTTGGCATTTAAACTGACAAAAAATAACATTGCAAAGTAAACCGAGAAAAGTTCTGAGCAAAAACAGAAACAAACTTTGCACATGTAGTGGGACCTAAATGGCAATCACCATTTGTAAAGTCTCTGTGTGAAAAGGGTCAAATTTAATCATCTGCCAAGGAAATAAATTGATGGAAGCTGTCATAAAAGTTAGATGTAAAACAACAGATTGAAATTGCATTTTAGATTTAATGATATTCCCATCAGAATTCAGAATGTATCTGGAGACAGGTGCTTATGCTCTTACTTTCAACAGAGATCTACCAGTTAGCTGAAACTTTATTAGTTTGAAAAACATTTCTAACTTTTGATAGAAGGAATTAATAGATTACCCAGTCTCATGGAATGGGCAATCTATATCATAGTCCCAGCCTTGCACAGCACGGTGGGGATTGTGCATGATGGAATGGATAACGAATATGGAGTATATGGACAAATTTTGCCTCGCTTCAGGTAAGAAATTGTCAATAATTTTCTTATTTCTGGTCCAATTTTCAAGCGGTTTGTTGCATGTACCCCGCATTAGTGAGCTCTTTCCTCGGATATATGACTTGTTTGTAGAATCTTTGTACTTTGTCCAAAAATTGATCCCAACCGACCAGAAAAACGACAACAAATTCAGGCCCTTTTTCTAGTCGGTTGGGATCGGTTTTGAGAAAAATACAGGGAAGTTCCAGATAAATAATACATCTGAGAAAAGGGCTCAGTAAGACGGAGTACATGCAACAAACGGCATGAAAATTGACGCAGAAATAAGAAAGTTATTGCACAAATTCTTACCTGAAGCGTGGTTAATTTGGCCGTAGTCGTTACCATTTCGCTTTCTGGTCGGTTGGGACAATATTTCAGAAAAAGTATCATGAGTTATGTAATATGTCATACATCCGATGAAAGAGTTCGATAAGGCGGGGTACATGCAGCAAACCGCTTGAAAATTGATACAGAAATAACAGAGTTATTGCAAAATGTCTTACCTGAAGCGAGGCGAGTTGGCATCACATTTTGTGCAAAAAATAGACTGAGTTAAACCGTTATGTTTTGATAAACCGTCGGTGTTGTTATAACATCTCGTAACTACGGTTTGATTCAAGCCGTAGTTACGAGATTTTATAACAACACCAACGAAATACTATTTATTTATCCGAAATTATGTCACGGTTTACTTGATAAAATCGTTCCCTATTGTCGGTAGTCGTTATCCATCCCATCATGCACAATCCCCACCATGCACAGGTGGTATCTAAATAAGCATCTGGATAAGTGACCTTTCTTACAATTTGACAGTTAACTTTAGGTTGAAAATGATGCATGTGGCATACTAGATAGGTCAAAGTCTTATTTAAGCGTGCACACATAAAAATGCGAATTTACACGACAGACATTCATATATTTTACGCGTGTGCACATGCATATTTTCATGATGGCTTAAAAATATGCGGTTGTGCGTAATTATTTGCACACACTCATAAATTTCAGCTGCTCGCGTAATCATTAAGTAATGTATGGACATGCACCAACTTATGCGTGCATGTGTAAAATTTTAATTTTACGCTGTCACACTAAATACAGACTCTTGATCCTTTTGGAATGTCATAGATGCAAACCAAGACTTGGAAAATGTTGCAAAAAGGGAAAATTACAAGGGAATGCCATTTTTCCTGATTTATAGAGTAATCTTGATATGAACCATGAAATAATGCAAGAGATACAATGGAAGATTAATAGCTTCTCCCTAACTTCCCAGCAGTTTGAATTCTCCTTACATGATCTATTTTCTCATACACATGGTACAGCAGAACAGAAGTCATTTGCAACCTAAACCTGAGCCGCGTTCTTTAGAGCGAGATTTCTTGAGATATTTTGAGATTTCTTAAGATGTTTTAGGATAAAGCGCTCTTTTGAGCAAGATTTTTAAGACAATCACTGGGAGGCGCCATTACCCTATACTTCGTGCGGAACCCCTCGGTCAACTCTGTACAAACAATATAAAAGAGATTTGACCGAGTTGTTCGGAACACTCCATAATTCATATAGCGCTGTGTTCCGAATGTTCCATAATTTATACAAATGACGTCATGATGACGTCATTTGTATAAATATGGAGTATTCGGAACAGCTTGGTCAAAGTCTCGGTCTTAAAAATGCTTTATCCAAAACGCCTTAAGAAATCTTAAAAAATCTTGCTCTAAAGAACGCGCCTCTGGTGTGAACCTAGGGTAGAAGGGTAGCTCAGAAGTAAACACATGAACATGATCAACCAATGGCTATGAGGCTCAAACCCTGGCTAGGTCATGGATTTTCTTCATGGTCATTGTGTTTTGCGCTTAACCTTTTCCCAAACAAGACCTGCTTTTGACATCCTTGGTAGAATGGGCTTGGGAAAACATTGAGGCAAAAGAAGAAAATGCTGATAATCGGCATTTTCTTCTTTTGCCTCAATATTTTCTCAGCTTTATTGTACAAAAATTATTTCTGTTTGAGCACAAATTTTGTCACCTACAACAGCTTTCAAAACTGATCACTCCAAAATATTGCAGTTTGGAAAAGGGTTAAATAAATGTGTTACCATCCTATCAATAACTATACCACAAGACTTTGCCATTATACCCAAGAAGGGTCATAATATTTTATGGCCCTAGTCATCTGTCTGTCTGTCTGTCATTCCATGGCATCTGTCTATTGGTTAATTCTTGTTTGCTTATCTCTTCCTACAGCTTCAATTGGAGTTTGATGAAACTTGCCACAACATATCTCCATGGTGTCTAGTTGCTTTTGAAATTCACATAACTCTATAATCAATTTTCTTATATTATCTGCCCTTGAATTGAAAAAAAGGAAAAAATGCCCAATTTCATTGACAAACTCCTCCAGGGTGTGGCGTATATATATGCCAGGCTCTGCAAAGCTCTTCCTACATATGCTACATTATGGCAGCTACAATAGTCTATTGACAAAAGTAGCCACTGGGGAGTGTTACAAATAAATGTAATTAAGCATGATTAGACAGGCATGAGAGAAAGATAAAAACAGTTTTCCATAGACACATTGTCTAGGGATGGAGCAATGCCAGGCTTTATTGTAACCTTTTATCCTTCCACATTTCCAGAGGAATTGGTCAGGGAGTGTGCTTGCCAACTATCTAACTCTATTTTCCTATTCTAAATTATATTACAACCTATCTGGCTGACCAAGATGTAATGTTTTAGCCAGTGAGGTCAAATCAGTCAAGTAAATCTTATTTGCAAAGTTGGTACATAATTTGAAGTTGATGTGACAAGACATTAATTTTAAAATCACTTACTGGCCAAAATGTTACTTATGTGCTTGACATCTTTAGATTCACTGTCCATTACAATAAAACCACATTAAAGACATTGTTTCTCCTATCAAATTGGATTTGAATATTTATGAGGGTTAATAAATTCCCAAGCATGGTTTTGAGATGGTAAATTGTAAGAATGTCTGGCAAACTTGGCAATTTTAAATCAGTTTAGACTTTGTGGAATAAAGAACGCAAATACGAGGGGTAATCCAAAAGTTCGTAAACTGGACCCATTACTTCCGTGTTACTAGCTTAGGCATTGTATAAATTAGTAATATCATAGTTTAAGATCTATAGGCTCTATCAAAATGAAAAAGATTTACCAAACAAAATTAAGTGCCCATAAACTGTGCTACCATAGTAAAGCAGGTACGCCCAGGCGGGGGAGCGCAAAAAGATAATACATAGTTATGCCCCCTTTCGAAGAAAATGGGGGTATATTGTTTTGCAAGTGTCGGTCGGTCGGTCGGTCGGTCGGTCGGAAGGTCGGTCGGTCGGAAGGTCGGTCGGTCGGAAGGTCGGTCGGTCGGTCGGTCCGTATGTCGGTCGGTCTGTCCGTAGACCAAACCTTGTCCGGAGCATAACTCAAAAAGTATTAAAGGTAGAATCATGAAACTTCATAGGTGGATAGATCTCATTGTGGAGAGGTGCAGGGCACAAGAACCGTAACTCTGCTGATCAAATGTTTTGAGTTATTGCCCTTTGTTGATTTTCAAACTTGATTCTTGTCCGGAGCATAACTCAAAAACTATGTTAGGTAGAATCATGAAACTTTACAGGTGGATAGATCTCATTACGGAGAGGTGCAGTGCACAAGAACCGTAACTCTGCTGATCATATTTTTTGAGTTATTGCCCTTTGTTGATTTTCAAACTTGATTATTGTCCAAGGCATAACTCAAAAAGTATGTAAGGTAGAATCATGAAACTTTACAGTTGGATAGATCTCATTATGGAGAGGTGCAGTGCACAAGAACCGTAACACTGCCGATCAAATTATTTGAGTTATTGCCCTTTGTTGATTTTATAACTTGATTCTTGTCCGGAGCACAACTCAAAAAGTATGTAAGGTAGAATCATGAAACTTTACAGGTGAATAGATTTCATTATGGAGAAGTGCAGTGCACAAGAACCAAAACTCTGCCAATCAATATCTTGGAGTTATTGCCCTTTGTTGATTTTTACACTTAATTCTTAACCTTGCCTATATCTCATGTCCTTTTACACATACAGCCTTGATATCTCACACATAGATACCTCCTATCAACATCATTCACATTTTACCATGACCTTGGACCTTGTGACCTTGACCTTGGAGTTTGACCTGCTTTAAAAAAAATTAAACCTGGCATATATCTCATGACCTTTTACAAATACAGCCTTGATATTTCACACATGGACACATCTTACCAAAACCTTTCACAATTGACCATGACCTTGGACTTTGTGACCTTGACCTTGGAGTTTAATCTACTTTTAAAAAACTTTAACCTGGCCGATATATCATGTCCATTTACACATACAGCCTTGATAATTGACACATGGAAACCTCCGACCTAGACCTATCACATATGACTATGACCTTGGACCATGTGGCCTTGACCTTGGAGTTTGACCTACTTTTAAAAAAAATAAACTGGGCCTATATCTTATGTGCTATATTACACATACAGCCTTGGTATTTCACACATGGACACATCTTACCAAGACTTTTCACATTTGACCATGACCTTGGACCTTGTGACCTTGACCTTGGACTTTGACCTACTTTAAAAAAAACTTTAACCTAGCCGATATATCACGTCCTTTTACACATACAGCCTTGATATTTGACACATGGACACCTACGACCAAGACCTTTCACATTTGACCATGACCTTGGACCTTGTGACCTTGACCTTGGTGTTTGACCTACTTTAATAATACATTAACCTGGCCTATATTTCATGTCATTGTACATATACAGCCTTGATATTTCACACATGGTCACTTCCAACCAAGATATTTCACTTTTGACTATGACCTTGGACCTTGACCTTGGAGTTTGACCTACTTTTAGAAATATTCAACCTAGCCTTTATCTTATGTCCTATTACACCTACAGCCTTGATATTTCACACATAGACACCTCCTACCAAGACCTTTCACATTTGACCATGACCTTGAATATTGCAACCTTGACCTTGGAGTTTGACCTACTTTTAAAAAGACTGAAACCAGGCATATATATCATGTCCTTTTACACCTACAGCCTTGATATTTCACACATGGACACCTCCAACCAAGACCTTTCACATTTGACCATGACCTTGACCTTGGTATTTGGCCTACTTTTAAAAACTTTAACCTGGCCTATGTTTCATTTTACTTTTACATATACAGCTTTGATATTTCACACATAGACACCTCCTACCAAGACCTTTCATATTTGACCATGACCTTGGACCTTGTTAACTTGACCTTGGACTTTTATCTACATCAAATGTAGGCCCTTGAGGGGGCATATATGTTTTACAAACATCTCTTGTTTTTTATTAGATCGAATTTTCTTTAATTTCAGCTAGAATATTTTGACACAAATTATTATAACACTAGTATGACATCCTTATGTCAAGTTTGATATGTTGTTGTAGAAGTTGCTACGAAAATACTACATTTTCTATAAGATAGAACAAACCAAGGGAAATGCAACATGACGTCAGCACTTATTTACAATATCGGTCAGGCATAAAATTCTGCCCCGATCTTAGTCATACACCAACGCAGACGTTTAAAATATTAAAGAAAACGAGTATAAGGTAATGTAGAGAAATTGTGTGTAAGTTGCACTCGAGATTCGAACTTTGATAGTGGATAATGGATGCAGAGATGGTCTTGCGATCAGCCATAACCTGATTAACGACGTCAGAAATGGGGTAAACAGGCATGGGCTTCGATTTGATAGTAGGCCGATCTTAAAACAGCTACACTGAAAATCGTTCAACATTCCGATTCTAAATAGTATGAGAACGCTTTCAGCACAAGTATATCATGGGCATAAAATTGTATGAGAGTAAATAGGGCCTTTAAAAATAAGGGTTCATAATCGTGTGAAGATGTCGCATTTGACGTTCTTGCTCCCCCGCCTCGCGCATGGTCTTTGTCTAAAATTCATCACTGTACAAAAAATGTTATACGTACACAATTAAAAATTTCCATGTTTTTAGCTCACCTGAGCACGAAGTGCTCAAGGTGAGCTATTGTGGTCACTTTTTGTCCGTCGTCCGTCTGTCTGTCCGTCTGTCCGTCGGTCCACAATTTCGTGTTTACACTCTAGCATCTACAAATATAAGCCAATCTTGACCAAACCTGGTCAAAACATGTATGACCATAAGATCTCGGATGAGTTCGATTATGGGTCAGATCGAACCAGAAAGTCCGGAGTTATCTGCCCTTGAATGCGAAAAATAGCTAGTTTTGACATTGTTTACACTCTAGTACCTACAATTATTGATCAATCCAGACAAAACTTTGACACAATGTTGTTGACTATAACATCTCACATGAGTTCAATTTTCAGTCTGATCGTACAAGAAGGTCTTGAGTTATGTGCCCTTGAAATTGATAAAATTGCCATTTTCGACCATTTTCTACTTTGTTTACACTCTAGCATCTACAAATATTGACCAATCAAGACAAAACTTTGATACAATGTTGGTGACCATAAGATCTAGGATGAGTTCAATTTTCAGTCTGATTGGACGAGAAGGTCTTGAGTAATATGCCCTTGAAATTAACAAAAATTGCCATTTTCGACTGTTTTCGACTTTGTTTACACTCTAGCATCTACAAATATTGACCAATCAAGACAAAACTTTGAGACAATATTAGGGACCATAAGATCTTGTATTAGTTTGATTTTCAGATTGATCGGATCATAAAGTCATGAGTTATACGCCCTTGAATTTGACAAAATTGCCGTTTTTGACTGTTTTTGACTTTGTTTACACTCTAGCATCTACAATTATTGACCAATCTAGACAAACCTTTGAGGCAATGTTAGGCACCATAAGATCTTGTATGAGTTTGATTTTCAGATTGATAGGATCATAAAGTTAAGAGTTATATGCCCTTGAATTTGACAAAATTGCCGTTTTCGACTGTTTTTGACCTTGTTTACACTATAGCATCTTACAATTATTGACCAATCAAGACAAAACTTGGTCACAATGTTACGGACTAAAATATCATGTATGAGCTGATTTTCAGATTGATCAGATCAAAAGTTCATGAGTTAACACCCTTGAATTTGACAAAATTGATGTTTTCGATTGTTTCGGACCTTGTTTACACTTTAGCATCTACAATTGTCCAATCAAGACGAAATTTGAACACAATGTTGCTGAACATAAGATCTTGCACCAGTTTGAATTTCAGCTTAATCATAGTCGAATTTGCTGAGTTTGCTGAGCCCTTCAAATTGACAAATTTGCTGTTTTCGACTGTTTTTACTCTAACAACCACAAATAGCGACAAACCGAGACAAAATTTGGACACAATGTTGTTGACCATAAGTTTGTTTTCAGTCTTAAAGTCACAAAACTGAACAAAACTGTGGCTCATATCATCTTGGTTCAGGTGAGCGATATAGGACCATCATGGTCCTCTTGTTTGTAAAGATGTCACAGTTAATGACTGTATAACTTTTGTTTTGATAGTGAATACTCATGAAATTTTATTAACCCATTTTACGAACTTTTGGATCACCCCTCGTATCTCAAAATGTATTTATGGGGTTCTTTTAATATCAAGCTAAAGCCACAAATACAAGATTATAAAACTTATGCACAAATTTGGGGACTCCTAGATCTTAGATACAAACTGTCCTGGCCTTGGTTTCTCGAAAAACTTAAGTACGTTCTCAGACTCAAATCTGAGCACTGTACTCAAATCACACGAAATCCAAGGGAACTTCAATCTATTACCCTTCAACATTGGAGAGTATTCCATTTAAGTTGAGCATGTACTCATGAGTATGTACTGAAGTGTTTTCGGGAAACCGGGGCCTGGACTCCCCTCCCCATTACCTTTACCCTTTCCCAAACAAGACATGGTTTTGACTTCCCTAATAGAATTGGCTTTGGAAAACATTGAAACAAAAGAAGAAACTGCTGATAACCAGCAGTTTCTCCTTTTGTCTCAATATTTTCTATGTCATATATTACACAAAGTCTATCTTTCATAACATCTATTTTGTCATTTGTGACAGTTTTTTCAGTGGATCACTTTATGATTTTGTCGTTTGGGAAAGGGTTAAAGTTAATCACTCTTTGTAGCTAAAATTATTTTATCTACAACTGGACAAGTGTAAGATGTTGCCGTCATGGAAAGGGCTTAGCTAAGTGTGTTTCGATTCCGAAAAAGTGTCTTGTGAAAACATATTAGGCGACATGAAACTTGTAATTAAAGCAATGATTCCCCATAATTAAATACATCATTGTGCCACAAAAACACTTTTGTTGTCAGTTATTATAAGGCATTAACCCTTTAACATACAACCCTACAGCTTTCTGTTGTAGGGGGAAATGAAGTTTCTTAAATGTTAACTCTTTCGAATATTAATCCGTTACCATACAGTGATGCTGTTTGATGCCCTACAGGAAACGATTGCAGAAAATCATAAATGAAGAAATTGCTTGTGTCATAGATCTCACGAAGGAGAAGTGCAGTGTACAAGGAGCATAATTCTTCTTTGCTTATTTTGTGAGTTATTACCCTTTGTTTTCAACTAGACGGCTTTTTTGGACAAACTAAGTGGCGGGGGGGGGGGGTATTTTATCACCTTTAATGATAGATTTCTTGTTTATGTTGTACCTAAGCGTCAAATTAAAAGTGTAAATTAAAACAGAGACTTTTCCTGTTCTTAAATTGACATCCCTATGTTGTGAAGTTAGCTCCTTCCAAGACAATAAAACTAAATAAATGATGTCAAAAGTGACAAGCCTCCTCTTCTGATCAATAAAAAAGTCGTCAGTCTCACACATTGCCTTTGTTGTTTTATTTTTCTTTCTCCTAAAAACAACAATAAAGATGGAAAACATTGCCAGAAATTGTTTTCTTGTGGTTTTGTAGTGGATCTATTGTAACCTTTATCAGTCACTGTAGGATTCTGTTATTGATGTTGGTGTTTTTCTTTGAAAACTTTGTAACTACTGCTTGTGTAAAGCTGTAGTTACAAGGTTTTAGAAGAAGGAAAGCAGTGATATTTTGGAAGTCATCTGAAAAGCCTTGTGAAATGCTCTTCTGTCACAATATTATCATTGAGCCCTTTCCAAAACAAGACTGGAATTTGACAAAATGCTTTTCCTCAAAGGGCTTGAGAAAATATTGAGACAAAAGAAGAAAATGCTGATTATCAGCATTTTCTTCTTTTGTCTCATTATTTTCACAGCTGTATTGTGCACAAATCTTACTTGTTTCAACATGTATCTAGCTTTTGATTTGGGCCGCACTAAAATGTTGTTGTTTGGGAAATGGTTAATTTCTTAAAATGTGTTCCGAAAATTCCTGATGAATTAAAGTTTTGTTATCTTGCATACTTGAGTTTAACACATTTAGAGAGGGTTAAGAGGTGAAGTGTAAAGTTTGTTTGAAGTTAATGTTGTACAGAATGATAAGAATTTATGGTTGCACACCTCTATACAGCTTATGTGCAGGACTCCATCTTGTTTCCAGAATTTTGGTCTTTATAATTAATACATGGTATTGAAGACTCCACATTCACTAACTTCTAGGCCATGGCCTTACCACAGTTGGTAACGCATCTGCCTCTCATTCGAGAGGTCCCAAGTTCGATACCCGACCGCGGCTGATACCCTTTTTGACAAAATTGTCACCCACCAATGGGTTTGAAATTGTTAACCTAAGTGGGCCAGCAGCTGGAGGCTCGGTAAGGGTGTTGTGGTAGTACTGGTTTGAGAAACAACAGAAATTCATGGGTAGGTGCTCCAGCCTCCGCGATATGACCCTGGCAGTTGAAAACGGTGTAAAACCCCAATAAACTCAAACTCACTAACTTCTACATTTTGCTAACTACTGATGTTTCAGAGAATTTAAGGTATTGTAATTCAGAGTCATAATCTATGTTAGAACATCGAAATATTGGAAAAAAAGGAGAAATTTTCTGCTTTTCTCTCAATGATGTTAGTTGTGCATGCAATATATTTTTGA
This sequence comes from Fragum sueziense, assembly GCA_963680895.1. Classification (NCBI taxonomy): domain Eukaryota; kingdom Metazoa; phylum Mollusca; class Bivalvia; order Cardiida; family Cardiidae; genus Fragum; species Fragum sueziense. The sequence goes on from OY804593.1 coordinate 69,195,249, forward strand.
TTGCATGGGGGACATAGAAACTAGGCTTTGTTTGTGAAAAGGTATCAGAAAAAGAAAAAAAATTGACAAGTGTCCATTTGACATTTGAGTCAACATGGATTCAGATCAGCCTGTACATTAACCCATTACCAAACGCTAAATTTTAGGCTTGTCCAAATTCAAAGATGTTGCAGATGACAATTTCAAGTGAATGAAATTAAACATTTTTTGGTCTGTTTACGTAGAAAACATTGTGAAAAATGAAGAAATTGCTTGTGACAAGCAATTTCTTCATTTTCCATGATGTTTTCTTAAGCCATTATCATGTGAGGGGTCAAAACGAGTCACTGTGTGGTAATGGGTCAATGCAATCTGCTCAAGATTGCTGTTTGATCCATGTCATTCTTAAATGTCATAAAAGCCCTTTTCCTGAATCCTAGCTCAAATGTTTTCATGTGATAACAAGTTTTTGCTCGTTGTATGTGAGTCAGAAATTCCATGATAACACCAAAATGCATGCAATTGCATACAGAACAAGTAGGCTAGAACTCTGTAGTACTAAAATTGCCGCTGGGGCTGATCAGCCTTGCACTGTTATTTATGTTTTCTTTACTTTGTAAAAGATTCGGATTAATTACCAATCCTTACCTTATGGCAATGGTAGGTATTATTCTTAATTACCTGATTTTTGATTGATTGATTGATTGAATACTCCATGGACTTAGCCCCAGTTGACTGGCAATGTTTGTTATATCCACTGATAACGCAGAGCTACTCGAAGTAGCTGTTTTACTACATAAGTCCTAGGACTATGAATGGGTTTTACGCCATTTTATACAGTATGTCAGTCATATTGTGGTGGCTGGAGCATCTCGTGGCTTAATTTTTTTAGTCATTTCTCTCACCTGTACTACCACAACATCCCATAAACATTGTTTTGTCGTCTTCAAAAATCTTATCAAAAAAATTGTTCTGTTTGTTAGAATTTTGATATAAAACAGCAAAAGACTGTCACATTCTTTATTCTTACTATATAATTATATACTGTATATTTTTTCAAGAAAATATTTTTCTGGATTTTAGACTGGCACACCTGTTTATTTTTAGGGGATCTCATTAAAGTAGGCTGGACATTAATATGTATGAAAGCTGCCAAAAACTTGTTAGTTCTATACCCTTACAAGAAAACATTCACCTTAGATTCCTTTGATTAGCAGTTACAGATTTCCTCAGTCTAATGGTGCATGGAAAAATGCACCAGTTTTTTCGTTTGTAAACAACAACTTATTTTGCTGTAATTGTGTTATAGTGCTCCAACGATAATCAGGTTCCCGCCAAAAATATAGACCATACCCATTTGATAATGAAAGGTTAGACAGATCAAAGCACAATTATCGCAATTATCGCAATGAAAACAATGATTATATTGTAAGTATGACTCTCTCGAAATACCTGTGTCTGTGGTCTAATGGTTAAACAGTTGGCGCTTGTCCATAGGAAAGGAGTTCTTTTATAACTGTGTGGGTTCGATTCCACACATATCCGTGTATTTTTCCCCTTATTTGCGTTTTCCTTTTTTTGTTTTTGTTTCTTTCACATTTGTAAATAGATATATATATATTCTTTATTTTCAATGTAAACCATTGTCAAACGTAAAAATAGGCTGAATAAAATTTAAAAATGCTGCAATTGCAAGTAGATCTTAAATGAGCTTCACATTTTTTTATGCTTTTCTATGTAGAAAACAGTTTGTGAAATGAAACATGCTTATGACAAGCAGTTTCATTTTTTCGAATAAATAAGTGAAAAAAGTCATTATCTTTTATTTTGTGGGCTGTCTAAAAGCGTCATTGTGTGGAAATGGATTAAATGTTTTTTATTCACAATATATAAAGATGCAATACATTACAAAACATAAATTAAGTAATAAAGGTGTGGAACTCTCACTGTCGCCAAACGGCAAACATCTAGACTGCTCAATGTTTAAAGTTTTCTAGACTGAAATTGGCGATTTTCCGAAATTATCTTATAAATCTATATAAAAATCTTAAAGAGTCTGCTTTCATCTCATCTTTTTTCTAAAATGATAAAACAAAATATATTTGTAAAACAAAATATGTAATTACCCATCGCTCTATGAGACTCGAACCCACGTTTGCTAAATGAAAATGGACGAAGCGCCGGTGTTCTATCCACTGCGCTATCGAGTATGTCTATATAAATCAGCGTAAAATATAACATTTTAATCGTATATAACAAGTCTTTCTTACCTGTAGGCCGAGTTCATTCTATTTATAGCTTTGTTTGTAAACAGCACATTATCGTTGGAATGCTATATAACTCATCTGCTTTAAAAGTAGACTTGTATACAAACACTTTACTTCTTGTTGTTTGTAAATGGCCCAACACAAACACTTTCCCTTTTGAGAATAAACGAGTAGGACATTAATTCTCTCGTATACCTCACGATAAATGGTTTGGTAAATGTTAAAACTATGTATTTGTTCTTTAGTGTTTGTATACAAGTCTACAGTTTTAACCGATAGACTATACATGCTGAAACTCTAAACTAACGCATTTCCTCATAATGATGCGTTTTGGTGCCCCACAAGATAAAGATTTTGTGAATCATTACAAAAATGTGAAAGTCCATTCACTTGGAAATTGTTGTCTGCAACATCTTTGATTTTAGACCCGTCTTAAATTTTGTCGTTTTGTAAATGGGTTAATTATCTGTATGATATAGGACAGAAAATACTGAAGCAAAGGAGAAAATGCTGGTAACTCTTCTTTTGCCTAGGTATATAGTCTATGGACTTATGTACATTCACTGAAAAATCTTCATGAATTCCTCTGACATTTTTATGGCTATTCAATTATTTGTTTAAAGCTACTATTTCCCAGATTTGGACCCAAAAATTGTCAAATACAAACGAAATGTACACTTTTTAAGCTTTATATGACCTGATTAAATGATTACGAGAAACTATTGAAGCAACGACTCATTTTTTCGCAATTTGATACCAAATTCATGAAGCGATGTCGAAAGTAGGTCAAAACAGTAGGACATGCGACTTTCTTAAATGACGTCACAACATACATGATGACGTCATATTGAAATTTAAGTATGAATCTCGTTTGAATCATGGTCCGCGCTGTATGCGCATGCGCAACAATTTGAAAATAATTCTAACCCCATCAGTGATGGGGTTGAATTTAGGCTTGGATTCTCCCTAAATTCAGCTATCTGTCTTGTAATTTCGGCTCATTCTCTGTCTGAATCGCATATTATTAACCATCCCGAGGTGGTCAACACAAAAGTTTTGCATATTTTTTCAAAAAATTTCATTTTTTGCAATTAGACCATCTGTTACCGTCGCCCTTTAAGATCTGATAAGCCCAATGCTGCCCATCACACTGTAATTAGAGATATCAGGTTTCAGGCAGTCTGCTGGACGAATACACACTCAAACTCTGTTTCATTGAGTTAAATATAAATTCTCTCTTGAGGTATGGGCTCTGGAGATGTTCTTTGCAATATTATGTATAGGCCTAAATGTTTGAGTGAAGGTCCTGCCATTTGATGAAAAGATTCCCTAATAGCAAGGCAAAGCATTATCCTATTTTTCAATTTATTTAAATATGAAGGTCGTCCAATTTTAAATTTGCAGATGACAAACTGAATGTTTATGTGTATAGCTTGGAAAACATTGAGGTTAATGAAGAAATTTCTGGTTATCAGCATTGTCTTCTTTCGCCTCAACGTTTTCTCAAACTTTGTCCGTTTGTGACATCAAAACCAGGTCATGTTTGGGAATGGTTTAAGACCTTTATACAATTTTATTTTATGAAAAATGCATGGTTTCCCTGAAAGAGAAAAAATTGACATGACAAGTCTTTATTTTCATCTATCACTCCCTGTATTATGAATATAGTATTGTCCACCCAAAGTAACCCGGGAAGACTTTATTTTCGCATGCAAAGTCCGTTAGTTGAGCATCTTAATAAAACATTGCCAAAGTGGGGTCATTACATATGCAGATGTCCCGGGTTAATCTTGCTGGACAATACAACATTCTACTTAGTGAGCCAGTGCATCACAAGTTACATTGGAAAAGGGCCATTTTTGGTGCATAAAAATGAATTTATATGGATACGTACAGATAACTAAAATTTGCTATTATGCCACCGTTTAATTATTGGGGAACATAGCAGATCTTGATCAATTTGCATTTATGCACAGGCTGATCTTGATGTGTGTTGGAATAAAATGCCTTATGATTTACAAGGTTGGTGAGAACAGGATTTGCACATGAAATAGTTCAGAAAAAGGGGGGTTTTAGGCAAAAGGAGAAATGCGGTTATTAGCATATGATTATTCTTCTATAAAGGACACAAAAACAACGTTTTGTTTTGGAAAAGATTAAGGACGAACAAAACTTAGAAACTTATTGCAATGAATTGATTGATTTATTGGGGTTTTATGCCGTTTTCAACTGCTATGGTCATATCGCGGCAGCTGGAGCACCTTACCTTGGATTCCTGGTATATCTCTCACCAAAACCACAACAATATCCAAACCAAACCTCCAGCTGCTCTCTCACATAGATGACTTACACCCATTGGTGAAAGACAAATTACTTTTGTCAAATGTCAGAATGGATACAAGCCGAGCCGAGGTTCGAACAGGATTGAGAGACTCCGACGTTACCGATTGAGCTATCGGAGCTCGGCATATTGCAATGAATGAAAGTTTTTTTTTCTACTTTTCCCTCATCAATTTACCTTATCAAAATTAATAATCTATATCAGTCTTCAACTTGAATTTTATTTTGTTGTCTGCAACCCCATTAATTTGCTATGATATAAATTGTGGGGGAATTGTCATCAAAACTCCTTTTAAATCAATACATCTTGTCCACAAAGATGCATTGCAAAAAGACATTTAAGAGAAAATGTGCACAATGTTCCTAGCAATCAGGGCTTTTCTTCCTTCTATAACAGAGGCCGATTTTCGGTGGCTTCCCAATTGGAAAAGGGCTACTTTTTTCCCAATTTCAAAGTAAAAATTTCCCAATTATTAAAACAAAAATCCCCAAAATTGGAAAATAACTAATAATCATTTACCTGCTGGCAATTCTAGTCACAAAGAAGCAGTGTGTATTCTATTAATCAGTTATTCTTGGTTAAGAAGTGTTTTGAAAATATATTTCCATTAGTAGATTTATTCTCCTGTGTCTTTACATTTTTTCCCAATTTGACCAAAATCACGCTAAAATTTCCCAAAATGACTGACCAGGGCCCATTTCCAATTTTCGGAAGAAAAGCCCTGGCAATGGTTAACACTTTCCAAAATGGCACAAAATTAGACCACCTCAGCAGACGACAAAAACATGTAGATTTATATAAAGGTGTAAAATATACATGTTGCGCAGAAAATACGGAGGTAGAAGGAGAGAATTTATTTTCGTTTGCTTAATTTTTTCCAAGCTTTTTTCCGAGAGGGATCTCAAAGCTATGTTTGTTTGGGAAAGGATTAACAAATGTTAAGCTAACAATGATAATCAAATCTTAAAAAATCTTACGGACCATGACCATAGCGTTTGTATAATTCAGGCTGATCTATGTTTCTTGCGAAAATAAAATTCTTTTTCGTTACATTTCAACATGAAAAGGGGTATTTTCCCTGTTCTCAAAATGTATGCTTACCAGTTTCGGCATTCTGTCCTGCTAGCATACTTCTCATATTACATTAGTCTAAACAAATGGTCAGTGAGGTCAGCATGCTGACTGTTATCTGGTATTTTATCACCTATAATGATCTGATTGTTGAGATGTGGGACTGATAACGCAGAGCACCGTGAAGGTGCTGTTTGCTACCCTAAGTCTATGGGGTATATAGGTGTCCCATGCTTTTCTGATATTTATAAACAAACCTTTAACCTATAAAAACATGTTATTGCAGAGATGCACATGCAAATCATCCTGTCAATATTACAGTTGTCGCCACATCGTATGGCACAATGTTTATGTTTTGTTCAAATGCAATAGAACGTTAAAGAAAACATAAACACGTGCCATACGACGTGGTGACAACTGTACATGTATATCAAAATACTGATTATCATTAATATGGTTTCATTTTGATCTTTATAACCTATGATTAGTAACTTGATAAATGTTTTATTGTTTGTCAGGATTCAGAAAATCGAACTATATATTACTATATCTTTATATCAGTGACACCAAAACGAGGTCTTGTTTGGGAAAATCATTCATTATGCTGCTATTCAAGTCTAAGAAATGTAAAGGCAAAGGTAAATAAAGGTACAGACATTCCTGTGATCAAGATGTGTATGCCAATTTCCAGTTAAATAGACAGCACTGAAACCTGTTCACAATCTAATTAGCTCACTAGATGTATCTGCAAACCATTAACCCTTTCCCAAACAGGACCTAGGTCCTGTATTATCAACGATCACACGACCACGTTTTTGTGTAGAGTGTGTAAGAAGACGTCTGATTCAGACTGATTGCATGAGAAATTCAATTAGGCCAATCAGGTTTGTTGTTACAAGTATTTACATAAAAAATAATCATAAGACGGTTGATAATATGGGCCCCTGGTTTTGACGTCCCAATTAGAAAATCCTTGGGAAAATATTGAGACCAAAGAAGAAAATACTGATCATCAGCTTTTTCACTTTTTGCCTCAATGTTTTCTGTTCTGTATTTTACAAAAATTAAATCTTAATCATCATCCATTTTGTCGTCTGCAGCAGCCTTTAAATTTGTCAAACCTAAAAGTTCCTCATTTGGGAAAAGGTTAAACTCTACCCTTTCTCAAATACATAATTTTAGACTGGTAGAAATTGAAAGGTGTTGCAGACGACAAAGTTGATGTTAAAAAGGATGAGATTTGTGTACAATATAGCAAAGAAAATATTGAAGCAAAAGAAGAAAATACTGATGATCAGCATTTTCTTCTTTTGTCTTAATGTTTTCCCAAGCCATCACTATTAGGGATGTCTTGTTTTGGAAAGGTTTAAGCTCTACCCTTTCACAGACCCTTCTCAGAAGGTATTATCTTAGTTTGGTAGAAATTGAAAGGTGTTCCAGACACAATAAATGACTTTAGTAGAAAATTTCATTCAGTGCTTTGTTACCAAAAAAGGGAGACAATATTGAAAGTCATAGGGAGATCTGTACGTGACTTTCCATAAAATATTGCAAACTGAAAATGGACCTTAACCCTTTTCCCCAAAAAACAAAACAAACTTTAATGGAGTTACAAGACAGAATAATGGGTTTCTAAAGTAGAAAATGTGTATCTTACTGTAAAACAGTAAATATTGGGGAAAAAGGAGAAATTGCTGATGTATTTCCTCTCAAAGCAAATTTGCAGAGCTTTTGGTTATAATAATTTCTAAGGTGAGCAACTAAGGGCTAAATTGACCTCTTGCAATGATCTTTCTGTAGTTAAATAACATTGATAACTATCTTTACTTATTCTTTGGTGTAAGATGAGCGATTGAGAATAATCATGGTCCAAATTGTCTTAATTGTCAAGACATTAGTTCCTTGATGAGCGACCAGGCACTAACTGTTTTGGGAAGAGTTTACACGTGACAGGTGATGAAATATTATGATAGGACAAGAATTTGACAGATTCAGCAAAATTGACAGAATATATTTCCTACCATGAAAAATGTAAAGAATTCGCTTTTCCATGCAAAGGATTCCAAGAATACCTGAAATCCGTGTGGTATCCATGATGTTAAACAGAGCTGTTTTAATGTTCTGGTGGCATTTGTTTGCTATAGGTTTTTGCCTGAAAAGTCATTAATAGGAAATAAGAATTTTTTTGTGTGTTCAAAGATCAAGGTTGTTAGCTAAATTCCAGATGACATTAACCCATTGCCAGACAGCAAAATTTAGGACTGTTCCAATTTGAAAGGTGTTGCAAATGGTAAATTCATTCTATGTTAGAAAACATTGTCGAAAATGAAGAAATTGCTTGTCACAAGCAATTTCTTCATTTTTGCACAATTTTTCCCAAACTCTTTCTTGTGATGGAGCCAAAATGTGTCATTGTGCTGTAATGGGTTAAGTTAGACAAAAAGTGTGACTTTAAAATCTTGTTACATAATTATGACATGAGTAAACAATGAAATGATTTCAGAAATTTGGGGAGAACATAATGTTACACTCCACCAAATTTTACTCGGGACAACTCAATTTTCCTGTGCAAAGTCCGTTAGTTGAGCGTCTGAACAAAATATTGTTGAGGTTGGGTCATTACATATGCAGATGTCCAGGGTAAATGTTGCTGGACCATACAAGCAAGAAAGATACTACTGATATTTGCTATATCTTAGTTTTCTACTCAAAGTTGGTCATGCAAGTTTTGAATTCAAAACTTGTATGACTTTTTGACCACAGCATAAATTTTATTCAAAGTATGGGCCTAAATGAGACTTAGATACAATAATTCTGGGAAAAAATCTATGTCACAATTTTGTATTGTCATCCATCATAAGCTGCCTTGTAGCACTTCCTGTGTCATAGACAAAACACTAATGCTGGCTTCCGGCAGGAACAAAAACCATGGAAATTTGTCATTTGTTACAGGGACCAAACTTATATTAACCCTTTAACCCTATCAAAATTACGACTGGTTTTGGTATCCGTTATATGGAAAAGCTCCCGAAAAAATTGAAGAAAAAGAAGAAAATGCTGATGGTCAGTATTATATTATCCTTCAATATATTTTTTATCATACTGAATCACATTTTCAATCTTTTGTTCTTATTCATTTCATTGTCTGAATTTCGAAAACTCAACGAAAAAAATCTGTGTCACAATTTGTATTGTCATCCATCAATATGGCTGCCTTGTAGCACTTCCTGTGTCACAGACAAAACACTAATGCTGGCTTCCGGCAGGAACAAAAACCATGGACATTTTTCATTTGTTACAGGGAACCAAACTATAAATTACCTTTTATCCCTGTCAGAAACATTAATTGTCACTCTTTAGCTCAGGCAACGGTCATATCACAGTTGACAGCGCATCAGACTCTCATTCATGAGGTCTTGGGTTTGATCCCCTGTCGCGGCGAATATCCTGTTAGAAAAACTTGTCTCCCTCCAATGGTTTATTATCGTTCACCTATGTGGGGGAGCAGCTGGAGGCTTGGTTAGGATGTTGTGGTAGTACTGGGATGAGAAACAGCAGGAATCTATGGTTAGGTGCTCCAGCTGCTGCCATAATGACAATAGTAGTTGAAAACGGTGTTAAACCCCAACAAATTAAATCATATCTTCTTAGCTCCACTGGCTGCATGGCCAGCCATGTATTGTTTAAATTCCTCTATAACTTCTTGTCTTTTGAATCAGAATTTTGTATAATAAATGAAATGTGAATATATTTTTCGTGCATAGGATATTTTACTAGAAAAATGGCTGGTAATACGCTTTTCGTGAATCTTTTTTTTAACCAATTGATTATCAATTCGCTGCCCAGAGAGACAAAAACGACCATGAACTAACAGACAGATAGATCTGTCTTAAATGACAGAATGAGTTAATTATTGCTAGACACAGAATCTGACTATTAGCTACAAAACACAGATCTAACTTTAATACTCTTAAAATCATTTATAGATTTGGTGAATGGACTTTATTGTAGTGATTTCTAAAAAATTGCTTAGTCCGAAGACAAGAATAGATCAATTTACCACCCAGCACTATGAAGTGTTGGAGGCACAATCCCCCCATGAACTAACAGACAGATAGATCTATCTTTAATGACAGAATGAGTTAATTATTGCTAGGCTCCCAGAATCTACTGGTTTACAAACTATTGACCTTTGTCTTTAACCCTTTCACTGCCAAATATTTTTTTCGGAGGTGTTTCTCACTGCTGAATTAATTCGAAGAAATTTCTATACCCTGTTCACAAAAACATGCATAACTTTTGACTCATTTGATGGATTCCTTTCAAATTTTTCAGCACATACTGACAAATGAAGCACCTATATGTGACCAAAATTTAAAGGTAATTTATGAAATGACAATATTTTTTTTCTTTTTTATGTTGTTGTTGTTGTTGTTGTTCGTCCCCATAAATTTGTCGACAAAAGTCGCCTATGGCAGGGACCCCCTATAGTCGACAAAAGTCGCCTATGGCAGTGAAAGGGTTAAACAGTAGGATATTCTAGTATTGCTTTCAAAATCGATCAATCTACAGTATAGCTGATATAACCACATTGTTCTCTGCCATTTGGTGTTGAAAGTTGGGAGAATAAAGCATACAGTCTCCCTAGAGTCTCAGGAGCTTATTGCTGTGTTATGTAAGGTCATAATTCTGGTTTCATTTGTGCCTACAGCTGAAATATACGGAATCCTGTTTCCGCCATCCACTTTTCTAAGAAAATTGAGTTTGTGAAATGTAGAAATGTTGAAGTTTTGTTTGTGACAATTGTCAGAAGTTAGTGACAATTGTCAGAAGTTAGTGTGACTAACTTCAACTTTTCGACTTTTCACAAACTCAATTTTGATAGAAAAGTTGAAATTAGTGCGACTAACTTCCACTTTTCTACCAAAATTGAGTTTGTGAAAAGTCGAAAAGTTGAAGTTAGTCACACTAACTTCTGACAATTGTCACTACCTTCTGACAATTGTCACAAACAAAACTTCAACTTTTCGACTTTTCACAAACTCAATTTTGGTAGAAAAGTGGAAGTTAGTCGCACTTTTATCAACTTTTCTATCAAAATTTAGTTTGTGAAATGAAGAAAAGTTGAAGTTAGTCACACTAACTTCTGACAATTGTCACTAACTTCTGACTATTGTCACAAACAAAACTTCAACATTTCTACATTTCACAAACTTAATTTTCCGCGAAAAGTCGAATCAGTGTGACTAGCTTCAACTTTTCTCCTTTCCTAGGTAACATTCTTGTGAAAAGTTGAAACTATTGATACTAATTTCGGGGTAGGAAAAAATCCGGAAAGATTCTTTCTTCTGCCTCGTGAACCGGTGTATGGTATAAAAAAGGGCCCTATAAAAAGTACTATATCACCGGTCGCTCACGACCCTCTAATGTTTCGCCCCAAACAATGGCTTTGGAAGACGACATACGCGGGTATTTCATGCGGGGCTATACATACAGAGAAATACAGACACTTCTGAAATTGGAGAAGGATGTTACAATCAGGTTTGACATGTCCATCATCTTTGGTTATTTTTTGTTCCTAATTCGGGATTAGCATCTCCTCTCATGCTTTCGATCACAGGTGCTTTCGATAGGTTCCATGGCTTCGATAGCCTTGGGATTTTCATAAGACAAGTCTTCAAGTGCTTACAATCTTAGTAATGGTCCATGTGCATCTAAATACTCTTACTTCAAACAAAGTCGTTGGTCAAAGAAATTTTGGAGACAACTGATTTTTACACTGAAAAAATACTTTTTGCAAATCAAAACAGAAACTAGAAAATCAAGGTCAGGGTAAAAACCATTCAACCTTATCCAAGGACCAAGACTTTGAAGCCTTTTTCAGTCCTAGAAAGTGTTCATGACGCTTGATTTTCCCCACGGTTGAGCGAGTCCCTGTCCAAAAAAGGGCCGCGGCCTTAGCGCAGTTGGTAGCGCATCTGACCCTCATTCGAGAGGTCCCCGGTTCGATACCCGGCCGCGGCTTATACCCTTTCTGACAAAATTGTTATCCACTAATGGGTTTGATATCGTAAACCTAAGTGGGCGAGCAGCTGGAGGCTCGGTAAGGGTGTTGTGGTAGTACTGGTTTGAGAAACAACAGGAATCCATGGGTAGGTGCTCCAGCCGCCGCGATATGACCCTGGTAGTTGAAAACGGCGTAAAACCCCAATAAACTCAAACTATCCAAAAAAATATGATTGTTATAAGGTCAACCTAATGTTTTGTATAGAAACAAAGCCCTATGGAAATGACAAGAGCTGCACCTTCAACTGCGGATCCAGGATTTCAGTGAGGGGGGGTTGTTTTTCTAGTATTACACAATAGTAACAAAATTTCTGCATGAAAATGAAATAATCTGGCTACAGAGAGGGGTTGGTTTTAACCCCCGGAACCCACATCTGGATCCGCCACTGACCTTGACGCACCTTGATGACTTGCTTTTAATATATGGCCAATATATTTTGTTAGTCTCATTTCAAATGTTGGTTTCCAAATTTCTTGTTTAGAACTTTGGTTCATGAATCTATTGAGATGGTCAGAATTTTATAGAATCAGTTTGTAAATAATGTGCATGCACATGGTTTTAGATAAGGCTATCGAAATTACGGGATGTTCGGCTATGTGCGTTTTCTCCATAACTGTTCAAAGTAGGCTGGTTCTGGTAGGGTACTGCGGTAATTAACCCTTTAACGCAGGCAATTGCTTCATTTTCTATGATGGTTTCTACCAATCAAGTGCCTCAATTTTGATTTTCATCAACACTAAAATGACACCTTCAATTTTTCTAAAAAAATTGTCCTTTGGGAGAAGGTTGAGTTAGCTTTTTGAACATACTTTTAAACCTTTTCACAGATGATTTTGAACATCAGAATTTGAAATATTTTCCCCTGGACAAAATTGATAAAGTGAACAACGAGTAAAATATGCAGGCCTTAACCCTTTCTCAAAGAAAACATGGTTTTAAAGAAAATGCTTTTGAAAACTTAGAGGCAGCCGCAAGAAACAAGAACAATGCTAACAAGTACATGTATATTTATGCTCCCTGAAAAAATTTCGGGGGAGCATATAGTCGCCAAGCTGTCCGTCCTTCTGTCCGTCTGTGTGTCCGTCCGTCTACAGCCAGATCACAGCAACCCTTGGACCAAATTCAATGAAACTTCACATATGAACTCCCTGGGATAATACCTAGAGACCTTTTTCCTCTGTTTCTTAATTTGAGGCTGCATCATGGAAAAAGGGGCCTTAGTGTAAAATTAGTTTTTCTCTAATTTCTCTTCATCTAATGGATAGAATTTAATGAAATTTTGTACTTTTTAAGTAAATTGGATGTTCTAGACCATATTCTATAAATAATGTGTGTACAAAAAAGCTGTCATGGGTGAAGGGGGCTTAACCCTTTCCCAAACAAGACCTGGTTTTGACGTCCTTAATAGAAATGACTTAGGAAAACATTGAGACAAAAGAAGAAAGTGCTGATAACCAGCAGTTTCTCCTTTCGCCTCAATATTTTCTGTGCTCTATTTTACACATATCCTATCTTTAATAACATCCATTTTGTCATTTGTGGCAGTTTTTGAATTTGACCACCCTTAAATTTGGCCGTTTGGTAATTGGTTAATGTATGATAGCTTTTATTTTGTGACAAACACTTATTCGGGGAGCATAATCCGTCTCTGACAGCTCTTGTCCTTTTGACTGTTCCTATTTGAGATGTGCTGTAGGAGACAAAAGGGTTGTTCATAAAGTTAAGATTTGTTAAAAAATATAGCACAGAATTTATTGAGCCAAAGGGAGCACAAAGTCATGTGAAATATCTTTATTTCATTCTTTTGCCTCAATGGTTTACCTATTGTTTAGGGTTTTTGATGAATGTTTGTCAATGCTTACAAATAACTTTTATTATGCCCCCTTTCGAAGAAAATGGGGGTATATTGTTTTGCAAGTGTCGGTCGGTAGGTCGGTCGGTTGGTCGGTCGGTTGGTCGGTCGGTCTGTCCGTAGACTAAACCTTGTCCGGAGCATAACTCGAAAAAGTATTAAAGGTAGAATCATGAAACTTCATAGGTGGATAGATCTCATTATGGAGAGGTGCAGTGCACAAGAACCGTAACTCTGGCGATCAAATTTTTTGAGTTACCGTAATTGCCCTTTGTTGATTTTATAACTTGATTCTTGTCCGGAGCATAACTCAAAAAATATGTAAGGCAGAATCATGAAACTTTACAGGTGGATAGATCTCATTATGGAGAGGTGCAGTGCTCAAGAACCGTAACTCTGCCGATCAAATTCTTGGAGTTATTGCCTTTTGTTGATTTTCAAACTTGATTCTTAACCGGAGCATAACTCAAAAAGTGTATTAGGTAGAAACATGAAACTTTACAGGTGGATAGATCTCATTATGGAAAGGTGCAGTGCACAAGAACCGTAACTCTGCCGATCAAATTTTTGGAGTTATTGCCCTTTGTTGATTTTCAAACTTGATTCTTGTCCGGAGCATAACTCAAAAAGTATGTAAGGTAGAATCATGAAACTTTACAGGTAGATAGCTCTCATTACGGAGAGGGGCAGTGCACAAGAACCGTAACTCTGCCGATCATACTTTTTGGAGTTATTGCCCTTTGTTGATTTTATAACTTAATTCTTGTCTGGAGCACAACTCAAAAAGTATGTAAGGTAGAATCATCAAACTTTACAGGTGGATAGATTTTATTATGGAGAGGTGCAGTGCACAAAAACCATAACTCTGCCGATCAAATTCTTGAGTTATTGCCCTTTGTTGATTTTTACACTTAATTCTTAATCTTGCCTATATCTCATGTCCTTTTACACATACAGCCTTGATATCTCACACATAGATACCTCCTATAAACATCGCTCACATTTGACGATGACCTTGGACCTTGTGACCTTGACCTTGGAGTTTGACCTACTTTAGAAAATAAATTAAACTGGACATATATCTCATGACCTTTTACACATACAGCCTTTATATTACACATATGGACACCTCCTACCAAGTCCTTTCACAATTGACCATGACCTTGGACCTACTGACCTTGACCTTGGAGTTTGACCTACTTTTAAAAAACTTTAACCTGGCTGATATATCATGTCCTTTTACACATACAGCCTTGATATTTCACACATAGATACCTCCTATCAACATTGTTCACATTTGACCATGGCCTTGGACCTTGTGAGGTTGACCTTGGAGTTTGACCTACTTTAAAAAATAAAATTAAACCGGGCATATATCTCATGACCTATTACTCAAACAGCTTTGATATTTCACACATGGACACCTCCTACCAAGACCTTTCATAATTGACCATGACCTTGGACCTTGTTACCTTGACCTTGGAGTTTGACCTACATCAAATGTAGGCCCTTAAGGGGGCATATATGTTTTACAAACATCTCTTGTTAACAATCAGGCGTAGTAGTCAAGATATTAAAGCTGAAAGTTGGTAATGCTTTAACGAAAAAGACCGAAGCTTTCACCTCCACCGAATGAGTGCAGGTCCGCACTTTATGAATATACGACGTTTTTGATTGGCTGAAGGTATTGTACCGACCGAATCAATAGTGGTAAATTTTTGCCAAGTTACAGCTGTTACGACTGGAGATGGGTGGGTGGCATATATGGTGGGTGGGGTAGTCTTTTTAATAAGCAATGGCAGAGGGAAGGGTGCAAATGACTGGCGGAAAATGGCAGTGGCGGATGAAGAGGGGGTTCTTGAGTTCAAACAAACACCTACTGTCCCCCCCCCCTTCCTCTCCCCCTTCACAGAAATCCTGGATCCACCTGGGAGCAGTACCTGCGTCAAAATGCTGAGTGGCAATCAATGACAATGTCTAAATGTCAAAGAAATGAAATATTTTAAAGCAACCGGTGCTATCATAGAAAAGAAAAGGGTGATATAATATTCAAGAGCTTCAACTTTTTTTCTATTTTTAGGTTGTATCCATTTCCTACAACAAAGAAGAATCTGGACGGTAGAACAAAATGGAAGCAGCTTGTTGAAAGGAGTGATGGCAATAAGCTTTGGTCACCGTCAAAAGACAGCCGAGTGCGCTCACATCATTTTGTGGACAGTCGCCCCACTGAAAATAACCCCTTGCCTACTGTAAACATGGGGTATGAGGGAGCTGAAAAACGGGTAAAACGTATGATCCAGTTTCAGTCCACACAGCATACTCCATCCATTAAAAGGAAACGTAAACATTCTGTGGTGATCAGTGACACTGAATGTCAGGACATAGCCTCTACCTGTGTTCCATCTCCAGATCCAGAGGAAATTGAGTTACCTAAGCACAAACCCTTTGTTCCTTGGATAATAACATTTTTCGCAATGTTTATGGGTCTCTGTAATAGTGTGTGCAGTCAGAGAGCAGAAATAAAGAAACTGAGGACTGAAATTCTGAAAAAAAAAACAACAAAAAACAAAAAACTTCAACAAACTGCTGTCTCTGAGAAAATTGTTCAGAAAGACTCGGATGTAAGTTTCCTCCCTGGAATAGCGACAAAGTCATTGTTTTTAAAATTGCATTCTGCGATTTCTCCATTTGTGACTAGGAAGTGGCGCGGAACTGTTTCTATGTCAAAGAACATTAGGAGATTCCAAACTACGCATTGTGGACCAGACAGAAAGCTCTCATCAAAAAGTGAATTTTTGCTTATGCTTATGAAGTTAAGACTAGGACTTACAAATAAAGATTTGGCTAAGCGCTTTGACATTTCAGACACATTGTGTTCCAGAATATTTTTTACATGGCTAAAGGCTGCGAGTGATGTGTTAAAAGAAACATACATTATGGATGAGGAAAGTTTGATCACAACAAAGCCCCAGCGTTATAGGAAATCAAGGAATTCACACTCAATCATTGATTGTGCGGAAATTTTTATAGAGACGCAAAAGGATCCTAAACTACAAAATTCTACATGGAGTGATTATAAACATCACAACACTTTCAGTCATGTTTTTGAGCAGTTAATATCCTGGCAGACTGTCCGATAAAGTTGTAACTGTTGAAAGTGGCTTCTTAGATACTGTACCAATTAATAGTATGATTATGGCGGACAAAGGGTTCAACATTTTCGACGAGTGCGAAAGTAGAAACATACGTTTGTATGTACCTCCAGGAAAGCGGGGACTTTCACAAATGACTAGTTCATGTGTTAAAAAACCAAGGAAATTGCAAATCTTAGGATTTTGATTGAACAGGTGATTCGTAGATTAAAGACATTCAGAATTTTAGCAGCTTGATTGCCTATTCAGCTGATTCCTCATATTGATGACATTTCGACTGTTTGTTGGGGTCTCTGCAATCTAAAAAATCCTATTTAACAAAATTGAGTTGACTGAGATTCTGTTAAGATACAATGAATTGAAAATAGGCTGTAAAGTGAACCATGAATTGAAGTGTACATGGATGCTATTTCAATTTAAGTAATTATTATAAACTAATATTAAATTCAATTCATAGATGTGATTACTGAAATATATTTCACTTTCAATGAAATATTCAAATATAATCATAACTGTTTATAAAAGATATTAATTCATGTTGTTGTTCTTTTAATTGTTGTGCTGTTACTTTTAACTGAAAATTTGCTGCTGCTTTTTAGCTCCACTGGCCGAAGGCCAGCGAGCTATTGTCATGGCGTTGTGTCTGTCGTGCGTCCGTGCGTGTGTCTGTCGTGCGTCCGTGCGTCCATCCGTTAGCTTTTTCTTCAAAAATCTTCTCCTCTCAAACCAGTAGGCCAATTTTGACCAAATTTTGCAGGAATGTTCCTTGGGTGACCCTTTACTTAAATTGTACAAAGAATTTTGATTGGTCCATAAATGTGGGCGTGGCAGGGCCGGGCTTATCAGACTTGGAGAAATCACAAAATAATTCTTTAAAAATCAACCATCAGGCCAATTTTGGCCAAACTTGGCAGAAATGTACCTTGGGTGACTCTTAACTTAAATTGTCTTTGAAATTTTTATTGGTCCATAAATGTGGGCGTGGCAGGGTGTGGCTTATCAGACTTGGAGAAATCACAAAATAATTCTTTAAAAATCTTCTCTCAAATCAGTGGGCCAATAGTGACCAAAACTTTGCAGGAATGTTCCTTTGGTGAACCTTTACTTAAATTGTTCAAAGAATTTTGATTAGTTATTGAATGTGGGCGTGGCAGGCGGGGCTTATCAGACTTAAAGAAATCACAAAATAATTCTTTAAAAATCAACCTTTGGGCCAATTTTGACTAAACCTGGCATAAATGTTCCTTAGGTGACTCTTTACCTAATTTGTCTGTGAAATTTTCATTGGTCTATAAATGTGGGCGTGGCAGGGCTGGGCTTATCTGACTTGGAGAAATCACAAAATAATTCTTTAAAATCAACCATTTGGCCTATTTTGACCAAACTTGGTAGAAATGCACCTTAAGTGACCCTATACTTAAATTGTCAGTGATTTTTTTTATTGGTCCATAAATGTTGGCAGGGCAGGGTGGGGCTTATCAGAATGGGAGAAATCACAAAAAAATCTTTAAAAATCAACCATAAGGAAAATTTTGATCAAAATTGGCAGAAAAGTTCCCTGGGTGTCCAATTAGTAAAATTTTGATTAGTCTATAAATGTTGGTGTGGCAGGGCAGGGCTTATCAGAATTGGACAAACCATGAAATAATTCTTTGAAATAAATCAATGGGCCTTTTCAAGATTTAGCAGTGCTAGGCTTACAAGAAATCATGAGATAATTCTTTTACTTTAGCCAGTGGAGCGATTTAGGCCTTCTTGTGCCTCTTGTTTGTATGCAAATTGGTTTTGTTGCAGAGGACAACATTCATATAACTATGAAGGAAATTTCTGTGCAATATAGAACAGAAAATATTGAGTCAAAAGGAGAAAATGTTGATTATCAGCACTTTTTAGCTCCACTGGCCGAAGGCCAGCGGGGCTTATGTCATGGCCCTGTGTCCGGCGTGCGTCCGTCCGTCCGTGCGTAAACAATTTTCAAACATCTTCTTCTCCAAAACTACTGGACCAATTTCAACCAAACTTCACACGAATCATCCTTGCATGAATCTCTACCAAATTCCTTCAAAAGAAAAAAATCTGTGCTGAACTTGAATTTTAATTAATTTAATTGAATTATTTTTGAAAAATCTTTAAAAAATTTTCTTCTCCAAAACTACTGGACCAATTTCAACCAAACGTCACAGAAATCTTCCTTGCATGAATCTCTACCAAATTCCTTCAAAAGAATAAAATCGGTGCAGAACTTGAATTTTAATTAATTTAATTGATTTAAATTTTCGGAAAATCTTTAAAAATTCTACTTCTCCAAAACTACTGGACCAATTTCAACCAAACTTCACAGAAATCTTTCTTGCATGAATCTCTACCAAATTCCTTCAAAAGAGTAAAATCCGTGCAGAACTTGAATTTTAATTAATTTAATTGATTTAAATTTTCGAAAAATCTTTAAAAAATTTTCTTCTCCAAAACTACTGGACCAATTTCAATCAAACTTCTCAGAAATCTTCCTTATATGAATCTTTTCTTAATTCCTTCAAAAAGATAAATTCTGTGTAAAACTTAAATTTTGAATAATTAAATTAGATTATTTTTTTGAAAAATCTTTTCCAAAACTATTGGACCAATTTTAACCAAACTTCACATGAATCTTCCTTGCATGGATCTCCTTTACATTCCTTAAAAAAAATAATTTCCATGTAGAACTTAGATTTTAATAAATTTAATTAAATTGAATTTTCGAATAATTGTTAAATAATCTGCTTCTCCAAAACTACAGCACCAATTTCAACCAAACTTCACAGGAATCTTCCTTGCATGAATCTCTCCCAAATATCTTCACGATCGGATGAAAAGCTTGGCCGCTGTGGGCTAGGCTTATTTTTCGCTATATGAAACAGTGTAATTTTAACACAATTTTAAAAACATTTCTACTCCTTAATTACTTATTGGATTTCATTCTGGTGTAGCATGAATCTTCTTTGGATAGATCTCTATTGTATTCCTTGAAGAAGTTTGTAGTCTAAATGTCTAAAAGCCAGTGGAGCGATACAGGGCCATCTTGGCCCTCTTGTTTCTTTTGCTTCAATGTTTTCCCAAATATTTTCTTGATGGGATGTCAGAACCCGCTCTTGTTTGGAAAAGGGTAAAAGCGAAGAAGCCTTCATCTCAAGTCAAATGTGGAAGGCCAAGATGGTGGAAATATTGGGATCGAACCTAGGACCTCGCAAGTGAGAGTTTGAAGCGCTATAAACTGTGCGGTGGCCACGGACTACAGAAAAGACTTTGGAAGGCTGGAATATTATGCTAGGTGCTTTCTGATTGTAGTTTCTTTCAATTCAAGAAAAAACAGGTGATAAAAGGGTTGTTGACAACCAAACAAAATTTTGGTTGGTCATCAATAACATTTTTAACAGCTGATTTTTTAAGATCTACCAGTCCCATTTAAATCCTGATGAGTACAATGTATCAGTCCTTTACTTATAGCAAAAATTAAGACTAGTCAAAATGCACAGGTGTTGCAGACAATCAAATTTAACGCCATTTAAATTTCCTGACTTTCATGGTAGAAAACAAAACAGAAAATGATGAAATTGCTTGTCACAAGCAATTTCTCCTTTTTCCACATTTTTCCCAAAGCCTTTATATTGAGGGGTGCCAAAAGGTGTTATGGGTTGAACATTTCTTGGAGATTTTCTGTGTCACATGATTGCCAGCTCACCCAGTATTTCAAGTGGCTCAAAACCCATCAATTCTGATGAAAAGTGTAATGTAGACTATTATTGTAGTATAGAGTACACAGGTTTTGGGAAGTAGCAGTAAAGGAAGAGACTGAGCTGTGTTTCAAGCGAAGAAGCTTCTATATCAAATCACACATGGAATGCCAAAATGGTGGAAATATTGGGATCGAACCTAGGGCCTCACGAGTGAGAGTCTGAAGCGTTATAAACTGCGCCTTGGCCGCGGACTACATCCTTATTAAAAAAAACTTGAAAACATTGATGCAAAAGAAGAACATGCTGGTAATCAGCTTTTTCTTCCTTTGTCTCAATGTCTAAACTTTTCTGAGCTATACTGTACACAAATCCTTTACATTTCAAGTTTCAAAATCTGTTTAATCCTCTCCAGCTTTCAAATTAGATTACCTAAAATGTGGCTGTTCCGGCAATTAACTGATAATAACTAACTAAGAAACTGCTACTTTTTTTTCAATAATATAATTGTCTGACTAGAAATATTTACAACTGTAACTCAAATAAATACATGTATAAAAAGCTTGGGAAAACAAGACAAAATAGGAAATGCTGATTATCAGCATTTTCTCCTTTTGCCACAACGTTTTCTGTGCTATACTGTACACAAACTCTATCTTTATCAACAAAAATTACATAGACTTAATTCTTTTCCAAAGGAGACCTGGTTTTGACGTCCCAAATTGAAGAGACCTGGGAAAACGTTGAGGCAAAAGAAGCAAATTCTGATAACCAGCATATTCTCCTTTTGCTCCAATATTTTCAATGCTATTGAATTCTGTTCACAAATTTTACCTTTAAAACATCTCTTTTCACCCTAAAATTTTGTTTTTTGGAGAAAAGGCCAGGGACAATAAAACTTTCAAATTCGAAGATGTTGCTGAGCGAAACAAAATTATGCATGTCAGGATATTTGTTCATCATTTAAAATCGAAAGTCCAACTTTACTTTTTTCCCCCAAACAAGATCTAGTTTTGACATCCCTGATATTAAAAGGGTTGGGAAAACATTGAGACAAAAGACGAAACTGCTAATGATCAGCATTTTCTCCTTTTTGCCTCAATAGTTTCTGTGCAATATTCTTAAAGAAATGAATTTACTAAAGCAACATCCATATTGTCGCCCTCAGCAGCCTTTTAATTGCCATTGATAAAAAGGAGTATCAGCCTCACTCAAGTTCACTACAGTTTCATATAACTCACTCAACACATTGCCAGACAACAAAACTTTGGACTGGACCAAATATTCAAAGATGTTGCAGATGGAAATTTGAGGCCAATGAAATTTTACATTTTTTGGTCTTTTGCATAAGAAAACATTGTGAGAAATGAAGAAATTGCTTCTGACAAGCAATTTCTTCATGTTACACAATGTTTTCTTTCTTTTGTATGGCGTCAAAATGTGTCAGTGTCTGGTAATGGGTTAATTCTCCTACAGCTTAAAAAAGTACCCCACAGCGGCACAGCCTGATATCCTCAAACTGGTTCGACACAAAATAAGTTTTTTTTTTAAAGATTTTATGTCAAAAACTGATAATGGAATATTCTATAAGAATAAATTTTATTACTGGTTATAAAAAAATTTGCAAAATGAGCAATTTCTTCTTCTTCCAATATATTTCATTCACAATAACTTGCATAAACAATGTGTTTCAGGAATAACTTTACCTTAGATAGTTTGCCCCTACAGCTTCAAAATATTTTGAAGAGAAGCCTGATAGGAAAAGTAAATGTTTGTAGTTGTTTGGGAAAGGGCCAAGGGAATAGAAGACAAGAGGGCCAAGATGGCCCTATATCGCTCACCTTAGAGATCATCAAGATGATAATACTTGTCTCATCTCACAAACACATCTTCTTGCCAACGTTCATTAAAGGGATAATAGCTGTGAAAAAGGAAGAAATACCACCAAAAAAATATTTTTTGTGTTATCGCGGTCTAATCATCTGATATTATGAAAGAAGTCTTTTCCGCATGTAACAGAAATGTGTATTTGCGTATTTTCCCCCTTTTACAATGTATGTCAGTAGGTAATGTTTACAATTTCAAGTGCGAGTCGGAATTATCCGAGTTCTGAACGGTAAAATACGAAAATCAACGGAATTAATTTTCAAATCGTGTGCACGCATTGAAATGACGTCAGAGAATATAAACAGTAATATTGCAAAATGTGACCTGTCTCGGTAAAAGGGATCTTCTGGTAATTGTTAAAGTACCAGTCCTTGTCAATCTATGAAGACTGCAAAGACTACCCAGGATCGGAACTTTTTACTCTAAGTGTGTTTTCTGAATCAAGATTGTTCTTCCTATCTACCTATAATATATTAAATATCCGATTTCAAAATTCGAATGAGGTTGGTGTCCGATAGATGTTATCTCAAAATTCAGTTTTCAACTAACTTCATAGAAGCACGCCTTTAGCGTGACGGGACACGTTAATACGGATGAGCACTGACTCTTTCCCAAACATGACCTTGTTTGAATGCCCTTACTAAAAAGAGTTCAAAAAGCATTCGTGCAATCTGAGGAAACGCTGATAACCAACATTTCCCCCTATTGCCTAGATATTTCACCAGCAGTATTTTACTAAACCCTATGTTTATATACTCATTTTGTCGTCTACAAAACATTCAATATTCCAATTTATGAAAAGTTAAAATTATTGCCGCATGGGAAAGGGTTAAGTACAACAATTTACTACAATTTGAGGTTAACCCTTTCCCATACAAAACCTGATTCGGACGCCCCTATTTGCTAAAGCTGAGGAACCACCGTGACAAAAGAAAGGAATGCTTATTATTAGCAGTTTCTCCTTTTTCCTTTATATTGTCTAAGCTATTTCTTAAATATTTTACATTTTCAATGCCATTTATTTTGCAGTTTGGATCCGATTTCAATTGGAAATGGAAACAGTTATTTTTTGTCGTTTTGGGAAAGGGTTTAACATTATTCATAAGAAAGCACGCACTGGAATCCCGTGGAAATCGAAATGTTTCAAATTTGTGACCCGTCATGTTAAAAGGGACCGTATGGGAAGCGTGGAAAGTATCGACCTTGGTCAGTCTGATCTGACTGCGCAGACTGACTAGGATCGGAACTTTTGATTCAAAGGTTATTTTCTGAATCTAGAATGGTTTATACAGCTTACCTTATTTACATTTTCCAGAAGCAATAAAATGATTGACATCTGTTGAGTCTGGTTCATTTCGCGAAATTTGATTTTATAGACTTCCCATTAGGCCCTTTTCTGCGT
This sequence comes from Fragum sueziense, assembly GCA_963680895.1. Classification (NCBI taxonomy): domain Eukaryota; kingdom Metazoa; phylum Mollusca; class Bivalvia; order Cardiida; family Cardiidae; genus Fragum; species Fragum sueziense. The sequence goes on from OY804593.1 coordinate 69,218,977, forward strand.
GACGAGCAACATTCATGAAATAACGGGAACTCATTTAAATTTGTGACGCACACTTTCCTGTGTATCACATGATCAACCGACTGTATACGGATGTTCACGGCTGTGACAAGTACCCGTTATGCTATATTTAGCCACGAATGTAAACATATTTTGAGCGCCGTGGAAATGTGAGAATACCAACATTTATATGCTTGTTGTGGGTAAACCGCGCATGGTTACTCGCTTGAAATACGGTCTTTCTGCATCTTTTTGTTTATACTTTAAAAAGGTAAACCTTTTTTTAGGCAAATAGACAGTTTTTTCACAGCTATTATCCCTTTAAAGGAAACAATTTAAACAATGCTGGTAGAAGAGAGTTATACTACCATGGGAAGTGCAAAATTTACATAAAGGATCTCTGATGAACAGGGTTGGAGAAGATTGCATCATTATGAGACAAATCTACATACAAAATTTCAAAAGCCTTACGCCAAACACTTTAGGAGAAAAAGATTGTACAAGATTTCCTTATTTGTCTCTATATGAAATTCTATACCCACAACATAGGGTCAATTTTCCTTGTATCACAATAATATGACATATTTTTGGTACAGGGCCTTGAGATGATTCTACACACAAAATTTCAAAGCTCTAGGCCAAACGGTTCAGGAGAAGAAGATTTACAAGATATCAATCTTTGTTTCTATATGAAATATGATACCCACAACATAGGGCAAATTCGCCTTGTATCACAATAATTTGAAGTATTTTTGGTAGAGGGCCTTGAGATGATTCTACATGCAAAATTTCAAAGCTCTAGGCCAAACGGTTCAGGAGAAGAAGATTTACAAGATTTCCTTCTTTGTCTCTATATGAAATTTGATACCCACAACATAGGGTCAATTTTCCTTGTATCACAAGAATTTGAAGCATTTTGGTAGAGGGCCTTGAGATGGTTTTACACACAAAATTTCAAAGCTCTATAAGCCAAACCGTTCAGGAGAAAAAGATTTGTACAAGTTTCCTTCTTTGTCTCTATATGAAATTCGATACCCACAACATAGGGCCAATATTCCTGGTATCACAATAATTTGAAATATTTTGGTGGATGGCCTTGAGATTATTACACACACAAAATTTCAAAGCTCTAGGCAAAACGGTTCAGGAGAAGAAGATTGTACAAGATTTCCTTCTTTATTTCTATATGAAATTCAAAACCCACAACAAAGGGCCAATTTCCTTGTATCACAATAATTTGAAATATTTTGGTAGAGGGCCTTGAAATGATTCTACACACAAAATTTCAAAGCTCTAGGTCAAACGGTTCAGGAGGAAAAGGTTGTACAAGATTTCAATCTTTGTTTCTATATGAAATATGATACCCACAATATAGGGCAAATTTTCCTTGTATCAAAATAATTTGAGGTATTTTGGTAGAGGGCCTTGAGATGATTCTACACGCAAAATTTCAAAGCTCTAGGCCAAACGGTTCAGGAGGAGGTTTTACAAGATTTCCTTCTTTGTTTCTATATGAAATTTGATACCCACAACATAGGGCCAATTTTCCTTGTATCACAATAATTCGAAGTATTTTGGTAAAGGGTCTTGAGACGATGCTACATACAAAATTTCAAGACTCTATGCCTTATAGTTTTGGAGGAGAAGATTTTATAGTAATTGTGGACGGACAGACGGACAACGGACGGTGAGCAATCGCTCACCCTCAGCACTTGGTGCTAAGGTGAGCTAAAAATGCATTTATAAGCATTTTCTTCTTTTCTTTTAGTACTTTCCTTTTAGAAATCTGTTTTGAAGACTTCAACTTAGTTTCTACAGAATGAACAAAAGCTTTTCATTGATTCCATAACAAATAATGTGCAAAATCAGGCAATGCTATCAGTAACTACCAGTAAGCAGCAATTCTACCTCTCGGGCTATAATATAAACATTTTGGGGGAATCATGTGACACAGCAATTACAAAAAATCCTTAGTAGCTTTGTTAACCTATCATATGACTGGGTTTAAATGAATACATTTTTTCTTAAAATCATCTGATAAAAAAGTTTTTGATGACCAACCAAAATTTTGATCGGTCAGCAATAACTTTTTTATTACCTGTTTTAAACATACTTATTAAAGATTTTCGGTAATTGCTGTCACATTGATTACCCACTTTGATAAATATTACATTTAACCCTTTCCCAAACAAGACCTGGTTTTGATGTCCCAATATATGAAAGTGCTTGAGAAACATTGAGAAAAAAGAAGAAATTGCTGATAACCAGCAGTTTCTCCTTTTGTCTCAATATTTTCTGTGTCATATTTCACAAATATTCTATCTTATATTATCTACTTGCATTTGGCACAAAACAAAACATCAATATTTTCAAGGGTTTTGTCTGTTACACCTGCACATGTATAATGAACCCAAACATCGCATTTCTCACAATTTAAGGACTGTTCATCCTCTGAAACAAGGGCTTCAACAACATCCAAACCGCAAGTGCCGCATAAATACACCAGTTGTTTGGGTACACACTGTCTCTGTTGTTTGCGAGGTTGACTGTTGGACTTAACATTGTCTAATGGCATCAACGCTCTGTACACATCTGATTTGGTTGTTTTTCTTGTCTTCTCGGGGGTTTCTGGTGGGGGCTGATTCTCGTCACTCAAGAGAGCAGGCACAACATGTCTAAACCAAAACCATTACAGACTCTCTACAACATTAGTCCAGAAGTCTTTATCAAAAGGGACACGGACGGTCAGGTTTCCATGGCAAGTATAAATAAAAAGGTCACAGAAAGGTCGCTTTAAAATTGCTATCCCCGGCACTTAGATTTCAGCAGCCTCTGATATTCTGTTTGTAGCTGTGTCAGATGTTTTCGCAGTATATCATATCTTTCATCAGGCCCAGTATTCACCCCTGAAAAAAAAATAAGGTTTATAAACATGTAGATAAGAAAATATTCATAGGGACGTCAAAATAAGGTCTTGTTTGGCAAAGAGTTAAATGCTAGTGCATGCAAATAATTGTGTATGAAAAAGAAACATTATGGGAAAAGAAGAAATTGCTCATTTTGAGCAATTTCTTCTTTGCTATAGTATTTTTAGGTGGTCATCCGTCGTTAACATTTACCTTGTATGCACTCTAGAAGCCTCATTTTTGCCCAATCAACATGAAATATCGTCAGAATATTTGTCTTGATAAAATCTCGGACAAGTTTGAAATTTGGTCAACTGGGGTATTAGAGAATAAATATATAATAATATATAATAAAAATATTAGAGAAGCCTTGTATGCACTCTAGAGGCCACATTTTTTGCCTGATCAACATGAAATTTGGTCAGAATAATTGTCTTGATGAAATCTCAGACAATCTTGAAATTGGGTCAATTGGGGTAAAAAACTAGGTCAGGAGGTCAAATCTTAGAAAAACCTTGCACTCTAGATGCCATATTTTTTGTCCTATAAAGCTGACAATTGGTCAGAATGATTATCGTATTGGATTCTCGGACGAATTTGAAATTGGGTCAATTGCGGTCAAAATTTAAAAGTAGGTCACTGGGTCAAATCTTATCAAATCAAAACATTGTATGCACTCTAGGGACCATTTTCGGCTTTATTTTGACTTTGTTTTCACTCTAACAACTACAAATATTTACTAATCGAGACATATCTGGGACAGAATGTCGGTGACCATAATATCTTGCTTGGGTTTAATTTTTAGCTTGATCTGAAATTTACATCACGAGTAATTTGCCCTTAAAATTGACGAAATTGACATTTTCGGCTGTATTTTTGCTCTTACGACCATTAGTATTAACCAATCAATACAGAACTTCAACAGAATCTTACTGACCATAAGATCTTAAATGCTTGCAATTGTCAGATTGATCAGAATCTTAAATCCAGAGTTATTTGCCCTTGAGGTTTACAAAAGAGCTGTTTTCCACTCTGTTTTCACCCTCTTTACATCCACAAATTATGATCAATCATGTCGAAGCTTTATTAAAATGTTGGTGAAGTTAAGATCTTACTTTAGTGTCATTTTAAGCTCGATAGAAATATAACATCAGGAGTTGTGTGCACCTTAATTTGACAAAATTGCCAATTGTGTCTTTGTTTTCACTCTCGCTTGAGTTTTCTAGCATGGTTTCCTTTAAATCGAGACTCAGTGAAATCATTAATGTAAAAGTAGTCATGCATTTGCTTGTTTGGGCAGCCTGTGGTAATTTGAAGGGCAGACAACTGAGCAAATTCTATTCTGATTTTTCTGAAATTCGGATTAATCCAAGATCTTATTGTAATCAACATCATATCCAAATTTCATCTTGTTTGTTCATTATTTGTGGTTGTTACAGTCGAAACAGCAATTTTGTCAGATTCAAGGGCACATGACTGACAACTTTCCCAATTGATTGGAGCAAATTTCAAACTTATGCAAGGTCTTATAATCAACAGCATAGTGTCCAAGTTTTGTCTTGGTTGATCAATTAATTGTATATTCTAGAGTGTAAGCAAAGTTGAAAACAGCCGAAAAAGGCAATTTTGTTAAATTCAAGAGATCAAACGCATCCGAGATCTTACAGTCGCCAACATTTTGTCCAAGTTTTGTCTTGATTGATCAATAATTGTAGATTCTAGAGAGTTATTATAGTGTCAATATATAAACCTTTGCTTTTCGTTTTGTACCTGTAATCGGCATCGCTGTAAATGGTTCTTCATCTGCTGCATTACGCTGTATCCATGATCAAGAAGACTTTCTGTGATTTAGAAGACTGTCGTCCATTTCTACAAGAATAAGAACTTTACAGTGTTTATTTAAGTATCATGTATAATTTATGATTAAAATAATATATCCGTTGACTTTGGCTTTTGCCATTACCAGTCCACACAGTGACTCTTTTTGACTCCTTACAAAATAATTGCTTTGGATTGGAAAACATCGTGGAAAATGAAGAACTTGCTTGTGACAAGCAATTTTCTCATTTCCCACAATGTTTTCTACCTCAAAAGACCATGAAATGTAAAATTTGATTAACTTGAAACTGTCGCCTGCAACATCTTTGAATTTGGGCCAGTTTAAAATTTAAACGGCGGGTAATGCGTTAAATACAGGAAAATCCGCCAGCAGAAAGATGATTTTAAAGATCGCGAAAACACATGACAAACCGAAGTTAAGTTTTAAAAAATAAACATATGAAGCACGGAACAAATAGCAACAACCTCTATTCGAATACTTAAATATATAAAGCTCGATCACGTTTACAATTCATTATAAATACCTATGTCTTTTGTTCAAAACGTTGTTGTCTGTCACTTCTCACTTTCGGTTCATCATCTGATGAGTGACGTCATCACAAGGGAGGTAATTAGAATACTCTCCTAAATGAAGGCGTCTATTAGGTGCCCGGATAATGACGTCACATTGGAGAACTAAAAAAGGCGGTTAATATTCCCGCGGAAAATTAGTCCTACGGTCGTCAATTAAATCCTACTGCGAAATTAGTGTGACAATTGTCAACTTTTCTACATTTCACAAAATTGAGTTTGTGAAAAGTCGAAAAGTGGAAGTTAGTCGCACTAACTTCCACTTTTCTACCAAAATTGAGTTTGTGAAAAGTCGAAAAGTTGAAGTTAGTCACACTAATTTCTGACAATTGTCACTAACTTCTGACAATTGTCACAAACAAAACTTCAACTTTTCGACTTTTCACAAACTCATTTTTGGTAGAAAAGTGGAAGTTAGTCGCACTAACTTCCACTTTTCTACCAAAATTGAGTTTGTGAAAAGTCGAAAAGTTGAAGTTAGTCACACTAATTTCTGACAATTGTCACTAACTTCTGACAATTGTCACAAACAAAACTTCAACTTTTCGACTTTTCACAAACTCAATTTTGGTAGAAAAGTGGAAGTTAGTCGCACTAACTTCCACTTTTCTACCAAAATTGAGTTTGTGAAAAGTGGAAAAGTTGAAGTTAGTCACACTAACTTCTGACAATTGTCACAGACAAAACTTCAAGTTTTCTACATTTCAAGGTCAAATTTTGGTAGAAAAGTAGAAGTTAGTCGCCTTAATTTCGACTTTTCGACTTTTCACAAACTCAATTTTCTTAGAAAAGTGGATGGCGGTAACAGGATTCTGTAGAAATAGGATGTATTGACTAACTTTTGATTGCCTATCTACATTATAGAACATATCACAACACCCCCATTTGATAATGAAAGTTAGGAGAATCAAGAATGAAGTTTCCTATGTTGGGAGACAGTGCTATGTTGTGTAAGGTCATAATTCTGGTTGCAGTGTGAACTACAGCTTACATAATACTGCTTTTCAATAAAAAAACCTGTAACTGCAGCTTAAAACAAGCTGCAGTTACTAGGTTTTTGTTGAAAAGTGAGGAGCTCGCTGCTGTAACTACAAGATCATACAACAAGACTGCCATTTGATAATGAAGTTGGAAGAATCAAGAATGAAGTCTCCTATGTGGGAGATAGTACTGTGTTATATAAGGTCATAATTCTGTCACATTGAGGTCTCGGTGGTACATTTGTGATGTATGTTGTCACCAGTTGTCTGCCTAAATCTTACGAACATTGATTTTTGTCTCAAAAAGTCGTGACTGATGATTATAGAGACGGAATGTTTTTATTATATGTCAATAAATTCTGATGCATTTTAGTTGAGAGTTTTGGACCAAAATGTACAAAATTTGACTTTAATCAAATATTTGTTAACCATTTCCCAAACAAGACCTGGTTTTGACGTCCTTATTAGACCATGCTAAGGGAAACATTGAAGCAATAGTAGAAAGTGCTGATACCCAGCACTTTCTCATTTTGCCTCAATGTTTTCTGAACTATTTCATTCACAAATCAAACCCTGATTTACATTCATTTTGTAGCCTGCCACAGCTTTTGATTTGGATAACCATACCATTTTGTTGTTTGGGCAAGGGTTAAAGCCTTTTTCAGATATATTGAATCCTATCCACCACCACCCATATCATTATTCTGCTTTATTTGAAATCAAAGTATTGACAGATTTATAGTCTTCATGGGAAGGGAGAAAACTCATGCAGGCCTTATATGATAATATCCAATTCAGTCCCTTGTCGTAAATGATATTAACTCTTCTCCAAACAAAACCATGTTTGACATTCCTAGTAAAAGAAGCTTAGGAAAACATTGATGCAAAAGAAGAAAAAAATGGTGATAAACAGCATTTTCTTTTTTTCCCTCTATGCTTTCTGTGCTTTAAAACATTGATATCAATTATTTTGTTGTACCATATTTCAAATTGGAGTAGAGTAAAAATATTGCTGTTTTGGAAAGATTGATAATTGGAATAATTACTTTAATTTCAGATGAATGACCTTAGACAGCAGAAGACAGAAGCAGATGTTAGGGCCAATATAGCAGAAGAGAAAGTAAGTAATGCATGGGCGGATCTAGAGGGGGGTCAGGGGGTCCGGAACCCGCTGGCATTGGCCGAAAATTATATTTTGACTATATAAATTTAGTGTAACGTTACATATTTATTACATTTTAAGCCATAATTTGAGCCTGGAAAAAAATCTTGGGCTTGCATGGACCCCCCCTGGAAAAAATTCTCACTCATGAGGTGCCAGGTTTGATCCCCAGCTGAGACTTTTGCCATGGCGCAGTTGGTAGCCTCTCACTCATGGGGTCCTGGATTCGATCCCTGTGCCTGGCAAATACCTTTTCAGAGAAAATTGTCTGCCACCAATGGTTTGATATTGTTCGCTTATGTGAGCGAGCAGCTGGGGTCTCTGTTAGGATGTTGTGGTAGTCTGGTGTGAGAAATGACCAGATTCCATGGTTAGGTGCTCTGACATTGGTCTCCTGCCAATGGTTTGATAATCGTAAATCAATGGCCGAGCCCGGATAGCTCAGTCGCTTACGTCGGAGTCTGTCAATCCAGGGGTCTCGAGTTTGAACCCTGGCTCGGCCAGTATCCATTCTGACATTTGACAAAAGTCATTTGTCTCTCACCAATGGGTGTGAATCATCTATGTGAGAGAGCAGCTGGAGGCTCGGTTTGGATATTGTGGTTGTACTGGTGCGAGAAATACCAGGAACCCACGGTTAGGTGCTCCAACCGCAGCGATATGACCATAGAAGTTGAAAACGGCGTAAAACCCCAATAAATTATAAAAAAAATGTAAACCAATGTGGACAAGCAGCTGGATGCTCAAAAGTGATGTACTGGTGAGAGAAACAACAAGAATTCATGGTTAGGTGCCCCAGCTACTGCATTAGGACCAAACTGGCAAAGTGTTCACACACACACACAGACATACTCACATATGTACAGCCTAATCACTACCAGAGCTTGTCAAACAAAAAAAGTGAAAGTGTTGTAGGCATTGAGGCAGCATTTAATGTGTGCTATGCTATGATATAGAAATGACAGGATGTGGAAATAATTACGAACCATTTCGGAGGTGGTAAAAATATTTGAATTACTCAAAAGATTATACTATCACGGTACGGAAACTACAGAGACAGAGCCATTGGCTCTGCCGCTTAAATCCTCTGGGGGGCTTCCGGCCATGTGTGGCTCTGTCTCTTGGGTCGTGATTTTTTGACAAAAACAGGTGAGTGTCCAACTTTGTTGTTCATTTATTTTCTTCTGGTGCTTAAAATCGAAAAACCGGGAATGTCATGCTCCCCTAAGACCATTTATCTGCCTGTTCTAATTCTGTGGGCTTCAAAGTCGGCAGGGTTTTCACAGGATCATTGTCGTCGTGGGTCGACCCTATGTGATTTTTTCTTGTTTACATCATGTATTCATGTACATTTCAACGGTAAATAGCCAATTGCTGCAGCCAAAACATGTGATATACTAATTGAGGGATAATCTCGATCAGACATTGCTTTCCCATGTAACAAAACCTTAGAAATGATTGGCAAACGTAAAGTTTGAGCAATTTCTATCGGTGGCTCTGTCTCTGGCGGCTGGCTCTGTCTCTGTGTGCTTGGTGAAAAAAAAATAATCTATCCCAAAATTCGTGTCGAAGTAATTTACTCACACACTGAATAGATCATATTGTGTATGGCGAATGGTTCAGTCACCGATTAAACCCTTTGCAAAACATCGAACATTCAGCGTTGTTCAATTTCAAAGCTACAATTAAACAATGTCCTTTGAATGATCAAAGATCAGCGTGTCTAAATTGACGAGGGAAGAGGGATTTCGATTTAAGTAAATATGTGACTCGGAACCGAACATCCTGTGATAAAGACATCATACTATCTGGAGACAGCTACTGAACTCTCACGGCCACCGCGCAAAATGTGTCATTATTCGCTTTTATTCAGTGGAAAACATGCTTCTCTTCCAATTTACATGTATTGGAATATACACTAACCTTTCGTCACGGCTCATGATTCTATGTAGTACTGTACCTAAGGCGACAAACTGGGTGTTGACAAAGAAACAATTACACGATGGGTAATCCACGTGATTTGGGGAAAGGTCCACACCGAAAAATTGTCTGTTTCAAGTATATTTTGTTCTATATCTCAGTTTAAACTCTACGTATTTTGACGAGCAATTGCACCATACGCGCCTTTGAGAGGGTAATTCCTGAACCTCTTTATGCAAAGTATTCCATAGTTTTATTAAAATGCAACCAAAAACATTCATTTTTAATGTTTCGAGAAACCATGGGATTTGATGCGGAGTGAGTTAGAACCGGGGAATGTCCCTCTCAATGACGCGCGTGCGGTGCACTTTATCTCGTCAAAATCCGTCGAGTATTAGCTGAGAAAATACACAAAACAGACTTGAAGCAGACGATTTTTCGGTGTGAACGTCAGGGGCCTGTTTCATCAAAACATTTTTAAAAGAAGAAATTTTGACTTAACGATGTCTTAAATATCGGTTAAAACAACAATCGCATAATCCAGGGGCTCGTATTTTCAACGATCTTACGACAAAGTTTTTGTATAAAATGTGTAACAAAACATCTGAGTGCACGAGAAATCAGATTGGACCAATCAGGTTTGTTGTTACAAGTAACTACGCAAAAATTAATCGTACGAGCGTTGATAATACGGGCCCCAGGTCTTGATAAATTGGTGATACGCGTTTCTTGTCCAAAACTTGTCGTAAGTCATCGGTAAGACAAAGACAAAAAATGAAACTGGCCCTTGTTTTTTTTCTTTTTTTTTATTTGCACCAATATATCCGACATCTTTCCATTTAATCCTTCCCAAGCAAGACATTTTTCTGGTGCATTGCGAGAAAGAAAATTGCTCATAACCAGCATTTTCATATTTTTTCTCACAGATTTCAATGATAACTATTACATATTTGATACTTCGGAGCTATGCGCGGATACATACATGTCTCTCTCATGAGAGGGGGGGGGGCGCCCATCTGCATCCTTGCATGTCTGGACATCATTTTGAATTGGAGCAATCATAAATAAGAATTCTATGTATCACCTAATGTGATATAATACCCCGCTATTACATTTGTCCGGATAAGTGTTTTTGTCGAAAACAAAGGACAGTGACTCACAAAATAAGAAAGGAATATTTATGCTCCTTTCTACAGAACTTGTCTTTATTGAGATATATCCAGCCATGAAATTTCATGATCATAGCTTCGATACTTTCAGAGATATGCTTTGGACAAGTGTTTTGTAAACAGACTAAAATTAACCGACAGTTCAAAGCGGAGCCAGCCGCCAGAGACAGAGCCAGCCGCCAGAGACAGAGCCACCGATAGAAATTGCTCAAACTTTACGTTTGCCAATCATTTCTAAGGTTTTGTTACATGGGAAAGCAATGTCTGATCGAGATTATCCCTCAATTAGTATATCACATGTTTTGGCTGCAGCAATTGGCTATTTACCGTTGAAATGTACATGAATACATGATGTAAACAAGAAAAAATCACATAGGGTCGACCCACGACGACAATGATCCTGTGAAAACCCTGCCGACTTTGAAGCCCACAGAATTAGAACAGGCAGATAAATGGTCTTAGGGGAGCATGACATTCCCGGTTTTCCGATTTTAAGCACCAGAAGAAAATAAATGAACAACAAAGTTGAACACTCACCTGTTTTTGTCAAAAAATCACGACCCCAGAGACAGAGCCACACATGGCCGGAAGCCCCCCAGAGGATTTAAGCGGCAGAGCCAATGGCTCTGTCTCTGTAGTTTCCGTACCGTGACTATGTCTGACCACTTGTGACAATGCTGAGTTGTTTGTGACCTGGCCTTATTATAATATGTAAAGAATCAAAGTACTGAAAGTACTGTTGGAAAGCAAATTTGCTGATTATGTCTAAAGGCCTTTCTAGTTGTTAGCAATATGAATTACACGGAGTTGGATAAAAGTAATTAATTGAATTTGATTCTTTAGAAAGTTACAAAATACAAATTATGAAAGGATAATGTCTGTTCCATATCAGCAAAATATACTGAACAAAAGAGAAAACTTTACGCTGCAAGATTTCTTGTTTCTGAAAAAGTATCGAACTAAAAGCCTGATTTTATTTTTACAATATTTCCATGGCATTCGGCAATCGTTTTGTCGAAGTTTCATTGCCTTGTCTCCTTTAATGTCAGAGTTACGGCCCTTAATGCATTTACAGCTAATTTCATCTAATGCCACATACGTGCGATAAACGATTCATTATTTTTACGGAATTGGTTATATCCGGGTTGCCAAAAAGCCACAAAACATCTCTCTTATCACTTGTAGCAAGCTCTAAAATAAAGGTCTAATCTGTCAATTTTGTGAATTACCCCCCTTTGACATAAACAAATAGGGAATTTAAAATGTCGAATTCTCCCAGCCGAAAACGACTATAAGGCATTCTAGCACTCTATATGTTCTCCTATACCCAATGTCATGTTCTGAAGTAGGTTTTCTTGTATAATAGACTAGTGCGACAGGTCACGGTTCATAAATCTATTTGATGTACAGGCCCGTAGGAACAGGGGGGGGGGGGGCTGGGGGGGGGGGGAGGGGGGGGCTAAGCCCCTCCAATGTTGGCCAAAAATGCCGAATTTTCTTGACTGTAAATCAAATAAAAATAACCATCTTACCGGCTATCAATGAATTCATTCAATTTCGTAGTTTTTGTTCCACTTAAAACTTCTCTTTATCACTGTATATTGAATGCATGTGTGCTTAATCGCTGTATATTGAATGCATGTGCGTCGTCATCGATTTCTCCGCATTTTGTGGGAGCCTCGTTTTGAAAATGTCGATTTGTTACTATTTTTAGTAGCAATTCACATGTATACAATGTTAATTTCCCATAAACCCATTGTTTGCCTCCGGAAGTTAATCAGAGTCTTCTCTGATGAAAATTCGCTCTTCGATATTTGGATGTCGCTATTTACATCGGAGCGCTGTCCAATTCAAAAACAAAAGAAAATTCCGACACAAGTTATGTCGCTGTGTCGGAATTTTCTTTTGTGTTTGACTGGGACAGCGTTCCGTTGTAAATAGCGACATCCAAGTATCATCGAGCGAATTTTCATCAGAGAAGTCTCGGATTACCGGAAGTGTTCTGCGGGTACGGACTAAAACATAAATGAAAGGAGTCTATACCCTAATTAGAAAGCATTTGATCTCTGAAAACTACATGTCTTACTTGCTAAAACATGTGTTCCGTCACTACTTTATCCCTTTCCCAAATAAGACCGGGTTTGACAGCCCGAAAAGAAAATGTTCGGGGGAATATTGGGATGAAAGAAGAAACTGCTGATAATCAGAATTTTCTACTTTAACCTCGATATTGTCTTTGGTATTATCTACAAATAGTTCTAATTTTATCTAGATATGTACCAATTTTGTCGTCTGCTACGGCTTTTTTTTATTTTGACCAATCTGAAATGTTTCTATTTGGGAAATGGTTAACATACCAACAATGTAAATTGATTTGATTCTATGTAGGCCTATTCATCTAGATCTAAATCCACGGTGGGTAACTCACATGACTTTAGGGAAGCGTTAACACCGAAAAAATCGTCCGCTTCAAGGTATGTTTTGTTCAATTTCTCAGCTTATACCCTATTGATTTTGATGAGATAAAGTGCACGGAACGCGCCCTTGAGAGGGCTATTCCCGGCTCTAACTCACTCTGCTCCAAATCCAGTGATTTCTTCAAACATTCGAGCCAAAGTGTTTGTAAGTGCAAAACGAAAGTGGGAAGCATTCACATGCACCGAAGAAAACTTTCGCTTGAATGTTTGAAGAAATCACGTGATCGGAGCAGAGTTACAAACGGGAATAGCCCTCTCAAATGCGCGTTCCGTGCACTTTATCTCGTCAAAATCAACAGAGTATAAGCTGAGAAATTAAACCAAACATACCTTGAAGCGGACGATTTTTTCGGTGTTAACGCTTCCCAAAAGTCACATGGGTTATCCACCGTGATATCTATAGATTAAAAAGTTAACACCGTTTTTTAAACCAAGTGGTGAAAGGATTGCTAGTCTGATTTCTATGCATTTTGAGCATACCATCACATATTCTGGTTTCCCAGATTTCTACTTTCGCTTTGAAATGCCTATAGCTACATGCGAATACTAGCAAGGCCTATTAGACAAGATGTCTATGTCATTAACCTCAAAATAACCACTTAGTTGATCAATCAATTATTGTGAACGCGATTAAATGCATGGCTTATCGAATATCATTGTTTAGTTTCGGACATTAAAACGTGTAAGAATTTGGGCATAGAAAGATTCTAAAAATAGACGTGTCCTAGTTCCTATTTTTAGCGCTTGAAGTGGGTCGCATATTTCATAGTTCAGTAAACTTGACTGACCCATTTTCAACGAAAGATATTGGACTGGCTATTGAACCGTAATGAAAGCAAATTACTACGTGATCGTTTCTCCTCTTTTAACACATGTTTAATTGGATGTTTTATCATCGGTCACACAATTGAATATCTTGTGTACAACTATAGAATTCAATATTGAATATTCGAAAGGTTGTTGTTGTCATTGATCTTTGCTTTTGATAGAACTATTTATAGTGAGGAGGACCGGGAGATGTTGTGTGGTATGCAGAGAATGTTAAAGTGCAGAGAAGCACGACTGGAAAGAAAAGCAAATTTTGCAAATTTGCTTTCCAAAAACCGAAGACATCTGTGTAAAACAGGAAAGCACAATTTAGGATATCTGTCATTTTATGAGAAAACATAAAAATCTGCATAGAGTAATCCAGGGATTTTGTGTCTAAGTAAGAAGTTTGTTCTGGGATGCATAATTAAGCCTTGACATTCTGATTCTGAGAAATGAGCCAGAATCTTGAAAAAGGGCCTTAATCCTTTCCAAAACAAGGTCTAGTTTTCAAGTGCCTTATTGAATAAGTTTGGGAAAACATAAGGACAATTGATGAAAATGTGCAAAGTATTATCAGTGTAGCCAGTCTAAACTTGCGCTGAAAGTCTTCCAGTCAGAAAATGGTACGGTAGAAAACATACCATGAAAGGTCTATAGAGAACATGATTTAACCCTTTCCCAAACAAGACCTGGTTTTGACGTCCCTAATAGAAAAGGCTTGGGAAAACATTGAAACAAAAGAAGAAAATGCTGATAATCAGCATTTTCTCCTTTTGTCTCAATATTTTCTTTGCCATAATTTAACCCAAATTCTATCTTTAATAATGTATATTTTGTCATTTTTGGCAGTTTTTGAAGTGGATCACCCTAGAATTTTGCCGTTTGGGAAAGGGTTAAGAAATGTCTGTATTTACATGCAGTCTTAAATTATCAAGACTCAACAAGCTGTAGTAACGATATTTCAGATGCTATTTCAGAACGTAACCACTGAAAAGTTGTTCTGAGTGAAGGAATTTTTCCCAACCATTAGATGTAACATGTGGTAATATGTTTTTCGTTGCACTATCAAACAAAATATTGATACAGTGAATTTAACAGAACAGCTGCTTGTTTTGCAAGACAGTTGATCATGTTTTGATTTTCTGAGCTATTTCATGCAGGTTATTTTTGTAGACCTCCAAATGGGGCCTTTTTTTGTCTCCTACAGTACAACTTAAGCTTGAAATATTAAAAGAAAAGAAAAAATGCTGATAACCAGCATTTTCTCCTTTTCTTTCAATGTTTTCCATGCTGTAGCTTACAAATTTGCAGCATTTCTAAACATTTATTTTGTGGTCTGCAACAGATTTCCAATTGAACTGTAATGAAATTTTTGTTGTCTGGGAAAGGTAAAATTTAACAGCTGTCACTCATTGATTTTATGTTTTTGCAAGACAGTTTCTTGTTTGATTTTCTCAACAACATTATTCAAGTTTCTTTTTCCAAGACTTAGAAAAGAATGGCTCATCATAAATGGTTGATATCAAAGAATCTGACCACAGCTTTGAACATTCTTCAACAAGTATCACTAATGACTTGCATTGGAACTAGGTCTGGATAGCTCAATAGGTAACAGTGGAGTCTTTCAATCAAGGGGTTGAGGGTTTGGACCCTGGCTTGACCAATGATTATTGTTTCTGATATTTGACAAAAGTCATTGTCTCTCGAAAATGAATGAATGGCTTATGAGTCGTCTAGGTCAGCTAAGATGAATGCTTGGATAGGATGTTATGATTTTGGTGTGCGAAAAATATCTGAGGAACACATGGTTAGCGAATCCATTTCCCAGGCGACAAAAATAAAGGGTTGTTCACTTTCATTATAATGTTGAAGACGACAAAATGAAAGTTTAAAGGGGGAATAACACTTAACATCTTGCAAATTTTCCGAGAACTTCGTACAAAAAAATAAATATATATTATTAAAATATGGTCTTTAAATTGCATATATGCCAAATCTTAGCTTTCTACCTTGTGTATTGGCTTAGATGTCGACGGATTTAAAACCCCATGATTTTTTGTCGGGGGGGGGGGATAAAAATTATAATAATAAAACATATGGGTTTTAAATCTGTCAACATCCTAGCCAATACACAAGATAGAAAGCTAAGATTTGGCATAGATGCAATTTAAAGGCCATATTTTCATAATATATATTTATTTTTTGCACGAAGTTCTCTGAAAATTTGTAAGATGTTAAGTGTTGTTCCCCCTTTAAACTGAAAACTAATTGAATCGAAATTGTTCATACCTTTTCATATTACAAGCATGAAAAGTATAAAGAGTAAAGGAGAAAATTCATCTTTCAAAATTGGTCATCATTTTTGCTGTTTAACCCTTTCCCAAACAAGACCAGGTTTTGAAGTACATAATAGAGAAGGCTTTGGAAAACATTGAGGCCAAAGAAGAAAATGCTGATACCAGCATTTTCTCTTTTTGTCTCAATATTTTCTGTGCTATATGTGTACACAAATCCGATCTTTATCAACACCCATTCTGTAAGTGAATTTGAGCATCCTTAATTTTTGCTATTTGGAAAGGTTTAAGAAATAGTTTTAAAAGGATAAGGACATAGCAAGGACAGATAGGATAATTGAAGATAGACTTTTGATCAGTGAGCCATAGGTGGGATTTTACACTTGAAAGATAGAAAATAATCTGTTCAAAAGATACATTCATTTGTACATAATTATACCTATCTTACCTTTACCCCTGCTGGCTGACTATATATCGTAGGTGTAAATGCAAAACCTCATATGTCGATTTTTGCGATTTTCAAAGTACAAACTTGTGTGCCCAGTTTAGACAATTCTGGCAGGTTTTGAGATATTTTTACTGACTAGTATTAATGACACATTATTTGTGAATAATTTGTCCAAATTTCAAGTAAAACATTTTAGTTTGGGAAAAGTTATTACACTTTTTTCTCTTCCCTTTAAACTTTTCCAAAAACGAGATACAAGGTTTTGCATTTACAATGATGGTATGCTATATTGAATAGATATCTGCCACCCAGGTTTGGAAAAACATTGAGGGAAAAGAAGAATATTGTTGCTTTTCAACAAAAACCTCGTAACTGCAGCTTAAATAAGCTGCAGTTACGAGGTTTATGTTGAAAAGCAGCGGTATCCTTCTGTTCTCAAGATACATTCATTTTCATACAGTAGTTAGATCTATATTATACAAAAGCTAAATAATCATTAAACCCTTTCCTAAACAAAACCTGGTTTTGACATACCCAATAGGTAAAGCTAGGTAAAACATTTAGGAAAAAGAAGAAAATGCTGATAACCATGTTATTAGTAGGTAAACCAGGGACCAATTTTAAGCTGCATGAAAAAGAAGAGAAAAAGAGGAAAGACTAATGTTTGAAATCCCTTCAATAAAATATTTGAAAGCGTTTAAAAAATGGTATAAAAATAACAGTATGAATAATCAAGTAAAGTGTGAAACGGAAGAAAAGATTTGTGTCAATTTGTGTCGATATGTTTAGATGGATGTATGCGTTTTATATTGTGTTGAGATAGCTATAATAACTTTGAATTGCTTGTTATCTTTTCATAAACAAGCCCTGATTTTGTCATCCTTTGTAGAAAAGCTTTAGAAAACATTGAGGCAAAAGAAGAAACTGCTGATAACCAGCATTTTCTCCTTTTCCCTCAATATTTCCTATACTATACTGATAACAAGGACTACCTATTCTTTATCAACATCCATTGTATTGTGTTGTATGCTGAACTCATCAATTTGTTCCAGATTAGAATATTAATTGTCTATTAGCAAGGGATACAAATTGTTGTGTCTTTTAAAGAAAGTGATTTTGTTAGAATTTATGCAAATGTTTTGATATGAGCCAGGATCCAGAAAAAAAGGCCGTATACAGAATGGGAAACCCACATGGTGATTTTTCGGTTTGAACACTTCCAAAAAGTCATGTGGGCTACCCACTGTGTATACCAGTGTAGAAAGTCATGTTTCCAGATCAGCCTGTTTTAGGATCCATTATGTTAACTTAAACTTGCTACAGCTAAAGTCAAGATGTTGATAGAGAATAATAATTATGGATCAAGATCAGCCTGTGCATATGCACAGGCTGATCTGGATCCTTGTTGGACTCAAATACAATTAGGGATCTTTTATATTTCCAGACTTTTGCTCATGTATCTTCTTTGATTTTATTTTTGGTGCAGATTTGGTTCTGAAAGTATTTTTCGATTCAGAATTTTCTCGGGGTTTGGGATATTTCATCAAATACAGAGATTTGAATCTTTCTGTATTTATGCACTTATTAGTCCCCTACCGGTGTTCACACCGGAGGGGACTATAGGTTTGCCCTCCTCCGTCTGTCCGTCCGTCCGTCAGTCTGTCCGTCCGTCCGTCTGTCTGTCCGTCTGTCTGTCCGTCAGTCTGTCCGTCCGTCCGTCTGTCCGCTCAAATCTGGATCCCGCGATAACTTAATAACTAAGCAAGCGTTTTTGATGAAAGTTGGTATATGACTAGATGGCAATGTGTAGATTATGCACATCATTTTATTTTTGTTTTTCGACTTAAATTGAGGTTGCTATGGTTACAGAAATAGTGAAAATATGGCCAAAAATGGGATCCTGCGATAAGATAATAACTAAGCAAGCTAGTTTGATGAGACTTGGTATATGACTATATGGCAATGTGTAGATTATGCACATCATTTTATTTTTGTTTTTAGACTAAAATTGTTGTTGCTATGGTTACGGAAATAGTGAAAATATGGCAAAAAATATTGGATCCTGCGATAAGTTAATAAGTAAGCAAGCTAATTTGATGAGACTTGGTATATGACTAGATGGCAATGTGTAGATTATGCACATCATTTTATCTTTGTTCTTTGACGAAAAGTGCGGTTGCTATGGTAACGGAAATAGTGAAAATATGGCAAAAAATGGATCCTGCAACTTAATCTATTATTGATTACCATATTGAGTCAATGTGAAGCCGGTAGGGGACTTTATGTGTTGCATACAACACCAGATACTTGTTTCTAAAAGTTTGAAATGGCATACCACTGCAATATACCACAAAGTTGAATGACCGGTCATTAAAACAAGTTTTGGGTACTTCTTACAATTAAAATATGTTCATATTTCTTTACCCATTACCACACAGTGACTCTTTTTGACTCCCCACAAGAAACTTGTTATGGAAAACATTGTGGAAAATGAAGAAATTGCTTGTGACAAGCAATTTCTTCATTTCCCACAATATTTTCCATACAAAATGATTAAGAAATGTACTTTTTCATTCCTTTTTAGTTGTCGTCTGCAACATCTTTGAATTTGGACAAGTTGAAATTTTGTCGTTTGGTAATGGGTTAAGATAGAGATATTGATACCCTGTCAACCCCTCTCATGGTGCTCCCATCCTATTCCATATTCATGCTGTGACCAAAACTCTAGCAGACATTATAGACTAAGATCAGCCTGCACAGACATGAAGCCTGATCTTAACCTACACTGCCTGCTTTCTCCTGAATTATTGTGGCAAAATATTTAGATATCTTAGATCTATTGAAATGTCTCTTAAATAGGCAAATATGCTGATAATCAGCATCATTTCCTTTTGTCTCAATATTTTCTGTGCTTTATTGTACAGATATCTTATCTTTTTATACATCAATTTTGTTGTCTACAGCAGGGTGGTTTCAAAAAAAAAAGAGGATAAAGTGTGACATTGGGTGTCAAAAATTAAAACAATTATTTGCTGACGTTTTCTCTAGAAATGCTTTGCTAAGATGTCAAATTTTCAGAAAATATACATGGGAAGGTGAAGGACAAAGACAATTTACTTTTTAATTTTGAATTTGTTCAAATCCAGTGACTCATTTTTTAAGGATATCTGATTTTTTCTAGACATCTTAAGGCTTGGAAAAGTTATATAATTGAAAGATTATTTGTCTTATTTGTTTGTAGCATAGGTAAAGCTGCAATCTGATACAAAAATTTGCTACTTCTGCGAGATGTATCAAATTTTATGGCAATTTGAAGTAGAATTTTGCTCTGGTTTTTCATTTATCACTAATAAAAGTTTCTGTAAAAGACGCAATATGTTGGGAAAATAGCTGTAGTGCTATCTAATGTGACAATGAACACATAGCTATAGATAAGCCAAAAGCCGGTTTTCTACGAGTAGCCACAAGTAGTTTACATGGCACCAAAGAAACTGGAAAGTCCGTTTCACTGGGGACAAAAATATGAACAAAACTGTCTTAAGCCTTCTTCTGTTTAGAAGCTGATAAAATGTACATGAAATTTGTATGTATCATTGACAAGGCCTTGTAGATTAATAAATTCTAGTATCTTTCCATGGTCTGAAACAACCAACTGGCACATATTTCTAAGCTTTACCTATATTTTTAAAGTTAAGATACCGAAATAAATGGTAGAAGAATTCAATTTGATTCTTGTTTAGTTTGAATGTAAAGATTATTGTCCAAAGACTCAATTAAAGATGTATACAAATTGAAATAGGAAAAGATTCTGAAAAAAAGTCACCAGATACAAATGCAGCTGAAACCGTTTCACTGGGGACATAAAATTGTTAGGCTCAGGATAAATAAGACTAATTTGTTATTGTTCATAGTTCATTTTTTCTATAATTTCAAACATGACAATTGCTTTTTAGATTAAATATCAATATATAAGTACAATTTTGCTGTCAGAAATTTAGAAAATGATGTCTTTGATATTTTACCTACGCCATGGGGATATCAAGAAAAATGTCTTGTGAAATATTAGAAAATAACCTATATTTATAACAAGTAATCAGAAGTAACCAGGCAACATCCTAAACTTAAGATCTTTAAACAGTTAGACTGATATAGTGTCATGCAGCAAAATTGTGTTTCACTGGGGACATTTGTTTTCAGATGACAGATACCAAATGCACATCCTCCTCTCATTTATTCTATTACTGGTGATCTTTTTGGCACAAACTCTCTTGGAAAATATAAAAGAATGCACATTTGAAAAAGATGGGGAAAAATTATAAGCACCCAAACACAAAATGTTTCACTAGGGACAATTTGGGGTACCTACAGATATAGCTCTAGCAGATCAAAGTGTAAAGACATGCAACAATAGTTTTATGCTTATTTTAATCTTAGAATATCAACATCATCAAATTAACTTAATTAACAGGTTGCAATCTTACAGAAATCAAATAAGACCAAAATACATTGAGAATCAAGTAAATTTCGACAAAATTTTCGTCAGCATGTTGTATGTTATAAACCCAGAATGTATAGTCTAAATAAGGTAATATGCATCTGAAACCTTTAAGAAGATAAAGATTATAAGTCAAAGTTTCATTTAAATACTAAGTTTCCATCACCAAATACCTACACTTTATGTAATAACAGTCCTAATAATGCTGTTATCAGAAAATGTCACACAAAAATCGTTTCACTAGGGACAATTTTAGCATCATTTTTTGTCATAAATTTTTTATTTACCAAGATATGTTCATGAAATTTTGAATATAACTTAACACTAAGGCAACACTTATTTAAGGACAAAAAGCTCACCAAAAGCTTTTAAAATATCTTCTGTAGCTCACTTTGAAAAAAAATCCTCTTTTTTTTTTAAATCACCCAGCAGGTTTTTAATTGGATCAGTATAAATATTTGCTGTTTGGGAAAGAGTTGCAAGGTTCAATGTTTTCATCAATTAGCAGCCAATTTAATGGTTTAAGTTACAAGCTGTTTGATACAGAACTTAGATATAGATTGGATACAGATCACATGAAATAGGTCTATGTTGATGAAACATACCGTTTGTAGCTCCACTAGCTGGCTGTATCAGGCCTGAGCGGGTTATTAGTCCCCTACCGGTGTTCACACCGGAGGGGACTATAGGTTTGCCCTCCGTCTGTCGGTCCGTCCGTCTGTCCGTCCGTCCGTCTGTCCGCTCAAATCTGGATCCCGCGATAACTTAATAACTAAGCAAGCGTTTTTGATGAAAGTTGGTATATGACTAGATGGCAATGTGTAGATTATGCACATCATTTTATTTTTGTTTTTCGACTTAAATTGAGGTTGCTATGGTTACAGAAATAGTGAAAATATGGCCAAAAATGGGATCCTGCGATAAGATAATAACTAAGCAAGCTAGTTTGATGAGACTTG
The DNA here is from genome assembly GCA_963680895.1 of Fragum sueziense. Classification (NCBI taxonomy): domain Eukaryota; kingdom Metazoa; phylum Mollusca; class Bivalvia; order Cardiida; family Cardiidae; genus Fragum; species Fragum sueziense. The sequence goes on from OY804593.1 coordinate 69,241,003, forward strand.
GTATATGACTATATGGCAATGTGTAGATTATGCACATCATTTTATTTTTATACGCCGCCGGAGGCGGACGTATATTGGCGTCATCTTCTCCGTCTGTCCGTCCATCCATCCGTCCATCCGTCCATCCGTCCATCCGTCCGTCCGTCCGTCCGTACGTACGTCCACTTTTCTTGTCAACGCAACTCCTCCTAAGTTTCTGGCTGGATCTTCTTGAAACTTGGTCAATGTTATCACCTCAATTGGTAGATGTGCATGAAGGAAGGATTTTATGGTTCGTCGATTTTTGCCTGAGTTACGCCCCTTAAAAACTTAGTCTCTGGGGCTTATTGAAATTGCAGGCTTGTCAACGCAACTCCTCCTAAGTTTCTGGCTGGATCTTCTTGAAACTTGGTCAATGTTATCACCTCAATTGGTAGATGTGCATGAAGGAAGGATTTTATGGTTCGTCGATTTTAGCCTGAGTTACGCCCCTTAAAAACTTAGTCTCTGGGGCTTATTGAAATTGCAGGCTTGTCAACACAACTCCTCCTAAGTTTCTGACTGGATCTTAATGAAACTTGGTCAATGTTATCACCTCAATTGGTAGATGTGCATGAAGGAAGGATTTTATGGTTCGTTGATTTTTGCCTGAGTTATGCCCCTTAAAAACTTAGTCTCTGGGGCTTATTGAAATTGCAGCCTTGTCAACACAACTCCTCCTAAGTTTCTGGCTGGATCTTAATGAAACTTGGTGGATGTTATCACCTCAATTGGTAGATGTGCATGAAGGAAGGATTTCATGGTTCATTGATTTTTGCCAGAATTATGCCCCCTTCAATCTTAGTCTCTGGGGCTTAATGATATTTCAGCCTCGTGAATGCAATTCCTTCCAGGTTTTTCACTGGATATTTATAAAAACCTTTTTGTGAACACAATTTTTTAAAGGTTTTTCAGTGAATATTTATAAATCCTTGTCAATGTCATTTTTTTGTCTCAAGTTTTATAAGTGGCGGCGTATATTGTGACGATGGCACTCTTGTTGTTTTTAGACTAAAATTGTTGTTGCTATGGTTACGGAAAAAGTGAAAATATGGCAAAAAATGGATCCTGCAATAACTTAATAACTAAGCAAGCTAACTTGATGAAACCTGTTTTAAAATGTAAAAAAAATTATAAGCCATGTTAGTCAGGGTGGTGATGCAGCAGTATTAATCACCTCCAGTTGGGCATAACATTTCATATGTTTGACAATTATTTTGATGACTTGTTCATCTTAACCTATTATTGATTACCATATTGAGTCAATGTGAAGCCGGTAGGGGACTTTATGTGTTGCATACAACACCAGATACTTGTTGTCATGTGGATGTAACAGTCATGTGCTTGCAACCACTTTTATCATGGCACAGAAACTACAAAGATAGAGCTGACTTTTGCCACACTGGGCTCTGTCTCTGTTGGCACAGTTTTTAGACCAAAATATGATCTGTTGTGCAAATGTTATTTTTTCTGTGCTTAAAAGAGAAAAAAGGAGAATGTCATGCTCCCTTATAAATGACCATTAATCTGTCTGTCCTATTTCTGATGGCTTCAGTGCAGGATCGCTTCACAAATATTGACCAATATGGACAAAACTTGGTTTGAATATTACAGGGAATATTTAGGCTTGTGGAGCAATACCACTAGTTTCAGATCCCCACCCAAATATATATGAATGTAGGTTGGGGATTATTGTATCCTGAATAATAAATCATTTGTGTTTAGCTAATAAAGGAATACATTTGAAACATGAAGTAGCCACTAGAGAACAGCATGGATCTTGATCAGACTGTGCATGTGCACAGTCTGATCAAGATCCATGGTGTTCTCAAATGACATAAGGAACCTTTTCCAGATCTATTTCATATGAATAAATGAATGTAGGTTGGGGGTTAATGTATCCTGAATAATAAATGATTTGTGTTGAGCTGATGCGGGAATAAAGATGGGCTGTTTATGTCATTACTACTCATTAATCCTCTACCTCATAGCCATGCTAGATACTAGCTCTAGAAAAGAGATTCATTTTATAAAGTCAATAAAAATTTACCTGTATGCTTAAGATTCTTTTTTTGGATGACAACTGTCCAACAAATGCATGTAATTGACCAAACACCGACTGTCAATCAAAAACATCGATTAGCCAATGGGCGATCAGAAAAATGTCATGCCCCAATTGTTCTTCGTTGCACTTGTTATTGTATCGATTTATCGACTGACAATCAAAACAATCGACATGCCAATTGCAAAGAAGTTTGTACTATAACTCTAACGCGATATTGCGATCATTTTTTGGAAAAACCAATACTTACCTGTAGGAGGGGCAGATTAATGATCAATTATCGATGTGTTTTTCAGCCATTAATTTGAATTGTCCGATTAGAAGTATTACATCCGCAATGGTCTATTGGATACAATAGTGGCTTACGAATCACACTCAGTGCACGCGGTATGCGGGCGGTGGTTCGACGCTTGGGGAGAACATAACATTTTTAATGGTTACTTTCGAATGTTTTGTTTTAAGCATTTATAGTTTATTCGCTTGTCTCATTACAATACTCCAAATAATTATAATTTATCATCATTACTTTAGCTTTATAATGTTTTTTCTCTCTTTTTTCTTTTTATTTTTTCTTCATCTCTTTCAGTAGTGATCATTTATTTGTCAATATTTCATTTTTGTAATGTACAAATTTTCATCATTTTGAAAACGTTTTCACAAATAAAATCTACGACAACAAAACAAATGGCAACAATCTAGATACTATCTGTCTCCGAGTAATCGCTGCACTCGCTGGCCGTATCTGTTTCCTCCTCATCCGTTACATCCCGTGCACGATCTATTAAAAGAAAAGTTTCTCAGAATAAGCGAAACGATATCGGTGGACAGAGGAGTCGAACCTGGGTCGCAAGATTAACGGTAATTGTACTTTCAGTCAGTCGATAGTTTTACCACTTCTTACGTAGGACGAATTAAAACATTATATAAGTTATGCAATGATCACCTAGGCTATGGTCTATTGCGTTTCGAGGCGTCCAATCTGTTTACAAAAACATGATCGAGTTTTATCTATAACAATAGACAAGGTTTGCCGTATGTTTTTATAAACCGTCGGTGTTGTTTTAAAATCTCGTAACTAAGGCTTAAATTAAGCCGTAGTTTCGGAATTTTATAACAACACCTACGAAATACTATTTTGTTTGTCCCAATTTACTTCACGATTAACTGGATAAAATCGTTCCCTATAAACGAACACATGTCCATTGTTTGTATTAAATTCTATGTTGGGCGGAGCAATCTGTCGATTGGCGTTTGATCAATTCAGGAATCATTATCTCTACCACTGGCTTATCATTCAACTAAAATTATTAAAGCAACAGATAGGAGGAGTTTACGACATTCTAAAATCGTTGGTGTAATTCCAAACTTGTGTTGTTGGAAATCATATTAGTTTTGACTTAAAAGGTCCTATATGTATGACCTTAGTAGTTATATACCATATTCATTCAATCAACCAACATATTTTGATATTGAATCTTGTCTCCTTATATCTTGAATTGTCATGTGTAAAACCATGAAGTTTTAGGATTTCTAAAGCATTTAACATTCATGAATATAGTTATTTGATCCTCCATGATGAAAGTGTGTTAAAGGTGAGATAATTAACGGGAGAGTAAACATGTTGGAGGTTTCAATCAAGTAGCTCTGAAAGAATTACCAATTGTTTATGCATTTACCAGACTCTTTATCTTTACCATGGGGAATCAAATGATCACAGTTTTCTTGTGGAGTTGTATAATGTTGTCTTTCCATTTGGTTGTTGACTTTGTGCTTCTAAATTTGGATACTAACGCAGTGATGGTGATGTTTATGGCCCCTGGATTGATGGACTCAGTTGTTATGTTTATTTTTGGGATAAAAAATTATGACAGTTTTGGTTTGTAGTGCTATAATTGTGACTTTCCATGTTGCTATAATTGTTAGTTTTGAAGAAAATGGGTGTAAATTGTTTAAGAAGTGTCTGTCATTCTGTCGGTTGGTCTGTAGACCAATCTTGTTCAGAGCAACTTCAAACTCGGTACAATTATAGATCTTATTGTGGGGAAGTGTCATATACAAGAACCGTTACTCTGCCATGCCCTCTTTTGAGTTATTGCCCTTTGGTTATTTTTACCCTTGCATTTTTGCCTGAGACATATCAAGTTACATTCTGTGACAGTTCTAGTTAGTCATGAAACTTAATTTGTTGATGCTGACATATTACTATACATGTAAGCAAGAAAAAGTCTATTATTTCAAATAATTTTATTTAGTGTAGATGAAAGCGCATTTGCCACTTCATATTTAGGGTTCAGCAAAATGTTAACTCTTTCCTAAACAACAAAATTGCAGACATTTCTTCTGGTTTGCAAAAACAAATTTAACCTTTAATATGAAATTTGCCCATGATAATGTAGAAAACATTGAAGGAAAAGTAGGAAATACTGATTATCGTCATTTTCCTCTTTTATCTCAGTGTTTTCATAGAAAGAACACCATTATACTGGTGCTTTTATAAATTGGTTGTGTCTATATTTTGGTGTTGCTGTTTAGAGTATGTGGCATTTTAGTTGGCTGTTGATGAAAGCTTGTTGATGAAAGCTTATACCTCTTCATTATGATATACATGGGTTCAACAGGAGGGTAAAAACTTCTATTTGTAATCATGAAAGCATTCCATTTGCATTATCCCTGTACCAAACAAGACCCGGTTTGATGTGCCTAATGAGAAAGCCTTCGGAAAACATTGAGGCAAAAGAAGAAAATGCTGATAACTAACATTTTCTCCCTGTAATTTCTTATTTTTTATATAACTTCTAATTTTTATCAATATCCATTTTTAGCTCCACTGGCCTTCAGGCCAGCGGGCTATTGTCATGGCGTTGTGTCCGTCGTGCGTGCGTCCGTGTGTGCGTCCGTCCGTCCGTCCGGTCGTCAACTTTTTCTTTAAAAATCTTCTCCTCAGAAACTACTAGATGGATTTCAATCAAACTTCACAGGAATGATCCTTAGGTGGTCCTCTATCAGATTCCTTCAATTAATTCTGATTGAACCATAAAGTCTGGAGTTATCTGCCCTTGAATTATAAAACGGCCGTTTTCTTTTGTTTTCACTCTAGCCACTACAAATATTGATCAATCAAAACAAAACTTGGTCAGAATGTTGGTGCTGATAAGATCTTGCCTGAGTGCAATTTTCAGCTTGATCTGAATATTACGTCTTGAGTTATGTGCCCTTGAAATTGGTAAAACTACCATTTTTGACCTTATTTTTACTCAAACAACCATAAATATCCACCAATCAACATAAAACTTTCACATTATATTACTGGCCATAAGATCTTGTGTTGGTGCAATTATCAGCTGCATATGAATCTTAAATCATGATTTATCTGCCCTTGAATTTGACAAAACTGTTGTTTTCGACTTTGATTTTACACTCTTTTACACCCACAAATATTGAATAATCAGGTCAAAACTTAAACAAGATGTTAGGATCTTGCTTTAGTGTGATTCTTAGCTAGATATAAATGTAAAATCATCAGTTATATGCCTTTCAATTTGACAAAATTGCTAATTGTGACTTATTTTTTTCACTCTAACAGCCAAACTCACTCTTATATTAAAGACTGTTGCAAAGCTTGATAACTAATAGATCTTATATTAATGTATTTTCAGCTTTCTAGTTACTTTGTAATTGCTTTAAGAGCAACACTTATTGAAAAATCTAGTGAAAACTTGTACTTGATATTACAAGAAATTCAGGTTTGACAGCCATTTGCATTATTTTTGGAAAAGGGTTTTTCCCAGAATCTATTTTTAGCTCAAAATCTATTTTTAGAAATATGAAATATTTTGGAGTAATCAATGTTCTGTTAATTTAGATCTGTTTGGAAGAAGGAAAATTTTAATTGCTTGTGACATCCTAAGCTAGAATGTTCTGAGTCCATTTCCTTTTACCCTTTCTCAAATGGCAAACATGTAATTTTACTTTCTTTGCTTCAAGAGTTTGAGTTTATTGGGGTTTTACGCCGTTTTCAACTACCAGGGTCATATCGCGGCGGCTGGAGCACTTAACCGTGGGTTCCTGGTATTTCTCGCACCGGTACAACCACAATATCCAAACCGAGCCTCCAGCTGCTCTCTCACATAGATGATTCACACCCATTGGTGAGAGACAAATGACTTTTGTCAAATGTCAGAATGGATACTGGCCGAGCCGGGGTTCGAACTCGAGACCCCTGGATTGACAGACTCCGAAGTAACCGACTGAGCTATCCGGGCTCGGCTCTTTGCTTCAAGAACCACACATTTTGGACAATCTAGTTTTGTTACTTTCTTTTAGCTCTATGAAACACAAGCATTGAAAAATCTAATCAAAACTTGGATTAAATATTACATGAAATTCAGGCCTGTGGAGCGACTCAAGACCTTCAGGTCTTCTAGTTTCATCTACAGAAACTTTTGGAACAGCCTAAATTTTGGCATTTTGGGAAAGAGTTAACCATTTACCAGGCAGCAACTTGTAGACTGGGCTAACTTCAAAAGTGTGCAAAGGACAAATTTTAATTATGTTCATAGAGGTAGAGAATGTTTATGTTACCACACATAAACATTAAGGTAAAAGAAGGATATGCTGGTTTTCAGCATTGTTTCTTTTCCTTGAATGTTCTTTGAAGTCCATTCTCACAGGTATATCGAAACTTAGAATTGTTAAGGAAAGGATAATAAAAAAGGTTTAAGCTTAATCATATTATCTGCCAATATAACATAGAAGAAGATAGGACAGTTTTGCTCTAAATCTTCATGTATAATTGTTTATAATTGAAGTGTATATATGGTGCTTGAAAGCCATAAGTGCTTTTAACATACATAAAAACTTACATGAGTTTTGCATCATCCTATAGACAAGAAATGGAAACACACTTGTGCATGCAATGATCCATAAGCAACAGAAGTAATGAACTTGTAGCAAGATTCAGGAAAGGAATTTTGTTGCTTTTCAACAAAAACCTTGTAACTGCAGCTTAAAACAACCTGCAGCTACAAGGTTTTTGTTGAAAAGGGACAATTTAATTCATTCGGTGAGGATTTCAGGTCTCAAGATTATGCTGTTAGGATTATGCTGTTAGGATTTCAAGACAGAGAAAAATACCATTTTACATTGTGAATTTTTAAAGACTTTTATGAGGATTTTAAGATTCTTTATTGATAGCTATTTCAAGACTTGGGGAAAGGAATTTGAAATTGTTTAATTCTGTGAGGATTTCAAGATTTCATGACTATTGTGTTAGGATTTCAAGACTACTGTGTTAGGATTTCAAGACTACTGTGTTAGGATTTCAAGACTATTGTGTTAGGATTTCAAGACTGACAATTACTGCTATGTTCCCCTTTCAAGGTCACGATGCTGTATGGTTCAGATTACAAAAGGTGAGTTTCTAAATTATGTAACTGTATTTTCTTTAAAACCTTATAACTACAGTTTAACCCTTTCCCAAACAAGACCTGGTTTTGACGTCCCTTATAGAAATGGCTTGGGAAAACATTGAGATAAAAGAAGAAACTGCTGATTACCAGCAGTTTCTCCTTTTGTCTCAATATTTTCCTTGCTATATTGCATACAAATCATATTATTATTATTATTATCATTTTTTGTCATCTGCAGCAGCTTTGAAATTGGAAGAGTCTAAAATTTTGTGGTTTGGGAAAGGGTTAAATAATCTGTAGTTAAAAGGTTTTTGAAGAAAAGCAATAAGATGTCTTTGCTAATATTTATAAATAGTAGTAGAAACTTGCTAGTATTCTCTGAAAACATTTCGAGTCTCAGATTTAAATGTCTTGTTTAAATTCTTGGCAATGGATTATTGTTTATAAATATTTATCATGTGCATATCTTTGCTTATATTTATTTATGTAGTGCCACTGTAAGGTTTTGCTAGATAAGCTAAAGTATCTTTTAATTTTTTCTAAACAATGCTTGCTTTTGACGTTTCTAATGGATAAACTGTGGGGAAACTCTGATGCAAATAAAGAAAATGCTGATAGCCAGTTATCTCCACACAAAAAACAAGTGGGCCAGGATCTGGAAAAAAGGTCCCAAGATAGCATTTCAATGCTTTTCAATTAAATCCTCTTAACTGCAGCTTGTATAAAGCTGCAGTTACGAGGTTTTGTTGAAAAGCGTCGATTTGATTTGCAAGTACCACATTTGCAAATCATTCTGTGCCTAAGTACAGTCTGATCAGGATCCATATTGTTGTCTTACAGTCACTGCAGGTCATGAAGAAGCTATTGGAGATCAATATGGTTCTTGATCAGACTGAGCGTATATGCAAGCTAATCTAAAACCATGTTGGGCTCATATTAGTCTTAAGGGACCTTTTTCCAGATCCTGTCTCAAATAGAATTTGTGAGAAACTGTAAGCCCACAAATTTCTGGCTGGTTGAAGACAAATGGCTAGCTTGAATGTTATAATGCCATTAAACCTGTTTTGATTGAGCCAATTTTCTTGATAGATCTGTTTGATCACCAGACTTATGTCATAAAATCTGTCCTTTGTAGCAGCCATCATTATGCTGATTGTTAGAAAGTTATTTTTCGTAACTCTTTCCCAATTGGCTTTGTCAAAGGAAATGCATGGGGCAATATTGAGGTAAAAGAAGAAAATGCTGATAACCAGCATTTACTCCCTTTGCCTCAATATTTTTGTGTTGTTTTGTTCAAATTCCTTTCTGTATCAGCAAACATTTTGTAAAAACATTGCAGCATCTTACCAAATGATTACAGTCAAAATTGCAAAATGGGAAAGGTTAAGTGAATCTTTTCTGAAATGGCAAAAGTTGTACTTGGATATTTAGACAGATAGTATTTTGTGTATTAAAAAGAATAACAAATGTTTAAGCAAAAGAACTTAATTTTCTTCCATTCATTCACAGCCTTGTTTTACGATGTGCATAGAAGAATTTCATAGTTTGCTTTTAAGCACTCAAGCAATTTGAAATGGAAAATTATTAAGGATTCTGTACTGAACACATTTCTCTCTCATAATCTAAGGCTCTTGAGTGCATTTCATACCAAGAATTACAGAAATTGTTAAACAAAAAGTCTTAAATTCCTGTAATTATCTAATCCTAGGATAATTTGGAATGACATAATGAAACCATTTAATAAATCTGCCAAGAAATTATAGCTGGGAAAAGATTACCAAGTTTATTTTAAGCTTTGATTCACTTGGCATTAAAAAAGTGGAGTTGTGTAATAAGAAAATTTTGAAGGAATAGAAAATTGTCGCTTTTCAACAAAAAACAAGCTTAAAACAAGCTGCAGTTTCGAGGTTTTCATTGAAAAGTAGCAAAATGCTGGTTATCGGAATTTTCTTCTTCCACAGAAATGTTTTCCCAGGCCTCTTTTATTTGAAAGCCAGGTATTAAATGACATCAATTATTATGCTGCCCCCCCCCACCCCGTATCAAGATCAGAGTCCTATTGTTTGACTAACACTGAGGTCCATCCATCCATCTGTCTGCATTTATGTCTGTCTCTTTGTCCAAAAACTTAACATTGATCATTTTAGTGTTTCACATACACATCTTATTTTGTTGTCTGCAATAGCCATACAATTGGAGCAGTCCAAAATTTTGCTCCTTGGGAATAATTTAATTTGTTCTATATATTTGCTTGGAATGTATATTTATGTAAAATGATATATTTTATTAGCGGAGATAATCTGTAAATTAAGCCAATTAGCTTACTCATATCCTTCTAGTGTTCAGTATTTTCTGGCTTTCAGAGCAAACAAAATAATCATATTGTGATCTATGGAATTGGATAATTTTATTTTGACTTTTTAAATCTTTTACAACAATAAATAACTCTGAAAGGATTTTCAAGCTGCTTCTTACAAGTAGGAATCTTTAACCCTACAATCATGTTATATCTTAACAAAATAGAGGCTTTGGAAAACATTGTGGGAACTGAAGAAATTGCTTTGAATAGCAATTTCTTCATTTTCCACAATATTTTCTTTTCAGAAAGACCAAGAAAATTAATATTTCATTCACTTGTAATTGTCGTCTGCAACAGCTTTGAATTTGGACAAATCTAACATTTAACCTTCTGGTAATGGGTTAAAGGACTGAAAAATCTCATGATTTTATTTCTGTGGAATATCTTCTGATATACTTACTAGGAAATTACAATAGTTCACTGGAAATAATGAAATATGACTTGATATTGCAAAAGGATAAAAGTTTAGTTTGAATATGTGTTCTTTCTAAGAAACATTTTACTGATTCTAGACATACTTGATGAAATGGCATCAAGTGCTTTGACTGCAAAATATTGGACTGTTCTAAATGGATAAAAAACGGCCAATGACAGAAACTGTTTAATGTGAAATAATAAAATTTTAAAACTTTTGGTGGTAGAAAACTTTGTTGAAAGTGAAGATATTGTGTGTGACAAGGAATTTCTTCATTTTCTACAATGCTTCTCCAACGTTTACTAAGGGCGTCAAAAAGACTCAATGCATGAGATTGAATGCATAGTTTACTGAATGAAAAAATGATTAAAAATGATACAATTTTCCTCTTTCTATCTTCAGTTACGGGTAATGGAACAACAATTAGCTGCTGTAAACTGGAAGCCGGACGATTTTGAACGGAGAATTCATGAACTCGAGGGTCACTGTGCACAAAAAGATGGACAAATACGAGATTTACATTGTCAACTAGAAGATCAGGTATTTTACAGGATTTTAGAGAAAGTTAAAACTTTTACCAAACAACTATATTTTAGACTGTTCCAATTTGAAAGCGGCCACAGACAACCAAATTGAAGTTGATAAGAGATAGGAGTTATATAAAATAAAGCACATAAAATATTGGGACAAACGTAGAAAATGCTGCTTATCAGCATATTCTTGATTTGTCTCAATGTTTTTATCAAGTTTTCTCCATAAGGGATGTGAAAACCAGGGTTTGTTGGGGGAAAATGGACAAGTTTTAACATAAAATTCATGAACTGTAGTGTATTGTACACAATTAACCCTTTCCCAAACAAGACCTGGTTTTCACGTCCCTAATATAAAAGGCTTGGGAAAACATTGAGGCAAAAGAAGAAAATGCTGATTATCAGCATTTTCTTCTTTTGTCTCAATATTTCCCATGCTATATTGTACCGAAAGCCAATCTTTTTCAACATCCATTTTGTAGTCTGCAGCGACTTTCAAATTGGGCAGCCCTAATATTTTGATATTTGGGAAAGGGTTAATTGAAGGACAAATATGAGATTTGATTTGTAAATGTTTGTATTCTTCAACATCGTTCAGATAACTTACATCAGTGTGTTATATCTATGACATGTATATTCATTCAAGGACATAAATAAAGGTCAGATTATTATGCTGAAAAAGGAATCTGAGTGATCTGAACTATCTCATTTATGGTTGGACTTGATGCAGTGGTCATGCACAGGAAATTTAAACAAGAGATCGACATTTCAATCCCCTGCCTGACTCCAAATGTTGTATGAGACCTCAAACTAAAGCTCCTTGATCTTATATTGTCTGAGCTGTTTGGAAATAATTTCAATAAATCAAATTCATCAGATAAGCTATTGTGAAAGAATGCTACTGTTTGTTAAGTTGCATTAGAGGTATAACAATTAAAACATGATATGAAATTGAAAGTCTCTGTATTTAAAACCTGGTTTTAAGAAAGTCTTGCCTTTCAGATCAAGGAAAAGTTATATTAATTACGTATACTATTTTACTGATGATTTGCCATGGTTGGATGCCTTGATTTTTCAATTAACAGAAAACATATCTACAGGGCCTGTAGCCAAGCAAAAGTTGCACAGGAATCTTTTTTTACAGCGATATTTTGCATTATTCTAGAGGCAGCTTCGACAAAAAGATGCAAGTCTGGTTGAAGAAAAGGCAGCCAAAATTAAACAATGGGTCACTGATAAGTTACAACAAGTAAGCTACTGTTTAAACCCTCTCCCAAATTCTAGAAAGGGCCAATTTAAAAGCTTCTTCAGATGATAAGATTAAAAAAACTGCAAATTATGATGTAGAAATACATGAGGAAAAAGAAGAAAATCCTGACCATCAAATTTCAAATGTAACAACCAGTACAGTTGCCAAAACCATGACTTGTTCACGGGTGGTAAACAGAGAAACTAGCTCCAAAAAGAGTCAACGGTATTTTGTTTCCTCGTGATATCCGGCCTTTACCGAGGTAGTTGCATAGAGCGAAAATCTGTAAACAAAGGTAGGTCACGGACACATTTTTCTACAATTATTTCTTTTACAACGAGCTATTGAAAAATCCGGCGATGCTGTAATATGAAGAAATGGCCAAAGTTTGTTATGCACGAGAATATACGGTGTTAGTAAGCAGAGTTTGAACACAATCGTTGAAAAACATTTCAAAACCGAAAATTCAGAAGTTTTTACTTTCGATTTTGAAATGTTTTTCAACGATTGTATTCAAACCCTGCTACTAATACCGTATTTTCCCGTGCACAACAAACTTCAACCATTTCTTCATATTACAGCATCGCCAGATTTCTCAAAAACTTGCTTTAAAAGAAATAATTTTAGAAAATGTGTGAAATATTCGCTCTTTGCAACTACCTCTTTTAGGAGCTAGTTTCTCTGTTTACCACCCGTGTTGTTTGTCGGAGGATTAATTGTATTGAATTTTCTGTTTTCTACATTCAGTAAATAAGATAGCACAGTCTAGACCTATGTTGTGCTGATATAGGCATATTGCTGTCATTTTGACAGGCAGCATAGAGTAAGATCAGCCTGCATATTTGTTCCATCTGATCTTATTCTATACTACTGGAACTAACATGCTCTGTTACAAATACAAAAATGCACATGTGTACTTACAATTCATTGTATAAACATAATGTTTGAGCGATATGGGTAAAATAAGAAAGATAAGACATACAGTTGTTTGATGAGGCATTTTTAATGGTAATTAGTATAAATGAATGTTGATGTAACTACTTTGCTGGATATTGAATAGGAGCACAATATTCATGCTGGTAAAATGTTTTGAAAAAAATGTTAGCAATAGATGAACCTTTTTGTAAGGAGTAATTATCTATATATGGTTCCTCTTTGGCTAGGTGCTAATTTGTCTATGCATACAATCACCTTTCACTCATTTTGTTCAGACAAAATTTCCATGTCTGAATGGATATGGAAATTCATAATGGAACCAATTAACCCTTTCCCAAACAAGACCTGGTTTTGACGTCCCTAATAGAAAAGGCTTGAGAAAACATTGAAACAAAAGAAGAAACTGCTGATAACCAGCAGTTTCTCCTTTTGTCTCAATGTTTTCTATGCCATATTTTACACAAATTCTACCTTTAATACCTTCCATTTTGTCACTTTTGGCAGTTTATGAATTGGATCACTCTAAAATTTTGTCGTTTGGGAAAGGGTTAAATCTAGGTTGAATCCAGAAAACAACTTCAAGTAAAAAAGGAATAATAAAAAAAATGAATCTTTGACTGCATGATGTAAATAATTATTTTGATATTGAAATTTCAGAATTTGATATTGAACCTTTCCCAAACAAAACCTGGCTTTGAAGTCCTAGTTAGGAAAGGCTTGGGAAAACATTGAGACAAAAGAAGAAAATACTGGTAACCAGCATTTTTAGGTCACCTGACCGAAGGTCATGGTGACCTATTGCGACCGTGTTTCGTCCGTCGTCGTCCGTCGTGCGTCGTGCGTTAACTTTTAACATTTTCGACTTCTCCTTGAGAACCATTGGTCGGATTTCAATCAAACTTGGCAGGAGGCATCCCCATGGAAAGCCGCTCCAGATTTGTACAAATCATGGAGTTACCTCCCTTTGGGGCCCCATAAGGGGCCAAAAAGGGGTTAAATAGGGTACATCTTAAAAAATCTTCTTCTCATGAACCGACTGTTGGATTGGATTCACATTCAGTATTTAGAGTCTTTAGGGCAAGGACAACAAAGTTTGTACAAGAGAAAAAAATCCGTCTTGAAATGGCCGTGCTGGGGAGGGGGGGATGGGAGGGGGGGGTCGCGTTATTAGTTAACTTAACATTTTCAACTTCTTCTTGAGAACCATTGGACGGATTTCAACCAAACTTGGCAGGGAGCATCCCCATGGGAATCCGCTTCAGATTTGTAAGAATCATCGAGTTATCTCCCTTTGGGGCCCCATAAGGGGCCAAAAGGGGTTAAATAGGGTACATCTTAAAAAATCTTCTACTCATGAACCGACTGTTGGATTGAATTCACATTTGGTATTTAGAGTCTTTAGGGCAAGGACAACAAAGTTTGTGCAAGAGAAAAAAATCCTTTTAGAAATGGCCATGCTGGGGAGGGGGGGATGGGAGGGGGGTCGCGTTATTACTTAACTTAACATTTTCGACTTCTTATTAAGAACAATTGGACGGATTTCAACCAAAATTGGCAGGAAGCATCCTAATAGATACAGTTGGGAACATCATGAAATTGACATTCATTCCATTCAATTCCATTCAATTCCATTCCGCTCATCTGATTTATCATTCATTCACCATTCCGCTCTTTCCATTCCATAAAAACATTCAAACCATTCACTCAGAACGCTCAGAACGTTTATAACATTCCATCGTCTGATTGGCTGATATTTTAAATGGTTAAACGCGATTGGCTGAAATTTTTGATTTCGTTTAAAATAATTCGGAAATTTATGCAACCCGTTTGACCTAATTCGGAGTTAATAACAACAATAATATATCGATTAAGTAGAAGTGAAAGTAGATTCATATCGGAAAGGGAAGATGGAAAATGATTAAAGAGGAAATCAATGAACGTTACAAATTCGAGCAAAGGTGGAATCATACTATGCGAGGGGTGACACTGCGGTGGCCATTCCGAGGATTTTGAGGGCCCGGCATAATTTCGTAACGTAACAGCAGTCACACGGCGGTGAAAGGGATCGCAGTGAAATGCATTTCTAACAACAAGTCATCCTTATTTCACATTGCATTCTAAATGAACAAAATTGATTATCCACGAAAACATTCAACTTTTCAATCTCCGATGACTATTTTAAAATACACTGTTTTAAAAGCAGTTTTTGTTCGAAATAGTCAGGTGCCCGCCGTAAAATAACGAGCAAAAATTTACTACCGGGCGAACCGACTGTGACGAATTTAACAATATCTCTCTTCAATATTGGACTAATAATTTTACCAACTTTTTGTTGTATGATGATCGGAAATGCTGCTTTCGTGCATAGAATATCACGACACACAATAATTACGAGAAAAGAAGAAGATTCCAGCGAAATCCTCATCTAAATTCTACTACATAACCATCTGTACAGAGATATACTGCACTTGATGTCAATTAATTAAAACGGATGTAAAAAATCGCTAGTCTTTTCCGGAAACAAATAGGTTTTCGACCGATGAAATAGGTTTTACCCTATCTCCAAAATTCGTTTTTATTCCAGAGACAATACTGACTGTAAGAATTGTACTTCTCTCCAATAAGCCTTGATTTTCAAATAGCCATTACAAAAGGTTTGGTAAAACATTGAGAGAAAAGAAGTTATTATATTGATAATCTGAATACTTTGTGTTATGTAAGTTCCCTTTCCCAAACAACAAAATATTTGACCCCTCAAACTCGAAAGTATCGACAGTCAACGAAATTTGTGCATACAAAAATGATTTACTGTACATACGTTTAAAAACCTTTCCCAAACAGGACACCTAGTAATCAACATGCCCGTAGGAACAGGGGGTGGGTAGGGGGCTAAGCCCCCCTACAATAAAATTTTAGGGGAAATCATAATAACCCCCCCCCCCCCCCCCCCCCCCCCCCCCCCCCGCCCAAAATATTCAGACAAGCCCCTCAATGCGAAATTGTTTCCTACAGCCCTGATTAGGACATAAAATTTGGAAAACATTGTACAAAGAAAATGCTAATAACCAGCATTTTTACCTTCTTACAATATTTTCTATAGATAATTCTTTATTTATAAATCCCTTTTGTCATCTGCACCTGGTTAAAGATTGGGTCAGTCTGAAATTGTGTTGTTTGTACAAATCTCTCAACATATTTCTGGGTTATATCATAGTAGGTGGAGCATCTGCCTATGGAATTTGGTTGCTTCTCTCACAACATCCTTCCCTAGCCTACAGCTATTCAACCATAAAGGTTTTACAATTATCCACCAATTAGTGGCAGAAAAAAAATATATTAAGGTAGAATACACGTAATGTGGCCATTTTGAGATTCTTAAAGCATCAGATTTTTCCGAACAGAGTCGTTAATTAGACCAACCGTAAACATTCGGTAGTGGTAGTTTGACCGCCGAATGCTTTCGACTTCGCCCAAATAATTCCGACGTCACAAGAATCTCATTAGGGTGGACTAAAATTTGAACAGTCTGATTGTGTCGGTTGAGTAAATAAATGTAGTGCAACTCCTCTCTTAAGAGATTTCTTGGTCATATCCTGGCAGGTGGAGCATCTACCTGTGGATTTTGGTTGTTTCTCTCACAAGAATTACAACATCCTTCCCTAGCCTACAGCTACTCAACCATTTAGGTTTTACAGTTATCCACCAATTAGTGGCAGACAAAACAGGATATTAAGGTAGAATACCCGTAATGTAGCCATTTTTAGATTCTTAAAATATCAGATTTTCCAAGCAGCATCGTAACGTAGACGAACCTATTCAGGCGCGGTTGTAAATATTCAGCGGAGGAAAGTTCCATCGCTGAATGTTTTTCGACTTCGCTTGAATAATTCCGATGTCATGCGAATCTCATTAGGGGTGGACTACCTTAACCCTGGCTGGAGAGCTTGGGCGTCATAATCAAGTTGAAGCACTGGACCTCATAATTGAGTTTGATGCACTCTGTCATTTGTGAAAGGGCTATATGGAAAATATTGAGGGAAAAGGAGAAAATACTGGTTATCAGCATTATCTTTTCTCTTAATATTTTTATAAATCTAGCTATGATGGAATACTGATGCCATGAGTGACATTAGGCCTTGATACAGCAGATTTGCTTTGGAAATTGATTGGGGTTTAACACTTTTTTGCCAGAATCTATGTTTGCTTCGGCCGAAGATCATACCTGGGACTTCATAAGTTAGAGTCAGATGGGCTGCCAACTGGGCTATGACCGCTGCTTTGGGAATGTATCATATTACTTTGCATAAAAGCAGGTCTAGATAAGAGAACTGGTCACCGAATATTCATTTAATGTAGTTTTAATTATCAATAATATGTCCATGTATAGTATTCATTATTCAGTTCATGCATATACAGTTGACACTCTGGATGTATGCAGGCCACAAGGGACATTGTATTACCTCAAAATATCAGAAGTGTGAGACACATCTGATTTTGCAGTGTTTTGAAAATTCATGAAACAATATCCTGGTAGTAAAGTTTGGCTACATGACAAATGTCAATCACATCGCACGAAAAATTCCGATGTCACATGAATCTCATTAGGGGTTGACTACCTTAAGATTTTTTGTTGAACTTAAACATTTCCAAAATAACAAAAAATTAGAATGATGCAATTCAAAAGCTGCTTGAGATGACATAATGTATATGTAGATTTGTGTTCATATAACACAGGTGATATAAAGGCATAAGGAGAAAATGCTGGTCCTCAGCATTTTCTTCTCTTGCCTCAATGCTTCCCCATGTATTTCATATTGTATTCTGTTTTTAGGTGATTTTTACAAGATTTTATGAATTTCATTTGAGAATAGCATGGATAGATCTTCATAAGTCTGCATGTATTAGGTCTTTCTCTTATCTAGGCCGACAAGGTGGAATGCCCATAATGTGGCCATTTTGAGATTCATAAAACATCAGATTTTTTCGAGCAGCGTCTTTAGGTATCGAAACCTATTTGGGCATAGTCGTAAACATTTGGCGGTGGAAAGTTCCACTACCGAATGTTTTCGATGTCGCCCGAATAATTCCGATGTTGTGCAAATCTCATTAGGAGTGGACTACCTTAAACTTTTCTATAAGGCAAAAGTTTGGCTAGTCTACAAATCTATTGATGAAAGAGGGTAATATCTTTTCCTGATGAAAAATATCTGTCATAATTCTCCCAATTCTATGTCCTCTTCTAAAAAGGATTCAATGTGACTATGTACCCACAACAAAGGGTTTGGATTGAAGTAAATTTAAAATCCTATCACCGTATATTATCTTATTATTGCTGTGTCTAAATTTGAAATGAGATGTCTAGATGTTAAAGGGACCCATGCTTTTCAATGTTGCCGGAATAATTCCGATGTTGTGAAAATCTCATAAGGAGTGGACTACCTCAAACTTTTCTAAAAGGCAAAAGTTTGGCTAGTCTACAAATCTATTGATGAGAGAGGGTAATAGCTTTTCCTGATGCAAAATATCTTTCACAATCCTTTTATAATTCTCCCAATTCTATGTTGTGGGTACTCATTTGAATCCTCTTCTAAAAATGATTCAATGTGACTGTGTACCCACAACAAAGGGTTTGGATTTGAAGTAAATTTAAAATCCTATTACTCTATCTTATCTTATTATTGCTGTGTCTAAATTGACCAAACGCCGACTGTCAATCAAAAACATCGATTAGCCAATGGACGATCAGAAAAAATGTCATGCTCCAATTGTTATTCGTTGCACGTGTTATTGTATCGATTTATCGACTGACAATCAAAACAATCGACATGCCAATGGCAAATAATTTTGTGCTAACAATAGACTAGGTTTACCATTATGTTTTGATATACCGTCGGTGTTGTTATAAAATCTCGTAACTACGGCTTTAATCAAGCCGTAGTTACAAGATTTTATAACAACACCTACGAAATACTATTTTGTTTGTCCGAATTAACGTCACGACTGAATGGATAAAATCGGTCCCTATTAACTATCACATCCCCATTGTTTGTCTTAAATTTATGTTGGGCGGAGCGATCTGTCGATTGGCGTTTGGTCAATTGGAAATGAGATGTCTAGATGTTAAAGGGACCCATGCTAGGTTGTCGGACACGGAAACATGTTAAAAATATATATTCAGACAATATCATATGAAATTGTCAAACTGCATACCTAGATTATTTCTATTCAAGGAAATTTCAAATAAAGTTCATTTAGTCCTTCTAAATCAAGTCTGCATACAATTACCCTACCCACACTTTATATCTATAGTAAGATTTATGGGAAACTGGACCTTGATAGAAAATGGGAGCTTAGTTCCAGTGCTAAAATTGCTTTCATTTTGGTCCTAGATAATGAAATCCACCACACAATAATGCAACCTCTTACTGTCCCCATGTTGCTCTTATCCCTGAAGAACCTAGCATGTGCCCCTTTAACAAACTAGCAAAAACACATTATAAAACTGCATAAAAAAACATCTACAGAAATGAAGAAAATGCTGGTCATCAGCATTTACTTCTTTTCCCTAAAAGATTTCCAAATGTCTTTCTCAAGGACGGATCCAGGATTTTTTCGAGGGGAGGGGTTGGGGTCAAAGCCAAAATGATGGCTTTAAAAGTGTTAATATGTAAAGTTATACTAACGTTATACAGTCAAAATTTATTTTAGGCCAATGCCAGGGGTGTCTGGATTCCACCACACCCCCTCTAGATCCGCCCTTGTTTCTGATGCACCACGAAGAGAATATGCACTTATCAAACACTTGTAATTTAATGATCTGTCTGTAAAGCCTAAAGGGAACAATGGTCTACATGTTCAAAATGCATGCATTCATCCCTGGCACAAAACAGTACTTGTTTGAAGAAACATGCTCTATTGCATGATGTCTCGTTTGGGGAAAGCGTTTGCTTTCCCTGCATTCCAAAGTCGTTTTTCCCCATAAGATCTTGCGGATGAAATATTCTTTCCATTATCTGCCATCCATGTTGCCAGGCCAAGTGCAAGGAACTTCAAAAAGGTTCTGTAATACTGGTCTTGAGTCTGAAAGCAAAATAATACAATTATTAGGCTATTTTGTAATATGTATTTACAGCAATATCAAATCATCAAACCATGAATTGTGCATAATTCAATTGCTAATTTCATTTTCTTAGGGTAGTGTACCCCTAATGAGATAGTGCAACGTCGGAAGTATTCGGGCGCGGTCGAAAACATTCGGCCGTGGAACTTTCCACCGCCGAATGTGTACGACCGCATCCGAATAGGTTCAGATATGCAACAACGCCACTCGAAAACATCCATATTTTAGTTATCTCAAAATGGCCACATTACGGGTATTCATGCAAAATTTTGAGAGATAAAGACAGTAATTCTAAATAAAGTTATATATAATTCTGTCTGAGTTAAGAGTGGTCAAATTTGAAAGCTCCTGCCAGCAAGAAAAGATTGAAAGCTTAATCAGCATTTTATTCTTTTTACTTTGATATTTTCTGTGCTAGCAAGTATGTAATGAAAATTGTATACACCAAACTATTACCAAAGGACAAAATTTAGATGTGTCCCGAAATTCAAAGATGACGCAGACGACACTGAAATTGAAATTTTACAAATTTTGGTCTTTCAGGGTTAAAAACATTGAAAATAATATTTGAATGATTTTGTAGATGACAATTTTAAATTGATGAAATTTTAGAAATGTTTCTATTTTGGGTTAGAAAACATTGTGGAAAATGAAGAAATTGTGTGTATGTGACAAGCAATTTCATCAATTTTCACAATGTTTTTCTAAACCTTTTCTTGTTAGGGAGTCAAAAGGCGTCAGTATGGGGTCAGTATGTGCAGGAATGGGTTAAAATAAGATATTGCCAGACCAATACTTAAGACATGCAAACCCACTTACACACATCTAATAAGGTCATGCGTCTATCGTTTCTCGCGCACAGCTAAAACAAAATGACATCTATAATGTCATTTTGTTTTTGCCGTGCGCGAGAAACGATAGACGAACGCAAACGCAAGGAAATCACAAGAAACCTACCTGAATATTTCAGAACTTCACGTTTGAACTCGACATTCCAAAAGAAAAATAGACATGTCCCTAGAGCTCTTTTTCAAACATTCGTAGTCTCCAAGTTTCTGCGTTTCGAATAACACCAATGCTAGTTTCTCTCCATGTCTGAAAATAACACCATATTTAAGTTTATTCTCTGACAATGAGCTTATCCCAGGAATGGTTAAGACAATCGGACCGTCAGACATATCCGATGAAATTTCCCTGGGTTAAACATGCGAAATAATAGACCGCAATTCTTCATGCAGTGGCGGATCCGGGAGGGTTCGAACGAACCCACCTCTGTAGCCTGATTATTTCATTTTCAAGCAGAAATTCAGTCAAAATTGTATAATACTTGAAAAATGACGGGTTCAACCCCCATATTTGCATATATCCAAACCCCCTTACAGACATCCTAGGTCCACCACAGTCATGTAATTAAATTGGTCATCTACCTATTATCTTCTGGGGAACTTGTTAACCGCATACGGGTAAATCTTTGAATTAGAATAAGTCTAAAATTGTGCTGTTTAGAAACAGCATCAAATAATCCGAGTCTTCTCTGATGTAAATACGCTCTTTGATATTTTGATTTTTCGCCATTTACATCAGAGAGCGTTGCACTTCGAAAAAATCAAGAAGTTCTCCACAAGTTGTGTTGCATCGTTCACCGTCCAATCTTAAACGCATTCGTTAAAACCCCTGATGATATCGATCAATGAACCATTTATTGTCATACCTGTTGAAAAATTTATGACCAAAAAGTATTTCTAAAAGGATTATCATAGCAATGTTTTGCAACAACCCTCATCTGAGCAGCCTTTGTTTACCATGACCTTCCATTTACAAGAGCCGTCAGAGACGGACAATGCTCCCCGAATAAGGCATAATGTCACAATAAATGTATGTCATGCATAGCAAACATAAAGCTAACAAATGTTAAGACCCCTTTTTGCATGACATAATTTTTATAAGAAAAATTCACATAGTTTATTGTCAAGGGCATCTGATTCACTACTCAAATATGAAATTTCATCAATTTCTGACCATTAGACTAGGAGAAATTAGAGAAAAACTGTATTTTACCTTAAGTCCCCTTTTCCCATGACGAGGCCTCAAATCCAAAAACCCGGAAAAGTACATCAGCATTATGTCATAGGAAGTTCACATGGTAAAGTTTCATTTGATTTGGCCTTAGGGTTATGGAGAAATCACTCTGGACGGACAGACGGACGGAATGACCGACGGACGGACAGACAAAGCGGCGACTATATGCTCTCCCTTCGGGGAGCATAAAAACCATGTGATCAATGCGAAATCTTGCACATGGAATGCGGGTTTTCCCAGATTATGACGTAACGGTCTGAATATAAAAATTTGAAAGAAAAAAAAAATAAGATTATTTTATTTTTCAAATTGACGGCCCTGCTGAAATAATATAACAATAACGAGTTTAAAAAACACTGATAATATGAATAAATAAATAAATGAAATATAGATCAGAAACGTCCAGCCAACTTTTTAAAGCTAGTATTCGCACCAATAATGTTTGCTACTATGTTGGGTCAATTCCATAACTTACGAGCATGGAGGACGAAATAAACGGAATTTCACAGGAAAAGCAATACCATTCAAGTTGCAAGCTGAACAGATCGACTAAAATTGATCTCTGCAACAAGAACACTCCATAATTTCTAAACAAAGGCGGTCACGCGACTTGAAAGAAATTCGTAATCAAAGGCGATCATGTGATAGTCACGTGGCAGTAAATTCCATTCTATTGTTGAACGAGATCTGGTCACTTGATCTGCAATAACAATGCCGACGAAATCGACTGGAAATAGGGGGTTGTTGAGTTTCGAAAGGTTATACTCTTCCAGCAGGCCGATTTGAAATGAAATTTTTGGTCAGGTATGACAAAAAATGATTTATTGATCTACACCTTACAGTGAGTGTTTTTTTACAGAGTGATTGGATATGATACACAAAAACAAAGCTTCGCTACTTGTACCAAACTTTCCGCTGTTTTCAAAGAGCAACTCGCTCTGATGTAAATAGTGGAAAATCAAAATATCAAGAGTGTATTTATATCAGAGAAGACTCGGATTAAGCATCAAAGTGCAGAAAATATTCAGGCCTAAAAAGATAATTCTGGTTCTCAGTATAATTTCCTTGGGCATAGGCGTAGAAAAGCTTAGCTTCATAACATGGGGGGGGGGGGGGGGCAAATGCTATGGGTGTATTTGGGGAGGCTATAGGATATGCTTGCCCCTAATCCGAGTCTTATACAACATCGAGTTGAGAACTTCTTGATTTTTTCAAAGGGCAGCTCGCTCACACGTAAATAGCAAAAAATCAAAATATCAAAGAGCGTATTTACGTCAGAGAAGACTCAGATTAGCTGGCCCCCTTCTAAATTATTGGGGGCCTGCCCCCCCCCCCCCCCCCCCCCTTCCCACGACAGTGTTATGTCCCAATGCTTTTTATCTTCATAATCTTCTATCAAGGATATCAAAGTTAATTGTAAACTGTCTTGTTTGGGAAATGGTTGTATCGAGAGGGATTAAAACAAGTTGAAAAAACTTGCTTCCCATCGATGTAAAATAAATACGCTCAAAGGAATGTCTGAAGAAAAAAAAGAAAAAACGTAAAATTCACCTTTTGACTGTCGAAGCAAAGGTTTTACACCTCTTTTACGAAGCCAGTGGGATGTTACATCGGGCATCGACATCTGCCATACCGATCTGACAAGTTGATTTGTCTTAATTTATGCTTTTTAGCTCCACTGGCCGAAGGCCAGCGGGGCTTATGTCATGGCCCTGTGTCCGTCGTGCGTGCGTGCGTGCGTGCGTGCGTCCGTCCGTCCGTGCGTGCGTAAACAATTTTCAAACATCTTCTTCTCCAAAACTACTGGACAAATTTCAACCAAACTTCACACGAATCATCCTTGCATGAATCTCTACCAAATTCCTTCAAAAGAATAAAATCTGTGCAGAACTTGAATTTTAATTAATTTAATTGAATTAATTATCGAAAAATCTTTAAAAATTCTTCTTCTCCAAAACTACTGGACCAATTTCAACCAAACTTCACAGAAATCTTCCTTGCATGAATCTCTACCAAATTCCTTCAAAAAGATAAATTCTGTGTATAACTTGAATTTTAATTAACCCTTTCCCAAACGGCAAAATTTAGGACTGATCCAAATCAAAAGCTGCTGGAGATGACAAAATGAACACCAATAAAGACAAAATTTGTGGACAATTTAGCCCAGAAAATATTGAGGAAAAAGGAGAAAGTGCTGATTTTCAGCACTTTCTTCTTTTGCCTCAATGTTTCCCAAGCCTATCCTCTCAGGTACGTCAAAACCAGGTCTTGTTTGGGAAAGGGTTAATTTAATTGAATTAAATTTTCGAAAAATCTTTAAAAATTCTTCTTCCCCAAAATTACTGGACCAATTTCAACCAAACTTCACAGAAATCTTCCTTGCATAAATCTCTAACAAATTCCTTCAAAAGATTAAAATTCGCGCAGAACTTGAATTTTAATTAATTTAATTGATTTAAATTTAAATCTTTAAAAATTCTTCTTCTTCAAAATTACTGGACCAATTTTGATCAAACTTTACAGAAATGTTCCTTGCATGAATCTCTTCTTCATTCCTTCAAAAAAATGAATTCTGTGTAAAACTTGAATTTTGATCAATCAAATTAGATTAATTTTTTTTGGAAAATTTTCTTTTCCAAAACTATTGGACCAATTTTAACCAAACTTCACATGAATCTTCCTTGCATGAATCTCCTTAAAATTCTTTAAAAAAAGTCCATGTAGAAATTTTAATAGATTTAATTAAATTGAATTTCGAATAATTGTTAAACAATCTTCTTCTCCAAAACTACAGGACCAATTTCAACAAAACGTCACAGGAATCTTCCTTGCATGAATCTCTTCCAAATTCCTTCACGATCGGATGAAAAGCTTGGCCGCTGTGGGCTAGGCTTATTAGCATGAATCTTCTTTGGATAGACCTTTATTGTATTCCTTGAAGAAGTTTGTAGTCTAAATGTCTAAAAGCCAGTGGAGCGATACAGGGCCATCTTGGCCCTCTTGTTATTGTCCTTTCGAGGCGAAAACGACTTGTCAAAATGAGAAAACACGTTTTCGGCGCCATGTTTGTCATAGCGATGTGGGTAAAATAACTGGGTTTTCCGGTTGTGGTCGTCTCGAAAAATAAATTAAAAATTAACATACGGGAAAAATCCTAAATTTAGGATGTTGCTCGGAGATTTTTTAAGGCAATATTTTTTAAGCTATTTGTATATCGAAAACTATTCAAATAATTAGGAAAACACAATAAGAATAATTAGTAAACAATAATATTTTCGTTTAATTTTTATTTTCGAAATTTATCTAATCTGAATGGTATTACCATTCACTGAATGGTATTTCCATTCACTGAATGGAATATCCATTCAATCCGCTCAATTCCGCTCAAATGATTATCCATTCATTCATCAAATCCATTCCATTCACATTGTCAATTTCATGATGTTCTCAACTGTAGCCGCTTCAGATTTTGTACAAATCATGGAGTTATCTCCCTTTGGGGTCCCATAAAGGGCCAAAAAAGAGGTAAATTGGGTACATCGTAAAAATTTTTCTACTTATGAGCCGGCTGTTGCATTGGATACACATTTGGAAGTTAAAGTCTTTAGGTCAAGGACTACAAATTTTGTACAAGAGAAAAAAATCCGTCAATATATGGCCGTACTGGGGATGGGGGATGGGAGGGGTTCGCGTTATTACTTAACTTTGAACATTTTCTACTTCTTTTTGAGAACCATTGGACAGATTTCTACCTAACTTGGTAGGAAGTATCCCCATGGGAAGCCGCTTCAGATTTGTACAAATCATGTAGTTATCTCCCTTTGGGGCCCCAAAAGGGGGTAAATAGGGTACATATTAAGAAATGTTCTATTGTTGGATTGAATTCACATTTGGTATTTGAGTCTTTAGATAAGTTTGTACAAGAGAAAAAAAAGACTGTCAAGAAATGTTGGTGCTGGGGGGATGTTGTGCTATTAGTTAACTTTTAACAGTTTCCTTAACTTTTTCTGCTCATTTGATTCAGGTGACCGATAAGGCCCTCTGGGCCTCTTGTCTCCTTCTGCCTCAATATTGAATTTACGACATTGTACACAAATCATAATATCTTAATCAACATCCATTTTGTCATCTGCTGTAGCTTTCAAATTGTTTAACTATCAAATTTTGATGTAAAGGAAAAGTTTAAGAATTTGGATTTATCTCATATTTCAGTTAGAACACAAGAATGTAGAACTAGAGACTAAGAATGCAGACCTTGTACATCAGGTTGAGACACTCAGGGATAGACTACAGTCATTACCTCCTTTTGTCATGATGTTTTGTATTTCAGTTAGAACATAAGAATGTAGAGCTTGAGACAAAGAATGCAGACCTTGTACATCAGGTTGAGACACTCAGGGATAGATTACAGTCATTATTACCTCCTTTTGTCATGATGTTTTGTATTTCAGTTAGAACACAAGAATGTAGAGCTTGAGACTAAGAATGCAGACCTTGTACATCAGGTTGAGACACTCAGGGATAGATTACAGTCATTACCTCCTTTTGTCATGATGTTTTGTATTTCAGTTAGAACACAAGAATGTAGAGCTTGAGACTAAGAATATAGACCTTGTACATCAGGTTGAGACACTCAGGGATAGACTACAGTCATTACCTCCTTTTGTCATGATGTTTTGTATTTCAGTTAGAACACAAGAATGTAGAGCTTGAGACTAAGAATGCAGACCTTGTACATCAGGTTGAGACACTCAGGGATAGACTACAGTCATTACCTCCTTTTGTCACGATGTTTTGTATTTCAGTTAGAACACAAGAATGTAGAGCTTGAGACTAAGAATATAGACCTTGTACATCAGGTTGAGACACTCAGGGATAGACTACAGTCATTACCTCCTTTTGTCATGATGTTTTGTATTTCAGTTAGAACACAAGAATGTAGAGCTTGAGACTAAGAATATAGACCTTGTACATCAGGTTGAGACACTCAGGGATAGACTACAGTCATTACCTCCTTTTGCTGCCAAGTATATACATCGAAACAGTCATAAGGTGGGTCCATTTTACAATGAGATAGATAGGAAAAACCTTTTGCCATCTTAACCCATTACTACACATCGACGCCTTTGGACTCCTTCAAAAGAAAGGGCTTGGGAAAACAATGTGGAAAATGAAGAAATTGCTTGTGACAAGCTATTTCTTCATTTCCCACAATATTTTCTACACAAAAAGACATAAAAATGTAAAATTTCATTCAGTTTTAATTGTCTTCTGCAACATCTTTGAATTTGGAATAGTTCAAAATTTTGTCGTTTGGTAATGGGTTAATCTGCCAAATCAAGCTTTCATTTAGTAATGACTACAATCAGAAATTTTATAGCTTCTAAATTTTGCATGTTGATCTAGTATGTCTAAAGGTCCTCTCATATGACGGATGCATGGCCAGCTTAGCCCTCTTGTTTCAGAGGAATGAATGCGTAAATGATTTGTCTTGTCTAAATGACTAAGTGAATTTAAGAAATATTGAAAACAATGTATGAAAGGAAATGCAAGTGTTCTTTCAGCCAGCAATACCCATATATTTTGCAACTTAAAAGCAAAGTTCTTTAAAGTGGGAAATGTAGGTTTGTTGTAAGGAGACTAAGATGTACCATTTTACATTAACCATTGTCCTGCTGCCTTTAATTTTGTTTCAAACAAATTGCCAATTTATAAGACATTTTAAAAAAGTTTATCTGATTTTTTTGCCACTATAATGTAGTAGAAAGCAGGCAGTATAAACTAAGATCAGACTGCACATCTGTGCAGTCTGATCTTAGTCTATACTGCCTGCCAAAGCTTTGGTCACAACAGAAATTTGACGTGATCAGCATGAGAATGGATAAATTTGTTCTGTTTATTTTACAACAGGAAGATGGTACCTCATCAGATTCCAACGAAACAAGCATGCCAACCTCTCCTCAGGAAAGTCTCACCAGGTCACATGACACCATGAACCAATCAGATAACAGCCAACAAAACAGGGTATACGAAAACATGAGAAATCATTCACTGGAAGCGGACAAGAGCTATTCAGGGCTGAACAGTGTAAAACCTCATCAAATACCTAAATCTGTGTCTTATACAGAGAACATAAGAGAATATGATACACGATCATTGTCTAGTTATAATACCTCAAGACCTGAATCAGAATTGGGAGCCTCTAGACCAGAATCGGAGGCCATTTATGCCAGGCCAAACAAGCGGCCCTCCTCCTCCATTATAGAAGCTTTACAAATCGAACAAGAGTTATTTGGTTTGGAAGCGGAAAGTCCAGGACCTGATAAGGATGATTACCGAGACGATATGGAAAGTCCTATCTCTGATGATGAATGTGACGGCATAGATATGGTTGATGTTATTGCAAAACCTCGTAACTCCAGCTTTAATAAAGCTGGAGTTACGAGGTTTTGCAATAACACTAACGATATAGAGAGTTTGATCTCTGATGATAAAAGTGAGGGTATAGATATAGATATATCAGGCAATGTTAGTGAAGACAGCATGGAGGATCCACTGTATCAAGAGGTCGATCAGAATCATGAGAGTACGTACGAACCGAAGAGATCCATGCCACCACAGATCAGGATTGAGCGGAAGCTGTTCCAGGATATAAATAGAATGGACTCGTTTGTGAGCTCTAGTAATGATAGTGAGGATTTGTTGGAGAGGAATCAGAAATTCATGATGTTTGGTGGTGCTGACAAACCCACCATGACAGTTGAACCAATAAGCAGGGGTTTAACATTTGAGGAGGAGAATCTGTATGCGACCATCGGAGCATCGCATCAAGGTCATCAGGGTCAAGGTCATCCGTCTCCAAGGTCACCACAATCACCGCGGTCACCGTATGCTCCACCCACACCATTCCTGCCACTATCACCTCAGTTACCGGACCTTGTGTCTCCGCCTGTGATTATGGAACATCAGAGTTCAAGTTATTTCTTATCAAACTCTAGCTCCAACACTGTCTCAGCCATTGCTACATTACCTCGCCGCCCGAGAGATCGTCACAAACTAGGGTATCATACTGAAGACTCAATGATGTCACAAACAACATCACCAACACAGAGTGAACTTGCCAACCAGCTGGTGTCTGTCGAGGTACACAACACGCCTGTAACAGCTTCAAACCTACAACCTAGGCTTAAACAAACTGCACCTAAACCTGCTGGCAGGGCAAGATTCAATACTTGGGTAGGTCAGATTTAATCCTTTCCCAAACATGACCTGGTTTTGACATCCGTAAAAGAAAATGCTTGGGAAAACATTGAGGCAACAGAAGAAAATGCTGGCATCATTTTGGATACTTTCAAAATTGCAATTTGCAGAAGACAATAGAATGATTGTCTCTAAATATTTTAAAATTTTGCGGATGAACGGGTAAAGATATTGAGAGAAAAGAAGAAAATGCTGGTTATCAGCATTTTCTTCTTTTCTCTCAATATTTCTAATACTGTCTAAGCCTGACTGTAAATAAAACCTTTACAATGCCACAGACAATGTCACCGACACAGAGTGAACTTGCCAACCAACTTGTGTCAGTTGAGGTCCACAACACGCCTGTAACAGCTTCAAACTTACAACCCAGGCTTAAACAAGCGGCACCTAAACCTGCTGGCAGGGCAAGATTTAATACTTGGGTAGGTTGGATTCAATCATTTCAAAAACTACAACATTTTGTACTCTTTCAAATTGAAAGTTATCATTGGCTGCAAAATGATTACTTCCAGTTATATAAATTTCTCATGTGAAAGGATATAACAATGATAAAATAAAAGAAAAAACTGCTGGTTATCAGCATTTTCTTTTCTCTCAAAATTTCCAAAATTGTTTAAGTCTTTCTATAATTCTATTTTTTTTCTCAATTAATAATATATAACCAAAGCCTCAACAATGTGATAAACAAAATATAGAATATTTGGGTGGTGAAGATGTGTTTGAATAAATTAGAATAGTCTAAAATCAAGCTATTTGCAAAAGCGTCAAAGTATGCAATTTATTTTCAGGGTGCAAAATCTTTCCAGAATACAGCCAGACCAAAACAGAGAAGAGGTGTGTTTAATTTATTATTCTTATGTTACCGTAATAATTTTTGTCATTTTAGTTGATCTATTGATAAGATCTATTGCAGCTTTATGACTAAAGTATTTTCATTTATGTCAACTTAGCATATTTAATATGATAAGGCTAAAGAGGGTTCCTGTGGTATCTTGTCCAGGCAATAAATTTAAAATGAATGGTAAGTTAAGATTATATTTGAGGCGCGACGCGAGAAAAGCGGAATTTAGCATAAGCGAAAACAAAGACGCAGATCAGCTTCGCGGTAACCGCGAATCTGATCAGCGTCTGTGTTTTCGCTGGTGAGAATGTTTAGTTCTTCTTCTTCCCATATACGAAATTTCGTGACTCTAATCACTTTCTGCGGCTGTACAGCCTCATTTGTGCCGGATCTGGTCAAAACTCCTGAAGACCGATTTGCTCGCGTCGCGGCTCATTTACAGGTCAAGTTCTTGTTTGGGATCAATTCTTTGCCTAATAAAAATGGATTGTACAAACATCTATTTTCCATTGACTAAGCAGCCAGTCTACAATATTTCCAGTCTATTTTTTTTTATTTTTGGACTGACTCATTTGACGCATCACTTTATCCATTTTTGGATAAAAATCACTACGCGGTGCGCATAACTCCAAAATCCTGTCGCCAAAAAGTAGCAAGCAGAAAATTGCAACTACAAATACATTTGCAACAAAATAAAGTTTGATTTTCGTCTCAATTTCATCTAATAAAATAATTAATTCAAATTAGATTATTCATTTTACTCTATGCAAGCATATGAAGCAAATATGCCGCCTGACAGGAAGTCGTGAGGAAGTACCACGTGTATGCATTTTACGGGCGCTGACATCTTGAAAGTAGTTAACCCAGAATGCCCACCAGAGATAGATGGTAATCGACAGGTGGCGACATCTATTGGTAGATATTGTCTATTTTCTGTAATCAGTGTTTTTATTTGTTGTTGAATGTTTAACCCATAACCAGATGGCAAAATTATGGACCGTTCCCATTTGAAAGGTGATGCAGACGACAATTTCAAGTTGATGAAAATTAAAAAATCTTGCCATTTTGGGTTAGAAAACATTGTGGAAAATGAAGAAAATGCCTGTCACAGGCAGTTTCTTTATTTTTCTACAATGTTTTCTCAATATTTTTTTATGAGTGAGTCAAAAGGCGTCGCTGTGCAGTAATGAGTAAACTATTTAAATTTCTTATTTTTTGATAGAGCCTTCCAGTGGAGACCAGTTTTCTGCCAGGGATTTGTTTCAAGATGTCAGTGTTCCAGTCTACGCAACATTGAAAGGGGTAAGATTGATTTAGATGGCTTTAAAATATTTTTGAAATCATTTGACCTTTTTAGCGAGCCGGGACTTTATGTCCGGGGAGCTAATGTCACAGCCCTAGTGTCGGCGTCACGTCACGTCCTGTCTTCACTTTAAAAACTTCAACCTGGTCTATATGTCAGGCACTATTAGAGATACAGCCTTGATATTTCATACATGAATACATATCGACAAGACCTTTCATTTGGGACCATGACCTTTGACCTAGTGACCTTGACCTTGGAGTTTGACCTACTTTTGAAAAACTTTAACCTGGTCTATATCTCATGCACTATTATTGATAGAGCCTTGATATTTCACACATGGATACCTCCTGCCAAGACCTTTCATTTGGGACCATGACCCTTGACCTAGGAGTTTGACCTACTTTTGAAAAGATAGCTGCTTTTGTGACAAACTGCCGTATAGGCGAGCTACGTTGTCCGCGGACAACTCTTGTTTGACAAACAAATCCTGTTTTTGACGTCTAGAAAAGAAAATTCTGGGTAAACATTGAGGAAAAAATCAAATGCTGTTAACCATGTTATTTTAATGGCCCCGGTCATCTGTCTGTCTGTGTCCATAAGCAATTTCTTGTATACAGGCTCAATAGGAAGATAATCAAATTTGTCACTTTAACTCTGCATAGTGTGCTGTTGTATAAGCCACTTCTGAAAATCAGATAAGTGTTGCCATTCTTGAAAGGTCTACCCTTGAATTGTAGCATGCCACCTTTGAAATTCAAATAATTGTTGTCATTCTTTAACTATCATCCATTGAATTGAAAAAGCGCCCAATTTCACTGAAAAGGTCCTGTTGGGCGTATATGTGCCACTCCTCCAAGCTCTTGTCTGCTTTTTACTTCAAAACATTCTTTGCTATATTGTGCACAAATCCTATCTTTATCATTTTGCTGTCTGCAGCAATATACAAATTGTAACAGGCTAAACTTTGCCAATAGGAAAAAGGTCATATGGCAGTATTTTGATGCTTTCCACCAAATACCTCATAAATGCAGTTTCTTTTAAGCTGCAGTTATGAGGATTTGTTGAAAAATGGATGATTTAATGTTTACAGAAAGCGCAGCAGATCCGCAGCACGCCATTTACCGAGGAAAGTGCAGAATCCTCCGAAGATGAAGGGAGTAGTGACGATGCATTTTCGCAATCACCCGTTAGTCCAACACGCAGCAGACGACAAATTAATCAAAGTACCTCAGGTGCTCTTAAGAGAGGTAATTTAAGATTTTTGTCATTTTATTTGTATTTGATAACAATGAAACATGTCTTGTGGTTTTAAAATATTGAATAAACCCTTTCCCAGATGTCAAAATTTTACGATGGACCAATTTGACAACTGCTGCAGATAAAAATTTATAAATGGATGTTAATAAACTTGAAATTAGTTTACATTTTAAAAAATGAAATATTGATACATAAGGTGAAAATGCTGGTTATCAGCATTTTCTTCTTTTATCTTGATGTTTACCAATCCTTTTCTTATAGAGACATCAAAAGCTGGTCCTGTTTGGGATATGATTAATAGAAAATATAAATTTTTCTTGAGACCATTTTCTCTTTGAACATAAAAGGACAAGGTCCATGTTCAAAGGTCAAAAATGTGCTAGATTGATTGACAACTATTCAAGTCTAGTACCCTTTTTCAACCCTATCCCAAAACAATGAAATTTTAGACTGCATTAATTTGAAAAGAGAAGATCTACCGCAGTCAACAAAATGATTAATATCAAAAGAAGAAAAATGTTTATATCATTGCTTAAACATATGGAGATAAATATAGAAAATGATATCCATGTTATTTTCTTCAGCCGCTTTCAAATTGAAAATGTTTGTCTCAATGTTTTTCCATGGCCTGTTATATAAGGTGTGTCAAAGGGCATCACTTTTTGGTACAGGATTAATTTAAGAAAAGAATTTCAATTTGAAATATCACTTACTTAACCCTTTCCCACACATTGACTGTTTTGGACGCCCCGCAAAATAAATGCTTTGGAAAACATTGCGGAAAATGAAGAAATTGCTTGTGACAAGCAATTTCTTCATTTTCCACAATGTTTAAAATCCTTACATAGAGCCAAGTATTGAACAGACTTGGTAGAAAAAATGGATAATCTCTTCTGCAGGTGTCTGTCGTAACTCTCCAGTTTCGGAGGCGTCAGGAGACTACGCTAACCCACCAGAAACTACGTCGATGAACAGTGATTCTGATACGACGGAACCAGAACAAAAACTACTCAAATATGAACAAGAGGCGGGTAATCATGTATGTTAATTTCATACAATTAATACTATAAAATTATAATAACAATCTTTATAACCAAATACTTTTCCAAAGGACTGGTCAAATTATCCAAGTACAGAATACTTGAAGCTTGAAATTGGTTTGATACTTTTGATGCTGTGGATTGCTTCCAACATAATGTCCTTTTATCAAACATGAAACAGAGTTAAAATTTGAAATAAACATGTAAAAGTGAAATCATTACATAGCTTTTAGACCCTCACTATTTTGAAGAGACTTCTTTTGTGAAACTATAGAACTTGTGCATAATCATTTATGTTGTATGGTTGAACAGATAAATTTCAGATTTTATTTGCCTTTACTTCCAGGACACCCTAGATAAGTGTGGCTACCTCTCAAAACTTGGTGGGAAAGTGAAAACTTGGAAGAAACGCTGGTTTGTACTCAGGGGCTCAGACTTGTTCTACTATAAAACACAGGTAATTCATGTTAACCCTCTCCCAAACTGCAAAATTTTAGGGTGATCCACTTCAAAAACTGCCACAAATGACCAAATGGAAGTTATTAAGGATAGAATTTGTGTAAAATTTAGCATAGAAAATATTGAGACAAAAGGAGAAACTGCTGGTTATCAGCAGTTTCTTCTTTTGTTTCAATATTTTCCCAAGCCTTTTCTATAAGGGACGTCAGATCCCGGTCTTGTTTGGGAAGGGGTTAATACTTGTTATACTGGAAAAACTAAAATGAGTTCAATTTCTGATAATTCTGAAAATTTAGAATGCTTACAATGCTTATTATTACAGAGGGTTTTCTTTTCAAATAAAAGGGATATAAACCCATGTTATGCTAAATTCAAGCAAGATGGTAGTGTACAAAAAGATCAGATTGTTCTTCATATCCTGCCAAAGTGAGCAGAACTTTTCAGAGTAACATGACAAGGGATAAGAACAATTCTAAGTTATAAACGAGCAAGTATTTCAGAAAGATATTCCCTGTTATAATTATCAAAAGCCTTTGAATGAGTCTTGATATACAGGTGGATAAAATTTTTAATAAACTCGTCTTCTATTTTATTTTAGCATGACATGCTCAAGAAACCTCAGGGATCTATCAAGATTGATGACCAAACTAAGATATCCAGAACACATGGGGAACTCTCTTTTGAGGTATACATTTCTTTGTGACAAAATGTATTTTTTTTTACCCATTACCACACAGTGACGCCTTTAGACTCCCCACGAGATAAAGGCTTTAGAAAACATTGTGGAAAATGAAGAAATTGCTTGTGACAAGCAATTTCTTCATTTCCCACAATGTTTTCTGTACAAAATGACCAAAAATGTAAAATTTTATTCACTTGCATTTGCCATCTGCAACATCTTTGAATTTGGACTAGTTTGAAATTTCGTCGTCTGGTAATGGGTTAAAAGACCAAAAATCAGACTGCACCAATTTGAAAGCTGCCGCAGATGTCAATTTCAGAATACTGCAGAGCTTTGAAAATACTGTGTATACAAAGTTTCCACTCCTTTATAAGTTAGTAAAAAAAAACTGGTTCTAAGTAATTAGCTATGACCATATTGCAGTTGGTAGTATGTCCGAATATGTTGCATGTATTTCGAAATATTTCATACACATATTCCAGGTCACCAACAGTAAGAGGACCTACTACCTGTGTGCAGACACATACTCAGAGACAGACAGATGGGTCAGGGGTATGTACTTGATGTTCATAGTTGAATGATAACTTCTTAATATTTTACTAAACTGCAAAAGTGTAGACTTTTGCTTTGAGAGGCGCTGCAGATGGAAACCTGGATGTTGATAGAAACAGGATTTGTGTACAAACTAGTACAGAAAATATTGAGTCAAACGGAGAAAATGCTGATAATCAATCAAACAGACAGATGGTTAGGGGTATATGTATTTTTCATTAATAGTTGATCAATAGTATCATAAATATATTTTGATGAAAGAAAACATTATAAGATACTTGAAGAATATGCTGGAGAGCTAATAAAAATGCTTTTTAGACTCAACACCTTCCCAAAGGGCAAAATTTTATTTTTCAAACCAATTCCTTCTGGGGATGCCAACACCAGGACTTGTTTGAAAAAGATTGAACCTTCAATAGTGATCAATAGTTTACTTGATTTCAATTATTATGTTGTCATGCTAATCTGTTGTTTTGTAGTGTTACAAAAGCTGCTGAAGAAACAAGCCACAAGTTTTCTGCTGGATCAGATTGAGACCAAGGCTGTTATGAAAGGACATCTTACTAAAGTAAGTCTATTGTTTTCACAAATTTGGGATAAACCTTTGCCAAAGGGCATTTTTAGTGAGCTGGGACTTTAATTCTGGGGAGCTTATGTCACAGCCCTAGTGTCGCGTCCAGTCGCGTCGCATCTTCACTTGGAGAAAAAACTTTAACCTTGTCTATATCCCGGGCACTATTTGAGATACAGCCTTGATATTTCACAGATGCATACCTCCTGCCAAGACCTTTCATTTGAGACCATGACTTTTGATCTAGTGACCTGGACCTTGGAGTTTAACCTACTTTTAAAAAACTTTAACCTGGCCAATATCTCATGCACTATTGATGATACAGCCTTGATATTTCACACATGGATTCCTCCTGCCAAGACCTTTTATTTGGAACCATGATATTTGACCTTGTGACCTTGACCTTGGAGTTTGACATACTTTTGAAAAACCTTTACCTGGCCTATATCTTATGCATTATTATAGCTAGAGCCTTGATATTTCACATATGGATACCTCATGCTATTACCTTGACCTTGAGACCATGACCTTTGACCTAGTGACCTTGACCCTTGACATTGGACTCCTTTTTTTTGTGACAAGCTTTCGTATAGGCGAGCTACGTTGTCCATGGACAACTCTTGTTTAAATACTGTTCCACTTCAAAAGCTGGTGCAGATTACAAAATGGCTGTTGATAAAGATAAGATTTTTGTACAAAATAGAACAGAAAATATTGAGGCAAAAGGAGAAAATACTGATCGATCATCTTTTGTCCCAGTGTTTCCCAATGCCTCTTTCTCTTTCATGTGTCAACATTGGTCATTGTTTTGTAATGGTAGATGCTTCAATGATTGGTATTTTTTTTCTTATTTTTGGAATGAATTATATTATAAAAATATCCCATTTTGTCATAGGAAGGTATGAAATTCAAAGACATGAACATTTTAATCTTGTAATGTATTCTTTTCATTTTCAACAATTTATTACAAATCCTTTTTTCACTATTTAGGTAAGGAATGGGATCACAAAGAGATGTTGGTGTGTGTTACTTGGTGGATATTTTCTGTGTTATAGAACATCAACCAGTAAGGTAAGAAGGAAAAATTGTCAATGTCATAATACCTGTTGCTCATATCATCTTGGTTCTGGTGAGCGATAAAGGACCATCATGGTCCTCTTGTCACTATTTAGGTAAGGAATGGTTTCACCAAGAGATGCTGGTGTGTGTTACTGGGTGGATATTTTCTGTGTTATAGAACTTCAACCAGTAAGGTAAGAAGGAAAAATTGTCATCATACTTTTCCAAAGAAATGTCTGGTTTTGATAGACTTAACACATTACCACACAGTGACGTCTTTTGACACTCAACAAAATAATGGCTTTGGAAAACATCATGGGAAATAAAGAAATTGCTTGTGACAATCAATTTCTTAATTTCTCACAATGTTTTCTACCCAATAACACCAAAAATCTTAAAATTTCATTCGCTTGATTTTGTTGTCTGCAACACCTTTGGATTTAGACCGGTGCAAATTTTTGCGTTTGGAAATGGGTTTAACCTTTCCCAAAAAATGTCTTGTTTTGAGAGGCCTAACAGGGAAGGCTTTGGAGAGATTTGGGAAATTGCAGGAAATGAAGAAAATTGATATTTTCATTGTGACTTTTCGTAGAACAAGGGAGCTATTCAAGACACCCAGCATTGGAGTAATGCTTTGGTTTAGTTTTTAAGTGCAACTGTCATATCTCTGTTTCTATCAATGCAATTGCCTGATATACAACATGATCTTAACCAATTCCAACTCAATGAGTCTTTTTATACGCCCGTCGAAGACGGGACGTATTATGGGATCACCCGTGGCGTCCGGCGTCCGGGCGTCCGGCGGCGTCCACTTCTTTGTCCGGAGCATAACTCTGTCACCTTAAGTCCGATTGACTTCAAACTTGGCAGTTATATTCTTCTCATCATTACGGAGTGCAGTGCACAAGAACCATAACTCTACCTGGCTTATTTTTTGAGTTATTACCCTTTGTTGTTTTTCATACTTGAATCTTGTCCGGAGTATATCTCTAAAAGTATTATAGCTAGGATCATGAAACTTCATGGGTGTATAGATCTCACCAAGGGGGAGTGCAGTGCACAAGAACCATAACTCTACCTGGCCTATTTTTTGAGTTATTGCCCTTTGTTGTTTTTCATACTTGAATCTTGTCCGGAGTATATCTCTAAAAGTATAATAGCTAGGATCATGAAACTTCATGGGTGTATAGATCTCACCAAGGGGGAGTGCAGTGCACAAGAACCATAACTCTACCTGGCTTATTTTTTGAGTTATTGCCCTTTGTTGTTTTTCATACTTGAATCTTGTCTGGAGTATATCTCTAAAAGTATAATAGCTAGGATCATGAAACTTCATGGGTGTATAGATCTCACCAAGGGGGAGTGCAGTGCTCAAAAACCATAACTCTACCTGGCCTATTTTTTGAGTTATTGCCCTTTGTTGTTTTTCATACTTGAATCTTGTCCGGAGTATATCTCTAAAAGTATAATAGCTAGGATCATGAAACTTCATGGGTGTATAGATCACGCCAAGGGGAAGTGCAGTGCACAAGAACCATAACTCTACCTGGCCTATTTTTTGAGTTATTGCCCTTTGTTGTTTTTCATACTTGAATCTTGTCCAGAGTATATCTCTAAAAGTATAATAGCTAGGATCATGAAACTTCATGGGTGTATAGATCTCGCCAAGGGGGAGTGCAGTGCACAAGAACCATAACTCTACCTGGCTTATTTTTTGAGTTATTGCCCTTTGTTGTTTTTATACTTGAATCTTGTCTGGAGTATATCTCTAAAAGTATAATAGCTAGCATCATGAAACTTCATGGCTGTATAGATCTCGCCAAAGGGGAGTGCAGTGCAAAAGAATCATAATTCTACCTGGCCTATTTTTTGAGTTATTGCCCTTTGTTATTTTTCATACTTCATTTTTGTCCAGGGCATATCTCAAAAAGTATAATAGCTAGGACCATGAAACTTTTACCAACCTGCTCCCCCTGTCGACATAAAGCAGTGTTACGGGCGTATCTTGTGACAGTTTGACACCTTGTTCTTAATGTTAATATTAAATTCATTTCTCATTCCAGACCCCCTTTGGTCAGATGCAGTTACGAGATGCGAGACTAGAGGAAATACTGACACCTTCAGAATCGGACGATGAATCCAACACGTCTACGCCACGTAAATATGTGATAGCAATATGGCCGCCATATCAGGGGCCAACCTACCTCATTGTTCCTACTAAACAAGAAAAGGTAAATTAGTTTGAATAAGAATTACCATTTTTCAGAATAAATTACCTGTGGGAAACTTTCGGTCCTTTCTGAGACTGTCGCCATAGTACAGTTAGTAGCATATTAGACTTTCACTCTCTCTTGAGGTCCTATGTTGCAGCAAACTTTGTCTCCAATATTTGTCACCCACAAGTGGTTGGATAACCATAAGCCTGGTGGGCTTGGATTTATATTGCGAGAGAAACAACAAGAATCCATTGTTAGCCACTCCTGCTGCTGCAATAAGACCATGGCAGTCAAAAAGGTGTTAACCCCTTCAATTTAACCTTTCTGATAAAAATTGTTTTGTTTGAGCAATATAATTTTGTCCCTCACTTTAAGGACAGATCCTCCATTTATTTCCTACGGTAAGATTTTTTTTTATTTTTTCTGTACTGATATTTAAATATATGAGCAGTAAAAAAATGACTTAAAAACTATAGGTCACCAAGCGAAATAAAAAGTTATTGGATTTCAAGGGAGGCTACTCTTGTCTAAAATTGCAAAAATGAGGTGTCACTTAAATACCCACAAAAAAGGTTTTCGAAATGACTAGGATTACATAAATAAGTCTTTTTTGTGTTCGATATGTTTTATTCTTTCTAAATGAGTATCAATTTGGGAAAATTTAGTGATGATTTTGAAATTTTTAGTAAAACATTCTTTCAAAAGTAGCTGAAATTGCTCTTTTTTCGCAACGTTTCTGATAATAAAAAAATTCCAGTGGTAAGAATTTTTTCTTTTTTGGTATAGACATAGTGCTTGGTCATACCTACAAAAACAAAAAAAGAAAAATATATCAAACCAAGCGTTTTTCTTAGTTATTAGTAAAAATTGGTTTTCTTTTTGCAGTTCTGTCCGAAATTGTTTCGCTACTTTTAGCCATTTTCTTCCTTATTACCAGCTTTAGATAATAAAAAGTGTCATCTTTTGTGTCCATCTGAAGCGGACTAGTTCATAAAGACACCACTTTGCTTTTGTTGCTCTGTTTCCTATTGCTAATGCCACGTGTTGAACGCGTAACAGAAAGCGAAATGTACCATCCGAGTACTATTACACTTTAATTGACCGAACAGAGAAAATTGAAATAAAAGAAAAGGGTCTTGTCATTTATCAACCAAACATTAACTAAATGTTAAAAAATACATTTGCTGAAAAGACCAATTACTGAAACAGCTTTATTTCGTTATTTATGATATGCGCAGTAAGTTGCGCAGTAACAACTGGAGGATCTGTCCTTAAGCTATGAGTGTTGAACCAACTGTAGGTCTATCATTCACCCATAATCTTCCGATGATTGTAGAAGTCAATTGACATTTTATAGCAATGCTAAATGTGTTCTCAAAATTTCAACCTTCAGTTTGGAGTGTTTATATTCTATGTACAGGACACCTGGTTGTATCACCTGACAGTTGCTGCAGGAGGAGGTACGGGCAATGTGGGGACGCCATATGAACAGTTGATAGCCAAACTTATGCAGGTGGAGGGGGATTCTAGTGAGTATATCATGTACCCACAACATAGGGGTGTATGTAGGCAATGTGGGGACGCCATATGAACAGTTGATAGCCAAACTTATGCAGGTGGAGGGGGATTCTAGTGAGTATATCATGTACCCACAACATAGGGGTGTATGTAGGTAATGTGGGGACGCCATATGAACAGTTGATAGCCAAACTTATGCAGGTGGAGGGGGATTCTAGTGAGTATATCATGTACCCACAACATAGGGGTGTATGTAGGTAATGTGGGGACGCCATATGAACAGTTGATAGCTAAACTCATGCAGGTGGAGGGGGATTCTAGTGAGTATATCATGTACCCACAACATAGGGGTGTATGTAGGTAATGTGGGGACGCCATATGAACAGTTGATAGCTAAACTCATGCAGGTGGAGGGGGACTCTAGTGAGTACTTCAGTAATTATTATATACCTAAAGGGTAGTATTATGTTGTTTATCGACAATCATATCTGTCTGACCTAGTATTTTTGGATCACTGCACTGGCTCCTACATTATTTGCCCTTGAATTCATTGGGTGGTTTACTAAAACAAAAACTGTCTAAGCTCATATTTCTTTTCATTTATTGTTTCTCATTCAGAAAGCATGCTTTGTATGTTTACCCTTTATATTGTTAGCTGTACAGAGCATGTAGTGCAAGATATAATGCGGTCATTGTCTGCCTCTCTGCCTTCATAGCCTTTTGTTGAATTGCAGGCTGTGTATTTTGGAATTATCCCATGTTCTTTTATGCTGAAGTTTCCATTATTTCATCAGTACTTCACCATTACTTTACCGTTAAACGCAATATTACAACAGCAAAGTTATGAATGCATATTGTTTTACTTGTGTCCATCTGTCTGTCTGTCCGTCTGTCTGTTTGTCCGAAAACTTAACATTTGCCTTTTCTCCAAAAGTATTCGACATACAAGGCTTAAATTTGGTATGTAACTTCCTTTCCATGATATCTATCGGTTCCATGCAATATGACCTTCCTCAAGGTCATCTCCCATATCAACCCTTTACTTGAACACTTAACATTTTAGAAAAATGGTCATTTTGGGGGCATATGTGTTTCACAAACACATCTTGTTTCTATTTATAGACTGTGTATTCTGGAAGCACCCCATGTTGTTACATGCGAAAGACTCAATAACTTCACCATTAACCACACTACCATCTAAACAGTTACAGAGACAAGCTGTAGAATTATTCAAGGTAATATAACCTTTTCCCAACCAATAAGATATATTAGGGAAGGGAAATTCAATTTTAAAGCAGCTGCTGACAGAAAATATGTGTGAATAAAGATAAGATTTGTCTACAATGTAGCACAGAAAATATTGAGACAAAAGAAGAAAATGCTGGTTACTAGCATTTTCTTCTTTTGTCTCAATGTTTTTCAAAGCCTTTTCCCTTAGGGTCGTTAGAACCAGTTTTGTCTGGGAAAGGTTTGATATTGTGTAACTTCCTTGGCCCTGTAAACTTTGACTCGTGTCTCACATATAAAGAAAGTTTCTTCATACATGCACAAAGAAAAAAAAAGGATTCCATTGCTTTTGAGTATTGTTGACATAATGCCGTTCAAGGTCTCAAAAGTACTCTTTTTGTAGATCTATGCATCTCCTATTTCATTAACACCTTATTTCTGTAGCAATATTTGTCAGGGAATGATATCTAATCCTCATAGAATTTAGAAATATCAAAATGATCTATTTCAGACTGTTCAGAACTTCATGTGTACGATGATAGAATCTCATTCACTGGATGTCCATGTAAAAATGGCTCAGTCCATTTTACAACAGTGTATCCGGTCCCCACAACTACAAAATGAACTCTACTGTCAGTTGATCAAACAGACCTGCAGGCATCCGGTACAGAATAGATCAACTGTACAGGTATGATTTAACCCATTAACAAACAACAAAATTTTAAGCTTGTCAAAATTGAAAGAAGTTGCAGACTACATTTTCAATGTGAAGAAATTTGAAATTTATGACTTTTTTCGTAGAAAACAATGTGAGAAATGAAGAAATTGCTTGTCCCAAGCAATCTCTACATTTTCCACAATGTTTTTCAAAGCCTTTATCTTGTGGGGCGTCAAATGGCATCACTATGGAATGGGAATGGGTTAATAAATGTGATATTTTTAGCTCCACTGGCCGAAGGCCAGTGGGCTTATGTCATGGCCCTGTGTCCGTCGTGCGTCCGTCCGTCTGTGTGTCCGTGCGTGGGTAAACAATTTTCAAACATCTTCTTCTCCGAAACTACAGGACCAATTTTACCCAAACTTTACAGGAATCTTCC
The DNA here is from genome assembly GCA_963680895.1 of Fragum sueziense. Lineage (NCBI taxonomy): Eukaryota > Metazoa > Mollusca > Bivalvia > Cardiida > Cardiidae > Fragum > Fragum sueziense. Next base: position 69,284,264 of record OY804593.1, read on the forward strand.
TTGCATAAATCTCTTTCAAATTCCTTGAAAAAAATAAATTCCATGCAAAACTCAAATTTTATTTAATTTAATGAAATTTTCGAAAAATCTTTAAAAAAATCTAAATTAATTAATTTAATTAAATTTGATTTTTTAAAAAATCTTTAAAAATTCTTCTTCACCAAAACTACTGGACCAATTTCAACCAAACTTCACAGGAATCTTCCTTGCATGAATCTCTTCCCAATTCCTTCAAAAAAATTAATTCTGTGTCGAACTTGAATTTTAGTTAATTAGATTAAATTAAATTTTCGAAAATTCTTGAAAAATCTTCTTTTCCAAAACTACAAACTTCACAGGAATCTTCCTTGCATGAATCTCTTCTAAATTCCTTCAAAAATATAAATTCTGTGTAGAACATAAATTTTAATTGAAATAATTAAATTAAATTTACAAAAATCTTTAAAACAAATGGACCAATTTTAACCAAACTTCACAGAATTCTTTGTTGCATGAATCTCTTCCAAACTCCTTAAAAAAGAAAAAAATCCGAGTAGAACTGAAATTTTAATCAAATTAATTAAATTAGATTTTCTAAAAATCTTGAAAAATCTTCTTCTCCAAAACGCCATATTAGACTTTATTTTAATTTAGCATGAATATTCAATGTACAGATCTCGATTAGATTCTTCGGAAAATTTTCGATCGGATGAAAAACATGGCCGCTGTGAGCTAGGTTTATTTTTCGCTACATGAAACATAGTCGAAAAGTCTAAAAGCCAGTGGAACGATACAGGGCCATCATGGCCCTCTTGTTACTTATGTGACAAATTTGTTCTCTTCTATGACCACCTTGTTATCTTCTGTGACCACTTTGTTCTCTTCTGTGATCACTTTGTTCTCTTCTGTGACCACTTGGTCTCTTCTGTGACCATTTTGTTCTCTTCTGTGACCACTTTGTTCTCTTTTGTGACCACTTTGTTCTCTTCTGTGACCACTTTGTTCTCTTCTGTGATCACTTTGTTCTCTTCTGTGACCACTTTGTTCTCTTCTGTGACCACTTTGTTCTCTTCTGTGACCACTTTTTCTCTTCTGTGACCACGTTGTTCTCTTCTGTGACCACTTTGTTCTCTTCTGTGACCACTTTTTCTCTTCTGTGACCACGTTGTTCTCTTCTGTGACCACTTTGTTCTCTTCTGTGACCACGTTGTTCTCTTCTGTGACCACTTTTTTCTCTTTTGTGACCACTTTGTTCTCTTCTATGACCACTTTGTTCTCTTCTGTGACCACGTTGTTCTCTTCTGTGACCACTTTGTTCTCTTCTGTGACCACTTTGTTCTCTTCTGTGACCACTTTGTTCTCTTCTGTGACCACTTTGTTCTCTTCTGTGATAAATTTGTTCTCTTTTGCGACAAAATTGTTCTCTTCTGTGACCACTTTGTTCTCTTCTGTGACCACTTTGCTCTCTTCTGTGATAAATTTGTTTTCTGTGACCATTATGCGACACATGTTTGAATGTAGCCAAAGATAGCTGTATGACATTATGTTCATGACTATGTTTTATTTTCAGAGTTTATTGCTGTGTGGTAAACACTCCTGGTATCTGTGCCATGCTAGTCCATCATCACCCACCAACTCTATGGTGGATCTTGCCACTGAGTCCAAGTCCAATCCTCCGTCATATGTCATCATTCAGGGATGGCAGCTACTGTGTATGTGTGTGTCATTGTTTATACCCAAACAGAGTGTCATGTGGCTCCTCAAACTGCATCTACAGAGACATGCAGATACAAGGTAGGTGTTTTGTTTGCTTATTTGCCCCAAATGTCATAATAATGACAGATGGATGGACAAACAGACAGACAACCAGGTGCACAACATGATATTATTATGTAGTGCCCCTGGTTGTCTGTGTCTGTTTTTCCATCCATCTGTATGTCTGTTTGTAAGTCTTGTTAGCAATTACATTTGTGCACAACTCCTTGAAGTTTCAATTGGAAAATTATCAAACTTGCCACAATGCATCTCCATGATGTCAAGTTGTAAATGCAACCCTTGAAATTTAGAAAATTCTTATTTTTTTTTAATTATCTGCGTCTGAAATGAAGAAAATGGATCATTCCTTTGACACAGCTTTTTTAGGCATATATGGGACGCTCCACAAAGCACTTCTTGATATTATTGTCAGTTTGGGAAGGGCTATACTACTAGGATATGATGACAGTTTTTCTTCATATTTGCAGGTCAGATATTGGTAAATATGCGATATTTTGCCAGCGTGCTCTAGACCGGACAATCCGTAAAGGTTTACGAGAAGTAAAGCCATCACGTATGGAAGTCATGTCCATCCTATTGAGACACCCGTATCATCATTCACAGCCTATCAGTATTCCTGTACACTTTCTCAACAATACTTATCAGGTATTGTCATAGATCACAATATATTATCGCTTTTCGACTAAAAGTTTGTAACAGCAGCTTCAAACAAGCTGCAGTTAGAAGGTTTTTGTTGAAAAGCATCAATATCATATGTCATCAATATCATATGTTCTATAAAAATGTTTGTAGATGAAATATAATTCAAAAGGTATTAGCATTAGAAGTAATTTATTACTTGGGAGCTGGGACTCTTTGCCCGGGTAACTAATGTCTCAGCCCTAGTGTTGTTGGCATCAAATGCTTCTTTAAAAACTTAAATCTAGTTCAGAGATAGAGTCTTGATATTTCACTCATCTCCTGCCAAGATCTTTCATTTTGAACCATGACTTTTGACTTCGTGACTTTAACCTTGGAGTTAGGTTCTGTTAAGGTGAGCTTTATTGTCTGCTAACAATTCTTGTTTGACTTATCATAAATGAAGACAGACAATGATTATGATATTTCCTATTTACAGGTTGTAAGTTTTGATGGCTCAACAACAGTCCATGAGTTTTTACAGACCATCAGTAAAACTATAGGAGCCCAGGATTCACTACACTCAGGATTTGCTCTCTTCTCTGATGACCCAAACCATTGTGATACAGAACTCTGCTTTCAAAACCATATCAAAGTGAGTAATTTGTGTTTCATGTTTGAATGTTAGGAGGCAGGTTAAGTAAACCATCAGTAAATAAAAGGAGCCAAAGATTCTATGTGTGCTGTTGTTAGAATACAGGCAAAGTAGACAAAGATCAGCCTGCACATTTGTGCAGTCTGATCTTGGTCTATTTGCCTGCCCTTCTCTGTTAAATTTAAACTAAGGGTTCAACGGATGTACAACTGTCCATGAGTTTTTACAGACCATCAGTTAAATTATTGGAGCCCAGGATTCACTACACTCAGGATTTGCTCTCTTCTTTGATGACCCAAACCATTGTGATACAGAACTCTGCTTTCAAAACCATATCAAAGTAAGTTATGTAAGGTTAATTTGCAAATTTACCGTCATTAGTATTCACAAAGGCCAAAGGAATATGTTATCGCCTGAGCGTGAAACACAATTTGTTATATGTGGTGATTTTCGACTCAATATGAATGATGTCAAGGCCACACCGACCTTGAACAATGTGATAAATAGGTGAATTCTTATACAGATCATAACTTAACAATATTTTGAGCTAAGCACTTATGATAAATTCAATAATACAAATGATCTGTACTGATCTTCCTTTCAAAGTAACAGTAGGGGGAGGCATGATTGCTTTACAAAAAGACATCTTGTTGTCTCTTTTTGTCTTAACGAGTTAATGGTTTGAGTTGAGTACAGTCAATCACTTTTGAATAGAAGTTAAGATTTGATTAACTTATTTCCAGATCTGTGATGTGATAGGTAGATGGGAGGAGGTTTATGAAGAAAGACACTCAGGCAGATGTGATACAAGTAAAATTGTCAAACTTATCTATAAAAATAGGTAGGTTAATATCCGATTACCAGACGGTAAAAATTTAGACCTGTCCAAATTCAATGATGTTACAGACGACAATTTCAAGTAAAAGGGATTTTACATTTTTACGTCTTTTCCGGTAGAAAACATTGTAGCAAATGAAGAAATTGCTTATCATAAGCAAATTCTTCATTTTCCACAATGTTTTCCAAAGCCTTTATCTTGTGGGGCACCAAAAAGCTTCACTATGTGGTAATGGGCTATACATGTATACGGTAATGCTTTTATAACTAAAATGAAAGCATGTTGAATTACATTCTTATGATAATGAAGAACATCTCATCGGAAAAATACAATACAGATCTAATCTTGAACTTTGATAATACAATTCAATTTATGTAAACTGGGAAAATTGCTGTAAGAAATTAGAATGATATAAGTTGAATCCTATTTCAATTATTTCTATGTATATTGAAAATCCAGTGCAAACTTTCTCCTTCCCATCAATTTGAAAATTGTAATTTTCACTGATAGAATGGGGTGTTTTAGAGATACTTTTTTGGAAATTGAACATTGTATAGTAAGATAGGGAAAACATTCTAGATTCTAGATTTCCTTCTATTTTCAGGTTGTATTTTAAGAGTTTGACTCATCTAGAGACAGACAGGGATAGACTGTTGTTAGCATATCAGATAAATGAAGAAATAATACATGGCAGATTCCCATTAAACAGAGATTTAGCTCTGGAGCTGGCTTCTTTAATGGCACAGGTAAGGCTTCTATTTGTTTGGGGGATGATTTTGTTCATTGGTAACATTCTTGACTTATAAGCCAGGGATGGCTGGTACACAATTAAGAACATTGTTAAATTAACATTTTGAATGGAAATGGGGTGTTTTTGTGGAATGAATAAATGAAATAATTAGAATGAGCATTTTGTGGAATGTTTTGAATGTTTTTCTTATATCTGATTTTTATCTTATCCCCTATAAGAATTATGGCCTTGATTTTTGTACATGAATACCTGTCGCCAGGACCTTTCTTTTGAGGTTATGACCTTTGAATCTGACCTTCTTTATAAAAACTTCAACCTGGTCAATATCTTATGCACTATCAGAGATAGGGCCTTGATATATCGCACATAGATGCCCTGCCAAGAACTTTCATTTAGGAGTTTGACTTCATGACTTGATGATGGAGTTGATGATGACAAGCTTCTGTAAAGGCAGACAACTCTTGTTTTTAGCTCCACTGGCCGAAGGCCAGCGAGCTATTGTCATGGCGTTGTGTCCGTCATGCGTGTGCGCCGTTCGTTAACTTTTTCTTTAAACATCTTCTCCTCTTATACCAGTGGGCCAATTTTGACCAAACTTGGCAGGCATGTTCCTTGAATGTTCCTTGAGTGACCCTTTTCAAAATTTGTTCGCAAATTTTTGATTCGCCAAAAAAAATGGGCGTGGCAGGGCGGGGCTTATCAGACTTAGAGAAATCATAAGAAAATTCTTTAAAAATCAACCATTGGGCCAATTTGAACCAAACCTGGCAGGAATGTGCCTTGAGTCATTCTTTTCAAAATTTGTTCACAAATTTTTACATTTGTCAAAAAATGAGGCCGTGGCAGGCAGGGAGAAAGGAGCTTACCAGACTTTGCAGGAATGTTCTTTGAGTCTCTCTTTTCAAAATTTATTCACAAATTTTTACATTTGTCAAAAAATGTGGGCGTAGCAGGGTGGAAGGGGCTTATCGGACGTAAAGAAATCATAAGAACATTCTTTAAAAATCAACCATAGGGCCAATTTGAACCAGACTTTGCAGGAATATTCTTTGAGTCTCTCTTTTCAAAATTTATTCACAATTTTTTACATTTGCCAAAAAAAGTGGGCATGGCAGGGAGGAAGGGGCTTATCGGACGTAAAGAAATGATAAGAAAATTCTTTAAAAATCAACCAGTGTGCTCAATTGAACCAAACTTTGCAGGAATGTGCCTTGAGTCATTCTTTTTAAAAGATGTTCACAAATTTTTATATTTGTCAAAAAATAAGGCCGTGGCAGGGAGAAAGGGGCTTATCAGACTTAGAGAAATCATGAGAAAATTCTTTAAAAATCAACCATTAGGCCAATTTGAACCAGATTTGCAAGAATGTTCTTTGAGTCTCTCTTCAAAATTTATTCATAAATTTCAAGATTTGGCTGTGTAAGGCTTACAAGAAATCATGGGATAATTCTTCCACTTTAGCCAGTGGAGCGATTAAGGCCCTCTTGGGCCTCTTGTCTGGTTGAATTGCGCTGTTGAACCAGATATATTTGATAAATATATAGACAAAGAAAGTTAATTTTACACTACTTTACATTATAGATAGAGTATGGAGATGTTAAGATGGGTGACCCCTCCACTATACAACAACTATCTCAGGTTCTAGAGAGATTCTAAAGAATGTTGTTTTTCTTATTTGACTGTTCAACTACTGATCAAATAAATGTCATCAAATATGTTCTATTATAGGTAGAGTATGGAGATGTTAAGATGGGTGACCCCTCCACTATACAACAACTATCTCAGGTTCTGGACAGATTCTACCCCAGAAAATACAGGGACATACCAGACGACTTAACAAGGTAATTTTATACTACTATAATTATACTAGGTTACTGTATACAACTATACAACAGCTTGATCAGTCAGTGCAAAACTGTTGTCCCATTGAACTTATCTCAAAACAAGTACTGGAGAGATTCTACTCCAGGAAATACAGATATATACCAGACGATGCTACATGGTAATTTCTCATGATATTCTGCTAAACCCATTACCACACATTGATGCCTTTTGATGCACAAGATACAGGCTTAGTAAACCATTGTGTAAAATGAAGAAATTGCTTGTGACAAGCAACTTCTCCATTTCCCACAATGTTTTCTACCCTTAAAGACCAAAAATGTAAAACATCTTCCAATTGAAATTATTGTTTGCAACATCTTTGAATTTGAACAAGTCTGAATTTTTACTGTCTGGTAATAAATGAGTTAACGAAAGTGAGTTTTTGTGACAGAGATTTTTAAGGCCATAGATTCTGTTATGATTCAGTGAAGTACATGTACCAGATTTTAAAGTTACAAAACTAAAAATGGAGTGTAATTATAAAGACCTTTCGTTAGGTAACAAAGTTTTAGATTGGTTGTCATCGAAGTTCTGCCAAGAGCAGATGAAAAACTGAGTCTACAAAAATAAGCTTAGGTTCTTCCTACTAATCATAATGCTTTGTTATTATTTGTCTCTACTCTAGACAACTGCAGGAGAAGCTTGTTGATCGCTGGTCGTCTCTACGTTCTCGTAACCAGCAGGACTGTGTTCGAGTCTACCTCACTGTAACAAGAAAATGGCAGTTCTGCGGAGCAAAGCTCTTCTTAACAAGGGTAAATATTAGTGAAAATGATACTCTCATTTTCAGCAAACTGAATCTTTATGTCTGTGTATCTTCTTCTTCTGTTACATGATCAAAAATATAATGGATTTTAACCTACTTTTCAAGAACTTTTAACTAGTCTATACATGTATCTTATTTACTTTTAGAAATAGGGTCTTGAGGTTTCACAAACATTTTAAAAGGCATTTTAATTGGATATATGACCTTTGGCCTCATGACCTTGACCTTTTATTTGACAAGCTTTTTATACGCCCGTCGAAGACGGGACATATTATGGGATCACCCGTGATGTCCGGCGTCCGGGCGTCCGGCGGCGTCCACTTCTTTGTCCGGAGCATAACTCTGTCACCTTAAGTCCAATTGACTTTAAACTTGGCAGTTATATTCTTCTTATCATTACGGAGTGCAGTGCACAAGAACCATAACTCTACCTGGCTTATTTTTTGAGTTATTGCCCTTTGTTGTTTTTCATACTTGAATCTTGTCCGGAGTATATCTCTAAAAGTATAATAGCTAGGATCATGAAACTTCATGGGTGTATAGATCTCACCAAGGGGGAGTGCAGTGTACAAGAACCATAACTCTACCTGGCTTATTTTTTGAGTTATTGCCCTTTGTTGTTTTTCATACTTGAATCTTGTCCGGAGTATATCTCTAAAAGTATAATAGCTAGGATCATGAAACTTCATGGGTGTATAGATCTCACCAAGGGGGAGTGCAGTGTACAAGAACCATAACTCTACCTAACTTAATTTTTGAGTTATTGCCCTTTGTTGTTTTTCATACTTGAATCTTGTCCGGAGTATATCTCTAAAAGTATAATAGCTAGGATCATGAAACTTCATGGGTGTATAGATCTCACAAAGGGGGAGTGCAGTGCATAAGAACCATAACTCTACCTAACTTATTTTTTGAGTTAATGCCCTTTGTTGTTTTTCATACTTGAATCTTGTCCGGAGTATATCTCTAAAAGTATAATAGCTAGGATCATGAAACTTCATGGGTGTATAGATCTCACCAAGGGGGAGTGCAGTGTACAAGAACCATAACTCTACCTGGCTTATTTTTTGAGTTATTGCCCTTTGTTGTTTTTCATACTTGAATCTTGTCCGGAGTATATCTCTAAAAGTATAATAGCTAGGATCATGAAACTTCATGGGTGTATAGATCTCACCAAGGGGGAGTGCAGTGCACAAGAACCATAACTCTACCTAGCTTATTTTTTGAGTTATTGCCCTTTGTTGTTTTTCATACTTGAATCTTGTCCGGAGTATATCTCTAAAAGTATAATAGCTAGGATCATGAAACTTCATGGGTGTATAGATCTTACCAAGGGGGAGTGCAGTGCACAAGAACCATAACTCTACCTGACTTATTTTTTGAGTTATTGCCCTTTGTTGTTTTTCATACTTGAATCTTGTCCGGAGTATATCTCTAAAAGTAAAATAGCTAGGATCATGAAACTTCATGGGTGTATAGATCTCACCAAAGGGGAGTGCAGTGCACAAGAACCATAACTCTACCTGGCTTATTTTTTGAGTTATTGCCCTTTGTTGTTTTTCATACTTGAATCTTGTCCGGAGTATATCTCTAAAAGTATAATAGCTAGGATCATGAAACTTCATGGGTGTATAGATCTCACCAAGGGGGAGTGCAGTGCACAAGAACCATAACTCTACCTGACTTATTTTTTGAGTTATTGCCCTTTGTTGTTTTTCATACTTGAATCTTGTCCGGTGTATATCTCTAAAAGTATAATAGCTAGGATCATGAAACTTCATGGGTGTATAGATCTCACCAAGGGGGAGTGCAGTGCACAAGAACCATAACTCTACCTGACTTATTTTTTGAGTTATTGCCCTTTGTTGTTTTTCATACTTGAATCTTGTCCGGAGTATATCTCTAAAAGTATAATAGCTAGGATCATGAAACTTCATGGGTGTATAGATCTCACCAAGGGGGAGTGCAGTGCACAAGAATCATAACTCTACCTGGCTTATTTTTTGAGTTATTGCCCTTTGTTGTTTTTCATACTTGAATCTTGTCCGGAGTATATCTCTAAAAATATAATAGCTAGGATCATGAAACTTCATGGGTGTATAGATCTCACCAAGGGGGAGTGCAGTGCACAAGAACCATAACTCTACCTGGCTTATTTTTGAGTTATTGCCCTTTGTTGTTTTTCATACTTGAATCTTGTCCGGAGTATATCTCTAAAAGTATTATAGCTAGGATCATGAAACTTCATGGGTGTATAGATCTCACTAAGGAGGAGTGCAGTGCACAAGAATTTTAACTCTACCTAGCCTATATTTTGAGTTATTGCCCTTTGTTGTTTTCATACTTGAATCGTCCAGGGCATATCTCGAAAAGTATAATAGCTAGGACCATGAAACTTTTACCAACCCGCTCCCCCTGTTGACATAAAGCAGTGTTACGGGCGTATCTTGTGACAGTTTGACACCTTGTTGTTTATGTGAGCTACATTGTTCACAAACAACTACCCTGTATTTGTTCCAGATGAGAGAGTCTACATCATCAGATGACATCTGGTTGGCTGTACAAGAAGAGGGTGTGGCTTTACTGGAATATTCAACAATGGTAGGTACAGACTTATCCCTTTCCCAAACAACAAAATTTTACGGTGACCCACTTCAAAAACTGCCACAAATGACAAAATGGATGATATTTAAGATAGAATATGTGTAAAATATGGCACAGAAAATATTGAGACAAAAGGAGAAACTGCTGGTTATCAGCAGTTTCTTCTTTTGTTTCAATGTTTTCCCAAGCCTTTTCCATTAGAGACGTCAAAACCAGGTCTTGTTTGGGAAAGGGTTAAATTACTCTAGCTATAGTAGAATAATGGCAATTCAACCTTGTTCCAAACAAGCCAGGTCACGGCCATAGTACTGTCAGACTTTCAACCATTTGGTTGTTCAGTTCTCTGCTTTTAGAATCCTAAGATGTTATGTTGTATCTCTGTTTATTGTCAATACTTGCATAAGAAGGATTATTTGTTGCTAGTGTCTCAAGCATCCAGTCTGACTAAATGTAGTTGACTATGATAAATATATCAGGACAATATCTCGAATTAACATATTTGTTATATTACATATCCCTCATTAATTCATATACTGAACCAAAAAGAAACTTTTTGTCAATTTTGATTGTAGATATCCCGTACATGCACACAAGTCAAATTTTATAATGAACAGATATATCAGGTTTTTATACATGGATGAGATGACCAATTTTGCAAACAAAATGAGTTTTAGAGCTACTACATGTAAATATGTGTGTATATCTAAGCGTTTCCATTCAATATTTCCCAAATACTTTGCGAAAGTTTCTTTTTTGGTTCAGTATATATATTGACTTTGTTACATTGCAGCAACCTCTACATATGTATGACTATAGATCTGTCGTTACTTTCGGAGGATGGAATGAAGATTTAATGATTGTTGTCAGTCAACTGATAGAGCCTGCCCCTCACCATTATGAACATAGGACTGATAAACTACTCTTTATCCTTCCACAAATCAAAGTAAGTATCACACTTACATTATTTGACATAGTTTATTAACAACCAAGAATGGCTTATTTTATATTACAATTTAGTGAATATGTCAAATCATTGGAAACAAAGTCAATGACATTTGTGAATTCTTCAATCCTTTCACAAGATGATACAATTTTTAACTGTTTCTTGTTAACCTCTGTGTTGTGGGACATAGATCTACTCAAATGAAATTTAGGTTGCTAACATGACCTAAATGTATAATTCCAAAATGATCTTTGCCAATTCTCTCTAGACAGAAATGATTTTTGCCAATTTTCACTACAGAATTATCTTCCCTTACGGAATGACCATTTCAAATAATATTTTTGATAGCTAAAGGTTGTTTCTGCTATGTTACAGGTACTTGAAGCTACTCATCTACTCGCCAGTTATGTGAATACTCGACATCTCAGATTCTCATCACAAGATCATAATGGGACTTTCTCATTTTAACCCATTATAAGACAGCATAAATTAGAGTGGTTTAATTTGAAAGGTGCTGTCAACTCCAAATGGATGTTAATGAAAAGAGGATGTCTGCACAATATAGCTCGGAAATTATTGTGGCAAAAGGACAAAATGCTCAGCATTTTCTTCTTTTGCCTCAAGGTTTTCCCAAGCATTTTCTATCAGAGACGTCAAAACCAGGTCAGATTGTCTGTAGTTTAATGGTGGAATTGATTTGTGAATACCAACCTTGTACAGGACTGCAATGCTGCTTTTTTCATTTAAATGAAAAAAACAGACTGAATACTCAAATCAATACTCATTTCAATACTCCTTATAATTATAATTGATAAGGCCAGTATTTATATTTAGAAAGAATGTAATTTCAAAATTGAATCTTAATTTAAAAAGATGTAGACATTTTATGGCTTCTTACTTAGAAAATGCATTCTATGATAAAAGTATGAAAAGAAAGTATGAAAATAGGACATGTCAAAGATCACTCACTGATTGCTACTAAATCTCGTATTATTCTATCCATGAAAGGTTTGTGATGTATGAAGCAACTTTTTGTTGTTTGTTAACTTGGAAAGACCAAGTATGTCAGTATGCAAAATTGTTATGTTTAGAAGATTGGTTGGTTGTTATTCTGTTATGTATCAATTATTATTGTTAATTACCACAATGTAACAAAGTAACTGGTCAAAACTGAATGCTTGCACAGACCGCAACAGCCTGTGAGTCTACCATACTTCAAGATCAGTCTACTGTGCCTTAGTGCAAGCTGATCATGACCCATGATGCTCTGTTATAGATTTTGCAGGTCATGGAGAAGCTATTAGAGAAGCACATGGATCCAGATCAGACTTTGAATTCATGCCCTGGCTGATATGGATCCATGATTTTCTCAAATGCTATAAGGGCCTGTTTACCAGATGCCAGCTCAAATATAGATGTGGTTTACAAACACAAGTTAAAGTTAGAAAGCATTGTTTAAAAGGAAGAATAATACTTGAAAGTGTCCTGTGCCAGTGTTAATTGCAATTGTATTTATTTGGAAATGTGTTTATACTTGAATTCCTTAAACAAATGTTGGTTTGTAATTATACAAAGGGGTATTGTTTTAAATCAGTCAGCAGTGTTTTGAGCCATATTTCCAGGGAAATAACAGTTTTAAACATTCTGAAGACAAATATATATGAAATATTGTGTAGAGTCCCAAAAAATCTGAAGAAAAGAAAACTGTTAAATGTATTATTTTCCAAAGTTTAGAAACTTTCTGTAAGGAATGTTTAAAACTGTTGTATGTTTGGTACTAGTTTAACATATTGACAATGGGAGTTTAAAACCTTGTAATTGCAGCTTTTAAAAGCTGTACTTACAAGGTTTTGACCTCCCATTGACAACATTTTAAGGGCAAAGTGAATCTCAGGGTATATAGTTATATATGTCTCTAAAGGCCTGGTCACATACAATGCCACATCATGTCCAAAAATATGATGTACAACTGGCCGGTTTTGGACATGCTACGGCCACTAAGTGGACTGGGAATTGTGCATGTGACCAGGTCTTTTAGTGGACCAAATAAGAGGGAATACAGTAAGTTATACTTGTGTATTAACTGTTTTCCAAACAAGACCTTGTTTTGACACCACTAACTGAAAATACTTGGGAAATTATTGAGGCAAAAGAAGAAACACCGAAAATCAACATATTTTTGCAAGTGTCTCAAATATTTTCTGGGCTATAATGTGCACAAAATTCACTGTTAATTAATATCTATTTTGTCTTCTGCATCTACTTTCAAAAATGGGGCCACCATATAATTTTGCAATTTGGAAAAGAGTTAAGTTCACATCAGCTAATTGCTAGGGAGTGAAAAGAATAGTCTCATATTAACTGTGTTGTGCTGGTCCCAATGTAATACTGTTTTATGCAGCATAGAAAGAAATCAATCATGCAAAATTTTGGTGTGGTCTAATTTGAAAGCTGCTGTAAATGGCAAAATCTATGTAAATGAATAAAGAATTTGTGAATGTTATAGTTCAAAAAAATTTGAGACAAAAGAAGAAAATGCTGATCATCTGCATTTTTGTGCTCCCCGAAAAAATTTCAATGGAGCATATAGTCGCCACGCTGTCCGTCAGTCTGTCTGTGCGTCTGTCCTTCCATCCAGCCAGATCTCAGCAACCCTTGGACCAAATTCAATGAAACTTCACATGTGAACTCCCTGTGATAATCCCTAGGAACCGTTTTCTTCATTTATAAATTTGAGGCTGCGTTATGGAAAAAGGGGCCTTAATGTAAAGATTAGTTTTTCTTTAATTTCTCTTCATCTAATGGACAGAAATCAATGAAATTTTGTACTTTTGTGATTATTGAGATGTTCTAGACCATATCCTATAAATAATGTGTGTACAAAAAATCTGTCATGGGAAAAGGGGGCTTAATGTATGATAGTTTTTATTTTGTGACAAACACTTATTCGGGGAGCATAATCCATCTATGATGGCTCTTGTTAGCTCACCTGAGCACGAAGTGCTCAAGGTGAGCTATTGTGGTCACTTTTTGTCCGTCGTCCGTCTGTCCGTCTGTCTGTCCGTCCGTTCACAATTTTGTGTTTACACTCTAGCATCTACAAATATAAGCCAATCTTGACCAAAGTTGGTCAAAACATGTATGGCCATAAGATCTCGGATGAGTTCGATTATGGGTCAGATCGAACTAGAAATGCAGGAGTTATCTGCCCTTGAATGCGAAAAATACTTAGTTTTGACATTGTTTACACTCTAGCATCTACAATTATTGATCAATCAAGACAAATCTTGGACATAACATTGCAGACCATAAGATCTCGGATGAGTTCGATTTTCAGTCTGATCTGACCAGAAAGATGAGAGTTAGTGCCCTTGAATTTGACAAAATTGCCATTTTCGGCTGTTTTTGACCTTGTTTACACTCTAGAATCTACAATTATGCATCAATCAAGACAAAACTTTGACACAATGTTTGGGACCATGAGATCTCGGATGAGTATTATTTTCAGTCTCATCTGATCAGAAAGTCGAGAGTTACTTGCCCTTGAATTTGACAAAATTGTCATTTTTAGCTGTTTTCGACGATGTTTACACTCTAGAATCTACAATTATTGATCAATCAATCCAAAACTTGGACACAATATTGGGGATCATAAGATCTGGGATGAGTTTGATTTTCAGTCTTATCTGATTAGAAAGTTGAGAGTTATGAGCCCTTGAATTTGACAAAATTGCTGTTTTTGACTGTTTTAGACCTTATTTACACTCTAGAATCTACAATTTTTGACCAATCAAGACAAATCTTGGACACAAGGTTGGAGGCCATAAGATCTCAGATGAGTTTAATTTTCAGTCTGATCTGACCAGAAAGATGAGAGTTATGTGCCCTTGAATTTGATAGAATTGCCGATTTCGGCTGTTTTTGACATTGTTTACACTCTATAATCTACTATTATTTATCAATTAAGACAAAACTTGAACACAATGTTTGAGACCATAAGATCTTGGATAAGGTTGATTTTCAGTCCGATCTGATCAAAAAGTGGAGAGTTATGTGCCCTTGAACTTGATCAAATTGCTGTTTTCGGCTGCTTTAGACCTTGTTTACACTCTAGAATCTACAATTATTGACCAATGAAGACAAATCTTGGACACAATGTTTGATATCATAAGATCTTGGATGAGTTTGATTTTCAGCCTGATCTGACTAGAAAGTGGAGAGTTGTGTGCCCTTGAATTTGACAAAATTGCTGTTTTCGGCTGTTTTGACCTTGTTTATACTCTAGAATCTACAATTATTTATCAAACAAGACAAATCTTGGACACAATGTTGGGCACGATGAAATCTTGGATGAGTTTAATTTTCACAATGTTATTGACCATAAGTTTGTTTTCAGTCTTAAAGTCATAAATATTTTTTGAATTGAAGAAAAGTGTTGCTTATATCATTTTGGTTCAGGTGAGCGATATAGGACCATCATGGTCCTCTTGTCTTCTTTTGTCTCAATATTTTTCCAAATGTTTCCTGTATGGATCGTCAAAACCAGGTCTTGTTTGGAAAGGGTTAAATCATTTATAGATGTCAATTGCCCTCCTATTTGGTCCACTTAGCTCCCTATTTTGTTTTGATAATCATAATTATAAATATTTATTTTGTATATAATGTCATCTTTTGTTTCAATATCTTATTAATACTCAATTTTATTATTTCTTAAATTTTTTGCATTCTTGCCTTTGGTGAATTATAAGGCAAATAGTTAAATGATTATTTATGTTTTGTTAATGACAGGGTCATTAAATTTTGTATCTTACATCTGCATTTATTTTCTGTTCAAATAAGGCAGTCCACTCCTAGTGAGTTTCACATGAAGTCAGATTTTTTAAGGTGATGTAAATATTGGTCAGTGGAAATTAACGTTTTGTGCCGTAACATGAGTGTAGGTCAAATATGTCACGAAAATGTTCACAATGTCACCTGAAAAATTCTGATGTCGCAAGAATCTCATTAGGGGTGGACTACCTGAAGAGCATTTAGTTATTGCTGAAGGCTTGGACACACAACTGCATGTCTACATAAAACTTATGCATGTGACCTGTTTTGGTCATGCTCTAGCAGGGAAAAAACAATGAATGTTTGTATATGACCGGGTCTTTACAAACTACTACTTCTGCATTTATTCTGTTCTATTGATACTTTACAAGATGCATTTGTTATGATCTTGAAATTTACCATATGTATTTAGTCATTTATTTTGTAATGAATACTCACTAAGCCAGTAGGCCCCAATAGCACAGTTGATAACATCAAAGTGAAGCAATTTAAGGATCCACAGTTTGAATATTGACTTGACCAAAATTCTCCAAAGTGAGATTAGCAGCTGGTAGCATTGTATTGGTGCAAGAATATTAGAACACATACTTAGCTGCACATTAGAATTGTTTTCTAGATCTGGACTATCATTCTACTTGTATGTAGAAAACACTCCTTTTGGAAGCATCACCTGCCAACAATCTCTAGACAGGAGCTGCATGAATTGAACCCTTTCCCAGACAACAAAATTTTAGGGTATAGTCCAACTTGATAGGTGCTACAGACGACAAAGTTGATGTTTGTAAGATAGGATTTACATACCATATAGCTTAGAAAATATTGAGGCAAAAGGAGTATTTTCTTTCTTTGCTTCAATGTTTTCCCATGCCTATTTTCTCAGGGACATCAAAACCAGGTTTTGTTTGGGAAAGGGTTAAGCAATCTTCTATGAGATTACAAATGTTGCATAATTGCTTGTCTTGACTCTTTTGTTTATGTTTTTGTTACACTTTTTCTTGTTTATTGCTTTTCTTCTTTTCTCTTTAAGGAATATGAGAAAAGTTTATTTTAATTTACTCAATTTACCTAAAAGATTAACACTGCATTTACTTCTTTATAATGTTATCACATCTTTTCCAAAATATATTCCTAGTCTGCCATGTTTTCTTTTCATCTTAGACTGGTCTGAAATTTTGCATTCTTTATGCTTTGTTTCCAGAGCTGATGTTATCAACTTGATCAAATGACTTCTTCTGGATCTTGATTCAGTTAGGAAGGCTCTGTGATGCAGATAAAGCTTGATCTCCCAAAACACTCAAGATCATTCATGTTGAAGGATTTCAATCTGTACTGGATTACTTAATCAGGCCTGATCAAGTTGCTCTAATCAGCAGTGAGAAAATAGCATTACAACAATTAACAATATATCATGAGCAAAAATTAAACATTTGCTAAACAGTGATGCACCTTATAAACAAGGCTTGGGAATACTTTGAGGTAAAAGTAGAAAATGCTGTTAAGCAGCATTTTCTCCCTTTGTCTCAATATTTTCAGAGTTCCTTTGTACACAACTCCTCTCTTTATTGGAACCTTCTGTATTCTGCAGCAACTTCTGAATTAGAAGTCTAACTTTTTGTCTTGGGGTAAAAAATTAATATCCATCAGCAATTTGTACATTTTCCTGTTACAATTTGGTTGTTTCATTGTAGCATTTGATCGTTACAAAATAAATATTGATCAAAAATTCATTGTGCTTGTTGTAATATACCATTTCCTCTTAAGCCATTACCACACAGTGACACCGAGCCCCGATAGCTTAGTCGGTAACGTTGGAATCCGTCAATCCAGGGGTCCCAAGTTCAAACCCTGACTCGGTCAGTATCCATTTGGACATTTGACAAGTCATTTGTCTCTCACCAGTGGGTCTGAATCATCTATGTAAGAGAGCAGCTGGAGGCTCAGTTTGGATATTGCAGTGTTACTGGTGAGAGAAATACCAGGAACATATGGTTAGTTGTTCCAGCCGCCTAGATATGACCATAGCAGTTGAAAACAGCATGAAACACCAATAAATCAACCACACAGTGACACCTTTTGAAGCCCAAGAAGTCAATTGCTTTGGAAAACATTGTGGAAAATGAAGAAATTGCTTGTGACAAGCAAATTCTTCATTTCTTGTGACAAGTAATTTCTTCATTTTCCACAATATTTCTTGCCCAGAAAAAAAAACACACACACACAAAAGAAATGTTGTCTGCAATATCTTTGAATTTGGACCAGTGTAAAATTTTGCTGTCTGGGTTATCCCTTTCTGAAACAATCTCTAGTATAATCATTCACCAGGGGAAAATTTGGTGCAGAGGTTTACACAGAATTGACTAGTTGCATCCCTTGCTACTCCAGTCTTTAACCCTTTCCCAAAGGGCAATGATTTAGACTGTTCCAATTTGAAAACTGCTGCAGATGGCAAAATAGATGTTAATAAAGGCAAGATTTGTGTTCAATACAATACAGAAAATATTTAGGCAAAAAGAGAAAATGCTGATCATCAGCACTTTCTTCTTTTGCCTCAATGTTTTCCCAAGCCTTTTCTATCAGAGGCATGAAAACCAGGTCTTGTATGGGAAATGGTTAATTAAACTTTCTTGTCACACAGTTCTGTCTAGATGCCTTTATACCACATAGACAAACTACAGTAACTTGCAATGACTTTTCAATTTTGTTAACATCCTGAATATGGGAAGGGGAGAATTTGGACTTGTAACACAGGGGTAGCAGGTTCTATTCCTGCCGCTCCAGTTTTTTGGATGACCCGTCTCCATATGACCTTAGCAGTTGGGTGGGACGTAAAACTCAATTAGCTGAATGTGGGAAACAGCAATTTCTTCTTTCTTTACACTATTTACAGAAGAACTCTATTTGGGTCAACCAAATAAGGTAGTACTTTGGAAAGGGTCTGAGAAAGACAAACATATCCTTGATACATGGCATATAAGAATAACAAGAAGTTAAAAAGTTTTTGTAGTGTTTGAACATTTATTTATATATCTCTCATATAGATCTAGATAGAATACAGATAAAAATATTCTCTTTTTGATAAAGAAAAACTAAAAAGACAACAAGAACATTTCTTAAATTGAGATTCATAATAATACAGCAAAATATTCAATCTTTTCCAAAATAAGCCTAAATTAACCCTTTCCAAAAAGACAACATTTTAGAGTAGTCAGATTTGAAAAGTTCTGCAGACGGCAAAACAGGTATGATAAGGATAGGATTTGTTACAGTATAGCTGAGAAAATATTGAGGCAAAAGGAAATTACTAATTTCTACAGTTTCACCTTAAAACTGATTATGAGCACACAAAAAATAACAACTTTGACTTACTAGATAAATTTTACACAATAATTGCCACAACAAAATATGGAATGTTTTCTGATAAAAGTGATTCAAATTCTTAGACTTTTACCCTTTCCTTAATGGCAAAATATTAAGGTGTTTAGGATGTGATGGGTCTGAATTCAAAAGTTAATCTTAAAAGCAAATGTACAATGTGTATGACTTGTAATCGAGAACCTGTTCATAAATAATAGAATTTTGTGTTATTTCTTGTGATTTTTAAAGGGCGACGGTAACAGATGGTCTAATTGCAAAAAATGAATTTTTTTGAAAAAATATGCAAAACTTTTGTGTTGACCACCTCGGGATGGTTAATAATATGTGATTCAGACAGCGAATGAGCCGAAATTACAAGAAAGATAGCTGAATTTAGGGAGAATCCAAACCTAAATTCAACCCCGTCTCAGATGGGGTTAGAATAATTTTTAAATTGTTGCGCATGCGCATACAGCGCGGACCATGATTCAAACAAGATTCATACTTGAATTTCAATATGACGTCATCATGTATGTTGTGACATCATTTAAGAAAGTCGTATGTCCTACTGTTTTGACCTACTTTCGACATCGCCTCATGAATTTGGTATCAAATTGCGAAAAAATGAGTCGTTGCTTCAATAGTTTGTCGTAATCATTTAATCAGGTCATATAAAGCTTAAAAAGAGTACATTTCGATTGTATTTGACAATTTTTCAGTCCAAATCTGGGAAATAGTAGCTTTAAAATATAAATGTTAACTATTAAAAATATACCATAACAAAAGTGATAATGACTATATCTATTTTTCTACAATGTAAAACTAAAGCTAAATTATGCGTAAAAGACTTTCTAAAATGTACCATGGCACTTTAACAATCATGAGCAACATTTTGATGTTAAAATAATTCAATTATTTGAATTTCAAGAGTTATACAGAAAATAATTCATTTTTAACCCATTACCAGAGTGACCCATTACCAGAGTGACACCTTTTGATGACCCACAAGATAAAGGTTTCTTAAAACATTGTGGAAAATGGAAGAAATTGCTTGTCACAAGCAACTTATTCATTTTCCCCAGTACATTGTGTTTCTACACAAAAAGACTGAAAAAGGTTTAAGTTCACTTGTTTCAAATTGTTGCCTGCAACATCTTCAAATTTTAACCAACCCAAAATGTTGCAGACTGGTAATGGGCTAAGAAAATGAGCTGGGATATGGAAAAAGGTGCCTTATGGCATGCGAGGACAGCATGAATCCAGATCAGACTGTGAAGGTTTTACTAACGATCCATGCTATTCTCAAATTGCTTCTTCATTATCTGTAGCAATAGTTAACCCATTACCGAACGACAAATTTTGGACTGTTCCAATTTCAAAGATGTTGCAGCTGACAACTAAACCTGAATGAAAATTTACATTTTTGGGTCTTTTTGTGTAGAAAATATTGTGGGAAATGAAGAAATTGCTTGTCACAAGCAATTTCTTCATTTTCCACAATGTTTTCCAAAGCTGTTATATTGTGGGGAGTCAAAAGGAGTCACTGTGTGGTAATGGGTTAAAGGGCAGCTTGGATACTGATCAAATTGCACTGGGGCATAGTCTGATCTGGAAACATGGTAGTCTCAAATGCTTTAACCAATTCCCACCCACAGACAACTTTTGTGATCCCTCGAGAAAAAGGCTTGGGAAAACAATGTAGAAAATGAAGAAATTGCTTGTTACAAACAATTTCTTCATTTCCTATAATGTTTTCTACTCTGAAAGACCAAAAATTGGAAAATTTCATTCACTTGGAATTGTTGTCTGCAACTTTTTGTAATTTAGAACAGTCTTAATTTACATCTGGTAATGGGATAAGGGTCTTTTTTTCCAGAACCTGACTCTAAGGTAAGGTAAATTGACTTCATTAAATCACCTTGAACAAAAACAAGCGCCGTCATAGTCGGATTATGCTCCCGAATAAGCGTTTGTCACAAAATAAAAATTATCATACATTAAGCCCCCTTTTCCCATGACAGATTTTTGTACACACATTATTTACAGAATATGGTCTAGAACATCTCATTTATCACAAAAGTACAAAATTTCATTGAATTCTGCCCATTGGATGAAGAGAAATTGGAGAAAATCTAATTTTTAAATCAAGGCCCCTTTTTCCGTGACGCAGCCTCAAATCAATAAACGCAGAAAAAGATTCCTAGGGATTATGCCTGGGAGTTCACATGTGAAGTTTCGTTGAATTTGGTCCTAGGGTTGCTGAGATATGGCTGTGGACGGACGGACACACAGACGGACGGACAGCCGGACGGACGGACAGCATGGCGACAATATGCTCCCCCGAAATTTTTTTGGGGAGCATAGAAATAAGATTTCAATGCCTATAAAGTGCAGTAATAAATACATTTTTGCAGATCTATATAGTTCTAATCTAGTATATTGTGAAACAATAAATTCTTTTATAAAATTATATTAACAATATGGAATGATATTGAGAGTTTGAGACACAAAAACAAAACAATAAATAAGTTAGAAAAAATTAAAGGGGTAAATACAAAACTGCAATTTAAAGAGTGGTGCACAATGTACAACTCCTTTCCAAAATAATTTTTGTTAGACTAACTGGTCCAAATTCAAATATATAGTAGACAACAAAATGAATATTGATGAGTATTGGATTTGTGTAATGGCAATAAAGCACATAAAATGTTGAGGCAAAAAGGAGAAAGTGCTTATCATCAGTATTTTTTGCTTTTTGCCTCAATGTTATCACAAGCAGAAGCCATTTTCTATAAGGGACGTCAAAACTAGGTCTAATTTAGGAAAGGTTTACCGCTCATCTGTATTAACCCCTAAACCCTTTCCCAAACAACAAAATATTAGGGTGCTTCACATTGAAAGATGCTGCAGACTAATTAGATGTTGATGAAGAATGGATTTGTGTACAGTACAGCCAGGAAAACTTTGATGTAAAAAGAGAAAATGCTTATCAGCATTTTCTTCCTTCGCTTCAAGGTTTTCCAAAGCCATTTCTTTGTTTGGGAAAGGGTTAATATAACAAAAACATTTTGATATGTGATAACTCAATATCAAATATATAATGGCCATTTATCTAGATTAGATTGCCCAACACATAGAATAACAATAATTCTTTCAAAAAAATCTTTAACCTCTTCTAAAATATGTATCTTTCAAAGATACATTTGGAAAATATTGTGAGAAAAGTAAAAATGCTGAAAAGAATACAAGCATTTTTCTCCATCTGTCACATTTTCTCACCCTGTTGAAACATAGATTCAATGTTTTATATCATCATTTTAAATTATTGAGTACCATTCCTTTAAAAATTGACTAGTCTGAAATTTTGTTGTTCTGGAAAAGGCCAAGCAATCAAAGAAGAAAAATTAAGATTCATACACCAATTTATCTAATAACAATTTAAGTTTTTATGGATTATCATACTAAGAAAACAAAAATAAATCTCATAATTTGGCTATAAGACTCCCTTTCAAGACCTATTTTCACCATTATTTGAAGTCCTGTCTCATAGATTACACATTTGGCGGACTGTCACATACCTAAAATTATTCTCAAGCAAGGACATAAAAATAAGGAAAAGTAGCTCAAGCTTGAGTTTAGTACAGCAATAGTTTTGATTTTTAAAGCTATAGGTTTGATTATTTAAGCCTTCCCAAAAGGCAAAACATTAGACGGTTCCAATAGAAAGCTGTTGGAGATAACAGAATGAATGTGGATTAAGAAAGGATTTCTGACCATAATAGATCTAGCACAGAAAATATTGAGACAAAAGGAGAAAATGCTGATTATCAGCATTTTCGTCTTTTGTTTAATATTTTCCCTAGCCTTTTCTAACAGGGACGCAAAAATCAGATTTTGCTTGGAATAGGGATAAAGCTAATTGTCAGTGTTATAGCAAAACCTCAGATCTCCAGCTTTAAATAGCTGGATATACAAGGTTTTTCAATAACACTGAAGTAAAGATTTGATAATTAAAGCTCATCATGGTGTGAATGTGTGGATTTCTGTTTGTCTGTCCGTCCAGGGGCCTGATGATACAGACGGGATTTAAACAAGTCTCTCCGTGTCTCCGCATCCATTGAATCCTCCATAACAGATTCAGCACTCAGGTCATCTGCACCTACAACAAAAATGTCCCTTATAGCATTTGAGACAGCCATGTTTCACAATCAGAATGTGCCTAAAGGCAGTCTGACTGGGATCCATGCTGCTGTCTCACAGTTGTTAAATCAATGTTCCCGAAAAGAAGAGGCCTTACGCTTGGGTGATGTGGAAAGTTGTGTGACCTTTGGTCAAACCTTTGTTGAAGAGTGGTACTAGATCAAAATGTCTATGGATGGATGGATAGAAAGACATGAAACAAATATACACCCCTCTACTGCAGAGGTGGATTATCGATTCTAAGAGAAGAGCGTCGAAAATTGTCCATGGACAAACCTATCAAATACAAGAGGACCATGATGGTTCTATATCGCTCACCTGAACCAAAATGATATGAGCAACACTTTTATTCAATTCAATTGATATTTATGATTTTAAGACTGAAAAAGAACTTATGGTCAATAAAAATGTGAAAATCAAATTCATCCGAGATCTTATGGTCTCCAACATTGTGTCCAAGATTTGTCTTGATTGGTCAATAATTGTAGATTCTGGAGTGTAAACAAGGTCAAAAACGGCAATTTTGTCCAATTCAAGGGCACATAACTCTCACCTTTTTCCTCAGATCAGACTGAAAATCCTAATCATCCAAGATTGTGTATAAGTTTTGTCTTGATTGATTAATAATTGTAGATTCTAGAGTTTAGACAAGGTGAAAAACAGAAAAAAAATGGCAATTTTGTCAAATTAAAGGGCACGTTACTCTCAACTTTCTGATCAGATTAGACTTAAATTAAAATAATCTAAGATCTTATGGTCCCCAACATTGTGTCCAAGATTTGTCTTGATTGATAAATATTTGTAGATTCTAGAGTGTAAACAAGGTGGAAAACAGCCGAAAATGGCAATTTTGTCGAATTCAAGGGCACATAACTCATGACTTTCTTGTCTGATCATAACCAAAATCATACTCGTCCAAGATCTAATTGTCATATACATTGTGTACAAGTTTAATCTTGATTGGTAAATATTTGTAGATGCTAGAGTGTTAACAAAGTCAAAACTAGCTATTTTTCGCATTCAAGGGCAGATAACTCAGGACTTTCTGGTCCGATCAGACCAAAAATCGAACTTATCCGAGAACTTATGGTCAAACATATTTTGACTAAGTTATGTCAAGATTGGCTTATATTTGTGGATGCTAGAGTGTTAACACTAAATTGTTGACAGACAGACGGACAACGGACACAAAGTGACCACAATAGCTCACCTTCAGGTGAGCTAATAACTAATGGGATCATGGAAAAGGAGTCACTGTTGGATATAAGATGGATAAAAAGTATAGAAGGAAACAAATAAATTACTGTCCAGTCAGGATATTATGGCACATGTTTACAAAATTCATATAATTATGTAAACAGGACAGTATCAAACTCAAAACTACTTTTATTTTACATGTGATGGTTCCAATCTTGCATGTGTCTCACACTTGCAAGATTTAAACTAACACACACAAGATTATATTGAAAATTAAACCACACCCAAGCAATGGTTTGGTCAGTCTAATTTGAAAGCTGCTGCAGACAACAAAATGGATGTTAATAAATGTAAAACTTGTGGGTATTTTACCTAAGAAAACATTGAGGCAAACAGACAAAATGCCAATTTTCAGCATTTTTTTCTTTTGCCTATACATTTTCCCAAACCAATTCTATTGGGGATGTCAAAACTATGTCTTGTTTGGGAAAGGGTTAAAAATACTTTTCCCTTTGTTTACATAGGTAAGAATTGTACACATGTGCCATAATATCTTGACCGTGCTATACCTTCATCCATGTTTTCTGGCAGTTCATGCTGGAAACCTTCATCTTCTGTCCCCTCTTTTCTATTTTTAGCCTGGGATTTTGCCTTCTGCTCATTTTCATAGTCGATAATTTTGAGAAACTCGTAACCCTTGTTTACAGGCTTCCATTCGGGATTGGACAACATAACTGTAAAATATGGTATAAAGTTCTAGTTTATCATGAAGACTCTAAGCAACTCTCAAAGCCAAATTCGATGGGAAGGACTGTTAAATGAAATGAGGAGCAAGATCATCAAATCATCAAGCATTATCTCCTGTACGAAACTTTAGACTTACATTCATTATGGATAATGTACAGAAGAAAATGAAAACAAGAGCCGTCACAGACGGATTATGCTCCCCGAATAAGTGTTTGTCACAAAATAAAAACTATCATACATGAAGCCCCCTTTTCCCATGACAGCTTATTTGTACACACATTATTTATAGAATATGGTCTAGAGCATCCTATTTATTACATGATCACAAAATTTCATTAAATTCTGTCCATTAGATGAAGAGAAATAAGAGAAAAACTAATTTTTACACTAAGGCCCCTTTTTCCATGACGCAGCCTTAAATTTACAAACGGAGAAAAAGGTCTCTAGGTATTGACCCAGGGAGTTCACATGTGAAGTTTCATTGAATTTGGTCCAAGGGTTGCTGAGATATGGCTGTGGACGGATGGACACACGGACGGACAGCGTGGTGACTATATGCTCCCCCGAAATTTTTTCGGGGAGCATAAAAATAAGATTAACCCATTACAAAACAGCAAAATTTTAGACTGGTCTAAATCCAGAGATAGAAAACAATTTCAAGTGTCTGAAATTTTACATTTTTGTCTTTCAGTGTAAAAAACATTGTCTGAAATAAAGAAAATCGCTGTTAAAGCAATTTCTTCAATTTCCATGACAAAAAAATAGAGACCAACAATAAGACCCTCCTTTGTCAGACCCTTCATGTGACAGGAAAACAAAGTGTACACAATTGAAGTCAGAGTGAATGATATTTTATGACAGAGCATTATTTCTAATAACTTACGAGAAGGCTGTTCAGATCCCTTCAGTATAGATCCTAACCAGTTAACAATAGTCTGTCTTTCTGATCCAGGGTAACCAAAGTTATACACCTCACCCTGTATATAGAGAATAGAAAGTTACTGTCTGTAGAAATTACTTATTTATTCGGTTTTTAGCCATTTTCAACAATATTCCAGTCAAATCACAACAATGGTCCCTAATAATATTCATTACGGTACTTGATTGAAAATGAAGAATTCTTTGATATTTTGTTAATGAAATATACCATTTTGAAAATAATCAACTTATCAATATATTAAGTTTTAATTTCCATTTACAATGTGATAAGTTTTGTGCAAAATATGAGTCAAAGCAATTTGTGATATCCAGCCTTAAAGTGACATTTCACATTTATTTCATTTTTTAAAAGTATGTCTTGATGCAAAGATTGTTTATTCTAATGCGTAGAAATGCTATCAGGTTTTAGAAGTTGTTAATTTTATGAGCTAAAAATACCCCTTTAAAGTTGAGACAAAAATGACAAATTCTATACAAATCTGAACTGTTGTCCACAACAATTTGTTTAATTTTAGCAAAACAAATATATATTTCTCGTAAACGGTTCAATATTTTGGCTTGAAATTTTCAGAATTTTCATAAGAAAAGATGCTCTTTCAGATAGAATAAAAGTAAAATTTATGTAAAATTAATTCTGAAATGTCACTTTAAGTGCATGTCACTAAATGGATGAACAAACACACTAGTGCATAGTATTATCCCATTTCAATATATTGCCTATTTTTGACACTCTAAACAATAAATTCTTTGAAAATCAATGTGGAGAATGAAGAAATTGCTTGTGACAAACAATTTCCTCATTTCAGATGATTGCTTTCTAATGAGGAATATGAAGCATTCAAAATTCAATTCAACTGATATTGTCGTCTGCAATGTCTTTAAATTTGGACAACTTCAAAATTTGGCCTGATGGTAACGGGGTACAGTAATTACTAATGAATAGAAGAAAAAGTTTTCATATTTTTTACTTATTACTTAAACCCATTACCAAACGGCAAAATTATACGCTTATCCAAATTCAAAGATTTTGCAGACGACAATTTCAAGTGAATGGAATTTCAAGGTTTTTGGTATTTCTGGGTAGAAAACATTGTGGGAAATGAAGAAATTACTTGTCACAAGCAATTTCTTCATTTTCCGCAACATTTTCTAAAGCTATTTCTATTAGGGGTGTCAAAAAGTGTCATTTTGTAGGAATGGGTTAAACTTACTTTTTTAAAGTTAACAAATGACAAGTAAGGTAGTTCTGGTTCTTGTGTATAAACCTTCAATACTTTGTAAGCCACACTTGACTCATCAGGACTGAAAAACAAGACAATAAGAAGATTTGAATCAAAATGTTATATCAAAATTTTATATACTCAGATAACAAGCTGAGTTTGCACAAGACACAGGAACTCATTCAAAAATGTTAGGTAGATTTTTTAATAAATTTTGCTACCTTCATCATAAGTAGGTGTAGAATGTTCAACTGTTAATCCTTTCCAAAACAAGACATCCCTATTAGAAAAGGCTTGGGAAAACATTGAAACAAAAGAAGAAACTGCTGATAACCAGCAGTTTCTCCTTTGGTCTCAATATTTTCTATGCCATATTTTACACAAATTTCAACTTTAATAACATCTAATTTGTCCTTTGTGGTAGTTTTTGAAGTGGACCACCCTAAAATTTTGTCGTTTGGGCAAGGGTTAAGGAATCATATATGAATACCTGTCAGGTCACACGCCCCTAGCCAGGCTGTTGCTCTGGATCCCTAGACGCTCTAGCAGCCCCCAGACCCCCATCTTAAAATGTCACACTCCTGACATAAAGAGACCTTCCTTTTGATAACTAAATGCCTTTGCAATAATGCCTCAATAAAAATAATATGAGTATTGTCTTTCAAGATTTGTTTCAAATTGTTGCATTTAAGTCATGGAAATGAAGCAGGTATACAAAACTGGCTAACCTACCTAGGAAACATAGTAAAGGTCACATTAGAGAATGTTTTAGCTTTAACCATCTCTCGAAGGTGATCTTTAGCCTTGCTGCTCTCCTGTGTTTCGTCTGTAAACAGTATAACCATACTGTCACCCTGCTTACGTAACTCTGGGAATAACAAGGGCGATAACTCTGTCTGTAATATAAATTTTATGATAGCCTGTGATGAATAGTCCCCTCACCTATAATTTCAAATATTTGTGTCCCATCATGCTAAAAGGGACCTTATCCGAATACCAAAAATCCAAACTTTGACAAACTTTTCAGACTCAGCACAGATAAACCAGACACTGTATTCGAAAAATGAACGTAAAGTAAGATAGGGAAAACATTCCAGATATAAAAAAGTACATACAAGTGAAAAGTGTCGGCCCTAGTCTGGCTGCGCAGACTGCGCAGACTGCGCAAACTGACTAGGGTTGATATTTTTCACACACACGATAAGGTCCCTTTAAGCGCGACGGGTCACATTTCTTCCTTTTTGTGAACCATATACACAGAAGATATAGTGAAACTTTCCTTCATTTTTCATAAAAAAGGTTCAAAACTGAACAATGATGCTTTTTGACGCCCCTCAAGAAAAAAAGGTTGAAGAAAACATTGTTGAAATGAAGAAATTTCTCCATTTTCGACAATGCTTTCTACCATGAAAAATGTATGATTTTAGATTTCATTCACTTGAAATTATCATCTGCAACATCCATAGATTTGGACCATCATAAAATTTTTCCATCTGGTAATGGGTTAGATAACAAAATGTGAACTTACTAGTTTAGGTAGTTTATTCTGCTGTACAAAGTTCTTTATATTCTCTGTGGTATATTGTTCATCAAACATGATATGTGGCTCTATAGAATCGTCAAATTTAGACAGTATTATACAGGGTAATGTTCGTCCAAACTGCTGAGCTCTGAAAATGAATACAAAAACAAAAGATTTTAAGAGTCTGGACTACAATTTGTCCCATATTTTAACAAAATTAATAACAGTGGTATCTGTTGCGTTCAACTCAATACATCAACAGAAGTTTCCATGTGGCATTAATTCAAATTTTACTGAATTACCAGGTAGGTTACCACAATTTTTTCTATCTAGAAAGACTAAAGAATTCTTTCACTTGAAACTGTTGTCTTCAACATCTATAGATGAACTTGGACCATCTAAAAAATTTCCATCTGGTAATGGGTTAAACTCAGGTATTATTAAGGAAAAGATGAAATAAACAAACCAAAGTTGTGACTTACACTTTTTCAGCTTGGTTACTGACCATGTAAACAAACATGATTTTCTCCCTGGATTCTTCACCCACCTTCTTAACCATTTTCCAAACAAGACCTGGTTTTGACATCCCTAATAGAAATGGCTTGGGAAAATATTGAGACAAAAGAAAAAACTGCTGATAATCAGCAGTTTCTCTTTTTGTCTCAATATTTTCTGTGCAATATTGTACACCAATCCTTTGTTTATTGACTTCAAAATTGTCATCTGCAACACCTTTCAAATTGGATTAGTCCAAAATAATGTTGTTTGGGAAAGGGTTAAACATCTCCATCTCTAAAATGTATATGAAATAAAATCAGAGACTTACACTTTTTCAGCTTGGTTACTCGCCATGTAAACAAACATAATCTTCTCTCTGGAGTCTTCACCTACCTTCTTAAACATCTCAACCTCTAAAATATACAATATAGAATAATTATGGCATGTGGGAGGAAGCCGAGATGGGACCAAAGGATCATGGGTTAAAATTTCACCAGTAAAATCAGAATTTTTCTTATAATTAAGTAGCACCACATTGCTCCTCTTTACCCACATTTATCAAATGAGTACACACAAGAGTTGAAAGACAAAGAGCTTGGAAGTGAGAGCTATGGACTGTAAACAGCCAACTTGAATCTCAATGTTGGTTGGTCAAGGTGTTCAATCAGTAGAATATGATTCATTTCCTAGATACAGACTTTAAACCAAAATGTGTACTTCTATATTTCAATGAAAACAACAACACAATACAAGATGTGCTTGTGAAACACCAATGCTCCCGAAAAAGGCCAATGTTAAGTTTTTATATTAAGTTTCAGACTGACAAAGGGACGGACAGACAGACAACAGTAAAACAATATGCGCCTGATCTTTTGATACCGGGACATAAAAATACAAAAAGATAAGCCTGTGCAGGATAAATGTTGTCCATTGACTGACTTTTTTGCAAATCAAATCATATCAAATTCTTTATTGGTTTAAGAATCCAGTCAAAGGATTGTTACCATAAAACAAAGAGTATTACAAATACAAAAACATAAACAATGTCATCTGCGTGAAACAAATATTATCCATATAATAATACTATATTGATTATCCATACCACTTTGAAAAGGACCCATTGCCAAGTATGATATCCGTAAGTTGCATAATTTTGAAATAGATTAAGAAATTGGAAAGAGAAATAGAAATGGCGAGTAATCTGCCTTTTCTTTAAACTTTCCATGTTCTTTAAAGACAGATTATTTTAATTTAGCAGGAACCAGTGGTTAACATAGGCTGGTTTTAATGTCCATACCAAAGAAAAGTCAAATTATGAAGGGAAAAGGATAAAATGCTGGTATTCAACATTTTCACCTTCTCTCTCAACATCTGAGCCATTCAAAATTACCAACTTGGTTTATTCTAATTTTATTTTCTGCAGAGGCTTTCAAATTCCACTGGATCAACTCAACATTGGGCCATTTGAGGAAAATATACCTCGGCAAACACTATTATGTACATGATTTTTGCAAGATAACAGCTATGGAAATGAAAACCATCTACATTATCATAAGTCGCCTTTAAAAATGCTGAAACTACAGCTTATTTAAACTATAGTTTCAACATTTTCATATATGACTAACAATATGTTATATCTTTTCATATGTTATAACATTGATCTGAAAGACTTGAATGTATAATTTACCTTTAGAATTGTTTTCATCAAAGAGACCCACGACTGTAGTATTTGTGACCTGTCTGATATCCGTTTGACCTTGACCTACAATATAGGTCATCACCTCTACAGGGTCAGTCAGGCTGAGAGGGGATGATAACTCTAATCTGTAACAAAGTACATTGTTCTTATTCTGTGTGTTGGCAAAGTTTCTCTCTGCAGAATATGATTGTGATTCAAGCTTCTAAAACACTGAATGTTAGATTATACAGTTAATCAATGGAATAGATGAAAGAAATAGTCATATGACAGCAGCCTCCATCATTCCTAGAAGTAATTTAAGTCAAAGCAATTTTTTCCCTTTTCAACAAGTTTTCAGGACAAATAACTCAAATACCAATGACATGATCCAACAATGATTTAGCAATTACACAACTAGATATTGTAGAAATACTATGTGTCAAGTACAAACTTGTTCTAATCAATGTGTGAGTTTTCCCCACACAAGAATTTTTTTAACAGACAACGGATGACAAACGCAATAATGTACAAGCCATTCAGTTGGGCAAAAAAGCTTACATTTTCATTATAGGAAACATTTCTTGAGCATCTTGTGGACATCATGCCATGTTTATAGATCCTCAGCATTGGGTAATGTTTTATATTTTGATGTCTCTCAAATGAAAGGCTTGGGCAAACATTGAGGCAAAAGAAGAAAATGCTGTTAATCAGCATTTTCTCCTTTTGCCTCAACGTTTTCAGTGTTATATCATCTGCAAATTGTACTATTTTTTACCATCAATTTTGTCGTCTGCAGCAGCTTTCAATATAGACCATCCTAGCATGTCGCTGTTTGGGAAAAGGTTAAGCTAAACTGCTTACATTTTCATCATAGAGAACATCTCTTGTGGATCCTGTGCACCCCTATAGTCCCGGGCCATCATGCCATGTTTATAGATCCTGATTGTCGGATAGTGTAAGATGGTCTGATCTTGACACACGTCCGTCCAGTCATAACAATTTACACGACCAATCTTGAGACTCGTCTGATCACCCAGTCTATCTGCAGCCTCTCCGAAATATCGTAAATTTACGCTGTTCACTGCTGTGACTGAAATTTGAAAAATACAAAAAGCAAATCATTCAATTAACCTTTCTTGAAGGATTATTTTTTAAATGGTACTCGAATTTAAAGGTCATGACTGCTGTGCATATAGGAGGAAGAAAAATACAGGCAAAAATAAAAAATAAACGAATGAATTTTGGTCTCTGACCATAATTTTCATTATGATTTTGACTTGGGTTAGTTGGATACCACAAATACATAAAATCATAAGGAATATATGTCAGAATTGGTTTATCATTTGTCATTTGTAAGTTTCTGTCATTTTTTGTTCCTTAATAAACTTTATTCAAATCACAGTTTAAGAAATAACCAAGTTTTCCAGTACAATATGTTGCCACTTTCTTGTTTGAGAGAAAACCGAAGAGATATTACTTACAAGGGAAGTAAAATAGCACCACAGCAATGGGCCCAGCTTTGACAGTTTTGTTGAATGTTTTATCAGTGAGTGCGGGTACCAGATCTAACGACATGGGAACATTTTTGGTCTGTGTCACAGAATATGCAACTTTGTCATCCTGTCTCTCCACTGGAAATAAAATATAACATACGAGCCAGGATCTGGAAAAATTTCCCATAGAGCATTTGAGATAGCAATGTTTCAAGGTCACCATCTGTCCAAGTGCAGTCTGACGAGGTTCATTACTCCTCCTCTACCATTGCTACAGGTCATGAAGAAGCTATTGGAGACCAACATGGTTCTTGATTAGACTGCATGTATACACAAGCTGATCTGGAACCATGTTGGGCTCAAAAGCCTTAACGGACCTTTTTCCAGATCCTGGCTAATATATTTTTCTTCTTGATCCTTTCCTAGACAACAAAATTTTAGGCTTAATAGTGTAAATTAAAATTGAGTTTGAATACATATTTATCTCCTTGTTTTCTACTAAACATTTTTTTAAATGGGATGTTAAAACCTGGAATTATTGTAAATGGATTAAACTATATTAATGTTTTTAAGTGGTGAAAGTAATTTTTACCCTTTCCAAATCATCAAGGTTAAGCTGTTCTTGTAAGATAAGCTTCTAAGAAAAAAATGTGGAAACTGCACCTGTTTGAACTGCATCCATGTTGTTTTGATGCCTTCAATATCTAGCTTTGGTACCTTTAAGCATACATCATTTGCCAATTGAACTTCTTTTAGACAATTAATAATTCCTTTAATACATTAATGCATAAAATCTTAATTTTCAGTCTGTTATAGCCATTCATTATCAGGAAGAAACTAAGCGGTTATCAGCAGAAAATGTGTGTTATTCAGGAAATTCATGAGCGATATCCCCCCGGTTTTGTATACAAACAACCTCGATTAGAGCTTTCACAATATACAATTGCCCTTTTTCCGCAAAATTCTCAACGTCTTATGTTAAATAAGTGATGTTTGCCATTGGCGCCAAATTATATGACGTAACGTTTTTCATGCATTAAGACCGTCCATTTACATATTTTCAGTTGTTAACTTACCCAGACACCCACAAAATACGAAAACGACCCTTGTGCTACACACTCTGGTGTTAAAATATTTCTTGGGCCTCTGCAAATGTAAATGACCTCAAAAATGTGAATTAACCCTATAGTATACACAAACCAGCTTCAATATCCATGTCCTCGATATAATCCTCAACTTTGGTCCCTTCTTCATACGAATCATGCTCGTGTTCTACATCATCTGCTGCAACTACTTGTGTATATCTATGATCTGGTAGATCTACTCTCTCTTCTATAAATGTGTATTTTGTTGAATATCAACAAGGATACAGAATTATACAAACCAGCTTCTATATCCATATCATCAATATAATCCTCAACTTTGGTCCCTTCTTCATACGAATCATGCTCATGTTCTACATCGTCTGATGCAGCTACTTGTGTATATCTACTCTCTGGCATATCTACTCTCTTTTCTATAAATAGGTATTTTGTTGAATATTAACAAGGATACAGAATTATACATACCAGCTTCTATATCCATGTCCTCGATATAATCCTCAACTTTGGTCCCTTCTTCATACGAATCATGCTCATGTTCTACATCGTCTGATGCAGCTACTTGTGTACGATCTGGTAGGTCTACTCTCTCTTCTATAAACCTGAATAAACCTTCAAGGTGAAGGTCACCAGTGTAAAAATGTTCATCATCCTGGAAACAAATATGTTGATGTTTGAAATCTATTCAGTGTATAATTTACAATTAACACATAATACTGTCTATTTCAAAATTTAATCATTGGAATATCAGATGAGACCAACGGTATGCAATTTCAAAATGTTTGTTTCTGAAAAGGACATGACCTTTTTTTTTAATCAAATCAATAACTAGCCCCAGGATTACATGTTTAGTGTAATACTACTGAAAAGGAAACAATTTCTTCATTTTCAACAATGTTTTGTAACCTGTAATGTAAAGATTTTTAAGATTTCATCAACCTGAAATTTTCATCTGCCACACCTTTCTAATTGGAACAATCCAAAATTTTGTCATTCGGGAAATGGTTAACTGAAAACTTAACACACCTGTCCTTTTTTAGTCAGACTAACAGTTGGCAGTTTTTTGTTGCACTTGTACACTTCTTTTACCCCAGAGTCCTCCCTGAAACAGATGGATCATTCAGTTACAGCAACACCATTCTAACTAAATGTATAATAAATAAAATATAAATATAATATGTATAATAAATTATGGGTGACTGTGACTATGATGGGTATAAAAATACTTGCTTATCTTCGTTGCATACAACACAGTTTAATTATTTGTGGAGTACATCAGTATTGTCAAATACTATGTCAGACTATTATGGCAAAGCAAAACACAACATTCTCATGTTGCAAAGGAATAAATATAGACTGTGATTTTAATAAACAAATGCAGTCATACACAGGCTGCAAAAAAGTAGAATTTCAGCATAATAATGGCAATTCTGTTAAAGTTCAGAATTCAAATTTAAACAAGAGATGTTTGTAAAACATATATGCCCCCTCAAGGGCCTACATTTGATGTAGGTCAAAGTCCAAGGTCAAGTTAACAAGGTCCAAGGTCATGGTCAAATATAAAAGGTCTTGGTTGGAGGTGTCTATGTGTGAAATATCAAAGCTGTATATGTAAAAGTAAAATGAAACATAGGCCAGGTTAAAGTTTTTAAAAGTAGGCCAAATGCCAAGGTCAAGGTCATGGTCAAATGTGAAAGGCCTTGGTTGGAGGTGTCCATGTGTGAAATATCAAGGCTGTAGGTGTAAAAGGACATGATATATATGCCTGGTTTCAGTCTTTTTAAAAGTAGGTCAAACTCCAAGGTCAAGGTTGCAATATTCAAGGTCATGGTCAAATATGAAAGGTCTTGGTAGGAGGTGTCTATGTGTGAAATATCAAGGCTGTAGGTGTAATAGGACATAAGATAAAGGCTAGGTTAAATATTTGTAAAATGATGTAAAAATCAAAGGTCAAGGTCACACAGGCGAAGGTCATGGTCAAATGTGAAAGGTCTTGGTAGGAGGTGTCCATGTATAAAATATTGAGAC
Organism: Fragum sueziense; assembly: GCA_963680895.1. NCBI lineage: Eukaryota > Metazoa > Mollusca > Bivalvia > Cardiida > Cardiidae > Fragum > Fragum sueziense. Next base: position 69,319,884 of record OY804593.1, read on the forward strand.
TGTATAGGTAACAGGACATGAGATAAAGGCCTAGTTTAAGTTTTTTAAAAGTAGGTCAAACTCCAAGGTCAAGGTCCAAGGTCATGGTCAAAAGTGAAATATCTTGGTTGGAAGTGACCATATGTGAAATATCAAGGCTGTATATGTAAAATGACATAAATATAGGCCAGGTTAATGTATTATTAAAGTAGGTCTAACACCAAGGTCAAGGTCACAAGGTCCAAGGTCATGGTCCAATGTAAAAGGTCTTGGTCGTAGGTGTCCATGTGTCAAATATCAAGGCTGTATGTGTAAAAGGACATGATATATCGGCTAGGTTAATTTTTTTTTAAAGTAGGTCAAAGTCCAAGGTCAAGGTCACAAGGTCCAAGGTCATGGTCAAATGTGAAAGGTCTTGGTAAGATGTGTCCATGTGTGAAATACCAAGGCTGTATGTGTAATAGCACATAAGATATAGGCCCAGTTTATTTTTTTTTTAAAGTAGGTCAAACTCCAAGCACAAGGCCACATGGTCCAAGGTCATAGTCGTATGTGATAGGTCTAGGTCGGAGGTTTCCATGTGTCAAATATCAAGGCTGTATGTGTAAATGGACATGATATATCGGCCAGGTTAAAGTTTTTTAAAAGTAGGTCAAACTCCAAGGTCAAGGTCACAAAGTCCAAGGTCATGGTCAATTGTGAATGGTCTTGGTAAGATGTGTCCATGTGTGAAATATCAAGGCTGTATTTGTAAAAGGTCATGAGATATATGCCGGGTTTATTTTGTTTTAAAGTAGGTCAAACTCCAAGGTCAAAGTCACAAGGTCCAAGGTCATGGTTAAATGTGAACGATGTTGATAGGAGGTATCTATGTGTGAGATATCAAGGCTGTATGTGTAAAAGGACACGGGATATAGGCAAGGTTAAGAATTAAGCGTAAAAATCAACAAAGGGCAATAACTCCAAAAATTTGATTGGCAGAATTACAGTTCTTGTGCACTGCACCTCTCCATAATGAAATCTATTCACCTGTAAAGTTTCATGATTCTACCTTACATATTTTTTGAGTTGTGCTCCGGACAAGAATTAAGTTATAAAATCAACAAAGCGCAATAACTCACAAAATATGATCAGCAGAGTTACGTTTCTTGTACACTGCAACTCTCCATAATGAGATCTATCCACCTGTGAAGTTTCATGATTCTACCTAACATAGTTTTTGAGTTATGCTCCGGACAAGAATCAAGTTTGAAAATCAACAAAGGGCAATAACTCAAAAAATTTGATCAGCAGAGTTACAGTTCTTGTGCACTGCACCTCTCCATAATGAGAGCTATCCACCTGTGAAGTTTCATGATTCTAACTTTTATACTTTTTGAGTTATGCTCCGGACAAGAATCAAGTTTGAAAATCAACAAAGGGCAATAACTCAAAAAATTTGATCAGCAGAGTTACAGTTCTTGTGCACTGCACCTCTCCATAATGAGAGCTATCCACCTGTGAAGTTTCATGATTCTAACTTTTATACTTTTTGAGTTATGCTCCGGACAAGAATCAAGTTTGAAAATCAACAAAGGGCAATAACTCAAAAAATTTGATCGACAGAGTTACGGTTCTTGTGCACTGCACCTCTCCATAATGAGATCTATCCACCTGTAAAGTTTCATGATTGTACCTTACATACTTTTTGAGTAATGCTCCGGACAAGAATCAATTAATAAAATCAACAAAGGGCAATAACTCCAAAAATTTGATCGGCAGAGTTACAGTTCTTGTGCACTGCACTTCTCCTTAACGAGATCTATCCACCTATAAAGTTTCATGATTCTACCTTACATACTTTTTGAGTTATGCTCCGGACAATAATCAAGTTATAAAATCAACAAAGGGCAATAACTCAAAAAATTTGATCGGCAGAGTTACGGTTCTTATGCACTGCACCTCTCCATAATGAGATCTATCCACCTATAAAGTTTCATGATTCTACCTTACATACTTTTTGAGTTATGCTCCGGACAAGAATCAAGTTATAAAATCAACAAAGGGCAATAACTCAAAAAATTTGATCGGCAGAGTTACGGTTCTTATGCACTGCACCTCTCCATAATGAGATCTATCCACCTATAAAGTTTCATGATTCTACCTTACATACTTTTTGAGTTATGCTCCGGACAAGAATCAAGTTATAAAATCAACAAAGGGCAATAACTCAAAAAATTTGATCGGCAGAGTTACGGTTCTTGTGCACTGCACCTCTCCATAATGAGATCTATCCACCTGTGAAGTTTCATGATTCTACCTTTAATACTTTTTGAGTTATGCTCCGGACAAGATTTGGTCTACGGACAGACCGACCGACCGACCGACCGACCGACCGACCGACCTTCCGACCGACCGACCGACCGACCGACACTTGCAAAACAATATACCCCCATTTTCTTCGAAAGGGGGCATAATGATGTTGACAAGTAGTTTTTAAAAGTATTTCTTTTCATCTGGTATCATCACATAGCATAATAATGTGCAGTCTGCACTTAGTCTTTGCTACCTGCTTGGCCATAAACAGTGAACATAAACATTTTATTATTTACATTGACTACCTACATGTTAACGGCGACAACACCTAGTACAAACACATAATGTTCATGGATGATGTCACCCAGACTGTAAATCTCTGTCTGTATGTTTGTCTGCCATTGAGGATTAACCCATTTCCAGATGGCAAAATTTTAGACTGCTCCAAATTCTAAAGTGTTGCAGACGACAATTTCAAATGTACGGAATTTAACATTTTTTGTTCTTTCTTGGTAGAAAACCTTGTGGGAAATGAAGAAATTACTTGTCACAAGCAATTTCTTAATTTTCCACAATGTTTTCCAAAGCCTTAATCTTGTGGGGTGTAAAAAGGTGTCTCTGTGTGGTAATGGGTTAAAATTGATAGAAAATTATTTATTTAAATGTTAATTGTGATGACTACTAACACAGAAACAAAATGTTTGTTGATGATATCTGCCATATTGTACATTTACAACCATCTATCTTTCAATCTTTCTTTCAAGATTGAAAGTAACAGTAAATTGAGTACCTACATGTTTATTGTGACGACTCCAAGTACAGACACAAAGTGTTTGCTTATGATATCTGCAAGATTGTACATTTCTATTTGTCTATCACTCTTGTGGTAAAATGTCAGTATATTGACGTCCGATGCATCAAACTTGTGGGACATTCCATCTGCTGGTATGTGGAACTGAAATTAAAGGAAGTTCTAACATGTTTGATATGTTTTCGATTTCAAAAATTCTTTCCCTAAACTGCAAATACCAAAGATTTTGACTGTTTGACAGACCTACGGTTTGGACTGCCTAAAAAAAGGACACATAATAAATTATGAAGCGTATTTTTTGTGTTTGTGTGTGACTGGGCCTTTGATTAACATATCTAGCGAGTTCAGCAAGATTGAGAAGCTCTTTTTACTGTAAGCTCTACACATTCTTGACATTTTTTCTTCTTTGTGGATAAATGACTTACCACTTTAGGATATGTATCATGTTCAACATATCTAGCTAACTCATCAAGGTAAAGTGTATCTTAATACTGCACACTTTGTACATGTATGGGTTCAATCCTTGCATTATACTGTAAACTTTGTATTTGTCTTCAGACCTTGCATTATTTTCTTCAGCATGCATAAAGTACTTACCACTTTAGGTTGTGTAACATATTTCACATATCTAGCCAGTTCAGCAAGGTTAAGTGGCCCTTTATACTGGAGACTCTGTACTTGTTTGTCTTCAGACCTTGCATTATTTTCTTCTTAACCCATTACCAAATGACAAATTTTGGGCTGGTCAAAATTCAAAGACGTTACAGAGGACAATTTCAAGTGTATGAAATTTGAAATTCTTTGGTCTTTTGGCTGTAGAAAACATTGTGGGAAATGAAGAAATTGCTTGTCACAAGCAATTTCTTCATTTTCCACAGTGTTTTCCCAAGCCAAAATATTGTATGGAGTCAAAAAGAGTCATTGTGTGGTAATGGGTTAATATCTAGATGACCTACCACTTTTGGTTGTGTAACATATTTCACATATCTAGCCAACTCTGCCAGGTTCAGTGGTCCTTTATACTGCAGACTCTGTACATGTTTGTCTTCAGTCTTGCATTTTTTTTTTCATGCATAAAGTACTTACAACTTTAGGCTGTGTAACATATTTCACATATCTAGCCAACTCTGCAAGATTAAGTGGTCCCTTATACTGGAGACTCTGTACATGTTTGTCTTCATACCTTGCATTATTTTCTTCAGCATGCATAAAGTATTGTCCACCCAAATTAACCCGGGACAACTTAATTTTCGTGCACAAAGTCCGTTAGTTGAGCGTCTTAACAAAACATTGCCGATGTGGGGTCATTACATATGCAGATGTTCCGGGTTAATCTTGCTGGACAATACTTACCACTTTTGGTTGTGTAACATATTTCACATATCTAGCCAGTTCTGCAAGGTTAAGTGGCCCTTTATACTGCAGACTCTGTACATGTTTGTCTTCAGCCTTCATGTCTTTGGTCCAAACCCACCATAGAGTAGAGGCATCAGAACTAGGTACTGGCTCACTGGAAAAACAGTCATCATTATAGAATTATTGTGTAAAAACGAGCAGTCTTGGTCAAGCATAAAAGAAATTCACAATTTATCACAAAGACATGTATCCAGAATTAATGAAATAACCATAGTGTAGAGGCATCAGAACTTTGGTACAGGCTAACTGCTAATACATATATTGTATACAAATGTGTTGTCTTCGTACAGCATAATTTGAAATCAATTCCTGAACAATGAGGAATTTTAACACATCTAAATGAAAAGGCGTTGAAGGAAAATTCAGCATTTTGTCTGTCCTTATGTTGTCCTCTGTTTCTTTCTTTAAGTATATAGGGGGAAAGCTGATACTTATGAGTAGAATTTCATTCATTTCATTATAAGTTTATAATTTTCTTCCCGATTCAGAAAGTTAAATCTAGAAATCTTGTAGGGGAAGGAACTCAGCATTTGGCAAATTGGCTAATAATACAAAGGTTAAGTCAGGACTTGGCAGATAGACTTATATTACAAAGTTTAACTCTACATTTTATAAATAGGCTAAAAATACAAAGTTTTACTCACTCAAAAACTTTGGTGGCCTTCCTATCTGTACAGATTGCAAACTTGACTTTTCCAGAATAAGCATAGGCAACTTCCATAAATACTCTGTGATCTGAAACATGGTGTCATGAATTACACTTGTTATACATTAATCTAGGCCATTATAAAACAGCAAAATTTATGGGTCATTAAAATTAAAAGCTATTGCAGACAGCAAAATTAAAGTTTACAAAAAGGTGTATACATTACAGAACAGAAGGTATTGTGCAAAAAGGAGAAAATTCTGGTAATCAGCATTTTCTTCTTTTGCCTCAATGTTTTCTCAAGCCTTTTCTATATCAACAGCAACAGCAGGTCTTGTTCGGGAAAGGGTTAAAGTGTTGTCTGAGCATTTGAGCATGTGTTGTTGCTTTTTCCCAAATTCAAAAAGATGCCTTTATGATTTTTATATTGGGCATAGCTATGCCCAATATATTATAACCAGTTTTTCACTCTCGATCCCCCCCAGACATCACTCCAGACATTACATTCTAACTCTGTCCCGCTGAGCTAAGTGTTCAAGCCAAACTACGTTATTTCAAACACCACAGAAGCGTCCTTTATCATTCACTATCTTCAACGTTTTTCATCTCTTTCACTTCTGCGACAAATAAGGAGGGGGTTAATAATTACATTTGATGAAATTTTCGCTTAGATTGAATACCTGTTAGAATTTTCAGCGTTTTTACAATCTTTTTGGTTGAGTAAAGAGCTTGAAAGCAAAATAGTGTAACTCTAAGATGAATTCCATGTAGTTAAAATGTTACTGCTCTGATTTTTTCTACGGTCATTTAGCCTACCAGTGAAAGCACTGGTCAACAGGTGTTTAACTGGGTCATTGGTTGACCTACTACGACTGTGTACCCTTAACCCATTCCCTAGATACAATGTGTGCGCTTTACCCATTCCTATATTCTGACCCCTTTAGGTTCCCATGAAATATATGTGTTTGGAAAACATGGTAGAAAATGAAGAAATGGTTGTGACAAGCAAGTTCTTCATTTCCCACAATATTTTCTTCCTAGAAAGACCAAACAATGTAACGATCTATTTGCTTGAAATCGGCGACTGATAATTGGTCAACCCATTACCAAACGGCAAAAATTTGGACTAGTCCAAATTCAAAGAAGATGCAGACGACAATTTTAAGTGCATGAAATTTAAAATGTTTTGGTCTTTTTGGGAAGAAAACATTGTGGAAAATGAAGAAATTGCTTGTCACAAGCAATTTCTTCATTTTCCACAATGTTTTCCCATGGCATTATCTTGTGAGGAGTCAAAAAGAGTCGTTGTGTGGTAATGGGTTAAGGAATCTGCATTCACTTTATCTTTATTGGTTTTTTTTTTCAATTCTTGTGTTGAAGGCTCTTCCAAACGACAATATCTTAGAGTTTTTCAAATTAGAAAGAGTTGCAGACGACGAAACGGGTGACGATAAAGATGAAATCATGTCATGTACAATGAAGCACAGAAAATATTGGGACAAAGGAGAAAATTCCGGTTATCTTTGTATGTTTCATATTATTTGCTTCATAACAATGTCTTGTTTGGAAAAGGACGAATGGTTAGAGGCTAGCCTATAGAGTTTAGACACTGTGATTTTAAAATATTTTGATCAAAGTAAGATCATCATCTTAAATTTGCCGTTTTCTAGAATTTTAACATTTTAACCTCATATACTGTTCTTAGACTGATCATTTGGACCAATGAACAAGTGCATTCTATTTAATCGAAATATGTTTGCAGATCAGAGATCAGTGAGGCTAAGCCTCTACAATGGGTCCGTACTTGGTATTATTCTGATTAGCTAAGAATAAGAAATAATCCAACATGTTGATTTAATGTAAAATCCGGTAAAGTGTAACATTTTCCTTTTTCCCAAACAGCCTCACATTTTGGATTCACCTCGAGAGTGTACATTCAACTTTTTATTACCTATGCACGTTTGCCTACACATTAATTAACCATTTTCCAAATGATGACGCCTTTTTACTCGCTTCATAGAAAATGCTTAAAAAACATCGAATAGAGAATGGGGCAATTTTGCAAATCAGCATATTGTCCTTTTGTCACAATATCAATTTCTCAGTGATGCCCAATATACAGTGCTGACAGCACTTTGATTACATTAACAATATTAGTGCAGAGAGAAAGAATAATATGTGTACTCATACTGATATTTAAGTCTGCACAGCCAATATACATGCTGTTCTCTTGAACATTCTACATGACCTGTAGAAACTGTAGAAATCTTATAGATTCTTACCAAACTGCACCAAGTTAAGGCCAATCTAGATCCATGTTCCCCTGAATTACCACATGCGGTCTTTTTTCAGGATTTCAATTTAAAATTCACACTTCGTTAATCTTCAATATCTGAATATTTCTAAAAACAAAATTTGATTTCTACATACCAAATGTTCCAATAGCTTTCATGTAACCAAAGATGACATCTTGTTTCTTTTTCTGTCGCCCAAGGAAAGATTCCACTTCCTGTGTTGTTTGGAAAATAGGCACCTCTCTGAGTAGCACTAACCTGAAATAAGATGATGATGTATCAAACTTTACAATGTTTTAACCCATTTCCAAACCAGCACTAGAAAAGACATGGGAAAAAACCGAGACAAAAGAAGAAAATGCTGGAAACCATCATTTTCTCCTTTTCTCTCAATTTTTTCTGAGAATGTGTACACAAATTCTATCTTTATCAACATCCATTTTGTCCTCTGCAGCAGCTTAAAATGGTTACATCATCTTTCGTAAACCAAATATATCCTGTAACAGTGTTCCAAATAAAATTAGACCTCTTGTAGAGGCTTCAAAAGAAAAAAAAAAATATCAAGATATAGTACTGCTTATAGTTACAACCTTTTAAAAATGATTTTACCAAATTTATTGCAAACTTTCTTGCTTAGATGTAACTGGGACACAGTGTTTTTTTCAGTTGTGTCTTTGTTAGTCTTAGTACATGTACCCGGACTTCTTTTGCATAAAAAGTTTAAAATGTAGACATTTTTTATTTGCAGGGTTAGTTAACTAACTTCATTTAAGGACATTTTAACATAACTTCATCATGTGTAAAGCATCTTCAATTCAGTTATCATCCATTTTAAGCAAAGATGTAACAGGACGAGAAAACAACATTAAAATTTTGTTGTCCAGTTACATCTTTGCATCTTATTATAAATCTATCCTGAATGCTGGTCACAATTTCGAAGAAAAGCATTAAAAAGGGAGGGTTTGGCTGATTTGAAACTGCTTCCATTTCAGTGCTATTACCATAGCCCATTCGTACACGATTTATTGATAAAAAATATTTCATACATAGTGTGGCTCAAGGGTGGGGTATTCAATGTCGTATTGTGGCCAGAACTCGCCGCGAAATGGCATCTTTCTCCGCATCAATTACAAGCACAGAGGTGCAATGTGTAATTCATCGGTACATTCGCATGCTTTTGCTGCACTGAATTAAACAACCGGACATTTTTTCTTCATCCACGACGCAACATTTGAAAAACTTACAACTGCTTCTTCTCCCCAGCTTGTGTGTCCGCCATGCTCGTTGTTTCTAGCTGCTTACAACGGGTAAAACAGTAGTTTGGCGCCAATGAACAAAATCACGCGATCTTTTCGGCGATAATTCGCACTGTAAGGTTACAAAATCGATTTTTTCAAAAATTTGCGACGTAACATACTGGACAACAATTATACCCAATCGATTGTGATTTGCTCTTTATTTGTTTTGTTCAACGTTGTAAGCATATCGATTCGCCACCGGCACGTTTCGTACACGTTTATCTCTATTGGAAATGGTTAAATACTTAATGTTCTCAATATTATTGGGGTTTGGTACTCAAAACCACGACGTAACTTCTTGGACGCGAAAAATTACGTCACCAATTTAATTTTGGAATTTGATTTTATTTCTAATGCCATTAATAAATGGCTATTTTATAAGTTGCAGTTTGAAAGAGTGAGCTTTTGAAAAAACTATAAAAGCTGGATGCATTTCCTAAGGCTTCATATTCAGTTTGCGCCAGCAAAAATTTCAACCCTCTTACTTAAGCGGTCCATTAAAATGTAAAAAAATCACCACTTTTATGACCTTTTTCCCTGTTAAAGGCATGTACTAAACACAAGTTTTTAAGATATATTATTAGAAAAGGTATTATTCTGTCTATTCCAATTAAGTTTTGTTGTGTATGACACACTAGAGAAAAGATATTTTTACATTTGTAGAATTATTGGTGATGTAACCAAAACGGGCTGGACAAAAAAAACGTGCTCATTTAGGAAAGGGTGAAAAAATCCTTATTTAGTGGCCAAGAAATGACTATACTTCTTGTGTTGTTTGGAAGATAGGAATCTCTTTGAATAACAAATTTGAAAGAAGATGAGGTTTTATCATATTTCAAAATGCTATCAACCCATTACCAGATGGCAAAATTCTATACTGGTCCAAATTCAAATATGTTGCAGACCACAACATCATGGGGATAAAATTTTACATTCTTGTCAATCTCGGTAGAGAACATTGTAGAAAATTAAGAAATTGTTTGTCACAAAAAAATCTAAATTTTCTACAATGTTTTCACGAGCCTTAATATTGTATAGGTATCAAAAAGTGTCATTATGTTAAAGTGGGTTAAAGACTTCTGTGAGACAATTCTAATGAGTATCATCAACATAGGGTTTCATGAACAATAAATAAAATATTGCATTTGAAAAATCATACTCACTGTAACAAGTTGGACATGATAGAATTCACATCAAACATGGTCTCTAGTTCCAACTGTAATAGTGGATTGCCTGCCCTGTAAAACAAATTTAATTGAGCAGGAATCTGGAAAAACGTCCCTGATAGCATTTGAGACAGTCATGTTTCAATATTAGTCTGTGCCTATGTGCAGTCTGACATGGATCCAAGGGGTTTCAATAATTTTTTGGCCACCTGGGCCAGAAGCTAAAGTAGGCGGAGGATTTTCTATGTATTCCCTAATAATCCCATACAAAAAAATTTAAAAGTAGCAGGGGATTGTATTCAAATTCAGTCAAATTGGAGGGAGAAATCCCCGCCCCATCTCTTAATGAAACCCCTGGATCCATGTTACTATCCTATAGTTGCTACAAACCATGATGGAGCAATTAGAGGACAACATGATCAGCCTGCATATACACACAGTCTGAACTGGAACCTTATTGGGCTCGAAAGCCTTATGGGACCTTGTTCCAGATCCTGGCTCAATTATGAAATAATTTATTTTAAGCTGTAATAATGGACTTCCTCCCCTGAATAACAAAATAAATGGTGAAACATTTGTGATGATTACACAGCGAGGAATTTCGAAAATCTTTCGTATTTCTATCAATGAGTGACCGATTAAAAAACAGTTTCAAGCAGAGACGGTGGAAGGCGTTTCTGATTTGCTGGATGTTTTTTGTTTTTTTCAAAACAGCACCTCTGCACCTGGTAAAAAAGTTATTGCTGACCAACTGAAACTTTAATAGATATCAGTAATGAGTTGCTTTTTAAAAGATCAAACACACCCAGCAAATCCCTGGTGTTTTTCCACCTTCTCTGTTTCAGTCCTTTTTCATATTGATTGCCTAGTCCTATATACCTTTTTTCCATTACCTTTTCATTTTTGACTAATTTGTTTTATTAATACTGTCATCTAGTTATGATTTAAGGGCAAACACATTCTATTACCTGTACGTAAAAACACTTCTCTCAGCCTTCTGTGTGTCACATTCACCAACATTCTTGTTCTCTACCAGTGTACAATCAACCTGAGAAATAAATCAGCCAGCATTTAATCATTTCCAAAATGACAATATTTAAGACTGCTCAGATATGAAAGCATCTGCAGATGACAAAAATGGGAATAACTATATATAGAATTTGTGTACATAATAGCACAGAAAATACCAAGGCAAATGGGGAACATGCTGTTTATTGGCATTTTCTTCCTTTGCCTCAATGTTTTCTACAAATAAACTGTATTCTAATTATCAGGGAGGTCAGAACCAGTTCTTGTATGGGAAAGGGCTACAAAGGGCCCTTATAGCATTTAAGACTACCATGTTTTCAGATTAGCATAAAATGTTGGTCTAATGCATTTTTATGTCCAAGTTTTCTAAATTATTATTTTTCAAAATCATCCTTAGATACATAAACATCTATTGGAAATGTCAATATAATACATACCATTCGTATCCTGAAATTGAAGAGCTCCAAGAATTCTACAGACGTGTCTAGCTCCTTCAACAAGAGCCGTCACAGACTGATTATGCTCCCCGAATAAGTGTTTGTCACAAAATAAAAACTATCATACATTAAGCCCCCTTTTCCCATGACAGCTTTTTTGTACAAACATTATTTATAGAATATGGTCTAGAACATCTTATTTATTACATGAGCACAAAATTTAATTAAATTCTGCCCATTAGATGAAGAGAAATTAAAGAGAAAAACTAATTTTTACACTAAGGCCCCTTTTTCCATGACACAGCCTTAAATTTACAAACGGAGAAAAAACTTCCTAGGTATTGACCAAGGGAGTTCACATGTGAAGTTTCATTGAATTTGGTCCAAGGGTTGCTGAGATATGGCTGTGGACGGATGGACGGACACACGCACGGACCGACGGACAGCATGGCGACTATATGCTACCCCGAAATTTTTTCGGGGAGCATAAAAATATAGCACAGAAAATATTGAGCCAAAAGGATAAAATGCTGGTCATCAACATTTTCTTCTTTTTTTTCTCAATATTTTCCTAGACCATGTCTTCTATCAAAATCAACTGATACAGTATAATATGCCCACATTGTACAGTTCGAGGAATTCTAAGGACTTGTTTAGCTCCTTCAGAAAAATAGCACAGAAAATATTGAGGCAAAAGGAGAAAATGCTGATCATCAGCATTTCCTTCTTTTGCCTCAATATTTTCCTAGACCTATTCAATTAAAAACATCAATTAATACATACCATTGGTATCCTGACATTGTACAGTTCAAGAAGTCTACTGACTTGTTTAGCTCCTTCAAAAATATGGCACAGAAAATATTGAGGCAAAAGGAGGAAATGCTGGTCATGAAGCCTCCTCTATTGGAAAGGTCAGTACAGAAAATATCGAAGCAAAAGGAGAAAATGTTGGTTATCAGCATTTTCTTCCTTTGCCTCGATATTTTAACCCAAAACTTTTCTATCAAGAATGTTAAATGATACATACCATTCGTATCCTGACATTGTAGAGTTCGAGGAATTCTACTGACTTGTCTAGCTCCTTCAAAAATATCTTGTATCGGTTCTTGAATTCTGAAAATAGACAAGAAAAATATTTTGAATGACCCGAATGAGTTATTTACCATACTTACTTAACCCTTTTCCAAACAGCAAAATCTTGGGTATGGAGTTTTACGTCCCACTAAACAGCTAAGGTCATAATGGAGACGGGACCTCGGTTTAAAGACTCATCCGAAAGACTGGAGAAGCGGGGTATCAAACCAGCGATCCCTGTGTTTCAAGTCCAGCTTGTTACCACTGCACCACATCAGCCCCGCAAAATCTTGGGGTTTTCCTATTTGAAATATGCTGCAGATGATAAATTGGATGTTGATTAAGAAAGAATATGTGCGCATAATAAAGCAAGAAATATATTGAGGCAAAAGGAGAAACTGCTGGTTATCAGCAGTTTCTTCTTTTGGCTCTATGTTTCCCCAAGCCAATTCTATTAGGGACGTCAAAACAAGGTCTTGTAACTGTTAAACCTTTCCGAAACGTCAAAAATTGGACTGTTCCAATATGACATCTGTTGCAGACCACAAAGTTTGTATCAATAAAGATGGGAATGGTATACAATATGTCACAGAAAACTCACTATCAGAATTTTCTTCTTTTTGCCATTAATGTTTTTTTTCAAACCTTTCTATGAAGGGACGTCATAATATGTTTTGTTTCCGTAAATTATAACCCTTTCCTGTAAAAGCCCTAGTTTTCGTGTACCTTCTAAATAAAGCTTTTGAAAATCATAAGGTTAAAGAAACAATTAGTGGAGCTACAAATGTGAAGCATTTTCTTTTTCTCTGTCAAGATTTATAGGCCTATAAATTCAGAATTCCATCTGTATAACAGAAATATTTTGCCATCTATGCCATCATTCTATTTGGATCTGCCAAAATTTTGTTCTTTTGTAAAGTAGAAGTGTTGGAAGAAATATACCTGTGCATAAGCATAGAATAAAACATTAAGAGAAGAGAAGAAAATGGTAGTCTTTATTATCATTTTGTGTGTGAAGGACTTGGATACAACAAAATAAAAGTTTAAATATTGAACTCAGAAAGGATAAACCATTTTCATTTTGGGGTCAATTATCTGTATGTAGGCCCTATCATAGGTAATCCATTTTTCCATTTATTGAATATTTGATATACGCCTCCTGGCCTTAACAAAATTATTAGTACAATGAACAATATACATATACATAATCCTTTCCCCAACAATGTTTATTTTTATTCCTGTTCTAAAAAACATATACATTAACCCTTTCCCAAACAAGACCTGGTTTTGATGTCCCAAATAGAGGAAGCTTGGCAAAACATTGAGACAAAAGAAGAAACTACTGATGATCAGCAGTTTCTCCTTTTGCCTCAATGTTCTCTGTGCCATATTGCACACAAACCCTTTACTTTTTAACATGAATTTTGTTGTCTGGAGCGGCTTTCCAATTAGATCACCGAAGATTTTGTCGTTTGGGAAAGGGTTAATTGAAAAGAATGCAAGATTTATGAACTTCATTTTTCACTTTTTCCAAGCTTGACATCTCTATAAGATGAGTTTCCTGTTACTACTGATGAAAATATCATCATCAGGAAAATATTTGTGTACTAAATGATCATTATCTACCATTTTTATTTAACCCATTACCAGACGACAAAAGTTTAAGGCTGTCCAATTTCAAAGCTGCTGCAGACGACAAAATAAATGATCACAAAATGCCAAAATGTTGGTGTTATAGCCTAGAAAATATTTAGGCAAAAGGAGAAACTGCTGGTAATCAGCAGTTTCTTCTTTTGTCTCAATGTTTTCCCAGGCCAATTCTTATAGGGACGTCAAAACCAGGTCTTGTTTGGGAAAGGGTTAATAATTGTAAATAAAAAGTAAAACAAAGGGTAAATATTTATAATCTTAAAATAAAATTGGTGTAATTATTATATTAATGAAATATGATCAGCAAAGAATGTATTTTTGATATAAAATGAATTTGGAAAATTTGAAATAAATATTCAAAATTGAAAAATAAATATTTAGATAAAAAATGAATTAAAACAATTGATAGGTTAACAAAAGACTAGAGGACATCTGCCAATCAAGGCAGTGATAGTCTTGATCTAATTAACTCAATTAATGTTTTTCACACCTATCTGATGGTTTAACTGTGTATCAAGCCTAGCTTGGCTGGTGACAATGTTTGGGCATATGTTCCTCTAATTTCATAGATAAAGTATATAATCCAGAATGTTTTAATTCATTTCACTATCATCAACAATCATCAACTGATGGAGACTTAAAGAAGGAAATCAGGTAAGACATCTGAACACTTATCATTGTTATAATACATTCTAAACTATATTTAGGTAAAGTAAAAACTATCAGTTCTCTTAATGTTTGTGTCTACTATTTGAGATTGGAAATAAATTTGTACAGGATTTATATATTAATATTCATGATTTGTAAATCTAAATTTAATCATTTAACATTTTCCAAAACAGCAAATTTATAGGGTGGTCTACTTCAACTTTCATAGATAGAAAAAAGTTTGGATTTGCAAACGATAGATATAATAATAAATATTGTTGTGAAAAAGTAGAAAATGTTAATTTTTAATATCTTATTGAATTTTCTCTTAGAAAATGGTCTTGTTGGGAAAACCTAAAAAAACAATAAAAAATACTAAATATACTACAGATACGAGGGATGATCTTAAAGTAATGTCACTTTTGAATCAAACTATAACCTAGTACATACTGGATGCTGGTGTATTTGTCTACTAGCACTAGTCTGTGCTGGGATATAGGGGTATAAATCAACATTATACAACAAGGTGACAGATATTTACAGGATATATAACAGATACTATAACCTAGTACATACTGGATGCTGGTGTAATTGTCTACTAGCACTAGTCTGTGCTGGGATATAGGGGTATAAATCAACATTATACAACAAGATGACAGATATTTACAGGATATATAACAGATACTATAACCTAGTACATACTGGATGCTGGTGTATTTGTCTACTAGCACTAGTCTGTGCTGGGATATAGGGGTATAAATCAACATTATACAACAATATGACAGATATTTACAGGATATATAACAGATACTATAACCTAGTACATACTGGATGCTGGTGTATTTGTCTACTAGCACTAGTCTGCTGGGATGTAGAGGTATAAATCAACATTATACAAGATGACAGATATTTACAGGATATATAACAGATACTATAACCTAGTACATACTGGATGCTGGTGTATTTGTCTACTAGCACTAGTCTGTGCTGGGATATAGGGGTATAAATCAACATTATACAACAAGATGACAGATATTTACAGGCTATATAACATATACTATAACCTAGTACATACTGGATGCTGGTGTATTTGTCTACTAGCACTAGTCTGTGCTGGGATATAGAGGTATAAATCAACATTATACAACAAGATGACAGATATTTACAGAATATATAACAGATACTATAACCTAGTACATACTGGATGCTGGTGTATGTGTCTACTAGCACTAGTCTGTGCTGGGATATAGAGGGATAAATCAACATTATACAACAAGATGACAGATATTTACAGGATATATAACAGATACTATAACCTAGTACATACTGGATGCTGGTGTATGTGTCTACTAGCACTAGTCTGTGCTGGGATATAGAGGTATAAATCAACATTATACAACAAGATGACAGATATTTACAGGCTATATAACAGATACTATAACCTAGTACATACTGGATGCTGGTGTATTTGTCTACTAGCACTAGTCTGTGCTGGGATATAGGGGTATAAATCAACATTATACAACAAGATGATAGATATTTACAGGATATATATAGCATACTATAAGGTTGTACATACTGGATGCTGGTGTATTTGTCTACTAGCACTAGTCTGTGCTGGGATATAGGGGTATAAATCAACATTATACAACAATATGACAGATATTTACAGGATATATAACAGATACTATAACCTAGTACATACTGGATGCTGGTGTATTTGTCTACTAGCACTAGTCTGTGCTGGGATATAGGGGTATAAATCAACATTATACAACAAGATGACAGATATTTACAGGATATATAACAGATACTATAACCTAGTACAAACTGGATGCTGGTGTATTTGTCTACTAGCACTAGTCTGTGCTGGGATATAGGGGTATAAATCAACATTATACAAGATGACAGATATTTACAGGATATATAACAGATACTATAACCTAGTACATACTGGATGCTGGTGTATTTGTCTACAAGCACTAGTCTGTGCTGGGATATAGGGGTATAAATCAACATTATACAAGATGACAGATATTTACAGGATATATAACAGATACTATAACCTAGTACATACTGGATGCTGGTGTATTTGTCTACTAGCACTAGTCTGTGCTGGGATATAGAGGTATAAATCAACATTATACAACAAGATGACAGATATTTACAGGATATATAACAGATACTATAACCTAGTACATACTGGATGCTGGTGTATTTGTCTACTAGCACTAGTTTGTGCTGGGATATAGAGGTATAAATCAACATTATACAACAAGATGACAGATATTTACAGGCTATATAACAGATACTATAACCTAGTACATACTGGATGCTGGTGTATTTGTCTACTAACACTAGTTTGTGCTGGGATATAGAGGTATAAATCAACATTATACAACAAGATGACAGATATTTACAGGATATATAACAGATACTATAACCTAGTACATACTGGATGCTGGTGTATGTGTCTACTAGCACTAGTTTGTGCTGGGATATAGAGGTATAAATCAACATTATACAACAAGATGACAGATATTTACAGGATATATAACAGATACTATAACCTAGTACATACTGGATGCTGGTGTATTTGTCTACTAGCACTAGTCTGTGCTGGGATATAGGGGTATAAATCAACATTATACAACAAGATGACAGATATTTACAGGCTATATAACAGATACTATAACCTAGTACATACTGGATGCTGGTGTATTTGTCTACTAGCACTAGTCTGTGCTGGGATATAGGGGTATAAATCAACATTATACAACAAGATGACAGATATTTACAGGATATATAACAGATACTATAACCTAGTACATACTGGATGCTGGTGTATTTGTCTACTAGCACTAGTCTGCTGGGATATAGGGGTATAAATCAACATTATACAAGATGAGAGATATTTACAGGATATATAACAGATACTATGACCTAGTACATACTGGATGCTGGTGTATTTGTCTACTAGCACTAGTCTGTGCTGGGATATAGAGGTATAAATCAACATTATACAACAAGATGACAGATATTTACAGGATATATAACAGATACTATAACCTAGTACATACTGGATGCTGGTGTATTTGTCTACTAGCACTAGTCTGTGCTGGGATATAGAGGTATAAATCAACATTATACAACAAGATGACAGATATTTACAGGATATATGACAGATACTATAACCTAGTACATACTGGATGCTGGTGTATTTGTCTACTAGCACTAGTCTGTGCTGGGATATAGGGGTATAAATCAACATTATACCACAAGATGACAGATATTTACAGGATATATAACAGATACTATAACCTAGTACATACTGGATGCTGGTGTATATGTCTACTAGCACTAGTCTGTGCTGGGGTATAGGAGTATAAATCAAAATTATACAACAAGATGACAGATATTTACAGGATATATAAGAGATACTATAACCTAGTACATACTGGATGCTGGTGTATGTGTCTACTAGCACTAGTTTGTGCTGGGATATAGAGGTATAAATCAACATTATACAACAAGATGACAGATATTTACAGGATATATAACATATACTATAACCTAGTACATACTGGATGCTGGTGTATTTGTCTACTAGCACTAGTCTGTGCTGGGATATAGGGGTATAAATCAACATTATACAACAAGATGACAGATATTTACAGGATATATAACAGATACTATAACCTAGTACATACTGGATGCTGGTGTATTTGTCTACTAGCACTAGTCTGTGCTGGGATATAGGGGTATAAATCAACATTATACAAGATGACAGATATTTACAGGATATATAGCAGATACTATAACCTAGTTCATACTGGATGCTGGTGTATTTGTCTACTAGCACTAGTCTGTGCTGGGATATAGAGGTATAAATCAACATTATACAACAAGATGACAGATATTTACAGGATATATAACAGATACTATAACCTAGTACATACTGGATGCTGGTGTATTTGTCTACTAGCACTAGTCTGTGCTGGGATATAGGGGTATAAATCAACATTATACAACAAGATGACAGATATTTACAGGATATATAACAGATACTATAACCTAGTACATACTGGATGCTGGTGTATTTGTCTACTAGCACTAGTCTGTGCTGGGATATAGAGGTATAAATCAACATTATACAACAATATGACAGATATTTACAGGATATATAACATATACTATAACCTAGTACATACTGGATGCTGGTGTATGTGTCTACTAGCACTAGTCTGTGCTGGGATATAGGGGTATAAATCAACATTATACAACAAGATGACAGATATTTACAGGATATATAACAGATGCTATAACCTAGTACATACTGGATGCTGGTGTATGTGTCTACTAGCACTAGTTTGTGCTGGGATATAGGGGTGTGAATCAACATTATACAACAAGATGACAGATATTTACAGGATATATAACAGATGCTATAACCTAGTACATACTGGATGCTGGTGTATTTGTCTACTAGCACTAGTCTGTGCTGGGATATAGAGGTATAAATCAACATTATACAACAAGATGACAGATATTTACAGGATATATAACAGATACTATAACCTAGTACATACTGGATGCTGGTGTATGTGTCTACTAGCACTAGTCTGTGCTGGAATATAGAGGTATAAATCAACATTATACTACCAGATGATAGATATTTACAGGATATATAACAGATACTATAACCTAGTACATACTGGATGCTGGTGTATTTGTCTACTAGCACTAGTTTGTGCTGGGATATAGAGGTATAAATCAACATTATACAACATGATGACAGATATCTACAGGATATATAACAGATACTATAACCTAGTACATACTGGATGCTGGTGTATTTGTCTACTAGCACTAGTCTGTGCTGGGATATAGAGGTATAAATCAACATTATACAACAAGATGATAGATATTTACAGGATATATAACTTAAACAGATACTATAACCTAGTACATACTGGATGCTGGTGTATGTGTCTACTAGCACTAGTCTGTCCTGGGATATAGGGGTATAAATCAACATTATACAACAAGATGACAGATATTTACAGGATATATAACAGATACTATAACTTAGTACATACTGGATGCTGGTGTATTTGTCTACTAGCACTAGTCTGTCCTGGGATATAGGGGTATAAATCAACATTATACAACAAGATAACAGATATTTACAGGATATATAACAGATACTATAACCTAGTACATACTGGATGCTGGTGTATGTGTCTACTAGCACTAGTCTGTGCTGGGATATAGAGGTATAAATCAACATTATACAACAAGATGACAGATATTTACAGGATATATAACAGATACTATAACCTAGTACATACTGGATGCCGGTGTATTTGTCTACTAGCACTAGTCTGTGCTGGGATATAGAGGTATAAATCAACATTATACAACAAGGTGACAGATATTTACAGGATATATAACAGATACTATAACCTAGTACATACTGGATGCTGGTGTATATGTCTACTAGCACTAGTCTGTGCTGGGATATAGAGGTATAAATCAATATTATACAACAAGATGACAAATATTTACAGGATATATAACAGATACTATAACCTAGTACATACTGGATGCTGGTGTATTTGTCTACTAGCACTAGTCTTCTGGGATGTAGAGGTATAAATCAACATTATACAACAAGATGACAGATATTTACAGGATATATAATAGATACTATAACCTAGTACATACTGGATGCTGGTGTATTTGTCTACTAGCACTAGTCTTCTGGGATGTAGAGGTATAAATCAACATTATACAACAAGATGACAGATATTTACAGGCTATATAACAGATACTATAACCTAGTACATACTGGATGCTGGTGTATTTGTCTACTAGCACTAGTCTGTGCTGGGATATAGAGGTATAAATCAACATTATACAACAAGATGACAAATATTTACAGGATATATAACAGATACTATAACCTAGTACATACTGGATGCTGGTGTATTTGTCTACTAGCACTAGTCTGTGCTGGGATATAGAGGTATAAATCAATATTATACAACAAGATGACAGATATTTACAGGATATATAACAGATACTATAACCTAGTACATACTGGATGCTGGTGTATTTGTCTACTAGCACTAGTCTGTGCTGGGATATAGAGGTATAAATCAACATTATACACCAAGATGACAGATATTTACAGGATATATAACATATACTATAACCTAGTACATACTGGATGCTGGTGTATATGTCTACTAGCACTAGTCTGTGCTGGGATATATGGGTGTAAATCAACATTATACAACAAGATGACAGATATTTACAGGCTATATAACAGATACTATAACCTAGTACTTACTGGATGCTGGTGTATTTGTCTACTAGCACTAGTCTGTGCTGGGATATAGAGGTATAAATCAACATTATACAACAAGATGACAGATATTTACAGGATATATAACAGATACTATAACCTAGTACATACTGGATGCTGGTGTATTTGTTTACTAGCACTAGTCTGTGCTGGGATATAGGGGTATAAATCAACATTATACAACAAGATGACAGATATTTACAGGCTATATAACAGATACTATAACCTAGTACATACTAGATGCTGGTGTATATGTCTACTACACTAGTCTGTGCTGGGATATAAGGGTATAAATCAACATTATACAACAAGATGACAGATATTTACAGGATATATAACAGATACTATAACCTAGTACATACTGGATGCTGGTGTATTTGTCTACTAGCACTAGTCTGTGCTGGGATATAGAGGTATAAATCAACATTATACAACAAGATGACAGATATTTACAGGATATATAACAGATACTATAACCTAGTACATACTGGATGCTGGTGTATATGTCTACTAGCACTAGTCTGTGCTGGGATATAGAGGTATAAATCAACATTATACAACAAGATGACAAATATTTACAGGATATATAACAGATACTATAACCTAGTACATACTGGATGCTGGTGTATATGTCTACTAGCACTAGTCTGTGCTGGGATATAGAGGTATAAATCAATATTATACAACAAGATGACAGATATTTACAGGATATATAACAGATACTATAACCTAGTACATACTGGATGCTGGTGTATTTGTCTACTAGCACTAGTCTGTGCTGGGATATAGAGGTATAAATCAACATTATACAACAAGATGACAGATATTTACAGGATATATAACAGATACTATAACCTAGTACATACTGGATGCTGGTGTATTTGTCTACTAGCACTAGTCTGTGCTGGGATATAAATCAACATTATACAACAAGATGACAGATATTTACAGGATATATAACTTATACTATAACCTAGTACATACTGGATGCTGGTGTATTTGTCTACTAGCACTAGTCTGTGCTGGGATATAGGGGTATAAATCAACATTATACAACAAGATGATAGATATTTACAGGATATATTACAGATACTATAACCTAGTACATACTGGATGCTGGTGTATGTGTCTACTAGCACTAGTCTGTGCTGGGATATAGAGGTATAAATCAACATTATATAACAAGATGACAGATATTTACAGGATATATAACAGATACTATAACCTAGTACATACTGGATGCTGGTGTATTTGTCTACTAGCACTAGTCTGTGCTGGGATATAGAGGTATAAATCAACATTATACAACAAGGTGACAGATATTTACAGGATATATAACAGATACTATAACCTAGTACATACTGGATGCTGGTGTATTTGTCTACTAGCACTAGTCCGTGCTGGGATATAGAGGTATAAATCAACATTATACAACAAGATGACAGATATTTACAGGATATATAACAGATACTATAACCTAGTACATACTGGATGCTGGTGTAATTGTCTACTAGCACTAGTCTGTGCTGGGATATAGAGGTATAAATCAACATTATACAACAAGATGACAGACATTTACAGGATATATAACAGATACTATAACCTAGTACATACCGGATGCTGGTGTATTTGTCTACTAGCACTAGTCTGCTGGGATGTAGAGGTATAAATCAACATTATACAAGATGACAGATATTTACAGGATATATAACAGATACTATAACCTAGTACATACTGGATGCTGGTGTATGTGTCTACTAGCACTAGTCTGTGCTGGGATATAGGGGTATAAATCAACATTATACAACAAGATGACAGATATTTACAGGATATATAACAGATACTATAACCTAGTACATACTGGATGCTGGTGTATGTGTCTACTAGCACTAGTTTGTGCTGGGATATAGAGGTATAAATCAACATTATACAACAAGATGACAGATATTTACAGGATATATAACAGATACTATAACCTAGTACATACCGGATGCTGGTGTATTTGTCAATTAGCACTAGTCTGTGCTGGGATATAGAGGTATAAATCAACATTATACAACAAGATGACAGATATTTACAGGATATATAAGAGATACTATAACCTAGTACATACTGGATGCTGGTGTATTTGTCTACTAGCACTAGTCTGTGCTGGGATATAGAGGTATAAATCAACATTATACAACAAGATGACAGATATTTACAGGATATATAACAGATACTATAACCTAGTACATACTGGATGCTGGTGTATTTGTCTACTAGCACTAGTCTGTGCTGGGATATAGAGGTATAAATCAACATTATACAACAAGATGACAGATGTTTACAGGATATATAACAGATACTATAACCTAGTACATACTGGATGCTGGTGTATTTGTCTACTAGCACTAGTCTGTGCTGGGATATAGAGGTATAAATCAACATTATACAACAAGATGACAGATATTTACAGGATATATAACAGATACTATAACCTAGTACATACTGGATGCTGGTGTATTTGTCTACTAGCACTAGACTGTGCTGGGATATAGAGGTATAAATCAACATTATACAACAAGATGATAGATATTTACAGGATATATAACAGATACTATAACCTAGTACATACTGGATGCTGGTGTATTTGTCTACTAGCACTAGTCTGTGCTGGGATATAGAGGTATAAATCAACATTATACAACAAGATGACAGATATTTACAGGATATATAACAGATACTATAACCTAGTACATACTGGATGCTGGTGTATTTGTCTACTAGCACTAGTCTGTGCTGGGATATAGAGGTATAAATCAACATTATACAACAAGATATTTACAGGATATATAACAGATACTATAACCTAGTACATACTGGATGCTGGTGTATTTGTCTACTAGCACTAGTCTGTGCTGGGATATAGGGGTATAAATCAACATTATACAACAAGATGACAGATATTTACAGGATATATAACAGATACTATAACCTAGTACATACTGGATGCTGGTGTATTTGTCTACTAGCACTAGTCTGTGCTGGGATATAGAGGTATAAATCAACATTATACAACAAGATGACAGATATTTACAGGATATATAACAGATACTATAACCTAGTACATACTGGATGCTGGTGTATTTGTCTACTAGCACTAGTCTGTGCAGGGATATAGAGGTATAAATCAACATTATACAACAAGATGACAGATATTTACAGGATATATAACAGATACTATAACCTAGTACATACTGGATGCTGGTGTATTTGTCTACAAGCACTAGTCTGTGCTGGGATATAGGGGTATAAATCAATATTATACAACAAGATGACAAATATTTACAGGATACAAAAGTTTTATTTTCTACAATTTTTATTAGAATTTCCTCCTTTTTCTGATATTTGCAGGTAATCAAAGAACATATTATCCCATTACCACACACTGACTCTTTTTGGCTCCTGAAAAGACCAAGTCTTTGGAAAACATTGTGGAAAATGAAGAAATTGCTTGTGAAAAGCAATTTCTCCATTTCCCACAATGTTTTCTACCACAAAAGACCAAAAAATACTAAATTTCATTCACTTTAAATTGTTGTCTGCAACATTTTTTAATTATTGACAAGTCTAAAATTTGGCTGTTTTGGAAAGGGTTAAGTGTTCTTACCTGCTTTGTAATAGTAAATGACTCTAACATGAGGTTCCTTCTTGAAGTCTTCAACAGCTTTCTTCCCAACTAGAGTATTGATATGGTTGAAGGTTGGTTTTACAGTTTCTCCAGCCATGACATGTACAAGTATGGAGCACAGTCCACAAAGGGTGAGGATACCAGTCTCCATTCTCATCTCTGAAAATATAATGATTATGTGTATAAAACAAGAAATTTAAAGTATGAATAATATGCTTAAGCACTTTACCAAACGGCAAAATTTAAGACTGCTCAAAATTCAAAGATGTTGCTGCCGAAATTTATAATTAATGACATACATGTATATAATTTTTGGGTAAAAAACATTGTGGGAAATGAAGAAATTGCTTGTCACAAACAATCTATTAATTTTCCACAATGTTTTTCAAAGCCAATTTCTTGTGGGGAGTCAAAAAAGTCAATGTGTGGTAATGGGTTATCCCTTTCCAAAATGGAGAAATTCTGGGGTGGTCTTTTAGGAAGCTTATGCAGACAAAAAAAAAAACAGATGGTAAAGATAGAATTTAAGCATGGTATAGTGGCAGCTCAGAAAATATTGAGATAAATGAGAGAATGCTGATTTATTAGCATTTTCTTATTTTGCCTTGATATTTTTCCAAGCCTTTATAATAAAGGATGTCAAGACCAGGCCCCGGTTTCTCGAAAAAACTTAAGTATATTCTCATGAGAACATGCTCAACTTCAAAGGGATACTCTCCAACGTTGAAGGATATTCGATTGAAGTTCACATGGATTTCGTGCAATTTGAGCACGGTGCTCAGATTTGAGCATGGGAACATACTTAAGTTTTTTCGAGAAACCGGGGCCAGGTGTTGTTTGGGAAAGGGAGGGTTAAAAGACTTGTTTTAAGGAGTAAAGATATTATATGTTAAGAGGGCAGCAAGCCAAAGAAAAGAAGAAAATGTTGTTCATCATTTTTTTTCTAAATAGATCTACTCTCGAAAAATTTCTCAACCATAATCTAGAGAAAGGGTTAGGACCCTGAAACAAAAAGGGTCTCTGTTATAAAAAAGCTTGAGTTTCTACATAAATGATGATAGTCATGATAATTTCAAGTAAGGAAGGAAATTTGAAATACTTTTGATGTCAGGGAGATAATCAGATCAATCAGTTTACATCATAAAACTTTTAACTCTTCATCTTTTCACTTTTTATAACTTCTTTGATGTCTGAAACTTAATAAAATTAAATGATAAAATTTTACAAAACTTGTTCAAGTGAAAATGGAAAATATTTAGATCCTTTTCCCGAACAAGCCCCTTTAAAGGATGTCCCTAATAGGAAAAGCTTTGGAAAAAATTGAGGCAAAGGAAGAAAATGATGATAGCCAGCATTTTCTTCTTTTGTCTGTATAGGTTATAATTATGCCACATGTTGTATGCAGATCAAGTCTTAATCAACATCCACTTTGTCATCTGCAGCATCTCCCAAATTTTTATCATTTGGGAAAGGTTTAGTTCTAACAATTATTTATTCCTAAATGGAAGGTCATTAATTTCAAGCAAAGTTGACTTACACTTTCATATACAAGCCTTTGTTTGATGTCTCCAAAGGCTCGGATAAATGTAAGGGCAAGAAAAACAAAATACATTTTCTCCTTTTGTCTCTCTATTTTCTGTGATATACCATACACAAAATTGGATTCCTAAACATCCATATATTTCTTTGTCTGCGATAGCTTTTGGAATTGGAACAGTCAACTTGCTCACTGTATGGGAAAGGATTAATTAATATTGGTTTAACCCTTTCCCAAACGGCAAAAAATTAGACTGTTCTGATTTTACAGCTGCTGTATAGATGAGAAAAAGGCTATAAATAAGAGTATGATTTGTGTAGACCCCCCTCCCTCCTCGAAAATATTGAGACAAAAGGAGAAAATGCTGATCATCAGCATTTTCTTCTTTTGTCTCAATTTTTTCATCAGCCTTCTCTATAAGGGACGTCAAAACCAGGTCCTGTTGGGGAAAGGGTTTATATTGCATGAGCACTATTAGTTCTGAAATAAGATAGTTCATACCCTTTCCAAATTTGAAAACAGGTTTTCATGTCCATGAAGGAGTGTGTCAAAAACATTGAAGGAAAAGAAAAAGTGCTGTTTGATATATAAGCATTTTCTACTTTTCCACCAATATTTTTGTGCTATAATGTACACACATTGAGTATTCATCACATCCATATTGTGTGCAGCAATTTTCAAATTGGAGATGACATATTTTTGCCTTTTGGGAAAGAGTTAAAATTGCATTACCTAGCAACCAGAATGAAACAGGAGGATTGAATTTGATATAGGACTAGTCTAAACAGGGTTGGAAACTAATGGTTGCCCGCTTAACCCTTTCCCAAACAACAAAATTTTAGGGTATTTCTATTTGAAAGTTGCTATAGACGACAATATGAAAGTTGATTGAGAAGTATTTGTGTACAATATAGCTAGGAAAGTATTGAGGCAAAATGAGAAAATGCTGATTATCAGCATTTTCTTCTTTTGCCTCAATGTTTTCCCAAGCATTTTCTATCAGGGACTTAAAAACCAGGCCCCGGTTTCTCGAAAAAACTTAAGTATGTCCTCATGCTCAAATCTGAGCATCGTGCTCAAATCGCACGAAATTCATGTGAACTTCAATTGAATACCAATCAACGTTGATTGGTATTGAATAGAAGTTGAGCATGAACTCATGAGAATATACTTAAGTTTTTTCGAGAAACCGGGGCCAGGTCTTGTTTGGGAAAGGGTTAAAGGCCACTTTTGTGACGGGGAACCACATTTCAGATGCTGGTTGCCCGTCTGGGCAACAACTAATGGTTGCCCGCTCACCCAAGGCCACCAGATCTTATGGGTCATTGGAGGAAAATATAACATAATAGTTTCATGCCTGGAAAGTCTGTTGTTTTATTTTTTAAATTTCAAAAAGAATTGAACTGTTATGGAATCAATCAAAACATTAACTATAAATCCACACACAAAAGTTGACAGTGACATAGTTTTGTGTTTACTGTTTCTAAACCAATAAACTCTTCTAATTTGCACCGTTTACAATGTACATGTGATAAATGAACAGGTTATATTCTGTTTTTATTCGGGAGACAGGGCAGAGCGTAGTAAACGGTTCATTCCATTAAAGCTTGGGGTGAAACAGCCTTCTCGATTAGCCATAATTCGTCGGTATTGTTGCAAAACATTATAACTACAGCGTGAATCAATCTGTAGCTACGAGGTTATATGACAACATATTTTACAATCGCGCATTGTTTCAATTTGAAATATGTTCATGCTCGTGCCGCACATTTTTTCTCTTCTATCAACCAAGGTATCGAGAAGTAAATTCGTCAAATAACCTCTTTACTTAGCCACACCCTTTCAGGTGAATTAAAACGGAATATATTCTGATTTTTTTCGGGAGAAAGGGCGGAGCCTAGTAAACGGTTATTACATTGAAGATTGAGGAGAAACAGCGTTTTCAATTAGCGGTAAATCGTCGGTGTTATTGCAAATTATTGTAACTGCAGCTTGAATCAATCTTATTTACGAGGTTTTTTAATAACACGTTTTACAATCGCACAGTCTTTCAATTTCGAAATGTTTTCATGCTCGTGCCGCACGTTTTTCCCTAATGTTAACCAAGGTATCGAGAAGTAAACTCGTCGAATAACCTTTTGGCTTAGCCACACCCTTTCAGGTGAATAAAAACGCAATATATAATTGGTTTAGAAACAGTAAACACAAAACAACGTCACTGTCAATTTTTGTGTGTGGATTTATAGCTTATGTTTTGATTCTGCTCATTACCAGATCTGATTCTAATACACTGAAAAGATTTGACTTATTAGGTTCTGGGCCCGTAGATTTTGTGACAGGGAACCACATTTCATATGCTGGTTGCGCGTCTGGGCAATCAAGCTTTGGAAGTTTAAGTTTCCATCCCTCAGTCTAAATTTTTGTTTGATAAAAGTTTTGTTATTTATAAACATAACAGCTGTTCATTCGCATTCGTTTTCTCCCCACCCCAAAAGTTCTCCAAAAATAAGCAGTAAAATTTTGTATGTTCATTAAATTTATAAAAATTATTAATTGCAGCTAACGCTATAATTTTAATATGCATGCATCATTGAATTTGTGTAAAGAAATTAATTAATTAAGAAACAGATTTTCCCCCAATTTCCATATAATCATGTTTTTGATCAATTATTTCTGTTAATCCTGTCCCAAAACATGACACAAATAACTTCCAAAGAAAGTGTTGGAAAACCCCCAAATATTCAGTCAAAATTTCATAGATCTACAAGTAACTTGAAGTAAGGCAATACCGTAATCAAATGTGCTGCAGACAACGTCGAAACAAAATTAATGTTACTAAAATAGCTGATGGAGTATATTGCTGCATGTGTCATACAGAAAGGAGAAAATATTCCTCTGCATTTTCTTCTTTTCTCCTGATGTTTTCAAAAGACAAAAGCTATTTTCTGTGATAGGGAACAGACCTACAGATAAGACATAGTGCAGACATTCTAAATTTGTCATTTCAACTCAAAACCCTATGTTGTGCATACTCATTTGAATCATCTCTGTGAGACGATTAGAATGAGTACCCCACAACATGGGGTTTGATGGACAATGAATGAAATACTGAACTTTGAAAAGGCATCTCTCCCTCTTATCTGAGGGATGTTTAAACCAGGGATTAACCATTTCCCAAACATCAAAATGTTAGGTTGATCCACTTCAAAAACTGCCACAAATGACAAAATGGATGATGTTAAAGATAGGATTTGTGTAAAATTAAATGTGGCAAAGAAAATATTGAGACAAAAGGAGAAACTGCTGGTTATCAGCAGTTTCTTCTTTTGTCTCATTGTTTTCCCAATCTATATCAAGTAGGGATGTCAAAACCAGGTCTTGTTTCAGGGTTCCCAAAACCCCCCCCAAAATTGAATCTTGCAACCCCAATTTTTGCAGACAGCCTTCTATGTCTCATATAGAGGGGGTGCAAGTATGCTGTAAAGTGACTGTTTTCAGTCCCAGATTTTAAAGTCAGTGGGAACCCTGTTGTTTGGGAAAGGGTTAACTCTTTCCAAAACAAGTTCTTGTTTTGATGTCACTTGTTTTGATGTCTCTTATGGAAAACATTGAGGTAAAAGAAGAAAAAAGCTGATACTAAAATTTTCTCCATTTGCCTCAATAATATCTGATCATAAATTTCATAATCCATTTTTATTTATATCATTTCTTGTCACCTATGGCCAATCAAAATTTATTCTAAAATTGAGTGGGAAAGGGTTAACTGGGATATAGGGTTAATCCATGGACAGACAGCAAAATCTTAGACCGGCCCAAATTCAAAGGTGTTGCAGATAAAATTTCAAGGGAATGAAAGTTTATGTTTTTTGGCCTTTCTGGAGTGAAAAATGTGTGAAATGAAAAAAAAAGTGAAGCTATTTCTTCAATTTACACAAAGGTATCTGTATCCGAAGCCTCAAAAAGCAGCAATGTGTAAGACATACAGGCAGTGTAAATTAACCCTTTCCCAACCATGACTCGTTTTTGACAGCCCTAATTAAAAAGACATATGCGATCCAAATACTAAATCTTAAATGAAGTACTTGGACCACCAGCCCAGATCTATATATTAATTTGTAACATATAAAATTTATGAAGTGACATCATGATACATGTATTTTCGTTAACCCTCTTCCAAATAGCAAAATAGATCATAGAGGCAAAAGAAGGAAATGCTGATAACCAGCATTTTTTCCTTTTGCCTAAATATTTTCAATATACTAAATTAAAAATTTTCATAATCTATTAAAATCAAAGAAATTGCAAACAATATGATATAATGATCCAAAGAGCAGGAAGTTAACCCTTTCCCATACAAGACAGGGTTTTTGACATCTGTATTAGAAAACTTTAGAAACATTGAGGCAGAAGAAGAAAATGCTGATAATCAGCATTTTCTCCTTTTGTTTCAATATGTTCTTAGGCTTTGTTTTACACAATTCTCATTGTTATCAACATGAATTTTGTTGTCTGCAACTCTTTTCCAATTAAGCAAGTCTAAAATTTTGCAGTTTTGGGAAAGGGTATTAATGTAGGTCTGAAATGACAGAAAATGTTGAAAGAAAAGAAGATGCTGAATTCATACTAATTTATCCATTTTCGTTTCTCTCAGTCTTCGAATATGTTCATTAATTTTTTGAGTAATCTAGGTTAGGTTACAAAGGACATACATGCTGCATTGTATTAACAAAACAGTATCTTTGTAAGAAAAGGAGAACTGTCAAACAGCTGTCAGAGCATACTGTTTGATTAGAAATAGCATGCAGGGGAAAATAAGACCTAACATATGGCCCAACTTACTTGATTAAAAAGTCTGTGTAATTAAGATCCGTATTAGGTTTCTGTCCAATCAAAATTGTACATGTTTTCTAATTGAAATTGATAAACATCCTGGTTGAAATGTATTATTTGCTAAAAGTAATTTTTATGACGACACCGTTTGAAGTAGAGGGCGCTTCAAAGGCCGACTTCGATTGGGACGATCGCTCGAGTCATCCGTGACGTCATACAACAGGAAGTTGTGTACTGCGCATGTCACCAAGCGAACGCCTATAGCTCGTGATGCACAAGCCAACAAAATGGCCGCGCCCATACGGTTTTACCAACAATTAATTGAGACTCATCGTTCGTTGATAAATGGCTACATTTCAATTAGAAAATAACACTATTTCCATGAATATTAACTTTCAGTCGCATTGACAAGGACATGTGAATATATTGAAATTAATTAAAGGTGTTTTGTGGTTTTTCAACCGGACTTCAATTCGTTTGCTTCTTTGGACGCCATCTTGGAATGAAAGGGACCACGGGTGAGAGCGTGGTCCGACCATGGCTTGGTTCAAAGGTCAAATGACGTCACTATAACCCGGGCTATCGGTGTTCGATTGGAACGATGGCTGAAATAGCTTGAGTGATCGTCCCAATCGAAGTCAGTCAAAGTTGATAGAAACCAAGATGGCCGCCAATAGTTGACGTTTTATAAAAAATAAAAATCCATGCTGAAATGGGCGTTCATGGTAAGTGAATTAATCTTTACTCGATCTGAAGTAAATGGCAAATGCGCCAAGAAATTGATGCAAAGAAATTTGAGTTCATCGGGTCATTTGTCCCACAAAGGATCATCTGATGTCGCACCTGTTCAATCCTGTTCAATGAGTGATGACAATGTCTAATTTTAGAAAATAAACATCAGCATGATTGTAGGTATTCTCTTTATTTTGACGCAGATCGAATGGCTGTGTCTCTGCTTGAACCTTTCTAATGAAACCAGATGTTCTATCAAAACTGCCAAATGGGGAATTCATGTGATATTGATTCGGTCGGCATAATCCCTTCAGCCAGCCAATCAAAAACATTGTCAGTCATAAAGTGCAGACCTGAACTCATTCGGTGGAGGTGAAAGCTTCGGTCTTTTTCGTTAAAGCATTACCAACTTTCAGCAGTAATATCTCGACGACTACACCTGATTATTAAAAATGTGTTGGTAGTTAAAAAATTTAAATCACATTCTTTAAAGAAAGAGTTTTGTTTATGAATTTTAACGATGGATTTTTGAAATATTCTGTCTCAAAAATGGTACCCCCTAACGATAAAGACCGAGGTAGTACCCTCGATGAAAAAATGAAAGTGAGGCTATGACGTCATGCCAACTGATTCTATCTTTTTTGCGAGGAAGGCCATAGGTCCCAGAGATTGAATGTCTTGCTCTGCTGCAGCCTCTGCATCTATTCTACATCTAGATGTCAAACTGTCATGACTTGACAATACTTTTACTGTGTGCGTAAGATAAAGATCAATAGAGAAAAATATAGTACAAGAAAGAGGGCCAGGTTTTTCCATGACGCAAAATTCGCGCGTCATTGTCGCAATTTCAAAACAAATGACGCGTAAAAATTTTACCTGTGCGTCATTAAAGACACAAGTTTTAAAACCTAATTCTTTGTGAATTGAATCGTCGGTAAAGGCCAAAATGTTGAAATAAATCCTTTGGAAGTCTGAGTTACGACGATCAATCAAGTAAGCAACTCGGTAATTTGGGTTTCCAATATTAATTCATAGTGCATGACCTGTGTGAAGTTTGCAATTTAGTTAAATCACTTTTAAATGTTTACTCTGACTTACATTTTAGTTAGATTTAGAAAGTAGATGTGTCTGTTGAAATAGGTTTTGTGCATTCTCAATTTCTCAAATACTGATGACACTTCTCGATATAGATTCATAAACTTGAAAGAAAAGAAGGAAATGTTGATAACTATCATTTTCTCCTTTTTTCCCAAGGTTTTTTGTGCTATTGAATTGAAATTTCTTACTTGGTTTTACATAAATTCTGTCTCTGCAACTTATTTCAATGTTGATCAGCCTGATTATTTGTCAGGGAAAAGAGTTCAACAACTTCTTCTTTTCTTGCAGGTGTAGAAAATAACACAAAGATGAAATCAACATCAAACATGCGAGGACAACTTGGGGTCAAGAGTGGACGTAAGTTTCTGTTAACCCGTTCCTAAAACTAATGCTTTTGATGCCCTTCAAGATAAAGGCTTTGGTAAATGTTGTAGACAATGAAGAAATTGCTTGCATCAAGCAATTTCTTTATTTTCCATAATATTTTATATCTAGAAAGACTAAAAGGAACATTTCATTCACTTTAACCCTTTCCCAAACAAGACCTGGTTTTGACGTCCCTAATAGATATGGCTAGGGAAAACATTGAGACAAAAGAAGAAACTGCTGATAACCAGCAGTTTCTCCTTTTGCCTCAATATTTTCTATGCTATATTTTACACAAATCCAATGGTTTTCAATCTTAATTTTGTCGTCTGAAGCAGCTTTCAAATTGAAGCACCCTGAAATTTTGTCGTTTGGGAAAGGGTTGAATTGTTTCCCTCAACATCTCTGAGGACAGATCTAAAATTTTGACATCTGGTAATTGGTTAATTGGCGTTGGCATGCTGATACCAGATTTATCCTGCTTTTGAAATTTTGAAAGTTCATTTTAGATATTTAGATATTATTAGAGGGTATATTAATATAATGACTTTTCAAAATGCAAAATATCATTTATTCCTTTGATAATCATTTGGGTACTTTGAGATTAATTAATTGAAAAGCCACAACATGAGGCTCAGATTTAAAGATAACAAATTTAGAATACATTGTACCCTTTCCAAACACTGTTACTTTTTGATGCCCAACAAGATAAAGGCTTTGGAAAACATCATGGAAAATGAAGAAATTGCTTTTCAGAAGCAATTTCTTCATTTTTCACATTTTCTTCACGGAAAGTCCAAAGATGTAAAATTTCATTCCTTGAAATGGTAATGGTTTCAAAATACAACTTATCTGTATTTCAGCGCTTGCACCAACCTCAGCAAAACTGACCACTCAATATCTTGTGCTTGACCACATGAATAATCATTACAGCAAAATCACAAAGGCCAAATGTAAGTACATTTCAAGTGCCTGATGTAACCATTTCCAAAACAATATAGCCCTGGTTTTGACATCACCAAAATTCAGAAGGCAAACAATAATAACCAGATTTTTTTTCTTTATCCTCATTTTTTTCTATGCTATAATTGAACAGATTTTCTTTTTCTGGAACGTGTATATCTTTTTTATGCTACCCAAAGGGGAGAGCATATAGCCGCCCTTTGTCTGTCTGTCATTCTGTCCGTCCGTCTGTCTGGAGCCATTTCTCCATTACCTTTGGGCTAAATCAAATAAAATTTACCATGTAAACTCTCTATGATATAATGCCAATGGGGTTTTTTCCTGGTTTATGGATTTGAGGCCTCATCACGGGAAAAGGGGACTTAGGGTAAAATACAGTTTTTCTCTAATTTCTCCTAGCCTAATGGTCAGAATTTGATGAATTTTCATATTTGAGAAGCAAGTCAGATGCCATTGACCAGAAACTTTAGCTTTACATTAGATGTCAGTGTCTCAGCAACAAACTAACATTGGGCACAACTTTGATTAGTAAGAGATATAGCCTCTATAAAAGGTAAAGGTTTGTTTATTATAGTGTCACCCCTATATGAAAGGGCCAGCCAGTTTTGGCTTATGAGACACTCTCTTTCTCAATACGCAGTACCTCCCGATTCCCCACTCATGATGCCGGGCGCCTGGCAGAGATGGGTCTATGGTAACCATTAATTTAACTAGCTGGCGCCTCACCAACCAGTCTCATCAGTTCTAACCCGCCGGGCCGGCTTCCACCGGGATTCGAACCTTCCACCTCCCGCTTCCAAGGCGGACGCCCTAACCATTAGACCACGGAAGCGGTCTATATTTCACATGTGCATTGCTTATGACAAGATAAAACACTTATAATCTACTATTATCATTTTCTTTTAGAATTTTTTCACTCTTACATCAAATTCAATATTTAGGGTAAAGTGAAATTCATGTTATTTTAGTTGTTAGTAAGTGACTGTATACTTGATCCAATAATTTTGTGCTGATGCAGATCTGTATACTTAGGCAATTTTTTATAAGAAAAAACACCTTGTGGCGGTTGATACATTCTGTAGACATTTGCCAGTCAATACTTAAATAGAAATGAAGAAGAATTAACCAACCCATTTGTCTTTCATTGTTTTTTTAGCTGCAATAGATAGCAGACCCCCAAAAGCTTTGAGTCAAAGTCAAAAAGGTAAGCCAATTTTATTAACCCATTACCAAAAAAAAAAAAAAAATAAAAAAAAATAAGTGTAGTCCAAACTCATAATAGTTGCAGACAACAAGTTCCATTGAACAAAATTTAACATTTTTTGGTCTTTCTTGGTAGAAAACATTGTGGGAAATGAAGAAATTGCTTGTCACAAGCAGTTTCTTCATATTCCACAATGTTTTCCAAAGCCTTTTTTGTGGGGCGTCCAAAAGTGTCAATGTGTGGGAAAGGGTTAAACCCTTTCCTGAATGGGACCTGTTTTAGATGCCTCTATTTAAAAAACTTGGAAAAGCATTGAGAAAAAAATCAATTGCAGAAACTGAACATACTGTCCTTTTCTTCAAATGCTTTACAGGCTATAGTGTGCACATTCTATGCATAATAGAACACTTTTGTCATCTGTAACTCCTTTTGAACTTCAGGTAGAATACCCATAATGAGATTCACACGATGTCAGAATTATTTGGGGGAAGTCAAAAACATTTGGTGGCGGAATTTTCCACTGCCAAATGTTAACAACAGTTTCTGTGCCCCAATTAGTTATGATGATGCTTGAAAAAGCCGATGTTTTATAAATCTCAAAATGGCCACATTAATGTGCGGGTATTCTACCTTAAGCAGTGTAAAATTCATTGTATGATGAAAGATTTAACTCATTTGATACAAAACATGGTTGGTCGAAATGTAAACAGTTTAGGGAAATTTTGAGAGAGATAATGAAAACCTGCAAACAGTTGTTGAGATAAAATTATATACAACTGAATATACCTATCTATGTGTATGTGCTTTGATAAGCCTCCTTTACATGCAGTAAAACATTTTTAGCTCGACTTTTCGAAGAAAATGAGAGCTTATACTGTCATTCGGGCGTTTTTCGAACATCAATAACTTCCATACTATCAAAGGGATTCAACCCAAACTTGGGTCTTGACAAGACAATTTCAATGATTACCAGCATTATAGGGTTTGATGAACACTGAATGATATTTTTTATTTTGAGAAACCCAGAACCTCTGTTATTTGTATCTCTTTGTTTATCAAAAACAAATATGTCTCTTTTTGTAGATGTAATAAAATATTTGTCACATAATTCATGTAATTCAATTTCAGCTCGAGATCGTAAGACCCAGGCCCACATTAAGAAGACAGGACAGAGACCAGGAAGTGCCGCAGCTAGAATGTAATGGCCACACACGACAACAGGATATTGTTGTATTTATTTACTATTTTATCACACAATGTTACAAATTCCTGTTACAGCACGAGACCGTAAGACACAGGCCCACATTAAAAAGACAGGACAGCGACCAGGAAGTGCGGCAGCTAGAATGTCACGGCCACACACAACAACAGGGTACTATCAGGACATGTATGATGAAGACTTATGGGTAAGTTTGCATAAGAGAGAGGAGTTAAATTAAAAGAATCTTAGTATGTTTACTGAACTCCATGTTGTGAGTACTAATTTGAATTGTCTTTTCGAGACAATTAAGGTAGAAGACCCATAATGAAAAACAACACTTTCTAGCCACATGAAATGCATCAAATTACACACACTTGTAAATACACTTCACATAAGTTGATTCACTGTGCTGGATTTCAAGATTATGCTTCAAGACGAAAATAATCTACAATATCATTTTACTCTATATTCATATGCAAGGGAGGTAATTTTGAACATTTTTGTCAATTATTTTCATAAGTATGCATGAATTCAAAATTATAAACGGTTCAAAATGCTTAGGTTTGTATTTGGAATGGAAATGTAACAAAGTTTAGGAATTACTGGCATTTTTCAAAATGTGTTTTTTTCCCATTATGGGTCTTCTACCTTAAAATGAGTACCTTCAACATAAGCTGCTGATAATTGATTTAAACCTAGTCAGGATGCACAAACTGCACAGACTGACTTGGATCAGATATTTCACTCCAAGGTAATTTTTCTGAATCTAGAATGTTTCTCTGTCTTTCAATATGTTCATTTTCCAAATACGACATGTAGTTGATCTCCACTGTTTATCAAAATTTAGTTTCATAGACTTCCCATAATGTCCTTTTTAGCGAGATAGGTCACAGTTATTTACCAATATTTTGTAGGGAGAGCCCGATGATGAAGAAGAAGCACTAGTTAACAGCATAATGAGGACAACACTCAGAAAACCTGAGGATATGGGCGGAGTATATGATCCATACGCGCATCAGAGACCGCCCCCGAGACAGCGCCCCTCGTCCGCGAGGTCACAACGATCCATGGCCAGTAATGTGTCCAGGACCGTCATACAAGTGCCATCCAAGAAGTCTACTTACGATGGAGATTTACTGGAAAAGAGAAGCCATGTTTTTACAGAAGAAAAACCATTCACTCCGCGAACTCTCAAAACTGACAGACAGTCAAGGCTTACACAGTACAAATACTACAATAAACCTCCACCGAAGGGAGCAGCAAAAACTCAGAAAAAAGCTCCAGAACAGGAACAAGTCATTGAGAAGGAATCCAGAGAGACTGTAAGCAGTAACCCTCCACCCGTCCCAAAACCCCGCTCAAACACGCGACTTGACAGGACAAGGGAAGGTCCCGTCACCATGAACTCACTCATGTTTGAAACTCTCCACAGTCGAGACTTTTCTAATGATCCAAAAAATCCAGACGTTCCAAAATTAGATATATCCATGGATACAGATCACCTAAAGTGGATAAAAGAGCAAGCGTCTAAAGCTCAAGTGCGAGCAAATAACGATACTCTCAAATCTACGACACTTCAAGAGGAGGATGAATACGACACGACAGTGGATTATGGGAAAACCGGTGAAATGTCCCTGACTTACGGGACGCTGGGTAGTACAAAAACAAGGTAAATAAGTTATTCAAACCCATTACCACACACTGACGCCTTTTGATGCCCCACAAGATAAAGGCTTTGGAAAACATTGTGGAAAAAGAAGAAATTGCCTATGACAAGCAATTTCTTTATTTCCCACAATGCTTTCTTTCCAGAGAGAACAAAAAATGTACAGATATCATTTCCTTAAAATTGTCGTCTGCAACACCTTTGAACTTGGACCAGTCCAAAATATTGTCATTACCAAGTGACCATGTAATAGACTTGTCCAAATTCAAGTATATTGCAGACAGTGATTTCAAGTGAATGAAATTTTGCACTTTTGGGTCTTTCTGGTGGGAAATAAAGATATTGCAATTTCTACTTTTACCACTGTCTTTTCCAAAGCCTTAATCTTGTTGGGTATCAAACAAAAAATGACTATGTGGGAATGGACTAATTAGTTTGTTTATCCCTTTCCCAAACAAGACCTGGTTTTGACGTCCCTAATAGATATGGCTTGGGAAAACAT
This sequence comes from Fragum sueziense, assembly GCA_963680895.1. Classification (NCBI taxonomy): domain Eukaryota; kingdom Metazoa; phylum Mollusca; class Bivalvia; order Cardiida; family Cardiidae; genus Fragum; species Fragum sueziense. The sequence goes on from OY804593.1 coordinate 69,358,769, forward strand.
TGAAACAAAAGAAGAAACTGCTGATAACCAGCAGTTTCTCCTTTTGTCTCAATATTTTCTGTGCTAAAATATACACAAATCCTGTGTTTATCCATAACTATTTTGTCGTCTGCGGCAGCTTTGCATTTGGACCACCCTGAAATTTTGTCGTTTGGGAAAGGGTTAAAATCAATGCCTTTTGCAAGATTTAGTTTGTTACTGCTATATATCTGATCACCTTATGCCTTTCCCAAACGACAAAATTTTAGGGTAGTCCAATTAAAAATCTACAACAAATGACAAAATAAATGTTGATAACAATAAGATTTGTGTAAAATATTGCACAGAAAATATTGAGGCAAAAGGAGAAACTGCTGGTTATCAGCAGTTTCTTCTTTTGTCTCAATGTTTTCCCAAGCCTTTTCTATAAGAGACGTCAAAACCAGGTCTTGTTTGGGAAAGGGTTAAACCCTGTCCAAACAATTATTTCTTTTTATGATGATGCATGATAAGGCCTTTGAAAACATTCGGAGGAAAATAGTAAATGCTGATGAGCAGCATTTTCTTCTTTTCTCTTGTTTTGCTTTTTCCTTAACAGAGCTAAATTCTTATGAATTCTATTATTCATATTGGCTGCAACTCCTGTCTCCAAATGGTTAACTCTGTCCCAAATTACAACAACTAGAATGTTCCAATTTGAAAGTTGTTGCAGACAGCAAATTAAGTGTTAATAAAGATATGGAAGGTGTATACTGTATCAAAAATTCTTAGGACAAAATAGAATATGTTGGGTTGCACTTTCTCCTTTCCTCTCATGTTCTCCACAGGTATTTCTGTAAGAGTCATCAAAAGGCATTATTCTTTGGAAAAGGAATAATTGTTTCTTTAAGTTTCAGAAAACAATCTTGATAAAGAAGACAAAAAAAACCCTTGTGACTAGAATTTTCTCCTTTTCCATAGATTATGTCATTTTTATTGTGTTTAAAGATATTAAGATCAACACATGCATTAATGTCCATGTTCAAAAATGCTCAAAATTTACTAAAAAATATTCAGGGATGAACAATATGAAATATGCAAATTACCAACAAATCAAATGTTTCATAAATTGATTGTGTAAATAACATTGATGTTTTACATTTTGTTTTTTTAGCTTTGGTGGAAGTTTGTAAAGTATTGGAGCCAGGAACTGGAAAAATGGCCCTTTTTAGCTTTTGAGACTTCCATATTTCCAGAAGTGCTTGTGTCTAAATGAAGCAGAGCTCAAAATAAGAGGGGGTAAAGAATTTTCAAAATGCAATGCTGCATTTATTGTTCATCAAAAACTCTATATTGTGGGTACTCATTTTGAATCGTCTCATTGAGACGATTCAAAATGAGTACCCACAACATAGTATTTAATTGAAATAAAAAAGTTAGAAGGTCATCACACCCTCTTTTCTGCTGCTGTAATGAAGTCAGATCAATAATAATGATGCTGTCTTACAGTTGCTACAGGCTGTGAAGGAGATAATATGGAGCAACATGGATCTTGATCAGACAGTGTGTGTATGCATGCTGATCTGGATCTGTTTTCATCTCATAAGCTGAAAGGACTTTTTTCCAGATCACTGCTCATTTGTAATTTTGATAACATGCTCAACTATGCATGCTCAATAATGTCTTAATTGTTATTGTGCTAACTATGAAACCTAATTGAGATCAATTGATCTTAGCAGTAGGATTGTGCTATTACCGGTAGTTATATTTGTTGTAGAAAACCAAATTAATAGTGCATCACTTGGAATGTTACTCTAGTACACAAGAAATTCCTATGTGAGAACAGGAGAAAATGTTGATTTCAAGTGGCTATGGCCAGCTTAATTGAGATATTTATGGATTACAGGAACTAGTATTGTTTTGAAAAATCCAAACATTATCCATCTAGTATGAACATTGTTGTAAATTGATATTTGTGACCCGTCACGCTTAAGGACAGATCCTCCATTTATTTCCCACGGTAAGATTTTTTTTATTTTTTCAGTACTGATACTTCAATATATGAGAAGTAAAAAAATGACTTAAAAACTATAGGTCACCAAGCGAATTAAAAAGTTATTGAATTTCAAAGGAGACTACTCTTGTCTAAAATTGCAAAAATGAGGTGTCACTTAGATTCCCACAAAAAAGGTTTTCGAAATGACTAGGATTACATAAATAAGTCTTTATTGTGTTCAATATGTTTTATTCTGTCTAAATGAGTATCAATTTAGGAAAATTTAGTGATGATTTTGAAATTTTTAATAAAACATTATTTCAAAAGTAGCTGGAATTGCTCTTTTTTCGCAATGTTTCTGATAATAAAAAAATTTCCAGCGGTAAGATTTTTTTATTTTTTTGTATAGAAATAGTGCTTGGTCATACCTACAAAAACAAAAAAAGAAAAATATATCAAACCAAGCGTTTTTCTTAGTTGTAAGTAAAATTTGATTTACTTTTTACAGGTCTGTCCGAAATTGTTTCACTGCTTTTATCCATTTTCTTCCTTATTACCAGCTTTAGTTAATAAAACGTATCATCTTTTGGCTCCATCTAAAGCGGACTATCTCATAAAGACACCACATTGCTTTTGTTGCTTCGTTTCCTATCGCTAACGCCACATTTTGAACGCGTAACAGAAAGCGAAATGTACCATCCGAGTACTATTACACTTTAATTGACCAAACAGAGAAAATTGAAATAACCGAAAAGGGTCTTGTCATTTATCAACCAAATATTAACTAAATGTAAGAAATACATTTCCTGAAAAAGGCCTATTACTGAAACAGCTTTATTTCGTTATTTAGGATATGCGCAGTAAGTTGCGCAGTAACAACTGGAGGATCTGTCCTTAAAGGGACCTTATCCGAACTCCAAAAATCCAAATTTTGACAAACTTGTCAGAGTCAGCACAGGTAAACCAGATCCCATGCGCGAAAAATGAACATATAGTTTGATAGGGAAAACTTTACGGATTTAAAAAATTACATAAAAGTGAAAAGTGTTGGCCCTAGTCTGGCTGCGCGGACTGCGCAGACAGGCTAGGGTTGATATTTTTCACACACCCGATAAGGTCCCTTTTAGCGCGACGAGTCACATTTTATTTTTTTGCATGATATAGTAGACATTACTTCATGTTTGTATTTATAGCTCATTGATTAATGGAATTATTGTATTTTAACCCCTTATTTTAATGTGGATTTCCAATTTTACATTGATAACTGAGTGGTTGGGACAAAATTTTGAGTGAAACCTGAAACTGTGATATTATAGGGTACATAACTAATGTACTTCGAGTCTGGGGGGACATTTTAATACTAGATCCACAAATACAAAAAACTGTGAAATTTTGAAAGAAGACGGTTTATGACAAATTTGGTATCAATGAGTACCCACAACACAGGGTTTGGAATTTGAAAAACAAAGTTAGAATGTGTTTTCCGCCACTTATCTGTAGCTCTGCCTGTAGCACTCATACACACATACAGCAGTTATGCTTAACCCATTACCAGACGGCAAAAGTTTAGGCTTATCGAAATTCAAAGATGGTACAGACTGCAATTTCAAGTGAATGAAATAAAGTATTTTTTTGGTATTTTGTGATAGAAAACATTGTGGAAAATGATGAAATTGCTTGTCACAAGCAATTTCTTCATTTTGCACAATGGTTTCCAAAGCCATTAACTTGTGGGGAGTCAAAAAGAGTCACTGTGTGGGAATGGGTTAAAGCCATTGAAATATAAAGTGTCCACAGTACTGTAAGGGGTATATCGCATGTATTTTGTACTCATCCCTTGTATTTTATTACCCCCTAACAGACCAACAATGGCAATGTCAAGTCAAACCATGACAAAAGAGTGAGTACAGATTATTCTTTATGTCATTTACCCTCTTTTTTTCACAATGTTTAGTATTCTCTCTCACATTCTGTACTCTTCATCCTTGGACTTTGGAAAGGCAGAATATTTATAGCTCTAAAATGAAATAGAATGAGTTTGGTCAATATATACCATGTTGAAAGTCAATTATTTAGTATTTCAATTGGATGTTAGAAATAGATCTGTTATGTAGGAACCCTTTTGAAGCATCTTATCAATTTTTTTTTTTTCAAATGAGTATTTATAGCAGGAATTGCCATTTCTCATTTAATTCTGTTATGAAACAACATACTTTGTTGATATAATTAAGCCTTTCCTAACTCCATATCTCTGTATAATATGCTTGTTTTCTTAGTTATTATATTATCAGTGTTGACCTTTTCCTCTTCTTACATTTGTGACCTGTCACAGCAAAAGGGACCTTATGGGAAGCATGAAAAGTATCAACCCTAGTCAGTCTGCGCACCTTGACTAGGATCCAGACTTTTTACTCTGACATAATTTTCTGAATGTAGAATGTTTCCCTATCTTGCTATATGTTCATTTTCCAAGTACGACATCTGAGGTGCATTCTTTTGAGCGAGATTTTTTAAGATTTCTTAAGATGTTTTTGATACAGCGTTTTCCAGACCGAGATTATAAGCGAAGCGTTCCGAATGTTCCATACTTCATACAAATGATGTCATCATGACGTCATTTGTATGAAGTATGGATCATTCGGAACTCCGCGGTTTATGAATCATGGAGCATTCGGAACAACTCGGTCAATTCTCTCCCATATAGATTCTACAGAATTTACTGAGGAGTTCCGAAAGAAGTATAGAGCAATGGCGACTCGCAGTGATCGTCTTAAAAATCTTGCTCAAAAGAGCGCTTTATCGTAAAAAATCTTAAGAAATCTCAAGATAGATCTATCTCAAGAAATCTTGCTCTAAAGAACGCGGCTCTGGTTGACATTCTGCTGTGTCTGATCCATTTCTTCAAAATTGGTTTTATGGGCTTTCCATAAGGTCCTATTTAGTGTGATGGGTCACATTTCCTTACTTCATCTTGTTTATATTCCCCAGTTAAACTATTAAGTAGCTTTTATCTATTGTCTTGAGAAAGTGGAATAATGTCAAATTGTCTTAATTTGTACCAAAATTTAAAATTGGCTTTCGGGGCTGTATTCACCAATATTTCCTAAATGATTGTCTAAACCAAAATTACATACAAGCCACGAGACATATAGATTGTTGTTTAATTTTAAAGTTAAAGGCTACCAAGCTAGGCAGTTGATTTCACCGTATATTGGAAGAAAATCATTGAATTAACATGTTTTATAAAAGATCCGCCAAACTCGGTTGTTTTAAAAGTTTTGTTTGCTTTTCGACAATTTCCGTAAAATCGCCACGGATTGACGTCATACAATTGCTTGACTCCGCCCCAAATCTAGAGCATGAGGTGTCTGACAAAGATAAAATGTGCGACTTTTCTGTCACATAGCGAAGTCTCAGTTTTTATTCATTTCACGAACGTAAGAGTCAACAGACAAACTTAAACCGTTCTTTGGCACATTTCTTCACTCACTAACGACATATTCTTTGACTGTTTTACCATTTTTTCTAACATTTACTAAGGATGATTTCCGTGTTTTGAGTATCATTTGGGGAAGTCGCTTTATGACAGAAAAGTCGGACATTTAACTTTTTCAGAAATCTCAGGCTTTCCAGGAAATGACCCATGACATCCCGTTTTTCCCGGCATGATGTCATTAAGTGGCCATTATGACGTCATAACTTTTAGTCGGAAGTTTTGCGTTTTTTCTTCGGTAAAGATCGGAAAAGACCAAAATATCCAATTTAAAAGACGAAATAAAAACACTTCTAATGTTTGAAAATTGTAGAAACTTTGATATTTGGTTATTAGGAAGGTGTTTTTTCGACACAAGAGTTTAATTTTGCCAATCAGCGGACACTTTAAACTTGAAATAAGACTGGTTGGTGAATACCACCCCAGATCAAACTCATGTATTTTCAGTTAGGTCATGGGGATCCTTTAGATATATCCTGGTTTACATTTGCTTCTCTTTCTGTGCATAAAAAGAAATAAAAATGACAATGAAAAAAAGGAAATATTGTGTTGATTTTATGAATTTCAATTTTTTTTAGCTCACCTGAGCACAAAGTGCTCAAGGTGAGGTATTGTGATCGGTCGTTGTCCGTCGTCCGTCCGTCCGTCCGTCCGTCCGTCCGTCCGTCCGGCCGTCCGTCCGTCCACAATTTCTTTAAAGATCTTCTTCTCCCAAACCAGTAGACCAATTTTCTTGAAACTTGGCAGGAATGATCCTTGGGTGAAGGGCTTTCAAAGTTGTTAAAAGAATTTGATTCCATCAAAGACTCTGGCTGCCGCGGCATGAGAAAAGGGGAAAATAGCCAACTCTTTTAAAAATCTTCTTCTGCCTAACCAGTGGGCCAATATTCTTGAAACTTCACATGAATGATCCTTGAGTGAAGGGCTTTCAAAGTTGTTAAAAGAATTTGATTCCATCAAAGACTCTGGCTGCCGCGGCATGAGAAAAGCGGAAAATAGCCAAATCTTTTAAAAATCTTCTTCTGCCTAACCAGTCAGCCAATATTCTTGAAATTTCACATGAATGATCCTTGAGTGTAGGGCTTTCAAAGTTGTTAAGAGAATTTCATTCCATGAAAGACTCTGGCTGCCGCGGCATGAGAAAAGGGGAAAATAGCCAAATATTTTAAAAATCTTCTTCTGCCTAATTAGCAAGCCAATATTCTGGAAACTTCACATGAATGATCCTTGGGTGAAGGGCTTTCAAAGTTGTTAAAAGAATTTGATTCCATCAAAGACTCTGGCTGCCGTGGCATGAGAAAAGGGGAAAATAGCCAAATCTTGTAAAAATCTTCTGCCTTCAACTAGTTGGCCAATATTCTTGAAACTTCCCATGAATGATCCTTTGGTGAAGGGCTTTCAAAGTTTTTGAGAGACTTTGATTCCATCAAAGCCTTTGACTTCCGCGGCATGAGAAAAGGGGAAAATAGCCAAATCTTTTAAAAATCTTCTGGCTTTCTACATGTAGTGGGCCAATATTCACATGAATGATCTTTGGGTGAAGGGCTTTCAAAGTTGTTATAAGAATTTGATTAATATCAAAGCTCTTAGTGCAGTGGCATCAGAAAAAGGGTAAAAGAGCAAACACTTTTGAAAAGGCTGAATTTTGTTTCATTCTTTTGAAAAACTAAGGAAAAGGGGCTTTATTGCAAAATTCTTAATTTGCTGCTAAATAGGTCAAAATGTTTATTTCAACAAAGCAAGAAATTTCAGGTGAGCGATCTAGGGCCATCATGGCCCTCTTGTTTAAGATTTGAATTTTGAATTCTGAATTCCCTGTTTCAAGACCTTTCTTGAAATATAAAAGTCTTGCAGCTATTGAGTATTCTCTAAAAGTCAAACTCGGACTCGTTGTTTGTACAAAATTAGAAAAAGACTGAATATTGTATCATTCAATTGATTGAAGTCTCCTTAGATTGTTGCTATAATTTTTTTCTAATAGAAGAATCACAATTTCTAACACTCAATATTTCTTTTCAAGGAGACCCTTTTGTTTAGGGTTGCTTTGAATTTGATATGCATACATCTCTGTACCTTGTTTAGTGCTGTCTCATTTGTAATATATTTTGTGAACTTTTTCATGCAAGTAGAAGTTTTGATTTTATTTCATTGAATGTGAAGAATGTTAATTTAATTTTATTTACTGGTACATGTAATGTATTGAAAGTCATCTTGGTCTGCACTGCTTTTAAAGTCTTGTGTTGTTTTCAGTGGTAGAATTAAGTTGTGCTTTTGTCAGTGAAATGAGCAAAAATCAACAAAAATAAAAAGCTATGCATTCAAATGATTGACTCTAGCTCAAAATACATGTAGATTTGGCTGAAATTAGAAGAATTAATTATTTGTAACTTATAGCTTTGAGTGACCTTAGACATGAAATTATTAAAAGTACTTGTATATATTAATGTAAGCTGAAATTCAAATGCCCTGTTTGAGCACAAAGATGAGCTCTATTGTCGCCTTTATCTCCAATCATGTTGGGCATAGATTTAATTCTTCATGTTCAAATGAAGAGTTATTCAAAACTTGATTTTCAATTCAACAAAAGGACTCAATAGTCAAGTGGTGGCGCCTTCATGTGGTACTCTTGTTTATGTATAAGATTTACTGATTTGTGCTATGATGGTTCATTGTAAATTATAAGGGATAACTGTAAATGTGTAAATAGTTTAGTCCTTCAAAGACAGCTATGTTTCACTGACTAACTCCTAACACTATCATGAATGATGTTGAAATATACTTCTTGAAAACGAAGGTGCGATACTTTTAGACCAAGACTGCTGTTGTCTAGATACATGATTATGGCAATTCAAAAATAGTTGAGATTTGGCATATAGTAGGTTTAATATGATTAGTTCTGTTTCTCCAAATGGTTTTGACAGACTGAGATACCACATTATGTATACCTATACACCCACATCTTGTAAATGAAACTTCACACAATCTTCCTAGCTATCGTGCCTTTAACATATGTCCAGGTTTTGTCATGTTACTCTCCATCACATATATAATGCAAATAAATGGCACACATTGCAGTGTTCAACATTAGCTTTTTTGATTGCTAGACAGGCGGTCATGTTGCTGCCAGATATTGCTGGCCCTTGCCAGATATCAGGGGTTTCATTAAGAGGCGGGGGCGGGGATTTCCCCCTCCTATTTGACTGATTTTGAGTAAAATCCCCCTGCTACTTTTCAAAATTTTGTATGGGGTTGATAGGGAATACATAGAAAATCCCCAGCCTACTTTAGTTTCTGGTCCAGGTGGCCAAAAAGTTATTGAAACCCCTGAGATATGCTCTGGTCCTGATCAAATACTTGTATCAGCATAATGATTATGGGAAAAGTTGTAAACAACAATAATCTTTTCATCAGCTAGGCCAGTTTTGAATCACAAATGAATGAACATTTTAAAGGACTCACATTCTTCTTGTGTCCCATATTGTGTGTTTTTATTATGGTAATTGACTGAGATTTGAAATTAGGCTGACCACACTGGGCATAGTTGGTCCTGCTTGTAGGGGGTCAAACCAGACCTGACCAAGCAATTTGCATAGGTTAATGTTGAATCCTGTATTGTGATGCCGCTCTTGTTTACCAAAAAGAAAGTTATGATAAGTAAATGAATGATATCATGTTTTATTGTTAATTGGTTCCTGGTTTGTGTAGATTTTCCTAGTTGTATATCACTGTAGTATCTGAATAACATGTTTGTTAGAGACTGTAGCTTGATGAATAAACATTCCATAACGCCACTCTGTGTTAGTTTTCTATTAGCTTACCAGTCTCATGATGATTCTATCATGCTTTACATAATGGCTCAGCACGCAAAACAGTTGTAACTGCCTACGTTTATAGGCAGTTACAACCGTTTTGCGCTGAGCCATCAAATTATTATCCACATTTGAAATGAGAACAAGTCACAGGACTCCGGTTTCAGCTTGTCTGTCAATCTAGAGCTTGTTTGTCCATTCTTGTTATTCAATTTCTTTCAAAGTTAACGTAGAGGCATGACTATTAAACTATGATTACAATGAGCAACTTAACAATTTCCCAAGAAAGACCTGGGGCCCATATTATCAACGATTGTACGATTATTTTCTGCACAATTAGTTGTAACAACAAACCTGATTAGCCCAATCTGAATTCTCGTGCTATCAGATATTTTGTTACACAGTTAACACAAAAATGTGGTCGTAAGATTTGTGATAATACCGACCCCTGGCTTTGATGTTCTCTGAAGGAAATGATTTGGAAAACATTGACTCAAACAAGAAAGTTCTGAAATTGAAATTCATATACAAGCAAGACTAATTGCTGCAAAGCTAAAGTTTTGGTAACATTTTTGTATTTCTTAGGCGCAGCTGAAAGTGGTCATATATTGGTACCATCTTCTTATTCTGTCAATTGATCTGTCTGCCTGTCTGTTCATCAAAATCCCATTCGTTATTGATTATATCAAAGTGATCCAACATTATGGATGGATTTGTGTGATTTTTTTTCACAGATTTTTCCTATTCACCTGACCATGTGGGGGTTTTGCCATTACACACTGTGTAGTGGAAAAGGGGACTGAATGCAAAACAGCTCATAAGCACAATAGCAATGAATTTTGTGCCATCATAGTTACAAGATTTTACAACAACACCTACGAAATGCTATTGTTTGTCCAAAATTAGGTCACATTTAACTGGATGAAAACATTCCCTATTCATAAAATTCTATTGATGGATTAATGTGAATTTTATACAATATTTTCATTAGGCCGGTGCGATTTGGCAGCTTCTTCTTCCGGAAGACCACGTCATAGAAGATGTTTGGTCACGTGATAGAAGACGCGTAGAAGTCGGTAGACTAAAAATAAATCGAACATGTCTTGAAAACGGAAGTGGCTTTTCTATCGAAAAGCTCTTCAAAAAGGAGGAAATTAGAATGGCCAGCTCCAATTCGGTAGACTGGGTACCCTTCCTGTTGTACTGATAAAGGCACTTCTTTTTCAAAAACACAAGATTTGTTCTCGTTTTGATCCCAAAATTAATACAAACTAGCTGTAAACAAGCTATTTTCAGTATTTGAGAAAAATCTGTACTTTGTAACTAAAGACGCTCTCATGTTGCCGACCACGTGACCTCTTCCGTCTTCCGTCTTCTGCTCAAAAATAGAAGAGCTAGAAGAGCTTCCAGAAATAGAAGAGGGCCGTTCGATTTAGTCGGAAGTGCTTGTCACGTGACTCTTCTGCTTTCAGAAGAGATAAAACGAACAGAATTTAAGGTCTTCTTCTTCCGGAAGACCATTTTTGGCCTAAATCGCACGCGGCTCTTATCATCTGACCATAGGCATCAGGGTATGACAAAACACTTACAAACACATAGGCATAATAATTATGTCAGTGTCTTTATGAAGGGTTGGCCTCCTATCATGAATTCAGAATATTCAAAAGTTGATGTCCTGTGATTGCTCTTGTTTGTCATTATACCCCCCACCTACGAAGTAGAAGGGGGTATATTGGTTTCACCATGTCTGTCTGTCCGTCCATCCGTCCAGTCGTCCGTCCGTAGACTTTTTCGTTTCTGTGCTCTAACTCGGGTCACCAGGGTCAAAGGTCAAAGGTCAAGGTCACAATCGGACTTTGTTTAAAATCCGTATCCGTGCTCTAACTCGAGAACCGGTTGACCTAGGATCATGAAACTTTACACAGTTGTTGCCCATGACCCAAGGAGGTGCCCTATTGTATTTGGGTCACCAAGGTCAAAGGTCAAGGTCACAATCAGACTTTGTTTAAAATCCGTTTCCGTGCTCTAACTCGAGAACCGGTTGACCTAGGATCATGAAACTTTACACAGTTGTTGCCCATGATCCAGGGAGGTGCCCCATTGTTTTTGGGGTCACCAAGGTCAAAGGTCAAGGTCACAGATGGACTTTGTTTAAAATTCGTTTCCGTGCTCCAACTAAAGAACCTTTTGACCTATAGCACTTTTCCAGTGACAAGGTGCTAGTGGGGGGTATTTGTCCGTTTTGCGACAGTTCTAGTTTAACCCACTATCAAAGATAAACCCTTTTAATGCCTCACAAGATGAAGGCTTTAGAAATGTTTTGGAAAATGAAGAATATGCTTGTGACAAGTGCAACATCTTTGAAATTGGATCAGTCTAAAATGTTGCTGTCTGGTAAGGGTTTAAGAGGAATTTCTTACTTAAAGCCTATCCTTAAAACCGTGACCCCTTAAGACGCTCTTTAGTGTTGAAGCTTTCGAAAATATTAAAAAAAAATGCTGATTAGATCTACCAGAAACCTAAATGTTAAAGTTTTGGAAAGTTTTGAAGAAGAGGAAGAAAATGCTGAAGACAAACAACTACTGGTAAAAGTTAAAGCTTTGGACAGTATTGAATAAAATGGAGGAAAATGCCGATACATTACAGGCATTTTCTTGTTTTCTTTGATATTTTCATTTAGCAAAGAGAATTTTCATTTTGAGAATCAAATTGATTTTGTTGTCTTCAACACCTTTGAATTTGGATTGATCCAAATTTTGTTGCTTGGAAGAAGGTAAATAAACTTCATGCATGTCCAATCCTGTCTAAATTTCTTTCGAATGAAAATGTTTCTATTGATGCTACTGCTCTCAAACTTTGCACATACGTCTTTGAACATACTATCAGCCTCTAGGCAAAGATTCATTACTCTGACATTTGATACAATGGAATTTGAACCATTTTCAGACTTAAAATTCTTGGTTAAGTTTTTACATGCAACTGTCATATATCCCTGATAACTTTGTTTGTGCTAGTGCTATTGCTGTCAAACTTTGTACATGCTTCGGTGACCATTCTATCAGCCTCTGGACAAAGATTCATTACTCTGACAGTTAATTTTGCCAGCACTTGATATTGTTCTTTGCTGTCCTCCGATAGCTCTTGTTTCTTTTCATCTTGTATCAGTGTTTATGAGCCAGGATCTGGAAAATGGTCTCTGCCTGTTTCTGAATGCAGTCTCAATTATCCATACTGCAAATTATAAATGTCATTAAGGAGCTATTACAAAACAAGTTTGGTTCTGATCAGACTGTGCACATGCACAGGCTGATCTGAATCAAAGTTGTTCACTAACACTATGAGTCCCTTTTTCCAGATTCTTGCACATTTTAACATTTTTGTAATAATGCATAATACATAATATTGTATCTTCTGTTTACAGGGATGAAGAATCATTGTATGTGAAGTTCATGAGTGATGTCACCAATGATATCATCAACAGAGGAATATATACAGACAGGTTAGTCTCACTTGTGGTTGTTAATTTAGGCTTCACAAAATTCCATTGATTATCATGCTGTTATATTATTTTGTATGGACCATGACAGAGAAAATCAGATATAAGATCTTGGTACAAACCCATGGCTCTTCTGTTCTCTTCTTGGTTTCTTGAATGTGCCTTCTGTAAAATGTGACATACAGATTGTTACAGGTCTGTGAGCTTATTACCTGTTCAATGTTAGTTTGATCAGAAAAAAATTGATATCTTTGAAAAATTGTTGACCTATCTGGAAAAAGAATATGAACCAAAGTAGGGGCCTACAAAAGTATGTTGTTATGTGAGGGGGCACAGGTCCTTCTCTTATTGGGTACTGGGGTTTCCATGGGAAAATTTAGGATAGTCGTGCTTTGCTGTCTTAAGACAGCTCTTGCTTTTTCATTTCTTTACTTTGAAAGACCATACTTGAAAATATTACGTTGAAGCCTGAGCTTCAAGGTGTCCGCCTAGGTGGCACCTGGAACATGTATTTTTATGCTCCCCGAAGGGAGAGCATATAGTCGCCGCTTTGTCTGTCCGTCCGTCCGGTCCGTCCGTCACTCCGTCCGTCCGAAGTGATTTCTCCATAACCCTTGGGCCAAATCAAATGAAACTTACCATGTCAACTACCTATGACAAAATGCCGATGTTATTTTCAAGGTTTTTGGATTTGAGGCCTTGTCATGGGAAAAGGGGACTTAAGGTCAAATACACTTTTTCTCTAATTTCTCATAGTCTAATGGTTAGAGTTTGATGAAATTTCATATTTGAGTAGCAAGTCAGATGTCCTTGCCAATAAACTGCTCTTCATGGCATACATTTATTGTGACAATGCCTTATTCGGGGAGAATTGTCTTTCTCTGACGGCTCTTGTTGTTGTAGAATTCAATCTGGCAATTTGAAAACTGATGTGACAATTATTTTTAAACAATGACAATTTTGATTTCGAAGTGACCATGACCCAAGCGTTTTCCAGTCACTAATGTTACATTATTATTTCAGAGCTGTTAGACAAGTGTTCAAGACTCATATAGCCAGAAACAGAGGAAAACTAGATGAGGTAACTAGATCCATTGCATTGGAAAAGTAGAGATAAGAATTTTATTTTGAACAAAAAATTTTGTCTTAAAATGATAACAATTGTATAGTTAGATTTTTAGCTCCACTGGCCGACAGGCCAGCGGGCTATTGTCATGGCGGTGTGTCCGTCGTGCGTCCGTCCGTCCGTAAACTTTTTCTTTAAAAATCTTCTTCTCAAAAACTACCAGATGGATTTCAATCAAACTTTACAAGAATGATCCTTGGGTGACCCTCTCTCAGATTCCTTCAAAGAATTCGGATTGAATCAGAATTACCTGAGTTATCTGCCCTTGAATGTCAAAAATAGCTAGTTTTGACTTTAATTTTACTCTAAAATCCACAAATATTAACCAATCAAGACAAAACTGAAACAGAATGTTGGTGACTATAAGATCTTGCCTTGGTATAATTTTCGGCTTGATCTGAATTTTACATCATGAGTTATGTGCCCTTGTTATTGACAAAATTGCCATTTTCGGCTCTATTTCGACTTTGTTTTCACTCAAGCAAATACAAATATTGATCAATCTAGACAATACTTGTACAGAATGTTGGTGACCATAAGATTTTGCTTTGGTATAATTTTCAGCTTGATCTGAACGTAACATCATGAGTTATGTGCCCTTGAAATTGACAAAATCAAATTTTCGGCTCTATTTTGACATTGCTTTCACTCTAGCAACTACAAATATTGACCAATCAAGACAAAACCGAATCAGCATTTTGGTGACCATAAGATCTTGCCTTGGTATAATTTTCAGCTTGATTTGAACTTTACATAATGAGTTATGTGCCCTTGAAATTGACAAAATTGCCATTTTCGACTCTATTTTGACTTTGTTTTCGCTCTAGCAACTACAAATATTGACCAATAAAGACAAAACTTGTACAGAATGTTGGTGACTATAAGATCTTGCCTTAGTATAATTTTCAGCTTGATTTGAATTTTACATCATGAGTTATGTGCCCTTGTTATTGACAAAATTGCCATTTTCGACTCTATTTTGACTTTGTTTTCACTCTAGCAACTACAAATATTGACCAATCAAGACAAAACTTGTAAAGAATGTTGGTGACTATAAGATCTTGCCTTGGTGTAATTTTCAGCTTGATCTGATTTTTATATGAGTTATGTGCCCTTGTTATTGAAAAAAATGCCATTTTCGGCTTTATTTTCACTTTTACAACCATTAGTATTAACTAATCAATACAGAACTTTCACAGAAATCTTACTGACCATACAATCTTACTTGCTTGTAATTTTCAGCTTGGTCATGCATCTGCTTGCTTGCGCAGCCTGAACCTTTGAAATTGCATTCAACAAGGTAAACAATCAGGCCTGTGGAGCGCTTCCAGGCCGACAGGACTGTCTAGTTTAAACATCCTTTGAAAAATTAGAGTAATAAGCTTAATCTTTGCTGGCAGTTTGATGCTACCACCTCCATTGTCACAATGTCTGTCCATCTGTTTTCACAACATCACATTGTCAATTTCTCCAAAGGTATGTAATATTGAAATATAATAGTTTATAATTAATCAAGAATTTATCTGGTTTACTCAGAATTTGATAATTTACAACAATTCATTTGTTAATATTTGCATGTTAGGCAATCACACCTTAACCCATTTTTCAAACAAGACCTGGTTTTGATGTCCCTTATAGAAACAAGTATCTGGTGTTGTATGCAACACATAAAGTCCCCTACCGGCTTCACATTGACTCAATATGGTAATCAATAATAGATTAAGATGAATAAGTTATTGCAGGATCCATTTTTTGCCATATTTTCACTATTTCCGTTACCATAGCAACCACACTTTTCGTCAAAGAACAAAGATAAAATGATGTGCATAATCTACACATTGCCATCTAGTCATATACCAAGTCTCATCAAATTAGCTTGCTTACTCATTAACTTATCGCAGGATCCAATATTTTTTGCCATATTTTCACTATTTCCGTAACCATAGCAACAACAATTTTAGTCTAAAAACAAAAATAAAATGATGTGCATAATCTACACATTGCCATATAGTCATATACCAAGTCTCATCAAACTAGCTTGCTTAGTTATTATCTTATCGCAGGATCCCATTTTTGGCCATATTTTCACTATTTCTGTAACCATAACAACCTCAATTTAAGTCGAAAAACAAAAATAAAATGATGTGCATAATCTACACATTGCCATCTAGTCATATACCAACTTTCATCAAAAACGCTTGCTTAGTTATTAAGTTATCGCGGGATCCAGATTTGAGCGGACAGACGGACGGACGGACGGACAGACGGAGGGCAAACCTATAGCCCCCTCCGGTGTGAACACCGGTAGGGGACTAAAAAGCCTAGGAATACATTGAGGCAAAAGAAGAAATTACTGATCACCAGCATTGTTTTGCCTCAACATTTTCTCTGGTATATTGTACACAAATCATATCTTAATCAACAATTATTTTGACATCTGCAGAAGCTTTCAAATAAGCGAAGTTAAAATTTTTGCTGTATGTGAGTAAGTAAAAACTTTGTTTTCTAGGTTCGTATGAATCAGATCACAGATGACATCCGTACCCAGCTAAACATTCCCCGCTACGCCATCGACGATGAGACCAGTTACACCATGACCCAACCAGACCACCATAACACGGCAACAAACGGTCATGTAGAGCTAAACACACACAACGTCAACCGAATACAGGTCAGCGCAGACGTCCACCATGACCCTGACATGAACGGTACCATGGATACAACCTTAAGGTCAAGGGCATCCAAGGAGAGTACAGAACACTCTGCTGATACATATAACTTCAAGAGCACAGAAGACGATGACCTTTATAGTACAATAAGGTCAGAGGCAAACAATACAGGTCAGCTAACAGACACACAAACACTCAAAACATACCAGAAAAGTATAAAAGAAATGGATGAAGGAGATGAAGAAGAAGAAGAAGCAGAGGAAGGAGAAATTGTGGTGGAAAAGGAAAATAAAGGAGCTGGTCTACCTAATGGTCATTATTATCCCGATGATAAAAATGATGATGATGATGACGCGGATGATGATTATGATGATGATATTTATGAAGATGAAGGGGATGATGAAGAAGATGATGATGATGATGATATACAACAGGGTACAGAACCAACCGCAACTTACAGAACTGATGATGATGACTTTTAAACCATTACGAACAAAACAACAGCATTTTGAAATTGATAGGATTTTGAAAAATGATGTCTTTCTGGGAAGAAAACATTGTGGAAAGGGAAGAAATTGCTTGTGGCAAATTCTTCATTTTCCTCAATGTTTTCTAGGACCTTTTTTTTGAGGAGCATCAAAAGCATCAACATGTTGGAATGGATTAAGTTTTTATGCCCTTGCAATTTTTTCTACACTGTAACATGGAGATTTACTATATCTACATAAGTTGGTATCGATTTTGCCGTCTGCAACTCCTTACGTTGTTTGTAAGATTATGTTTAGCCGTTGAATGTTGGTGGGATGATGCAAGTGCAAAACATTTATTGTAAGTATATATGAATTCCATTTACTCGTACAGTTTTACACTTACCAATCAATATGTAGTCACCTTAACCATTTCCCAGACAAATACAATTACAGGGTTGTCAAATTCAAATACTGCTGCAGATGATAAAATGGATGTTGATAAAGATAGGTATTATATAGCATTGAAAATATTGAGGCAAAGAAGAAAATGCAGATCGGCAGCATTTCTTCCTTTTGCATCACTGTTTTCCAAGTCTTTTCCAAAGGGACATCAAAACCAGGTCTTGTTTGGGAGAGGGATTTATGGAATCTGTTTTTGAAAGAAGTTCTACTGTGATTTTAAATTGTCTCAATATCATTGCTGTTGTAAAATTAACATTATTTTTGATATCATTAATATAGTGCAATTATTTCTGTAGAGAAAGGAGTTTTATTTGTTTTAAGTTGTAGAATTGTTTTATATGTACAGCTTACGATAAATGATCTTGCAGAGCATCTCTAGCTAATAGCTAGAGATGCTCTGCCTGGTGATTTATCTTGAGCTATTTACAGAATTGTGTAAACTAGATACAAATTCATAAACAGGGTCATAAACTGTTGGTTTGAATTGTAGAATAGTCCCTTATTTTATATAGATATTTTGTTCACAAAGTTGCAATTATTGTAACATGAATATATTGATTATTGGTATACGGGCCATTCTTAAACTATTGTAATTTCATTAAAAAAATTGAATGCACTTACAAAAGTTTCTGATGGCATTTCATGATATGTAGCAATTTATACGAGAACTATACCGTCCTAACACTTTGTGATATTACCAAAATGTATTGAGTATGTCTAGAGCCCAGTGCTTAACCCATTTTGGGCTGGTCCAAATTTATACTACTGAAAATGGCAAAACAGAAAAAAAATTGACCAGTCAAAAATTTCATTGTTTTGTAGAGGGTTAACATACTTTATAAGAGCACATTAGATTTTATATTTACATAGAGTTATTATTTGAGTGGGGGCTCTGGAAAGAGGGTCCTTATAGCATTTGAGCTCATCATGGTACAAGATCAGCCTACATTTATGTCCTGTCTGATCATAGTCGGATCAAGGTTCATACTGCTAAATTAACCCTTTCCCAAACAAGACCTGGTTTTGATGTCCCTATTGTAAAAGGCTTGGAAAACATTGAGGCAAAAGAAGAAAATGCTGATGATCAGCATTTTCTCCTTTTGCCTCAATATTTTTATACGCCCTTAGGGTTGTATTATGTTATTTGAGCTAGCTATATTATACACGAACTCAGTCTTACTCTACATCAATTTTATCATTTGCAGAGGCTTTTGAATTAGAGCGCCCAAAATTTTGTCGTTTGGGAAAGGGTTGATGCCACATGGTATGAGGAAGCTAAAGAATAACAGCATTGATCTTTATTAGTCTAGACTGTATGTATTTGCAGGCTTATTGCGATCCATGTTGGTCTTAATACTATAAGGGCCATATTTTCCATCACATTTATATTTACATAGATTTATTGTCTTATTTCAATACTGTGATATGTTAACCTACTGCTGTTTGTATAATGCTTGCTCATGAAAAAAACAAAATAAAAAGTGCTAAAAGGTACTCTTTATCAAAATTACATGCAACATTTTGTAAATCTCTCCCTCCAACAAAGTAACTACTGGTCCAAATTTGACAAAGGTACAGGTGGCAAAAATTTGAAAACACAACTTTTAGTGGCTCTTTCCAATTTGGACTCGTTTAAAGTATTTTTTCATGAAAGGAACTAAGAAAGGGGAGATTGTGGAGTCTGTATTTTAAATTCATATTTTCCTAATTATATTGGATAAACTGCTGACAGTAACAAAGTAAGGTAGATTGCGAAGAATATCTATAGTTTGTTACTAAAATAATCAAAATACAGAATGATTCTATAGTCATAGACTAGGAATTCATATATATCAACCCTTTCCAAAACGAGACCTGGTTTTGACGTCTTTAATTGCAAAGGCTTGGGAAAACATTGAGACAAAAGAAGAAACTGCTGATAACCAGCAGTTTCTCCTTTTGCCTCAATATTTTCCTTGCTTTATTATACACATATCCTTTCTTTATAAGCATCTGTTTTGTCGTCAGTATCAGCTTTCAAACAACCCAATTTTTAGTTATTTGGGAAAGGGTTTTAAGAAAAAATAGTTTTATAGTATAGTTTTATCAATTCATACATATATAACAGTTATGCTGCTGAATAATGTGGATACTTTTATTGTTTGTTAAACAATTTTTCAATGTTTTACTTGTACATTCAACCATCTGAATATATCAAGGGCATGGTGCAAAACAATTGTGAATATTCATATATGTTGTGAGTCACAAAGAGTAGATGTATATTGTGTTTTATCTCCTCCGTCTGTCCGATTGTACATCCACATCTTGGAGACGCCACTCTTACATTTATGAACAGATTTGGATGACATTTTCACAGAGCCTTAGCTAATATAGCGCATACATATTGTCCAGAATTTGCCAAATGCAACACAGAAAAAAGGGGATGTAAGGTAATCCACCCCTAATGAGGTTTATGCAACTAAATTATTCCGGCGACTTCGTAAACATTTGGCGGTGGACCGTTCCAACGTCGAATGTTTACAACATCGCCCGAATAGGTTTGGACACGTAATGAATGTTAATGAGGTCATATGAAAAACTTGATAGGTTGCCTTAATCACATTAGGGCTGGACTACCTTATTATTACTTTATGAAAAAAGTGGCATATATTGGGATTAAGGCTCTCTTGTTATGCTTTTACACTAGTTTTGTACTTATCTCTTGATACATCTATGATGCTGCAACTTTTTTCTGCTATTCTCACAGGATGACAGAGTAATTGTCACATTTTTCTTCATGTAGATTAAAGATATTTTAAAATGTGAGAAACTTTTCTTTGTTATCCATGTATATCCTATCACAAATGACAGACAATTAGACTTCCAATTTGAAAGCTGCTCCATTTTGTTCTGATCCTTTCAGCATTTTGCAAACCACAATAATTTGGACTGGTTTTATTTAGCTCACCTGAGCACTTCAGGTGAGTTATGATAATAATAATAATAATAATAATAATAATAATAATAATAATAATAATAATAATAATAATAATAATAATAATAATAATAATAATAATGACTTTATTTAAAGAGGCTACACATTTGGTTTCCCAATCTTCCATGTGGGCCTCTATCAAACAGGTATTTACAATGACATAAAATAATACATATTACACATAAACAGACAAGGAAATGTACAAAATGATCGTTAATGTTTTATTAAGTTATTGTGGTCACTTTGTCCGGCGTCCGTCCGTCAACATTTGGGATGTTTACACTCTAGCATCCACAAAAGTTAGGCAATTTTGATCAAACTTGGCCAAAACAAGTAGGATCATAAGTTCTCGGACCAGTTTGATTATGGGCCTGATCGGACTAGAAAGTGCGGAGTTATCTGCCCTTGAATGTCAAAAAATGTTGTTTTTAAGTTTGTTTACACTCTAGCACCTACAATTATTGATCAATCAAGACAAAACTTGGACATGATGTTGGAGAGCATAAGATCTAGGATGAGTTTGATTTTCAGTCTGATCTGACCAGAAAGACGAGAGTTATGTGCCCTTGAATAGGGCGAAATTGCCATTTTTGGCTGTTTTCAACCTTGTTTACACTCTAGAATCTACAATTATTAATAAATCAAGACAAAAGTTGGACACAATGTTGGGGACCATAAGATCTTGGATGAGTATGATTTTCAGTCTGATGTGATCAGAAAGTCAAGAGTTAAGTGCCCTTGAATTTTATGAAATTGCCGTTTTTGACTGTTTTCAACCTTGTTTACAATCTAGAATCTACAATTATTGACCAATCAAGACAAATCTTGGACACAATGTTGGAGACCATAAGATCTCAGATGAGTGATTTTCAGTCTGATTTGACCAGAAAGATGAGAGTTATGTACCCTTGAATATGATTCATAAATCAAGAAAAAACTTGGACACAATGTTGGAGACCATAAGATCTCAGATGAGTTTGATTTTCAGTCTGATCTGACCAGAAAGACGAGAGTTATGTGCCCTTGAATTTGATAAAATTGCCATTTTTGGCTGTTGTCGACCTTGTTTACACTCTAGAATCTACAATTATTAATCAATGAAGACAAATCTTGGACACAATGTTGGAGAATTTAAGATCTCAGATGAGATTGATTTTCAGTCTGATCTGACCAGAAAGACGAGAGTTATGTGCCCTTTAATTTGTTAAAATTGCCATTTTTGCCTGTTTTCGCCCTTGTTTACACTCTAGAATCTACAATTATTTAAAAAAAAAAAACAAAGTTGGGCACCATAAGAGCTCGGACTAGTTTGATTTTCATAACGTTATTGACCATAAGTTCATATTCAGTCTTAAAAGTCATATATATCAATTGAATTGAACATAAGTGTTGCTCATATCATTTTGGTTCAGGTGAGCGATATAGGACCATCATGGTCCTCTTGTTTTAATTGATAGGTATTTCCTGAGAGAGCTGATAGATTGATCTGTCAATTAATTGATTGGTTGATTGATTGGTTGATAGATTAAAAGGGGACTAACCCATTACCAAATGGCAAAGTTTTAGACTCCCAAATTGAAAGATGTGGCAGACAACAATAATTTCAAGTGAATGAAATTTTATATTTTGTTGGTCTTTCTTGGAAGAAAACATTGTGAGAAATGAAGAAATTGCTTGTCTCAAGCAATTTCTTCATTTTCAACAATGTTTTCCCTATCCTTGATCTTATCATGAGTCTTAACCCTTTCCCAAACAACAAAATTTTAGGGTGATCCACTTCAAAAACTGCTACAAATGACAAAATGGATGTTACTTAAGGTAGGATTTGTGTAAAATAGTTCATAGAAAATATTGAGACAAAAGGAGAAACTGCTGTTTATCAGTAGTTTCTTTTGTTTCAATGTTTTCCCAAGCCTTTTCTAATAGGAATGTCAAAACCAGGTCTTGTTTGGTAAAGGGATAAAACAGCATGACTGTTTGGGAATGGTTTGCGCCACTTTTCATTGTATCATGGTGGCTGTAGGACCTAACCGTGGATTCCTGTTATTTCTCTCACCACTACAATCACTGGAAATCTAAGAGAGTCCGTATTACTCCACTCACACAGACTAATTTTACAGAAAGTAATAGTAAAATGTTGGTTCTTGTTTCTCAAACATATTTCTACAAATCTGCAGGTGTACAGATCTACATCAAAACCAAACTTTTACCAGACTTTATTCAAGAGACACATTCATGTCAATTCTAACCCTTTCTCAAATTGCAAATAAATTGGATAGTCTGACCTAAAATCTGCTGCAGAAATCAAAAATAATGTTTATAGAGACAAGATTTGGGTTAAATGTATCATAGAAAAGTTTTAGGCAAAAGAAATCAACATTTTCTTTTGCCTCAATGTTTTCCCAAGCATTTTTTAATATGGACATTAAGCAGGTCTAGTTTTGGGATGGAGTAAATTTTTTATCAAGGCTAAATTAATGGCTGAATAAGGACCTCTATGGATAAAGCGAGAAATCTCCCTAAAAGGCTCAGCTCGATGTGTCAATTTTCAAAACTTTATAAATTGAGAAACAAAATTAAGCTTTATGGTTAGGTACAGTAGATAAATAATGAAATGAATACCGGTTTTATGTCATTTAAAAAGTTCTATAGGTGCAGAATCTGCAGATAGCTCTTGATATTTGTACCCACCTAAATGGTTTCATTTTCTTACACTACCGGTATTCGTATATATAATATAAAATGAAGTTTGTTTTTGTTTTATTTGCAATTTATTTTCTACATATATTAGGATAGATGGTGTTGACATCTAATGCGCATACGCAATAAGGACAAAACGAAAACTGGTTTATGATTTCAACAACAATTGTACTTACATTTACAGAAAAATTCTTGCTGATAAAACAATAGAAAACATAATTCTGGTTAAATGAATTATGGGGTAAATGAAAAATGGGGTAAGAAAATGTAATTTTAGGGGTTGGTACAGAAACCAAGAGTTATCTGTACATGTCGAATCGTTTTGATTCTACAAAATCATTTTTCATGATTCAGATATACATCTAACAATACAGATCAAAATAATTGTCAATTTGCATGTTTTGAAAATTAACTTTTCCATTAGAGCTTTTTAGGGAGATTTCTCTCCTTATCCATAGAGGTCCTTTGCTTACTAAGGCATAGTTTTGCTCTCTATGAGGCAAAAATTCGAAGAAATAGTTAGCCAGCATTTTCTTCTTTCCTCTCGATACTAAGTGTGCATTACCAATGGTTGATGAGAGCAATGTGTCTAAAATTAACCCATTCCCAAACAGTGACGCCTTACAATATAAAAGCTTAGAAAAACATTGCGGAAAATGAAGAAATTGCTTGTGACATTTCTCCCAGTGTTTTCTAAACAAAACCTCGCAAAATGCAAAATTCCACGCTCTTGATATTGTTGTCTGCAACATTTGGACAAGTCTAAAATTTTCCAGTTTAATGATGGGTTAAGTTAGAATACCTGTAATGCGGCCATTTTGAGATTTATAAAAAATCAGCTCTTTTCCAGCAACGTCATTACATATCCGAAACTATTTGGGCGCAGTCGTAAACATTCGGCGGTGGAAAAGTCCACTGGGAATGTTTTCGAAGTCACCCGAATAATTCCGATGTCGCGAGAATCTCATTATGGGTGGACTGCCTTTAAGTGAGAGAATGGTGAGAAAACAGGAAATACATGTGACATATACATGTAACAATTGATTTCAAGCATAATAGGGAATAAAATCACATGTCATGAATAATGTATGAGTTGATGTCCGTTTATGCGCTGCCTCTAAAGGCGAGAGCCTGGCATCGAGAAGGAGGACGACAGCGAATCCCGTGTTCTCCCCGATGTTTTATCAGCGTGTCATGATGTATAGGCCGCCCATGATTACCAACTATAGCATTTGCTGTAGACTGAGCCGTCACAAATCTGTTGCGTAGGGGAGACCGGGGCAAGATGATACACTTTTTCGAATTCTTCCAATTTCTCCTTACACGGCTTGCTCTGCTGTTCAATTTAGAACAAAAAGGAAAATTTGGTTTCTTGACTATTATTCAGGCAGAAATCCGCACTCATGAAATGTTTGCAACATATGGAATTTTGCGTTTGAAACAGAATTGTAAGATGTATCATCTTGCCCCGTGCTCGGGGCAAGATGATACAGGTGGTGGGGCAAGATGATACAACCTCGTTTGACGATTATTAAAATAAATTAATTATGAGAAAAATACTACGAGGTTATTCAGAATTTATAAAGGGTCATACTTCATGTCAAAACAATAAAGAAACTAATCTATGTTAGCGAAGATGTGGGAATAAAAAAAGTAGCCATGCCGTATTGCGCCCTGGAACGGTTTAATTTTTTTATTTTCGTGTCTATACAAAGAAATTGTCTAAAATATTTAAAGTCTGATATAATCAAGTCAGCAAATACTAGAAAAGATGGCAAATGGGTTATGTTTTCATTAGAATGGCCTCTTTCTTTCTGAATCCACTAACATTTGCAAGGATATAAAATGGTTTCATAGTCAAATCTATCTATCTATGGATAAGAAGAATGTTTTATTAAATAAAGTAAGAAAATAACAAAACAAAAATAATTAAGAAAAGAGCGCACGTATTATGAATTCCACTATTAAAGTAAATTGATATAATATAGCCTAGTAGATCTTTACTCTCTTGAAAAGATTAATTGAATTAAATTCCTTTTAATATCATACATATAAAGCCACTCTCAAAGAATTCTAAGTATGAATGATCCTCGAATTCATTTTTTTTACAAATATGATGTATACATCAGAATTACCAGCAGAATGACTATGAAACAAATTTATGACCTGCATAAGTTCTCGGGGATTGTATTTATGGGTTGAATACATCTTTTGCAAAACATGACAGTCACCAGGACAAGATGGCAGTCTGTATCATCTTGCCCCGACTATGCTGTATCATCTTGCCCAGTGGCACCTCTTTTCCTTTCAACTCGAATCATTAGAAAACAGACAATATTTAGTTGAAAATAAGAATGGTAAATAAATGTTGAAATGACATGTTCTAATCTGGAAAAGACTTCAAAAATATATCCTCGTATTCTAACGTTACAGAAGGACATGAGTAAAAATGAAAATAATTACTAAAATACCCCGATAAACGATATGTCTGTATTATTTCTGTATGTGTTGTTGTACTCCTGAGATATTTTTGCCAAATATAGATGACAAAAAGGCACTGCAACATAGAATATATATGGCGTCATACATGGCGTCATATTGCTTAAAATTGCTCTGTATCATCTTGCCCCGTGTATCATCTTGCCCCGGTCTCCCCTAAGTGACGTTATATATACAATAGTCTTGACGTAAAGTTGTTACACGCAGTTGACAGGGACGAGGGCAGTCTGCATGCGTTCCCGTATCATTTACATGTCTCACTAACCTTGGAACAGTTGAGTCGGCTACATGAAAGCGTCTGGCTACCTCCATTTGCAAAGCATCGCTGACCATGAGCCCCAAAACTCGGTTCCTTTGTGCCCAAGTAACCTTCGGCATTTAATTTTACGTACGAAAATTATCCGTAGTTGTTGTGTGTTTTCGGCGAGTAAATCAATGTGGCAGTTTGCACACAAAAAATCTGTGATTTTAGACATTGTCTGAATGCACTAGACACATATTAAGCATTTTGGGATGGGCGGTTAAGACGTCCACATAGTTTACAGAGGACACAACAAAATTGGTGGGATATGAAGGGTAAACATGACCTCATGAATGTCCCCAAACATGGTACCGATTAGGGCTGCAGGAAAGGAATGGTTAATGAAAATGTATTTTGCGTTTTTAAATTGTGTCAGTTTAGATAAAGAGACAAATAGAAAATATAAATTCTCTATGATGCATTGAATGTTGGTGGGATGATGCAAGTGCAAGACATATATTGTAAATCTATATGAATTCCATTTGTTCTTACAGTTTTACACTTACCAATCAATATGTAGTCACCTTACTCACCTAACCCTTTCCCAAATGACACAATTATAGGGTTGTCAAATTCAAAAACTGCTGCAGACAATAAAATGGATGTTGATAAAGGTATGATTTCTATTTAACAAAGCTTGGAAAATATTAAGGCAAAAGGAGAAAATATTGATTATCAGCATTTTCTTCTTTTGCATAAATGTGACGCCCCACGCGAAAATCCTGCCAATGGCTTAAAAAATCGATTTTGAGATTTTTACATTTTCTGAAAGTACATCCTTTTCTGAGCATAATGAGAAAAATTTCAGAAAGATTTGACGTTCCATACCGTTTCTATGGCAATTTGAACATGTTTGGGGTATGCTGATAAAAGGAACAATTTTGAAAAGATTTCTAAAATTTTATTTACTTACAAGTGCCATAAGCAAAGGGCTCATAACATTTAAACTTGAGGATATATAACATAGTAACTACTAGAAAATAACCATCTTTAAGAAAAACATGTTTATCAACTTGCGATGCATCGAAATTAGGTTGCTATGGTTACCAAAATCATATATTTTGTACAAAAAAGCATTTTTCTGGTATAAACTGAGTTCTTTCCATTCTCTCTTTAACATATCTTGTTAATTCTTATGTCAAATATAACATATAGCATAAAACAAACAATGTTGGACAACAAAACCTGTTTTGATATAGTTTTCATGGCGACAAATAGGCGATAATGGAATTTGTTGAAGTCTACAGTTATTCGACAATATTCCTAAATTTCATCCATTTGATGGGTTGTAAGTGCCTTAATACAATGGCTATCAACTTCTTAACATGAGGATATTTTACTTGATGAACGCTCATTATAATCAACCTTAGAAACAAGCAATAATTTCCTGCTCAATATTCTCTCTAACTTGGTTGCTATGGTTACCAAAACAACAGTTTTTGCACAAAAAAAGCATTTTTCAGGCCTTATAATCAATTTTTCCATTATTTCTTCCACATATCTTGCTAATTCTCAAGTCAAATATAATCCACATAATAGGTCAAACAATGTATGGACATCAAAACCTGTTTTGATCTAGTTTTCATGGCGACAAATAGGTGAAATTGGAATTTGTTGAAGTCTACCGTTATTCGACAAGATTCCTAAATTTCACCAATTTCATGGGTCGTAAGTGCCTCAATACAACGGCTATTACATTCTTAACATGGGGATATTTTAATTGATGAATGCTCACAATAATCAATCATGAAAACAAGAATTATTTCTATGCTCAAGATTCTTTTTTATTTGGTTGCTATGGTTACCAAAATCATATTTTTTGTACAAAAAAACATTTTTCATGCCTAAAAATCAGTTTTTTCCATTCTTTCTTCTACATATCTTGTTAATTATTATGTCAAATATAACATATAGCATAAAACTAACAATGTATGGACAACAAAACCTGTTTTGATATAGTTTTCATGGCGACAAATGGGTGAAATTGGAATTTGTTGAAGTCTACCGTTATTCGACAAGATTCCTAAATTTCACCCATTTCATGGGTTGAAAGTGCCTCAATACAATGGCTATCAACTTCTTAACATGAGGATATTTTAATTGATGAAAGCTCATGATAATCAATCATGAAACAAGAATCATTTTTATGCTCAAGATTCTTTTTGATTTGGTTGCTATGGTTACCAAAATGACGTTTTGTGCAAAAAAGCATTTTTGTCAGGCCTAAAAATCAATTCTTTCCATTCTTTCTTCTACATATCTTGCAAATTCTTATGTAAAATATAATCCATATAATAAATCAAACAATATGAAGAAAACAAAACCTGTTTTGATATAGTTTTCATGGCAACAAATAGGTGATAATGGAATTGATTGGAAGTCTACTGTTATTCGACAAAATTCCTAAATTTCACCCATTTCATGGATTACAAGTGCCTCAAAACAATGGCTATCAACTCCTTAACAAGAGCATATTTAATTGATGTATGCTCATGATATTTGATCATGTAAACAAGCATTATTTTTCTACTCAAGATCCTTTCTGATTTGGTTGCTATGGTTACTAAAACAACAGTTTTTGTGCAAAAAAGCATTTTTCAGGCCTAAATATCATTTCTTTCCATTGTTTCTTCTACATGTATTGCAAATTCTTAAGTCATATTATTCTATACCATAAAAGAAACACAAAATAAAAATTATCATACATTAAGCCCCCTTTTCCCATGACAGATTTTTTGTACACACATTATTTATAGAATATGGTCTAGAACATCTCATTTATCACAAAAGTACAAAATTTCATTAAATTCTGCCCATTGGATGAAGAGAAATGGGAGAAAATCTAATTTTTACATTAAGGCCCCTTTTTCCATGACACAGCCTCAAATCAACAAACGGAGATAAAAGTCCCTAGGGATTATCCTTGGGAGTTCACATGTGAAGTTTCGTTGAATTTGGTCCAAGGGTTGCTGAGATATGGCTGTGGACGGACGGACGGACAGACACAGGGACGGACAGCATGGCGACTATATGCTCCCCCAAAATTTTTTCGGGGAGCATAAAAGTCAACATGGATAAAGACTTTCAATTCCAGACAAGCGGCCATACATCAAAACTATCCCATCAATCTTAAACAACCTTACATCAAATAAAATGACATGTTTAACCCTTTCCCAAACAAGACCTTTTTTGAGGCCATATGAAAGATTTATGAAAACTTTGAGACAAAAGATAAAAATGCAAATTTTTTCTCCTTTTGTCTCAATATTTTCTTGGCTATAAGTATTACATGCATTGTACATTCTATGTTCATTACTATTAATCTTATTGTCTGCAGCAGCATTAAAATTTAAAGTTTTCCATTTATTATGTTTTCTATTTATTATCCCTAATGCCATTCCATAGCCCAGGCAGCCAAAGATTAAAATGGGGATTGACAATCCCTAGTTATGCTGACTCAATTAAAGAAGATTCTAGAAAACAAAAAAATATAAGTCAATGATGACTATTGACTGCAAGCATTTTCTTCTTTTCCTTTAATATTATCTGTGTCATTTGTAAAATAGTTTTTGGATTGTATAACATTATGAATTCTTAACCCATTACCAAACAACAAAATTTTAGACTGGTCCAAATCCAAAGATGTTGCAGACACCATTTTCAAGTGAATAAAACTTTCAAATTTTTAGTCTTTTAGGGTAGAAAACACGGTGGGAAATGAAGAAATTGCTTGTCACAAGCAATTTCTTCATTTTCCACTATGTTTTATAAAGCTATTATTTTGTAAGGAGTCAAAAAGAGTCATTGTATCATGTTAATGGGTTAAAGTGCCCCTTGGTTTGGATTTGCCTACAGTTTTATTGGGGATGCCTAAACTTAATTTTGTTAGAGTTACTATGAATGACATGATGAATCTTGAATGTCATGTCACAACACTGTTGTCTGTGTAAGCTCTATCTTCTTTCCTTGTTTGTTTAACTGGTTTTGCTGTAACAATATACAAGGCTCAGTGTGAGGCTTGGGTTAGTTCCTGTAAGACTATGTTCACTTCCTAAGACACATTCTGTGATGATAAGTTGTAGAAAGTTGACTGAGTGTTGGTTTCATGTCCCCTTGGATCAGTTGGTAGTGATGTAAATAGCTAAACAGTAGACTGAGTGTTAACCCATCCCATGGATTAGACCTTTGTCTGCAAGAAGAAACACCCGCATCCCTGAAAATGTAAAAATATAGATTAAACATGTGAGAAAGATTATCCAGCAAAAAACCCTTTCCATATAAATTCTTTCAAAAATCAAATTTTGATGTAAAAAAAGTGTATAATATTTGTGAATGACATTTATCATTAATGGTGTGCTTTTGTTTATCTTATAAAACTGATAAACTGACAAGTCACATGTTACTTCAAGAGTAATCATATTTTCCAAAATTAATGTTCAACAAGCTTTGCAAGTTGTCTAGATCTATTCAAACACATATTAGCAATATGTATAGATATAAGATTATATGCCTCATGAAGTCATTGGATGCAAGATAATGAAGAGAATAAATGATTTCTTCATATATATTTATAATACACAATTTTTTTCAAAGTTCTTTTGTATTTCATTTATAAAAGTAATTTAAATATTCACTGATATTTCATTTACTTATGTTGATGACATTCTAAGTAGATGTTTATACAAATAAATCAATCATTGAATGATTATTCAGTAAGTTTCATACCAAGAATAATATCTATGCAGGCATTTGCATGACACCAATTCACCAGACACCAACACACCAAACATGCTACATTTTCCTGGTTTCTTGAAGGAAAGACACCTCATCTGAAACAAGTTGATACTAATAAATGAAAAAACCCTCAGAAAAAATTTAGGTCATCATTTCTTGTGAATAGAAGGACTTCTACAATTAAAGCCTTATACTAATGTTTTGCAAGCACTCTGGTTTTCCAAAGAACATATTTCTATATGCACAAGCAGGTTACAACAATAAAACAATTAATACATGTATTAACTAACTAACTAGCACACATGCTTCTTGTAAAATGTCAGTCATGATAACAAGGGTTAAATAACTATTCTGGGTTTAATTTTATCAAGTGAACGGTGACATAATTTCAGACAAACAATAGTATTTGGTCTGTATCATTCTAAAACCCTGCAACTGCAGCTTGATTGAAACTGTAGTTACAAGATTTTATAACAACACTGAGTGTTTAGTAAACCCAGTCTATTCTTAGTAAAAAATTAAATACCATTTCCGACAGATTGTTTTAAACACTGGAAAAAAAACTGATGAATCATGTAGGCCTACATAACAGGCCCATAAGAAGCAATTTCATATTGGGTTGGCTGAAGCCCCGTTGTCTGAACATTGGGGGGACTTCAATGGATTTTGCAGTAAATTTTCAGTGTAGAATAAGGAAATTTTGGCATTTTTGGCCAAAATAGGGGGGCTAAGCCCCCCAAGCCCCTCTGTTCCTACGGGCCTGCTTAATAAAGGTGAATACTGAGTACGGACATCAGACTCATACTGATAAACAGTTCACATTGTTACTATTTTCTTTTATGGCAAACAAAATATTACTGCAAGTGTCATTCTGTTTACAATTTAAAAGCTTTTCTGTGTGAACTACTGAATATAAATTACAACAAACTTACCTGTTAAATTATTGAGGAAAAACACACACACACAACAAAATCCAAACAAGGTGAGGGTTTGTACTGAACAGACATTGTTATACCTGAAACATAAACAAATACTTTGAATCAGATGCTGTCAGTGTCATGTAAGCAGGGGTGTCATTATTAAATGATTGCCGATCACAACCATTTAGGATCACCAGAAAAATCGTTTGTTTTTTTCTGGAGCTAAAAAGTTTACATCGGGTACGCAGCCAAAATCCCCAGCCCGATCTGTTGTTTTCCAAAATAAATCTGTTGCTTCAAAACATAATGACATCCCTGCATGTAAGACAGAAAATCCATCATTCAACAATTTAACAATGACATATTTAACCCTTTCCCAAACGACAAAATTTTCTAAAGGGTGGTCCAATTCAAAGCTGTTGCAGACGACAAAATCATTGTTAATAAAACATTGGAATTGTATATAGATTCTTAATATAATCAAGAAAATGATTATCAGAATATTCTTCTTTTGCCTCAATGTTTGGCCATGTTTTTTTCTTAGAACCGTCAAAACTAGGTGTTGTTTGGGAAAGAATTAATGCCTGTTTACATTCAATGTTATGATTAACAAATCATAATCCAAAATAAACCAGAAAGGAAGACGAAGAAATTCACTGAACAATTTTGTAATTCGAGCCAATCGAGGTCGATCGCCAAACAGACAATGTTGTCTTTCCTTGTATGGATTTAAAAAGGCATGGATTCACGAGACAGAGCATGTTTTTGTAACATTTTCTTTTCTCAACTTCAATCAGACATTCGTGCTTGGATACTAACTTTCGATAGTTACGGAAAATGAGAAAAAGACTCGAAATTAAATGCACTGGTATGGTCCCTTTAGGTAAATATCCGGATTTTGGACACTTCCGGAAATATAGCTTGCATCCAAAATTGCATGATTAAGTAGATAAAACAGTAAAATAAAAAGTACTTACTCGCTCAGAACCGAGAGGACACTCCAATTAAACTGCACATCTAGGTATTTGATCTCAAATATACTTAAGATTGGAAGAATTCATGATTTAGATCGCGTATTCGAGCTCATGTTTTTCGCCGGATATGGAAATATTTCCGGTCGAGGCCGATCGATTTAAGGTGTCCCACTGTTAAATTTACGATAATTTCATGATTTTAGGTAATCGAAAGGTATTCTAATATATTCTTTAATTGAATTATAGTCACGAAAGTGCATGACAAGTGTATTATTTGCATTAATGATGCGTCAAAACGCAAATGTTACCGCCGTTTTTCGGCCATGCAACTTAAAAGCGTGATTTCTCGGAAACGTCTCGAGCGCAGGTGGCAGGATTTTCGCGTGAGGCGTCACAAATGTTTTTTTCAGATCTTTTTTTAACAGGGACATCAAAACCAGGTCTTATTTGGGAAATGGCTAAGGATTTTGTCTTTAAAAGAAGTTTTACTGGGATTAATTGTCTCAATATCATTTCTGTTGTAAAAATAACATTATTTTTGATATCATTAATAGATCTATAGTGCAATTATTTCTGTAGAGAAAGGAGTTTCATTTGTTTGTGGTTAAGTTGTAGAATTGTTTTATACGTACAGCTTATGATAAATGACCTGACAGAGCAGCTCTAGCTAATAGCTAGAGATGCTCTGCCTTGTGATTTATCTTGAGCTATTTACAGAATTGTGTAAACTAGATACAAATTCATAAACAGGGTCATAAACTGTTGGTTTTAATTGTAGAATAGTCCCTTATTTTTATGCTCCCCGAAGGGAGAGCATATAGTCGCCGCTTCGTCCGTCCGTCCGTCCGTCCGTCATTCCGTCCGTCCGTCCGTCCGTCCGAAGCGATTTCTCTATAACCCTTGGGCCAAATCAAATGAAACTTACCATGTGAACTCCCTATGACATAATGCCGATGTACTTTTCCCAGTTTTTGGATTTGAGGCCTCGTCATGGGAAAAGGGGACTTAAGGTCAAATACACTTTTTCTCTAATTTCTCATAGTCTAATGGTCAGAATTTGATGAAATTTCATATTTGAGTAGCAAATCAGATGCCCTTGACAAGGAACTACTTTAAATTTGCGTATAAAAAGTATGTCATGGAAAAAGGGGGCTTAACGTTTGTTAGCTTAATCTTAGCTCTGCATGGCATACATTTATTGTGACAATGCCTTAATCGGGGAGCATTGTCCGTCTCTGACGGCTCTTGTATATAGATATTTTGTTCACAAAGTTGCAATTTATATTGATTATTGGTTTACTGGCCATTCTTAAACTATTGTAATTTCATTCAAAAAATTAAATGCACCTACAAAAGTTTCTGATGGCATTTTATGATATGTAGCAATTTATACGAGAACTATACCGTCCTAACACTTTGTGATATTACCAAAATGTATTGAGTATGTCTAGAGCTTAGTGCTTAACCCATTTTGGGCTGGTCCAAATTTAACACTACTGAAAATGGCAAAACAGAAAAAAAATTGACCAGTTCAAAATTCCATTGTTTTGTAGAGGGTTAACATACTTTTCTCATAAGAGCATAATAGATTTTATATTTACATAGAGTTATTATTTGAGCCAGAAGATCTGGAAAGAGGGCCCTCATAAGTATTCGAGCCCAGCATTACACAAGACCAGCTTACGTTTATGGGCAGTCTGATCTTAGTCTGATTAGGG
The DNA here is from genome assembly GCA_963680895.1 of Fragum sueziense. Taxonomy (NCBI): domain Eukaryota; kingdom Metazoa; phylum Mollusca; class Bivalvia; order Cardiida; family Cardiidae; genus Fragum; species Fragum sueziense. The sequence continues at coordinate 69,393,068 of OY804593.1, forward strand.
TTCATACTGCTATCTTACAATTGCCATTTGGTATAAGCGGGTGGCCATGAGGGTTAAGAAAATAACATGGATCTTGTTCACACTTTGAATTCGCAAGCTGATTGCGATCCATGTTGGTCTTACATACTATAATGGCCATTTTTTCCATCACATTTATATTTACATAGATTTATTGTCTTATTTCAATACTGTGATATATTTACCTACTGCTGTTTGTATAATGCTTGCTCATGAGAAATAAAATAAAAAGACCTAAAAGGTACTCTTTATCAAAAATGATAAAATGACCTGGCAGAGCATCTCTATGGATTGGCATGGGCTGCTCCTCCAGGTCATTTATTGTGAAATATACAGATGGCAAATATTTGCTAATGAAAACACAACTTTAAGCAACTCTTTTTCAATATGGACTTGTTAAAAGTATTTTTATTTACGAAAGGAATTAGGAAAGGGAAGATTCTGGTGCCTGTATTGTAAAATCCTATTTTCCTACTTATAATGAATAAACTGCTGACAGTGACAAAGTAAGGTAGATTGCAAAGAATATCTATAGTTTGTTACTAAAATAATCAAAACAAAGTATGATTCTATAGTCATAGACTAGGAATTTATATATGAAAATAATTTTATAGTATAGTTTTATCAATTCATACATATTTAACAGTTATGCTGCTGAATGTGGATAATTTTATTGTTTGTTAAATAATTATTCAATGTTGTATTTTACTTGTTAATTCAACCATCTGAATATATCAAGGGCTTGGTGCAAAGCAGTTGTGAATATTCATATTGTTATATGTCATAGAAAGTGGATGTACACTGTATTGCGTCATCTTCTCTGTCTGTCCGATTGTTCATTCACATCTCATGGAAAAAACTGCTACATTTATGAACAGATTCGAATGACATATTCACAGGGCAATAAGAGCATGTACCATATAATGCAACACAGAAAAAAGGAACGTAAGGTAATCCACCACTTATGAGGTTCATGCAATGTCAGATTTATTATCGGGCGACTTTCCTGAGACATCGGGTGAATCTCATTAGCGGTGGACTAATCTAATGCAAAAACTGGCATATACTGTAATATTTTTGGGACTAAGGCTATCTTTTTCTGCTTTGACACTAGTTTTGTACTTACCCCTTATTCCTTGATATATTTATGGATGCTGCAACTTTTTTCTGCTATTCTCACTGGATGACAGAGTAATTGTCACATTTTTCTTCATGTAGATTAAAATATTTTAAAATTTGAAAATCTCTTCTTTGTTATCCATGTATTTATCCTATCACAAATGACAAACAACTAAACCCCCAATTTGAAAGCTGTTCCATTTTGAAACCTGGTAAAGATGACATTTGTGAAGGATGGGTGTGCTATACAGAATGTTATCAGTTTTGTCTTATTTTCCCTTAATATTTTCCAAAGCCTTTTAGGGACGTCAAAAAAGGTCTTGTTTGGGAAATTCCTCACAAAAAAGAAATACTAGCGCTTGTTTGAAAATTTCTAACTTTTGTTCTTTCTAGGTTTGTAAATTGATAGTTGCTGTCTCGGTTGATTAAATAGGGTGTAATACCACTATTGACCCATTACCACAGTGACACCCCAAATGATAAAAGCTTTGGAAAACATTGTGGAAAATGAAGAAATTGCATGTGACAAGCAATTTCTTCCTTTCCCACAATGTTTTCTACCCCAATAGACCAAAAAATTAAATTCCATTCACTTCAAATTGTTGTCTGCAACATCCTTCAAATTGGAACAGTCCAAAATTTTGCCGTCTGGTAATAGGTTAACAGTATTTCCATCATATTGTGGTGGCCCGAGCACCTAGCCATGGATTCCTGTTATTTCTCTCACCAGTGTTACCACAACATCCAATCAGAGCCTCCAGCTACTGATTCCACTTAGATGATTCATAAACAATTCATCCATTAGTGGCAGTCAAATGAACTTTGTCAAATGAGACAAAATCGACCAAGTCAGGTTGCCTCAGATAAAATGTTACACATGATATCAAAAGAGAGCCTGTATTACATTAGCTCTCACTCCCTACTAGCTTCAATTTAACATGCAGGGGTAGAAGCTTCGTCCACATCTGTGGGCTCCCTTCCGGATAATTGGCTCGCTGCACACACGGCTGTCTTCACACCAGTCCTACTCTCCATCTTTCTCTCGAGGATCAATGTTGGATAGGCTCCAATCTCGGTGGTCCTTCTCTGTCAGCTACCTCGATGACATCTTTGGCCTTCCCAGGTTGCCTGCGCCTGAGACCTGCATGTCCAGAGCTGTTTTGATTGCCCCATTTGACCTCTCAAGATGTCCAAAACACGGAAGTCTCCTTTCTCTTATGAGTACCATGTCTTCGAGGCCAAGCTGTTCACGTAGCTTACTGAATGTTATGTATGGTTTATCCTAGGTGTGTGTGTTGCAAATTTGTCTGATTATTGCATGATTACTAATGTTTTATAAGGGTAACATGTCCATAATTAACCCATTCCCAAACAGTGAAGACTTACAAGATAAAAGCTTAGAAAAACAGTTTGAAAAATGAATAAATTGCTTGTTAAAAGCAATTTCTTTATTTGCCACAGTACTTTCCAAACAAAAACTCCATTAAGTGCAAAATTCCACGCTCTTGATATTGTTGTCTGCAACACCTTTGAATTTGGACAAGTCCAAAATTTTACAGTTTAACGATGGGTTAAGGTAGAATAATGTGGCCATTTTGAGATTGATAAAACATCGGCTCTTTTCGAGCGGCGTCTTTACGTATCCGAACGTTTTCGGGCGCGGTCGTAAACATTCGGCAATGGAAAGTTCCACCGCCGAATGTTTCCAATGGCGCTGGAGTAATTCCAACGTCACGAAAATCTAATTATGGGTAGACTGCCTTAAGGTATACAACCCCTCAAAAGCACCACAAAGCCAGAGGCGAAATTTGAAAGTTCAAATAAGTCCTGAACTGTGTTACATTTCCATGCCAAATAAGAATTTAAGCATTTTGTACGATATTTGACAAAAATGTTCAAAATTACCTCCCTTGCATATGAATATAGAGTAAAATAATATTCGTAAATTATCTTCTTGAAGCATAATCTTGAAATACGACACAGTGAATCAACTTATGTGAAGTGTATTTACAAGTGTGTGTAATTTGGTGCATTTCGTATGGCTAGAAAGTGGTGTTTTTTTCAGGGTCTGTAAACCTTAGGTGAGAGAATGGTGAGTAAACGGGAAATACACATGACATATAAAATAAGACTGATTTGATGTCACTTGATTGTTCAGTAGATATTATTTTGACTTGATACAGGCAATCATAAATCAAGAGACAAAAAGAATATATAAATGTGACCCATCACACTAAAAGGGACCATATAGGAAGTGTGAAAAATATCGACCCTAGTCTGTCTGTGCAGTTCACGCAGCCAGACTAGGGCCGACACTTTTCACTTTTATGTTATTTTCTAAATCCAGAATGTTTTCCCTATCTTACTTTATGTTCATTTTTCGCATACGGGATCTGGTTGACCTGTGCTAGGTCTGACAAGTTTGTCAAAATTTGGAATTTTGGAGTTAGCATGACAGGTCACAAATTTTCTGTGATGCACCAAGAACAAGAATCTGGCAGCATTGCGATGACTGTCTCTTTTTTTTGAAAAGATTAACCCATTACCGAATGATAAATTTTGGACTGTTCCAAATTCAAAGATGTTGCAGACGACAATTTCAAGAGAATGAAATTGAAAATTTCATGGTATTTTAGTGTAGAAAGCATTGTGGGAAATGCAGAAATTGATTGTCACAAGCAATTTCTTCATTTTCCATAATGCTTTCCAAAGCCATTTTCTCTTACAGAGTCAAAAAGAGTCGTTGTGTGGTAATAATTGCTTCCCAATATGTTGGCACAATTTGAATGCAACTGCAAACGACAAAATGGAAGTTGATGAAAATAATATGGCACAGAAAAAAATAAGAAAAAAGGAGAAAATGCTTGTTATCTGCATTTTGTTTTCTCAAGGTCTGTTAAGGACGTCAAAAGCAGGATAATAAACAAAGACTTCATTTTGTTCATACTTAAAGCTTTATTCTTGAGAAAAGTGAAATTTAAAAAGAGAAAAGAACAAAGTTGGCCAAATTCTTTTGTGAGGCTAAAATCCCACAATTAATCCGCAATAGATGGGCTGGAAATGGACCAATGCGACATTTGTAATCAACATGGATCTAGATCAACATGTAAATTCCCTCAATCTGATCAAGAGGGAGTGTTATCTGTATACAGGATCTTTTTTTATTTTTGGGTGAGAAATAAGAGAGAAGAGAAGAAACTGCTGGTTATAAGCATTTTCTTCTTTTCTTTTCGTGTTTTCTCAAGCTCTTTCCATTTGGCAGGCCCAAAGTATGTCCTGTTTGGAAAATGATTGATTGCATCACAAAAGAATAAAACAAATCTTGTCTGAGTAATTGCAACAATATCTATAAATAATATTTATGTATAATAACGGCTAGAACAATATTATTGTAAGTATCAAGTGACTTAACATTTTCAAACGACAAAATTTTATAGGTGATCTAATTTGAAAGCTGCTTTAGATGACAAAATTAATGTAGACAAAGATAGGATTTGTGTATAACAGATCTCAGAAAATATTGAGGCAAAAGGAGAAAATGCTGATCACCAGCATTTTCTTCTTTTGCCTCAATGCTTTCCAATGTCTTTTCTATTAGAGAAATTAGGTATTATTATGGCTCGAGCATTTCTATTTTAAGAATTAAAGGACTAAATATGCCCTTTTCTATTTTAAGAATCAAATGACTAAATAATCCCAAGTTCTCCATGAGAAACTTAGCACTTTCCCATATGTCTAATTTGCAGACTGTTTCAAATAGAAAGCTGCTGCAGACAACAAAATTTAAGTTACTAAAATGAGAAAATCATCACGCTTAAGGTGTTTACACTTTGAGAAGCTACGCACTTTATATTGAAAATATATGTTTACACTAAGCCTTTATCAACAAGTATGTACATTATATATCATAAACTTAACAATGCAATAAGAAAGACTCACAAACAATATTTGTACAAGATTTAGAACAGTAATGGTTAACCTATTACCAGATGGCAAAACTTTAGACTGATCCAAATTCAAAGATGTTGCAGACGACAATTTCAAGTGAATCAGATTTTACATATTTCTGTCTTAGAAAACATTGTGGAAAATAAATAAATTGCTTGTCACAAGCAATTTCTTCATTTTTGCAATGTTTTCCCAAGCCTTTTCTTGTGAGGGAGTTACTGTGCAGTAATGGATTAAATTAACGACCTAGAAGTTTTCTGCAAGAGAATGTCAAAATATAAATAGTCCGGCAGCAAAACAAAAGTTGTGCAAATTGTTTTGGATTGGCACTGATATCAACCTCTTTTCTTCAGCATGCATAAATATAATGCTTTGTACTTATCTTTAGCTTCCTTAACCCTTTCCCAAACAAGACCTGGTTTTGACGTCCCCGATAGAATAGACTTGGGAAAACAATGAGACAAAAGAAGAAACTGCTGATCAACAGCAGTTTCTCCTTTTGCCTCAATATTTTCTTGGCTATTACATGCTTATTTTCTCCTTTTGATATATTTTATGTTGTTGTCTGCAACCCCTTTGAATTTGGATCACCCTAAAATTTTTCTGTTTGGGAAAGGGTTAATACTCACCACTCCCAAGGAAAAACACATTTCCCTATTCTAAAGACTACAATTCTTGGATCAATAAACAACTTTAGCACATGACAAATTTCACACTAGACAGCCCTGGCGGTCTGGAAGCGCTCCACAGGCCTGATTGTTTGTCTTGTTGAATGCAATTTCAAATGTTCAGGCAGCGCAAACAAGCAGATGCATGACCAAGCTGAAAATTACACGCAAGTAAGATCGTATGGTCAGTAAGATTCTGTGAAAGTTCTGTATTGATTAGTTAATACTAATGGTTGTAAAAGTGACAATAAAGCCGAAAATGGCAATTTTGTCAATTTCAAGGGCACACAACTCATGATGTAAAATTCAGATCAAGCTGAAAATTATACCAAGGCAAGATCTTATAGTCACCATCATTCTGTTTTAGTTTTGTCCTGATTTGTCAATATTTGTAGTTGCTAGAGTGAAAGCAAAGTCAAAATAGAGCCGAAAATAGCAATTTTGTCAATTTCAAGTGCATATAACTCGTGATTTAAAATTCAGATCAAGCTGAAAATTAAAACAAGGCAAGATCTTATGTTCACCATCATTCTGTACAAGTTTTGCCTTGGTTAGTCAATATTTGTAGTTGCTAGAGTGAAAACAAAGTCAAATAAGAGCGGAAAATGGCAATTTTTGGCAATTTCAAGGGCACATAACTCATGCTATGAAATTCAGATCAAGCTGAAAATTATACCGGGCAACATCTTATAGTCAACATCATTCTGTCAAAGTTTTGTCTTGTTTGGTCTATATTTGTAGTTGCTAGTGTGAAAACAAAGTCAAAATAGAGCCGAAAATGGCAATTTTGTCAATTTGAAGGGCACTCTTGATGAAAATTTCAGATCAAGCTGAAAATTACAACAAGGCAAGATTACATAGTCAACATCATTCTGTCAGAGTTTTGTCTTGAATGTTCAATATTTGTAGATTTTAGAAGAAAACTATAGTCAAAACCAGCTATTTTTGACATTCAAGGGCAGATAACTCAGGTTATTCTGATTTAATCCAAATGCTTTGAAGGAATCTGAGAGAAGGTCACCAAAGGATCATTCCTGTGAAGTTTGATTAAAATCCATCCAGTAGTTTCTGAGAAGAAGATTTTTAAAGAAAAAGTTTACGGCCGGACGCATGCATGCACGGACGGACGGACGACGGACACACCACCATGACAATAGCCCGCTGGCCTGAAGGCCAGTGGAGCTAAAAATGACAAATATTAACTGGCCCAGCTCATAATATGTGCATACCGAGACCGTTACATGTAAAAAAACAGGTTTTGGCCGCCATCTTGGATATAGAGAGTTGCTCAATGATGCCAGAGTGGCATCACTTGATTTCATAATCTACTATGTGTCCTCTATCAGAAAATGCAAAAGTATTTTTTGGGGATGCAATTGCATGGTCATCATGGTTTGCTGCCGGACTAAAGCAGTTTTGTACAACTAAACAGTCGGTGTTATTGCAAAACCTCGTAACTCCAGCTTTAGTAAAGCTGGAGTTACAAGGTTTTGCAATAACACCCATGAACTACTGAAAAAGATGAGTTTGTGAACTTTTTATGTCCATGCATCAGTAATATCATGTAACCCTTTCCCAAACATAAACATGGTTTTGATGTTCATGATAGAAAGGACTCGGGAAAACATTGAGACAAAAGAAGAAAATGCTGATAACCAGCATTTTCTCCTTTTGCCTCAATATTTTCTGTGCTATATTTCATACAAACCCTTTATTTATCATCAAACATTTCATTATTTGTTTGTGGTACATTTAGACTTGGAGCATAATGTTTATTGTTTGGGAAAGGGCTAATATACATACAGAAAGATATACTGACAGAAGAATTCAAGTTCAAAAGAATATGAGCAAATCTGAAGATAAAAAATTATATATGTTTATGATAATTGAACTGTGTGTTTCACACCTAGTCATAGATTCATTCATGGAAAAGCATAAATACATAGGCATAAAATACATTTTTTGTGTCCTTCTAATTTGTACATGTAGATCTATTTATCGTCTCTTTTTTTTTGTAAACTTAAAAAAAACATTTCCATAAACAGACAATCTTGAAGAAGGCCATGCATAACAAGAGTATCAGTAACAATATGCATCACTTAAACTTTTTTTCACAATAAACAACCTATTTCTGTGACACATGATATGGCAAACCATCGACAATATGCCCATCGTCAGTTGACTAGAGACAGTCTGTGTAAATTTCATCCAAATTTGATGTACCTACATACAGATGGACAAACAGAGATGATACCATGTCCATGTTCGATTCCTGCCAATTTGTTGGCACTCAGAAAGTGTCCTTTGGCAGGGTTGTCATGATGTGATAGAGTATTTATATTTATGATTATGTTGAAAAAATGATAGAGACATGTTCTCACCTTTAAACAGATTTTTGCTCAGTAGCTTGGAAACATAATCTACAGCAAGAATTTCAATAAATTATAAACAATGGTTTTGAAAAATAACAAGCATTCTGAAGTATTGCAAAACTAGAAGACCTGAAGGTCTTGAGTCGCTCCACAGGCCTGAATTTCATGTAATATTTAATCCAAGTTTTGATTAGATTGTTCAATGCTTGTGTTTCATAGAGCGAAAAGAAAGTTACGAAACTAGATTGTTCAAAATGTGTGGTTCTTGAAGCAAAGAAAGTAAAACTATATGTTTGCCATTTGAGAAAGGGTAAAAAGAAATGGGAGAGTATTCCAGCTTAGGATGATACTAGCAATTAAAATTTTCCTTCCTCCAAACAGATCTAAATTAACAGACCATTGATTACTCCAAAATATTTCATATTTCTAAAAATAGATTTTGAGCTAAAAATAGATTCAGGGAAAACCCCTTTTCCAAAATTAATGCAAATAACTAATCAAACCTGAATTTCTTGTAATATCAAGTCCAAGTTTTGACTAGATTTTTCAATACATGTTGCTCTTAAAGCAATTACAAAGTAACTAGAAAGCTGAAAATACATTCATATAAGATCTATTGGTTACCAAGCTTTGTCTTTATTAGAGTGAGTTTGGCTGTTAGAGTGAAAACAAAGTCACAATTAGCAATTTTGTCAAATTGAAAGGCATATAACTGAGAAGTTTATATTCTTATCTAGCCAAGAATCACACTAAAGCAAGATCTTAACTTCACCTACAACTTGTTTAAGTTTTGACCTGATTGCTCAATATTTGTGGATGTAAAGAGTGTAAAATCAAAGTCGAAAACAGCAATTTGGTTAAATTCAAGGGCAAATAAATCATGATTTAAGATTCTTTTGAAGCTGAAAATTACATCCATGCAAGATCTTATGGCCAGTAAGATAATGTGAAAGTTTCGTGTTAATTGGTGGATATTTATGGTTGTTTGAGTAAAAATAAGGTCAAAAATGGTAATTTTGCCAATTTCAAGGGCACATAACTCAAGACATTATATTCAGATCAAGCTGAAAATTGCACTCAGACAAAATCTTATCAGCACCAACATTCTGACCAAGTTTTGTCTTGATTGATCAATATTTGTAGTGGCTAGAGTGAAAACAAAGTCAAAATAGCCATTTTTTAATTCAAGGGCAGATAACTCAAGACTTTCTTGTTCAATCAGAATTAATTGAAGGAATCTGAGAGAGGACCACCTAAGGATCATTCCTGTGAAGTTTGATTGAAATCCATCCAGTAGTTTCTGAGGAGAAGATTTTTAAAGAAAAAGTTGACGACCGGACGGACGGACGGACGCACGCACGCACGCACGACGGACACAGCGCCATGACAATAGCCCGCTGGCCTGAAGGCCAGTGGAGCTAACAATACCAAGTCCCCTACCGGCTTTATATATGCGTTTAGAAAAAGAAGCCCCAAAAATTTCTAAGTCCAGCATCAGTATCTTCCTCAGAAATAAATGGACCGGAACGAAACTCATACTGGCTCTGTATGTCATCAATGTGTGTTCGCATAACGAAAATCAGCTCAATACCTGCAAGCATTCAGAAAAAAACGTCGGGAAAACTGTAATTTCCAAGTAATTTTCTAAGTCCAGCATCCGTATCTTCCTAAAAAATCATTGGACCGGAACGAAACTCTAACTTGTTCTGTATCTCATCAATGCAGGTCTACATACCAAAAAACAGCTCAATAGCTGCCAGCAGTTAGAAAATAAGTCTGGAAAACTGTTATTTCCCAGAAATTTTCTAAGTCCAGCATCCGTATCTTCCTCAAAAATCATTGGACCGGAACGAAACTCAAAGTTGTTCTGTAACTCATCAATGCGGGTCTACATACCAAAAATCAGCTAAATAGCTGCCAGCATTTAGAAGAAAAGTCTGGAAAACTGTTATTTCCCAGAAAATTTCCAGCATCCGTATCTTCCCCAAAAATCATTGGACCGGAACGAAACTCAGACTCGTTCTGTAGCTCATCAATGCGGGTCTACATACCAAAAATCAGCTCAATCGCTGCCGGCATTTAGAAAAAAGTCTGGAAAACTGTAATTTCCCAGAAATTTTCTAAGTCCAGCATCCGTATCTTCCCCGAAAATCATTGGACCGGAACGAAACTCAAACTTATTCTGTAACTCATCAATGCGGGTCTACATACCAAAAAATCAGCTCAATAGCTGCCAACATTTAGAAAAAAAAGTCTGGAAAACCGTAATTTCCCAGAAATTTTCTAAGTCCAGCATCCGTATCTTCCTCAAAAATTACTGGACCGGAACGAAACTCAAACTTGTTCTGTAACCCATCAATGCAGGTCTACATACCAAAAATCAGCTCAATAGCTCCCCCCGTTTAGAAAAAAAGTCTGGAAAACTAATTCACCGGACTGACGGACGGACAGACGGACGGACGGACGGACGGACGGATGGACAGACGGACGGACTGACTGACGGACAGAGTGCAAACCTAAAGTCCCCTTCGGCTTCGCCGGTAGGGGACTAATTAACCCTTTCCCCCCAACAATTCCTAGTCTCGTTGTCAAATATTTTTCTCATAACCTATTACCTAACAGAAAATTCTAGACTTGTTCAAGTTAAAAGATATTGCAGACTACGATTTCAAGAGAAAGAATTTTTTGGGTTTTTTTTAAGATAACATTGTGGAAAATAAAGATATTGCTTGTCTATATTACAATTTGACAATTTCAACTAGATCATTATTGTCAGGGAAAAGGTTTAAGTCAATTTGTTTCACTATTCCACTATGAGTCATGCGTATAGGATGGCTGGTACCCATTATTATCAGTGTCAGAGGTCACGTGAACAGCAGCTGGTTCTTGTCTCGTATCCATGGTACCATAAGACTGTGTGAGCGTCTGATTGGCTGACATAGAACTGATGGCCTCAGATGACCTTGAGTTACCATTGGCTAAAACACCAGCGACAAACTTCTGAAATTCAATAAAACATTAATTTTTACAAAGCTATAGTTCAGAATTCTTCATTTTAGGTTTGGTAATTCTATATCATATATGAAGTTTTTTCAGACTGAATTTATTTCTATTGATTGAGAGCTACAAATTTCAGGGGCAAATTGTTTCTGAAAATACAGCATATCATATAAGTTTCACAAAGCCCCTTGTTGTCATACTCATCGGAATCATCTTGTCCAACCCTAGACTCCATGACTGAAAGTCTGCCGAAATATCAACTGCACCATGGCTGCAGCAAACATAGGGTTTGAAATAGCAAAGATAGAATCACCCCTTATTGTCTGTTGTTCTAGTTTTAGTAATAAAGTTGTTCATAAAACTATAACTACCAACCTGACTGTCCTCATCTGTCTTTATAAAGCTGCTGGACTGACTGAATTGCTGTAGAAATGATAGAACAGAATTGTGATACATTATCATGCTATAATACAAGGTTACTATTTAACATGTACTAATCTAGACTGACTGATTTGTTGTAGAAAGGAGAAAACAGAATTGAGATGTATTCTCATGCTTTAACCAATCACCATACATTGACTCTTTTTGACGCCCCACAAGATAATGGCTTTGGAAAACATTGGAGAAAATGACGAAATAGCTTGTAACAATTTCTTTATTTCCAACGTTTTCTACCTAGAAAACATCAAAATTTAAAATTACATTAATTTAAACTTTTCGTCTGCAACATCTTTGACTTTGGACAAATCATAAATGTTGCTGTCTGGTAATGGATTAATGCAAAGATATATTACATTACAGATATACAGGGTGTCCCAATAAAAACGGAACCCATTTTTGATAGTGAATTGCTCGTGTATTAAGTGATATGTATCCACCAAATTTAAATATGCAATAGAAACGACAGTTTTCTAACAGCAGTCAAAATTTGGTTGAAAAATATTTATTAGTTTTGAAAATATTGGCATTCAAATGAATGCACCCGGAAAACCATTTTAACACGATATCGATCTTTCCGTTCGCAGCGCGCGCCTACACTTGACGCTTCACGCAATACAAAAGTGACATTGAAACATTTTGCTCAAAATAAAGCATATTCTTTTCAACTTTACCGCTAACAAATAAACTGTTAAAGTAGAGCTGCGGTGTAACCAAAACAAAAAATGAATACAAACAAAAGATCGAAGTGTATCACAGATTCATAGTACATGTAATCATATTCAGTATTTTTTTTACTCTACAACATGCCGGTCAGCGCTCAAATGCCAAGTACATTAACTCTTTCCCAAACAATCTGGTTTTGACATCAATGAGTGAATTAGATTGAGAAAATATTTAGACAAGAGAAGAAAATAATTGTCACCACCATTTTCTCCTTTTGCCTCTATATTTTCTGTGTTGTATTTTACGCAAATTATGTCTTTATCAGCGTCAATTTTGTCATCAGCAACAGCTTTCAATCCAGTCCACCCTAACTTTTTGTGGTCTGGGAAAGGGTTAAAATTATTTCAAACAGCCACCTTACGGACTCAATTTGCACAAGCGGCACTTTTATATATTAAATTTTGAGAAAATGGGTACATACTTGTACAACGATAAAGAACTCAACAGCTGACCGTCAATGCGCTTTTACGAACAAACAAGACGCAAAAATCGATTTTGTGTTAAAACGGGTTTTTAAAGTCTTTATCAAATTTCATATAACTTTTGAACCAATACATAATTTGAAGTGATATTTAGAATACATATGCAGAAATAATGTATCTTCAGTACTGCAAATTCAAAAATTAGATTCTATGCTTTCGCTTTAAAATATTTGACTTGGAAATAGGGTTCCGTTTTTTTTGGGACACTCTGTAGACTCAGTAATTTGATGTAGAATGTATAAAGCAGAATTGAGATGCATTCTCATGCTTGAACCCTTTCCAAATTGACACAATTTAGGACTGGTCTCTCTTAACCCTTTCCAAAACTATTACCTTGAAGCTCATCTATACATTTGGGAAAGGGTTAATGGTAAATCAAATTTTCAAATGTGGGAAAGTCCTGAGGACACCATTCATCTGAACTCGGATGGTAAAGACAAAGATTGCCACAAAAAACATACTGTTTCATTGTGTCTTATATTTTATCTGCACACACATCATAATGACTGACAAGTTAAGAAATGGGGTATATGAAGCTATTAAGGGTCTTCTAGACTGAAATCAGGAACCAATTCCTGAAATCAGGACTCCCCAATTCCTGATATCAGGAAGGTCTAATTATATGATTCCAGTTAACATCATTTACTTTCGCAAGTGTCGACCAAGCCAGAAAGGCTTCGAATTTCAATATTTTGAGCCCAGATCTTTTGGGTTGGAGCCAATGCTCGTTTCTTGCACGGGCTCTGCCGAGTGTTCAATGGCAACACTAAAATGTGAAAATGGTGTATCTAATTGTTAGAAAGTCTATAAACACTGAAAATCTTAGCAATAAATGCAATATTGGTCCAGATCATTGGGCCTTTAGCCCTTGCTCAATTCTGACAGGGGCTGTGCCGTGTGTGCTGGGGCAACATATATGGATCTTTAAGTGAGAAAATGATGTATTTGATAGTTAAAAAGACTATAAATATCGATACTCTCAGCATTTTATCCAATATGGGCCCAGATCATTGGGCCTTTAGCCTTTGCTCAATTCTGACAGGGGCTGTGCCGTGTGTGCTGGGGCAACATGTATTGATCTTTAAGTGTGAAAATGGTGTATTTGATAGTTAAAAAGACTATAAACACCGATACTCTCAGCATTTTATCCAATATGGGCCCAGATCATTGGGCCTTTAGCCCTTGCTCAATTCTGACAGGGGCTGTGCCGTGTGTGCTGGGGCAACATGTATAGATCTTCAAGTGTGAAAATGATGTATTTGATAGTTAAAAAGACTATAAACATCGATACTCTCAGCATTTTACCCAATATGGGCCCAGATCATTAGACCTTTAGTCCTTGCTCAATTCTGACAAGGGCTGTGCCGTGTGTGCTAGGGCGACATATATGGATCTTTAAGTGTTAAAATGGTGTATTTGATAGTTAAAAAGACTATAAACATCGATACTCTCAGCATTTTATCCAATGTGGGCTCAGATCATTAGACCTTTAGCCCTTGCTCAATTCTGACAGGGGCTGGGCCGTGTGTGCTGGGGCGACATATATGGATCTTTAAATGTGAAAACGATGTATTTGATAGTTAAAAAGACTATAAACATCGATACTCTCAGCATTTTATCCAATATGGGCCCAGATCAATGGGCCTTTAGCCCTTGCCCAATTCTGACAGAGGCTGTGCCGTGTGTGCTGGAGCAACATATATGGAACTTCAAGTATGAAAATGGTGTATTTGATAGTAAAAAAGGCTATATTCACCTATTATCGGAGCATTTTACGCAGTATGGGCCCATTTTTATGGCCTAAATCGCATGCTAAATCCTGGCACGGGCTGTGATGTATTTGAATATAATGTTATATACACTTTTATATCTGAGTGTCATTAACTATTTTATTAATTGTCGACCTACTCAAAAAGGTTCCAATTTTTTTTATCCAATATCTTTTGGGTAAGAGCCATTGCTTGTTTCTTGCATGGGCTGTGCGAGTGATCAATGGCAACACTTAAGTGTGTAAATGATGTATCTTAATGTTAGAGACTCTATAAACACTGAAAATCTGAGCAATTAATGCAATATTGACCCAGATCATTGGACCCTTAGCCCTTGCTCAATTCTGACAGGGGCTGTGCCGTGTGTGCTGGGGCAACATATATGGATCTTCAAGTGTCAAAATGATGAAATTAATTGTAAGGAAGGCTATACTGCAGACTTAAAAAGGTTGTTCCTAAAGGTAGCAAAATATCATAGAAAAATTTGATTGTTTTCGAAGGAATCCCTCTTAACCGAGGCATTAAACAAGCTACAGTTACGAGGTTTTGTTGAAAATCGACGTAATCTTTATGTCACAGTCTAGATTATTTTAGCGCTGGGATAAATAAGGCTATCACATTAGGCTATATCTCTGAGAACTTTTTAAACAATCTCATGCTTTTTTATTATCAAACTACATGAATGAACTTGCAGAAGGTACATGTGCATGTATGTTATTTTGTGTGTTAAAGATCTTAGTTATATGTCTAAATACCTTCACCACTTATAATCGTTGAAAAACAATCAATATTCCAATTTTCTATTCATTTATCGACATTTAAGTGCATGTATTTATTTCATTGGTCATTAAATTCTTGAGTCTTTTTTTCATTCGCTGATTAGGGAAATCCAATATTGATGGGCGTGGCTAGTCCAATAAATCCGATAATTGTTTTCATCGTAAGGTAACACCATTTCCCATATATGGAATTGTTAAACAAAGTATTCTGAAAGGAAAATCCCCCCCCCCCCATTGTTTTCTCATCGCATGTAAAAAAAACCCGCATACGCTATACCAATATCTAAGGCGTTAAAGACCCGCAATATATTTGAATTTTAAATACAGATATTTTATGTTACACAACAATGAAGGAAAAGAAGGAAATGCTGGTCACAATTATTTCGACATGCATTTAAAAAACATAGGATGAATACTTTAACACTCCCAAACAGTCAAAACTTTTACTGTTCCAAATTTGAAAGCTGCTGCAGGAACATAATAGATGTTGATGAATACCCGATTTGCGTACAATACAGCTTATGAAATATTGAGAGAGAAAAAAGACAAAAATATATATTTTTGGTATTTTTCTTTTGTCCAAAGTGTTTTATCCTCTTTTAATTCTTCAACATTGTAATGAAAGAATTAAAAAGTCCCGAAAATCTGTATTTATCGTTTTCCTTCATGTTTATAAATTTTTTTTTTCGTTTCAAACCAAATATCTTGTCGTCTGCAACACGTTTGAAATGTGTCTATTTTCAATTAATTTGATATTAATTTAGAAAACTTAGGATGAATAGTTTAACTGTTTCTCAAACAGCCAAAATTCTGACTGGTCCAATATAAAAGCTCAGAGCAGAATAGCTCATTACAACATTTTGACTCTTTTTGACTCCCCATAAGCTAATGGCTTTGGAAAACATTGTGGAAACTGAGGAAATTGCTTGTGACAAGCAATTTCTTCATTTCCCACAATGTTTTCTATCTAAAAAGAATCACAAAAAAAATCTTATTCACTTGAAATTGTCGTCTGTAGGATCTTTCAATTTGGACCACCCTTAAATTTTGTCGTTTTGTAATGGGATAGTTGTCGATGAAGAATTTATTTGTGCTCACTTTAGCTTAGGAAATATTGTTATAAAAGAGGAACATGCTGTTATTCAGCATTTATTCTTTTGCCTTAATGCTCTCGAAAGGTGTCTGGTCAAAGCAAGTCTTGTTAAGGAAAGGTTTTTAATACTTTTTCTTGTTTTTTAGGGGAAAATGAACGAAATGGAGGGGGAGAGAATTCAAAACTAAAATCCAAAGATCACTGAAAATAAAATAAACTTACTTTAAGTTGGTAGCCTACTAGCCATCATGTTGTTGCTATGTCGTGGCAGTAAAACACGGAAGACGCACAGATACAAAAGCACAAACACAAAAATAACAAAATCACAGACACGCACACAAAAAATACACACATAGAAACAGCAACAAACACGTATAAAAAAGTTAATCACAAATTTGTCTGATGTGTATTTGTAATATTCAAACTTGGAGGAAAATAAAGAATGTGAATGAATGAATGAAATCAGCCATTAATATGAGATGATTAAAGCCATAAGGCACGTGACATAAACCACGTGCCAATAAGCCACGACTGACCACACGTCTTTAGAAGTTTCACCGCGCAGTATTGGGGCGTGACCATATGCCACGCTTACCTCGGATCACCCTTTTCCCCGGTGAATTGAGTTTGTTTTTGCATTTATTAAGTAATTTTGGATGAAATGGATAAATACTGTTTTTGTATGGGTTAAAGAAAGAAAAATAATGGAAAGAAAAAAAAGAGAATTTTCTTAATCAATATTTATTTACTCGTCCAAACGTCCCTGATAGAAAAAGCTTGGGAAAATGTTGAGAAAAAAAAGAGAAGAAAATGACGGTCACAAGCATTTCTCTTTGCCCCAATATCGTAAGTTCTATACTATATACACAAATTCTCATCGTATTTGCTTTGATTTTGTTGTCTGCATTAGGGTTGAAATTGAACAAATTCAACACTAACATAATTGTTGTTTTGGAAAGTGTTAAAATTTGAAAATACCTTTCCCAAAGACGGCGAAACCTCTCTGATAGAAAGTGCTGAGGAAGACAACTTTGCAAGAAGAGAAGAAATGTCGACAATAAGCATTTCTCCCACTTGTCTCAATACTTTCTATGTTATCTATTACACAAATCCTCTTGTACCATTATTAATTTTGTCGTCTGCTAATAACGAATATGTTTACGTTATCCCCAATGTTTCTTTATTTTGAGTTATCCTGCATTTTTGACACTCATTTTCCGCTCTTTCTAAGTACTTCCTGGGCTATTTTGCACATAATTCCTACATTAAAGTCGCACAACTTAAATGAACGGTACCTATGGCATCTTGGTACGCTTTATTATTATTTACCAAAATTATATAGCGCCATTATATAACGCAGGAGTACGTTCAAAAACGCTAAATGTTATGAATGGGTGAAAAGAGAGGAAATTATTTAGAAATTTACTATTTATTCGAACTAGTTAAAAATGTTTTCTTATTTTTTTCTTCAGATTCTGGGTGTTGGTGTGCTTTGTTAAAAAGCCGAACTAAAAGTCTGCTTCTGGAGTTCGACACTGCATTGTGATTTTCGGCTATCAGATAGAAAGAAATTTGCATCTTTTAATGTGACCGAATTAATTTCTCCCCCTTGACAAGTCTATTTAATTTATTGGATTTTAAGACAAAGGGAACCCTTGCCTAAACAATGCCATATAAGAAATATATTGCAAAACTTGAAGGTACAGAGAATTTTATCCATTTGTCTCAATAATTGTCGTTATGTTTCGCACACAAATCATATCATAGTTATTTTTGTCTTCTCTGATTTGCACGATTTTCCTGTTTGCATTTTCTTTTTTTGTTTCAATATTATGGATATTTTTTACATAAATCCGACATTGACCACAAAAGGAAATACTTTTATGGAGAGTTCGAAAAATGTCTTAACTACACTTAAATAAACTATAGAACTTACGATATTTTCAGTACGTAGCCACGCAAAATATACAACTTTTAATATGTAAAAGAGCGAAAATGGTTCTTCGTTTATTTAACGGCATGTTATATCCCCACTTTTAATGTAAGGGTTGACATTGCAATATCTTATGACAATTTTGCATTGAATGAAATGGGTACACCGACAAGAAATATCCAGTATACACGAAATATAAAGCGAAATTGATCAAGCGCTTCATTTTATTTCTCATTTTTTTAAATTCGGGAACAACGTCTGATACCAGCATACCACAGATACAAATTAAGTTAAGATTGAATGGTAAATAAGAGAGTTTAAGGAAATTTATCTAAATTACATCGCCATAAAATGCAACCCGCAATAAAATTCGTTTATTCTTCCTTTTTAGTTGTTTTATAATCTCCTTTACCGAAAATTATGACTTTCGATAGATTCAGAGAAACTATCGAACAATTGACATTAAAAAAATCATATCTCGCAAGATCTGCCTTTGTGACTCTATGCGCCTCATTTCATATCGCAAGGAAATTTGTCCACATCCAATGTGTTTTAATCTAGCTGTATTTGTGAATAATGTCTGCTGAATTTGGTATAGCAATCGCCAAGATTCGTTAATAATTGACTCAATTTTGGGCATTTTCTGTAACTCCAAAAGGAAAATTATAATGCCCGAGTTTATTTCATCTTGTTCTAGTCATGTGATCAATAACATATATTGACCAAATATTTTGGGATCCTTTTGAAATGTAATGAAAAGTCGCATACACCAATTGTCTTTATTCTGACAAAATTTCGTTGCGATATCTTAAATCCTAAATGAGAAATTTAGAGAAATTCGATATTCAATATTGTCATAGTTTTGGGTAGACGTCGAACTGATCAGGAGTTTCGTTTTGTTTCTCAAATATGCTTTTTTAGATATGATTAATTTTAGTCTAGTTTTCTTTGGGAAATATTTCCGCTAATATTGATACCTAAGAAATTAAGATTGATTGATGAATAAGAGAGTTTTGGGAAATTTATCTTTATCTCATCGCCCAAATATGCAACCCGCAAAAAAAATCGATTCTTCCTCTAAGGCGAAAATTTTAATTCTGCCACTGAATGACGATGGATCTTTATAAAACCAACAGAAAATTATAAGAAGGCATTTCTCGAAATACTGACAAAAATGTATTGCCGTGTGTTGCAAATGTTAGAAAATTTCTATGAAAACCTATTTTGACCGAAAATCCTTTTTTCAGGAATATGCCGTAAATTGCTACGGTTCATTCAGAATAAACCGATGGCAGATTATTTAGCGTTTATTTATGGAGTAATTTTAACGTTGTTTGGTATAGATTTTCCTTTTTAGTTGTTTTAGAATCTCCTTTGAAGGAAATGATGACTTTCAGATATATTCAGAGAAATTATCGAACAATTGACATTAAAAAAATTCATATCTCGCAAGATCTGTCTCTGTGACTCTATGCGCATCATTTCATATCGCAAGGAAAGTTGTCCACATCCAATGTGTTTTAATCTAGCTGTATTTGTGAATAATGTCTGCTGAATTTGGTATAGCAATCGCCAAGATTCGTTAATAATTGACTCAATTTTGGGCATTTTCTGTAACTCTAAAAGGCAAATTATAATGCCCGAGTTTATTTCATCTTGTTCTAGTCATGTGATCAATAACATATCTTGACCAAATATTTTGGAATCCTTTTGAAAATTTAATGCACAGAAAATTATAAGAAGACATTTCTAGAAATACCGACAAACATGTATTGCCGTGTGTTGCAAGTTTTAGAAAATTTCTATGAAAACCTTTACTGACCGAAAAATCCTTTTTTCAGGAATATGCCGTAAATTGCTACGGTTCATTCAGAATAAACCGATGACGGATAATTTAGCGTTTATTTATGGAGTAATTTTAACGTTGTTTGGTATAGACTTTCCTGTTTAGATGTTTTATAATCTTCTTTAAAGAAACGATGACTTTCTGATAGATTTAGAGAAATTATCGAACAATTGACATTTAAAAAATCATATATCGCAAGATCTGCATCTGTGACTATGCGCCTCATTTCATACCGCAAGGAAATTTGTCCACATCCAATGTGTTTTAATCTAGCTGTATTTGTGAATAATGTCTGCTAAATTTGGTATAGCAATCGCCAAGATTCGTTAATAATTGATTCAATTTTGGGCATTTTCTGTAACCCTAAAAGGCAAATTATAATGCCCGAGTCTATTTCATCTTGTTCTTGTCATGTGATCAATAACATATCTTGACCAAATATTTTGGGATCCTTTTGAAATTTAATGCACAGAAAATTATAAGAAGACATTTCTCGAAATACCGACAAACATGTAATGCCGTGTGTTGCAAGTTTTAGAAAATTTCTATGAAACCCTAAATTGACCGAAAAATCCTTTTTTCAGGAATATGCCATAAATTGCTACGGTTCATTCAGAATAAACCGATGACGGATAATTTAGCGTTTATTTATGGAGTAATTTTAACGTTGTTTGGTATAGACTTTCCTGTTTAGATGTTTTATAATCTCCTTTAAAGGAAATGATGACTTTCTGATAGATTTAGAGAAATTATCGAACAATTGACATTAAAAAAATCATATATCGCAAGATCTGCCTCTGTGACTCTGTGCGCCTCATTTCATATCGCAAGGAAATTTTTCCACATCCAATGTGTTTTAATCTAGCTGTATTTGTTAATAATGTCTGCTGAATTTGGTATATCAATGGCCAAGATGCGTTAATAATTGACTCAATTTTGGGCATTTTCTGTAACTCTAAAAGGAAAATTATAATGCCCGAGTTTATTTCATCTTGTTCTAGTCATGTGATCAATAACATATCTTGACCAAATATTTAGAGATCCTTTTGAAATGTAATGAAAAGTCGCATACACCAATTGTCTTTATTCTGACAAAATTTCGTTGCGATATCTTAAATCCTAAATGAGAAATTTAGAGAAATTCGATATTCAAAATTGTCATAATTTTGGGCAGAAGTCGAACTGACCAGGAGTATCGTTTCGTTTCTCAAATATGCTTTTTTTTTTTAGATATGATTAATTTTAGTCTAGTTTTCTTTTGGAAATATTTCCACTTATATTGATACCTAAGAAATTAAGATTGATTGATGAATAAGAGAGTTTTGGGAAATTTATCTTTATCTCATCGCCCAAATATGCAACCCGCAAAAAAAATTTGCTTCTTCCTCTTAGGCGAAAATTTTAATTCTGCCACTGAATGACGATGGATCTTTATGAAACCCACAGAAAATTATAAGAAGGCATTTCTCGAAATACTGACACAATGTATTGCCGTGTGTTGCAAATTTTAGAAAAATTTCTATGAAAACCTATTTTGACCGAAAAATCCTTTTTTCAGGAATATGCCGTAAATTGCTACGGTTCATTCAGAATAAACCGATGACGGATAATTTAGCGTTTATTTATGGAGTAATCTTAACGTTGTTTGGTATAGACTTTCCTTTTTAGATGTTTTATAATCTTTTTTAAAGGAAATGATGACTTTCTGATAGATTTAGAAAAAATATTGAACAATTGACATTTGAAAAATTATATATCGCAAGATCTGCCTCTGTGACTCTAAGCACCTCATTTCATATCGCAAGGAAATTTGTCCACATCCAATGTGTTTTAATCTAGCTGTATTTGTGAATAATGTCTGCTGAATTTGGTATAGCAATCGCCAAGATTCGTTAATAATTGACTCAATTTTGGGCATTTTCTGTAACTCTAAAAGGCAAATTATAATGCCCGAGTTTATTTCATCTTGTTCTAGTCATGTGATCAATAACATATCTTGACGAATTTTTTTGGGATCCTTTTGAAATTTAATGCACAGAAAATTATAAGAAGACATTTCTCGAAATACCGACAAACATGTATTGCCGTGTGTTGCAAGTTTTAGAAAATTTCTATGAAAACATATTGACCGAAAAATCCTTTTTTCAGGAACATGCCGTAAATTGCTACGGTTCATTCAGAATAAACCGATGACGGATAATTAAGCGTTTATTTATGGAGTAATTTTAACGTTGTTTGGTATAGACTTTCCTGTTTAGATGTTTTATAATCTCCTTTGAAGGAAATGATGACTTTCTGATAGATTTAGAGAAATTATCGAACAATTGACATTTAAAAAATCATATCTCGCAAGATCTGCCTCTGTGACTCTATGCGCCTCATTTCATATCGCAAGGAAATTTGTTCACATCCAATGTGTTTTAATCTAGCTGTATTTGTGAATAATGTCTGCTGAATTTGGTATAGCAATCGCCGAGATTCGTTAATAATTGACTCAATTTTGGGCATTTTCTGTAACCCTAAAAGGCAAATTATAATGCCCGAGTTTATTTCATCTTGTTCTAGTCATGCGATCAATAACATATCTTGACCAAATATTTTGGGATCCTTTTGAAATTTAATGCACAGAAAATTATAAGAAGACATTTCTCGAAATACCGACAAACATGTATTGTCGTGTGTTGCAAGTTTTAGAAAATTTCTATGAAAACCTATATTGACCGAAAAATCCTTTTTTCAGGAATATGCCGTAAATTGCTACGGTTCATTCAGAATAAACCAATGACGGATAATTTAGCGTTTATTTATGGAGTAATTTTAACGTTGTTTGGTATAGACTTTCCTGTTTAGATGTTTTATAATCTCCTTTGAAGGAAATGATGACTTTCTGATAGATTTAGAGAAATTATCGAACAATTGCCATTAAAAAAATCATATCTCGCAAAATCTGCCTCTGTGATTCTATGCGCCTCATTTCATATCGCAAGGAAATTTGTCCACATCCAATGTGTTTTAATCTAGCTGTATTTGTGAATAATGTCTGCTGAATTTGGTATAGCAATCGCCAAGATTCGTTAATAATTGATTCAATTTTGGGCATTTTCTGTTACCCTAAAAGGCAAATTATAATGCCCGAGTTTATTTCATCTTGTTCTAGTCATGTGATCAATAACATATCTTGACCAAATATTTTGGGATCCTTTTGAAATTTAATGCACAGAAAATTATAAGAAGACATTTCTCGAAATATCGACAAACATGTAATGCCGTGTGTTGCAAGTTTTAGAAAATTTCTATGAAACCCTATATTGACTGAAAAATCCTTTTTTCAGGAATATGCCGTAAATTGCTACGGTTTATTCAGAATAAACCGATGACGGATAATTTAGCGTTTATTTATGGAGTAATTTTAACGTTGTTTGGTATAGACTTTCCTGTTTAGATGTTTTATAATCTCCTTTGAAGGAAATGATCACTGTCTGATAGATTTAGATAAATTATTGAACAATTGACATTAAAAAAATCATATCTCGCAAGATCTGCCTCTGTGACTCTATGCGCCTCATTTCATATCGCAAGGAAATTTGTCCACATCCAATGTGTTTTAATCTAGCTGTATTTGTGAATAATGTCTGCTGAATTTGGTATAGCAATCGCCAAGATTCGTTAATAATTGACTCAATTTTGGGCATTTTCTGTAACTCTAAATGGCAAATTATAATTCCCGAGTCTATTTCATCTTGTTCTAGTCATGTGATCAATAACATATCTTGACCAAATATTTTGGGATCCTTTTGAAATTTAATGCACAGAAAACTATAAGAAGACATTTCTCGAAATACCGACAAACATGTATTGCCGTGTGTTGCAAGTTTTAGAAAATTTCTATGAAAACCTATATTGACCGAAAAATCCTTTTTTCAGGAATATGCCGTAAATTGCTACGGTTCATTCAGAATAAACCGATGACGGATAATTTAGCGTTTATTTATGGAGTAATTTTAACGTTGTTTGGTATAGACTTTCCTGTTTAGATGTTTTATAATCTCCTTTAAAGGAAATGATGACTTTCTGATAGATTTAGAGAAAATATCGAACAATTGACATTAAAAAAATCATATCTCGCAAGATCTGCCTCTGTGACTCTGTGCGCCTCATTTCATATCGCAAGGAAATTTGTCCACATCCAATGTGTTTTAATCTAGCTGTATTTGTGAATAATGTCTGCTGAATTTGGTATAGCAATCGCCAAGATTCGTTAATAATTGATTCAATTTTGGGCATTTTCTGTAACCCTAAAAGGCAAATTATAATTCCCGAGTCTATTTCATCTTGTTCTAGTCATGTGATCAATAACATATCTTGACCAAATATTTTGGGATCCTTTTGAAATTTAATGCACAGAAAATTATAAGAAGACATTTCTCGAAATACCGACAAACATGTATTGTCGTGTGTTGCAAGTTTTAGAAAATTTCTATGAAAACCTATATTGACCGAAAAATCCTTTTTTCAGGAATATGCCGTAAATTGCTACGGTTCATTCAGAATAAACCGATGACGGATAATTTAGCGTTTATTTATGGAGTAATTTTAACGTTGTTTGGTATAGACTTTCCTGTTTAGATGTTTTATAATCTCCTTTAAAGGAAATGATGACTTTCTGATAGATTTAGAGAAAATATCGAACAATTGACATTAAAGAAATCATATCTCCCAAGATCTGCCTCTGTGACTCTGTGCGCCTCATTTCATATCGCAAGGAAATTTGTCCACATCCAATGTGTTTTAATCTAGCTGTATTTGTGAATAATGTCTGCTAAATTTGGTATAGCAATCGCCAAGATTCGTTAATAATTGATTCAATTTTGGGCATTTTCTGTAACCCTAAAAGGCAAATTATAATGCCCGAGTCTATTTCATCTTGTTCTAGTCATGTGATCAATAACATATCTTGACCAAATATTTTGGGATCCTTTTGAAATTTAATGCACAGAAAACTATAAGAAGACATTTCTCGAAATACCGACAAACATGTATTGTCGTGTGTTGCAAGTTTTAGAAAATTTCTATGAAGACCTATATTGACCGAAAAATCCTTTTTACAGGAATATGCCGTAAATTGCTACGGTTCATTCAGAATAAACCGATGACGGATAATTTAGCGTTTATTTATGGAGTAATTTTAACGTTGTTTGGTATAGACTTTCCTGTTTAGATGTTTTATAATCTCCTTTAAAGGAAATGATGACTTTCCGATAGATTTAGAGAAAATATCGAACAATTGACATTAAAAAAATCATATATCGCAAGATCTGCCTCTGTGACTCTGTGCGCCTCATTTCATATCGCAAGGAAATTTGTCCACATCCAATGTGTTTTAATCTAGCTGTATTTGTGAATAATGTCTGCTAAATTTGGTATAGCAATCGCCAAGATTCGTTAATAATTGATTCAATTTTGGGCATTTTCTGTAACCCTAAAAGGCAAATTATAATGCCCGAGTCTATTTCATCTTGTTCTAGTCATGTGATCAATAACATATCTTGACCAAATATTTTGGGATCCTTTTGAAATTTAATGCACAGAAAACTATAAGAAGACATTTCTCGAAATACCGACAAACATGTATTGTCGTGTGTTGCAAGTTTTAGAAAATTTCTATGAAAACCTATATTGACCGAAAAATCCTTTTTACAGGAATATGCCGTAAATTGCTACGGTTCATTTAGAATAAACCAATGACGGATAATTTAGCGTTTATTTATGGAGTAATTTTAACGTTGTTTGGTATAGACTTTCCTGTTTAGATGTTTTATAATCTCCTTTAAAGGAAATGATGACTTTCTGATAGATTTAGAGAAATTATCGAACAATTGACATTAAAAAATCATATCTCGCAAAATCTGCCTCTGTGACTCTATGCGCCTCATTTCATATCGCAAGGGAATTTGTCCACATCCAATGTGTTTTAATCTAGCTGTATTTGTGAATAATGTCTGCTAAATTTGGTATAGCAATCGCCAAGATTCGTTAATAATTGATTCAATTTTGGGCATTTTCTGTAACCCTAAAAGGCAAATTATAATGCCCGAGTCAATTTCATCTTGTTCTAGTCATGTGATCAATAACATATCTTGACCAAATATTTTGGGATCCTTTTGAAAATTAATGCACAGAAAACTATAAGAAGACATTTCTCGAAATACCGACAAACATGTATTGCCGTGTGTTGCAAGTTTTAGAAAATTTCTATGAAAACCTATATTGACCGAAAAATCCTTTTTTCAGGAATATGCCGTAAATTGCTACGGTTCATTCAGAATAAATCGATGACGGATAATTTAGCGTTTATTTATGGAGTAATTTTAACGTTGTTTGGTATAGACTTTCCTGTTTAGATGTTTTATAATCTTCTTTAAAGGAAATGATGACTTTCTGATAGATTTAGATAAATTATTGAACAATTGACATTTGAAAAATCATATATCGCAAGATCTGCCTCTGTGACTTTAAGCACCTCATTTCATATCGCAAGGAAATTTGTCCACATCCAATGTGTTTTAATCTAGCTGTATTTGTGAATAATGTCTGCTGAATTTGGTATAGCTATCGCCGAGATTCGTTAATAATTGACTCAATTTTGGGCATTTTCTGTAACCTTAAAAGGCAAATTATAATGCCCGAGTTTATTTCATCTTGCTCTAGTCATGTGATCAATAACATATCTTGACCAAATATTTTGGGATCCTTTTGAAATTTAATGCACAGAAAACTATAAGAAGACATTTCTCGAAATACCGACAAACATGTATTGTCGTGTGTTGCAAGTTTTAGAAAATTTCTATGAAGACCTATATTGACCGAAAAATCCTTTTTACAGGAATATGCCGTAAATTGCTACGGTTCATTCAGAATAAACCGATGACGGATAATTTAGCGTTTATTTATGGAGTAATTTAACGTTGTTTGGTATAGACTTTCCTGTTTAGATGTTTTATAATCTCCTTTAAAGGAAATGATGACTTTCTGATAGATTTAGAGAAATTATCGAACAATTGACATTAAAAAAATCATATCTCGCAAGATCTGCCTCTGTGACTCTGTGCGCCTCATTTCATATCGCAAGGAAATTTGTCCACATCCAATGTGTTTTAATCTAGCTGTATTTGTGAATAATGTCTGCTAAATTTGGTATAGCAATCGCCAAGATTCGTTAATAATTGATTCAATTTTGGGCATTTTCTGTAACCCTAAAAGGCAAATTATAATGCCCGAGTCTATTTCATCTTGTTCTAGTCATGTGATCAATAACATATCTTGACCAAATATTTTGGGATCCTTTTGAAATTTAATGCACAGAAAACTATAAGAAGACATTTCTCGAAATACCGACAAACATGTATTGCCGTGTGTTGCAAGTTTTAGAAAATTTCTATGAAAACCTATATTGACCGAAAAATCCTTTTTTCAGGAATATGCCGTAAATTGCTACGGTTCATTCAGAATAAACCGATGACGGATAATTTAGCGTTTATTTATGGAGTAATTTTAACGTTGTTTGGTATAGACTTTCCTGTTTAGATGTTTTATAATCTCCTCTAAAGGAAATGATGACTTTCTGATAGATTTAGAGAAAATATCGAACAATTGACATTAAAAAAATCATATCTCGCAAGATCTGCCTCTGTGACTCTGTGCGCCTCATTTCATATCGCAAGGGAATTTGTCCACATCCAATGTGTTTTAATCTAGCTGTATTTGTGAATAATGTCTGCTAAATTTGGTATAGCAATCGCCAAGATTCGTTAATAATTGACTCAATTTTGGGCATTTTCTGTAACCCTAAAAGGCAAATTATAATGCCCGAGTCTATTTCATCTTGTTCTAGTCATGTGATCAATAACATATCTTGACCAAATATTTTGGGATCCTTTTGAAATTTAATGCACAGAAAACTATAAGAAGACATTTCTCGAAATACCGACAAACATGTATTGTCGTGTGTTGCAAGTTTTAGAAAATTTCTATGAAAACCTATATTGACCGAAAAATCCTTTTTACAGGAATATGCCGTAAATTGCTACGGTTCATTTAGAATAAACCAATGACGGATAATTTAGCGTTTATTTATGGAGTAATTTTAACGTTGTTTGGTATAGACTTTCCTGTTTAGATGTTTTATAATCTCCTTTAAAGGAAATGATGACTTTCTGATAGATTTAGAGAAATTATCGAACAATTGACATTAAAAAAATCATATCTCGCAAAATCTGCCTCTGTGACTCTATGCGCCTCATTTCATATCGCAAGGAAATTTGTCCACATCCAATGTGTTTTAATCTAGCTGTATTTGTGAATAATGTCTGCTAAATTTGGTATAGCAATCGCCAAGATTCGTTAATAATTGATTCAATTTTGGGCATTTTCTGTAACCCTAAAAGGCAAATTATAATGCCCGAGTCTATTTCATCTTGTTCTAGTCATGTGATCAATAACATATCTTGACCAAATATTTTGGGATCCTTTTGAAATTTAATGCACAGAAAACTATAAGAAGACATTTCTCGAAATACCGACAAACATGTATTGCCGTGTGTTGCAAGTTTTAGAAAATTTCTATGAAAACCTATATTGACCGAAAAATCCTTTTTTCAGGAATATGCCGTAAATTGCTACGGTTCATTCAGAATAAATCGATGACGGATAATTTAGCGTTTATTTATGGAGTAATTTTAACGTTGTTTGGTATAGACTTTCCTGTTTAGATGTTTTATAATCTTCTTTAAAGGAAATGATGACTTTCTGATAAATTTAGATAAATTATTGAACAATTGACATTTGAAAAATCATATATCGCAAGATCTGCCTCTGTGACTTTAAGCACCTCATTTCATATCGCAAGGAAATTTGTCCACATCCAATGTGTTTTAATCTAGCTGTATTTGTGAATAATGTCTGCTGAATTTGGTATAGCAATCGCCAAGATTCGTTAATAATTGATTCAATTTTGGGCATTTTCTGTTACCCTAAAAGGCAAATTATAATGCCCGAGTTTATTTCATCTTGTTCTAGTCATGTGATCAATAACATATCTTGACCAAATATTTTGGGATCCTTTTGAAATTTAATGCACAGAAAATTATAAGAAGACATTTCTCGAAATACCGACAAACATGTATTGCCGTGTGTTGCAAGTTTTAGAAAATTTCTATGAAAACCTATATTGACCGAAAAATCCTTTTTTCAGGAATATGCCGTTAATTGCTACGGTTCATTCAGAATAAACCGATGACGGATAATTTAGCGTTTATTTATGGAGTAATTTTAACGTTGTTTGGTATAGACTTTCCTGTTTAGATGTTTTATAATCTCCTTTGAAGGAAATGATGACTTTCTGATAGATTTAGAGAAATTATCGAACAATTGACATTAAAAAAATCATATCTCGCAAAATCTGCCTCTGTGACTCTATGCGCCTCATTTCATATCGCAAGGAAATCTGTCCACATCCAATGTGTTTTAATCTAGCTGTATTTGTGAATAATGTCTGTTGAACTTGGTACAGCAATCGCCAAGATTCGTTAATAATTGACTCAATTTTGGGCATTTTCTGTAACCCTAAAAGGCAAATTATAATGCCCGAGTCTATTTCATCTTGTTCTAGTCATGTGATCAATAACATATCTTGACCAAATATTTTGGGATCCTTTTGAAATTTAATGCACAGAAAATTATAAGAAGACATTTCTCGAAATACCGACAAACATGTTTTGCCGTGTGTTGCAAGTTTTAGAAAATTTCTATGAAAACCTATATTGACCGAAAAATCCTTTTTTCAGGAATATGCCGTAAATTGCTACGGTTCATTCGGAATAAATCGATGACGGATAATTTAGCGTTTATTTATGGAGTAATTTTAACGTTGTTTGGTATAGACTTTCCTGTTTAGATGTTTTATAATCTTCTTTAAAAGAAATGATGACTTTCTGATAGATTTAGATAACTTATTGAACAATTGACATTTGAAAAATCATATATCGCAAGATCTGCCTCTGTGACTTTAAGCACCTCATTTCATATCGCAAGGAAATTTGTCCACATCCAATGTGTTTTAATCTAGCTGTATTTGTGAATAATGTCTGCTAAATTTGGTATAGCAATCGCCGAGATTCGTTAATAATTGACTCAATTTTGGGCATTTTCTGTAACCCTAAAAGGCAAATTATAATGCCCGAGTTTATTTCATCTTGTTCTAGTCATGTGATCAATAACATATCTTGACCAAATATTTTGGGATCCTTTTGAAATTTAATGCACAGAAAATTATAAGAAGACATTTCTCGAAATACCGACAAACATGTATTGCCGTGTGTTGCAAGTTTTAGAAAATTTCTATGAAAACCTATATTGACCGAAAAATCCTTTTTTCAGGAATATGCCGTAAATTGCTACGGTTCATTCAGAATAAACCGATGACGGATAATTTAGCGTTTATTTATGGTGTAATTTTAACGTTGTTTGGTATAGACTTTCCTGTTTAGATGTTTTATAATCTTCTTTAAAGGAAATGATGACTTTGTGATAGATTTAGAGAAATTATCGAACAATTGACATTTAAGGTTTACGAACTGAGAATGAAATGCAGAGCCAGAGGCAAAATTTGAAATGTGCCAGTAATTCCTAAACTGTGTTAAATTTCCATTCCAAATACAAACATAAGCATTTTGTATGGTTTAGAATTTTGAATTAATGCATACTTATGGAAATATTTGACAAAAATGTTCAAAATTACCTCCCTTGCATATGAAAATAGAGTAAAATAATATTTGTAAATTATATTCTTCTTGAGGCATAATCTTGAAATCCGACATGGTGAATCAACTTATATGAAGTGTATTTACAAGTGTGTGTAATTTGATGCATTTCGTATGGCTAGAAAGCGGTGTTTTCATTCTCAGTTCGTAAACCTTAAAAAAATCATATCTCGCAAGATCTGCCTCTGTGACTCTATGCGCCTCATTTCATATCGCAAGGAAATTTGTCCACATCCAATGTGTTTTAATCTAGCTGTATTTGTGAATAATGTCTGCTGAATTTGGTATAGCAATCGCCAAGATTCGTTAATAATTGACTCAATTTTGGGCATTTTCTGTAACCCTAAAAGGCAAATTATAATGCCCGAGTTTATTTCATCTTGTTCTAGTCATGTGATCAATAACATATCTTGACCAAATGTTTTGGGATCCTTTTGAAATTTAATGAAAAGTCGCATACACCAATTGTTTTTCGTTGCGATATCTTAAATCCTAAATGAGAAATTTAGAGAAATTCGATATTCAATATTGTCATAGTTTTGGGTAGAAGGCGAACTGATCAGAAGCCAAGCCAAACCAAGCCAAGCCACGGCAAGGCAAGGCAAGGCAAGACAAGCATAGCCAAGCCTATCCAAGCCAAGGCAAGGAAAGTGAAGCCAAGGCAAGCCAATGCATGGCAAGCCGAGGCAAGGCAAGCCAAGCCAGGCCAAGCCAAGGCAAGCCAAGCCAAGCCAAGACAAGGCAAGGCAAGGCAAGCTATGGCAAGCTAAGCCAAGCCAAGGCAAGGCAAGAAAAGCCAAGGCAAGCCAAGTCAAGCCAAGCCAAGGCAAGACACGACAAGACAAGACAAGGCAAGGCAAGGAAAGACAAGTCAAGCCAAGCCAAGCAAAGCCAACCAAGCCAAGCCAAGCCAATCCAAGCCAAGCAAAGCCAAGGTAAGCAAAGGCAAGGCAAGCCAAGCCAAGCCAAGGCAAGGGAAGGCAAGGCAAGGCAAAGCAAGCCAAGCCAAAGCAAGGCAAAGCAAGCAAAGTCAAGGCAAGGTAAGCCAAGCCAATCCAAGGCAAGACAAGCCAAGCTAAGACAAGCTAGGACAAGCCAAACCTATCCAAGCCAAACTAAGTCAAGCCAAGCCAATCCAAGCCAAGCCAAGGGAATCCAAGCTAAGACAAGGCAAGGCAAGCCAAGGCAAGGCAAGGCAAGCCAAGCCAAGCCAAGCCAGGCCTAGCCAAGACAGGGAAGGCAATGCAAGCCAAGGCAAGGCAACGCAACGCAAGCTAAGGCCAGCCAAGCCAAGTAAAGCCAAGCCAAGGCTAGGCAAGGTAAAGCAAGGCGCGACAAGGCAAGGCAAGCCAAGCCAACCAAGCTTAGCCACTCCAAGACAAGCCAAGCAAAGCAAAGCCAATGCAAGACAAGCCAATCTAAGGCAAGCAAAGCCAATCCAGGCCAGGCCAATCCAAGGCAAGACAAGGAAAGACAAGGCAAGGCAAGTCAAGTCAAGGCAAGGCAAGGCAAGGCAAGGCACAGCAAGCCAAGCCAAGCCAAGGCAAGGCAAGACAACGCAGGTCAAGCTAAGGCAAGCCAAGCAAAGCCAAACCAAGCAAATACAAGGCAAGGCACGACAAGGAAAAGCTAGCCAAGCAAAGGCAAAGCAAAGCAAGGCAAGCCAACCCAATCCAGGTGAAAGCAAGGCAAGTAAAGGCAAGCCAAGCCAAGGCAAGCCAATCCAAGGCGAGGTAAGCCAAGTCAAGGCAAGTCAATCCAAGCCAAGGCAAGACAAGGCAAGGCAAGCCAAGCCAAGCCAACGCAAGGCAAGGCACGACAAGGCAAGCCAAGCCAACCAAGCCTAGCCAATCAAAGTCAAGCCAAGCAAAGCTAAGCCAAGGCAAGGCAAGGCAAGGCAAGTCAAGGCAAGCCAGACCAAGCCAAGCTAAGCTAATGCAAAGCAAGGAAAGGCACGGCAAGCCAAGCCAAGCCAAGGCAAGCCAAGGCAAGGCAAGGCAAACCAAGCCAAGCCAAGCCAAAGCAAGGCAAGGCAAGCCAAAGCAAGCCAAGCCAAGGCAAGGCAAGGCAAGTCATGGCAACGCAACGCAAGGCAAGGCAAGCTAAGACAAGCCAAGCCAAGCCAAGGCAAGGCAAGGCAAGGCAAGGCAAGGCAAAGCACGACAAGACTAGCCAACCAAGCCAAGTCAACCAAGCGTAGCCAATCCAAGACAACCCAAGCAAAGCCAAGCAAAGGCAAGGCAAGGCAAGCAAAGTCAAGCCTAGGCAAGCCAAGCCAAGCCAGGTTAAGCCAAGCCAAGCCAAGGCAAGGTAAGGTAAGTCAAGGCAATGATAGCCAAGCCAAAACAAGCCAGGCCAAGCCAAGGTAAGGCAATGCAAGCAAAGCCAAGCCAAGCCAAGCCTATCCAAGCCAAGGCAAGGCAAGGCAAGCTAAGCCCAAGCAAGCCAAGCCAAGCCAAGCCAAGCCAGGCCAAGCGAAGACATGGCAAGCCAAGCCAAGGCAAGGCAAGGCAAACCAAGGCAAGCCAAGGTAAGGCAACCCAAGGCAAGCTAAGGCAAGCCAAGCCAAGCCAAGTCAAGCCAAACCAAGCAAAGCAAAGACAAGGCAAGGCAAGGCACGACAAGAAAAGGCAAGTCAAGCCAAGCAAAGGCAAGGCAAAGCAAAGCAAGGCAAGCCAACCCAGGCCAGGCCAAAGCAAGGCAAGGCAAGCCAAGCCAAGCCAAGACAAGCCAATCCAAGACAAGGCAAGCCAAGGCAAGCCAAGTCAAGGCAAGGCAAGCCAAGGCAAGGCAAACCAAGGCAAGACAAGCCAAGCCAACGCAAAGCAAGGCACGACAAGGCAAGCCAAGCCAAGCCAAGCCAACCAAGCCTAGCCAATCCAAGACAA
Organism: Fragum sueziense; assembly: GCA_963680895.1. Lineage (NCBI taxonomy): Eukaryota > Metazoa > Mollusca > Bivalvia > Cardiida > Cardiidae > Fragum > Fragum sueziense. The sequence continues at coordinate 69,426,964 of OY804593.1, forward strand.
GCCAAGCAAAGCTTAGCCAAGGCAAGGCAAGCCAAGGCAAGCCAAGCCAGGCCAAGCCAAGCTAAGGCAAGGCAAATCAAGGCAAGACACAGCAAGGCAAGACAAGGCAAGACAAGTTAAGGCAAGCTAAGCCAATGCAAGGCAAAGCTGGGCAAGACACGACAAGCCAAGGCAAGGCAACGCAAGGCAAGCCAAGCCAAGCAAAACCAAGCAAATGCAAGGTAAGGCAAGACACGACAAGGTAAGGCAAGGCAAGGCACGACAAGACAAGCCAACCAAGCCAAGCCAACTAAGCGTAGCCAAGCCAAGGCAAGGCAAGGCAAGCAAAGTCAAGCCTAGGTAAGCCAAGCCAAGCCAGGTTAAGCCAAGCCAAGTCAAGCCAAGCCAAGGCAAGGCAAGGCAAGGCAAGGTAAGGCAAGTCAAGGCAAGCCAAGCCAAGCCTAGCCAAGGCAAGACAAGGCAATGCAAGCCAAGCCAATCCTAGCCAAACCAAGCCAAGCCAAGCCAAACCAAGCCATGTCAAGCCAAGGCAAGGCAAGGCAAGCCAAGCCAAGACAAGGAAAGTCGAGGAAAGCCTAGCCAAGCCAAACCAAGGGAATCCAAGCTAAGACAAGGCAAGGTAAGCCAAGGCAAGGCAATGCAAGGCAAGCCAAGCCAAGCCAAGCCAGGCCAGACAGGGAAGGCAAAGCAAATCAAACCAAGGCAAGGCAAGGCAAGCCAAGGCAAGGCAAGGCAAGCCAAGCCAAGGCAAGCCAAGCCAATGCAACGCAACGCAACACAAGCTAAGGCAAGCCAAGCCAAGTGAAGCCAAGCCAGGCCAAGGCTAGCCAAGGTAAAGCAAGGCACGACAAGGCAAGGCAAGCCAAGCCAACCAAGCCTAGCCACTCCAAGACAAGCCAAGCAAAGCAAAGCCTAGGTAGGGCAAGCCAAGCCAAGGCAAGGCAAGGCACGACAAGGCAAGGCAAGGCACGACAAGACAAGCCAACCAAGCCAAGCGAACCAAGCGTAGCCAATTCAAGACAAGCAAAGTCATCCAACGCAAGGCAAGGCAAGCAAAGTCAAGCCTAGGTAAGCCAAGCCAAGCCAGGTTAAGCCAAGCCATACCAAGGCAAGCCAAGCCAAGCCTAGCCAAGGCAAGACAAGGCAATGCAAGCCAAGCCAAGCAAAGCCAAGCCGAGCTAAGCCAAACCAAGCCAAGGCAAGGCGAGGCAAGGAAAGACAAGCAAAGCCAAGCCTATCCAAGCCAAGGCAAGGCAAGGGAAGCCCAGACAAGCCAAGGCAATGCAAGCCAAGCCAGGCCAAGCCAAGGCAAGGCAAGCCAATCCAAGGCAAGCCAAGCCAATGCAAGGGAATCCAAGCTAAGACAAGGCAAGGTAAGCCAAAGCAAGGCAATGCAAGGCAAGCCAAGCCAAGCCTGGTCAGACAGGGAAGGCAAAGCAAGCCAAGGCAAGGCAAGGCAAGCCATGCCAAGGCAAGCCAAGCCAACGCAACGCAATACAAGCTAAGGCAAGCCAAGCCAAGTAAAGCCAAGCCAGGCCAAGGCTAGGCAAGGTTAAGCAAGGCACAAGGCAAGACAAACCAAGCCAACCAAGCCTAGCCACTCCAAGACAAGCCAAGCCAAGCAAAGCAAAGGCAAGGCAAGCCAAGCCAAGGCAAGGCAAGGCACGACAACGCAAGGCAAGGCAAGGCACGACAAAACAAGCCAAGCAAGCCAAGCCAGCCAAGCCAACCAAGCGTAGCCAATCCAAGACAAGCAAAGCCAAGCCAAGGCAAGGCAAGGCAAGCAAAGTCAAGCCTAGGTAAGCCAAGCCAAGCCAGTTTAAGCCAAGCCATGCCAAGGCAAGGCAAGCCAAGCCAAGCCTAGCCAAGGCAAAACAAGGCAATGCAATGCAAGCCAAGCCAAGCCAAGCCGAGCTAAGCCAAACCAAGCCAAGCCAAGCCAAGGCAAGGCGAGGCAAGACAAGACAAGAAAAGCCCAGCCTATCCAAGCCAAGGCAAGGAAAGGGAAGCCCAGGCAAGCCAAGGCAATGCAAGCCAAGCCAGGCCAAGCCAGGCCAAGGCAAGGCAAGGCAAGCCAAGCCAAGGCAAGACAAGGCAAGGCAAGCTAAGCCAAGGCAAGGCAAGGCAAGAAAAGCCTAGGCAAGCCAAGCCAAGCCCAGGCAAGGCAAGCCAAGTCAAGCCAAGGCAAGGCACGGCAAGACAAGACAAGGCAAGGATAGCCAAGTCAAGCCAAGCAAAGTCAATCCAAGCCAACCAAGCCAATCCAAGACAAACCAAGCAAAGCCAAGGTAAGCCAAGGCATGACAAACTAAGCCAAATCAAGCCAAGGCAAGGTAAGGCAAGGCAAAGCAAGCCAAGCCAAGACAAGGCAAGGCAAAGCAAGCAAAGTCAAGGCAAGGTAAGCCAAGCCAAGCCAAGCTAAGACAAGCTAAGACAAGTCAAACCTAGCCAAGCCAAACTAATCCAAGCCAAGCCAAGGCAAGCCAAGCCAAGGGAATCCAAGCTAAGACAAGGCAAGGTAAGCCAAGGCAAGGCAAGGCAAGCCAAGCCAAGCCAGGCCAAGCCAGACAGGGAAGGCAAAGCAAGCCAAGCCAAGGCAAGGCAAGGCAAGCCAAGCAAAGGCAAGGCAAGCCAAGCCAAGCCAAGCCAAGGCAAGGCAATGCAACACAAACTAAGGCAAGCCAAGCCAAGTAAAGCTCAGCCAGGCAAAGGCTAGGCAAGGTAAAGCAAGGCACGACAAGGCAAGGCAAGCCAAGCCAACCAAGCTTAGCCACTCAAGACAAGCCAAGCCAAGCAGTAGGGATGAAACAATACGGCAAAAACCGTATTGCAATATATTGCAATACAGCTGACCCGTATTGCAATACGTATTGCAATACGCTGTATTACTGACATATATCATATTTGACTACTTGTAATCACTCTTAGGTGCGTGTGTTCAATGTGTGATAAACGACACTAACTAGTACAGTGTTGGAAACTCTTTCTTTCAATTTAATTAACCTTTAAAATCAAATCAAATGCATGCACAGATATTATAAACAATCAAAAAATGATTAAAGGCCAGCAAAATCATCTTTTGCAGCAATGTTTTCCAACATTGTTCCCATAAGGAATGTCATAACCAGATTTTGCTTTGTGAATACTTTCCATGCTAGCAGACAAGATCTACAATCTACAATGATTTTTCCTCTGACAATACTTTTAAACCAGCCATGCCAAATATTAGTTGTTTATGGGAAAAAAATAGGCCTACAATCAGAAATTTCTTTGCAGATCGCAAACATGAACCCACTTTTAAATCAAACCAGTCTAAATTTTATTTGTCTTGGCAATGGATGAAATAATTGCATTGATATGAGTTGTCATTAAGAGCCGGTCGAAATGACCGCCTCAAATCAATTTTCGGTCGGCTAGAATCGTTTGAGTTTCGAAGAATGAAAGAAAACAAAACTGGTAATTTCCATAGAATTAAATCTAATAACGAAATATCTCGTTCATGAGTAAAATATCTGAGTCATTCTTCACATTTTCGGATGGTTTACACACCAAAGGGTTGAACTACAGATCCAAAAGTTCTCAATTTAGCGTAATAAAAATACAGCAGCGGCTGCAAAGTGAAAGTAGAAATTGTCAAATCTCGACAAAAACGAGAGATCGGTGCGATCGACTGTACTCTCCCGCCAAATAAAATCGAACATATTGAAACACTGATTTTTCAAATGAAAAATATTCCAGCATTTACGATCCTAAATATTGCTCAGTAATGAGTATTATTTAATCGGTCGCAACTTACCATGCAAGTTTTAAATAATTCATAAAATTAATCGAACTGTTTTAATCGCGTCTTTTCAAAGAACATTTTTGTACCCCTCGCCTTATACGTAAATAAGAGAAGTGTAATTAGTTTTCACGGATTTCGATCTTCGTTAAAATCAAACCACACAACAGAACAGATATGAAACAACTTATGAAGTGGTGAAAATGCTCAATTGATTTCTGATAGAAATTACGAAAATACTTGACTTTCCGATAAAACAAAGAGTAGTTAGCAAATAGCAGAACAAGAGTGCCATGGTGACAATATACGCCGCTCCAGAGACTAAGTTTTAAGGGGGCATAACTCAGGCAAAAATCAATGAACCATAAAATCCTTCCTTCATGCACATCTACCAATTGAGGTGATAACATTGACCAAGTTTCAAGAAGATCCAGCCAGAAACTTAGGAGGAGTTGCGTTGACAAGAAAAGTGGACGGACGTACGGACGGATGGACGGACGGACAGACGGAGAAGATGACGCCAATATACGTCCGACTCCGGCGGCGTATAAAAACCGGTACGGTAGAATCCGAACCGGTTACCGGTTTTTCATTTGAGCAGACCGCGGTTTATCGGTATACCGGTAAACCGTTTCACCCCTACCAAGCAGAGCCAAGATAAGGCAAGCCAATCCAAGGCAAGGCAAGACACGACGAGGCAAGGCAAGGCAAGGCACGACAAGAAAAGCCAACCAAGCCAAGCCAACCAAGCGTAGCCAATCCAAAACAAGCCAAGCAAAGCCAAGGCAAGGCAAGGCAAGCAAATTCAAGCCTAGTTAAGCCAAGCCAAGCCAGGTTAAGCCAAGTCAAGCCAAGGCAAGGCAAGGCAAGGTAAGCCAAGCCAAGCCAAGCCTAGCCAAGGCAAGACAAGGTAATGCAAGCCAAGCCGAGCCAAGTCAAACCAAGCCAAGCCAAGGCAAGGCAAGGCAATCCAAGACAAGCCAAGCAAAGCCTATCCAAGGCAAGGCAAGGGAAGCCCAGGCAAGCTAAGGCAATGCTAGTCAAGCCAGGCCAAGGCAAGCCAAGCCAAGCCAAGGCAAGACAAGGCAAGGCAAGGCAAGCTAAGCCAAGTCAAGGCAAGGCAAGAAAAGCCAAGGCAAGCCAAGGCAAGGCAAGACAAGGAAACCCAAGTCAAGCCAAGCAAAGCCAATCCAAGCCAACCAAGACAAGCCAATCCAAGACAAGCCAAGCAAAGCCAAGGTAAGCCAAGGCAAGGCAAGCCAAGCCAAGTCAAGCCAAGGCAAGTTAAGGCAAGGCAAGCAAGCCAAGACAAGACAAAGGCAAGGCAAAGCAAGCAAAGTCAAGGCAAGGTAAGCCAAGCCAAGCCAAGGCAAGCCAAGCTAAGACAAGCAAAGACAAGCCAAACCTAGCCAAGCCAAACTAAGTCAAGCCAAGCCAAGCCAAGCCAAGCCAAGGGAATCCAAGCTAAGACAAGGCAAGGTAAGCCAAGGCAAGGCAAGGCAAGCCAAGCCAAGCCAGACAGGGATGGCAAAGCAAGCCAAGGCAAGGCAAGCCAAGCCAAGGCAAGGCAAGGCAACGCAACACAAGCTAAGGCAAGCCAAGCCAAGCCAAGGCTAGGCAAGGTAAAGCAAGGTGCGACAAGGCAAGCCAAGCCAACCAAGCCTAGCCACTCAAAGACAAGCCAAGACAAGCCAAGCAAAGCAAAGCCAAGGCAAGGCAAGCCAATCCAAGGCAAGCAAAGCCAATCCAGGCCAGGCCAAGCCAAGGCAAGACAAGGCAAGTCAAGTCAAGGCAATGCAAGGCAAGCCAAGGCAACCCCAGGCAAGGCAAGGCAAGCCAAGCCGAGGTGAGGCAAGGCCAGGCAAGCCAAGCCAAGCCAAGGCAAGGCAAGGCAATGCAAGCCAAGCCAAGCCGAGCCAAACAAAACCAAGCCAAGCCAAGGCAAGACAAGTAAAGCCAATCCAAGCCAAGGCAAGGCAAGATAAGGCAGGCCAAGCCAAGCCAAGGCAACCAAGCGTAGCCAATCCAAGGCAAGGCAAGGCAAGCAAAGTCAAGCCTAGGCAAGCCAAGCCAAGCTAGGTTAAGCTAAGCCAAGCCAAGGCAAGGTAAGCCAAGCAAGGCAAGGCAAGCCAAGCCGAGCCAAACCAAACCAAGCAAAGGCAAGGCAAGACAAGCAAAGCCAAGCATATCCAAGCCAAGGCAAGGCAAGGGAAGCCCAGGCAAGCCAAGGCAAGCCAAGATAAGGCAAGGCAAGGCAAGCTAAGGCAAGCTAAGCCAAGCCAAGCCAAGGCAAGACAAGACAAGGCAAGGCAAGGCAAGGCAAGGGGGAAGCCAAGTCAAGCCAAGCCAAGCCAAGCCAAGGCAAGGCAAGCCAAGCCAAGGCAAGGCAAGTCAAGGCAAGGCAAGGCAACGCAACACAAGCTAAGGCAAGCCAAGCCAAGGCAAGGCAAGGCAAGGCAAGGGGGAAGCCAAGTCAAGCCAAGCCAAGCCAAGCCAAGGCAAGGCAAGCCAAGCCAAGGCAAGGCAAGTCAAGGCAAGGCAACGCAACACAAGCTAAGGCAAGCCAAGCCAAGCCAGGCCAAGGCTAGGCAAGGTAAAGCAAGGTGCGACAAGGCAAGCCAAGCCAACCAAGCCTAGCCACTCAAAGACAAGCCAAGACAAGCCAAGCAAAGCAAAGCCAAGGCAAGGCAAGTCAAGTCAAGGCAATGCAAGGCAAGCCAAGGCAACCCCAGGCAAGGCAAGGCAAGCCAAGCCGAGGTGAGGCAAGGCCAGGCAAGCCAAGCCAAGCCAAGGCAAGGCAAGGCAATGCAAGCCAAGCCAAGCCGAGCCAAACAAAACCAAGCCAAGCCAAGGCAAGACAAGTAAAGCCAATCCAAGCCAAGGCAAGGCAAGATAAGGCAGGCCAAGCCAAGCCAAGGCAACCAAGCGTAGCCAATCCAAGGCAAGGCAAGGCAAGCAAAGTCAAGCCTAGGCAAGCCAAGCCAAGCTAGGTTAAGCTAAGCCAAGCCAAGGCAAGGTAAGCCAAGCAAGGCAAGGCAAGCCAAGCCGAGCCAAACCAAACCAAGCAAAGGCAAGGCAAGACAAGCAAAGCCAAGCATATCCAAGCCAAGGCAAGGCAAGGGAAGCCCAGGCAAGCCAAGGCAAGCCAAGATAAGGCAAGGCAAGGCAAGCTAAGGCAAGCTAAGCCAAGCCAAGCCAAGCCAAGGCAAGACAAGGCAAGGCAAGGCAAGGCAAGGCAAGGGGGAAGCCAAGTCAAGCCAAGCCAAGCCAAGCCAAGGCAAGGCAAGGGAAGCCCAGGCAAGCCAAGGCAAGCCAAGATAAGGCAAGGCAAGGCAAGCTAATGCAAGCTAAGCCAAGCCAAGCCAAGCCAAGCCAAGGCAAGGCAAGACAAGACAAGGCAAGGCAAGGCAAGGCAAGGGGGAAGCCAAGTCAAGCCAAGCCAAGCCAAGCCAAGGCAAGGCAAGCCAAGCAAGGCAAGGCAAGGCAAGCCGAGCCAAACCAAACCAAGCAAAGGCAAGACAAGCAAAGCCAAGCCTATCCAAGCCAAGGCAATGCAAGGCAAGGGAAGCCCAGGCAAGCCAAGGCAAGCCAAGATAAGGCAAGGCAAGGCAAGCTAAGGCAAGCTAAGCCAAGCCAAGGCAAGACAAGACAAGCCAAGGCAAGGCAAGGCAAGCCAAGGGGGAAGCCAAGTCAAGCCAAGCCAAGCCAAGGCAAGGCAAGGCACGACAAGAAAAGACAAGGCAAGCCAAGCAAAGCCAATCCAAGCCAACCAAGCCAAGGCAATCCAAGACAAGTCAAGCCAAGCAAATGTAAGCCAAGGCAAGGCAAGTCAAGCCAAGGCAAGGTAAGGCAAGGCAAAGCAAGCCTAGCCAAACCAAGGCCAGGCAAAGCGAGAAAAGTCAAGGCAAGGTAAGCCAAGCCAAGCCAGGGCAAGGCAAGCCAAGCTAAGGCAAGCCAAACCTAGCAAAGCCAAACTAAGCCAAGCCAAGCCAAGCCAAGGCAAGCCAAGGGAAGCCAAGCTAAGACAAGGCAAGGCAAGCCAAGGTAAAGCAATGCAAGCCAAGCCAGGCCAAGCCAAGACAGACCAAGGCAAGGCAAATTAAGGCAAGCCAAGCCAAGGCAAGGCAACGCAATGCAACGCAAGGCAAGCTAAGGCAAGCCAAGCCAAGTCAAGCCAAGCCAAGGCTAGGCAAGGTAAAGCAAGGCACGACAAGGCAAGGCAAGCAAAGTCAACCGAGCCTAGCCAATCCAATCCAATCCAAGCCAAGCCAAGTGCTCAAAGCAAAAGCAAGGCAAGCCAAGCCAAGCCAAGGCAAGCCAAGCCAAGCCAATCCAGGCCAGGCCAAACCAAGCCAAGACAAGGCAAGGCAAGTAAAGTCAAGGCAATGCAAGGCAAGACAAGGCAAGGCAAGGCACGGCAAACCAAGCCAAGCCAAGCCAAGGAGAAGCAAGGCAAGGCAAGCCAAGCCAAGCAAAGGCAAGGCAATGCAAGCCAAGCCGAGCCAAACAAAACCAAGCCAAGCCAAGGCAAGGCAAGGCAAGACAATCCAAGCCAAGGCAAGCCAAGCCAAGCCAAGGCAAAGTAAGCAAGTCAAGCCAAGCCAGGCCAAGCCAAGGCAAAGCAACGCAATGAAAGGCAAAGCAAGGCAAGACGAGGCAAGCAAAGCCAAGTAAAGGTAAGCCAAGGCAAGGCAAGCAAAGCAAAGCCCGGCCAAGGCAAGGCAAGGCAAGCCTAGTCAAGCCAAGCCAAGCCAAGTCAAGCCAAGCCAAGCCAAGCCAAGGCAAGGCAAGGCAAGACAAGACAAGGAAAGGCAACACAAGCCAAGCCAAGCCAACCAAGCCAAGCCAAGCCAATCCAAGACAAACAAAGCCAAGGCAAGGCAAGCCAAGCCAAGACAAGCCAAGCCATGGCAAGCCAAGGCAAGGCAAGCCAAGCCAAGGAAAGGCAAGCCGAGCCAAGGCAAGGCAAGCCAAGCCAAGGAAAGGCAAGCCAAGCAAAGCCAAGACAAGCCAAGTCAATGCAAGATAAGGCAAACAAAGGCAATGCAAGGCAAGGCAAGGCAAAGCAAGACAAGGCAAGCCAAGGCGAGGCAAGCCAAGCCAAGCTTAGCCAAGCCAAGCCAAGCCCAGCTAAGCCAAGCCAAGACAAGGCAAGGCAAGGCAAGGCAAGGCAATGCAATGCAATGCAATGCGTTGCAAGCCAAGTCAAGACAAGCCAAGTCAAGTCAAGCCAAGTCAAGCCAAGCCAAGCCAAGCCAATGCAAGGTAAAGCAAGGCAAGGCAAGGAAAGCCAAGCAAATCCTAGGCAAGCCAAGTCAAGCCAAGCCAAGGCAAGGCAAGGCAAGCCAGGCCAAGCCAATGCAAGGCAAGGCAAGCCAAGGCAAGGCATTATAATGTCCTCTATATATGGAATTTAAATTTAGAGGCCTGGCATGCAAAAACGACTAATTATTCGTCCAAAACCAGGACGATTGCTACCATTCCAATTTCTCCTGATACGGACAGACGGACGGACACACAGCTATAAGATCAACTGGTCCACCTTGTTAGATGTCTTAACAAGAAAGTCTAAAAGGATTTATAGTGATAACATTTATAGAAAAAGAGAAATTCACGTTTCCAATGACCCTTGATTTGAACTTGAACATTATGTTTTACGTGGTTTTGGCACCAATTACAGCGAAATGGACAGATAGACAAACTCTACAACCATGCCGTCTGATGCGTACATACAGGAAGGGTCCGATTGGTCTCCTTTTGGTCCAAAGTAATTGCTTATTACAAATTTGTGGCCCGTTGATGGGCGTATTATAAATAAAGAATGCGTTTAATCTGCCGATTTACGTCGGTTTTCCCTTCATTTACAGCCTCAGAGACAGTCGGACAAACACGTCAAGCCTATTTTCTTCTTGGTTTGGATCCGTACATGATTTTGCAAAACATTTTACTACCTTTTTCATCATAATGCCCTCTATATATGGAATTTGAATCTAGATGTCTGGCATGCAAAAACGACTAATTATTCGTCCAAAACCAGGACGATTGTTACCATTCCAATTTCTCCTGATACGGACAGACGGACGGACACACAGCTATAAGATAAACTGGTCAACCTTGTTAGATGTCTTACCAAGAAAGTCTAAAAGGATTTATAGTTATAACATTTATAGAAAAAGAGAAATTCACGTTTCCAATGACCCTTGATTTGAACTTGAACATTATGTTTTACGTGGTTTTGGCACCAATTACAGCGAAATGGACAGACAGACAAACTCTACAACCATTTCGTCTGATGCGTACATATAGGAAGGGTCCGATTGGTCTCCTTTTGGTCCTAAGTAATTGCTTATTACAAATTTGTGGCCCGTTGATGGGCGTATTGTAAATAAAGAACGCGTTTAATCTGCCGATTTACGTCTATTTTCCCTTCATTACAGCCTCAGAGACAGTCGGACAAACACGTCAAACTAATTTTCCTCTTGGATTGCATCCGTACATGATTTTGCAAAACATTTTACTACCTTTTTCATCATAATGTCCTCTATATATGGAATTTAAATCTAGAGGCCTGGCATACAAAAACGACTAATTATTCGTCCAAAACCAGGACGATTGTTACCATTCCAATTTCTCCTGATACGGACAGACGGACGGACACACAGCTATAAGATAAACTGGCCCACCTTATTAGATGTCTTACCAAGAAAGTCTAAAAGGATTTATAGTTATAACATCTATAGAAAAAAAGAAATTCACGTTTCCAATGACCCTTGATTTGAACTTGAACATTATGTTTTACGTGGTTTTGGCACCAATTACAGCGGTATAGACAGACAGACAAACTCTACTACCATTCCGTCTGATGCGTACATACAGGAAGGGTCCGATTGGTCTCCTTTTGGTCCAAAGTAATTTCTTATTACAAATTTGTGGCCCGTTGATGGGCGTATTATAAATAAAGGACGCGTTTAATCTGCCGATTTACGTCTCTTTTCCCTTCATTACAGCCTCAGAGACAGTCGGACAAACACGTCAAGCCTATTTTCTTCTTGGTTTGGATCCGTACATGATTTTGCAAAACATTTTACTACCTTTTTCATCATAATGTCCTCTATATATGGAATTTAAATCTAGAGGCCTGGCATACAAAAACGACTAATTATTCGTCCAAAACCAGGACGATTGTTACCATTCCAATTTCTCCTGATACGGACAGACGGACGGACACACAGCTATAAGATAAACTGGCCCACCTTATTAGATGTCTTACCAAGAAAGTCTAAAAGGATTTATAGTTATAACATCTATAGAAAAAAAGAAATTCAAGTTTCCAATGACCCTTGATTTGAACTTGAACATTATGTTTTACGTGGTTTTGGCACCAATTACAGCGGTATAGACAGACAGACAAACTCTACTACCATTCCGTCTGATGCGTACATACAGGAAGGGTCCGATTGGTTTCCTTTTGGTCCAAAGTAATTGCTTATTACAAATTTGTGGCCCGTTGATGGGCGTCTTATAAATAAAGAATGTGTTTAATCTGCCGTATTACGTCTGTTTTCCCTTCATTACAGCCTCAGAGACAGTCGGACAAACACGTCAAGCCTATTTTCTTCTTGGTTTGGATCCGTACATGATTTTGCAATACATTTTACTACCTTTTTCATCATAATGTCCTCTATATATGGAATTTAAATTTAGAGGTCTGGAATGCAAAAACGACTAATTATTCGTCCAAAACCAGGACGATTGTTACCATTCCAATTTCTCCTGATACGGACAGACGGACGGACACACAGCTATAAGATAAACTGGTCCACCTTGTTAGATGTCTTACCAAGAAAGTCTAAAAGGATTTATAGTTATAACATTTATAGAAAAAGGGAAATTCACGTTTCCAATGACCCTTGATTTGAACTTGAACATTATGTTTTACGTGGTTTTGGCACCAATTACAGCCAAATGGAAAGACAGACAAACTCTACAACCATTCCGTCTGATGCGTACATACAGGAAGGGTCCGATTGGTCTCCTTTTGGTCCAAAGTAATTGCTTTTTACAAATTTGTGGCCCGTTGATGGGCGTATTATAAATAAAGAACGCGTTTAATCTGCCGATTTACGTCTGTTTTCCTTTCATTACAGCCTCAGAGACAGTCGGACAAACACGTCAAACCTATTTTCTTCTTGGTTTGGATCCGTACATGATTTTGCAATATATTTTACTACCTTTTTCATCATAATGTCCTCTATATATGGAATTTAAATTTAGAGGCCTGGCATGCAAAAACGACTAATTATTCGTCCAAAACCAGGACGATTGCTACCATTTCAATTTCTCCTGATACGGACAGACGGACGGACACACAGCTATAAGATAAACTGGTCCACCTTGTTAGATGTCTTACCAAGAAAGTCTAAAAGGATTTATAGTTATAACATTTATAGAAAAAGAGAAATTCACGTTTCCAATGACCCTTGATTTGAACTTGAACATTATGTTTTACGTGGTTTTGGCACCAATTACGGCGAAATGGACAGACAGACAGACAAATTCTACAACCATTCTGTCTGATGCGCACATACCGGAAGGGTCCCATTGGTCTCCTTTTGGTCCAAAGTAATTGCTTATTACAAATTTGTGGCCAGTTGATGGGCGTATTATAGATAAAGAACGCGTTTAATCTGCCGATTTACGTCTGTTTTCCCTTCATTGCAGCCTCAGAGACAGTCGGACAAACACGTCAAACCTATTTTCTTCTTGGTTTGGATCCGTACATGATTTTGCAATACATTTTACTACCCTTTTCATCATAATGTCCTCTATTTATGGAATTTAAATTTAGAGGCCTGGCATGCAAAAACGACTAATTATTCGTCCAGGACGATTGTTACCATTCCAATTTCTCCTGATACGGACAGACGGACGGACACAAAGCTATAAGATCAACTGGTCCACCTTGTTAGATGTCTTACCAAGAAAGTCTAAAAGGATTTATAGTGATAACATTTATAGAAAAAGAGAAATTCACGTTTCCAATGACCCTTGATTTGAACTTGAACATTATGTTTTACGTGGTTTTGGCACCAATTACAGCGAAATGGACAGACAGACAAACTCTACAACCATGCCGTCTGATGCGTACATACAGGAAGGGTCCGATTGGTCTCCTTTTGGTCCTAAGTAATTGCTTATTACAAATTTGTGGCCCGTTGATGGGCGTATTATAAATAAAGAACGCGTTTAATCTGCCGATTTACGTCTGTTTTCCCTTCATTACAGCCTCAGAGACAGTCGGACAAACACGTCAAACCTATTTTCCTCTTGGTTTGGATCCGTACATGATTTTGCAATACATTTTACTACCTTTTTCATCATAATGTCCTCTATATATGGAATTTAAATTTAGAGGCCTGGCATGCAAAAACGACTAATTATTCGTCCAAAACCAGGACGGTTGTTACCATTCCAATTTCTCCTGATACGGACAGACGGACGGACACACAGCTATAAGATAAACTGGTCCACCTTGTTAGATGTCTTACCAAGAAAGTCTAAAAGGATTTATAGTTATAACATTTATAGAAAAAGAGAAATTCACGTTTCCAATGACCCTTGATTTGAACTTGAACATTATGTTTTACGTGGTTTTGGCACGAATTACAGCGAAATTGAAAGACAGACAAACTCTACAACCATTCCGTCTGATGCTTACATACAGGAAGGGTCCGATTGGTCTCCTTTTGGTCCTAAGTAATTGCTTATTACAAATTTGTGGCCCGTTGATGGGCGTATTATAAATAAAGAACGCATTTAATCTGCCGATTTACGTCTGTTTTCCCTTCATTACAGCCTCAGAGACAGTCGGACAAACACGTCAAACCTATTTTCCTCTTGGTTTGGATCCGTACATGATTTTGCAATACATTTTACTACCCTTTTCATCATAATGTCCTCTATATATGGAATTTAAATTTAGAGGCCTGGCATGCAAAAACGACTAATTATTCGTCCAAAACCAGGACGATTGTTACCATTCCAATTTCTCCTGATACGGACAGACGGACGGACACACAGCTATAAGATCAACTGGTCCACCTTGTTAGATGTCTTACCAAGAAAGACTAAAAGGATTTATAGTTATAACATTTATAGAAAAAGAGAAATTCACGTTTCCAATGACCCTTGATTTGAACTTGAACATTATGTTTTACGTGGTTTTGGCACCAATTACAGCGAAATGGACAGACAGACAAACTCTACAACCATGCCGTCTGATGCGTACATACAGGAAGGGTCCGATTGGTCTCCTTTTGGTCCTAAGTAATTGCTTATTACAAATTTGTGGCCCGTGTATGGGCGTATTATAAATAAAGAACGCGTTTAATCTGCCGATTTACGTCTGTTTTCCCTTCATTACAGCCTCAGAGACAGTCGGACAAACACGTCAAACCTATTTTCCTCTTGGTTTGCATCCGTACATGATTTTGCAATACATTTTACTACCTTTTTCATCATAATGTCCTCTATATCTGGAATTTAAATTTAGAGGCCTGGCATGCAAAAACGACTAATTATTCGTCCAAAACCAGGACGGTTGTTGCCATTCCAATTTCTCCTGATACGGACAGACGGACGGACACACAGCTATAAGATAAACTGGTCCATCTTGTTAGATGTCTTACCAAGAAAGTCTAAAAGGATTTATAGTGATAACATTTATAGAAAAAGAGAAATTCACGTTTCCAATGACCCTTGATTTGAACTTGAACATTATGTTTTACGTGGTTTTGGCACGAATTACAGCGGTATGGACAGACAGACAAACTCTACTACCATTCCGTCTGATGCGTACATACAGGAAGGGTCCGATTGGTCTCCTTTTGGTCCAAAGTAATTGCTTATTACAAATTTGTGGCCCGTGTATGGGCGTATTATAAATAAAGAACGCATTTAATCTGCCGTATTACGTCTGTTTTCCCTTCATTACAGCCTCAGAGACAGTCGGACAAACACGTCAAGCCTATTTTCTTCTTGGTTTGGATCCGTACATGATTTTGCAAAACATTTTACTACCTTTTTCATCATAATGTCCTCTATATATGGAATTTAAATTTAGAGGTCTGGCATGCAAAAACGACTAATTATTCGTCCAAAACCAGGACGATTGTTACCATTCCAATTTCTCCTGATACGGACAGACGGACGCACACACAGCTATAAGAAAAACTGGTCCACCTTGTTAGATGTCTTACCAAGAAGAAAGTCTAAAATGATTTATAGTTATAACATTTATAGAGAAAGAGAAATTCACGTTTCCAATGACCCTTGATTTGAACTTGAACATTATGATTTACGTGGTTTTGGCACCAATTACAGCGAAATGGACAGACAGACAAACTCTACAACCATTCCGTCTGATGCGTACATACAGGAAGGGTCCGATTGGTCTCCTTTTGGTCCTAAGTAATTGCTTATTACAAATTTGTGGCCCGTTGATGGGCGTATTATAAATAAAGAATGCGTTTAATCTGCCGATTTACGTCTGTTTTCCCTTCATTACAGCCTCAGAGACAGTCGAACAAACACGTCAAGCCTATTTTCTTCTTGGTTTGGATCCGTACATGATTTTGCAATACATTTTACTACCTTTTTCATCATAATGTCCTCTATATATGGAATTTAAATTTAGAGATCTGGCATGCAAAAACGACTAATTATTCGTCCAAAACCAGGACGATTGTTACCATTCCAATTTCTCCTGATACGGACAGACGGACGGACACACAGCTATAAGATAAACTGGTCCACCTTGTTAGATGTCTTACCAAGAAGAAAGTCTAAAATGATTTATAGTTATAACATTTATAGAATAAGAGAAATTCACGTTTCCAATGACCCTTGATTTGAACTTGAACATTATGTTTTACGTGGTTTTGGCACGAATTACAGCGAAATAGACAGACAGACAAACTCTACAACCATTCCGTCTGATGCGTACATACAGGAAGGGTCCGATTGGTCTCCTTTTGGTCCTAAGTAATTGCTTATTACAAATTTGTGGCCCGTTGATGGGCGTATTATAAATAAAGAACGCGTTTAATCTGCCGATTTACGTCTGTTTTCCCTTCATTACAGCCTCAGAGACAGTCGGACAAACACGTCAAACCTATTTTCTTCTTGGTTTGGATCCGTACATGATTTTGCAATACATTTTACTACCTTTTTCATCATAATGTCCTCTATATATGGAATTTAAATTTAGAGGCCTGGCATGCAAAAACGACTAATTATTCGTCCAAAACCAGGACGATTGTTACCATTCCAATTTCTCCTGATACGGACAGACGGACGGACACACAGCTATAAGATAAACTGGTCCACCTTGTTAGATGTCTTAACAAGAAAGTTTAAAAAGATTTATAGTGATAACATTTATAGAAAAAGAGAAATTCACGTTTCCAATGACCCTTGATTTGAACTTGAACATTATGTTTTACGTGGTTTTGGCACGAATTACAGCGAAATAGACAGACAGACAAACTCTACAACCATGCCGTCTGATGCGTACATATAGGAAGGGTCCGATTGGTCTCCTTTTGGTCCTAAGTAATTGCTTATTACAAATTTGTGGCCCGTTGATGGGCGTATTATAAATAAAGAAAGCGTTTAATCTGCCGATTTACGTCTGTTTTCCCTTCATTACAGCCTCAGAGACAGTCGGACAAACACGTCAAGCCTATTTTCTTCTTGGTTTGGATCCGTACATGATTTTGCAAAACATTTTACTACCTTTTTCATCATAATGTCCTCTATATATGGAATTTAAATTTAGAGGTCTGGCATGCAAAAACGACTAATTATTCGTCCAAAACCAGGACGATTGTTACCATTCCAATTTCTCCTTATACGGACAGACGGACGGACACACAGCTATAAGATAAACTGGTCCACCTTGTTAGATGTCTTACCAAGAAAGTCTAAAATGATTTATAGTTATAACATTTATAGAAAAAGAGAAATTCACGTTTCCAATGACCCTTGATTTGAACTTGAACATTATGTTTTACGTGGTTTTGGCACCAATTACAGCAAAATGGACAGACAGACAAACTCTAATACCATTCCGTCTGATGCGTACATACAGGAAGGGTCTGATTGGACAATATTTAGTTCTTAGTAATTGCTTATTACAAATTTGTGGCCCGTTGATGGACGTGAAATTAATGATAATTATTCATCCGAAAACTGGAAAATCGTTATCATTCCGATTTTCTCTTCATATGGACAGACGGACGAACGGACATGTTCCAAATAACCGTCTCTGCGAGTTAAAAGTCTAAATCTGAAATTGAAAAAATGATTTTTAGTGTAACGCTGTAAAAAAATGAAAAAAAAATGTAAAAAGAAAAACGCGAAAATATCAAGCGAGGACATATCGGTATTGCGGGTAGCGTAATTTGCGTTTTCGCTTAGTTGGTAACATCAAAATTAGCTTTATCTTTTTTATTTATATATTCATTACAACTATTTTTGTTTTAAATGTTAGATAAACATCATAACCTTTTCAATGAATTTACAAAAAGGTAATAAACAATATGGTTTTCGAGAAATTTTGTAATAATCGTCCCCCTCCGCGTGTATTTCGCCAAACTTGGTGTTTTAACAAAGAAATTTCTTGGCTAGTTATTAACATTTTTCGATAATTTTCTGTTTATTACAAAGTTACAACTATGCTCTAGAAGGAAATATATGATTTGCTCTTGCAAGAAAGACATTTTTGTAAGAAATTTACAAAAGAAGGCCAAAATTGCCGAATTCTGGGGGTGTTTCAGAGCGAGTTATCGCCCCTAGATCCTCCAAATGTCATTTGATTTTTACGAAATTCGTCCATGATGTACAGCATGGTGTAACCTTTCAAATGATATATGGTTTTAATGGCAAAATGTAGAAAGAAAAATGCAAAAAATCAAGCGGAATTTTATCGGGGTAGCGGGTTTCTTGCGGGAACTAGCGGGTTTTTTAGATAAATGGCCATAATTCCGAAATTTCTTTATACATTCTTTTGAAATTTACATTAAAACTGCATTTCATCAAAATACATATCCTGTGAAAAAATTGAAGCAATATCTCAAGTAGTTTTTGAGAAATCGTCTTTTGAAATTTTGCGTAAAACCCTGAAATCAGGAATCCGTCAGCGGGTGCCGTCAAATCTGGCGTCCCGCAACAAAATTTTTTTTAAATTTTTTTTTCGTCTTAGAATTGTCCAAAATGGAAAAAAAATGCAAAAAACCCGGTTTTAAAAGACCTAGTTTTCGCTGGATCAACCACGACGACCCCGTGGAAAACGCTGCAAAGGTTTTTTCAATCATTGCAGATGTAAGAAATAACAGAAGAAAGCAAGAGCCTTAGAGGACACATTTTATTCAGTGTTTGGCTACAAGACTGAAATAAAATGGAAAATCCAATAAAATAGGATGTAGATCATGAGGATGTAGATCATGGTGGCAACTGAATGCAAGTATAAAATTTAAATTTATGACTTTTTCAAGAGATTACATGAGCATAAATAAATTGTTTACGGAGTGAATTCTCAATCAAAACTTAAATCAGTAAGTTCAGAAGAAAAGTAGATCTACATTTCACAAATATGCATAAGCTTTTGTATATAAGGCCATGTTTAAAATTCATTTTATGAAGTGAAATATTTCCCAATATACCTTGTATTTCCTCATTGGTCCATCTGAGCAAGGTCCACAGTCTTTAAAACATCCAAAACTGACCCGGAGGAAGAAAAACATGAGGGTGATGGCCAGAATCATAATGGCAAAGATGGATTTAGGATTATCTGATCCTGAAATATAATAACATACATGGCAAAAAGGATTAGCTCATTCTCACAAATTTTTCATTTCCCACAATGTTTTCTATACAGAAAGGACTAAAAAAATGTTAAATTTCTTTTAATCTAAATTTTTGTCTGCAATATATCTGTCTTTGGACAAGTCTAATCTTTTGCTGAAGAAAAACATAAGAGTGATAGCCAGAATCATGATGGCAATATAGATTTGGGATTATCTGATCCTGAAAATGTAGCAACACCAAACTTATTGCACAGGTGGGCAGGTTTAAAAACAAGAGGACCATGATGGTCCTAAATCGCTCACCTGAATCAAGATGACAAGAGTGATAATGGCAATTTTGTCAAATTCAAAGGCATGAAACTTATAAGGACTTTCTGTTTGGAAACAATTAAGTAATAACTTTGTTCCAATCGATCCTGTAAAGTTGGGTATGAATTAGCATAATGGTTGAGTGTTTTTCAATAATTATTTCATTATTTTGCAATATACAACATAGGGCTAATTTTCAAAGCATACTGATCTGTTAAAATTGATTATTTATGATATTAATTATAAGCAAGATTTGGTATGTGATTTGAAAGTATATAGTAAATGAGGACAAACCATCTGATAAGCTAGGCTTATAATCCCTTCTTATTTGTTTACATAAGATAAAAATGGGGCCAGCCAGAGATATTGATAACAGAAATAGATAAGAGAAATAGTAAAAGCTTTCCAAATATCTCCTCTTATCTTCAGCTTCTTGTATTCTGGAAGCCATTCATGAAATTAGGTCTTACACACAATTTCAAGGTTTTAGGCCAAACAGTTTAGAAGAAAACTAAGTATCTCCATTCCAACCCAAAGTACAGTATAATTTTCAATGCACAGAATTTCCCTTACCCTGCCATACCAAAATACTTTTTAAGGAAATAAAAATTACAAGATACAATTTTGAAACGAGTCACTCAAGGAACTTTCCAGCCAGGTTTCTTTCAAATTGGCCCAATGGTTGATTTTTAAAGAATTTTCTTATGATTTCTCTTTTCCGATAAGCCTCTTCCTCCCCGACACGCCCACATTTTCTGACAAATGTAAAAATTTGTGAACAAACTTTGAGAAGAGAGATGCAAGGAACATTCCTTCCAAGTTTGATTAAAATTGGCCATATGGTTGATTTTTAAAGAATTTTCTTATGATTTCTTAAAGTCCGATAAGCCCCTTCCTCCCTGCCACGGCCATATTTTTTGACAAATGTAAAGAATTGTGAATAAATTCGAAAATAGAGACTCAAGACACATTCCTACCAAGTCTGCTTCAATTGGGCCCAATGGATGATTTTTAAAGAATTTTCTTCTGATTTCTCTAAGTCCGATAAGCCCCTTTCTCCCTGCCACTGCCACATTTTTTGACAAATGTAAAAATTTGTGAACAAATTTTGAAAAGAGTGACTTTAGGAACATTCCTGAAAAGTCTGGTTCAATTGGGCCCTATGGTTGATTTTTAAAGAATTTTCTTATGATTTCTCTTAGTCTGATAAGCCCCTTTCTACCTGCCACGGCCATGTTTTTTGACAAATGTAAACAATTGTAAATAAATTCGAAAACAGTGACTCAAGGCACATTCCTACCAAGTCTGCTTCAATTGTGCTCAATGGTTGATCTTTAAAGAATTTTCTTCCGATTTCTCCAAGTCCGATAAGCCCCTTTCTCCCTGCCACGGCCACATTTGTTGACAAATGTAAAAATTTGTGAACAAATTTTGTAAAGAGTGACTAAAGGAACATTCCTGCAAAGTCTGGTTCAATTGGGCCCTATGGTTGATTTTTAAAGAATTTTCTTATGCTTTCTCTAAGCCGATAAGCCCTTTTCTCCCTGCCACGGCCACATTTTTTGACAAATCTAAAAATTTGTAAATAAATTTTGAGAAGAGTGACTCAAGGCACATTCCTGTCAAGTTTGGTTCAAATTGGTCCAATGGTTGATTTTTAAAGAATTTTCTTATGATTTCTCTTAGTCTGATAAGCCCCGCCCTGCCACGCCCACATTTTTTGACGAATCAAAAATCCGCAAACAAGTTTTGAGAAGGGTCACCCAAGGAACATTCCTGCCAAGTTTGGTAAAAATTGGCCCATTGATATAGGAGGAGAAGATGTTTAAAGAAATTGTGAACGGACGGACAGACGGACGGACGGACAGACGGACAGACGGACGGATGACGGACAAAATGCGACCACAATAGCTCACCTTGAGCACTTCGTGCTCAGGTGAGCTAAAAAATGTGACCAAAGTGTGACATTTAAATGTTAAGAATAACAGCTAATTTTACAGAATATCATCTGGATTTCTTAATTAGGGTGGCTAAAAACTATTCCAAATGGTTAAGCAGTGCCAAGATTACATTTTAAATTCATGTTCACTACTTGTTAGCTAAAATTGTGTGCACAATCTTGCGAAATGACAACAAAAAAGCGTTTCACTCCTGACAGCATATATATTGCATAATATGAGAAATTGTAACCCACGAATCACTAAAAAGTAGAGTGCAGAATGCCCACAAGGTTGATGGCTTCCTAAAAAAATTTGAGTGGTAGATTTCTAACTGAATAGACAAAAATGAGAACACATTTTGAAAAATAAAAGTGTTTCAATCCTGACAAAAAATTCAGAGGGGTATTGTACAAAACAGGCTCCACATCCTAAACCAATGAAGATAAGATAAAAAAGTAATTTTAAGATGATGATGCACATGTTGTTTTATGAATTACAGGTGCTTGTTGTAGTATCCTGTCACTGTCTTTTATTTACAATAGCTTAGAAACTTGGTAAAAGTGTTAAGTGTCACACAAAAACGTTTCACTCCTGACATTTTTGACATGTTTTAATGACATATCTTTTTTATTTGTTAAGCGATTTTCTTTAAACTTGGTACCCAGTATATAGACACAATAACACATCTTTTTAGCTTTGATTGGGTTGAATATCTTTCTCTGTAAAAGCCGTGGCAATTAAAAAGTGAATGGTCACATTTTTTTTAAACTTGCTCAGGTATAACTTGTAAAGTCTCATTCAGCTAAATCCTCTTCAACCCATTCCCACATAATGACACTTTTTGACACCTCATAAGATCAATGCTTACGAAAACATTGTAGATAATTAAGAAATTGCTTGTGACAAGCAATTTCTTCATTTCCCACAATGTTTTCTATCAAAAAAGGCCCCAAAAATGTAAACTTTCTTTCACTCTAAAATTTTGTCTGCAATATCTTTGACATTGGAAAAGTCTAATCTTTTACTGAAGACAAACATGAGAGTGATGGCCAGTATCATGATGGTGAATATTGATTTAGGATTATCTGATCACGATATGTAGCAAAACCAAGTATAATTTGTAAATATCATTCAGCTAAATCTTTTTTCGTTAAGTCTTGTTGATAATTCGCTACCATTCTTTTCAAGTGTCAATTTTCAACAGCACAAAAACTGTTTCAAATTTCATTATTATAGTTAAACAATTGTGGAGTTTGAGTTCAAATTAATCACCAATTAAAGTTGACCTATGACCTTGTGTATTATTATTAGGCAAGGTGATCAAAAACTACAAGACACTGCTAGGGGTATACAAAAAAAATCCTGACAAAGTCCTCATGTGACTTTGAACATTGATCTAGGCAATGATGGCCATGACATGGATATTCTGACTTATGTGGGCGGGCCATTTCAAATGTGCTGATGCACACATGAAGGTATTCCTAAAGTCTGCACATGGAATCATGTAATTTATAATTCACAGCATAGAAAAAACGTTGAGAGAAATGGAGAAATTACGAATTTTCTGCATTTTTTTCATTTCTCTCATGTTTTCCAAAACTTTCTTAACCCTATTGCACTCATGCATATTTGGATTTTCTATCTACCTGTCCTCGTGCGAATTTATCCAATATTAGATAATTACCTGTTTCTATTGGGGGTAGGTGGATTTAAATGTAAATATCTTCATTATTTATTATTGGATTTTAGTATTTTTTTCTTTATTTTGCAGATAAATGAATTTCCTTTCTGGTGGTCTAAAGAAAATGAAATATTATTCTGATCTTTTTATGTAAAAATGGAAATAAAGGGATGATTTGTTAAAAAATCTCATGTTTCATTGTCTTTTAAACCTATTTCTTTTTGAGTATGTGGATATTAATTAATAATATCTTCACTATAAATGAATAGATTTTAATTTTTTTTTCTTTATTTTGCAGGTAAATGAATTTCCTTTCTGGTGGTGTAAAGAAGATGGAAATATTACCGTGATCTTACATGTTAAATATGGAAATAAACGGATGATTTGTTGAAAATCTCGTATTTATTGTCTGTTTACTAACATTTCTTTTTCTTTACTATTACATATTTTCAAAAACAATATATTTAAATCTGCAAATTTGAACCATAACACAAAACAATAAGCAAAACTTTCAGTGTTAGAAAAAACAAACAAACTCATTGACAGATCCAGGATTTCTTCAAGGTGATTCCAATTCCTCAAAAGGGGGTTTGGAATAGGTAAATTTCAACAAAAAATTATAATTTATTGACTAATAATTGAATAAAAATACATCATAGTGGGGGCTGCCCCTGCCTGCCCCCCACCCCCCACCCCCTGGATCCTCCACTGCATACTCAATGATTAGCTGAAATGTTCTGGGGGGAAAAGGCCCCTTCCCCCTCTAGATCCACCACTGCATAGTCAATGGTAAGTTGAAATTTTTGGGGATCAACCTCAATCAGCCACTGCATACTCAATGGTTAGTTGAACACAATTTGTACTTACCCGATTTTAATTCCATAAAATTTTATCCACGAGACACAATATAAATCCAAAACATGTATATGTTTTATTTGGTAAAGGGTATTTTTTTATTACCACTCATAATGCTTTCAATTAATTCTTATTTCATAATCGTATCTGCTGTTTTTACTGTATTGAACAATTTCAATTTACATAATCAACACAACAATAACAAAACAAAAAGAAGAGAAATAAACTTGATGTAGAAATTTGCAAACTGCCGAAGACGAGAAATATTGTACATCCAGCAGAAATAAAGGAAAATCTTGTTCTAGACAAGCATAGAAAATGCAAATCTTTCCCTTATTATTTTAAAATACGAGATTACCAAACATATAAAATTCAACATGATTGTTTTGGCACTTTGATAATATTGCTCTTACGCGAAGGGTAAATCACATCTGGTCTCGGGACAATAAATCTCGAGCAGCGTTACGTAATCAAAGCATACGTCACGAGACACCGACCCCTACATCAAAGAAGTAAGGCACGCGGTTGACCCGACACAAGGTCACATTCCATAAAGTTTCCGGCTTTTTACCCTTTCACAAGTCAATTTATATGTGCACAGAAATAATTACATATGGAATTATAGAGAAAATCGGTCAGTCTTTTTTTATATTTCATATTTTTTGTTCGCCATAAGGGTACCGATAATTATAGTGTAATTATCACATTTAGACCGTGAACTTGCTTGATTTATGGTAAATCTTTTTGACAGTTTGCAATAATTCTAATTTAATCTTGTAATTATTTCATAATCAAGTGCATATTTTGAATTCATTCTGAATGTGTGGCTTACAATGCATGGCCAGTCCCGGAAATTCGGCGATCTTGACAGACCTTATCTAGGCCTTTTGTAAAAAAAAGGAATTTTCCGAGAAATGCAATATTGCACAAGATACGCATTTCAATCGATATCGCCGATATTTTTGATGGATAATTCAAATTCTAGTGAATCAAAGGATGTTTATTTAATCAATATGTGTTGAAATGTTAGGTTTGTATACCGGAATTTCGGGGATTAATATCGACTGTTCGAATCAAATAGATGCGTGGGGGAAATTACGTCCTCGCTTTTTAAACTGCAATATCTCCGCTAATAATGAAAATTTTCAAAATTTTTTTTCACTAGAAGATACTTTAATTTGTACTTATTCTGCCGGCGTTAAATAACTTGCAATTTAATTGAAAATCAACTTGTAAAATAACATAAATGGAGCACCTATAAAACGGCCGGTTTTGGCCGGTCTGAGGAAATTATAAAAGGTACGGTTTTGGCCGGTCTGAGTGCAATAGGGTTAAACAGGGACAAAAAACATGATTTGTTTCATAAAAGAATTAAGACACTTACCACCTCTGATGACCGAGAAGAAGACCAAGTTAAACTGTAGGAACACAACAGCTACAATCACCATATTGATGGCCGTGGCGTGGATATTCTGACTTATATGGGAGGGCTTGTATGCAAAATAGATGTTATATCTGTCTACAACATGTTTAAATAACATGTACACCAACCCTGCAAATACAAGAACAATGTTTTCAAGTTATCATATTTGAAGCTAGTTGCTAAAACACACTTTATTTTTTACTTTAAAACAATAGAGCATCAATGATAATATACCCTGTTTTTTGCAGTCTTCAATGATGCAGAGAAATATGCAAGATCAGTGCTTGTTACAAAATACTGTACGAAGTTTGGAATTGTTAACAAGCAAATTTTGGAAAATAATCTGTAAATAGACATGACACTTACCAAATGGTGTGATAAGAGGACAAGATATGCTATATGACATGACAGTAGCAAACACACATAGATTCCAGGCATATTGGATCCCATATTGGTACTCCCATAAAACATGCTGGAATATAAAACATGGTGATAAGAGGACAAAATAAATGAGCGGCGACGCGAGAAAAGCGGAATTTAGCATAAGCGAAAACAAAGACGCAGATCAGCTTCGCGGTAACCGCGAATCTGATCAGCGTCTGTGTTTTCGCTGGAGAGAAAGTTTAGTTCTTCTGCTTCCAATGTACGAAATTTCGTGACTCTAATCACTTTCTGTGGCTGTACAGCCTCATATGTGTCGGATCTGGTCAAAACTCCCGAAGACCGATTTTCTCGCGTCGCGGCTCAAATATTCTATATCAAACACACACAGATTCCAGGCATACTGGATACCATATTGGTACTCCCATAAAACATGCTGCAATATAAAACATATCCATAAACTATGTAAACATATTTGAATGTATTGATGTATCTTTAATTTGAGTGAAAATGTATTCCCCAGTTTTGACCTTAACACTATTGATCCAATATTGGTCAACATATAATGGTCATTTAATTAAGTAAGGGTTATTCATTGGTGTCTTTATCAAATCCATTCCTCATCTTCTATTATTATCAAAACATATTTTAGAATACCCTTATTCCATCAAAGGGGAAATGAAAACACAAATTTACGACACATGTTCAAATTCGCTCTGGTGATGATATAACCAGGGTTATATTCATCTAATACATAAATAACTCTAACTGAAAAAAGACGGGCATTTATAAAGTTATTTACCTTTCTAACAGAAGTTCTCTCTGCGGAGGATTTCGCCAGGAGCAGTTTCATGACATATACAAATAACTCGGAAAATCTCAACAGCTCTAGACCAGTCCCGATAAATGCTGATGTGATCACATAGTTGACAAAAAATGCACCGTTACCCGCTAAAAATATACATCTGAAATGACACAAGGAAAGAATGAGAAATCGTGGTAATACAGATTTGTATACATAAAAGATTGGATTGATTGGAGTATACATAAAAGATCAGGTTGATTGGAGTTTTACTTACCACTCAAAAGCTAAGGTTATAATGGAGACAGGACCTTGGTTTAAAGTCTCATCCGAAAGACTGGAGAGGCAATGGATTGAACCCAAGTCCCCTGCGTAAAACCACTGCACCAAATCCATGCAGTATACACCAAAGAAATTAAAAACTCTTTCATCATAAAAAAGGGTAAATTGCACCTAACAGTATCAATTTTCATCTAACTCTCAATGCTTCAAAAAGATATTTCCTGCCAGTCTACGAGATAATCTTTGGCATTCATTATCTTTCCACATAGAATTCAGTTAATACAAAATGTTTGTATGTCTTTTTGGACTTATTATTTTAGAACAATATGAACTAATTTGTTTCATAACATTTTCGTCTACTTTATGTTTTGAAATAATCCTTTACATGAAATAGTCCAACCCTTTCTTTATCAGATTATAATACCTTTTCCACACAAATGCACATAAGAACCAACAAATAGCTCACCTCCATTTTAGATCTTTTTCTTTATCCACAATGAAAAATGAAAACAAAGCCTTGGCACTGTAATGGAAAATGGAATCCAATGATTAAACTTGTTTAATTTTCAATTGTTTTATCAGTAGAGACAGGAACACTCAGTATACAATGCTTCCCATTTAAAAATCTTTTATTCTTTGTGTGAAGGTTTTCATCTTATTCATTTTTTTTATTTTGTTTAGCCCTAATATTATCTTTGCTCCTAAGCCTATCCAAAACTCCTTCACGTTCCTAAAAAGTAAAGATATAAGCTGGGATCTGGTGAAATACCTTTATAATGTTTTAGACTCCCTTGTTTCCAGATCAGCCTTTACCTTGTCACAATCTGGTAAGGATCTATACTAAAATTGTCTTACAGCAAACCAGTTACGACAGAGCTATTACAGAGTAGCATGGATCTTGATCAGACAGCACACATGCACAGACTATGTATACAGACAGACTGAGTGCATCTGCAGGCTGATCTGAATCCACATTGGTCTTAATTCTTTCCCAAATGATGAAATTTTAGAGTGATCCAATTTGAAAGTTGCCACAGAAGACAAAAATGATGATAATAAAGATATAATTTGTGTAAAATATGGCATAGAAAATATTGAGACAAAAGGAGAAACTGCTGGTTATCAGCAGTTTCTTCTTTTGTTTCAATGTTTTCCCAAGCCTGTTCTATTATGGACGTCAAAACCAGGTCTTGTTTGGGAACGGGTTGACCCATTACTGCACAGTGATGCCTTTTGACTCCCTAACAAGATAAGGCTTGAGAAAATGTTGTGGAAAATGGAGAAATTGCTTGTAACAAGCAATTTCTTAATTTTCCACTATGTTTTCTAACCCAAAATGGAAATACTTTTAAAATTTCATTCACTTAAAATTGTCATCTGCATCATTTTTAATTTGGACCAGACTAAAATATTGCCACCTGGTAATGGATTAAAAGCTATCAGGTTAAAAGCTATCAGGTTCCCTTTTCTAGATCTTTGAGAGGTTATATTTACCTGGTAAGTCCAAGTGAAGGTAAAATAAGAACCATCAGTAACAGAAATACAAATGTTTTCCTCATTACTGCATGGTGTTCAGAGGTCCTGAAATTAAATTCAACAAGTCATTTAAACCTTTTCATATTAGTGACAATTTCTTTTTTTTTTTTTATCTCAAAAAGAGGCTGTTTGAGAAAACGTTGGCAAAAGATGAACATGCAATCACAAATAAAAGATTCTACATTCTGTTTGAAAAAGAAATCTTAACAAGCAAATTCATTGAATTGATATCCCCCGCCTAACATATTTTCATTGTCAATAAAGTAGCGCGGAAACGAATATAACTCTGTATGTATATGGCTTCAACAGAACGAATATCACTCTGTATGTATATGGCTTCAACAGAACGAATATCACTCTGTATGTATATGGCTAAAACAGTCAGGGGCAGTAACTCTTAATTCGGCGGTCGAACCGGGTAACCCCGACGATATGCGCATGTCCTCATTGTAGTGAAGCTGTGTGCCAAGTTTCATTAAAATCCGGTGTATAGTTTTCAAGAAATAGCGCGAAAACGAATATCACTGTATGTATATGGCTTAAACAGTCAGGGGCAGTAACTCTAAATTCAGCGGTGAAACCGGGTAACCCCGACGATATGCGCATGTCCTCATTGTAGTAAAGCTGTGTGCCAAGTTTCATTGAAATCCGGTCTATAGTTTTCAAGAAATAGCGCGGAAACGAATATCACTCTGTATGTATATGGCTAAAACAGTCAGGGGCAGTAACTCTAAATTCGACAGTCGAACTGGGTAACCCTGACGATATGCACATGTCCACTTTGTAGTGAAGCTGTGAGCCAAGTTTCATTGAAATCCGATCTATAGTTTTCAAGAAATAGCGCGGAAACGAATATCACTCTGTATGTATATGGCTTAAACAGTCAGGGGCAGTAACTCTAAATTCGGCGGTCGAACCGGGTAACCCCGACGATATGCGCATGTCCACTTTGTAGTGAAGCTGTGTGCCAAGTTTCATCGAAATCCGGTCTACAGTTTTCAAGAAATAGCGCGGAAACGAATATCACTCTGTATGTATATGGCTTAAACAGTCAGGGGCAGTAACTCTGAATTCGACGATCGAACCGGGTAACCCCAACGATATGCGCATGTCCTCATTGTAGTAAAGCTGTGTGCCAAGTTTCATCGAAATCCGGTCTATAGTTTCCAAGAAATAGCGCGGAAACGAATATCACTGTATGTATATGGCTAAAACAGTCAGGGGCAGTAATTCTAAATTCGGCGATGGAACTGGGTAACCCTGACAATATGCGCATGTCCACTTTGTAGTGAAGCTGTGTGCCAAGATTCATCGAAATTCGGTCTATAGTTTTCAAGAAATAGCGCAGAAACGAATATCACTCTGTAAGTATATGGCTTAAACAGTCAGGGGCAGTAACTCTGAATTCAATGGTCGAACCGGGTAACCCCGACGATATGCGCATGTCCTCTTTGTAGTAAAGCTGTGTGCCAAGTTTCATCGAAATCCGGTCTATAGTTTCCAAGAAATAGCGCGGAAATGAATGTCGGACGGACATGGCAAAAACAATATCCCCCCCGAAAATTTTTTTCGGCGGTGGATAACAATTTGAATTATAAAATTATACTATTATAGAATTGTTTTATTTTATGTACATCTAATTGTGTCACTCTATCAGTTGACAATGTTAAGCTGTTGGTATCTTTTGAAGGTGAAGGGTCATGACTAATTCAATTGAAGGCATAGTGCTCTGTGTGTGTGTGTGTGGGGGGGGGGGGGGGGGGGGTCACTCTACAACATAACAATCTGGGAAGAATATTCCACAAGAAACCAGGCAACTTACTTGGTCCAGTGTCCCACATACTGGTCAGAATAGTAGACTATATTAGGTAGGAGAGCTGTGAACGTCCATAATAATAGGGTGGGTAAAAACTGCAGAATTACTGCATTCTGAAACAATGGGAACAAATTAAACATTCTTAAAAAACAAACTGAAATTGAGGCATCAGAACAACATGGGGACAATATAAGCATAAGTAGTTGTATAATTGTCTGTACATTCTCAGACCAAAATTTGGCAAAAGTAAAGGAATCATAGTGCAGGTTTCAAGTTTTTCACTTTCTGTTGAGCAACAGCTTCCAAAAACCTTCTACCAATGAAAAAGGCAGGTATGTCAAAAAGGTACTAACATAAGTTAGAAGGCCTAAACTAACTTGATGCCAATTACCATCAAACAAAAGCAACCTACTCATACTGTTTTACCTATTCATATGATAAGCCTTATTTTGACCTGTCAGCATTTACATATAAATAGCATTCCTATCTTTGAATTTTTGTTAAAATCAAATGAGCCAGGGTCTGGAAAAATGTCCCTTATGGCATTTGAGGAAAAAAAGTTTCCAGAACATTCTGTATAGTAGTCCGCTTAGGTACCGCGTTTTTTACTGTACCACGGTATTCAAAACAGTGTTCATTTGCAGTTGAAGCATCGCCCTACCAACTGTGTGCGTTAGCAAAACTGACAGCAAAATCAATTACTCTAATCTTTGGTGATTACTTTCATCAAAATTTTGACTGCATTTGAAATT
This sequence comes from Fragum sueziense, assembly GCA_963680895.1. Classification (NCBI taxonomy): domain Eukaryota; kingdom Metazoa; phylum Mollusca; class Bivalvia; order Cardiida; family Cardiidae; genus Fragum; species Fragum sueziense. The sequence goes on from OY804593.1 coordinate 69,457,389, forward strand.
ATGGAATGTTTTCATGTCCCCATTCATTATTGATTTTTACGTACGCCATTTAGTACCATGGTACCCAAGAGGACCATCCTACCTAAGCGGAGTCTGATTTGGACTCGGGTTGCTCCCTAACTGGTATAACAGGTCATGAAGAAGCTATTCAGATCAACATGAATCTAGATCAGACTGTATGTATGTACTAGCTGATCTGGATCGAGGTTGTTCTAAATGCCATTAAGGAACTTTCCATATCCTGAGTCAAAAATGTACTTACTTGAACAGTAGATTCTAGGTAATCTTTATAATGTAATCTATCTAATGTACTCAGTACTATAGTTGGTGTAGTTAGGAAAAACAGCAATATAACTAGTATGGTGTTTTTAAGTCTTTACAAAATGATCCCTGGTTAATATAACTGTGTCTACTCACTTGAACAGTAGATTCTAGGTAATCTTTATAATGTAATCTATCTAATGTACTCAGTACTATAGTTGGTGTAGTTAGGAACTAGACAGTCCTGGCGGCCTGGAAGCGCTCCACAGGCCTGATTGTTTGTCTTGTTGAATGCAATTTCAAAGATTCAGGCTGCACAAACAAGCAAATGCATGACCAAGCTGAAAATTACAAGCAAGTAAGATCGTATGGTCAGTAAGATTTCTGTGAAAGTTCTGTATTGATTAGTTAATACTAATAGTTGTAAAAGAGCAAATAAAGCCGAAAATGGCAATTTTGTCCATAACAAGGGCACAAAACTCATATAAAATTCAGATCAAGCTGAAAATTACACCAAGGCAAGATCTTATAGTCACCAACATTCTGTCCTAATTTTGTCTTGATTGGTCAATATTTTTGTAGTTGCTAGAGTGAAAGCAATGTCAAAATAGAGCCTGAAATGCCAATTTTGTCAATTTCAAGGGCACATAACTCATGACGTAAAATTCAGATCAGGCTGAAAATTATACCAAGGCAAGATCTTATAGTCTCCAACATTCTGTACAAGTTTTGTCTTGATTGATCAATATTTGTAGTTGCTAGAGTGAAAACAAAGTCAAAATAGAGCCGAAAATGGCAATTTTGTCAATTTCAAGGGCACATAACTCATGATGTGAAATTAAGATCAAGCTGAAAATTAAACCAAAGCAAGATCTAAGAGTCACCTACATTCTGTCTCAGTTTTGTCTTGATTGGTCAATATTTGTAGTTGCTAGAGTGAAACCAATGTCAAAATAGAGCCGCAAATGGCAATTTTGTCAATTTCAAGGGCACATAACTCATGATGTTAAGTTCAGATCAAGCTGAAAATTATACCAAAGCAAGATCTTAGAGTCACCAACATTCTGTACAAGTATTGTCTAGATTGGTCAATATTTGTATTTGCTAGAATGAAAACAAAGTCAAAAAGAGCCGAAAATGCCAATTTTGTCAATTTCAAGGGCACATAACTCATGATGTAAAATTCAGATCAAGCTGAAAATTATACAAAGGCAAGATCTTATATAACATTCTATAATAGTTTTGTCTTGAATGGTACATATTTGTTGATTTAAGAGTAAAATTTAAGTCAAAACCAGCTATTTCTGACATTCAAGGGCAGATAACTCAGGTTATTCTGATTCAATCCAAATTCTTTGAAGGAATCTGAGAGAGGGCCACCCAAGGATCATTCTTGTGAAGTTTGATTGAAATCCATCTGGTAGTTTCTGAGAAGAAGATTTTTAAAGAAAAAGTTTACGGACGGACGGACGCACGGACTGACGGACGGACGGACGGACGCACGACGGACACACCACCATGACAATAGCCCGCTGGCCTGTCGGCCAGTGGAGCTAAAAACAGCAATATAACTAGTATGGTGTTTTTAAGTCTTTACAAAATGATCCCTGGTTAATATAACTGTGTCTACTCACTTGAACAGTAGATTCTAGGTAATCTTTATAATGTAATCTATCTAATGTACTCAGTACTATAGTTGGTGTAGTTAGGAAAAACAGCAATATAACTAGTATGGTGTTTTTAAGTCTTTACAAAATGATCCCTGGTTAATATAACTGTGTCTACTCACTTGAACAGTAGATTCTAGGTAATCTTTATAATGTAATCTATCTAATGTACTCAGTACTATAGTTGGTGTAGTTAAGAAAAACAGCAATATAACTAGTATGGTATTCAGTATAATGGCACGAACCCACCACTTCCAACCGGACATGGCTAACTTCTCCCTGAATAAATAGAAATGAGAGATTAACCCATTACCACACAATGATGCCTTCCGTCGCCCTACAAGATATAGTCTTTGGAAAAGTCACATATCCTGACAATATGACTTTGATAGTTGACCTTGTAAGGTGAAAAAGACCTTTGCATCAGCAGATGCATGTATGCATTGAATTTCGGCATTTATACAGATAGAAACAGGAGTACTAATCTAGTCCAAGATATATGCTTTGTGGTAAAAGACTATTCAATTTTGAATAAATTATTGACTTATGAAAATCTTGAGATTCTGAATACATCAAATGACAAATGGGCAATCTCATACATAGACATGTGTATAAATATTTTTAGAGCAGTCGGAAAATCCTGTGACTTACCAGTAGATATTTCTAGGAGATGGCGCATATAAGACGTTCCATTCTACGACATCCAGTGTATTATGTACAGTAGAGGGGGTGGGGTTTTGTGAGGCTTTACATGACGGCTGGAAATCATTCTTGATCCTGAATACAGAAAAGCAAAAGTATGAATAGTCAATGGTCAAGTTAAATTTGTGCGTTAAAAATATGTATATCTGCAAGTGAATTTCAATGACTTTACACTTTATCCCACAATAAGTTTTAAGAGACTTGAACCAATGGCTCTTAACCCATTACCACACAACGACGCTTTTTGACACGCATCAAGAAAATGACTTGAGAAACAAGAGATGTTTGTAAAACATATATGCCCCCTCAAGGGCCTACATTTGATGTAGGTAAAAGTCCAAGGTCAAGTTAACAAGGTCCAAGGTCATGGTCAAATATGAAAGGTCTTGGTAGGAGGTGTCTATGTGTGAAATATCAAAGCTGTATATGTAAGAGTAAAATGAAACATAGGCCAGGTTAAAGTTTTTAAAAGTAGGCCAAATACCAAGGTCAATGTCATGGTCAAATGTGAAAGGTCTTGGTTGGAGGTGTCCATGTGTGAAATATCAAGGCTGTAGGTGTAAAAGGACATGATATATATGCCTGGTTTCAGTCTTTTTAAAAGTAGGTCAAACTCCAAGGTCAAGGTTGCAATATTCAAGGTCATGGTCAAATGTGAAAGGTTTTGGTAGGAGGTGTCTATGTGTGAAATATCAAGGCTGTAGGTGTAATGGGACATAAGATAAAGGCTAGGTTAAATATTTCTAAAAGTAGGTCAAACTCCAAGGTCAAGGTCCAAGGTCATGGTCAAAAGTGAAATATCTTGATTGGAAGTGACCATGTGTGAAATATCAAGGCTGTAGGTGTAAAAGGACATGATATATATGCCTGGTAAATGTATAATTATTAAAGTAGGTCAAACACCAAGGTCAAGGACACAAGGTCCAAGGTCATGGTCAAATGTGAAAGGTCTTGGTCGTAGGTGTCCATGTGTCAAATATCAAGGCTGCACGTGTAAAAGGACATGATATATCGGCTAGGTTAAAGTTTTTTTTTAAAGTAGGTCAAAGTCCAAGGTCAAGGTCACAAGGTTCAAGGTCATGGTCAAATGTGAAAGGTCTTGGTAAGATGTGTCCATGTGTGAAATACCAAGGCTGTATGTGTAATAGCACATAAGATATAGGCCCAGTTTATTTTTTTAAAAGTAGGTCAAACTCCAAGGTCAAGGCCACATGGTCCAAGGTCATAGTCGTATGTGATAGGTCTAGGTCGGAGGTTTCCATGTGTCAAATATCAAGGCTGTATGTGTAAATGGACATGATATATCGGCCAGGTTAAAGTTTTTTAAAAGTAGGTCAAACTCCAAGGTCAAGGTCACAAAGTCCAAGGTCATGGTCAATTGTGAAAGGTCTTGGTAAGATATGTCCATGTGTGAAATATCAAGGCTTTATTTGTAAAAGGTCATGAGATATATGCCGGGTTTAATTGTTTTTAAAGTAGGTCAAACTCCAAGGTCAAGGTCACAAGGTCCAAGGTCATGGTAAAATGTGAACGATGTTGATAGGAGGTATCTATGTGTGAGATATCAAGGCTGTATGTGTAAAAGGACACGAGATATGGGCAAGGTTAAGAATTAAGTGTAAAAATCGACAAAGGGCAATAACTCCAAGAAGTTGATTGGCAGAGTTACGGTTCTTGTGCACTGCACCTCTCCATAATGAGATCTATCCACCTGTAAAGTTTCATGATTCTACCTAACATAGTTTTTGAGTTATGCTCCGGACAAGAATCAAGTTTGAAAATCAACAAAGGGCAATAACTCAAAAAATTTGATCAGCAGAGATACGGTTCTTGTGCACTGCACCTCTCCATAATGAGATCTATCCACCTATGAAGTTTCATGATTCTACCTTTAATACTTTTTGAGTTATGCTCCGGACAAGGTTTGGTCTACAGACAGACCGACCGACCTATGGACCGACCGACAGACCAACCTTCCGACCGACCGACCTTCCGACCGACCGACACTTGCAAAACAATATACCCCCATTTTCTTCGAAAGGGGGCATAAACATTGAGGACAATGAAGAAATTGCTTGTGACAAGCAATTTCCTCATTGTCCCCAATATTTTCTAACCCAAAATAGTAAGATTTTTAAGGATTCGCCATCTTGAAATTATCATCTGCAGTCCCTTTCAAATTGGAACAATCCAACAAGAGGGCCAAGATGGCCCTGCATCGCTCACCTGAGAGGACTTTGAGACAAACATCTTGAAATCTTCAAACTCCCATGACCCACTTTTTACATGACCTACATATCATTAAGATAAACATTCTGAACAATTTTCACTATGAGTAAATATTTAGGTTCTTAGAGCAAAAAACAAGATTTGACCTTTTGATCTAGTTTTAAACCTAACATTAGCCACTTTCTACATGAACCATTTATCATCAAGATAAGCAATTTTCACAATGATGAATAAATATTTTGATATTTTAGAGCAAAAAACAAAATTTGACCTATATTTTGACCTCCTGTGGCCCACTTTATACATGCCCCAGATATTGTCAAAATAAACATTCTGAATTTTTACAATGATCGAGTAAATATTTCGGTTCGTAGAGGAAAAACAAGATTTGACCTAGTGACCTAGTTTCTGACCTCACATGGCCCCCTTTTTACATTGACCAGATATCATCAAGATAAATATTCTGAACAATTTTCACCACGATAAAGTAAATATTTTGGTTCCTAGAGCAAAAACAAGATTTGACCTAGTGACCTAGTTTCAGACCTCGCATGACCCACTTTTCACATCACCAAGATATCATCGAGATAAACATTCTGAACAATTTTCACAATGATAAAGTAAATATTTTGGTTCTTAGAGCAAAAACAATATTTGACCTAGTGACCCAGTTTCAGACCTCACATGACCCACTTTTCACATCACCATGATATCATCGAGATAAACATTCTGAACAATTTTCACAATGATAAAGTAAATATTTTGGTTCTTAGAGCAAAAACAAAATTTGACCTAGTGACCTAGTTTTTAACCTCAAATGACCTGTTATTAATATCACCAAGATATCGCCAAGATAAACATTCTGAATTTTCAGAATGATTGAGTAAATATTTTGGTTCTAAGAGGAAAACAAGAATTGACCGAGTGACCTAGTTTCTGACCTCACATGACCCACTTTTAAAATGACCCAAATTTTGTCAAGATAAACATTCTGAACAACTTTCACAATGTTTGAGTATATATTTCCGTTCTTAAAGAAAAAACAAGATTTGACCCAATGACCTTGTTTTTGACCTTACATGACCCACACTTTCAACATTACCTAGATATCAAGATAAGTATTTAGGATAGTTTTGACAAAGTTTTAGGGCAATATTGGCATCTCTAGAGCAGAAGGAATGATTCTGTAATATTTGACCTTGTGACCTAGTTTTTGACCTTGCATGACCCATCTTTGACAATGACCAAGATATCATCAAGATAAACATTTAGGACAATTTTGACAAAGTTAGACAACAATTGGCACTTCCAGAGGAGAAGGGAGGATTTTACAAGATTTGGCCTCGTGACCTAGTTTACGACCTGGCATGAACTACTTCTTGACATTACCTAGATATCATCAAGATAAACATTCAGGACAATTTTGAGAAAGTTTGGGCCCAAACTGGCATGTCCGGGCCAAAATGAAGGATTTTAAAAGATTTGACCTTGTGACCTAGACTTTGACCTTGTATGACCCACTTTTCATCATTTGATAGATATAATTGAGATAAACATTGAGGACAATTTCGACAAAGTTTGGACAAGAATTGGCACTTCAAGAGCAAAATAAAGGATTTTGTAAGATTTGACCTCTTGACCTACTTAATGACCTAGCATGACCCACTTCTTGACTTAACCTTGATATCATCAAAATAAACATTCATGACAAATTCTACAAAGTTTGGACCAAAATTGGCACTTCCAGTGTAAAAAGATGGATTTTACAATATTTGACCTAGTGACCTAGTTATTGACCCGGCTTGACCTATTTTTTATCATGACCTAAATATCATCAAGACGAATATTCTGATCAATTTTCACAACGATTGAGCATTAAATGTGGCCCCTAGAGCAGAAAGAAGATTTGACCTAGTGACCTACTTTTTGACCCCATTATGGCCCGATTCAAATTCTTTGAAGTATTTTGAAAAAGCATGACCCATAGATCATATGTGTGAAATATGATTGAATTCTACCTTAGGAGGAGAAGATTTTTTTGTGAAAAGTTGACGGATGGACAGATGGACAGTTAGACAGATAGACAGACAGACGCCGGACAACAGACCGATCACAATACCTCACCTCGAGCACTTTGTGCTCAGGTAAGCTAAAAACTGCCATCTGGTAATGGGTTAAATGCCCAAACTTTTATGCTACCAATAGACCATGTTACCTCTGACCTTTCTATTGTTTTATTTATCATTTGATACATTTGAAAAATGCAATCTGTTAACCATTTCCTATACAATGATCACGGTGTATAATCATGTGACTTAAAATTTCTGATAATCTTCAATAACTTTGTCAATACTTGACCAATATGAATTCGGTTTGAAGCACAGAAGGTGGAAAAATGTCAGGAATAACATGGACGTAAAGGATTTTTTAAAAATCAACTGATAAAAAAGTTATTGAAGATAAACCAAAATTTTGGTTTATCTTCAATAACTTTTTTCAGTTTATCAGTTGATTTTTAAAAAATCAACCACGTCCATCTAATGTGTGACGTCTGTCCACATTCTCTGCTTCAAACCGAATTCAAATCAGTCCCGTATTAACAAAGTTATTCAAGATATTCAGTAATTATTGCATCACGTGATTATCCACTGTGATGATGCTTCTAGACACTCCACAAGATAGTGGCACTGAAAAAGACATCGTGGCTAATGAAGAAATTGATTGTAACACGAAATTTCTTCCTTTTCAATAATGTTTTCTATCTTGACAATTCACAAAATGTGAAATTTCATTCAACTGAAATTGTCGTCTGCAATATCTCAAATTTGGGCTGGTCTAAAATTTTGTCATTTGGTATTGGGTTCATTAATATAGAGTTTAATTCTTTCTTTACCGAGTGATCGATTTACCTTTCAGCCATCACCATATTTTCAAATGTAACAAACGCCACACCAAGAGGTCTCTGAAAGGCCGTCACTTTCTCCTTTTCACACAATTCTTTTAATTCAGCAGCTTCATCACTGTAGTGACTAATGGCATCCACCTACAAAATATAAGACATTTTTATTTCATACTGTTGGTGTTATTACAAAAACCATGTAACTACAGGTTTAATGAAGCTGTAGTTACAAGGTTTTGCAATAACACCAAGTCGCGCTAAAAGGTACCTTGTGACAAGTGTGAAAAGTATCGACCCTAAATCCGGAATGTTTGCCATATCTTACTATATGTTCATTTTTCACACACGGTATCTGGTTGACCTGTGCTGAGTCTGACAAGTTTGCCAAAATTTGGCTTTTTGAAGTTCGGATAAGGTCCCTTTTGGCGTGACAGGTCACATAATGTCATATACACACCTTTGTTTCCCTTTCCATCTTTAAACGCTTTCCAAAATGGCAAAACATAGACTGTTCTTATTCAAAAACAACAGAATAAATGTTCATAAAGATAGAGTTTATGAGAAAATGCTGATTATTATCACTTTGTGCTTTTGTCTCAATGTTTTCCTAAGCCTTTTATATCAGAACATTGAAATTAGGTCTTGTTTGGGAAAGGTCTAAGGAATCATCCATGAATTCATTCAAAGGTCTTCCCTTCCATAAAACAAGATGTGTTTGTGAAAAACAAATGCCACAGAAGTGTCTTTTTTTAAATGTTGACATTGATACTTGACCTTGAGCTACATGGATGACCTTGAGCTTGTAGCTGCATGATATCCATGGTTGAATTGTACATACATATTTAATTCAAACTCTTTAAAAGTTCAGTTTTTGTTCCTCATTACCTCTATACATCCACAACTATCACCACAACATAAACACTGTCCACATTTGTAGGGCCTCAATGTGGGACGTTTACCAGTCTTCTGTAACTCTAGCTCTGAATTCATCTTCGCTTCTACAGCTACCATCCTGGAATTGCCATAGACATTTCTTTGTTACAAACCAATCCTATTGTATGTCACATTAATCATATTTTACCTTCTAAGAAGGTGTCAACGCATTTGATCCTCTAATCGAGCATTTTGTTAATTATCTATTTTCTGTTGTCATGGCAAGCAGTTGAAACAAAATTTAATTTTTGATATAGATTCAAAAATAATTCTGCCATTTTTTATCAAATTTGACCAGCCTTTTTTTCGAAAAACATTTTTTAAAGAATCTTTGAAGAGCCACAACATACATTGGAAGCCAGTACCTTTTTCTGTCGAGCTCTATCAGTTTTTCTACATCATAAGCGAAGGTGACATCTTCAACTACTATCTCTGGGTAGCCCTCTCTGAATAATACATAAACCATGTGAATACTATTTGTGGTAATCAACCCATCATCACCACATACTGACAATTTTTGATGACCTACAAGATAAAGGCTTTGGAAAACATTGTGGAAAAGAAGAAATTGCTTGTGACAATTAATTCCTTCATTTCCCTCAGTGTTTTCTACCAAAAAAACACCTAAAATGTGAAATATCATCCACTTGGAATTGTCGTCTACAACATCTTTGAATTTGGATAGGTCTAAAATTTTGGTGTCTGGTAATGGGTTATACAAAAGATCAATGGTAAAATAATAATTGGAAAATGTACTCAAAATCAAAATCTTTAGATCTGTTCGATTAGAAAGGTGCTGAAAACAACATAAATGTAATGAATGTTGATAAAGAAAGAATTTGTACACAAAACAGCACAGAAAATATAGGGGCAAAAGGAGAAAATACTGGATCCAAAATCCATATACTTTTCTCTTAGTTTCTTCATAACCTAAAGCTACTTTTGATTAGATTGCACTCTGCTGATCTTGTTCTACTATAATCTAAAATTCCATAGTCACAGCAACAGATATGAGAGAGTAATGCAATTCTTAATTTTTTTATTTCATTCAAATCCAAATTCTATCTTGAGCGTACTCATTTGAATTGTCTCAATGAGACAAATACAATGAGTACCCACAACATAAGGTTTGATGAACAATAAATGAAATATTACATTTTGAAATGCTTTCACCCTCTCTTATCTGTAGCTCTGCATATGGTCCTTTTTCCAGTGCCCTGCTATATTATTATTCCATTACCACACAATGACTCTTTTGACTCCCCACAAGATAATGACTATGGAAAACATTGTGGAAAATGAAGAAATTGCTTGTAACAAGCAATTTCTTCATTTCCCACAAATATTTTCTACACAAAAAGACATAAAATTGTAAAATTTCATTCAGTTTTAATTGTCTTCTGCAACATCTTTGAATTTGAAGGAGTCTAAAAGTTTGCCGTTTAGTAATGGGTTATGAATTTCATAATTACTATTAATTAGTCCTATATATTTACTTACTGAAAATGTTGTAGTATCAGATTCTTTGAACATTTGTCCTTTGGCACATTCGCTATCATCAGGGTTCTTGATACCTGTAACACAGAATGAAATATGACATTTGAACAAGAATTGTCCACAAAGAAAAGATCGAAGTCCTAGACAAGAGATGTTTGTAAAACATATATGCCCCCTCAAGGGCCTACATTTGATGTAGGTCAAAGTCCAAGGTCAAGTTAACAAGGTCCAAGGTCATGGTCAAATATGAAAGGTCTTGGTAGGAGGTGTCTATGTGTGAAATATCAAAGCTGTATATGTAAAAGTAAAATGAAACATAGGCCAGGTTAAAGTTTTTAAAAGTAGGCCAAATGTCAAGGTCAAATGTGAAAGGTCTTGGTTGGAGGTGTCCATGTGTGAAATATCAAGGCTGTAGGTGTAAAAGGACATGATATATATGCCTGGTTTCAGTCTTTTTAAAAGTAGGTCAAACTCCAAGGTCAAGGTTGCAATATTCAAGGTCATGGTCAAATGTGAAAGGTCTTGGTAGGAGGTGTCTATGTGTAAAATATCAAGGCTGTAGGTGTAATAGGACATAAGATAAAGGCTAGGTTAAAGATTTCTAAAAGTATGTAAAAATCGGAGGTCAAGGTCACACAGGCCAAGGTCATGGTCAAATGTGAAAGGTCTCGGTAGGAGGTGTCCATGTGTAAAATATTGAGACTGTATAGGTAACAGGACATGAGATATAGGCCTAGTTTAAGTTTTTAAAAAGTAGGTCAAACTCAAAGGTCAAGGTCCAAGGTCATGGTCAAAAGTGAAATATCTTGGTTGGAAGTGACCATGTGTGAAATATCAAGGCTGTATATGTAACATGAAATATAGGCCAGGTTAATGTATTATTAAAGTAGGTCAAACACCAAGGTCAAGGTCACAAGGTCCAAGGTCATGGGCAAATGTGAAAAGTCTTGGTCGTAGGTGTCCATGTGTCAAATATCAAGGCTGTATGTGTAAAATGATTGATATATCGGCTAGGTTTAAGTTTTTTTTAAAGTAGGTCAAAGTCAAAGGTCAATGTCACAAGGTCCAAGGTCATGGTCAAATGTGAAAGGTCTTGGTAAGATGTGTCCATGTGTGAAATACCAAGGCTGTATGTGTGGTAGCACATAAGATATAGGTCCAGTTTATTTTTTTTTTTTTTAAAGTAGGTCAAACTCCAAGGTCAAGGCCACATGGTCCAAGGTCATAGTCGTATGTGTTAGGTCTTGGTCGGAGGTTTCCATGTGTCAAATATCAAGGCTGTATGTGTAAAAGGACATGATATATCGGCCAGTTTACAGTTTTTTAAAAGTAGGTCAAACCCCAAGGTCAAGGTCATGGTCAATTGTGAAAGTTCTTGGGAGGATGTGTCCATATGTGAAATATAAAGGCTGTATTTGTAAAAGGTCATGAGATATATGCATGGGTGAAAGTTAGAAAATTTCAAAATACTGAACTTTAGAGCTGGGGGCCAGGGGGCCGCAGGGCCCCCGGTGGGTCCAGGGCAACGCCCTGGCCAGGGGTCCAGGGGGCCGGAGGCCCCCGGGAGCTCTCGAGAAATAGCGTTTTAGAAAAACCCAGGAAGGCGTTCATGACGCTATACTACCATCTTTTAGTGCAAGTTTTCCAGATCAATTATCATTCAGTTTCAAATTATAACTCAATATGATTCACTGTTTTATTTTCTTTCATTTTTAAAATAAGAATTGTTAGATTCTAGTATGACATGGCAACAATTTTCAGAATGTGCGCATATTTCAGGGTTTTGCTACCATTGACAGATCAGTCTTGATTTGTGAAAATCAAGTTTGGATTTTTTTTATATACATCAATGCAACTACACTTAGCTATATTTGAATAACTATTGAAAGTTTACAATCTCAAAATATCTTGATACGACTGCCCCCCCCCCCCCTCGAAAATAATCCTCGATCCGTCCTGGCGAGTCATTGAACATTGCTTTTGTGTACACGTAGTTTCCGAAATTGCACTTTTGTCACCCCTCTTGAGGATATTTCTTGTGATTGATATCATTTCAGTTTAGAAATATGTACGTAATATTTAAAAGTCACAAAGATAACCAATGTGCTATAACGGTTTGTGTTTGTGTAACTTTAGTCTTTTTAAGCTCATAATTAGACAAAGTTGTGATAAACCAAGAATTTGAATCTCCAATTAACGTTTTATTCACGAATCAACTCCCTTTCTCTCTCCACAAGATTATTTTTATTTCACGTTAATTTTTCGGTGACAAATAATAAGAGATTTCATCGCAGAAACGTCGACTGCATCGACGGACACTCGATGATTAATTTGAATGCTAAATCATGCCAATTTTCTGATATAAAGTTGCAGCTAAAGCAAAATTATAGATCTAGGTTATTTAGATTTCGGTCGGCAAGCGATAATGTCATTATGAAACGAAGAAAATGCTACCTTGTTAGTCTATTATCCAAAATTTCAACGGTAATAATCCAATCAACGTACTATGAAACAGTCCCCGAAATAACTGAGCAGGTGTTCGCGGTGTTTTTGAAGTCACTTTTCAAGCCCAGATTGAGTAGACGCAACGTCATCATGACGTCATATTGGTTTTTAACACGAGAGATCTGACCTATTTATTCGTCTGAGAAGCATGTCAATCAACTTGCAAGTCAATGAATGGGCGGGGACAATCCTCTTTTTCAACCAATCTGTGTTTTACAAGCAATGTTTACTAAAAGATCTAGAAGTCAATCGTCGGCAAAGGAAATTTACCCCGAGTCTCTTTCGCTAGTGAAAAGAAAAATTCTTGCAGAGGCAGATCTACCTGACTCGTGCTTATGCTTGCCGACGTTCCCCGACCTCTCTTTCAAATCCTTTCACAAACAGCACTTGATTTCGACGTCATTGGAATAAATAGATAAGGGAAACATTGAGAGAAAAGAAGAAATCGTCGATAATCAGCCATTTCTCCGTCCCCACGATAAATACTTTCCATAAAGTAAGTTATGTCGTCTGCAACACATTTAATTAACAAGAGCTCCGCAAAGCGGCGCATATACGCCCGAGAGGGGCTTGTCAGTAAAATTGGCCATTTTTTCGATTCAAGGGCAGTTAATTCAAAAATGAAAAGTTTTCAAAAGTTTTTGTTTGCACAACAAGACACCATAGAGATTAATTGTGGCTAGTTTGATTAAATTCTGCTTGAAACTATAGGAGTTGCACACAGGAGAAAATGGACATTTTTGAGAAAATGGGCATTTTTTCTTAAATTCAAGGGCTGATAATTCAAGAAGGAAAACAGTTATCTAAATTCCGTAAGCGGTGTGCACAACTAGATACCATGGAGATTCATTGTGGCAAGTTTGATCAAATTCTGATAAAAACTGTAGGAGGAGTTGCGCACACAAGAAAATGGGCATTTTTTTAATTCAAGGGCAGATAATTCAAGAACGAAAACAGTAAATTAAATTCCGTAAGCGGGATGCACAACTAGACACCATGGAGATTCATTGTGGCAAGTTTGATCAAATTCCGATCAAAACTGTAGGAGGAGTTGCGCACACAAGAAATTGCTAACGGACGGACGGACGGACAGACGGACGGACGGACAGACGGACGGACGGACGGACGGACAGACAGACGAGCGGGGCCATAACATAATACGACCCTTCGGGCGTATAAAAAGGAGCAGTCTAAAATGTTTCTGTTTGGGAAGGGGGTAAACAAAATGACGAAAATTGAACATGAATGTAGATCTATATAAATATCCATGAATTACACATTTGAGGCTAATGATTACACATGCACAAGAATCAAAACGTGAGTGCTGAAAAATTTATTCTGGTCTGAAACGAAGGTAAGAAAATGCCCATGACTTTTTATGACGTCTATGATCGCCTACCGGTCGCTAGATCCAGACAAGCCAATCTATAATTTATGTCCGTGGATCGATCTTCGGCAACGGAAAACTCTTTGTTTGGTAATTGTCGGATGCATATTTCGGGACCGTCATCACGGAATCAGCCGAGTAGTTACGAGTAATTTTTCGGATGAGATCGTTTCTTTGATGTGATCCTGCGGGGTTTCCCATTGATAAGCTGACTAGATGGGTAATATTTTTTTTGTTCTAGTCTTCCCGGTATTGAATTGAGATAGGATCTCCAGGTATCTTCAGATCAACAAGAGAAAGGGGTTACACCCCCCCCCCCCCCAACTTTTCTCAACGGATTTACGCGATTTGGAAAAACGACCCCGGCGGCCGTCCAAAATACGGAAATCCGTAATAATACGGAAAACTTTCACCCATGTGAGATATATGCCAGGTTTATTTTTTTTTAAAGTAGGTCAAACTCCAAGGTCAAGGTCACAAGGTCCAAGGTCATGGTTAAATGTGAACCATGTTGATAGGAGGTATCTATGTGTGAGATATCAAGGCTGTATCTGTAAAAGGACATGAGATATAGGCAAGGTTAAGAATTAAGTGTAAAAATCAACAAAGGGTAATAACTCCAAGAATTTGATTGGCAGAGTTACGGTTCTTGTGCACTGCACCTCTCCATAATGAAATCTATTCACCTGTAAAGTTTCATGATTCTACCTTACATTTTTTTGAGTTGTGCTCCGGACAAGAATCAAGTTATAAAATCAACAAAGGGCAATAACTCAAAAAATTTGATCGGCAGAGTTATGGTTCTTGTGCACTGCACCTCTCCATAATGTAATCTATTCACCTGTAAAGTTTCATGATTCTACCTAACATAGTGTTTGAGTTATGCTCCGGACAATAATCAAATTTGAAAATCAACAAAGGGCAATAACTCCAAAAATATGATCGGCAGAGTTACGGTTCTTGTGCACTGCACCTCTCCATAATAAGATCTATTCACCTGTAAAGTTTCATAATTCTACCTAACATAGTTTTTGAGTTATGCTCCGGACAAGAATCAAGTTTGAAAATCAACAAAGGGCAATAACTCAAAAAATTTGATCAGCAGAGTTACGGTTCTTGTGCACTGCACCTCTCCATAATGAGATCTATCCACCTGTAAAGTTTCATGATTGTACCTTACATACTTTTTGAGTTATGCTCCGGACAAGAATCAAGTTATAAATTCAACAAAGGGCAATAACTCAAAAATTTTGATCGGCAGAGTTATGGTTCTTGTGCACTGCACCTCTCCATAATGAGATCTATCCACCTATGAAGTTTCATGATTCTACCTTTAATACTTTTTGAGTTATGCTCCGGACAAGGTTTGGTCTACGGACAGACCGACCGACATACGGACCGACCGACCGACCGACCTTCCGACGGACCGACACTTGCAAATCAATATACCCCCATTTTCTTCGAAAGGGGGCATAATAAAGGTAAAAGGTCATGGTCCCAATGAAAATCCTTGTCAGGAGGCATCCATGTGTGAAACATCAAGGCTCTATCTCTAAAAATATATATGATAAAGACCATGTTTAAGTTTTTGAAAAGAAGGTAAAACTCCAAGGTCAAGGTTACCAGGTCAAAGGTCATGATCAAAGTCAAGGCCATGCCAGGATATATCCATGTGCAATATATAAAGGCTCTAGCTATAACAGTGCCTAAGGTTTTGGTGAGGTTTAAGTTTTTTTTTTAAAGTAGGCAAAACTCCAAGGTCAAGGTCACAAAGCAGGAGGAATACATGTGTGATATATCAAGGCTGTATCTATTGTAGTTTTTAAGATATAGATCAAATTGAAGTTATTGTCTTTGTGAACAGTGGGGATGCAGATGCTATGACTAGGGCTGTATCATATGCTGCCCGGATATGAAGTCCTGGCTTGATAAAAATTCTTAATAAGTTTTTTATCTGCAAATCATTTCTTATTAAAGTTATTTCTTTCAAAAGAGATATCAATCTATTAACAAACGATAATGGTCATTTTGATCACAAAAAGTTCTTACATATATGGAAAAGCTAGCACAAAATGTAACATACTAAGTGTTCCATACAAAATTTTTAAGAGATATATCATACAAATTGCGGCTGAATTAGATGTACTGAATACTTTAAGCCATTCCCACAACGTGACCTTTTTGACGCCCCTCAAGAAAAATGCTTCTGAAAACATTGCCGGAAATGAATGAATTGCTTGTAACAAGCAATTGCTTGAGTTTCCATTATGTTTTCTATCCTAAAATGGAAAGAATTTGAAAACTTCACCAACTTGAAGCTGTCCTCTGCGACACCTCTCATATTTGAGCAGTCCAAAATTATGCCTTCCAGAAATTAGTTAATAATATCTAAACCTACCTGATCATCTTGTTCAAATTTGAGGTTGTTTGAGAAATGTCTCATAAACAGCAGTGCTAGTACCATGTAGACGAGGGATAGAATTACATGGATCCATAATAAACTTGACCTGAAATATGGTGAAAAACATATGAGCCAGGATCTGGAAAAACGTCCCTTAAGGCTTTTGAGCCCAACATAGATCCAAATCAGCCTGTGCATACGCACAGTCTGATCAGGATCTTTGTTGTTCTCTAATAGGTTTTTTGTGACCTGTAGTGACTTAAAGAGAGCAGCATGGATGCACATTGAACTGCATTTGATAACAGGCTGATCTTGAAAATCAATTTTTAAAAGTGCTATAAGAGACGTTTTTCCAGATCCTGGCTCATATGTTACCAGCCCTGCTAAAAAAGATGTGGGAACTGTGGAATGTATTGACCAAAGTCCGTCTGCATGGTCTGGACAGACAGACTAGTATCGAAATATTTAACTCTGCTTTCCCAAACAAGACATGGTTTTGACGTCCCTCATGGAAAAGGCTTTGGAAAATATTGAAACAAAAGAAGAAACTGCTGATACCCAGCAGTTTCTCCTTTTGTCTCAATATTTTCTGTGCCATATTTTGCACAAATCCTATCTTTGATAACATCCGTTTTGTCATTTGTAGCAGCTTTTGAAGTTGATCACCCTAAAATTTTGTCGTTCGGGAAAGGGTTAAAGGGAATTTGCTGGAGCTAGATTGTTTATTCCCGAATGTGACGTCTGATTGATGACTGCTAAGCCTGATCTGTTTGGCCAACTTTGGTTTTATGGACGTCCCAGAAGGTCCCTTTTAGTGTGATGGATCAAATATCAACTCATGCATTCTTCTTCCTCTAGTACAATATTATTATCTCATGTAAGTATAGTAAAAAATAATGTTTTTTTAAAATTCAAATGTGTTGCAAGAGGCAAAATAAATGTTAGTGAAACAGAAACGGTCTATAATTTTGCTGTTTGAGAAAGAGTTAACCAGAATGGACATTACTTACTCTGAATCTAAGTTGGCTATAGTGGTGTGACCAAAGTCAGTAGCATTACCAACTGAAACACAATAATTGATTGAACATTAGATGTTTTTAAAAAATATTTGTATTAAAAATCAGATATTTATTGTACATCAAATTGCAGAGAATCAATATCTCCCTAAAAATATCTTTTAATGCTTGACATAGGAAGATGACCTAAACCCTATCCCAAACATGACAACCCTAATAGAAAAGACTTTCATGATAAAGAAGGTATTAAGTATTTTGTCCCTTAGCCTAAATATTTTTGCGCTTCATTTTACAAAAATATTATCATTATCGAAATGCATTCTTTTTTTGTGCAGCTCCTTAGAATTCTCGTATTCTGGGAGAGGTTACAAATTGAAATAGAGCTTGTTCTGGAAAGAGTCAAAATTGAAACTATAGTTATAGTCATATAAAGGATTTGAACTTTGAAATAAAACTTAAAATTTATTGTAACTCATAAAACATTTGATACCCTACCCAGATTTCCAGTAAAGTTGACAGGAATAATAATTGCTGTAGACAAAACTGTTACTATGGTTACATAAACCAGTAAATATCTCTGGAAGGTAATATACTGCAGGGCATCTTGTCCACATTTGTTTAAAATGTCAGAATCTCTGAAATATTTGGAAACATATTATTTCAAACATTCTTATATTTCAGTATAACTTGTCTTCTTATTATCAGTTAAAAGTTTTCAATGTAGACCAACCCAAAAATGTGTCTAAATAGTCTAAATGATCAACTAGACAGATAAAATATTATTTGAACAGATAAAGTGTTAGCCAAATAATCAGAAAACATTTTTGTACTAGACGAAATGCTTCCAATATGGTTGTGTGGTAATGGGATAGACAATATAAAGATATCTGAAATACAAGTCGACTGCTGAACGCAATACTGGTCAGTCACTTTTTGGCGAAAATGAGTTTTTGTCATGAATGTTAGTGTTTATCATAGGTGCATATACTGACAAAATTTTAGAGTTGAAATCAAAAAGATTTTTGAGATATTCACCAATTCCATAAAAGTCTATCTCGATTGTTAAAATCAATTCCCTGCAATACTATTCTAAGTTGACTTGGACTAGTATTGTAGTGAAAAAATGTATACAACTCTACCAAAGTTTGAATGCAATACTAATCTATGTATCTAATTTTGTACTTTTTATTGGTTGTTCAGAGCCAAATCTAGTTCATTTACTTATTAACTTTGATATATAACATAGTATCATCATCATGATGCTTTTTAGAACGACTATTCGTATAATGTGGTGAGGGCTATTCTAGCCACCAGGCATCAATGTTAGCGTAATGCTTTGGTTAAGTTTTTAAACATGTTTTTCAAAACTCTGTTTCTACTAATGTTAATACTCTGAAACTCTGCACATGACTCTGTGACCATAATATCAGCCTCTAGGCAAAGATTCATCACTCTAATTTAGTTGAATTTTTACCCTTACAGACTTCCATAATTATATCTGTGATAACGTTTTTTTCTGTAACAGCTATCGCTTTCAAACTTTGCACATGCTTTTGTGACCATAATGTCAGGCTCTAGGCAAAAATTTGTTACTCTGGCATTTAATTTAATGGAATTTAACCCTTTTCAAACTTAGAACTTTTCAATATCTAGCACTTGATAGCTGCGCTTGGCTGTCCGGAGACAGCTCTTTTTATACATAGTTCTATGAAGAAATATACTAGGCTAGGAAAGCAGTCACAATGTTAAACAAAACATTTTCACTTTCATTTTTGTTTGCATAAAACTTAATGAGTTCTAATCTTCCTCAATGACACTTAACAGGAGTCATCCTGGTTCACCGATAAGCATATTCAAGGGCAAATTATTTTGAAATATGCAAAAAATAGTGTAACATTATAATACAGAATATGTTTTTATAGGTGCCATATGACAATTTCCGAGTAAACCTCAAAAGTGACTAGAAAGGAGTAATAAAGCTAAAGCCTCTCTTACAACCGGTTGTACGAGCTCCTGCGTGCGGTCTGGGTCTAAAACGTATGTTTAGTCATGCGATTCACGCACATGCAACGTACGATTTTGGTGGACGCAACCACGACACAGACTGCATGCAGCAAAGAATTGACCGGACAATTCTTTGCTACGACCATTCTGCGTCTTTTAGAACACCAGGAGCACGCAAGACAGAAGTACGGAGCACGTACGATAGGCGTGGGTGTGACGCAGGGAATGATAAACTGAAATTCCAGAAAATTCACAAAGAATGCAGACTTTTCTCGAAAGAGATTCATAGTTTTGACCTCCTTTGAATGTACATATTTTGAGGCGCTCTTACAACCCATCGTGCGTCTTTATAAATTGTGCGAAAAAAATTTGCAGAGTTTTAAAACGTACGATTAAAAAAGACGCACAACGGGTTGTAAGAGAGCCTTAAGTAAGCTCTCATATTTAGCTAAAGTAACAGGGATGAGTAAATTAATATAGCACTATTACTCAGTATGCATCTAAGCAGAATATTCCACCTTTAAATGACTTACAATATTGAATAATTGAAATCATTATATCGAGAAAAGACTGAATTTATCACAGCAGAATTCTGCAAAATGTCAAATGCTAAATAAACAAGAGGACCATGATGGTCCTAAATGGCTCACTTGAAGATGATACTTTGCTATTTCTACTTTGATTATACTGAAATTCAGATTCATCCAAGATCATCCAAGATCTTATGGTCACCAACATTCTTTCCAAGTTTCATCTTGATTCGTCAATATTTCTGGTTGATAGAGCATGGTGGAGATTGTGCATAATGGGATGGATAACGAGTACAACTATGTACAAATAAATCTCGATTCTGGTAAGATATTTTGCAATAACTTCCTTATTTTTGCATCAATTTTCAAACGGTTTGTTGCATGTACCCTGCCTTATTCGTCTTTCATCGGATAAATAGCTTGTAAGAAAACTCTAGGTACTTTTCCCAAAATATTGTCCAAACCGACCAGAAAGCGAAATGGTAACAACTACGACCAAATTAATCCCACTTCAGGTAAGAATTTTTGCAATAACTTTCTTAATTCTGTGTCAATTTACATATCGCTTTCCTTAAATGTATGACATATTTGGAAACGTCTTGTACTTTTCCCAAAAATTGATCCCATCCGACCACAAAAAGGATCTGAATTTTTTGTCGTTTTTCTGGTGGGTTGGGGTTGATTTTTTTCGAAAAAAGTACAATGATTCCGCAAACAATTCATATATCTGAGGAAAGATCTCAATAAGTCAGGGTACATGCAACAAACCGCTTGAAAATTGACGCAAAGATATAAGTTATCACACAATTTCTTACCTGAAGCCGGGCAAATTTGTCCGTATATGGTACCCATCCCATTATGCACAATCTCCACTGTGAGAATGATAGAGTGAAAACAAAGTTTAAAACTGAAATTTTGTCAATTTCAAGGGCAGATAACTCATGAAGTTCTAGTCTGATTATGCTGAAATTTTACTCTTATGGTCACCAACAGTGTTTCCAAGTTTTGTCTTGATTGCTCATTATGTGTAGTTGTTAGAGTAAAAACAAAGTTGAAAACGCAAATTTTGTAAAATTCGTGGCAACACCACTCATGACTTTTCTGTCCAATCAAATTGAAAATCATCTGATATCTTATTGTCACCAAAGTTGTGTCCAAGTTTCGTCTTGATTGGTCAATAATTGAAGATGCTAGAGTGTAAACAAGTTCGAAAACAACAATTTCGTCAAATTCAAGGGCAGATAACTCATAACTTCAAAGTGAAAGTCAAACATATCCGACATAAAATCATTAAGAACATTGTGTCCAAGTTTCGTCTTGAATGGTCAATAATTGCAGATGCAAGAGTGTAAACAAGAGCTGTCCAAAGACAGCGCGCTCGACTTTCTAAGTTGCTTAGTATAAAGGGGGCATAACTCCAAATAGAGTGGTCCGTCCCAGGGTCATGGGCCCTGATAGTAAGGTAGAGGGTGTGATGGTGAATAAGTATACCAAGTTTGAGTTGAATCCGTTTGATAGTATGGAAGTTATTGATGTTTGAAAAAACTTTAACCTTGGTTGCAACGCCAACGCCGACGCCAACGCCGACGCCAACGCCAACGCCGACGCCCGGGTGACAGTATAAGCTCTCATTTTCTTCGAAAAGTCGAGCTAAAAAAGTCGAAAACAGTGGAAAACGAAATTATATCAAATTCAAGGGCAGATAACACATGACTTTCTAATCCGATCAAAATGAATTTTTTCTAATATCTGATGGTCCTCAATGTTAGGTCAAAGTGTTGTCTTGATTGATAGATATTTGTAGATCTTAGAGTGTAAACAAAGTCAAAACTAGCTATTTTTGATGTTCAAGGGCACATAACTCTGGATTTCCTCAGGTTTGATCCGGCTTATAATCGAAGTCATTCGAAAACTTATGATCATACTTTTTTTGTCTTGTTTTGTCCAAGTTTGGTAAAGGTTGAATGATATTTGCTGATTCTAGAATGTAAACAACAAATTGTTGATGGACAGACAGACAGACAGACGGATGATGGACATTAAGTGACAACAATAGCTCTATTTAGCACTTTGTGCTTGCTCTGGTGAGCTAAAAAGGATGCCCTCTGTACACTATACACAGTTCAATGTTATACCAAGCAGTTATGAAATGATATTATGTGATTACGAATTTCATGTATCAAAATGATATGAATGGCCCACCCTTAACCCATTCCCACACAATGACTCTTTTTGACTCCTCTCAAGGTAATGGCTTTAGAAAACAGTGTGGAAAATGAAGAAATTACTTGAGACAAGCAATTTCTTCATTTCCCTCAATGTTCTCAACCACAAAATACCAACAAAATATAAAATTCCAGTCACTTCAAATTGTCGTCTGCCACATCTTTGAATTTGGACAGGTCCAAAATTTGTCGTTTGGTAATGGGTTAAAGGATGTATGACCCAGACAAAAAGTGTAAACAAACAGAGATAGACAGAAACAGACAGATTTGGGCAAACATTGTTCCACAACTGGTACCAATGGGCTACTATTATATGTTCAAAGTTAAATGAGAATCGATACAAATATTTTGGTTTATTTTAGGTATGATAGCTGTATTGAAAATCTATTTATAGAAACAACTTGCACTCTTCGATAGTCATCTTCACCAACCCGATTCCCCTATATCTGATTATCAGTATGGCTCATTAGTAAAAGATTTTGAATTGTTTATAATGACATTTTTTTTAAAACTGTTAAAAATCCACTTAATCAAATATCAGAGTAGGATCTATGCCTTGAGGCTGATATCATGGTCGCAGAAGGATGAAAATTTGAAAGCGATATCTTCATCAAAAACATAGTTATTACTGATGTATGACAAAATGCACACAAAAAATTAAGCTTTATATTTTAACTTTGAAAAAGGATATTCCATTATATTAATTGTCAGAGTAATGAATCTTTGCCTAGAGACTGATATTATGGTCACAGAAGCATGTACAAAGTTTCAGAGCAATAGCATGAGTAAGAACAGAAATGACACTTGCAGGTTAAAACATAACCAAAGTTAACACCGATACAAACACAAACACCGACACTTGGTTGACCAAACTAAACCCCATATTCTATGAAAAGTCATGCTAAAAATGCTTTGTAAAAGAAGGGCATAAGCAATTTCTTATTTTGCCTCAATATCTTCTGTGTGTTATTGTACTTAAATCCTCTCTTCACTATCAATTTGGTCATTTCTGCAGCGTTCAAATAAAATCACCAAACTATTTTGTTGTTTGGGAAAGGGTTACACTAATGTATGTTGCTTACTAAGAAGTGAAATAAAAGGAGAATAAAACATAGAATAGTTTTGCAGTCAATAATTTTGTCTCATATATTCAATTTTTGCATGCAATACTAGTCTATATCAACTTGGACTAGTATTGCATTCAAATTCTGACTTCAAAACTGCTGATATTTGACTGCAATACTAAGCTAAGTCAACAAAGTCTTATTTCTCTTTTATCATTAACTTGAATGAAAAATGTAATAAATATAATTTAATATTGTCCATCAGATTATATAATATCAAAATTTCAGATCATTTCATTCAGTTCTGACAAAATGAGAATGTTTTTTCCTTCTCCTGAAAAATGATGAAAAATGACTTAGAACAGTATTGCGTTCAGCAGTCGAAGTATTGCTTCATCTTTTCGACACTTTCAAAAACAAAACATTTTCCAGATAGGTCCAATTTCAAAAGAGTTGAGGACAACAAATAATTGATATCAATGACCAGTAGAAATTCTTTGTTTTACTAGTAGCAGAGAAAAAACAAAGAAAGGACAAAAAATTCCTGATCATCAGCAATTTTTTAGTTTATGTTATTTTTTATATTGTTTTATATTTTTTGTAATGTTTTAAAACTTGTTTCTGATGAAGATGTCAAATCCAAGTGTTCTTTGGGAAAGAGTTACAATACAGTCTAGAAACTTGGAGAGAATCAATTACAGGAATAACAAGAGCTGTCACTGTAAGATGACAATGCCCCCGACACCGCTTTGATTTTAAATTATGGCCAATCTATGTTCAAGGTCAGGGTCATCCAGGGGTCAAGGTCACCAAAGTATGTGCCTACAGAAAGGTAATGTACCAAGGAATGTTGTGGTAAAGTATGAAGCGAATATGTTAAGTAATAAGGAAGTTATGGCCAATGTTAAAGTTTTTGGACGGAATGACGGACAGACAGACAGACAGACAGACAGACAGACAGACGGATGGACGGACAAGTCAAATTTATGATGTCTCCCTATCGGGGGCATAAAAACAAGGTTATCAATCACGAACATGACCCAATTGCGTGTAGAGACAGGAAAATGGTCTTCTGCACTAACAAAGTTATCTTGCTCTTTCTTTAAATTTTTTATCAACCCATTACCACACAAAGACTCTTTTTGACTCCCTAGAAGAAAATGGCTTTTGCAAACATTGTGGAAAATGAAGAAACTGCTCGTGACAAGCAATTTCTTCATTTCCCACAATGTTTTCTACCCAAAATGAAGAACAAATTTTAAATTCTATTCACTTGAAATTGTCATCTGCAACATATTTGGATTTGGACCGGTCTAAAATTTTGCCGTTTGGGTTAAAGTGATGTCACAAGTAAGTTTTATTCGGCGGGAAGAATTACAATAATTCAGTCTAGAACTTGTCTAGAATCAATTACAGAAATAAAAACAATGTCATTAATCATGGACATGACCCAATTGCGTGTAGAGACAAGAAAATTGGATTAAAGTTATGTCTCTTACATTAACTTTGTTAACCCTTTCCCAAACCACAAAGTTGGTCCAACATGAAAACTGCTGCAGACGGCAAAACTGATGTTGATAAAAATGTGGTTTGTAGAAAAAAGAGCACAGAAAATATTGAGGCAAAAGGAGAAAATGCTAATTATCAGCATTTTCTTCTTTTGTCTCAATGTTTTCATAGGTCTTTTCTATTGCGAACGTCAAAAGTCTTGTTTGGAAAATTGGACTTAAATTATGTCTCTCGCAGTAACTTTGTTATACACTGTACTGCTCTGTCAATAATTCAATTACAGTATACAAACAAATAATCCATAACTAGACAACAAAATATTGGAATTGTTCAGATTCAGAGATCTTGCAGACAACAGCTTCAAGAGAAATAGCATCTACAATTTTTTTTGGTCTTTCAGTGTATAAAACACTGTGGCAAATGATGAAATTGCTTGTCTCAAGCAATTTCTTCGGTTTCCACATTGTTTTACAAAGACATATAACATTGTTAGGTGGGGCAATGTCATAAGGGTAAAAGATACTTTGACTTACTTTACTTTGATGAAAGCAATGATCCAGGTTAAAAAGCCCTGAAAAAGACAACAATTTCACAATTTAACCATGCTAATTAACCAGGATCAAAGTAGCTGTCAGCAACAAAGTGATTGTCACATAACCTAATTACAGCAAAATAATGACACAATCAACCCCTCCCTGCGTGTTGATCTTTACAAGGCTTTCTCACACAAGATATGGTTTTGATGTCCCTATTAGGAAAGGTTTGAGAAAACATACATGCAAAAGAAGAAAATGCCAAGACAGTGTTTTCTCCTTTTGCCTCGATATTTTCTGTGATATATTTCGCAAAGTACCAGTATGTGCTTATCAATATCCATTTTTTGCCATACAGCAGCTTTTACATTTAAAAAATTCATATACATGTATGAGGCCTTTGGAAAAGGAATAAACATGTGAAAGGGATGCATGTATTTCAAAGGGGACAATTATATATATTTCTTTATATCTTGAAACATTTATATGACTCATTAACCGATTACCACACAATGACTTTTTTTACTCCCTACAAGACAATGGATTTGAAAAACATTTTGGAAAATGAAGAAATTGCTTGTAACAAGCAATTTCTTCATTTTCCACAATTTTTTCTACCCAGAAAGATCAAACAATGCGAAATTTCATTCAATTCATATTGTCGTCTGCAGCATCTTTGAAGTTGGTCAAGTTCAAAATTGTGTGATCCATGGTGTCTATTTCATTCATGGTCTTGGAAGGAGTCATACTTTTGCTTTCATTTAGATTGTGACTCAAACCAAAATTTTCTAATGGGACTGTGCTAAATAAGAAGTACTAACCTTATCTTGTGCATGTATCTGTGTATCTAAAGACTCGAGTGATCCGTGATGTCTGTTACCTTCATGGTCTCCGTAAAACAGGGACGTCCATCTGTAATCATAGAATAAACACATTTAAACAAGAATCTGAAAAAGGAGCATGTCGTCACTTTTCAACAAAAAACTCAAAACTGCAGCTTGATTTAAGCTGCAGTCATGAGGTTTTTGTTGAAAAGCATCAATGTTGTTCTCTAAAGGCCACAAAGTAGCTTTTGGAGAACAACAAAGATTCAGATCAACCTGTGCGACTTAAATATGGATGTCAGGAAAGACAGACAGGTGGAGGTGGTACATGTACTAAAATACTTCCGGTGCAGCATACAAAAATCTAAAACACCAAAAACAGCAAGGGAAAAAAATTCTATCCTGAGCAGCCCTCTTCATTTTAAATCATATAAATGAATTATGCTCAATCATACTGCACTATCAGAAAAGAGGATTTGAAAGAAGTTTCTTTTTTCCTCAGAATCATCACATTTTTTTCTAGCAAAGCAATAAAAACTTGCATCTGTTTGAAGACAGATATAGTAAGATAAAAAAATTCTCTTTAAAAAAGCTACATGTCAATTAACATTAGGCTTCCAAAGAAAATATCTACAATAATCTAAGCCTCTACAAAGCCAGATTGACTATTCTTTTGCAAGGTCAAAAGCTAAATGCCGATAAAGCGTTATATTGTCATCTTTCTGCAAGAGCTTAATATCCCATTTCCATAAAATTTCCATAAATGTTTATATTATGGGACAAATTTGCAGTATAATGCCTAAATTTGTTTCCATAAAGTCTGAAGCAGTTATCCTGCAGTCTTGCCTATTATTTGTAGACAAATTTGTATAGAACCAGAAGCCAGATAGTTCCACTAGAATCAATACAATGTTGGATAATTAGTCCCCTTATTATATAATTCTACCTTTCCCAGACAACCAAATAATAGACTGT
This sequence comes from Fragum sueziense, assembly GCA_963680895.1. NCBI lineage: Eukaryota > Metazoa > Mollusca > Bivalvia > Cardiida > Cardiidae > Fragum > Fragum sueziense. The sequence continues at coordinate 69,484,550 of OY804593.1, forward strand.
TCCAATATGAAAGATGCTGCAGACAATAAGATAAATGTTGATAATGATACGATTTGTGTACCATACATAACAGAAAATATTGAGACAAAAGAAGAAAATGCTGGTTACCAGCATTTTCTTCTCTTGTCTCAATATTTTTACACATGTTTTCAATAAAGGGCATCAAAACTTGGTCTTGTTTGGGAAAGGTTTCAGATCAGACAGGAAATAAGTTATCCTGAAGTCTTGCCTATTATTTGTAGAAAAATTTGTATCTAGCCAGAAGTCGGATAGTTCTAGGAATCAATACAAAGTCTGATAATTAGTCTCATCATTATATATCTTAACAAAGTCTCAAAGCAACCTAGACAACAAAAACATGCTTTGGGGATTTTTTTTCTTGAAACCATTTCCTGGGTTTTCCGTAAGGTGTCTGGGGCTAGAAAGTTGGGGATGAATGTGACGAATAAGCTACTTTTTTCCCCTTTTTTCTACTTCTTTTTTCTGGGGGACAGAGGGGGAGTGGGTGGGGGATTGAGAGAGAGAGAAGAGGAATCTAAGGTTGGATGTTCAGCTTACAGACTGAAAAGGCTCGTATTATTTCAAACTTTTTCTTCTTTCGCCTCAACATTTCCTGTGATATATTTACACAAATCATGTATGTACAAGGGGTGATCCAGAATTAGCGGTACTGGCTTTATAACTTCAATACGAATCCATCGAATTCAAACAAACTTTTACATCATAAAATGTAATTTATCAATGATCCATGGACCAAATATCATTAAAATCGGACCTAAAACAAAAAAGTTACAATAAAACTAGTTTTGTATATAACGCATATGCGGGGCAGGTATGCACCGAACGTCACGACGTCGCAAGTTCGCAACGTTAAAATAATGTCTGTACTCTTCCACATAGTCACTCAGAGTTGCAATATTCTTACTGTGACGTTCAATTCATCCACTTAACATATCCATGTATCATTGCTGGTCGATTGTAGAAAACATCCATTGAATGTCTAGAGCTTTTTCACCAAAGTCCTTAGACTGACATTTCAGTACAGATTTCATACAGGGAAATAGGCCTACCCGCAATTCCTCTGAAGCTTAAACTGATGAAAAGGAACAATTTTAGCTTTCTTTGATTGGGGATGAGACAGGTGACGTCCGTTGTTGTGATTTCAAGTGTTTTAGGTCATACAAGCGAACCTGAATTAATCTGCTGTTGGTATTTTATCACGGAATTTGCTTCTAAACGAAATCTTTGATCCAGAATTTCTTCAATGTACACGTTTTCCAAGAATATATGTATTAGATAGATATGGAATCTACTTACAGCTGAACCTTTTCACGATTTTCTGTCAGTATCCAAAACTCACTACCATAACTTAGGTCTGACTAGAAACAAATGTATTTTGTGGTGAGGCGTGATCTCAAGTGTTGACGCCCGTAACAGCTCTAATAGTTGACGTCGCGTCCAGACTGTTCCTCTAGCTACTACCCTCTTTCTTTTCCTACAAGAATGTTCTTCACTTTTTGAAAATTCGGTACCAATTAATTGTGAAAATTCTTATTAAGAATGTTTTATGAGTTTTTCTACATTATTTTGTAAGTATTGAATATGGAATATCCACGTTCTACGCAAAACTAAAAAAACTGCGCACGTTCGAATACTCTGCCAACGTCATAATCGACCTTTATCGCCAAAGCAAAGTGGTCCACAGTTCTCCCGTTTATCCAGAATAAAACGTTCAAATTTTGGTCCTAGAATAGCACGAAGTTCTTTTTTATGTTCACAGCGTCTCAGTAAAATCGTTTCGTTAGAAAGGGTTGAAAAAACATATAAAATATTAAAAGGTCAAGTTATTGTACCCCTGCCCTGCCTACTGCCTGCGTACCTTGGTTGCTATGGACACGCTTCTAACATGGACGCAATTATAAGACAATGCCAATATTTCCGTATTGTGTCAAATATGATTGGTACTTGTATTTTGCCAAATTTCATCAAGAAAAACACACACATTTTAATTTTAGAGCATCAGTACCGCTAATTCTGGATCACCCCTCGTATTAACACCCATTTTTGTCTGCAGCAGCTCTCAAATTGGACTACCAGTATTTTTTACTGTTTGGGAGAGGGTTAAGATTAAACTAATATTTGCGCTAAATCATCATGACTTTCACTGTCTATGAAAGATACTAAAATCAGGTTAGCCTGACATTTTATTCAGCATGTTACAGCCTATAATGAGGCATGCCAAGCCAATATAAAATCAATGTAACACAATCAACTACCATGGTTTCTGCAAATAAATTGCTCCTATTGAAGAAATCATGCCATTGGCAACATGCATGGGAAAACAACTGCACTGCAGTCTATAGATCATATTTTTTGAAAGATCGTTGATTATGTTTTAAAATTTCATAACTACAGCTTAATCAAACCAACTGCATATGCACATAAAAAACCTCAAAACCCCCACAAGTTCAAACTAGCTGAATTTATTGGGTTTTTGATGAAAAGCCGACTATTGAGGATGAATAGAACAAACAACCTATTGACAGACCTGTGTATGTACAACTTGGCAACTCAAACATACCCAAATCAATCATTAGCCTATTCCAACTCAGGATTTCTGGCAAAATAATAGGCCATTTTTTTGGTAAAATGTACTGTCACCACAGGCTTTTTGGGTATCATAAAAACTTATTGACATGTAAAAACCTTTACCAAAACACGATAGCAATGCATATACCAATACCAAGATAAAATAGAATTAAGCTCTTCTATAAAAAGCTGCTGTGAAAAAATATATCACTTGAATATCAGTCAGTTCCAACTTCATAAATTTACTTCTTTTTTATAAAAATTGCCAATTTTTGTCTGTGCAACATAAAAAGGTAAAACTTGGCTGAAGTCTCAACCAGAATATTAATACAGAGTCTCGTAGGGACATTTAAGCCAATTCTGGGATATTGATGTTTTTGTAAATAGCTTTAATCCTTTCCTAAACAAGATCTGGTTTTGACATCTCAAATAGAGAAAACTTTGGAAAGAATTGAGGGAAAAGGAGAAAATGCTGATGATCAGCATTTTCTCCTTTTTCCTCAAAACTTTCCATGCTATGATGCTCAATAATTTTGAATTTATTGATATTAATCTCACCTCCAACAACTTTCTATTTGGACAAATATGGACAAATTCTGTTATTTGGGAAAGGGTAACAGCCAGTTACAGCTCACATTGTTTCTTTCATTTGTCTGTTGATTTGTTTCATGTGTTTACTTGTTATGAATAATTATGGCTTCTTTCACATGAGTTTTTATCGATTGTTTGGGGATAAAAAACGTCCCAGAAGAATTGGCTGGAATTACTTCATAATTTATACTCTGCCTACTTCTATAGGATTTACCTCTACCTTTAGGAGTGGCTTTATTAAACATTCTCATGCTGTTCGCATCATATGCCACTAAATTTGTCTGCACAAGCATTTTTTGTCAACAATGGGCAATAACTCAAACAAGAGGGCCATTGGCCCTGAAGCGCTCACCTGATATAACTTTTTGTATACCAATTTTCAGGTTGATTGGACAAAAAATGTGACCTCTAGGGTGCACACAAGGTTTAACTAAGATTTGACCTCGTGACCTAGAATTGATCAAGACAATCATTCTGATCAATTTTCAGGTTGATTGGGCAAAAAATGTGGCCTCTAGAGTGCACACAAGGTTTTACAAAGATTTTACCTCATAACCTAGTTTTGACCCCAGATGACCCAATTTTGATCTTGTCCGAGAATTGATCAAGACAATCATTCTGATCAATTTTCAGGTTGATTGGGCAAAAAATGTGGCCTCTAGAGTGCACACAAGGTTTTTCTAAGATTTGACAACGTGACCTAGTTTTTGACCCCAGATGACTCAATTGCGAACTTGTCCAATATTTTATCAAGACAATCATTCTGATCAATTTTCAGGTTGATTGGGCAAAAAATGTGGCTTCTAGAGTGCACACAAGGTTTTTCTAAGATTTGACAACGTGACCTAGTTTTTGACCCCAGATGACCCAATTTCGAACTTGTCCCAGATTTCATCAAGACAATCATTCTGATCAATTTTCAGGTCAATTGGGCAAAAAATATGGCCTCTAGAGTGCACACAAGGTTTTTCTAAGATTTGACCCCGTGACCTAGTTTTTGACCCCAGATGACCCAATTTCAAATTTGTCCGAGATTTCATCAAGACAATCATTCTGAGCAAATTTCAGGTTGATTGGGCAAAAAATGTGGCCTCTAGAGTGCACACAAGGTTTTTCTAAGATTTGACAACGTGACCTAGTTTTTGACCCCAGATGACCCAATTACGAACTTGTCCAATATTTTATCAAGACAATCATTCTGATCAATTTTCAGGTTGATTGGGCAAAAAATGTGGCTTCTAGAGTGCACACAAGGTTTTTCTAAGATTTGACAACGTGACCTAGTTTTTGACCCCAGATGACCCAATTTCGAACTTGTCCCAGATTTCATCAAGACAATCATTCTGATCAATTTTCAGGTCAATTGGGCAAAAAATATGGCCTCTAGAGTGCACACAAGGTTTTTCTAAGATTTGACCCCGTGACCTAGTTTTTGACCCCAGATGACCCAATTTCAAATTTGTACGAGATTTCATCAAGACAATCATTCTGAGCAATTTTCAGGTTGATTGGGCAAAAAATGTGGCCTCTAGAGTGCACACAAGGTTTTTCTAAGATTTGACCCCGTGACCTAGTTTTTGACCCCAGATGACTCAATTTCGATATTGTCCAAGATTTCATCAAGACAATCATTCTGAGCAAATTTCAGGTTGATTGGGCAAAAAATGTGGCCTCTAGAGTGCACACAAGGTTTTTCTAAGATTTGACCCCGTGACCTAGTTTTTGACCCCAAATGACCCAATTTCAAACTTGTCCAAGATTTCATCAAGACAATCATTCTGAGCAAATTTCAGGATGATTGGGCAAAAATTGTGGCCTCTAGAGTGCACACAATGTTTTTCTAAGATTTGACCCCGTGACCTAGTTTTTGACCCCAGATGACTCAATTTCGAACTTGTCAGAGATTTCATCAAGACAATCATTCTGAGCAAATTTCAGGTTGATTGGGCAAAAAATGTGGCCTCTAGTGTGCACACAAGCCAAAGATTGACGGACGACGCACGACGGACGACGCACGACGGACACAGCGGTATCACAATACCTCACCATGAGCACTTTCGTGCTCAGGTGAGCTAAAAATGTGTTCAGCAGAGTCTAAATTTTTCTACACTGCACCTCTCCACAATGAGATCTATCCACCTATGAAGTTTCATGATCCTACCTTCAATACTTTTTGAGTTAAACTCTTGACAAGATTTATACATGGACAGACAGACAGACAAACAACAGACAGGCTGATTACAGTATATCCCCGAAAACATTCGTTTTGCGGGGGTATAATAATCTTATCTTGTAACTGCTGCAAGATTCATTACCAAATCATTGACAATTAATGCCATAACAAATGAAAACTATATAATACAAATTTCATTTGGCTGTAAAAAAAATCTAATTTTTGGTCATAATGGCCAAAGTCCCTTTCCCATTCCGATTCCGCAACCACATCAGGCAATCACTAAAGGCAAGCATTCCTTTTAGATGTAGGCAGATATTCATGGGACGAAAACCCTAAATTACCAACTTTAAGACTGGTACTATATGTGACCTGACACAATAAAAGATATCACCCAGGAAGTCAACAAAACCAAGATATGAGAAACAGATCAGACTCGGCAAAGGTCAACCAGACCTGAGACATTATAATAAACATTATAGTTTTAGCAAATTATCCTTGAGTAAATTTTTTTGTTCTAAAGCAAGCATGCCAAAGTCCATGCAGTCTAATTAGGTTTGACACTTCAAACCCTTCCAATATAGTAACTTTTAACATGATGGGTAACATACATGAAACAGTCAGAAAGAACATTTTCCATTCCAACATCCAAATGTTCAATTTCACCGTCTACCAACGTACACCGGATGTTGCGATTGTTGAAGCGAAGCGAAAGTTGACACGGAACATTACACGGTATGTTTTTCTTCTATTATTTTGAATATATTATCATAGTAGGCTTGTTACATAGAAATATCATCGTTCATACAACGATCTTGATCACTAACTATATGGCAGCTTTGGGAAATACTTGTGTTTGATATAATCGATAAAAAAACATCTGCTCAATCGCTGAAATTTTTCATAACAATTGCCGACTGTCTCGAATTTTGTCTTTTAAAAGTTATACTGTTAGATTTGACCAAAATTTCGCATCATCAAACATTCTTTATTGTCCAATGTCCTTGAAAACGAAGTGTCACATTGTATTTGCCCTTGGATTGTTAAATATGACGGAAAAACAGAAGTTGCCGGTGTACAGTCGATAGCAGTTTGTTATTATGCCGGTGTACATCCTATAGCTTAACAGTGTACAGGCTATAGCTGTGAAGAATATGCCAATTTTAGCAAAAAAAATCCCTTTTGTTGAAACTCAAGTATATATGAATGTGTATGTGGCATTGTTAGATATTGCCATTGCTCAGATTTAGCCCTTTCCCAAATAAGAGATGGTTTTAAAGTCCGAAGTAGAAGCATTTTGGGTAAATATTGAGAGAAAAGACGATTTTTGCTGAAAATCAGCATTTACGTCTTTTCCCTCAATATTTCCCATGTTAAAACATGCGCATTTTCTACTTTTAACATCCATTCATGATTGTTTCATCATATGTAATACTTTCGGATTGGGTCAGTCTGGAATTTAGCCGTTTGGGTTGGGCTTAAATACACGCGACATATACTGACACACAAAATATAGTGTGCATATGGTTACAGCGAAAAATCGTACTTTTATTTAAACAAACTGATATCGTATGTGGTATCAAAATGTGCAAGAAGTATTGATTGTTTGGTGGTTTACATTTGACTGAAATTTAACTATGTATTTAAAGTAGTTTGCTGCTGCCGCCATATGAGTCAAAATTGTTCAAAGATGCATCAACTATGGTGCTCAAATAAGAGTAAGATATGTAAAAGGAACAACTTACGATGTTTTCAAATGCTCTTTTAATCGGCGTCAGAACATCATATTTATGTGTATTTCATGCTAGCACGTAAAATCCCATTTTCTGATGAGGCGTAGTCTAAACAAATATGTATAAATTTATTCTACGAGATCCTTAACCTGGTAATTTATGAACATGTACAATAGTCCCAGCCGAAAATGACAGTGATGTAGGCTGATGTTTACTGATGCAAAACCAATCATTTCGTCTGATTTGCACCGTTACAAATACGAACAGAGTTGATTGGTTGTCAAGTTGTAAACATTATCCCACGTCACTGTCAATTTAGGCCGGTACTATTGTATATCACTGCTGAATAGGGACCGATTTTATCAAGTAAACTGTGACGTAGTTTCGGACAAACAATACTATATCGTGGGTGTTGTTATAAAATCTCGTAACTACGGCTTGATTCAAGCCGTAGTCACGATATTTTATAACAACACCGACGGTTTATCCAAACATAACGGTAAACCCAGTCTATCTTTAGAGCAAAATCCAATGCTATTCTCCATTTAAACCGCTTGTAAGAGTTTATTCCCGCTTGCAGACGTATACGTTTTGTTCTTTTCCATTTCCTTTTCGCAATTGTAGTACTTTTTCTAAGCGGAATCTTGTTTATCCGTAGCGCTAATTTAAATACAGGCCATGTTAAAGATATGTCATAGTAATTTAAAGTGTGCTACACACTACAGGCCCGTAGGAACAGGGGGGCTAGGGGGGGCTAAGCCCCCCCAAAAGTTGGCCAAAAATGCCAATCTTTCTTAATTTTACACTGGAAATTGTGGGAAAATCCAAATTAGCCCCCCCCCCCAATATTCAGGACAAGGGCTCAGCGGCGGATTCAGGATTTCATTGAGGGGGGTTCGTTTTTACAAAAAGGGGGGTTCGTTTTACAAGTATTACACACTTTTGACTGAATTTCTGCATGAGAATGAAAGAATCAGGCTACAGAGGGGGGTTCGTTTGAACCCCCCGAACCCACCCACCCTGGATCCGCCACTGGGGCTTTAGCCCCCCCATATGAAATTGCTTCCTACGGGCCTGCACTACACGTGCGTCCTACCCAAGTAAGGCCGAATCTATGTAACTTTCTCAGTGTGAGAAGTTATACAGGTAGTGCCTTCATTTGAACTTTTCATTGAGCAGCTTTCTCCCTTTCCTACACCCTTTCTTTCGTCCCCGTCCTAGTCTATGTAATTATGCCCCCTTTCGAAGAAAATGAGGGTATATTGTTTTGCAAGTGACCTTAATAACCCCAAAATAATAAGACAACTGTGAAAAGTCTGATGATGTAAGGTCAAACGGTTCTTGAGATAGGGCACGGTAAGAAAAAGTCTAAGTACGAACGGATGGACTGACAGGCAGATAGACATGGTGAAACCAACTTACCCCCTCTACTTCGTAGGTGGGGGTATAAAAACGTGTATTTCATAATCAAACTAAAGGTTTTGACGCTCTAAAAGGTTTATCAAATATGATGTCGTATTACTATAGACTGTACACTACGAAAAAAAATTTTGCAATAGGACGTACACCATGGCTCTATAGACGGTACACCGAAGCACTCTGAAGAAGAGGATATTATCGACAATTGCAATTCTAAAAGTAGCTCTGGAGTATTTCAAGTGACTGGCGTTGGTTTGCTAATCATTCTTTCAGATATTCCATTATATTGTACATTGAAATTGTACCGATATATTTGTTAAAACATGTATTTTGCGACAGATGAAGGGGAATAATCAGTGATTGTGGTTAGATTTGGGTTAATTGTAGCTCTTGTAGATCTTTGTTAAACATCTGGTGTGAAAATAACAATTCATTAATATCTAAGCTACGACAATGAGAATTGTTTTCAGAGAATTTTAAAGTATTTACATGTGAAAAACACAGAAATGCTGACCTTGTAGTGCACCGCGTCAATATTCGCTCGCTTCAACAATCGCAACATCCGGTGTACGTTGTTAGACGGTGAATTTATCATTGAAGATTCCCATCACCCCAAGTAACCAATTGACACTTTGGCTCTCAAAAAAGATTAATACAATTTTGCATTAAAATACAATGGTATATACTATTCAAAACTGAAACATTGGCTTGAGTTTTGCTGGGAAAATTCCTGTTTACTAATTTGGCAGTTAAAATTGAATTTGTCTATGCGATAAAGGTGATCATCTGAAAACATGCTATAGCTTATAAAGATAAGCAGGACCATACCAGGGGCATGCTATTAATACACCTTAAGGCCTGGTCACACAAACTCTGCCTCCACATCATGTCCGCATTTTGTCAAATAACATACTGACTAGGACCTTTTTTAGACAAACTCTGGCAGTGATTAGGTCGAAAGTGTGTCTGACCGGTCTTAATATAATGTTTCCCTATTTCCTCATTATAATTTTTGCTATTAGAGTCTACATCTACACCAAGAGTGTCAGTCGAAGTGAGAGGACATGGTTTTTCTAGCTCTGAGAAATATTAATTGGAAGTGCTTGTTCTATTGATCGAATTTGGAAAAAAATATATGTGATTACTCACAAAGAAACAAACAATAACTCTCTGGATTCTAATTTGTGTTCTGAATTTTAAATTTTGAGTTATTTAATGAAAATTGTTGAAATATATGGAAAATAAAATGGACATAATTGGACCTAACCATCTGGGACATACTTAGTTAATCTCTATACAAACAAGTGCTATTCTGTGAAATCCTATTATTTCTTAATCTCTGCCTAATGGTGACATTAAATCCTGGTAAATATGGACTCTACAGATTTGACCAACTTTAGTGGATTCAGCCAAGTAGAAGAGTCAACAGATTATATTGATACTAATGATGGCAGATTATATAATGTCTTTGTTAGTGACAAAACTCTGTGTGTGTCAATTAAAGTGCACTACCAGAGCACACATGATGAACTTCTGGATTACCTAAAGGGTTTATATACCTTCACCAGAAACAAAGACAATACTGGAATCACAACAACATTTGAGTTGGATGAAAAAAAGGTTGTGATAACATCATACTACACCCATACCATCCTTATACAAGGTCCAGGTTGTCAAATCTGGAGAAGGAGAGTATTCAGAAAACTCTCTGAGAAACTAGAGACACACCCCCTTGAAACCAGATGTGATGATTACGATACCAGCAGCCCTATCTCAACACCCAGTTTGGACAATACACCAGAAAGACGAAAATCAAAAAGCTTTCTGTCAACAATATCTAAAGCCCTATTCAGACAATCCATAAGCAGAGGTAGAAGAGCATCAACACCAAAAGCCCAACCTACTCCTAACAGACGGGTATCCAATGTCAGCCTCCATCTAGGTCACCACAGGACATCCCATATACAGACGGCTTGTAACATAGACACAAACTCTTCACTCACAAACGTGAAAACAGTGTTTTCTCAATCAAAATGTGACTCATATGACTCAAAAGACTTAAGTTTTTCAAGCATTGAAAGTGACATTGATGAAGGAATGACAAATAACCCATCTCAATTACTTTCTTCTAGAAAAGTTTTGTCTAGTAATCCATCACCAAGTGCTATATCTGAAAATATCTCTATTGCTACTCAAACTTCCTATTCACGACATGATAAGAAAATTCACGAACAAGCTAGTCAAATCACTGCCTTGAGTCGAAAATTGAAAACATTGAAAGAAAAGTTGGAACAGGTGCAGTCGGCTAGTCAAGTAATCACAGTTAATGCTCTGATATCTGAAAACAAAAATTTAAAGCAAAAAGTTTCTGACCTAAGTGCTGAATTGTTACTGAAAGATGAGGAAAACAAATCCCTTATAAATGAGAACAAAATACTCAGGAATGACATGAAAGCAAAGCAGTCCTCACCAAAAGTAATGACTAATGAACTAGAATCTGATGTAGCTTCCATCAATACCTGCCTTTCAAACATGCAAATTGAGGTCACAAAATTATCCCAGCAGATGTCAAACCTAACTAGTGAAGTCAAGCAGACGGCAAAATTATCTGACTTGCATGAATTGAAAAAGAGTTTGCAGCGTTTTCCACGGGGTCGTCGTGGTTGATCCAGCGAAAACTAGGTCTTTTAAAACCGGGTTTTTTGCATTTCTTTTTCATTTTGGACAATTCTAAGACGAAAAAAAAATTAAAAAAAAATTTTGTTGCGGGACGCCAGATTTGACGGCACCCGCTGACGGATTCCTGATTTCAGGGTTTTACGCAAAATTTCAAAAGACGATTTCTCAAAAACTACTTGAGATATTGCTTCAATTTTTTCACAGGATATGTATTTTGATAAAATGCAGTTTTAGTGTAAATTTCAAAAGAATGTATAAAGAAATTTCGGAATTATGGCCATTTATCTAAAAAACCCGCTAGTTCCCGCAAGAAACCCGCTACCCCGATAAAATTCCGCTTGATTTTTTGCATTTTTCTTTCTACATTTTGCCATTAAAACCATATATCATTTGAAAGGTTACACCATGCTGTACATCATGGACGACTTTCGTAAAAATCAAATGACATTTGGAGGATCTAGGGGCGATAACTCGCTCTGAAACACCCCCAGAATTCGGCAATTTTGGCCTTCTTTTGTAAATTTCTTACAAAAATGTCTTTCTTGCAAGAGCAAATCATATATTTCCTTCTAGAGCATAGTTGTAACTTTGTAATAAACAGAAAATTATCGAGAAATATTAATAACTAGCCAAGAAATTTCTTTGTTAAAACACCAATTTTGGGGAAATACACGCGGAGGGGGACGATTATTACAAAATTTCTCGAAAACCATATTGTTTATTACCTTTTTGTAAATTCATTGAAAAGGTTATGATGTTTATCTAACATTTAAAACAAAAATAGTTGTAATGAATATATAAATAAAAGAAATAAAGCTAATTTTGATGTTACCAACTAAGCGAAAACGCAAATTACGCTACCCGCAATACCGATATGTCCTCGCTTGATATTTTCGCGTTTTTCTTTTTACACTTTTTTCATTTTTTTACAACGTTACACTAAAAATCATTTTTTCAATTTCATATTTAGACTTTTAACTCGCAGAAACGGTTATTTGGAACATGTCCGTTCGTCCGTCTGTCCATATGAAGAGAAAATCGGAATGATAACGATTTTCCAGTTTTCGGATGAATAATTATCATTAATTTCACGTCCATCAACGGGCCACAAATTTGTAATAAGCAATTACTAAGAACTAAATATTGTCCAATCAGACCCTTCCTGTATGTACGCATCAGACGGAATGGTAGTAGAGTTTGTCTGTCTGTCCATTTCGCTGTAATTGGTGCCAAAACCACGTAAAACATAATGTTCAAGTTCAAATCAAGGGTCATTGGAAACGTGAATTTCTCTTTTTCTATAAATTTTATAACTATAAATCCTTTTAGACTTTCTTGGTAAGACATCTAACAAGGTGGACCAGTTTATCTTATAGCTGTGTGTCCGTCCGTCTGTCCGTATAAGGAGAAATTGGAATGGTAACAATCGTCCTGGTTTTGGACGAATAATTAGTCGTTTTTGCATGCCAGACCTCTAAATTTAAATTCCATTATATAGAGGACATTATGATGAAAAAGGTAGTAAAATGTTTTGCAAAATCATGTGCGGATCCAAACCAAGAAGAAAATACGTTTGACGTGTTTGTCCGACTGTCTCTGAGGCTGTAATGAAGGGAAAACAGACGTAAATCGGCAGATTAAACGCTTTCTTTATTTATAATACGCCCATCAACGGGCCACAAATTTGTAATAAGCAATTACTTAGGACCAAAAGGAGACCAATCGGACCCTTCCTGTATGTACGCATCAGACGGCATGGTTGTAGAGTTTGTCTGTCTGTCCATTTCGCTGTAATTGGTGCCAAAACCACGTAAAACATAATGTTCAAGTTCAAATCAAGGGTCATTGGAAACGTGAATTTCTCTTTTTCTATAAATGTTATCACTATAAATCCTTTTAAACTTTCTTGTTAAGACATCTAACAAGGTGGACCAGTTTATCTTATAGCTGTGTGTCCGTCCGTCTGTCCGTATCAGGAGAAATTGGAATGGTAACAATCGTCCTGGTTTTGGACGAATAATTAGTCGTTTTTGCATGCCAGGCCTCTAAATTTAAAATCCATATATAGATGACATTATGATGAAAAAGGTAGTAAAATGTATTGCAAAATCATGTACGGATCCAAACCAAGAAGAAAATAGGTTTGACGTGTTTGTCCGACTGTCTCTGAGGCTGTAATGAAGGGAAAACAGACGTAAATCGGCAGATTAAACGCGTTCCTTATTTATAATACGCCCATCAACGGGCCACAAATTTGTAATAAGCAATTACTTAGGACCAAAAGGAGACCAATCACACTCTTCCTGTATGTACGCATCAGACGGAATGGTTTTAGAGTTTGTCTGTCTGTCCATTTCGCTGTAATTGGTGCCAAAACCACGTAAAACATAATGTTCAAGTTCAAATCAAGGGTCATTGGAAACGTGAATTTCTCTTTTTCTATAAATGTTATAACTATAAATCCTTTTAGACTTTCTTGGTAAGACATCTAACAAGGTGGACCAGTTTATCTTATAGCTGTGTGTCCGTCTGTCTGTCCGTATCAGGAGAAATTGGAATGGTAACAATCGTCCTGGTTTTGGACGAATAATTAGTCGTTTTTGCATGCCAGACCTCTATATTTAAATTCCATATATAGAGGACATTATGATGAAAAAGGTAGTAAAATGTTTTGCAAAATCATGTACGGATCCAAACCAAGAAGAAAATACGTTTGACGTGTTTGTCCGACTGTCTCTGAGGCTGTAATGAAGGGAAAACAGACGTAAATCGGCAGATTAAGCGCTTTCTTTATTTATAATACGCCCATCAACGGGCCACAAATTTGTAATAAGCAATTACTTTGGACCAAAAGGAGACCAATCGGACTCTTCCTGTATGTACGCATCAGACAGCATGGTTGTAGAGTTTGTCTATCTGTCCATTTCGCTGTAATTGGTGCCAAAACCACGTAAAACATAATGTTCAAGTTCAAATCAAGGGTCATTGGAAACGTGAATTTCTCTTTTTCTATAAATGTTATCACTATAAATCCTTTTAAACTTTCTTGTTAAGACATCTAACAAGGTGGACCAGTTTATCTTATAGCTGTGTGTCCGTCCGTCTGTCCGTATCAGGAGAAATTGGAATGGTAACAATCGTGCTGGTTTTGGACGAATAATTAGTCGTTTTTGCATGCCAGGCCTCTAAATTTAAATTCCATAATATAGAGGACATTATAATGCCTTGCCTTGGCTTGCCTTGCCTTGCATTGGCTTGGCTTAGCTTGCCTTGCCTTGCCTTGGCTTGGCTTGACTTGGCTTGCCTAGGATTTGCTTGGCTTTCCTTGCCTTGCTTTACCTTGCATTGGCTTGGCTTGGCTTGACTTGGCTTGGCTTGCAATGCCTTGCATTGCATTGCCTTGCCTTGCCTTGCCTTGCATTGCCTTGCCTTGGCTTGGCTTGGCTTGGCTTGGCTTGACTTGACTTGGCTTGTCTTGACTTGGCTTGCAACGCATTGCATTGCATTGCCTTGCCTTGCCTTGCCTTGTCTTGGCTTGGCTTGGCTTAGCTGGGCTTGGCTTGGCTTGGCTAAGCTTGGCTTGGCTTGCCTCGCCTTGGCTTGCCTTGTCTTGCTTTGCCTTGCCTTGCCTTGCATTGCCTTTGTTTGCCTTACCTTGCATTGACTTGGCTTGTCTTGGCTTTGCTTGGCTTGCCTTTCCTTGGCTTGGCTTGCCTTGCCTTGGCTTGCCATGGCTTGGCTTGTCTTGGCTTGGCTTGCCTTGCCTTGGCTTTGTTTGTCTTGGATTGGCTTGGCTTGGCTTGGCTTGGCTTGGTTGGCTTGGCTTGGCTTGGCTTGCCTTTCCTTGTCTTGTCGTGCCTTGCCTTGCCTTGCCTTGCCTTGCCTTGGCTTGGCTTGGCTTTGCTTGGCTTGGCTTGACTAGGCTTGCCTTGCCTTGCCTTGGCCGGGCTTTGCTTTGCTTGTCTTGCCTTGGCTTGCCTTTACTTGGCTTTGCTTGCCTTGTCTTGCCTTGCTTTGCCTTTCCTTGCGTTGCTTTGCCTTGGCTTGGCCTGGCTTGGCTTGACTTACTTACTTTGCCTTGGCTTGGCTTGCCTTGCCTTGGCTTGGATTGTCTTGCCTTGCCTTGCCTTGGCTTGGCTTGGTTTTGTTTGGCTCGGCTTGGCTTGCATTGCCTTGCCTTTGCTTGGCTTGGCTTGCCTTGCCTTGCTTCTCCTTGGCTTGGCTTGGCTTGGTTTGCCGTGCCTTGCCTTGCCTTGGCTTGCCTTGCATTGCCTTGACTTTACTTGCCTTGCCTTGTCTTGGCTTGGCTTGGCTTGGCCTGGCCTGGCCTGGCCTGGCTTGGCTTGGCTTGGCTTGCCTTGGCTTGGCTTGGCTTGCCTTGCTTTTGCTTTGAGCACTTGGCTTGGCTTGGATTGGATTGGCTTGGCTTACCTTGCCTTGACTTTTCTCGCTTTGCCTGGCCTTGGTTTGGCTAGGCTTGCTTTGCCTTGCCTTACCTTGCCTTGGCTTGACTTGACTTGCCTTGCCTTGGCTTACATTTGCTTGGCTTGACTTGTCTTGGATTGCCTTGGCTTGGTTGGCTCGGATTGGCTTTGCTTGGCTTGCCTTGTCTTGTCTTGTCGTGCCTTGCCTTGCCTTGGCTTGGCTTGGCTTGACTTGCCTTCCACCTTGGCTTGCCTTGCCTTGCCTTGGCTTGGCTTGTCTTGCTTTGCCTTGGCTTGGCTTGGCTTAGCTTGCCTTAGCTTGCCTTGCCTTGCCTTATCTTGGCTTGCCTTGGCTTCCCTTGCCTTGCATTGCCTTGGCTTGGATAGGCTTGGTTTTGCTTGTCTTGCCTTGCCTTTGCTTGGTTTGGTTTGGCTCGGCTTGGCTTGCCTTGCCTTGCTTGGCTTGCCTTGCCTTGGCTTGGCCGAGCTTTCTTTTGCTTGCCTTGCCTTGGCTTGCCTTTACTTGGCTTTGCTTGCCTTGTCTTGCCTTGCTTTGCCTTTCCTTGCGTTGCCTTGCCTTGGCCTGGCTTGGCTTGACTTGCTTGCTTTGCCTTGGCTTGGCTTGCCTTGCCTTGCCTTGGCTTGGATTGTCTTGCCTTGCCTTGCCTTGGCTTGGCTTGGTTTTGTTTGGCTCGGCTTGGCTTGCATTGCCTTGCCTTTGCTTGGCTTGGCTTGCCTTGCCTTGCGCCTCCTTGGCTTGGCTTGGCTTGGTTTGCCGTGCCTTGCATTGCCTTGGCTTGCCTTGGCTTGGCTTGGCTTGGCTTGGCCTGGCCTGGATTGGCTTGGCTTGGATTGGCTTGCCTTGGCTTGGCTTACCTTGCCTTGACTTTTCTCGCTTTGCCTGGCCTTGGTTTGGCTAGGTTTGCTTTGCCTTGCCTTACCTTGCCTTGGCTTGACTTGCCTTGACTTGGCTTACATTTGCTTGGCTTGACTTGTCTTGGATTGCCTTGGCTTGGTTGGCTTGGATTGGCTTTGCTTGGCTTGCCTTGTCTTGTCTTGTCGTGCCTTGCCTTGCCTTGGCTTGGCTTGGCTTGGCTTGACTTGGCTTCCCCCTTGGCTTGCCTTGCCTTGCATTGCCTTGGCTTGTCTTGCCTTGCCTTGGCTTGGCTTGGCTTGGCTTGGCTTAGCTTGCCTTAGCTTGCCTTGCCTTGCCTTATCTTGGCTTGGCTTGCCTTGGCTTGCCTGGGCTTCCCTTGCCTTGCATTGCCTTGCATTGCCTTCGCTTGGATAGGCTTGGCTTTGCTTGTCTTGCCTTGCCTTTGCTTAGTTTGGTTTGGCTCGGCTTGGCTTGCCTTGCCTTGCCTTTCCTTGCCTTGCCTTGATTGGCTTGCCTTGCCTTGGCTTGGCTTAGCTTAACCTGGCTTGGCTTGGCTTGCCTAGGCTTGACTTTGCTTGCCTTGCCTTGCCTTGGATTGGCTACGCTTGGTTGGCTTGGCTTGGCTTGCCTTGCCTTATCTTGCCTTGCCTTGGCTTGGATTGGCTTTACTTGTCTTGCCTTGGCTTGGCTTGGTTTTGTTTGGCTCGGCTTGGCTTGGCTTGCATTGCCTTGCCTTGCCTTGGCTTGGCTTGCCTGGCCTTGCCTCACCTCGGCTTGGCTTGCCGTGCCTTGCCTTGCCTTGCCTGGGGTTGCCTTGGCTTGCCTTGCATTGCCTTGACTTGACTTGCCTTGCCTTGTCTTGGCTTGGCCTTGCCTGGATTGGCTTTGCTTGCCTTGGATTGGCTTGCCTTGCCTTGGCTTTGCTTTGCTTGTCTTGGCTTGTCTTGGAGTGGCTAGGCTTGGTTGGCTTGGCTTGCCTTGTCGCGCCTTGCTTTACCTTGCCTAGCCTTGGCCTGGCTTGGCTTGGCTTGCCTTAGCTTGTGTTGCGCTGCCTTGCCTTGCCTTGACTTGCCTTGGCTAGCCTTGCCTTGGCTTGCTTTGCCATCCCTGTCTGGCTTGGCTTGGCTTGCCTTGCCTTGCCTTGGCTTACCTTGCCTTGTCTTAGCTTGGATTCCCTTGGCTTGGCTTGGCTTGGCTTGGCTTGACTTAGTTTGGCTTGGCTAGGTTTGGCTTGTCTTTGCTTGTCTTAGCTTGGCTTGCCTTGGCTTGGCTTGGCTTACCTTGCCTTGACTTTGCTTGCTTTGCCTTGCCTTTGTCTTGTCTTGGCTTGCTTGCCTTGCTTTAACTTGCCTTGGCTTGACTTGGCTTGGCTTGCCTTGCCTTGGCTTACCTTGGCTTTGCTTGGCTTGTCTTGGTTGGCTTGGATTGGCTTTGCTTGGCTTGACTTGGGTTTCCTTGTCTTGCCTTGTCTTGTCGTGCCTTGCCTTGCCTTGGCTTGCCTTGGCTTGCCTTGCCTTGGCTTTTCTTGCCTTGCCTTGACTTGGCTTGGCTTAGCTTGCCTTAGCTTGCCTTGCCTTGCCTTGCCTTGTCTTGCCTTGGCTTGGCTTGGCTTGCCTTGGCCTGGCTTGACTTGCATTTCCTTAGCTTGCATGGGCTTCCCTTGCCTTGCCTTGGATAGGCTTGGCTTTGCTTGTCTTGTCTTGCCTTGCCTTGCATTGGCTTTGCTTGGTTTGACTTGGCTCGGCTTGGCTTGGCTTGCATTACCTTATCTTGCCTTGGCTAGGCTTGGCTTGGCTTGGCTTACCTTGCCTTGCCTTGGCTTGACTTGGCTTAACCTGGCTTGGCTTGGCTTACCTAGGCTTGAATTTGCTTGCCTTGCCTTGGCTTGGCTTTGCTTGGCTTGTTTTGGATTGGCTACGCTTGGTTGGCTTGGCTTGGTTGGCTTATCTTGTCGTGCCTTGTCTCGTCGTGTCTTGCCTTGCCTTGGATTGGCTTGCCTTACCTTGGCTCTGCTTTGCTTGGCTTGGCTTGTCTTGAGTGGCTAAGCTTGGTTGGCTTGGCTTGCCTTGCCTTGTCGTGACTTGCTTTACCTTGCCTAGCC
This sequence comes from Fragum sueziense, assembly GCA_963680895.1. NCBI lineage: Eukaryota > Metazoa > Mollusca > Bivalvia > Cardiida > Cardiidae > Fragum > Fragum sueziense. The sequence continues at coordinate 69,503,136 of OY804593.1, forward strand.
TTTGCCTGGCTGAGCTTTACTTGGCTTGGCTTGTCTTAGTTTGTGTTGCATTGCCTTGCCTTGGTTTGGCTTGCCTTGCCTTTGCTTGGCTTGCCTTGCCTTGGCTTGGCTTGCTTTGCCTTCCCTGTCTGGCTTGGCCTGGCTTGGCTTGGCTTGCCTTGCCTTGCCTTGGCTTACCTTGCCTTGTCTTAGCTTGGATTCCCTTGGCTTGGCTTGCCTTGGCTTGGCTTGGATTAGTTTGGCTTGGCTAGGTTTGACTTGTCTTAGCTTGTCTTAGCTTGGCTTGGCTTACCTTGCCTTGACTTTGCTTGCTTTGCCTTGCCTTGTCTTGGCTTGGCTTGCTTTGCCTTGCCGTACCTTGCCTTGGCTTGATTTGGCTTAGTTTGTCATGCCTTGGCTTACCTTGGCTTTGCTTGGCTTGTCTTGGATTGGCTTGGTTGGCTTGGATTGACTTTGCTTGGCTTGACTTGGCTATCCTTGCCTTGTCTTGTCTTTTCGTGTCTTGCCTTGGCTTGGCTTGGCTTGCCATGGCTTGCCTTGCCTGGGCTTGGCTTGGCTTGCCTAGGCTTTTCTTGCCTTGCCTTGCCTTGGCTTAGCTTGCCTTAGCTTGCCTTGCCTTGTCTTGCCTTGGCTTGGCTTGCCTTGCCTTGGCCTGGCTTGGCTTGCATTGCCTTGGCTTGCCTGGGCTTCCCTTTCCTTGCCTTGGCTTGGATAGGCTTGGCTTTGCTTGTCTTGTCTTGCCTCGCCTTGCCTTGGCTTGGCTTGGCTTGGTTTGGCTTAGCTCGGCTTGGCTTGGCTTGGCTTGCATTGCATTGCCTTGTCTTGCCTTGGCTAGGCTTGGCTTGGCTTGCCTTGCCTTGGCATGGCTTGGCTTAAACTGGCTTGGCTTGGCTTACCTAGGCTTGACTTTGCTTGCCTTGCCTTGCCTTGGCTTGGCTTTGCTTGTCTTGGATTGGCTACGCTTGGTTGGCTTGGCTGGCTTGACTTGCTTGGCTTGTCTTGTCGTGCCTTGCCTTGCCTTGCGTTGTCGTGCCTTGCCTTGCCTTGGCTTGGCTTGCCTTGCCTTTGCTTTGCTTGGCTTGGCTTGTCTTGGAGTGGCTAGGCTTGGTTGGTTTGGCTTGCCTTGCATTGTGCCTTGCTTAACCTTGCCTAGCCTTGGCCTGGCTTGGCTTTACTTGGCTTGGCTTGCCTTAGCTTGTATTGCGTTGCGTTGGCTTGGCTTGCCTTGGCATGGCTTGCCTTGCCTTGCCTTGGCTTGGCTTGCTTTGCCTTCCCTGTCTGGCCTGGCTTGGCTTGGCTTGCCTTGCATTGCCTTGCTTTGGCTTACCTTGCCTTCTCTTAGCTTGGATTCCCTTGCCTTGGCTTGGCTTGCCTTGGCTTGGATTGGCTTGCCTTGCCTTGACTTGGCCTGGCTTGGCTTGCATTGCCTTGGCTTGCCTGGGCTTCCCTTGCCTTGCCTTGGCTTGGATAGGCTTGGCTTTGCTTGTCTTCCCTTGCCTCGCCTTGCCTTGGCTTGGCTTGGCTTGGTTTGGCTTAGCTCGGCTTGGCTTTGCTTGGCTTGGCTTGCCTTGGCTTGGCTTTGCTTGTCTTGGATTGGCTACGCTTGGTTGGCTTGGCTGGCTTGGCTTGCTTGGCTTGTCTTGTCGTGCCTTGCCTTGCCTTGCATTGTCGTGCCTTGCCTTGCCTTGGCTTGGCTTGCCTTGCCTTTGCTTTGCTTGGCTTGGCTTGACTTGGAGTGGCTAGGCTTGGTTGGCTTGGCTTGCCTTGCCTTGTGCCTTGCTTAACCTTGCCTAGCCTTGGCCTGGCTTGGCTTTTCTTGGCTTGGCTTGCCTTAGCTTGTGTTGCGTTGCGTTGGCTTGGCTTGCCTTGGCATGGCTTGCCTTGCCTTGCCTTGGCTTGGCTTGCTTTGCCTTCCCTGTCTGGCCTGGCTTGGCTTGGCTTGCCTTGCATTGCCTTGCTTTGGCTTACCTTGCCTTGTCTAAGCTTGGATTCCCTTGGCTTGGCTTGGCTTGGCTTGCCTTTGCTTGGATTGGCTTGCCTTGCCTTGGCTTGGCCTGGCTTGGCTTGCATTGCCTTGGCTTGCCTGGGCTTCCCTTGCCTTGCCTTGGCTTGGATAGGCTTGGCTTTGCTTGTCTTTCCTTGCCTCGCCTTGCCTTGGCTTGGCTTGGCTTGGTTTGTCTTAGCTCGGCTTGGCTTTGCATGGCTTGGCTTGCCTTGGCTTGGCTTTGCTTGTCTTGGATTGGCTACGCTTGGTTGGCTTGGCTGGCTTGGCTTGCTTGGCTTGTCTTGTCGTGCCTTGCCTTGCCTTGCGTTGTCGTGCCTTGCCTTGCCTTGGCTTGGCTTGCCTTGCCTTTGCTTTGCTTGGCTTGGCTTGTCTTGGAGTGGCTAGGCTTGGTTGGCCTGGCTTGCCTTGCCTTGTGCCTTGCTTAACCTTGCCTAGCCTTGGCCTGGCTTGGCTTTACTTGGCTTGGCTTGCCTTAGCTTGTATAGCGTTGCGTTGGCTTGGCTTGCCTTGGCATGGCTTGCCTTGCCTTGCCTTGGCTTGGCTTGCTTTGCCTTCCCTGTCTGGCCTGGCTTGGCTTGGCTTGCCTTGCATTGCCTTGCTTTGGCTTACCTTGCCTTGTCTTAGCTTGGATTCCCTTGGCTTGGCTTGGCTTGGCTTGCCTTTGCTTGGATTGGCTTGCCTTGCCTTGGCTTGGTCTGGCTTGGCTTGCATTGCCTTGGCTTGCCTGGGCTTCCCTTGCCTTGCCTTGGCTTGGATAGGCTTGGCTTTGCTTGTCTTTCCTTGCCTCGCCTTGCCTTGGCTTGGCTTGGTTTGGCTTAGCTCGGCTTGGCTTTGCTTTGCTTGGCTTGCATTGCCTTGTCTTGCCTTGGCTAGGTTTGGCTTGACTTGCCTTGCCTTGGCATGGCTTGGCTTAACCTGGCTTTGCTTGGCTTACCTAGGCTTGACTTTGCTTGCCTTGCCTTGCCTTGGCTTGGCTTTGCTTGTCTTGGATTGGCTATGCTTGGTTGGGTTGGCTGGCTTGACTTGCTTGGCTTGTCTTGTCGTGCCTTGCCTTGCCTTGTCGTGCCTTGCCTTGGCTTGGCTTGCCTTACCTTGGCTTTGCTTTGCTTGGCTTGTCTTTGAGTGGCTAGGCTTGGTTGCCTTGGCTTGCCTTGCCTTGTCGTGCCTTGCTTTACCTTGCCTAGCCTTGGCCTGGCTTGGCTTCACTTGGCTTGGCTTGCCTTAGCTTGTGTTGCGTTGCGTTGCGTTGGCTTGGCTTGCCTTGTCTTGGCTTGCCTTGGTTTGATTTGCTTTGCCTTCCCTGTCTGGCCTGGCTTGGCTTGGCTTGGCTTGCCTTGCATTGCCTTGCCTTGGCTTACCTTGCCTTGTCTTAGCTTGGATTCCCTTGGCTTGACTTGGCTTGGCTTTCCTTGACTTGCCTTGTCTTGGCTTGGCTTGCCTTAGCTTGCCTTAGCTTGCCTTGCATTGCCTTGTCTTGTCTTGGCTTGGCTTGCCTTGCCTTGGCTTGCCTTGCCTTGCCTTGGCTTGACTTAGCTTGGTTTGGCTTGGCTCGGCTTGGTTTGGCTAGGCTTGCCTTGCCTTGGCTTGACTTGGCTTGGTTTGGCTTGGCTCGGCTTGGTTTGGCTAGGCTTGGCTTGGCTTGCATTGCCTTGTCTTGCCTTGGCTAGGCTTGGCTTGGCTTGCCTTGCCTTGACTTGCCTTACCTTGCCTTGCCTTGGCTTGGCTTGGCTTGGCTTGGCTTGGTTGGCTTGTCTTGTCGTGCCTTGCCTTGCCTTGGCTTGCCTTGCCTTGCCTTGGCTTGACTTAGCTTGGTTTGGCTTGGCTCGGCTTGGTTTGGCTAGGCTTGCCTTGCCTTGGCTTGACTTGGCTTGGTTTGGCTTGGCTCGGCTTGGTTTGGCTAGGCTTGGCTTGGCTTGCATTGCCTTGTCTTGCCTTGGCTAGGCTTGGCTTGGCTTGCCTTGCCTTGACTTGCCTTACCTTGCCTTGCCTTGGCTTGGCTTGGCTTGGCTTGGCTTAACCTGGCTTGTCTTGGCTTACCTAGGCTTGACTTTGCTTGCCTTGCCTTGGCTTGGCTTTGCTTGTCTTGGATTGGCTACGCTTGGTTGGCTTGGCTTGGTTGGCTTGTCTTGTCGTGCCTTGCCTTGCCTTACCTTGTCGTGTCTTGCCTCACCTTGCATTTGCTTGGTTTGGCTTGACTTGGCTTGGCTTGCCTTAGCTTGCCTTGAGTTGCCTTGCCTTGGCTTGGCTTGCCTTGCCCAGCTTTGCCTTGCCTTGGCTTAGCTTGCCTTAGCTTGCCTTGCCTTGCTGTGCCTTGCCTTGATTTGCCTTGCCTTAGCTTGGCTTGGCCTGGCTTGGCTTGCCTTGCCTTGCCTTGGCTAAACTTTGCTTGGCTTGTCTTGGATTGGCTAGGCTTGGTTGGCTTGGCTTAGCTTGGCTTGTCGTGCCTTGTCGTGCCTTGCTTTGCGTTGGCTTGGCTTGTCTTGCCTTGGTTTGCCTTGCCTTGGCTTGCCTTGCCTTGAATTGGCTTGCCTTGGCTTGGCTTGCCTTGTCTTGGATTGGCTTGTCTTGGCTTGGCTTGGCTTGCCTTGCCTTGCTTTGGCCTGGCCTGGGTTGGCTTGCCTTGCTTTGCTTTGCCTTGCCTTTGCTTGGCTTGACTTGCCTTGTCTTGTCGTGCCTGGCCTTGTCTTGGCTTTGCTTGGTTTGGCTTGACTTGGCTTGGCTTGCCTTAGCTTGCCTTGGGTTGCCTTGCCTTGGCTTGCCTTGGTTTGGCTTGCCTTGCCTTGGCTTGGCTTGCCATGTCTTCGCTTGGCCTGGCTTGGCTTGGCTTTGCTTGGCTTGGCTTGCCTGGGCTTAGCTTGCCTTGCCTTGCCTTGGCTTGGATAGGCTTGGCTTGGCTTGGCTTTGCTTGTCTTGCCTTAAATTGCCTTGGCTTGGTTTGGCTTGGCTCGGCTTGGCTTGGCTTGCATTGCCTTGCCTTGGCTTGGCCTGGCTTGTTTTGGCTTGGCTATCATTGCCTTGACTTGCCTTACCTTGCCTCGGCTTGGCTTGGCTTAACCTGGCTTGGCTTGGCTTACCTAGGCTTGACTTTGCTTGCCTTGCCTTGCCTTTGCTTGGCTTTGCTTGGGTTGTCTTGGATTGGCTACGCTTGGTTGACTTGGCTTGGTTGGCTAGTCTTGTCGTGCTTTGCCTTGCCTTGCCTTGCCTTGCCTTGGCTTGGCTTGGCTTGTCTTAGCGTGCCTTGCCTTGCGTTGCGTTGCCATGACTTGCCTTGCCTTGCCTTGGCTTGGCTTGCTTTGGCTTGCCTTGCCTTGGCTTGGCTTGGCTTGGCTTGGTTTGCCTTGCCTTGCCTTGGCTTGGCTTGGCTTGCCGTGCCTTTCCTTGCTTTGCATTAGCTTAGCTTGGCTTGGTCTGGCTTGCCTTGACTTGCCTTGCCTTGCCTTGGCTTAGCTTTGCTTGGCTTGACTTTGATTGGCTAGGCTTGGTTGGCTTGGCTTGGCTTGCCTTGTCGTGCCTTGCCTTGCGTTGGCTTGGCTTGGCTTGCCTTGCATTGTCTTGCCTTGGCTTGGATTGGCTTGCCTTGACTTGGCTTGCCTCGCCTTGGATCGACTTGACTTGGCTTGGCTTGGCTTGCCTTGCCCAGCTTTGCCTTGCCTTGGCTTAGCTTGCCTTAGCTTGCCTTGCCTTGTTTTGCCTTGCTGTGCCTTGCCTTGATTCGCCTTGCCTTAGCTTGGCTTGGCCTGGCTTGGCTTGCCTTGCCTTGGCTAAGCTTTGCTTGGCTTGTCTTGGATTGGCTAGGCTTGGTTGGCTTGGCTTGGCTTGCCTTATCGTGCCTTGTCGTGCCTCGCGTTGCATTGGCTTGGCTTGTCTTGCCTTGGTTTGCCTTGCTTTGGCTTGCCTTGCCTTGACTTGGCTTGCCTTGGCTTGGCTTGGATTGGCTTGTCTTGGCTTGGCTTGGCTTGCCTTGCCTTGCTTTGGCCTGGCCTGGGTTGGCTTACCTTGCTTTGCTTTGCCTTGCCTTTGCTTGGCTTGACTTGCCTTGTCTTGTCGTGCCTTGCCTTGCCTTGTCTTGGCTTTGCTTGGTTTGGCTTGACTTGGCTTGGCTTGGCTTGCCTTAGCTTGCCTTGGGTTGCCTTGCCTTGGCTTGCCTTGGTTTGCCTTGCCTTGGCTTGCCTTGCCTTGGCTTGGCTTGCCATGTCTTTGCTTGGCTTGGCTTGGCTTGGCTTGCCTGGGCTTAGCTTGCCTTGCCTTGCCTTGGCTTGGATAGGCTTGGCTTGGCTTTGCTTTGCTTGTCTTGCCTTGCCTTGGCTTGGTTTGGCTTGGCTCGGCTTGGCTTGGCTTGCATTGCCTTGCCTTGGCTTGGCCTGGCTTGTTTTGGCTTGGCTATCATTGCCTTGACTTGCCTTACCTTGCCTTGGCTTGGCTTGGCTTAACCTGGCTTGGCTTGGCTTGCCTAGGCTTGACTTTGCTTGCCTTGCCTTGCCTTTGCTTGGCTTTGCTTGGGTTGTCTTGGATTGGCTACGCTTGGTTGACTTGGCTTGGTTGGCTAGTCTTGTCGTGCTTTGCCTTGCCTTGCCTTGCCTTGCCTTGGCTTGGCTTGGCTTGTCTTAGCTTGCCTTGCTTTGCGTTGCGTTGCCATGACTTGCCTTGCCTTGCCTTGGCTTGGCTTGCTTTGGCTTGCCTTGCCTTGCTTTGGCTTGGCTTGGCTTGGTTTGCCTTGCCTTGCCTTGGCTTGCCTTGGCTTGGCTTGCCGTGCCTTTCCTTGCTTTGCATTAGCTTAGCTTGGCTTGGTCTGGCTTGCCTTGACTTGCCTTGCCTTGCCTTGGCTTAGCTTTGCTTGGCTTGACTTTGATTGGCTAGGCTTGGTTGGCTTGGCTTGGCTTGCCTTGTCGTGTCTTGCCTTGCGTTGGCTTTGCTTGGCTTGCCTTGCCTTGTCTTGCCTTGGCTTGGATTGGCTTGCCTTGACTTGGCTTGCCTCGCCTTGGATTGGCTTGCCTTGCCTTTCCTTGCCTTGCTTTGGCCTGGATTGGGTTGGCTTGCCTTGCTTTGCCTTGCCTTTGCTTGGCTAGCCTTGCCTTGTCGTGCCTTGCCTTGTCTTTGCTTGGTTTGGCTTTGCTTGGCTTGCCTTAGCTTGACCTGCGTTGTCTTGCCTTGCCTTGGCTTGGCTTGGCTTGGCTTGCTGTGCCTTGCCTTGCCTTGACTTGCCTTGCCTTGTCTTTCCTTGTCTTGCCTTGACTTGGCCTGGCCTGGATTGGCTTTGCTTGCCTTAGATTGGCTTGCCTTGCCTTGGCTTTGCTTGGCTTGGCTTGTCTTGGAGTGGCTAAGCTTGGTTGGCTTGGCTTGCCTTGCCTTGTCGCGCCTTGCTTTACCTTGCCTAGCCTTGGCTTGGCTTTACTTGGCTTGGCTGGCCTTAGCTTGCGTTGCGTTGCCTTGCCTTGGCTTGCCTTGCCTTCCCTGTCTTGGCTAGGCCTGGCTTGACTTTGCTTGCTTTGCCTTGCCTTGGCTTGGCTTGCTTTGCCTTGCCTTGCCTTCCCTTGCCTTGGCTTGGCTTGGCTTTCCTTGCCTTTGCTTACCTTGGCTTTGCTTGGCTTGGATTTGCTTTGCTTGGCTTGGTTGGCTTGGATTGGCTTTGCTTGGCTTGGCTTGACTTGTCTTTCCTTGCATTGCCTTGTCTTGTCTTGTCGTGTCTTGCCTTGGCTTGGCTTGACTTGGCTTGGCTTGCCTTGGCTTTTCTTGTCTTGCCTTGGCTTGGCTTAGCTTGTCATAGCTTGCCTTGCCTTGCCTTGTCTTGGCTTGGCTTGGCTTGGCCTGGCTTGGCTTGCCTTGCCTCGGCTTGCCATGCATTGGCTTGCCTTGGCTTCACTTTCCTTGCCTTGGCTTGGATAGGCTTGGCTATGCTTGTCTTGCCTTGCCTTGCCTTGCCGTGGCTTGGCTTGGTTTGGCTTGGCTTCTGATCAGTTCGCCTTCTACCCAAAACTATGACAATATTGAATATCGAATTTCTCTAAATTTCTCATTTAGGAATTAAGATATCGCAACGAAAAACAATTGGTGTATGCGACTTTTCATTAAATTTCAAAAGGATCCCAAAACATTTGGTCAAGATATGTTATTGATCACATGACTAGAACAAGATGAAATAAACTCGGGCATTATAATTTGCCTTTTAGAGTTACAGAAAATGCCCAAAATTGGGTCAATTATAAACGAATCTTGGCGATTGCTATACCAAATTCAGCAGACATTATTCACAAATACAGCTAGATTAAAACACATTGGATGTGGACAGATTTCCTTGCGATATGAAATGAGGCGCATAGAATCACAGAGGCAGATTTTGCGAGATATGATTTTTTTTAGTGTCAATTGTTCGATAATTTCTCTAAATCTATCAGAAAGTCATCATTTCCTTCAAAGGAGATTATAAAACATCTAAACAGGAAAGTCTATACCAAACAACGTTAAAATTACTCCATAAATAAACGCTAAATTATCCGTCATCGGTTTATTCTGAATGAACCGTAGCAATTTACGGCATATTCCTGAAAAAAGGATTTTTCGGTCAATATAGGTTTTCATAGAAATTTTCTAAAACTTGCAACACACGGCAATACATGTTTGTCGGTATTTCGAGAAATGTCTTCTTATAATTTTCTGTGCATTAAATTTTAAAAGGATCCCAAAATATTTGGTCAAGATATGTTATTGATCACATGACTAGAGCAAGATGAAATAAACTCGGGCATTATAATTTGCCTTTTAGGGTTACAGAAAATGCCCAAAATTGAGTCAATTATTAACGAATCTCGGCGATTGCTATACCAAATTCAGCAGACTTTATTCACAAATACAGCTAGATTAAAACACATTGGATGTGGACAAATTTCCTTGCGATATGAAATGAGGTGCTTAAAGTTACAGAGGCAGATCTTGCGATATATGATTTTTCAAATGTCAATTGTTCAATAATTTATCTAAATCTATCAGAAAGTCATCATTTCCTTTAAAGAAGATTATAAAACATCTAAACAGGAAAGTCTATACCAAACAACGTTAAAATTACTCCATAAATAAACGCTAAATTATCCGTCATCGATTTATTCTGAATGAACCGTAGCAATTTACGGCATATTCCTGAAAAAAGGATTTTTCGGTCAATATAGGTTTTCATAGAAATTTTCTAAAACTTGCAACACACGGCAATACATGTTTGTCGGTATTTCGAGAAATTTCTTCTTATAATTTTCTGTGCATTAAATTTCAAAAGGATCCCAAAATATTTGGTCAAGATATGTTATTGATCACATGACTAGAACAAGATGAAATAAAGTCGGGCATTATAATTTGCCTTTTAGGGTTACAGAAAATGCCCAAAATTGAATCAATTATTAACGAATCTTGGCGATTGCTATACCAAATTTAGCAGACATTATTCACAAATACAGCTAGATTAAAACACATTGGATGTGGACAAATTTCCTTGCGATATGAAATGAGGCGCATAGAGTCACAGAGGCAGATCTTGCGAGATATGATTTTTTTTAAATGGCAATCGTTCGATAATTTCTCTAAATCTATCAGAAAGTCATCATTTCCTTTAAAGGAGATCATAAAACATCTAAACAGGAAAGTCTATACCAAACAACGTTAAAATTACTCCATAAATAAACGCTAAATTATCCGTCACCGGTTTATTCTGAATGAACCGTAGCAATTTACGGCATATTCCTGAAAAAAGGATTTTTCGGTCAATATAGGGTTTCATAGAAATTTTCTAAAACTTGCAACACACGGCATTACATGTTTGTCGGTATTTCGAGAAATGTCTTCTTATAATTTTCTATGCATTAAATTTCAAAAGGATCCCAAAATATTTGGTCAAGATATGTTATTGATCAGATGACAAGAACAAGATGAAATAAACTCGGGCATTATAATTTGCCTTTTAGGGTTACAGAAAATGCCCAAAATTGAGTCAATTATTAACGAATCTCGGCGATTGCTATACCAAATTCAGCAGACTTTATTCACAAATACAGCTAGATTAAAACACATTGGATGTGGACAAATTTCCTTGCGATATGAAATGAGGTGCTTAAAGTCACAGAGGCAGATCTTGCGATATATGATTTTTCAAATGTCAATTGTTCGATAATTTATCTAAATCTATCAGAAAGTCATCATTTCCTTTAAAGAAGATTATAAAACATCTAAACAGGAAAGTCTATACCAAACAACGTTAAAATTACTCCATAAATAAACGCTAAATTATCCGTCATCGATTTATTCTGAATGAACCGTAGCAATTTACGGCATATTCCTGAAAAAAGGATTTTTCGGTCAATATAGGTTTTCATAGAAATTTTCTAAAACTTGCAACACACGGCAATACATGTTTGTCGGTATTTCGAGAAATGTCTTCTTATAATTTTCTGTGCATTAAATTTCAAAAGGATCCCAAAATATTTGGTCAAGATATGTTATTGATCACATGACTAGAACAAGATGAAATAAACTCGGGCATTATAATTTGCCTTTTAGGGTTACAGAAAATGCCCAAAATTGAGTCAATTATTAACGAATCTTGGCGATTGCTATACCAAATTTAGCAGACATTATTCACAAATACAGCTAGATTAAAACGCATTGGATGTGGACAAATTTCCTTGCGATATAAAATGAGGCGCATAGAATCACAGAGGCAGATTTTGCGAGATATGATCTTTTTAATGGCAATTGTATGATAATTTCTCTAAATCTATCAGAAAGTCATCATTTCCTTTAAAGGAGATCATAAAACATCTAAACAGGAACGTCTATACCAAACAACGTTAAAATTACTCCATAAATAAACGCTAAATTATCCGTCACCGGTTTATTCTGAATGAACCGTAGCAATTTACGGCATATTCCTGAAAAAAGGATTTTTCGGTCAATATAGGGTTTCATAGAAATTTTCTAAAACTTGCAACACACGGCATTACATGTTTGTCGGTATTTCGAGAAATGTCTTCTTATAATTTTCTGTGCATTAAATTTCAAAAGGATCCCAAAATATTTGGTCAAGATATGTTATTGATCACATGACTAGAACAAGATGAAATAGACTCGGGAATTATAATTTGCCTTTTAGAGTTACAGAAAATGCCCAAAATTGAGTCAATTATTAACGAATCTTGGCGATTGCTATACCAAATTCAGCAGACATTATTCACAAATACAGCTAGATTAAAACACATTGGATGTGGACAACTTTCCTTGCGATATGAAATGAGGCGCATAGAGTCACAGAGGCAGATCTTGCGATATATGATTTTTTAAATGTCAATTGTTCGATAATTTCTCTAAATCTATCAGAAAGTCATCATTTCCTTCAAAGGAGATTATAAAACATCTAAACAGGAAAGTCTATACCAAACAACGTTAAAATTACTCCATAAATAAACGCTAAATTATCCGTCACCGGTTTATTCTGAATGAACCGTAGCAATTTACGGCATATTCCTGAAAAAAAGGATTTTTCGGTCAATATAGGGTTTCATAGAAATTTTCTAAAACTTGCAACACACGGCATTACATGTTTGTCGGTATTTCGAGAAATGTCTTCTTATAATTTGCTGTGCATTAAATTTCAAAAGGATCCCAAAATATTTGGTCAAGATATGTTATTGATCAGATGACAAGAACAAGATGAAATAAACTCGGGCATTATAATTTGCCTTTTAGGGTTACAGAAAATGCCAAAATTGAGTCAATTATTAACGAATCTTGGCGATTGCTATACCAAATTCAGCAGACATTATTCACAAATACAGCTAGATTAAAACACATTGGATGTGGACAGATTTCCTTGCGATATAAAATGAGGCGCATAGAATCACAGAGGCAGATTTTGCGAGATATGATCTTTTTAATGGCAATTGTTCGATAATTTCTCTAAATCTATCAGAAAGTCATCATTTCCTTCAAAGGAGATTATAAAACATCTAAACAGGAAAGTCTATACCAAACAACGTTAAAATTACTCCATAAATAAACGCTAAATTATCCGTCATTGGTTTATTCTGAATGAACCGTAGCAATTTACGGCATATTCCTGAAAAAATGGATTTTTCGGTCAATATAGGTTTTCATAGAAATTTTCTAAAACTTGCAACACACGGCAATACATGTTTGTCGGTATTTCGAGAAATGTCTTCTTATAATTTTCTGTGCATTAAATTTCAAAAGGATCCCAAAATATTTGGTCAAGATATGTTATTGATCACATGACTAGAACAAGATGAAATAGACTCGGGCATTATAATTTGCCTTTTAGGGTTACAGAAAATGCCCAAAATTGAGTCAATTATTAACGAATCTCGGCGATTGCTATACCAAATTCAGCAGACATTATTCACAAATACAGCTAGATTAAAACACATTGGATGTGGACAAATTTCCTTGCGATATGAAATGATGCGCATAGAGTCACAGAGGCAGATCTTGCGATATATGATTTTTTAAATGTCAATTGTTCGATAATTTCTCAAAATCTATCAGAAAGTCATCATTTCCTTTAAAGAAGATTATAAAACATCTAAACAGGAAAGTCTATACCAAACAACGTTAAAATTACTCCATAAATAAACGCTAAATTATCCGTCATCGGTTTATTCTGAATAAACCGTAGCAATTTACGGCATATTCCTGAAAAAAGGATTTTTCGGTCAATATAGGGTTTCATAGAAATTTTCTAAAACTTGCAACACACGGCATTACATGTTTGTCGATATTTCGAGAAATGTCTTCTTATAATTTTCTGTGCATTGAATTTCAAAAGGATCCCAAAACATTTGGTCAAGATATATTATTGATCACATGACAAGAACAAGATGAAATAAACTCGGGCATTATAATTTGCCTTTTAGGGTTACAGAAAATGTCCAAAATTGAGTCAATTATTAACGAATCTTGGCGATTGCTATACCAAATTTAGCAGACATTATTCACAAATACAGCTAGATTAAAACACATTGGATGTGGACAAATTTCCTTGCGATATGAAATGAGGCGCATAGAGTCACAGAGGCAGATCTTGCGAGATATGATTTTTTTAAATGTCAATTGTTCGATAATTTCTCTAAATCTATCAGAAAGTCATCATTTCCTTTAAAGGAGATCATAAAACATCTAAACAGGAACGTCTATACCAAACAACGTTAAAATTACTCCATAAATAAACGCTAAATTATCCGTCATTGGTTTATTCTGAATGAACCGTAGCAATTTACGGCATATTCCTGAAAAAAGGATTTTTCGGTCAATATAGGTTTTCATAGAAATTTTCTAAAACTTGCAACACACGGCAATACATGTTTGTCGGTATTTCGAGAAATGTCTTTTTATAATTTTCTGTGCATTAAATTTTCAAAAGGATCCCAAAATATTTGGTCAAGATATGTTATTGATCACATGACTAGAACAGGATGAAATAGACTCGGGAATTATAACTTGCCTTTTAGAGTTACAGAAAATGCCCAAAATTGAGTCAATTATTAACGAATCTTGGCGATTGCTATACCAAATTCAGCAGACATTATTCACAAATACAGCTAGATTAAAACGCATTGGATGTGGACAAATTTCCTTGCGATATGAAATGAGGCGCACATAGTCACAGAGGCAGATCTTGCGAGATATGATTTTTTTAATGTCAATTGTTCGATAATTTCTCTGAATATATCAGAAAGTCATCATTTCCTTCAAAGGAGATTCTAAAACAACTAAAAAGGAAAATCTATACCAAACAACGTTAAAATTACTCCATAAATAAACGCTAAATAATCTGCCATCGGTTTATTCTGAATGAACCGTAGCAATTTACGGCATATTCCTGAAAAAAGGATTTTCGGTCAAAATAGGTTTTCATAGAAATTTTCTAACATTTGCAACACACGGCAATACATTTTTGTCAGTATTTCGAGAAATGCCTTCTTATAATTTTCTGTTGGTTTTATAAAGACCCATCGTCATTCAGTGGCAGAATTAAAATTTTCGCCTTAGAGGAAGAAGCGATTTTTTTGCGGGTTGCATATTTGGGCGATGAGATAAAGATAAATTTCCCAAAACTCTCTTATTCATCAATCAATCTTAATTTCTTAGGTATCAATATTAGCGGAAATATTTCCCAAAGAAAACTAGACTAAAATTAATCATATCTAAAAAAGCATATTTGAGAAACAAAACGAAACTCCTTTTCAGTTCGACGTCTACCCAAAACTATGACAATATTGAATATCGAATTTCTCTAAATTTCTCATTTAGGATTTAAGATATCGCAACGAAATTTTGTCAGAATAAAGACAATTGGTGTATGCGACTTTTCATTACATTTCAAAAGGATCCCAAAATATTTGGTCAATATATGTTATTGATCACATGACTAGAACAAGATGAAATAAACTCGGGCATTATAATTTGCCTTTTAGAGTTACAGAAAATGCCCAAAATTGAGTCAATTATTAACAAATCTTGGCGATTGCTATACCAAATTCAGCAGACATTATTCACAAATACAGCTAGATTAAACCACATTGGATGTGGACAACTTTCATTGCGATATGAAATGAGGCGCATAGAGTCACAAAGGCAGATCTTGCGAGATATGATTTTTTTTTTAATGTCAATTGTTCGATAGTTTCCCTGAATCTATCGAAAGTCATAATTTTCGGTAAAGGAGATTATAAAACAACTAAAAAGGAAGAATAAACGAATTTTATTGCGGGTTGCATTTTATGGCGATGTAATTTAGATAAATTTCCTTAAACTCTCTTATTTACCATCCAATCTTAACTTAATTTGTATCTGTGGTATGCTGGTATCAGACGTTGTTCCCGAATTAAAAAAAAATGAGAAATAAAATGAAGCGCTTGATCAATTTCGCTTTATATTTCGTGTATACTGGATATTTCTTGTCGGTGTACCCATTTCATTCAATGCAAAATTGTCATAAGATATTGCAATGTCAACCCTTACATTAAAAGTGGGGATATAACATGCTGTTAAATAAACGAAGAACCATTTTCGCTCTTTTACATATTAAAAGTACATATTTTGCGTGGCTACGTACTGAAAATATCGTAAGTTCTATAGTTTATTTAAGTGTAGTTAAGACATTTTTCGAACTCTCCATAAAAGTATTTCCTTTTGTGGTCAATGTCGGATTTATGTAAAAAATATCCATAATATTGAAACAAAAAAAGAAAATGCAAACAGGAAAATCGTGCAAATCAGAGAAGACAAAAATAACTATGATATGATTTGTGTGCGAAACATAACGACAATTATTGAGACAAATGGATAAAATTCCCTGTGCCTTCAAGTTTTGCAATATATTTCTTATATGGCATTGTTTAGGCAAGGGTTCCCTTTATCTTAAAATCCAATAAATAAAATAGACTTGTCAAGGGGGAGAAATTCATTCGGTCACATTAAAAGATGCAAATTTCTTTCTATCTGATAGCCGAAAATCACAATGCAGTGTCGAACTCCAGAAGCAGACTTTTAGTTCGGCTTTTTAACAAAGCACACCAACACCCAGAATCTGAAGAAAAAAATAAGAAAACATTTTTAACTAGTTCGAATAAATAGTAAATTTCTAAATAATTTCCTCTCTTTTCACCCATTCATAACATCTAGCGTTTTTGAACGTACTCCTGCGTTATATAATGGCGCTATATAATTTTGGTAAATAATAATAAAGCGCACCAAGATGCCATAGGTACCGTTTATTTAAGTTGTGCGACTTTAATGTAGGAATTATGTGCAAAATAGCCCAGGAAAAACTTAGAAAGAGCGGAAAATGAGTGTCAAAAATGCAGGATAACTCAAAATAAAGAAACATTGGGAATAACGTAAACATATTCGTTATTAGCAGACGACAAAATTAATAATGGTACAAGAGGATTTGTGTAATAGATAACATAGAAAGTATTGAGACAAGTGGGAGAAATGCTTATTGTCGACATTTCTTCTCTTCTTGCAAAGTTGTCTTCCTCAGCACTTTCTATCAGAGAGGTTTCGCCGTCTTTGGGAAAGGTATTTTCAAATTTTAACACTTTCCAAAACAACAATTATGTTAGTGTTGAATTTGTTCAATTTCAACCCTAATGCAGACAACAAAATCAAAGCAAATACGATGAGAATTTGTGTATATAGTATAGAACTTACGATATTGGGGCAAAGAGAAATGCTTGTGACCCTCATTTTCTTCTCTTTTTTCTCAACATTTTCCCAAGCTTTTCCTATCAGGGACGTTTGGACGAGTAAATAAATATTGATTAAGAAAATTCTCTTTTTTTCTTTCCATTATTTTTCTTTCTTTACAAAAACAGTATTTATCCATTTCATCCAAAATTACTTAATAAATGCAAAAACAAACTCAATTCACCGGGGAAAAGGGTGATCCGAGGTAAGCGTGGCATATGGTCACGCCTCAATACTGCGCGGTGAAACTTCTAAAGACGTGTGGTCAGTCGTGGCTTATTGGCACGTGGTTTATGTCACGTGCCTTATGGCTTTAATCATCTCATATTAATGGCTGATTCCATTCATTCATATTCTTTATTTTCCTCCAAGTTTGACTATTACAAATACACATCAGACAAATTTGTGATTAACTTTTTTATACGTGTTTGTTGCTGTTTCTATGTGTGTATTTTTTGTGTGCGTGTCTGTGATTTTGTTATTTTTGTGTTTGTGCTTTTGTATCTGTGCGTCTTCCGTGTTTTACTGCCACGACATAGCAACAACATGATGGCTAGTAGGCTACCAACTTAAAGTAAGTTTATTTTATTTTCAGTGATCTTTGGATTTTAGTTTTGAATTCTCTCCCCCCTCCATTTCGGTCATTTTCCCCTAAAAAACAAGAAAAAGGTATTAAAAACCTTTCCTTAACAAGACTTGCTTTGACCAGACACCTTTCGAGAGCATTAAGGCAAAAGAATAAATGCTGAATAACAGCATGTTCCTCTTTTATAACAATATTTCCTAAGCTAAAGTGAGCACAAATAAATTCTTCCTCGACAACTATCCCATTACAAAACGACAAAATTTAAGTGTGGTCCAAATTGAAAGATCCTACAGACGACAATTTCAAGTGAATAAGATTTAATTTTTTTTTGTGATTCTTTTTAGATAGAAAACATTGTGGGAAATGAAGAAATTGCTTGTCACAAGCAATTTCCTCAGTTTCCACAATGTTTTCCAAAGCCATTAGCTTATGGGGAGTCAAAAAGAGTCAAAATGTTGTAATGAGCTATTCTGCTCTGAGCTTTTATATTGGACCAGTCAGAATTTTGGCTGTTTGAGAAACAGTTAAACTATTCATCCTAAGTTTTCTAAATTAATATCAAATTAATTGAAAATAGACACATTTCAAACGTGTTGCAGACGACAAGATATTTGGTTTGAAACGAAAAAAAAAAAAAGATTTATAAACATGAAGGAAAACGATAAATACAGATTTTCGGGACTTTTTAATTCTTTCATTACAATGTTGAAGAATTTAAAGAGGATAAAACACTTTGGACAAAAGAAAAATACCAAAAATATATATTTTTGTCTTTTTTTCTCTCAATATTTCATAAGCTGTATTGTACGCAAATCGGGTATTCACCAACATCTATTATGTTCCTGCAGCAGCTTTCAAATTTGGAACAGTAAAAGTTTTGACTGTTTGGGAGTGTTAAAGTATTCATCCTATGTCTTTTAAATGCATGTCGAAATAATTGTGACCAGCATTTCCTTCTTTTCCTTCATTGTTGTGTAACATAAAATATCTGTGTTTAAAATTCAAATATATTGCGGGTCTTTAACGCCTTAGATATTGGTATAGCGTATGCGGTTTTTTTTACATGCAATGAGAAAACAAAGGGGGGGGGGGGGGGGGCTGGGAATTTTCCTTTCAGAGTACTTTGTTTAACAATTCCATATATGGGAAATGGTGTTACCTTACGATGAAAACAATTATCGGATTTATTGGACTAGCCACGCCCATCAATATTGGATTTCCCTAATCAGCGAATGAAAAAAAGACCCAAGAATTTAATGACCAATGAAATAAATACATGTACTTAAATGTCGATAAATGAATAGAAAATTGGAATATTGATTGTTTTTCAACGATTATAAGTGGTTAAGGTATTTAGACATACAACTAAGATCACACAAAATAACATACATGCACATGTACCTTCTGCAAGTTCATTCATGTAGTTTGATAATAAAAAAGCATGAGATTGTTTGAAAAAGTTCTCAGAGATATAGCCTAATGTGATAGCCTTATTTATCCCAGCGCTAAAATAATCTAGACTGTGACATAAAGATTACGTCGATTTTCAACAAAACCTCGTAACTGTAGCTTGTTTAATGCCTCGGTTAAGAGGGATTCCTTCGAAAACAATCAAATTTTTCTATGATATTTTGCTACCTTTAGGAACAACCTTTTTAAGTCTGCAGTATAGCCTTCCTAACAATTTATTTTATCATTTTGACACTTGAAGATCTATATATGTTGCCCCAGCACACACGGCACAGCCCCTGTCCGAATTGAGCAAGGGCTAAGGGTCCAATGATCTGGGTCAATATTGCATTAATTGCTCAGATTTTCAGTGTTTATAGTAGACTGGGTTCCAGACAGATCATTTTTCCCTCCTTTACTTTCTCCGGTCCAAAGAGTCAATATCAACACGATCAAAAACGGATGCCGCAATATGTAACGGGTATTGATTTTTTATGCGCTATCTTACAGACCAAATTGTATATTGACGACTGGACCCAGGCTATGTTTATAGAGTCTCTAACAATAAGATACATCATTTACACACTTAAGTGTTGCCATTGATCACTCGGCACAGCCCATGCAAGAAACAAGCAATGGCTCTTACCCAAAAGATATTGGATAAAAAAAATTGGAACCTTTTTGAGTAGGTCGACAATTAATAAAATAGTTAATGACACTCAGATATAAAGTTGTATATAACATTATATTCAAATACATCACAGCCCGTGCCAGGATTTAGCATGCGATTTAGGCCATAAAAATGGGCCCATACTGCGTAAAATGCTCCGATAATAGGTGAATATAGCCTTTTTTACTATCAAATACACCATTTTCATACTTGAAGTTCCATATATGTTGCTCCAGCACACACGGCACAGCCCCTGTCAGAATTGGGCAAGGGCTAAAGGCCCAATGATCTGGGCCCATATTGGATAAAATGCTGAGAGTATCGATGTTTATAGTCTTTTTAACTATCAAATACATCGTTTTCACATTTAAAGATCCATATATGTCGCCCCAGCACACACGGCCCAGCCCCTGTCAGAATTGAGCAAGGGCTAAAGGTCTAATGATCTGGGCCCATATTGGATAAAATGCTGAGAGTATCGATGTTTATAGTCTTTTTAACTATCAAATACACCATTTTAACACTTAAATATCCATATATGTTGCCCCAGCACACACGGCACAGCCCTTGTCAGAATTGAGCAAGGACTAAAGGTCTAATGATCAGGGCCCATATTGGGTAAAATGCTGAGAGTATCGATGTTTATAGTCTTTTTAACTATCAAATACATCATTTTCACACTTGAAGATCCATACATGTTGCCCCAGCACACACGGCACAGCCCCTGTCAGAATTGAGCAAGGGCTAAAGGCCCAATGATCTGGGCCCATATTGGATAAAATGCTGAGAGTATCGGTGTTTATAGTCTTTTTAACTATCAAATACGCCATTTTCATACTTAAAGATCAATACATGTTGCCCCAGCACACACGGCACAGCCCCTGTCAGAATTGAGCAAAGGCTAACGGCCCAATGATCTGGGCCCATATTGGATAAAATGCTGAGAGTATCGATATTTATAGTCTTTTTAACTATCAAATACATCATTTTCACACTTGAAGATCCATGCATGTTGCCCCAGCACACACGGCACAGCCCCTGTCAGAATTGAGCAAGGGCTAAAGGCCCAATGATCTGGGCCAATATTGCATTTATTGCTAAGATTTTCAGTGTTTATATACTTTCTAACAATTAGATACACCATTTTCACATTTTAGTGTTGCCATTGAACACTCGGCACAGCCCGTGCAAGAAACGAGCATTGGCTCCAACCCAAAAGATCTGGGCTCAAAATATTGAAATTCGAAGCCTTTCTGGCTTGGTCGACACTTGCGAAAGTAAATGATGTTAACTGGAATCATATAATTAGACCTTCCTGATATCAGGAATTGGGGAGTCCTGATTTCAGGAATTGGTTCCTGATTTCAGTCTAGGAGACCCTTTTATCAATGACTCTCATACACATGATAGGAAGCATATGCAAGCAAAAACTGTTGAAAGGCAAACACCAGTAGAACCAATTCCATCTACCTCAACAACAACGCCTAAACCAAATCAAGCTAATCAGCCTACATCGCAATTGCCACCCAGTACAAACCAAGCATACACCAATTTGACACCTAAAACAAACAAAACTGCACCAAAATCCTCACCTAGACATCCAGCATCTCTTACAAAACCTAACACAAACAATACAGCAAATGATAGAAGACCATCCATTCTTATTCTTGGTGATTCTGTCACAAAGGTCATTCACCCCCTAAGGATGTCAGGGGAAAAACTAAATGTGAAGGTCAAATCCCAACCTGGAGCAAAAATAAAAGACATAACAAACAGCATTCAGACAAGCAAAAATAAACAAGAACTATCTCACTATGATATGTTCATCATTCATGCTGGCATCAATAACATTTCTGATGCTGAGGACAGTAGTTCAATTTGTGCCGAGATTGAACAGTTATCCTCAGAACTCCACAAATTAAACAAAAATTCCAAAATTGTCATATCCTCTATCCTGAAAAAAAAATATGACAGACTTTCATCCCCTGTAATAACAAACACAAACAGAGAAATTAAAAATGTTTGCGAGAAGAATAACCTCACATTCATTGACCATACACAAGCATTTACAAACACAGAGGGCTTATCATTGAAAGCCTTATATAGGGATGAAGTGCACCTTTCAAGAAAAGGAACTACTGTTTTTGTGAAAAGCTTGTTGACTTGTATCTACAAAAGCTTTGAACAAGCAAAAAGTACTGGTCAGTTATCCCAAGGAAATTTTCGAAACGCACCTTATCAAAGACACAGACCAAAAACAATGAGAAACAATCAGTTCATGCATCTTCCTCCATTTCACCCAAGGTTTGTGATACCTTACAACAATCCATGGGCACGGACAGCATGGAGGCATCCATCCTATTAAACAGTGAAAATGTAACAAACACTTGCAACCCACTTAGTGTTAATCATCCCATAAACAATAATTCACAAAGTGAAAATTCACCAACAAATCTACAAAATGGAAGCTCTTCAGAATGTTCTAGATCTGAACAAATTTTCAATACTAAAAATGGTCTCAATATCTTCCAACTGAATATTCATTATCTATGTTCAAAATTTGATCAAATAAAATCTCTTGTGCATGACCATGATGAAATTGATATTTTATGTTTTTGTGAAACTTTTTTGCATGAAAAAATAGAAAATAATGAAGTTCATCTCAATAACTATACATTGTACAGAAGAGACAGGGGCAGACATGGTGGTGGTATTGTCACTTATGTAAAGAACAAATTTCACAGTGTTCTCAGACAGGATCTTGAATGCCCTAGTATTGAAGCCATTTGGTTAGAAGTAAAACACTCTAAACAAAAATCTTTTATACTTGGACATCTTTATAGGCCACCATCGTCTAACAACGACTGGATTGTTGAAGTCGAACAAATTTTGGAGAAACTTGATTCTGAAAATAAGGAAATTATATTATCTGGAGATTTCAATTTTGATTTTTCTGATTCTAAATGTTCAAACTGTTCGTGGAATGATGTAATTCAGTCTTTCAATCTGATACAAATGGTCGAAACCCCCACTAGAGTTACTGATCATACAGCGACTATCATAGACCATATTTATTCTAATAAACCCCAAAATATTATTAATATCAAAGTTCCCAAAATTGCACTTAGTGACCACTATCCTGTATGTTTCACACGCAAACTCAATTCTGATGACATGCCTAAGGAAACACACAATATGATTTATTACAGAAATCTTCGCAATTTTGATACAGAAATGTTTTGTAATGACCTTGCTGCTCAACCTTGGTCTGTTATCGAAATATATGATCAAGTAGATGATTCATTAGACTCTTTCCTCTTCTTGTTCAATGAAGTTTTAAATCAACACGCCCCCTTAAAACAAAAGAGAGTGAAACACATTAATATGCCAGAATGGTACAATGATGAAATTAGAAATGCATCACAGCAATGTGATAAAGCAAAATCTTGTAATGATATCCCTCTGTATAAATATTGGAGAAATAAAACAAAGTCTCTGATTTGTCAAGCTAAAAAGTCCTTCTATAATGATGTCATAAATGAAAATAAAAGAAATCCCAAAAAATTGTGGAAACATTTGAAGGAATTATCAGGGAAATCAAAAAGTAATCAGACAAGTCTAATTTGTGATGAAAACGGAATTTCAATAACTGAAGCAAAAGATAAAGCTGAAGTCTTCAATAATTACTTTGTAAATGTATTAAAATCATCTCATGATTTCAATCTTGAACAAACTAATGAAAATGACCCTGTGTTATTACCAAACAACCACACACAAAACAAATGTGATTTCACCATTCCAACTATGGATGAATGTTTTGTTCTAAAACAACTAAAAAAAATAGACGTGAGTAAATCCACAGGCCTTGATGGCATTGGACCAAAGTTTTTAAAAACTAGCGCTGAAATTATTGCAAAACCCCTTACATATATTTTCAATCAAAGTATTCAACAAAGCCAATTTCCATCTGCCTTCAAACAGGCCAAAGTTATCCCCATCTTAAAAAAGGGTCCTGCAACTGAAGTTTGCAATTATCGTCCAATCTCCATCCTACCAGTATTATCTAAGATTCTTGAGCGACATGTTAGTGATCACCTTAAATTTTTTCTAGAAGAGAACATGCTCTTACATAAGAACCAATCAGGTTTCCGAACAAATCATTCTTGTGAGACAGCACTCACAGCCATAATTGATTCATGGATTGAAGCAATCAATGATAAAAAGGTTGTGGGTACTGTCTTTCTTGACTTAACAAAGGCGTTTGACCTTATCAATCACTCTCTACTTTTGAAAAAGTTGATTCAATTCAATATAAAAAATCCAACATTGGCTTGGTTTCAATCATATTTGTCGGAAAGGACACAAAAAGTATCTGTCTCAGGAAAATTATCTTCGTCACAAAATATAGTATCTGGAGTACCGCAAGGCTCTGTATTAGGCCCAATTCTTTTCCTCCTGTATATCAATGATTTACCTGAACATCTTACCATGTCATCAACTGATCTTTTCGCAGATGATACGACAGTAAGTGTGACAGGAAAATCACCAGATGAAGTTTGTAAAACCCTTCAAAACAGTCTTAATGTCATTGATGATTGGTGTAAGAAAAATGCAATGTTGCCTAATCCAAATAAGACAAAGGCTATGATTATTTCACCAACAAACCAAGTTTTCAACAATGAAAGTTTAACATTACTTCTACAAAATCAAATAATAGAATTTTCAGAAGTAGAAAAATTGCTTGGTGTTCAAGTAGACCATAACCTCTCATGGAGAACCCAAGTGGAAAATTTGTTGAAAAAATGTAATTCTTTGTTATACCTTCTTTTAAGAATCAAAAGATATCTTAATATTCATGCAAGAAAATTGTTTTTCAATGCTTATATCCTACCTCACATTGACTACTGTTGTATTATCTGGGGAAATTGTAACTCAAAATTGTTAGATAAACTCCACAAATTTCAAAAAAGGGCTGCACGAATAATTCTTGATAAAAATATTGATACTCCCAGTGAAGAATTATTTCAAGAGCTCAAGTGGCTTACTATCCATGAACGTATTGTATTCAAAAAGTCTATTTTCATGTACAAATCTACAAATGGCAAACTTCCAGAGTATATATCAAATCTCTTCACTGAAACAGCAAATACAAATCTAAGATCTAAAGCAAACTCAGCTCTAAAAATTCCAAAGCCAAGAATTGAATTTTTCAGAAAATCAATTTCATATTCTGGTCCAAAAATTTGGAATCAAATACCCCTATACATCAGAAATGTGGACAATGTAAAAAAGTTTAAAGCTGCTTATTTACAATGGTGGTACACAGGTGGGAGAAACACCCTGGATGTACACAATATTTCTTAGTCAAACAGGAAAATGTAAATAGATCTAATCTGGTATTTTATACAAAGAGTGGCAAAATCAAAGTATGTGTATATTATAGTAGTCAGTAGATATTAATCCTAAATCTCAAATCCAAACAATATGATTATTCATGTTTAATAACAAATAATTTGCCTTGTCGGAATTTTACTAAAACTACAAAGTGAAGCTGATCCATAATCTTTATGTACATGATAGAATATATCTCAACATTTCAAAATTAGAGGAATTATTTTCTAAACCATTTTTCTTAATTTACCTCAAGGCAGTGAAAACTAGCTTAGGGCTCAGGTGAAAAACTATTGTAATTATTAGTTCATATACTCTTGCAATTGTTACAGTCTTGTACAACATCCTTATAAAGTAAGAATTCAGAATGATTCTTTTTCTGATGACGAATGGATTTTATGATAAATTATAATGTTTTTTATGCTTACAAATGCTGCAGTATTATTTGTATTGCTTTTTACACATTACTCTAACTTGATTTTTGACTACCTCTGTAGAGTTCTTTAAGTGCTGAGAGCAAGGAAGAAAATACTGATTATGATTACCAGTATTTTCCTTCTTTCTTCAGTTTTTTCCTACTTTATTAATCATAATACACAAAGATTTTGTCTGTTTAGCAACTATTTTGTCATCTGTGCTATATTCCAATTCGGATTAGCTTATAATTTTGTCATGTGAGAAAGGATTAATGCATAATTTACACAGACTGTTGATATTTGTTATTTTGCTTTGTTGTATATACATGTACTGGTTTTGTAAATATTTGTAGAGGCCCACAGGGAAGACTGGGTTTATCCCAACTGTGCTGCCTCGTTAAATAAAGTCTTTATTATTATTATTATTATTATTACATCTTTTAGATAAATTGGTATTTAATGCTTCATTTAACAACAGGTCCAAGAAATAGAGCAAGCAGGTCAAGCTTCTAAACATAATTTCATGGTATATTTTACACTACAATGAACATAATATAAAATTTCAGCAACCAGTTGCAAATCAATAGCATAAGATTCGACAAAATCTGTACATGATTCGTACAATTGTGAGAGAAAAATTTTATGGTCATTGTCATATGCAAGAAAAGATATCAGGCATTGCTGGAATATTGTACAATTGTGAGAGACAAATTTTATGGTCATTGTCAAATGCAAGAAAAGATATTGGCATTGCTGGAATATTCTAAGTTATCATTCAAGTTTTGTGTAAATATTGATGAGGAAACAGTGAAACAAGCAGCTGTAATGGGCAAAGGGCAACATATTGTAGGTATTTTTAGTAGGTTAGTTAAAGTACATATAGATAGGATAATCGGGAGAGGATCTGGAATAATGGCCTGTATAGCATTTTAAGACCAACATATTTCCAGGCAAGCCTGTGTTTGAGTACAGTCTGATAAGAATTCTATTTCAAAGATGCTACTGGTCATGAATGATTTGCCATAACATGGATCTTGACCAGACTGCATGTATACACAGGCTGGTCTGGATCCATGTTGCTCTCAAATGATATATACCATAAGGGCCCTTTTTCCAGATTCCCTCTCATATTTAGGTGATACAATGGTATATTACACATTATATTTGTTTGCCGAGTTGACAGATTGAAGTTCCCTGTAAAACAAAATGGCATTATGCTAACTATACCTAAAATGAAACAAGATACAAGAGGACCATGATGGTCCTATATCGCTCACCTGAACCAAAATGATATGAGCAACACTTTTGTTCAATTCAATAAACATTTATGACTGTAAGACTGAAAACTAACTTATAGTCAATAACTTTGTGAAAATCAAACTCATCTGAGATCTTATGGTGCCAAACATTGTGTCCAGGTTTTTCTTGATTGATAAATAATCACAGATTCTAGAGTATAAACAAGGTCGAAAACAGCCAAAGACGGTAATTTTTTCAAATTCAAGGGCACACAATTCTCGACTTTCTGATCACATCAGACTGAAAATCTACCTCATCCAAGATATTATGGTCTCCAACATAGTGTCCAAGATCTGTCTTGATTGGTCAATAATTGAAGATTCTAGAGTGTAAACAAGATCGAAAAACAGCCAGAAACGGCTATTTTGTTAAAATTCAAGGGCACATAACTCTCAACTTTCGGATCAGATCAGACTGAAAATCACACTCATCCGACTTATTATGGTCCAAAACATTGTGTCCAAGTTTTGTCTTGATTGATTGATAATTGTAGATTCTAGAGTGTGCACAAGGTTGAAAACAGCCGAAAAAGACAATTTTATCAAATTCAAGGGCACGTAACTCTAGTCCTTTTTGTCAGATCACACTGAAAATCAAACTCATCCGAAATCTTATCCTCTCAAACATTGTGTCCAAGATTTGTCTTGATTGGACAATAATTGAAAATTCTAGAGTGTAAACAAGGTCGAAAACAGTCAAAAACGACAATTTTGTCAAATTCAAGGGCACATAACTCTCGACTTTCTCGTCTAATCAGACTGAAAATTAAACTCATCTGAGATCTTATGGTCTCCATCATTGTGTTCAAGATTTGTCTTGATTGGTCAATAATTGTAGATTCTAGAGTGTAAACAAGGTCGAAAACGGTCGAAAACTGCAATTTTGAAAAATTCAAGGGCACATAACTTTTGACTTTTTCATCTGATCTGACTGAAAATCGAACTCATACAAGATCCTATAGTCTCCAATATTATATCCAAGTTTTGTATTGATTGGGCAATAATTGTAGATGCTAGAGTGTAAACAAAGTTAAAAACAGCATTTTTCGTCATTCAGGGGCAGATAACTCCACACTTTCTGGTCCGATCTGGCCCATAATCGAACTCATCCGAGAACTTATGACCATACTTGTTTTGACAAAGTTTGGTCAAGATTGACTAATATTTGTAGATGCTAGAGTGTAAACAGGAAATTGTGGACGGACGGACGGACAGACAGACGGACGACGGACAAAAAGTGACCACAATAGCTCACCTTGAGCACTTCGTGCTCAGGTGAGCTAAAAATTTTGCATCAACGGTTGATAAGGGTTAACAGATGACCTTGAGGAAGGTCATATTGCATGGAACAGATAGAAGTTATAGACAGAAAGTTACATACCAAATGAGCTTTGTATGTCAAAGACTTTTGAAAAAAGGCAAATGTTAAGTTTTCGGACAGACAGACCGACGGATGACCAGACAGACAGACATACAGACACGAGTAAAACAATATGCCCCGATCTCTCGATACAGGGGCATAAAAACTTTCTGATAAACCACACCTTGCTCTCTAGAAATAACAACCATCATAATTGACCTTGTTTTCCACATCTATGAGGTAGAACAATGTGCATCATCATTGCACTTTATTTCATACTTATTTCACTTTCATTTCAATTGATCAAGTCCATCCTAAATATAAAACATTGAGAACAGGTTTGTTGTCATTGTCTTGACTAGTACAAAGCAACAAAGTATTGTATTGTGTTTACAAATGTGAACATGGTTAAAGTTACTTTCATTCTAGCTTCCCTTTGTAGCTTTGATTAAACCTTCCCAAACAGTGAAACTTACCCTAAGATGGCTAAAATTTGAAAGCTGCTTTGCTACAGCGGTGACAAAATGAATATTGATAAAGATAGGATTAAGTGCAATATAACATAGAAAATATTGAGATGCTGGTCATTAGCATGTTCTTCTTTTGTCTCAATGTTTATCCATTTTTTTTAAATATAAGGAATTTCAAAAGCAGGTCTTGTTTATGAAATGGTAAATTAGAAGCAGTAACTGTATTGGTGTTGGGTTACTAAACAACACAAATATATCAATGGATAACAACAATATTAGGCTGATATAAAGCTACAACATTGAAGAGACAATATATCCAACAATGGCATATATACATGAGAGCAACAGACAAGATGGGTTGAAGGCATTCCATTTTTCTTTTATTTGAAATCCAAACCCTATGTTGTGGGTACTCATTTGAATCGTCTCGGTGAGACGATTCAAATGAGTACCTACAAAACAGGGTTTGATGAAAGATAAATGAAATATTGCATTTTGAAATGCTTTCATCCCCTCTTAGCCATAGCTCTGTATACAATGCATCACTTACTTTTCTTCATTTCTGCTCACTAGCGCTATTCTTCCATAGTCCCAGGCTACTCTCCTCAAAATGGCAAAAATAATCATCAGAACCTGGATAAGTGGAAATGAGTAGCAAGAATGAAAACAATTTTTATCATTTTAAATATCACCAGAAGTAACCGATTCGTTCACATGCCCTTGCAACTGCACTATGATTATGCTAAGAGATGCAATTTACGTCAACTACCAGTACATTATCTAAGAAAGGTAATTTCCATAAGATATATCACATTATGGTATTCCATCCTTCGTTATCATTTAAACACTTTGTGCAACTTCGAGAGTCATTCATGGTGACTGAAGTTGATGCGGGTTGATTATTAGCATTTTCTTCTTTTATCTCAATGCCCTCAATTTGGCCCTAAGCCTAGCGAATCAGGGACGTCAAAACAAGATTTTGTTTGGGAAACGGTTAAGACCATACTTACAAGCCATCCCACAGCATTAATGACCAGATTTTCCGGTATTCCACCATAACCCTCGTATATCAGATGTCTAGTTGTGTTGCCACTGGACACAATCTGTTCCATGCACGTCTCCGAGTCCACACTTTTATTGGGTTCGGCCCCGATACCCAGGAAATGTTTGTCATCCATGATGTCATCCATTGTCATCTCCATGGTAACTAAACTATGATGGCGGGTATTTCAGATGATCCTCATATAGTCCTGTCTAACGTTAGCTGGCAGTCTTGAAGGTCATCTTTACAAATCTCATGCCTTCACTCTGGGTTGTTGTTTGATACTTTTAACCCTGAAATAAGAGAAAGAGTATTTTGTATAAGAACGATCCACTTAGCATACCCAACATTTTCTACTTGTTCCAGATACTTTCTGTGCAGTACTACAAACAAATCCTTTCTCTATCATACCACTTTTGTCATGTGCAACCATCTCCAAATTTTTGCTTTTTGGGAAAGGTTGAGCCACATCATATCTATGGTCTTCAAATTTGAACACTAAGGCAAATTATATCAAGACAAGCATTATGAAACATAGAATCCTTCTTACAACAAGAGGACCATGATGGTCCTATATCGCTCACCTGAACCAAAATGATATAAGCAACACTTTTCTTCAATTCAAAAAATATTTATAACTTTTAGACTGAAAACGAACTTATGGTCAATAACATTGTGAAAATCGAACTCATCCAAGATTTCATCTTGCCCAACATTGTGCCCAAGATTTGTCTTGTTTGATAAATAATTGTAGATTCTGGAGTATAAACAAGGATGAAAACAGCCGAAAACAGCAATTTTGTCAAATTCAAGGGCACATTACTCTTGACTTCCTAGTCAGATCAGGCTGAAAATCAAACTCAACCTAGATCTTATGATATCCAACATTGTGTCCAAGATTTGTCTTGATTGGTCAATAATTGTAGATTCTAGAGTGTAAACAAGGTCTAAAGCAGCCGAAAACGGCAATTCAAGGGCACATAATTCTCCACTTTTTGTCAGATTGGACTGAAAATCAAATTTATCCAAGATCTTATGGTCTCAAACATTGTGTTCAAGTTTTGTCTTAATTGATAAATAATAGTAGATTATAGAGTGTAAACAATGTCAAAAACAGCCGAAATCGGCAATTTTATCAAATTCAAGGGCACAAAACTCTCATCTTTCTTGTCAGATCATACTGAAAATCAAACTCATCTGAGATGGTCTCCAACCTTGTGTCCAAGATTTGTCTTGATTGGTCATAAATTGTAGATTCTAGAGTGTAAATAAGGTCGAAAACAGTCAAAAACAGCAATTTTGTCAAATTCAAGGGCTCATAACTCTGAACTTTCTGGTGATCAGATAAGACTGAAAATCAAACTCATTTCAGATCTTATGATCTCCAATATTGTGTCCAAGTTTTGGATTGATTGATCAATAATTGTAGATTCTAGAGTGTAAACATCGTCGAAAACAGCCAAAAATGACAATTTTGTCAAATTCAAGGGCAAGTAACTCTCGACTTTCTGATCAGATCAGACTGAAAATTACACTCATCCGAGATCTCATAGTCCCAAACATTGTGTCAAAGTTTTGTCTTGATTGATGAATAATTGTAGATTCTAGAGTGTAAACAAGGTCAAAAACAGCCGGAAATGGCAATTTTGTCAAATTCAAGGGCACATAACTCTCGTCTTTCCAGTCAGATCAGACTGAAAATCGAACTCATCCGAGATCTTATGGTCTGCAATGTTATGTCCAAGATTTGTCTTGATTGATCTATAATTGTAGATGCTAGAGTGTAAACAATGTCAAAACTAAGTATTTTTCGCATTCAAGGGCAGATAACTCCTGCATTTCTAGTTCGATCTGACCCATAATCGAACTCATCCGAGATCTTATGGCCATACATGTTTTGATCAAGTTTGGTCAAGATTGGCTTATATTTGTAGATGCTAGAGTGTAAACAGGAAATTGTGGACGGACGGACGGACAGACAGACGGACGACGGACAAAAAGTGACCACAATAGCTCACCTTGAGCACTTCGTGCTCAGGTGAGCTAAAAATTTTGCATCAAGTCTTTGAAACACTCATAACAAAATTTATATTATTCCCAATTCTAAATCACATTTATTGTTGTGTTTATGCAACATAAGTTCACATTGTAATTGAATAAAGAAGAGATAGTAGGATACCAGCCAAATAAAGAGTTATTGAGATTAGATTATGAGAGATGACGAATGATAATTTAATAATTTTAGAACACTGACTAGTAAACAAATTTTTAAATGTTTATGAAAAATATAGATAGGTTCAAATGAAAAAAAAAACTGCCGTAGATGAAAATTTATTTGATAATAAATGATGATAAAGATAGAATTAGTATGTATACAATATGGCAAAGGAAATATTGAGGCAAAAAGAGAAAACATCACTTTTCAACATTTGCTTCTTTTGCCCAGGTGTTTTCCTAAGCTTCTTCTATTAGAGAGGACAATCCCAGGTCTTGTCTAGGAAATGATTAATCCAGAATGATGAGGGACTGGGACTGGTTGAGAGTCTCCTTTTAGTATGATTAATTATCAACCCTTTCCCAAATGGACAAATTTAGACCATTCCAATTCAAAAGCCAAGTCTGCAGACAACAAAATGGATGTTACTGCAAATATAAATTGTGAAAAATAAAGCACAGCATCAGCATTTTCTTCTTTTGTCTCAATGTTTTCCCAAGCTCTTTCTTTAAGGGACATCAACATCAGGTCTAGCTTGGGAATAATAGATACCGTAATTATTCTAATAAACGCCCATATTCTAATAAACGCCCATCCCCCAAATCTGGGCTTAAAATCTACTTATTTCAAGTACAATTTTAGCAGAAAAGGGTGATTCTAATAAACGCCCATCCCCGTATTACAGATTGAAATAATATAAGTCATAAACGAAGGTCATTTCCAAAAGCAATGAAAAAGAAGCTGTCTAGCCCACAATCTGTTTGCATTGAAGGAGTTTTATTGAAAAATCATATTTTGCTGTCCTTATAACAAAACTTTGCCAAATTTGACTTACTGAACTTCAAGTCCATGAATAGTGCCACTTGATTTGCAAATTTTGACTGACAAAATAAGAATACATGTACCTCTGATAAACGCCCACCCCCTACTTTTCCATCAATGATGTTTCTAATAAACGCTCGGGCGTTTATTAGAATAATTACGGTAAGACATAAATATTTCCAGACCATATGGACCATTTTATTACATTATAATCTGGCAAGCTTATCCCACACACACACATCCTATCCTCACCACCAGAATCACACTATAAAAATTTCAAAATGTAATAAATTTCAAGAATGCTTATCAAGCAAATTTTTTCAAGTAGAAATTGAAGCAAAATCTTTCCACAATCAAGCTAAAACTCCCTATATAAAAGCACATTAGATAATCCTTCAAACAAGTCTCAGAACGAAAGTGACAAGTAGCTTGCAGTGCAATCACACATTGATTTTTACAGCTGCTGAGTCAGTTAGGATGAATACAATATGAATATTTTGTCATAAATCCGCCATATGGTACATTTGATCTGGTATTTGATGCAATTAAACATGGTAATTTGTCAACCTAATTGCTACACATGGTTACTATCTCACTAAATATTGGATGATTTGTTTTGGTTTTTACTTCAATGTTTATTTCATATCGATTGAAACTAGAATATCACTGAAAGTGATCATACCCCCCAAAAGCGCAGTTTTTGTGCATTTTGAGAAGTTTATTTCATTTGAACTGCGAGCTGCATGATTAATTGGGAAATAGAGCTAACAAAAATCCACAGACCAAACAACACATGTAAATGTTGCAAAAAATACCAATTTTCAACACAAGAGGCCCAAGAGGGCCTGAATCGCTCCACTGGCTAAAGTAAAAGAATTATGTCAGTGTACTAAATTGACCCAATGGTTCTTTTTAAAGAATTATTTCGTAATTTCTCCCATTCTGATAAGCCCTGTCCTGCTTTGCCCACATTTATTGACCAATCAAAATTTTACTACCAACAGAAGTAATTGGACACCCAAGGAACATTTCTACCGAGTTTGGTAAAAATTTGCCTTGTGGTTGAATTTGTAAAGAAGTTTTCATGATTTCTGCCATTCTGATAAGCCCCGCCCTGCCATGCCCACATTTATGGACCAATCAAAATTTCACAGCAAATTTAAGTATAGGGTTACTTGAGGTGCATTTCTGCCAAGTTTAATTGAAATTGGCCCTACGGTTGATTTTTAAAGAATTATTTTGTGATTTCTCTAAGTCAAATAAGTCCCACCCTGCCACGCCTACATTTATTTACCAATTAAAATTTCATGGACAAGTTAAGAGTCAACCAATGTACATTTCTGCAAAATTTGGTCAAAATTGGCCCAATGGTGGATTTTTAAAGAATTATTTTGTGATTTCTCCAAGTCTGATAAGCCCCGCCCTGCCACGCCCACATTTATGGACCAATCAAAATCCAATGGACAAAGTAAAGAAAGAGTCACCTAAGGTACATTTCTGCCAAGTTTGGTCAAAATTGGCCACATGGTTGATTTTTAAAGAATTATTTTGTGATTTCTGTAAGTCTGATAAGCCCCGACCTGCCACGCCCACATTTATGGACCAATCAAAGTTCTTTAAACAATTTAAGTATAGGGTCACCTAAGGAACATTCCTGCAAAGTTTGGTCAAAATTGACCCACTGGTTTGAGAGGAGAAGATTTTCAAAGAATTATTTTGTGATTTCTCAAAATTTGATAAGCCCCGCCCTGCCACGCCCACATTTATAGACCAATCAAAATTTCGCTGACACATTAAGTAAAGAGTCACCCAAGGTACATTTCTGCCAAGTTTGGTCAAAGTTGGCCAAATGGTTGATTTTTAAAGAATTATTTTGTGATTTCTCTAAGTCTGATAAGCCCCGACCTGCCACGCCCACATTTATGGACCAATCAAAGTTCTTTAAACAATTTAAGTATAGGGTCACCTAAGGAACATTCCTGCAAAGTTTGGTCAAAATTGACCCACTGGTTTGAGAGGAGAAGATTTTCAAAGAATTATTTTGTGATTTCTCAAAATTTGATAAGCCCCGCCCTGCCACACCCACATTTATAGACCAATCAAAATTTCGCTGACACATTAAGTAAAGAGTCACCCAAGGTACATTTCTGCCAAGTTTGGTCAAAGTTGGCCAAATGGTTGATTTTTAAAGAATTATTTTGTGATTTCTCTAAGTCTGATAAGCCCCGCCCTGCCACGCCCACATTTATGGACCAATCAAAATTCTTTGAACAATTTAAGTAAAGGGTCACCCAAGGAACATCCCTGCAAAGTTTGGTCAAAATTGGCCCACTGGTTTGAGAGGAGAAGATTTTTAAAGAAAAAGTTAACGGACGCACGCACGGACGCACGCACGCACGCACGCACGACGGACACACCGCCATGACAATAGCTCGCTGGCCTTCGGCCAGTGGAGCTAAAAATCATTAAGACCCCCTTTCTTAGTCTAGATCTGCCCAATTCAAGACAAGCTTCTCTTTTTAAGTGACAAACACTTTGACTCAATCAAATTCAGTGTAAGAAAATGTCATAAAGACCCCTTTTCCCATGTTTTAACACAAAACCTTTCCATGTTCAAAAAGGTTCATTCTGTATGCTGAAACAATTATTTTGACCAGTTGTTTTTTCAGATTGAGCTGAATTTGTGGCCTTCAGTATATAAACATTGGAAATGTCATTAAGATCTCTGTATGCTTAAACAATTATTTTGACCAGTTTAATTATGACCAAGTTTCAATAGGATTGAGCCAAATTTGTGGCCACTAGAGTGAAACAGTGAAAATGTAAATAAGGCCCCTTTTCCTGTGTTTTCAAAAGGAATAAAATTCCTTTTAAAACTTTGGTAGAGCTTAACCCAAAGAAGATCCCTGCAAAGTTTCAGGTCGTTTGGCCTTGTGATTTAGGAAAAGACTTTTAAAGCAATTGTTGGACGATAGACAACAGACAGACGGACAACGGACATTCACCGATTACAATAGCTCACCTTGAGTACTTTGTCTTCACGTGAGCTAAAAGTTGAACGCACGGACGGACGGACGCACGCACGCACGACGGACACAACGCCATGACAATAGCTCACTGGCCGAATAATGGAAAATAAGCCCCGCCCACAGTGGCCATGTTTTTCGAATTATCAAAATTTCTTCAAGGAATCTGAAAAAGGGTCACCAAAGGAACATGCCTGTCAAATTTCAAAGAAATCTGATAAGTTGTTTGGGAGAAGAAGATTTTTTAAGTTTTTTCTAAAAATTCGTATTTGTTACCATAGCAACCAGAGTTTTCAATGGAATTGAATTCTTTGAAGGAATTTGAAAGAGGGCTATGCAAGGAACATTTCTGTGAAATTTAATTAAAATTGGTCCAGTAGTTTTTGAGAAGAAGATTTTTTAAAATTACACTATGCGCCATATATGGAAAATAAGCCCCGCCCACAGCGGCCATGTTTTTCGAATTATCAAAATTTCTTCAAGGAATCTGAAAAAGGGTCACCAAAGGAACATGCCTGTCAAATTTCAAAGAAATCTGATAAGTTGTTTGGGAGAAGAAGATTTTTTAAGTTTTTTCTAAAAATTCGTATTTGTTACCATAGCAACCAGAGTTTTCAATGGAATTGAATTCTTTGAAGGAATTTGAAAGAGGGCTATGCAAGGAACATTTCTGTGAAATTTAATTAAAATTGGTCCAGTAGTTTCTGAGAAGAAGATTTTTAAAGAAAAAGTTAACGGACGGACGGACGGACGCACGGACGGACGGACGCACGCACGCACGACGGACACAACGCCATGACAATAGCTCGCTGGCCTTCGGCCAGTGGAGCTAAAAATGGTCTTGGAGATGTTTTGAAAATTCAAAGTAAAAATAAAAAAATTGCAAAAAGTCACCTAAGGAACATTCTGGCAAAGTACACTCATAATATGTCCAGTGATTACAGAAGCGGCAATCAATGAAAAATTTTCTAATGATTTCTGATAAGCCCCATCCTGCCATGCACCCATTTTTGGACAAAAAACAGTTTTTTTCTAACATTTGACCGCTTGACCTAGTTTTCAACCCCAGTGACCCAATTTCAATCCTTCAATGATTTCATCAAAACAATCACTCTGACCTCTTTTCAGATTGACTGGGCAGAAAATATGACCTCTGAAGGGCATACAAGGTTTTTCTAAGATTTGACCTAATAAAGATTTATGTTTAATTAAAGAACTTTTTCATGGTTTGTCATATTCTGATAAGCCCTACCCTGCCGCACCCAAATTTATAGACCAATTAAAATTTTACTAACAAAGTATTATTGAATAACAAAGTATGGTCCAAAGTAACAAAGTATGGTTGATTTTAAGAATTTCTCGTGATTTCTCCCATTCTGATAAGCCACGCCCTGCAATGCCCACATTTATGGACCAATCAAAATTTCATGAACAAGTTAAGTATAGGGTCACTTAAGGTGCATTTCTACCAAGTTTAATTGAAATTGGCCCAATCGTTGATTTTTAAAGAATTTAACAATTATTTTGTGATTTTTCTAAGTCAGATAAGCCCGGCCCTGCCACACTCAAATTTATGGACTAATAAAAATTTCACGAACAAGTTAAGTAAAGACTCACCCGATGTACATTTCTGCCAATTTTGGTCAAAATTGGCCGAATGGTAGATTTTTAAAGAATTATTTTGTGATTTCTCTAAGTCTGATAAGCCCAGCCTGGCCACGCCCACATTTATGGAGCAATCAAAGTTCTTTAAACAATTTAAGTATAGGGTCACCTAAGGAACATTCCTTCAAAGTTTGGTCAAAATTGACCAACTGGTTTGAGAGGAGAAGATTTTCAAAGAATTATTTTGTGATTTCTCGAAATTTGATAAGCCCCGCCCTGCCACACCCACATTTATAGACCAATCAAAATTTCGCTGACAAGTTAAGTAAAGAGTCACCCAAGGTACATTTCTGCCAAGTTTGGTCAAAGTTGGCCAAATGGTTGATTTTTAAAGAATTATTTTGTGATTTCTCTAAGTCTGATAAGCCCCTCCCTGCCACGCCCACATTTATGGACCAATCAAAATTCTTTGAACAATCTAAGTAAAGGGTCACCCGATGTACATTTCTGCCAAGTTTGGTCAAAATTGGCCGAATGGTTGATTTTTAAAGAATTATTTTGTGATTTCTCTAAGTCTGATAAGCCCCGCCCTGCCACGCCCACATTTATGGACCAATCAAAGTTCTTTAAACAATTTTAGTATAGGGTCACCTAAGGAACATTCCTTCAAAGTTTGGTCAAAATTGACCAACTGGTTTGAGAGGAGAAGATTTTCAAAGAATTATTTTGTGATTTCTCAAAATTTGATAAGCTCCGCCCTGCCACGCCCACATTTATAGGCCAATCAAAATTTCACTGACAAGTTAAGTAAAGAGTCACCCAAGGTACATTTCTGCCAAGTTTGGTCAAAGTTGGCCAAATGGTTGATTTTTAAAGAATTATTTTGTGATTTCTCTAAGTCTGATAAGCCCCGCCCTGCCACGCCCACATTTATGGACCAATCAAAATTCTTTGAACAATTTAAGTAAAGGGTCACCCAAGGAACATTCCTGCAAAGTTTGGTCAAAATTGGCCCACTGGTTTGAGAGGAGAAGATTTTTAAAGAAAAAGTTAACGGACGCACGGACGCACGGACGCACGCACGACGGACACACCGCCATGACAATAGCTCGCTGGCCTTCGGCCAGTGGAGCTAAAAAGGACATAACTCATTTAACAATCCCCAAGCTTGCCCTGCCATGCCCATATTTTTCAATAAACCAAAAATTCACAACCATGTATTGAAGACAGTCAATCAAGAAACATTCCTATAAGATTTGGTTCAAATTGCTTTTTTACAGAATTTTCTCATGATTTCGTTAAGTCTGATAAGCCCTGCCCTGCCATTACCACATTTTTTGCAAATCAAAATTCACTAACACATTTTGAAAAGAGTCACCCAAGGAACATTCCTGCCAAGTTCGGTAAGAATTGGCTCAGTGGTTAAGGAGGAGAAGATTTTTGAAGAATTATCTGAAGATTTCTCGAAGTCGGCTAAGCCCCGTCCTGCCACGCCCACATTTTTTGGCGAATCAAAAATTCATGAACATACATTGAATACAATCACTCAAGGGACATTAGTGCCAAGTTTAGTTCAAAATGGTCAAATAATTGATTTTTAAAGATTTTTCACATGATTTCTCTAAGTCCGAAAAGCCTCGCCCTGCCACGCCCACAATTTTTGACAAATCAAAAATTCACGAACAAGTTTTGAAAAGAGTCACCCAAGGAACATTCCTGCCAAGTTTGGTAAGAATTGGCCCAGTGGTTAAGGAGGAGAAGTTTTTTGAAGAATTATCTAACGATTTTCTTGAAGTTGGCTAAGCCCCGCCCTGCCACGCCCACATTTTTTTGACGAATGAAAAAATCATGAACATACATTGAATACAATCACTCAAGGGACATAAGTGTCAAGTTTGGTTCAAATTGGCCAGATAATTGATTTTTTAAGATTTTTCACATGATTTCTCTAAGTCCGAAAAGCCCCGCCCTGCCACGCCCACAATTTTTGATGAATCAAAAATTCACGAACAAGTTTTGAAAAGAGTCACCCAAGGAACATTCCTGCCAAGTTTGGTAAGAATTGGCCCAGTGGTTAAGGAGGAGAAGATTTTTGAAGAATTATCTAATGATTTTCTCGAAGTTGGATAAGCCCCGCCCTGCCACGCCCACATTTTTTGACGAATGAAAAAATCATGAACATACATTGAATACAATCACTCAAGGGTCATTCCTGCCCAGTTTGGTTCAAATTGTCCAGATAATTGATTTTTAAAGATTTTTCACATGATTTCTCTAAGTCCGATAAGCCCCGCCCTGCCACGCCCACAATTTTTGACGAATCAAAATTCACGAACAAATTTTGAAAAGAGTCACCCAAGGAACATTCCTGCCAAGTTTGGTAAGAATTGGCCCAGTGGTTAAGGAGGAGAAGTTTTTTGAAGAATTATCTAATGATTTTCTCGAAGTTGGATAAGCCCCGCCCTGCCACGCCCACATTTTTTGACGAATGAAAAAATCATGAACATACATTGAATACAATCACTCAAGGGTCATTCCTGCCAAGTTTGGTTCAAATTGTCCAGATAATTGATTTTTAAAGATTTTTCACATGATTTCTCTAAGTCCGATAAGCCCCGCCCTGCCACGCCCACAATTTTTGACGAATCGAAAATTCACGAACAAGTTTTGAAAAGGGTCACTAAAGGAACATTCCTGCCAAGTTTGGTAAGAATTGGCCCAGTGGTTTGGGAGAAGAAGATTTTTGAAGAATTATCTAACGATTTCTTGAAGTCGGATAAGCCCCGCCCTGCCACGCCCACATTTTTTGACGAATGAAAAAATCATGAGCATACATTAAATACAATCACTCAAGAGACATTCCTGCCAAGTCTGGTTCAAATTGGCCTGATAATTGATTTTTAAAGATTTTTCACATGATTTCCCTAAGTCCGATAAGCCCCGCCCTGCCACGCCCACAATTTTTGACGAATCAAAATTTCACAAACAAGTTTTGAAAAGGGTCACCAAAAGAACATTCCTGCCAAGTTTGGTAAGAATCGGCTGAGTGGTTGAGGAGGAGAAGATTTTTAAAGAAAAAACCAACAGACGGACCAACAGACAGACAGACCAACAGACCAACAGACCGACAACCTGACTCCTATATACCCCCCAAATTGAATTTGGGGGGTATAATGAAAGCTGAAAGCCTGTATTGATTCCTCTCAATTCTGCTTCCTGGGAGATGTACAATATTTTTTCATGGTACATTTGATTTGGTATTTGATGCAATTAACCATGGCAATTTTGTCATCCTAATTGCTGCACAAGGGTCGAATCTCGGATAGCTTTGGATTTTCAGCTTAAAAATTTATGATAAGACAGATTTATCCTGTATGATGCTCTTAGTGACAATTGTCAAGTCAGAACGAGTTTAACAAGAGTTGTCCGCGGACAATGTAGCTCGCCTATACGGGAGCTTGTCACAACAAGAGCTGTCTGAAGACATCGCGCTCGACTTTCTAAGTTGCTTAGTATAAAGGGGGCATAACTCCAAATATAGTGGAGCGAGGGTCATGGGCCCTAATAGTAAGGTAGAGGGTGTGATGGTGAATAAGTATTCCAAGTTTGGGTTGAATCCCTTTGATAGTATGGAAGTTATTGATGTTTGAAAAAACTTTAACCTTGGTTGCAACGCCGACGCCAATGCCCACGCCCAGGTGACAGTATAAGCTCTCATTTTCTTCGAAAAGTCGAGCTAAAAACAGCTAATTTTTCAAAAGTAGGTCAAACTCAAAGGTCAAGGTCACAAGGTCAAGGGTCATGGTCACAAATGAAAGGTCTTGGCAGGAGGTATCCATGTGTGAAATATTACGGCTCTATCTATAACAGTGCATGAGATATAGGCCAGGTTAAAAACAAGAGGGCCAGAATGGCCCTATATCGCTCACCTGAAAGAAGTTAAAAGACACGCCCACTTTTTTGACGAATGAAAAATTTGCAAACAAATTTTGAAAAGGGTCACTCAAGGAACATTGTTGCCAAATTTGTTTGAAATTGCCCCAATGCTGGATTTTTAAAGAGTTTTCTTATGATTTCTCTAAATCTGATAAGCCACGCCCTGCCACGGCCACTTTTTTTGTCCTATACAAAATTTGCCAACACTGTAAGTCCGATAAGCTACACCCTCTTTTTCTGTCGAATAAAAAATTTGAGAACAAATTTTTAAAAGAGTCACCCAAGGAACATTTCTGCCAAGTGTGGTTCAAATTGGGCCAATGGTTGATTTTTAAAAAAAATTTATTAGAATTTTAAGTCCGATAAGTCACGCCCTGCCACGCCCACTTTTTCAGACGAAACAAAAATTCACATTTTTTTTTAAGAGTCACCAAAAGGAAAATTTCTGCCAAGTTTGGTTAAAATTGGGCCAATGGTTGATTTTTAAAGAATTTTCTTATGATTTCTCCAAGTCTGATAAGTGCTGACCTGCCATGCCCAAAATTTAAAATCCGCTAACAAATCTTAAGAAGGGTC
This sequence comes from Fragum sueziense, assembly GCA_963680895.1. Classification (NCBI taxonomy): domain Eukaryota; kingdom Metazoa; phylum Mollusca; class Bivalvia; order Cardiida; family Cardiidae; genus Fragum; species Fragum sueziense. Next base: position 69,544,247 of record OY804593.1, read on the forward strand.
ACCTAAGGAACATTCCTGACAAATTTGGTTCTAATTGGCCCAATGGTTAAGGAGAAGAAGATTTTTGAAGATTTTTTTAACAATTTCACTTGGTTAGATAAGTCCTGCCCTGCCACACCCACATTTTTTGACGAAACTTTAAATTTATGAACAAATGTTGAAAAGGGTCACTCAAGGAACAATTCTGCTAAGTTTGGTTCAAATTGGCCCATTGGTTGATTTTTAAAGAATTTTCTTAGGATTTCTCTAAGGCCATAAAGCCCCTTCCTCCCTGCCACGGCCTCATTTTTTGACAAATGTAAAAAATTGTAAATCAATTTTGAAAAGAGAGACTCAAAGAACATTCCTGCAAAGTCTGCTTCAAATTGGCCCAATGGTTAATTTTTAAAGAATTTTCTTATGATTTCTCTAAGTCTGATAAGCCCCTTTCTCCCTGTCACAGCCACAATTTTTTACAAATGAAAATATTTGTGAACTAATTTTAAAAAGAATGGCTTAAGGCACATCCCTACAAAGTCTGGTTCAAATTGGCCCAATGGTTGATTTTTAAAGAATTTTCTTATGATTTCTCTAAGTCTGATAAGCCCCTTTCTCCCTGCCACGGCCATGTTTTCTGACGAATCAAAAATCTGCGGACAAATTTTGAGAAGGGTCACTCAAGGAACAATTCTGCCAAGTTTGGTTCAAATTGGCCCAATGGTTGATTTTTAAAGAATTTTCTTACGATTTCTCTAAGTCTGATAAGCCCCTTTCTCCCTGCCACGGCCACGTTTTTTGACGAATCAAAAATCTGCGAACAAGTTTTGAGAAGGGTCACTCAAGGAACAATTCTGCCAAGTTTGGTTCAAATTGGCCCAATGGCTGTTTTTTAAAGAATTTTCTTAGGATTTCTCTAAGTCTGATAAGCCCCGCCCTGCCACGCCCACATTTTTTGACGAATCAAAAATCTGCGAACAAGTTTGGAGAAGGGTCACTCAAGGAACATTCCTGCCAAGTTTGGTCAAAATTGGCCTGTTGGTTTTGGAGAAGAAGATGTTTGAAGAAATTGTTGACGGACGGACAGACAGACAGACGGACGGTGAGTGACCACAATAGCTCACCTCGAGCACTTTGTGCTCAGGTGAGCTAAAAAATTATTAGTAGGTCAAACTCCAAGGTCAAGGTCACTAGGTCAAAGGTCATGGTCCCAAATGAAAGGTCTTGTCGAGAAGTATCTATGTGTGAAATATCAAAGCTGTATCTCTAATAGTGCCTGGGATATAGACCAGGTTAAAGTTTTTCAAGTGAAGACGCGACGGGACGGGACGGGATGAGAAGAAGACGCCGACACTAGGGCTGTGACATTAGCTCCCCGGTCATAATGTCCCGGCTCGCTAATAAAAGTCGTTGTTTCTGTAAACAGAGATTTAAAGTTCCTGAATGCATGCTTTAGTTCTGCTTAAATTCATCATGATATTCGCTGATATGGGATTCACTATAATATAAAATAGGCATTAAAGATACCCATCAAGATATGCAGCTAAGTACTGGTATTGAGCAATGCATGTATTTGGTACATAAGTGACTATTTGACGGATTATTAAAACTTATTACAATATACAAAACTGACCTGAGTGCACATGCAGTTTCTGATTTTTTTTAGCAAAACTTCCAAGACCAAATATTCCCTACTGGTTGTGTGGTTAAAGGATGTTAAAATCCAAGTGATCACTTATGATATTAATTTCAAAACAATACAGAATGAAACAGGAAGTTTACAGCCACTGAACTGTAATAAGAGGGTCATTTTAAGTGGCCCTCAATCGCTCACCTGAGTTGACTGTCTTCAAAGATTTGACCCCTGACCTAGTTATTGACCCCAGTTGACCTAATTTCTCTCTCATACCAAATTCTATCAATCAACCATTTTGACCAATTTTCAGTTTGATCTGACAAAAAAATGTGGCCTCTAGAGTGCATACAAGGTTTTTCTAAGATTTGACCCCATGACCTAGTTTTGACCCAAATTGACCCATTTTCAAACTCTTCTGAGATTTCATCAAGACAATCATTCTGACCAGTTTCAGGTTGATTGGGGAGAAAAAATGTGGCCTCTAGAGAGCATACAAGGTTTTTTTATAAAATTTGACCCTGTCACCTAGTATTTGACTCCAGTTTACTCAATTTCTAGCTCATCCAAGAATACATTGATCAAGATAATCATTCTGACGACTCTGACCAGATATGAGCTTGATCTGGGGAAAAATGTGACCTCTACAGTGTAATCATGGTTTTTCTAAGATTTGACCCCATGACCTACTTTTTGACCCCAGTTGACCCAATTTTGAATTAGTCCGGAATTTTATCAAGACAATTCGTCTGATCAAGTTGCAGGTTCATTGGGCAAAAAAAGTGGCTTCTAGAGTGCATACAAGGTAAATGTTGACAACGGACAATGCACGACAGACCTCCGAAATCTACCCAAGTACAAAAGCTCACTTTGAGCACTTTGTGCTCAGTTGAGCTTAAAACTGTCAATTTTGCAAAGCTCATGGTCACAAACATCTAAAACTAAACAATTTGTCATTAGAACTTCTTGCTATTTTGACCACCAAGTATATAGTACATGTATATGCCCAATGGGTCCTGACTAAAAGAGAGTTAGATTAGAAGGTGCATTAAAATGATAAAGTATGAACAAAACAAGCCATGTAACAGCTTTTATACTTGCTATTGATAGAATACAATCCCAATTTCTGGCCACTATGACTCACTGTGTAAAAAGTCTAAGTGATAAATAATGAAAAACTGAAGGCTAAAGGTGAGCAAAAAGGTATTGATCTAGCCAAGAAATATCGTAACTTTCAAGTTTGTCATGGTGATCTCTTTCCAGACTATTTTCGTTGGAACAGCTTTCATACCTGATATCAACCCTCTCCCAAACGGCAAAATTTAAGACCAGTCAGATTCACAAGCTGCTGCAGACAACAAAATAGATGTTAAATAAAGTATAATTAGTGTACAATTTAACTAGAGCTAGGGAGTAGACTAATGACTTTTCCAAATGCAATATTTAGTTTACTATTCATCAAACCCAGTATTGTGGGTAGTCTGGGTATGTCTCTATATGACAACTCAAATGAGAGCTCACAAAGTAGGGCTTGTATTTGAAATAGCAAATTTGAAATCCATTCACCCCCTCTTAACCCTTTCCAAAACAAGACCTGGTTTTGACATCCCTAATAGAAATGGCTTGGGAAAACATAGAGGCAAAAGAACAAAATGCTGATAATCAGCATTTTCTCCTTTTGCCGCAATATTTTCCGTATCATAATTTACTCAAATCTTACCTTTATTGCTATCCATTTCTGCAGCAGCTTTCAAATTGGACCACCCCAAAATTTTGTTGTTTGGGAAAGGGTTAACTGTTGCTCTGCAATCCCAGCTATAGCCATCATGACTGTGTACAAGTTCTCAGCAATAAATAATGAAAAACTAAATAAATACTAGGTGAGCTAGGTGAGCTGTGAGGTATTGATCAAACCAGGGATGTATCATGGGCGGATCTAGAGGGGGGTCGGGGACCCCCCCTGGTATTGGCCGAAAATTGAATTTTGACTATATGAATTTAGTGTAACGTCACATATTTGTTACATTTTAAGCCATAATTTGAGCTTGGACCCCCCCCCCCCCCCTTGAAAAATCCTGGGCTTGGACCCCCCCTGGAAAAAATTCCTGTGTCTGCCCTTGTGTATTGCTAACCTTTGTCAATCATGATAGTCTTGGAATATGGGTATGGCAGGCAGGTTACAATTAGTTGCAATAAATGTTACCGAGACCTTGGCTTTTTGAATTTTCATCTGGGTTTCGTACACAAACCAATATGGTTACCCATCATCAAGTTTGTGGCTACGATATAGCAGCTAGATTACAATATAGTCTTACCTTATATGGACTACAATCATGACACATTATAACCAAGCTTTTAGCAATATATAATGATGCCAAGCACTAAAATGGAGTGGTGGGGTAATAATCAACAGAAATACATTTTGTTATCACTCCATCTAATCTGTTCATACCACTTCTAAATGCAAATATTAAAACTTCTCTTACCTATTATCACTGTGTTGTAAGTTGTACGTTAGGTTTGTGTAGTCATTCAAAGATGGCGACAACAATATAGCATGAGAGGTAGGTGTCATAGTTTTTCGTTGATAAATTTCTTAAACGGTCGTATCTTGCCTTGATACTGATATCATTATACAGGGGAAATGTATACCTATCAATGGTTCTATATATCAAAGTATCAGTGTTGTCCTATCGTACTCAGTCGTTGTGCAAAGACAGCCCAACACGGAAAACTTTTTTCGAAGCGAGAAAGTTGGCCTTTTAAGGATGATTACATAGTAATCAGCGAACAAGGGAACAAATTATTGCTCTAACTTAGATGTTTTTAACATGCTCTTTTCTATGGTTACCCTCGTTTTACACAAAAATGTCCAGAATGTCCACAAACACCGTGTTTACTAAATGGCCAAACAACGGTGTAGTCCCAGTGAAAATATGCAGACACAACGGTGCAGTTTCTGTGTTTTGTGTACGGTGTGGTTATATTTTCATAACGAATTGTGAACGGTGTAGACATAATTCAATTGTGAACGGTGTAGACTTGAAGCAATAGTAATGTTTAATGATAACGTTTTCACGGCTGAGAATCATGTTTTATAATTACTACCGAAATTATTCAACAATTATGTTAATAGGTGACTGACTTGTAACTGCTTTGCAGCAAAGAAGGTAACAATATGTCTACAAAATATACTTTAATCAGAATATAGAAAGAATCTAGTTTCTTTGCTATTTGTCAAAGCAATTCCGTAAGGGTCAAAAAGTAGAAAGTACCAAGAATCTTGCGGTGTCTGTTTTATTTTTTTCTTTTATTTTCAGTTCCATGCTGTTCACTTGTTACTACTGTCATTTCGAAGGAAGTTTCGAAAAGTTTGTGAAGCATTCGGGACAGGACCATTCCGGTCAGATATTCAGGTTTGAAAACTCTGAACTGTAGTATCATTCCGAATATTATCAAGAGGTCAGACTAGGACATCATCCCCATTTGCGAGCATAGAATACACAAGATAGACCTCATCAATGTAGAAAAAATGACTTTGGGCTTAACAATCTTTCTATCGATGATATGCCCGATTTTGAATGCATGAGTCCAGTACATAAAAAATTACGAAGTTCAACACCCCATAAAGTCGTTCAAAAAGCTCCGACCTTAATTCCTGATATTTCCATTGGACGTGCTGAAACAGATGATACAGATAGGGACTCTTTTCTTTCCCCACGAGACATGAAAACAATGGCTGAAATGAACAGTTTGTTCCTAATTGTGATTAAGTCATTGAGAAGCGTTGATCAACTTGGTAATTGTTTATCTTAGTCGAGGAAGGTCGGTTCCCGACGGAAAACATTGAATTTCATTAATTTATGGATGTAAGTTCTACTCTCTTGGAAGTACTTCAATGCGTTTTACTCCAATAGTCAGACTGCTTTGGCGAATAGAATATTGCCTTTTTCATTTCAAATGGTTACATTTTATGAGTGGGCCCAAAAAATCTTGGTCAGAAAATTGTCAGTCCTGAAGAAGAGGTTAATTACGTATGAAAATTCCAAAATGAATTTTGCAGTTCCGTAATTCTATTTTCAAGACTTAATTACTTTAAGTCGAACAAGACGAAAGGCCCAAATGTTTATGAAACAAATTTATAATTTATGTTTTGTTATTTATAATTTATGTTTTGTTGATGGAATCCTTTATTTTGGGTAAAATCATAATTCAATGAAAGGTCAATTTGAAAACTAGATACATGTTGATCAATTATTATCATACTCCTTAAGTTGAAATCATTTCATTAATTACAAGAATTGATTGTAATAACCAATTAAAACAGTTACAAAAAAAAATTCAAAGCCAGAGTTGAAATTTCGAATCTACAAATCAAATGAACGGATGAACAAGAAACTGACCATTGCACCCACATCTTAGGGTAAGTCACTAAACATGGCTCTAAAATGACTGCTATCGTATGTCTTGTTTAATATTTTGTGATGGTATTCCTTGTGATTATCATGTCCGTCAGATGTTTTTTTTTTCAATACCAAATAACAAAAAATGTCTTCCAAAAATTTAATTAAACAACAATCGAACTATTTTAGGCTTATGTGAATGAAGAAAAGAGAAAACGGCATATTTCCTTAACTTTTGTTTTTGTTTACTTTGAGGATGGTGACGTTTTCATCAAGGGAAATAACTGTGTTTTCTAAGACCAAAGTATTTGAGGGAGATAAATCAAATGTGCAGATGATCTGCTAGCTGTTAGAGCTAGTTCGCCCTATACAACATACCAAGTCTACACCGTTCACAACTTGTTGTGAAAATAATAACTACACCGTACATAAAACACAGAAACTGCACCGTTGTGTCTGCATATTTTCACTGGGACTACACCGTTGTTTGGTCATTTAGTAAACACAGCGTTTGTGGTCATTCTGGACATTTTTGTGTACTATAACGGTAACCATAGAAAAGAGCATGTCCAAAACATCCAAGTTAGAGCAATAGTTTGTTCCCTAGTTCGCTGTGTACAATGTAATCATCCTTAAAAGGCCAACTTTCTCGCTTCGGAAAAAGTTTTCCGCGTTTGGCTGTCTTTGCACAACGACTGAGTACGATAGGACAACACTTGTACTTGGCTATATAGCACCGTTATTAGGTATACATTTCTCCTGTACGATGATATCAGTATCAAGACAAGATACGGCCATTTAAGGAAATTATCGACGAAAAACTAAGACACCCACCTCTAACGATTTTCCACGGACGCCATCTTTGATTGACCACTCAAAACTTCCGTACAAACTACACAAATCTAACGTACAACTTACAACACAGTGATTATGGATAGCAAGCCACAATATGTCCAAGCTTTAAGTACTAAATAATGAGAACGAACACTAAAGGTGTGTGGTGGGGTATTGATCAAGTCAAGTACATATTGTTATCTATTCATACTACATACATTCTACATATTATTATTACATTTAAAGTTTTCTTACCTATTATGGATAGCAAGCCACAATATGTCCAAGCTTTTAGTAATAAATAATGACAGCAATCACTAAAGGTGTGTGGTGGGGTATTGATCAAGTCAAGTACATATTGCTAACACTGCATCCATTCATACGACTCTCCAATACAATGTAACAAGTCTAACGAGGCAGTCTAACAAGACAGTCTATCTTCAACGATAAACCAATAATGCAACTCTAACAAGATTTAACCATTGATTTAACCACTGTTTCTCCGATCTCAAACTGAAGCTTTTGCAGGCAGTATAGAATAAGGTCAGACTGCACATTTGTGCAGTCTGAACTTGTTCTATACTGCCTGTTTTTCTTAAAGCAAGACATGCACAAATTGCTAACACTGCATCCATTCACACCACACTCCAATACAATGTTTCCAGTCTAACTAGGAAGTCTAACAACCTATAACTATAGAACAGTCTATCTTCAATGATTAATCAATGATTCAACTCTAACAGACTAACAAGATTGGGAAACAATACTAGACACCCTTTCAATGTTTCCTCACAATTAAACCTTTACCAAACAAGATCTGTTGCTGACATCTCTAATGGAATAAGAGTTAAAAACTAGAAATCTATCACTGAAGGTGATAAAAATACCCCCGCCACAACTTTTGTTCGGACAAGCATTTTTGTTGAATCAAGAGCCATAAGTCAGATATTGTCAATCCGATTTTCTTGAAATTTGATCAAATCAGGGGCCATAACTCAGAAAGTAATGGTCAGATTTTCGTGAAATTTATGTCTTGCACATCTACAGGTCCTAATGCACACTTGTGCCAAGTATGAAGCAAATCAGACAGTAACTGTAGGAGGAGTTATCCGGACAAGCATTTTTTTGTGAAATAAGGGGCCATAACTCAGAAAGTAATGTCAAGATTTTCGTGAAATTTGCGTCTTGCACATCTAAAGGTCCTAATGCACACCTGTGCCAAGTATGAAGCAAATCAGACAGTAACTGTAGGAGGAGTTGTCTGGACAAGCATTTTTTGGTCAAATAAGGGGCCATAACTCAGAAAGTAATGGCCGGATTTTCGTGAAATTTGCGTCTTGCACATCTACAGGTCCTAATGCACACCTGTGCCAAGTATGAAGCAAATCAGACAGTAACTGTAGGAGGAGTTGTCCAGACAAGCATTTTTGGGTCAAACCAGGGGCCATAACTCAGAAAGTAATGGTCAGATTTTCGTGAAATTTGCGTCTTGCACATCTACAGGTCCTAATGCACACCTGTGCCAAGTATGAAGCAAATCGAACAGTAACTGTAGGAGGAGTTGTCCGGACAAGCATTTTTGGGTCAAATCAGGGGCCATAACTCAGAAAGTAATGGTCAGATCTGAAATTTGCGTCTTGCACATCTACAGGTCCTAATGCACACCTGTGCCAAGTATGAAGCAAATCAGACAGTAACTGTAGGAGGAGTTGTCCGGACAAGCAGTTTTTGGTCAAATAAGGGGCCATAACTCAGAAAGTAATGGCCGGATTTTCGTGAAATTTGCGTCTTGCACATCTACAGGTCCTAATGCACACCTGTGCCAAGTATGAAGCAAATCGGACAGTAACTGTAGGAGGAGTTATCCGGACAAGCATTTTTTTGTGAAATAAGGGGCCATAACTCAGAAAGTAATGTCAAGATTTTCGTGAAATTTGCGTCTTGCACATCCAAAGGTCCTAATGCACACCTGTGCCAAGTATGAAGCAAATCAGACAGTAACTGTAGGAGGAGTTGTCTGGACAAGCATTTTTTGGTCAAATAAGGGGCCATAACTCAGAAAGTAATGGCCAGATTTTCGTGAAATTTGCGTCTTGCACATCTACAGGTCCTAATGCACACCTGTGCCAAGTATGAAGCAAATCAGACAGTAACTGTAGGAGGAGTTGTCCAGACAAGCATTTTTGGGTCAAACCAGGGGCCATAACTCAGAAAGTAATGGTCAGATTTTCGTGAAATTTGCGTCTTGCACATCTACAGGTCCTAATGCACACCTGTGCCAAGTATGAAGCAAATCGAACAGTAACTGTAGGAGGAGTTGTCCGGACAAGCATTTTTGGGTCAAATCAGGGGCCATAACTCAGAAAGTAATGGTCAGATCTGAAATTTGCGTCTTGCACATCTACAGGTCCTAATGCACACCTGTGCCAAGTATGAAGCAAATCAGACAGTAACTGTAGGAGGAGTTGTCCGGACAAGCAGTTTTTGGTCAAATAAGGGGCCATAACTCAGAAAGTAATGGCCGGATTTTCGTGAAATTTGCGTCTTGCACATCTACAGGTCCTAATGCACACCTGTGCCAAGTATGAAGCAAATCGGACAGTAACTGTAGGAGGAGTTGTCCGGACAAGCATTTTTGGGTCAAATCAGGGGCCATAACTCAGAAAGTAATGGTCGGATTTTCGTGAAATTTGCGTCTTGCACATCTACAGGTCCTAATGCACACCTGTGCCAAGTATGAAGCAAATCAGACAATAATTGTAGGAGGAGTTATCCGGACAAGCATTTTTTGGTCAAATCAGGGGCCATAACTCAGAAAGTAATGGTCGGATTTTCGTGAAATTTGCGTCTTGCACATCTACAGGTCCTAATGCACACCTGTGCCAAGCATGAAGCAAATCGGACATTAATTGTAGGAGGAGTTGTCCGGACAAGCATTTTTTGGTCAAATCAGGGGCCATAACTCAAAAAGTATCGGTCGGATTTTCCTGAAATTTGCGTCTTGCACATGAACAGGTCCTAATGCACATCTGTACCAAGTATAAAGCAAATCGGACAGTAACTGTAGGAGGAGTTATCCGGACAAGCATTTTTGGGTCAAATCAGGGGCCATAACTCAGAAAGTAATGGTCGGATTTTCGTGAAATTTGCGTCTTGCACATCTACAGGTCCTAATGCACACCTGTGCCAAGTATGAAGCAAATCGGACAGTAACTGTAGGAGGAGTTGTCCGGACAAGCAGTTTTGGGTCAAATCAGGGGCCATAACTCAAAAAGTATCTGTCCGATTTCCTTGAAATTTGCGTCTTGCACATCTACAGGTCACAATGAACACTTGTGCCAAGTATGGACTAAATCGGTCCACAAGTGTAGGAGGAGTTGTCCGGACAAAGTTTTGGAGACAGACCAACCATCCAACCAACCAACCAACCATCCAACCAACCAACCAACCAACCACTGGACCGACAGGCTGATTCCAGTATACCCCCTTCAAACTTCGTTTGCGGGGGTATAAATATTGAAGCAAAGAAGACAATAGAAAACGAATGGCCCTAAATTGCACATGTGACATTTTTTGCTTTATATCTGACAAATCTCTAATTTTGATAAGCCCCATCCTGTCATGCGCAATTTTTAGTGAATCAAAAATTCAACAACAAGTTATGACAAAAGGTCATAAAAGGATCATTCTTGCCAAGTTTGGTCTAAATTAGTCAAGTGGATAAGAAGTAGATGATTTTCAAAGAGAAATCTCAGTCAAAGTCAAAAGTCCCAATCTGCCACACCTCAAGTTTTGATATTTTGTTTGCTCTCTGCCAAAGTACCGTATTTCACCTAATAGACGCGCCCCGGCGCGATGCAAAACGCCATGGAGGCGCGTTTATTTCGTACCACTTTTACTGAATTTTAAAGTGCTTCGCTGAATGTAGAAAATCAACCTACCGTAAATTATCGATCAAGATATGTCACTTTATCAGTAGATGACGTTGTATCTTATAAATACACACCGGGTACATGTATAAATCGGCGGAGACGAAGCGACGTAACTGTCATCCAGTCTACAGTTACCTGCCAGTCTAGTCCTTTGTCTCAAAAAGGCGGGTGTGTTCTACTTTCGTTTTCGGAATGTTTTGATTTCTTCTTCTTCTTCTTCACTTTACAAAATAATAAAACATACTTCCCGTGGTATCTGTCCATATTCATTAATTCATTTTCAGCAAAAATGATTTATTTTTCATTTGTGTGAGTACTATCAATTCGCTTTCCACTTCTTAATTTACAAATCAAACGCGACCTCTTACGGGGCTTTGAAATAAACTGCGTAAACGGTCACTCTGCAAGGGGAATGATAAAGGAAAGTTTATCAATGCTCGTACCGGGGCCGGATGAATTTCAATTCTACATAGAGAGGGATAACCATAATTGAATTATTCAATCAATTACCCGAGCCGTATACCCTATTATAAGACGCTTTACTTGTTGAGATAAAGCGTTTTTCCACAGGTATGATCATCACAAAGATGAAGTTTGGTGGAGTTTGAGTTTGGAATTTGTCATTACCGTCTACTCTACGGTCTACTCTACAGTAAAGGTAAGGTTGGGTGAAGGTGGGAGGGGTGTCCCATGGCTTCTGAGATTGTAAATATAGTGGGGGGGCGTCTATTAGGGAGGGCGCGTCTATAAGGTGAAATACGGTAATGATATTCCAGAAAGACAAGGGGATAAATTATTATGATCGAAAAGACAAGATGTGTTTGTGAAACACTAATACCGCAGAAATGACCAATGTTCAGTTTTCGGACAGACAGACAGTCATGAGTAAAACAATATGCCCTCAATCTTTCAATACAGGGGGATAAATATCAGAGAAATTCAGTATATATCCTAATATATACCATCCTAATAGCTGAAGGCAATAATTGTTTTGATTCACTGACTTATCAATATATAATCTATAACATTATGCATAATTAAACAACACATAATTGAAGAGTCCCTAACTGGAAGAATGGAACTGAACCAAAATCAATATTTTATTGGTTGGATGCTTGCTTAACCCATTACCAGACAGTAAAGAATTTTGAACTGTTCCAAATTCAAAGATAATGTAGACAACAATTTTAAGTGAATATAATTCTATATTTTTTTGTGGTAGAAAAACTTGCGGGAAATGAAGAAATTGTTTGTCACAAGCAATTTCTTCATTTTCCACAATGTTTTCCAAAGCCTTTATCTTAAAGGACTTAAAAAGTGTCAATGTTTGGGAATGGGTTAATGCTACTTTCAACTCTCTCTTAAGCCATACTGCAACAACTGGCCCACCTAACCATTAATTTCATCAACCTTCTCCTAGACAGTGGCACCCTTCAACGCCCTAACTGGTTAAAGATGTAGACATCAAGGTCAAGGTCAAAAGGCCAAAGGTCATGTTCACACATGAAAGTTCTTAACAGTAAACATATTCCCAAACAGCCCTACAAAATAAAAGCTTTGGAAAACATTGTGGAAAATTAAGAAATTGCTTATGACAAACAATTTCTTCATTTCCCACAATGTTTTCTAAAAAAAAAAATTGTCACCTTCCACACATCAGAATTTGGTCACCCTAAAAATTTGGCAGTCTGGTAGTGGGTTAACAGGAACAATTAACATATGCAGTTAACCCATTACCAAACAGCAAAATTTTGGACTGTTCCAATTTGAAAGATGTTGCAGACAACAGTTTAAAGTGAATGAAATTTTATATTTGTTGGTCTTATCTGGTCAAAAACATTGTGGGAAATGAAGAAATTGCTTGTTACAAGCATTTTAGGTTTAGCCTAAAACTAAACCTATTTTAATAGGGTCATGCTATCGTCCCCCCAAACAAAATGATTTTTTAACTCTTTTTGAAACCATTTTACCCAAAATTAGATCTGACACTGAGTGGTTTATCCTTGGTGATTTTAATATTTGTTTTCTGAATAAGAAATGTTCTTTGTATAAGAGTTTTTTACAAATACTCAGTATTTTCAATTTAACTCAAATCATTACAGAACCAACCAGGATTTCAGATAGCTCTACAAGCCTTCTTGATCATGTCATATGTAGTCATCCTGACAAAATTACCCAGTCTGGTACCCTACCTGTAGGGTTAAGTGATCATCTTCCTGTTTTTTGTAGTAGAAAAATTCAGAGAGGAGTTTTTAATAAACATAAAAACATTGTCATTAGGTCTTTGAAAAACTATAATGCTGATACTTTTATTCACAATCTAAAACTATGTGACTGGTCTAGTATGTTTACTGCCAAAACAGTGGAAGACTCTTGGATATCTTTTAAAGATAATTTTTTATCAGTTTTGAATGCTATAGCCCCTATAAAGCAAATCAGACTTAAGCAAAGGAGTGAACCCTGGCTAGACTCAAATATTTTAGAACAAATTAACATTAGGGATGCATTTCTTTACAAATTTAAAAAATCCAAGGACAAAGATATGTACACTAAGTATTGTCAATACAGAAATTTAGTTCAAAGACTAGTGAAAAATGCAAAATCAGAATATTTTTCACATCAGCTAGAAGAAAATAAGCATAATTCTAAGAAATTGTGGTCACAGCTGAAAGATCTTGGATACAGTAACAAGTCAAAATCTTCTCCAAATGTTGTTTTGAACATTGACAATGAAAATTGTTTTGTAGCACATAAAATTGCTAGTCACTTTAATACATTTTTCACAACTGTAGCTTCTGTTCTAGTAAACAAATTACCAAACCCTTATAATTTTTTTAGTGCTGATTCTGAATCTTTTATTAATTTTTACAAAGACAGGAATCCAACTGGTATTAAGTTTAAACTTAAGACTGTAAGTGAAAATTTCATTTTCAAAGAACTCTGTAAATTAAATTGTTCTAAAAGTACAGGACTGGATGATATTCCTGCAAGATTTTTGAAAGATGCTGCTCCATTTTTAAAGATTCACATTACTTTTCTAATAAATAGCTCTATTACGTCTAACAGAGTTCCTAGTGAGCTGAAATGTGCTAAAGTCAAACCACTTTTCAAAAAGAATAATAGATCAGATGTATCTAACTACAGACCAGTCAGTATCTTGTCCATTGTGTCAAAAATATTAGAGAGAGCAGTATATACACAATTAGAATCTTTTTGTATTAACAATGGTCTTTTATATGAACTCCAAAGTGGTTTTAGATGTAATTATTCTACTGACTCTTGTCTTATACACCTTACTGACCACATAAAAAATCAATCCTCCAAAGGCCTGTATACTGGTATGATTATGTTAGATCTACAGAAGGCATTTGACACTGTAGACCATAACATTTTGTGTAATAAACTAAAGGTAATGGGAGTTGAGTCAGTGGAATGGTTCCAATCTTACCTATCTGAACGTAGTCAAGTAGTAAATGTTAATAACACAATGTCTGAGTCAATGAATATCACCTGTGGTGTACCCCAGGGAAGTATTTTAGGGCCTCTGCTTTTTCTATGTTATGTCAATGATATGAGTATTAGTATTAGTAAACAAGAGGACCATGATGGTCCTATATCGCTCACCTGAACCAAAATGATATAAGCAACACTTGTCTTCATTTCAAAAAATATTTATGACTTTAAGACTGAAAACGAACTTACGGTCAATAACATTGTGAAAATCGAACTCATCCAAGATTTCATCGTGCCCAACATTGTGTCCAAGATTTGTCTTGTTTGATAAATAATTGTAGATTCTGGAGTATAAACAAGGTCGAAAACAGCCGAAAACAGCAATTTTGTCAAATTCAATAGTAGATTATAGAGTGTAAACAATGTCAAAAACAGCCGAAATCGGCAATTTTATCAAATTCAAGGGCACATAACTCTCCATTTTTTTTATCAGATTGGACTGAAAATCAAACTTATCCAAGATCTTATGGTCTCAAACATTGTGTTCAAGTTTTGTCTTAATTGATAAATAATAGTAGATTATAGAGTGTAAACAATGTCAAAAACAGCCGAAATTGGCAATTTTATCAAATTCAAGGGCACATAACTCTCACCTTTCTGGTCAGATGAGACTGAAATTCAAACTCATATGAGATCTTATGGTCTCCAACCTTGTGTCCAAAATTTGTCTTGATTGGTCAAAAATTGTAGATTCTATAGAGTGTAAATAAGGTAAAAACAGTCAAAAACGGCAATTTTGTCAAATTCAAGGGCTCATAACTCTCATCTTTCTGATCAGATAAGACTGAAAATCAAACTCATCCCAGATCGTATGATCCCCAATATTGTGTCCAAGTTTTGGATTGATTGATCAATAATTGTAGATTCTAGAGTGTAAACATCGTCGAAAACAGCCAAAAATGACAATGTTGTCGAATTCAAGGGCAAGTAACTCTCGACTTTCTGATCAGATCAGACTGAAAATCATATTCATCCGAGATCTCATGGTCCCAAACATTGTGTTAAAGTTTTGTCTTGATTGATGAATAATTGTAGATTCTAGAGTGTAAACAAGGTCAAAAACAGCCGAAAATGGCAATTTTGTCAAATTCAAGGGCACATAACTCTTGTCTTTCTGGTCAGATCAGACTGAAAATCGAACTCATCCGAGATCTTATGGTCTGCAATGTTATGTCCAAGATTTGTCTTGTAGTCTAGGAGCCAGGTCCTGGAATGGAACTTTTCTTGCAACCGGTGACCTATAAAATTTTGAGTGGTATTTTTCAATACATTAGGGTCCCATGCTTTGGTTAAGGGTGGATGACATGCTTAAAAGTGGTAGGATTTTTTTTAAATCAAGGTCAAAGGTCATTCGGTGCACTTCTCATACATACCTCCTAAAATATCCCATAACTTACTCATTTATTAAGCTAAAACAATTATTTTGGTATCAAAATGAAGCTTATGATTTGCACTTTGACTTACATGAATAATATACAATTTCTTGATTTTCAATATTTTTGAATATTCATAAATATAGCAAAAATTGGCTAAAAATCACCAAAATAAGTTTTGTCTACAAGTGAAAAAAAAGTTTTTAAAATACCAAAGGTGTGTTTTTGTGGTTGAAATCATACTTAAAAATTGCCCAGAAACCAGTTCTTGACTTATATGTATTTCTTAACAGAATTAGTCTTTAGCTTAGGCTTGTAGTCATAGGTAAAAGTGGGTGGGGTAATTTTTCCCTAAAATTACAAAACATGCAAACATTGACGTAACAATATAGATCTATCTTACATATAAATGTGATGTTTTATTAGAATTTATTGTTTTGAAATCATATTTGCAGGGATTTGTAAAGCTTTTAATGCATATTCCTGAAAATTAATTAGAATTTTAAGGGCCTAAATAACAATTCAATAAAACAGCATACGAGATGGATACAGGTCATATCAACACCACAATGTCAAAATAATGACTCTTAATGAATATTTATCAAGTATCTAGTACAATTAAATGAAACAAGGCACAGATTAGCATAGTCAGCAGCTAAAAATATTCCTCTTTCTATCTTATGTGTAAAGGACATTAAAAAGACCCATGCCAGATTTTCAGGAATCAGAACAACATGGGGATGGTCAGAATTTGTTTTGTTGTGTATGCATTGCTTTTATAGACCCAGAAGGAAAGCCATTTTAGAGCTGGAACTAAATTTTTCACTATCAAGGTTCAGTGTCACATAAATGTTACTATAAATATAAAGTGCTGTTAGTTAATTATGTATACTTGATTTAGAAGAACAGGCTTGATTTAGAAGAACTAAATGAACTTCATTTGAAATTTCCTTGTGCAGAAATGATCTAGCTATCCAGGTTGACCATTCCATACAATATTTCATAAACATATTTCCTATCGTTTCGTATGTCCGACAACCTAGCATGGGTCTCTTTAAAGATAATTACGAAACTGCCGTCATTGCAATGCTTACACCTGGAAGCCTTACGAGAACATTCATATACATAAAATGTAATTTGGAACAGAATATTCCATTCTGTGAATACATACCAATATCATCAGTCTAGAATCTGGATGTTCTGATGTGTGGTTATGAATGTCTCCAAGAGTAACCATGAACATGTTAGTATCGTATATTCGTGTATGTACATGCCTTCAATAGGGACAACAGAGGATCTGGGGCCCGTATTACTAACGCTCGTACGTTTGATTTTTGCATAATTACTTGTAACAACAGCTCTGATTGGCTAAGTCGGATTTCTCGTGCAATCAGATCTCCTGTCACACAGTTTACACAAAAACTTAATCGTAAGATGTTTTGTAATACGGGACCCTGGTCTTTGAGTTTAATTAATTTTGTGACCCAATAAGTTTTGATTGTACTCAATAGGCCCTATATCTCTTATTATGCAAATTATTTATTGCATGTGACATTTTGTTACGAGTAAATAGTAGAAAATAAAGATACCACAATTGTTGATCCATCCTTCACAATCCCATCATGATAACATAACTTTGTTTATTGATCGACGACTGTAATACATATTTGAGTAGACACGGAGAAACTTTTGGTTTAAAAAAAGTGGAAATCTTTGGACCTGTGGTTGTCCACAACAATATACCTGACAAAAATCTGGACAATGTTTTACTTAATACATGGCTAAAACTATTCCTAGTAAATCGTGCATCTTTCATTTGTATCTATATCAAAGAAATCACTGATTCTTTCCCAAACAAGACCTTGTTTTGACGTCCCTAGGAGAAAATGCTTGGGAAAACATTGATGCAAAAGGAGAAAATTCTGATTATCAGCATTTTCTTTTGCCTCAATATTTTCTAGGCTATATTGTACACAAATCTAATCACCCATTTGTCGTTTTAACTTTTAAACCAACTGAGATGAAATTTAAACACATATACTTTGAAGAATTATACATTTGATCCTGGAACAAAAACGCTGCTGTTTGGATAAGGGTGCATTCGACAGGGTGGGGTCACGTTTAGCGGGGAAACTTTTGACAATTTGCAAAGATGTGACTTATGAATCGCTTTTAAAGCAATCATATTTTGTATTTTGACTTTAACAATTGTCCAAAATGCTTGTTACCTTTGAGCGGACATTTTTCTGAGCAAACTTAACATCATCGGCTGACATTTGGAGTCATCAATTTGCTTACATAGCAAATATGGTGCTATGGCAATGGTATTCAATAATGATTTGAGTGTAATTTGGAAAATCAAAATCAGAGACGATCTTTATGATTATGAACACGCACAGCTAATACTTCTATGAGAAAAAACAAGCATTTGTCAGTGGTATAACGCATTTACAAATTATTTTACCTATAATGTTTCTGACTTTAATATATCTGGACGTCCCAACATGACGTCGGCGAAATCGTTTATGACTTGCCAATTGTGTCCCAGAAACTATCTATAGAATTCCCCAAGGTACAGTTAAGACGCTTCTTTGAGAAATAAATACATATGTTGGAAATGTGGTATACCGTGCAGTGGCAAATATATCGAAAAGAGGTAAATATTAGATGTGTAAGACAGACTTTCCTGACTTATCCATCTCAGACCTAGGTTGCGCTGCTCAATATGACCCTATGTTGCCATAACAACTATAGAATGCGCCTTAATGCATACACTTAGTTTTTGTGTCCTATAATATCCTAACAGTTAGTACATAAATGAAAAAAATATGACATAATTCCGGATACTTTATAATCAGCCCTCCTACATACCAAATGAGCTTTGTATGTTTAATACTTTTGGAGAAAATGCCTATGTTAAGTTTTGAACAGACAGACGGACGGACGGACAAGAGTAAAACAATATGCCCCCGATCGCTCGATGTATAAACATAAATTCAGTATATTCCTATATTTGTAAGCACTAAACTGACCAGTATCTGAATCTACCATCACCAGCATGCCATGTATGGACAAAGGATGACAACAATAATTTAGTTCCTGTAAGAATGCGTAAAGATCCTGCACCTCTAGCTTTGCTTGACATCACACAATGCTTGTGTTAAACTGACTGCCACATGCGAAGGTGTAAGTGTCAAAGAGAAGATCTTTTATGCACTGATGCATGTGTTTGTGAGTCAGAACTGTGTTTTTAGACTTGAGAATCTTGATGCATCAGACAGTGATAAGGATGAGTATATATGGCATGAGTTGAGTGTATTGAAGTGTTTAGTATAGGGTAGCTGTGGGTGGACTTTACAAGTCTGGTTATTGCATCACGTGTCTTGTTGTTATTGTAGTTGTTGTAGTGATGGTGATGATGAGGATAGTGTTGTATATAAAGACACAAATATTCCTTATTTTTAGTAAAGTATTCATGATACATAAAATGAACAAAACAATGAGTTTATGCATTACCTCTGCTTTACGCAACTATCATGCAGAAGACATTTCGGTCGTCGTTTGACAAATAAAACTCTCTAAAATAGTCTTACTTTCTAAAATGCACATCACTGGCTATCTCTCACGAATTCATATATAATTCAGCCTAATCTTGAAAAAAGATGTCTTTGTGAAACACGAATGCCCCTGAAAAGGCCAATGATACGTTTTTACGTTAAGCTTTTAAATAAATGCTTATTAATAAGGTTTGTGTGTGAACTCCCTTTGGAGAAAAGGCGAATGTTACGTTTTCATGTTAATTAGTTTAAATGTTAAGTTTTCATGGTAAGGGTTGACAAGGATTAATGGAAGACCTTGGGGAAAGTCATATTGCATGGAACAGATAGATATCATTGAAAGAAGGTTACATACCAAATTTGGGCTTTGCGTGTGGAATGCTTTTGGAGAAAAGGCCAATGATAAGTTTTCATGTTAAGTTTCGGACTGACGGACAGACAGACAGATGGATGGATGGACGAACGAACGGACGGAATGGTAAAACAATATGCCATCGATCTATCGATGTGGGGGCAAAAAAACAACTAATTCGTCTTATCTCTTTCTATGTTAAAATTTCGCTATATAAACATTTAAAGGGGCCATCTTGAATTTTGTTGGCCATAATGAACAAAAAGAGAAAGATAATTTTGAAAAAAAGATATTTCGGTATCTCTAATAGGTATGTAATACTAGAGATATTGTCTTATTCACTTAAACTGTAAACTGTGTTTCCTGTGTATGAGCTATTTGGTTCCAGTGCTAAATTCCTTTCCCTTTGGCTCTATAAAAGCAATGCACTACCCAACAATGCAAACTCTGACCATCCCCATGTTGTTCTGATTTCTATAAAATATGGCACGGGCCTGGGAAATATTTTCAGCTGCCGATTACTATTACATAGATACTTGATAAATATTCGCTTTAAGAGTCATAATTTTGACATTGTGGTGTTGATATAATCTGTATCCATCTAACATGCTGTTTCATTGAATTGTTATTTTGGCTCTTAAAATTCAAATTAATTTTCAGGAATATACATTAAAAGCTTTACAAATCCCTGCAAATATGATTTCAAAACAATAAATTCTAATAAAATATCACATTTATGTATAAGATATATTGTTACATCAATGTTTGAACGTTTTGTAATTTTAGGGAAAATTTACCCCACCCACTTTTACCTATGACTACAAGCCTAAGCCAAAGACTAATTCTGTGAAGAAATACATATAAGTCAAGAACAGGTTTCTGGGCAATTTTTAAGTATGATTTCAACCACAAAAACACACCTTTGGTATTTTAAAAACTTTTTTTTCACTTTTAGACAAAACTTATTTTAGTGATTTTTAGCCAATTTTTGCTATATTTATGAATATTCAAAAATATTGAAAATCAAGAAATTTTATATTATTCATGTAAGTCAAAGTGCAAATCATTAGCTTCATTTTGATACCAAAATAATTGTTTTAGCTTAATAAATGAGTAAGTTATGGGATATTTTAGGAGGTATGTATGAGAAGTGCACCGAATGACCTTTGACCTTGATTTAAAAAAAATCCTACCACTTTTAAGCATGTCATCCACCCTTAACCAAAGCATGTGACCCTAATGTATTGAAAAATACCACTCAAAATTTTATAGGTCACCGGTTGCAAGAACTTTTAATTTAACCCCCTTTGTAAAAGCTGGCTCCTAGACTATTGATTGATCAATAATTGTAGAGGCTAGAGTGTAAACAATGTCAAAACTAAGTATTTTTCGCATTCAAGGGCAGATAACTCCTGACTTTCTAGTTCGATCTGACCCATAATCGAACTCATCCGAGATCTTATGGCCATACATGTTTTGACCAAGTTTGGTCAAGATTGGCTTATATTTGTAGATGCTAGAGTGTAAACATGAAATTGTGGACGGACAGACAGACAGACAGACAGACAGACAGACAGACGGACGACGGACAAAAAGTGACCACAATAGCTCACCTTGAGCACTTCGTGCTCAGGTGAGCTAAAAATGTAAACTTATTTTATATGCGGATGATAGTGCTATACTGTTTTCTCACAAAGATCCACAGGTTATTAGTAAAGTTTTGGGCACTGAATTGGAAAACTGCAGTAAATGGTTGGTGGATAATAGACTTTCCCTTCATCTTGGCAAAACATAATGTATACTTTTTAGCTCAAAGAGAAAGTTATCTAAAGTAAAAAACTTTAAAGTTGAATGTAATAACCATATTATTAATTCACAATCATCTGTCAAGTATCTTGGTTCTGTGTTAGATGATGATCTTTCAGGTACATCTATTGTTAATAGTATAGTAAAAAAGGTGAATGCTAGACTTAAATTTTTGTATAGACACAAAAATTGTTTAAACATGAATATGAAAAAACTTTTGTGTAATGCTCTTATTCAGTGTCAATTTGACTATGCTAGTTCTTCATGGTATAGTGGTATCACCAAACAATTGAAAAATAGATTGCAGGTTGCTCAAAATAAAGTTGTAAGGTTTATTCATGATCATGATTTTAGACACTCATTGAATGTAAAAGATTTTAGCAGTATTGGGTGGTTGAATGTTGAAAATAGGGTCAAACAGCTAAGGCTGAATCATGTTCATAAAATATATCATAAAACATGTCCATCTTATATGTTAGAAAATTTTAGCTTGGTCTCTAAGACACACTCTTACAACAGTAGAAATAGTAAATGTAACTTTTATATCCAATCAGTTAACAGTTTTACAGCCAACACCTTTTATCACCAATCTATTAAGGACTGGAATAGTCTCCCAATAATGGTGAAAAATTCTACAAATAAAACTGATTTTAAAAAGAAAGTTAAGTCTTATCTCACTCAAAACATGAAAATTTGTGAAGAGTCAGAATATATCTTTTATTAATATTTATTGTCTTAATCCGTAACCTATGCTTGAAAGTTTGATTTTCGTGCAATAAGAATGTAACATATGTATATCTTCAATAATATATTTTAGACCTATGTCATAGTTACACTATATTGGTCTGTGTGGAATTTTTAATTCATAAAATTTTCATAAATTTTTCTTTAAAACTTAAAATATGGCTCACTTTGAGCCATACCACTACTATAGGACCCCATTGGAAACAAGTTGTAAAACTTTCATGGGTTATCCTGTGTGCATATATATACAGTATTGTCTAGAAATCTAAAGTAACAAACAAACCAATATTTTGAGACTATGCTTGTTAATCTTAATCAAACATTAATTGTGATAATTGTAAATCTGTCTGTGCTACCTATAGATCTCTGCATATTTTACATCTGTGATACTTTGTTTTATGATCTGTTATATTTGTTTTAATGTATGACATGTATGTATATATTCACGAATAAATCAAATCAAATCAAAAGAAGCCTTTATTTTGAAAGGTGTCAAAAGTGTCAATGTTTGAGAATGGGTTATGGCTGTTGGCATGTATGGTTCAGCCTGAACAGGAGATATAATTATAACTCAGACAAAATTTCAAAGTAAAAAGTGATATATTTGTGAAACATGAATGCCCCCGAAATGGCTATTTCTGGAGAAAATGTCAATGTCAGACAGACGGATACGGGTAAAACAGTATGCCCCCATTCTTTTGATACTGGCCCCAGAGTTAGTTCTAACAAGTGGCACTTTTCCACAATGTAAAAGCTACAGCTAGCACCTATAGATGCTTTATCAGATATTGCCCATTTAAAATTTCAAAGTGAAAAATATACAAGGGGCAAAACTCAGAAGTTAAAAGTCAGAGTTATGATTCTTGCAAATTATAGCATTTCTCCTCAAAGTGATCTATAGCTGTTTGAAGTTGCTAGCTTTATTATATGTTAAGGCGTAAAAAAAAAATATGTGTGTTTCCGGTTACATGAAATTTCAAAATAGGGACGGTAGGTCGGATTTTTTTTTTTTTTTTTTTTTTTTTTTTTTTAATGGGACAAATAGGGAAACAAAATGGCGGAACAGGAAATCCCTAGGAAATCCGACAGTCTTTCCGAAAGTTGCAGAATGGTTTCTGGACATTCGGTCTGGTAAAAGAAAAACAATACCGCCACAGACGACCGAATACCCCCGCCCCCTGCCTCCGCCGTCGTTTGTCGAATATGTAGTAAATTGATGTCTGCTAGAGGCTACATGCACGCAAAAAGTACATGCTGTGTGCTTTGTACACCATCGCTAGTAACATTCATTTCTCAAGTAACGGTAGATCTAAGTTTTCTTTTTCTGAAAGTTGATCACAGATGCCGATATTAAATTTTAAAATGTGTCCAAAATCTCGAAAGTCTAACAGGAAACAGAATGAATCTATTACTCATATGCGATGTTTTGAGCGAGATCAAAAACGCCGCAAACACAGACATTTGATGACGTAGTCATTCCAATATCATCACGTGATTTCTCCACTTCCAAATAAGGTTACGATTTACTATGATTTGTTTACAAAATGCGCGCGTGTCCACAAAGAGCGGGAAAAGTGATGAAGCAATGAACAAGAGGACCATGATGGTCCTAAATCGCTCACCTGAATCAAGATGACAAGAGTGATAATGGCAATTTTGTTAAATTCAAAAGCATGAAACTTATAAGGACTTTCTGTTTGGAAACAATTAAGTAATGATTTTGTTCCAATCGATCCTGTAAAGTTGGGTATGAATTAGCATAATGGTTGAGTTTTTTTCAATAATTATTTCAATATTTTGCAATATACAACATAGGGCTAATTTTCAAGGCGTACTGATCTGTTAAAATTGATTATTTATGAGCAAGATTTGGTATGTGATTTGAAAGTATATAGTAAATGAGGACAAACCATCTGATAAGCTAGGCTTATAATCCCTTCTTATTTGTTTACATAAGATAAAATGGGGCCAGCCAGAGATATTGATAATAGAAATAGATAAGAGAAATAGTAAAAGCTTTCCAAATTTATTACTTATATCAAAACCCTATGTAGAAAGTATTAATTTTTTCAAGCAGATGATTATAATTAGGGATGGGAACGAATATCCGAATATTCGAATATTCGTTTTTCTCACGAATATTCGAATGCAAATCTGGTATTCGAATATTCATTTTATATAATGAAAATATTTCTATTTTGAATTTTAATAATTGATAACAAAATATTTAGTAGAGAAAGTAGCAATACTTCGAATATTGAGATAACTACATCTCATTTGCAGTCATTACATTACATTTTGACACCTGTCAAGACGATACATGTACCAGCCGTATAACACGTTGACAGGTATACATCAACCTTAATCTGATAATTCTAGCACCTCGAAGATTAAATAAGATTTTCACCCTGAACATTTTCAAAGGACGATTAGTATTTTATTGGCCAATCATTGGCTCAGCTGTATTAGCCAACCGGAATTTTGATTTCCCATAAACATTCGTATTCCTCTTTAACATCACAACAAAATAAAAGTATGAGCTTCTGTTGTCATAGTTAATGGTGAAAAAGAAAGGCAAGATTTTTTTATTGCACTTTAATTTTTTAGCCACGAAGGGAAAATGTACGTCGGTAAAAATTGAAGTGTGCATTTAAAAATCGTTATGTTACGGCAATTAGAAATTGATACCGAATGTAACTCACTAAGAATATAGTCATGGGCGTCTTGCGTAGATTGCACAAATCAAACAAATTTGTTTAAGGTTTAGGTTCCCGAACATAGTACTATATGCATGTAGATAAAGTTTAATCAAGGACAGAACGTAAATATTCGAATATATTCGAATATCTAAAACGAATATTCGAATATGTATTTTGGTATTCGTTCCCATCCCTAATTATAATGATCACCAACAACATAGGGTTTCATGAATATTGAAACAAAATATTGCTTTTTGAAAAGCCATTCATGAAATTAGGTCTTACCCAAAATTTCAAGGTTCTAGGCCAAACAGTTAAGAAAAAAACTTCTCCATTACAACCCACAGTACAGTATAATTTTCAATGCACAGAATTTCCCTTACCCTGCCATACCTATGATTTCTCAAAGTCTGATTAGCCCCTTCCTCCCTGCCACGGCCATATTTTTTGACAAATGTAAAAAATTGTGAATAAATTCGAAAATAGTGACTCAAGGCACAATCCTAACAAGTCTGCTTCAATTGGGCCCAATGGTTGATTTTTAAAGAATTTTCTTCTGATTTATCTAAGTCTGATAAGCCCCTTTCTCCCTGCCACGGCCACATTTTTTGACAAATGTAAAAATTTGTGAACAAATTTTGAAAAAGAGTGACTTAAGGAACATTCCTGAAAAGTCTGGTTCAATTAGGCCCTATGGTTGATTTTTAAATAATTTTCTTATGATTTCTCTAAGTCTGATTAGCCCCTTTCTCCCTGCCACGGTTATATTTTTTGGCAAATGTAAAAAATTGTGAATAAATTCGAAAATAGTGACTCAAGGCACAATCCTAACAAGTCTGCTTCAATTGGGCCAAATGGTTGATTTTTAAAGAATTTTCTTCTGATTTATCTAAGTCCGATAAGCCCCTTTCTCCCTGACACGGCCACATTTTTTGACAAATGTAAAAATTTGTGAACAAATTTTGTAAAGAATGACTCAAGGAACATTCCTAACAAGTCTGCTTCAATTGGGCCCAATGGTTGATTTTTAAAGAATTTTCTTATGCTTTCTCTAAGCCGATAAGCCCCTTTCTCCCTGCCACAGCCACATTTTTTGACAAATCTAAAAATTTGTGAATAAATTTTAAGAAGAGTGACTCAAGGCACATTCCTGCCAAGTTAGGTTCAAATTGGCTCAATGGTTGATTTTTAAAGAATTTTCTTATGATTTCTCTTAGTCTGATAAGCCACGCCCACATTTTTTGACGAATCAAAAATCCGCGAACAAGTTTTGACAAGGGTCACCCAAGGAACATTCCTGCCAAGTTTGGTAAAAATTGGCCCATTGATATAGGAGGAGAAGATGTTTGAAGAAATTGTGAACGGACGGACGGACAGACGGACGGACAGACGGACGGACGGACAGACGGACGGACGACGGACAAAAAGCGACCACAATAGCTCACCTTGAGCACTTCGTGCTCAGGTGAGCTAAAAAGACGCTATCTACGAAGTAAATACACTGATGTTAGATGGTTTTAACACGGACGCTTTGTATATTTCTGCCATGCCGCCTAGCGATTACACAAAGGAATTAGGTCACGCTTAGTTGTACATATTAAAATGGTGTGCTTACTCGACCATTTAGACTGTAGCCAATCAATCTTTCATAATTAAAACAAAAAGTAAGTGTTGACAGCCATGTTAATCGGCGACCGAGTGGCGATTGCCAGCGCGAGCCCTGAGAATCATTTCTACAATTTTTTGCGCATTTTGATATATTTACGGAAACTACCGAAGATTCCGGGAAAACCCATATTTCAAATCGTAACACGATACGCATCGTCGGGGAAGGATAACAGAATATGTAGATCTACCCAATCATAAATCGGTAATACCACGCCATTATCGGTATACAAAATTCGTTACTGAAATACATCGGTTTTTATTGACCTAGTAGCGATATAACTTTCGGTGAATTGAACTTTTACCAAGACATGTCCCTAAAAATTGCTAAAAAAATTAGGGTCGGGGGTAAAAAAATAGGCACGGTCGGGTAACCGGAAACACACAACTTTTTTTATTACGCCTAAGGAGATAATGCCCAGACAAAATTTTAAATATATATATAAAAAAAAAAAAAAAAAAAACAATAATAACTTACAATTCCTGCAAATCACACTTCTCCCCAATGTGCTTCTTTGTTTATAAAGTTCAAACTTTATGTAGCCTGATTATTTCATTTTCATCCTGATATTAAGCCACATTTGTGTAATACTAGTACAATGAATCCTGGATCTGCAGCAGCAAACCCTATGTTGTGGGTACTCATTGAATAGTCTTGATGAGACAATTCAAATGAGTACCCACAACACAGGGTTTGATGAATAATAAAAGAAATAAATTGCATATAGAAAAGCCTTCAGTCCCTCTTATTTGTAGCTCTTGAGAATCCTTCAAGAGAAGACACTATAACCATGATTCCCACAATTCACCATGAATTGATACAGTCACAGATTTTTCGTTTTGTGCTTAAATTCATTCTTTCAATATATTGTCAATCAAGTTATGACAGTTTGACATCTGGATGTAGATGAATTTCAGAGAACAAAAGAATAAGCATTTATATTCTAGTGAATCATAAATATTCAGCAAAAATGATTTTGGGGGAAAGGCCCTTAAGGGGGGGGGGGGCTGTTTTTCTCTTTACTTCCATTTTCACTGAAAAAAACTATTGCGAGTTGTTGTTATAATTAATGCTAATTAGAAGCTACATAATATCTAAGGATGCACTTTGTTTTAAAACATTTTGTAAATGCCTTAACTAAAAACAATGTCATTTTACAGACATGTCACATAAATTTGTAGAATAGAATATCCGAAATAAGTTAGTCCGGAAACCCTACCTTTCTGGTTCAGCAGCTGGCGGCTTTAAATTGCAATGGTAGATTACAAAACTATGGCAATCAGTCCAACTAAAATCATCAAAATCTTCTGAAGTATCTTTCCAACAGGCGATGCTTATTTTCCAAGAAATGTTTCGCAGAATGTGAAAGTTCTAATTTTATGGCGACGTCACCAGCAAGTATCGGAATAATGTTCCAACTGTGAGATATTCAAATCAAAGCGCTGAAAGCACCGAAATCGAATGTCTATGTGAGCTTGATTGGAGGTCTCTTGCTAGTAGAAGAATTGATGCCCGCTTGGCTATGTTCTACAGGATAGTAAATGGCTTTGTCGCCATCCAAATCCCACCATACTTTGAGAAACCCACGAGATATACTCGCCACATGCATTCCCTAGCCTTCCGACAAATCCATACTGCAGCCAGCTATTATCAGAACTCCTCCTATCCAGCATCCATAGTACTCTGGAATAGACTCCCCCCTGAACTAGTAATGATTGAAGATCTGGACTCCTTCAAAAACGGAGTTTCCAAGATCATACATCTGACACCCTAAACGAAGTACGCTGTTTTTAAACTTGTTTTATCTTTTACCTTGCACTAACACAGATCTTTTATCTCACTATACTTTTTAACTGTTTCTTTCTTTTAACTTGCACAGACAGCGCAACTGCACATAATACTCGTGAGAGGGTGCTGCAGTATGAAGAGATAGATAGATAGATATCCCGACAGCTTAATCCTATTTTCGGCGGTCCTACAAATGTTTTGATTTTCACCCAATTCAAGGAACATTGTGTAAGGGTTTTCTTCACCAAAGTGAGATCTCTATAATTAAAGTGGAATCTGGGATGATCGAGTAAAGAATTCGAAAACACAAAAAGGGTTAGTCTACACTTAATCCGAGTCTTCTCTGATGTAAAATACGCTCTTTGATATTTTGATGTTTCGCTATTTACATCAGAGAGCGTTGCTCTTTGAAAACAGTGGAAAGTTCAGTAATGTTACAAGTAGTGAAGCTTTGTTTTTGTGTATCATTCGAATCACTCGGTAAAACACTGTAGGGTATAGATCAATAAATCATTTTTTGTCATACCTGACCAAAAATTTCATTTCAAATCGGCCTGCTGGATGAGTATAACCTTTGGTTTTGAATGGAAGGTCAAGGTAAACAAAGGCTGCTCAGGTGAGGGTTGTTGCAAAACATTGCCTATAAACCTTTTAGAAATACTTTTTGGTCGTAAATTTTTCAACATGTAGGCCCCCTATGACAATAAATGGTTCATTGATCGATATCATCAGGGGTTTTAACGATAGCGTTTAAGATCGGACGGTGAACGATGCGCAACAATTTGTTGAGAACTTCTTGATTTTTTTCAAAGAGCAACGCTCTCTGATGTAAATAGCGAAACATCAAAATATCAAAGAGCGTATTTACATCAGAGAAGACTCGGATTAGTCTACACTGAATTTCCCCATCAATGGAAGCCACAAATACGTCTGTCCTCGGTGTTAAATTTCTAGCAAACTACTGAAGAGCAATTGTGTGTTGACAGGTATGCAGTGGTTTAAATAGATACTTCTAAAAGTTTGCCCATTCTGTTCTGTTCTGTTCTGTATAATCTTGACCGCCTGTATAGGCGAACCCTCGTTGATCACAAGGTTGAAACTTCGTGGTTAAATCCAATCACCAGTGAATAACTAACACACACTTATTAACACTAGCTTAAACTAACTTCCAATTTAGCACAATGACACTATTTACGATCACTCGGTTAATATAGGGAAAAAAGGTGCTCTAGAATATATACAGATCTGGAACTATAGAATTATTTACTACCTTCTATATACGCATCACTTAGTATTTGGGTAAAACCCCGTAACCCCTTAATTCATTTGTTTAATTCCAGGCTTATGTGACACCAGGAGTGCAGATTAAGTTGCCTTTCCTATTTGTATTTTTCCTTGTGTTTCGTTGTCTTGGTTTGATTGTAGCAAGTAGCTTGTATCTGGCTGAGTGAAGAATGTACGTTAGTCTTCTGCAATGAAATTCCAAATGTCTAATTAGTTTGGGATCAATGCTGACAAATGTACAGTCTAGAATGATCTTTGTTTGTTCGTATAATGATAGCTGATTAAAGTCTTTATTTGTGATTGAATTATATTCTATTTTAATGTCACTAAGTACTGTTTTTCTTTCGTTCTCAAGGCATTCACATTGAAGTAGAAAGTGTTCAGTGTCCTCTGCTTCTAGTTTACACATTTGACAAATAGGGTTCACTTCATTTTGATTAAAGGCTGCTCTATTCGATTGCAGGATGTAGGTAGAGGTTGTTAACTTTAGTTTGATGGGTAGTCTGTTTATTTCACGTATTGAGTTACCACTTGTATACAGGTTTGGGTGGATTTTTCCAGGAGTATACATAATGTTCATGTATCTTAAGGTTTTATAGGTTCTTGCGATACTAAGTAGCTTCTCTTTACACTGGGTAGTTACAGTTGCGTATACTGTTGTTTTCCATTGACACGATTTTGGGGGTGAGATAAGATGATCCTGTATGTCACCAAGTTCATACTTCCAAAATAGCTTTTTTACATGTATAAACCAGCTGTGACTATCAATATTCTTCACTGCAAGTTGTCTTATAGCAAGCATTTTTTCAGTACTTTTGTCATCTAAGTGACATAGAGAATTAAAAAAGTTCAAGATCTTTATATCTACTTGTTCTTGAATTGGTATAAATCCCGATAGTAGGTATGGTGCTGGATCAGCAACAGTTTGTGGTATAGATAATGTTTGTTTTAAGATTTTCTTTTGAAATAGTTCCAGCTTTTGAATTAGCTTTTGGTTAGGAATACATATTTCTAGTCCATATAAGAGAACTGGAAGCACAAACACCTTTATTAGGTGTAATGAGGTATGTGGATCAAGTCCATTTTCACCATGTAGACCAGATGATAAGAGGCTGTAGGTAGCCCGCCTGGCTTTTTTGATATTTTCATTCACGGTACATTCTATAGTTTCTTTGGAGGACGTAGATCTTTGAATGCCAAGATGTGTTGCAACTTTCTCATGGGGCATCTCTGTGTTGCCCATTGTGAATTCCTGTTTGGTCGTGTGTTTGCCAACATCAATAATTGCACTTTTTGATGGTTGTAATAAATATCTCTGTTGTGTGCTAAAGTCATAAGCCATATTGATTAATACCTGTGTATCAATGGAGTTTGAGCTGTTTAATGTTACATCATCGGCACAGGCTGTTGCGGAGCATGGAATTTCTCCTATATGAAGACCACACAAGGAAGTTTGAAGTCTGTGTAATAGTGGATCAATATATATTTTGTATAAGTCTGCGCTTAGTATACCGCCTTGTCTAATCCCTTGTTGAATAAGGAAGGGTTCAGATATATTATTGTTCCATTTTATTGATGTAGTGGCACCATTGTGTAGGCTATTTATAATGTTCCAGTGGTTATCGGAGACACCAATATGATACAGTCTACGTAGTAAATTCTCATGATTCACAACATCGAACATTGTGAATTCGTTTGAAAAGCGTTTTATAAAACAGGAATTTTAATGTAAAGTGCCGAAAATACGATGGAAATATTTTCCATGGTGGATGTGCATAGGGACATTTAATTTATCTCAAGATAAGGTCAAAGATCTTAATTCCAAATTCTATTGAAAGATGCAAGTTCCCTTATTGACTCTAACCAAAGAAACTACATGTATATATAGTTCAGTTTGTAGATCTAGGGCCTATATTCTTAAAATGTCACTAAGTAACCCACCGAAAACTAGATGTACCGGGCTATGTTCTTGGATAAATGAACACGGTTATCACATGTGAGTTACATGTGAGTTACCGTTGTTACCGTTATTGTAGGATCTTATTCTATTTAAGCCTTGACCTCTTGGATCCGTTTAAATCATTTGTCTTTTTGTTTCTGCCAGTCCTGTTTTCCGGCCCATAACTCGTAGCTTCAAATGTGACTGGCAGCATTTTCCAAACTTTATTCAAATTGTTTGTTTATTTACAGTTTTGCACAATAGTACATCACTGTGCAGACTGTTCATACATCTGTGCATACAATCCTTTACAATACAAGTTGGTCTGTATTATAAAAGTTCTTTATTTCTACCTTAAAGATTTGTAGGAAAATACTGATTGCTTCGAACGTGAAATTCGGTTTACAAGTAGAGTGGATCATAACAAATCTATCACCATAAAAATAGCCTTTTCTCCAATTATCGATGGTGCACAGGGATAATATCCAGTATCTCATGTTAACAAAATTGTGTTTTGTGTACACTTAAAGACACTTAGAACTAATGCAACACTTACATTTTTGGTGATAACTTGAAATTTAATGAACCATTTTTCATCAAATTTTCAACAAATTTAATTAATTCATTCACAATAGCATAATCTGTGTAATTTTCATAAAGAAATATTGAGTAAAAATGATTGAATTTGCAGTTCATATAATATGACTAGAAAACAAAAAGTCGCAAAAAAGGACAGTAGTAACGTTTATGACATTCTACAAACATTCTGTGTGTCCGTCATGGACCGAAATGACACGAAGACACCACTTCTCATTGATAAAGCATAACTAAATTTTTGCGGGATAATTCTTAATTCGTCCGCTTTAAGTTCCTGTTCCAGTTGTTTAAAATTTATTGGAGCAAAAAGGCGAAAAATTAATGTCTGGTAACAAATTTTATGATTTTGTGCAATGCCAACACGTACAAAACATTATTTCTTAAACAAAATAGGTGCAACTGAATTCTAGTATTGCTTCGCACGTGAAAGCATGTTATCAAACATTATGAAGCAGTGGTTCGAGATATGAGCATAATTTGGTGACACTGCTTCGATGCTATTGAATTCTGCAAAATTCTAGGGTTTTGTGACTTTTCATATTTGAGTCTTGGTGAAAAATCTAAATATTTTCTATGTCAGGATAAATCGATTTTGATGAAATTGACAGAAAACATGTAAATGTAGTTGATTTATATTTGCTGAAAATTTCATTAAATATACTGCTTTATTTACTTAATTATGATGAAAAATGTAAGTATTGCGTTAGAAGTGTCTTTAAGTGTAAAAGTGAAGTAATTCGAGAACAAGAAGGGGTCAAGAAGTACACGTCTTCTGGGAAATTTTCTAGAAGATTTTCAAAGCATTTTAAATGTCAGAAACATTTCTTGGAACTTGGTTGCTTTGGCTAGATGAAGAATCTCATCACTTTCCAATTATCCAGGATCTGCATATACATACGACGTCATAATAACTATGGAAAACTGCACCACATATCTTCAGTGATGCAACTCTGTACACGTACATGATGTCAAATGGCCTAAGAAAAATTGCGAAATGACAGTCATCTTATTTCATAAATATTTGAAAACTAAAATCTAAGGTTTGTGTTTTGAATGTATAATTTTCATTGCAAAAATATAGAGACCTCGTCTTTGAAAGTGTTGTTCCCACTGGTCCTTTGCCATGTCGCTACTGCATCAAATGTGAGTAGTCGTCATGTCTCCATACAATATTGCTGAAGCCTACGGCTCTTGATTTGACGTCACAGTATTTAAAACAGAGGTCGAGTTCGTGAAATCCTGGATAATAGTTCTCGTTAAGCGGCTGAAACGGGTACAAAATTTCTACCCGGGTACCCGTTTTACAGTAACCAACGGGTATCAATGCATTTAGATGGTCCAATCCAATCATAATGAAGGAGCACTACACCATTAGGCACATGCAGACGAGTTGACTCGGCCGAGTCAACTCGCCTGCATGTTTCTATTGGTGGAACTTTCTTCCAAATGAGCACCCATACCTTATGTGATCACTGCCAACATGGTGTACACTATTTTCCTAAAATTAGAGTATACGGTTTGACTTTGAGTCTCTAGATTTCATGATATAACACATTTAGAAAATGAATCCAGGTCCGGATGCCCAGTGGATGTCACAGACGAAATGTACAATTATTAACTGCTGAGAACTGATGTCCTCAGGTATACATGTTGAGGTTAAAGAAATTGAACACGCGTTAGCCATTTCACACGGTACATCTCCGACAATCTTGTATGATCATCTACAGAAGGTTATAGGCCATTGTGTCCCAAAATCTCATAGCGATGAGCAAATATCAAGGAGATTATTAATCAGTAAACAATACTTTGTCTAAACGTCTGGGGTCAAAATGGTGAATATTTTGCGTTTGATATCGTGAATGAGACTCGATGCACCATTTTTTGAGACACAAAACGAAGTCCAGAGTCCTCAACACATTTACTTTTGTATTACAGGAACAGTCTTGTCACAATTACGCGTGTAAGTATTAGAACCCTTTCTCCCGAAATTCAAAAGATACGTCGAATCATAAAGATTTTAACTGCTTCAAAGTATGACATTAATATGTGACTGACCTTGGCCTACAACATTAACCTTGTTACTACAGGTCACAAAGAATACGACATGTAGACAGGACAGAAGTGCCTTAAATCTATCGAAGCACAAAATTAATGGTGTCGAAAATAAATGCACATGTTTCCAATACGTCATTATGTGAATTTGGTTGGGAATGTGGATATAACTGTTAAAACTCTGTTACAAACTATTTTGTTCCATTACTTCCCTTCAACCATTGTCTGTATTGGATTGAACTTTCATTCCATCTTGTCCAATATTTTGTAATGTAGTTATAACCATTCAATTAATCCACGATTAAGCTAAATCATGCGTCATCCCTCAACATGAAAATGAATTATTGCAAGACAATAGAAACCACTAGGCATATTACCATCCTTATCCACATTAACATCTACCAACCATTTAATTAAAACAATCCGAAGTTAGTTTGAAACAAAAATGAAACCTATTTTCCTGGAAAGCGCACGAAAGAATTACTTCTGGGGGATATCATTTATGAATATCCTATATCTGACGGTAGATTGTAGACTAAATCGTGAACCGTCCGGGTAGCTAGGGTTTAAATAGTCTTTGGAAACCGGAATTTCCAAAGTCCTATTCGGAAAATCATAGGGGACTCTTGGATGAAGATGGAAAGGGGCATTTTTTCTTTGACAAGTTGTCATTATTCGTGTTACATGATGTAATTAAGAATTTGCATAAACATGCTTTTTTGAGAGGTTAGAGGTATTCGCCCTTTAATGATTTTCACACTTAATTTCTGTTCGGAGTATAATTGAAAAAGTAGATTATGCCTGGTACAATCATTAATCTTTATAGCTGGACAGATCTTGATTATGGAGAAGTGCAGTGCATACGAACCATAACTCTTTCGGTCATATTTATAAAGTTACTATCCTTTGTTGATTTTCATACTCTATTTTAGTCCGGAGCATGACTCGAAATGTATGTCCGATAGAACTTATAGATGCATGTATCTGAGCATCATGGAGAAGCACAGTCTACAAGAATCACGTACAGATCTGCGAATAACATTGCTGATTTATTGCTATTTGTTGATTTTCATATTTAATTTAACTGTTTTAAAAATATTTTGATATATTCTACCATTGCATAAGTTGCATTGCTCCAGTTGCTAGATTGCTATACCCAAGGTTGGTCTTTATGGTGACATATCATAAATGTTTAACAATCATTTCTTGTTTATTTTAGATACAACACTGTCGTGTTCTACAAAACCATTGACATATCCTTGTATTCAATCTTCTTTTAAAATATTCGTGAAAATTGGGCCATTTTTTTTTTATTTGAAAAGGTGGGCCTTTTTGGACTGGGTCTTCTTGGTCTGATACAGTCATGTCATTTTGGTAAAAAGATACCTGGCTCCCATATAAGACAATAGTGAAATGCAGTAGAAAGATAATATACCTACGTCTAGTGGCAAAATGTCGACCTGCTGCACCAGGACTTGAAAAGGGTCCGTGTGACACTTGAGAACAACATGTATCCAGATCAGCAGGCCCTTTGCATATACATAGTCTGATTCAGACTCTAATCCGAGTCTTCTCTGATGTAAATACGCTCTTTGATATTTTGATTTTTCGCTATTTACATAGCGAAAAATCAAAATATCAAAGAGCGTATATACATCAGAGAAGAGTCGGATTAATTCAGACTCATACTGTTCTCTAGCAGCTGCTTCATGACATGTGACTGCTGTATGAGAGAAGGCTGGTCTACCGAAAGAGGGTAAGGCTAGTCTAGAAACACAATGGTGTAAAATTCACAGAAATGTCAGTATAGAACTTTATTTAAATAAAACATGTGCACTGTTAAACCAGAGACATGTCTCTGGTTAAACCCATTCGAATATTCTCGGATCTTATCGTTACTCAAGATCCCCTCGAATGTATTACAGTTGCCGGCATGAGCCGATCCTGCCCATATCACTCCGCACGCATAACAACGGTAGTGCGGTCACGACAACGGAAGCAGACCAAACAACTATTTAAATCTACGCCAGAAAAATATTTGAAACAAATAGAGTTCAAAAGTCGATAGTATCCTCGTAAATGTCACAAAATTTTACCAGATAAAATAATTGATGTGATTTACCGATCAATGACAGAATATTTCACTTGAATTATAACGTTAGCTAAAGGATCGAATTGTTTTGGTGACGTCATTTACGCGCGTCTACTTTCACGTTCAATATGGCGGTCAGTGTATTACGCTCGAGATCTAGTCTGGTTCCCGTACCTGAAATCTACTATGAATATAGGTACGGTAATAGCTAATCTCCGAGGCCGTATACATGACCGTCAAGGAGCGGCTCTGATTGGTCGAGACGTTTCATCGGTTGTGTATACTAACCAATCAATGGACCCGGTTTGCCAGGCATTACCAGACTCTTAATAACGTAGTGTATTAGAGGCGGGAACCAGACTACTCGAGATCATGTAGACTGGTACCCATTCGTGTAAATAACTGAATTTACGACTGGGAACAGGTACTGCATTCTGTCCTTTGATTGGTCAATCGATATAATCGATAGACCAATGAAACGACTCGGTGTATGGAAAGCGTCACCTGTCCAGGCCGTCTGAGTGACCGTCAGATATTAGCTATTACCGTACTTTTTAAATCCGTAGTAGATTTCAGGTACGGGAACCAGACTAGAGATCATGTTGCAACCACGTTCCAACGCGGCAAAAGGTTGCAAACAGTCTTGAGGGTCGCGATTGTGGTTAAACCCATATATATCGGTATTAGGACCTAAACGAAATTCTATATATCAGCATTCTATCTATGTCTATATTCAACAGGAAAAGGAAAAAGCTGACCTTGTTTAGGCCTATCAGGGTAAAAATAGGTTCAGTTGATTTGCTATATAATTATCTATTTATCTATATATACTGCCTAACTCCCCTTTCGGGTATTACTGGCAGGTGGATTATGGTAATTATGATATGAAGATGCCCGTCGTCTCAATAAAGTTCTCTTCTGTTATCATAGAATAAGATCTATTATAATTTGGCAACAATCAAAATGTTGGTTTGTGATCTATGTACCAAGTCATCGATTAGCTTATCGGTCCTGTTATCTGGACTGCATTATTTATTCTCTTCCATGTTTAGACAGAAATTCCAATACACAGCTCTTTCCAAAACTAACATCGATTGCCACATTACAGTGGGCCGATCTTTTCCGATACCAGTTTAGTTGTTCGCCTGACTCAGTTCTGTGAACAAACTCCAGTGACTCAAAACGCAAAATCGAATCGGAACGTTGTCTGCTTGACAAGGTGAAGGTCACAGTATGCGGGGTAGCGAAAACATGGCGGAGTTACAGTTCGAGGCTCCGCTAGCCAGCTTTGAAACAGAGGAATGGAACGAATTTAACGACTTCCAGACTGCTGTAAATGGTGACACAAATAGCGCTGACAAAGGAGACAATGATTCTAGTGAGAAATGTGATTCTTCTTCTCCCGATAACTTCGGTGTGAGTGAAACGTTCTCAGCATCTCTTCAAGATTTGGTTCACAGTCTCGACGAAAAAATAACAAACTGCTTTTGTAATTATGACGACAAAGTGGAGAAGTTTGCCCCTGTACAGATGCGAAACAAGGAGGAGTTAACAAGCGATTGTCCGTAAGTATGCTTGTAAATATTGTTGTAAATCACAAACGATGTTGGTCGATTCGTCCCCCTTTAAACTCGACCCAAATGTTTTGTCAATAAACCAACACCATTCCCTGCCTTTCTATGTCATGAATATAAAAGCCTTGATGAATATATTAATTAATATGACACACATTTACCTTTCATATTTGAAACCCAGTTGTTGGAGAACTTTTGAAGTTATAGTGGTAGCTAGGACAGGTGTTAGTGTAGCTGCGATATCGTAGCCACAAACTTGATGATGGGTATTGGTTTGTTGCTACGAGTCCACCCTATTCCTTCTTGTGGAGCAAGACAAAAGAGATGAAAACTCATTTTCTTGCATAAATTTTTTAACCCTTTCACTGCCATAGGCGACTTTTGTCGACTATAGGGGGTCCCTGCCATAGGCGACTTTTGTCGACAAATTTATGGGGACGAACAACAACAACAACAACATAAAAAAGAAAAAAAATATTGTCATTTCATAAATTACCTTTAAATTTTGGTCACATATAGGTGCTTCATTTGTCTGTATGTGCTGAAAAATTTGAAAGGAATCCATGAAATGAGTCAAAAGTTATGCATGTTTTTGTGAACAGGGTACCGAAATTTCTTCGAATTAATTCAGCAGTGAGAAACACGTTCGAAAAAAATATTTGGCAGTGAAAGGGTTAATACTAACATATCTAATCAGATGTGTATCCCATAAAAAGATATTCCATGGCACAAATTCAGTTAAAAAGTATCAACAAGAATTTTTATCAATTATTTCTTCCAACAGAAAATTCAAGTCTTAGTAGAATAAAATGGGTGGGTACTCCGCTTCAAAATTGAATTGAACTTTACTTGAAAGTGATTACAACATAGAACTACGCTGGATTGACAGAAAAATAGTTAACATGTGGTCAGGTAACATTCTTACTACATTCCATAGCTATATTTTGAAGTTTGACTATGCTAAACTTGCTGGAATGAATCATTCCAGCACCTGCTCCATTGCAACGAATAGGAAGGAATTCTAACCGAAACCCAGATCAAAATTCAAAAAAGGTTTCGGTTACATTATTGCAACTAGTGTTAGTGTAGTAGTGAACCAACATGGGTTGTCACTTGTCTTAGTCTAACACAAAATCAAGTTTGCTCTCAAAAATGAGGTCAAGGGAGTTACCTTTTACTGTCTACAAAGCAGTCTTTAAACATGTTTAAAACAGCATTTCTGATTGGAAAATGGATAGGAAACTGACCAATGATGAAAGAAGACTTATTTTTTCTTCGAGACAGAAGTGCTTCATTTTGCTTAAAAAAATAAATACTTCAATGTCTATGTTTTCAACATGAATTTTGCGTTTCAATTTGTTTAAAAAGATGATGATTCTGAAAATCTGCTTTTCCAACATGAATTCCATATTGAAATGGGATGCACTTTTCGTGTAACGAACAAGTCTGACATGGAAAAACCTGAAAATGGCTGTGTGTGTGTGTGTCCGTAAAATCAATGTTCTGAAGGTACTGAAAGCACCCAATGAACTAATCTTGTGTCAATATCTGTTATCACTAGCATGGACCAAACAAATTTCCAAATTTCTATTGCTAATAGTGGGGCCACAGAACAGACTTGCAGAGTTTACTAAGTACTGTCATAAAAAGACTGATTTAACCTCTGTTGTTAAACTATTATGATCACATTATTTTGATGCCATTATAATTCAGGGGTCTTGCTACCAATTTTTGTTTGGAGCCAGGGGCCAGTGAAATTGGGAAAAATAGCGACGTTTTTACCTAAATTGGGAAAAACTAAAACAAGTTTGTATTCATACTGTCACTCAGTTTCAGCTGCAAATTAGACTGTAGTCATGTAAAATGCATTTGCACATACTCTTGTTTAAGAATCTTTTCTAAAACTGTCTTCAAAATGTTTGTAAATGAAGATGAGGTCTTAACATAGGGCATTCTGGGTCCTCATTGGGAATTTTCATCAGAGAATTGGGAAAAAAAGATACTTTTTGCCATTGGGAATGGGGCCCAATAACGGCCCCAGATTTTGGCAAACGAGACCCCTGTAATTCGCCATTTTGTTTTGGATGTCTACACAGATAGTGATAATCTTCCAATGAAGTTATGGCTGTTTGATCTTTGTTAACTAGATAGGTATCATGATGACCTAAATTGATTTGTCAACAGTTCAGCATTTTCTTCTTTTGCCTCCATGTTTTCCGAAGTACTTAATATATAAAAAAAAATCCCCTGCCTACTTTAGCTTGAGTCTTGGATGGCCAAAAAGTTATTATAATCCCTGCTGGATTCATAAGGTGAAAATTTTGCTCAAGCTTTTTCTATGAGGGGTGTCAAATTTATCTATTTATTCGGTTTTTACACTTTTTCAACTGCTATGGTCATATCGCAGCGGCTGGAGCACCTAACCATTGAATCCTGGTATTTCTCACACCAGTAACTCTAGAATATCAAAACCGAGCCTCCAGCTGCTTTCTCACATAGTTAGTCTTTGTCTCTCACCAATGGGTGTGAATCATCTAAGTTAGATGATTCACACCCATTCGTGAGAGACAAACGACTTTTGTCAAATGTCAATATGGATACTGGCAGAGCCTTTGTTCAAACTTGCGATCCCAGGATTGACAGACTCCGGCGTTACAGATTGAGCTATTGGGGCATTGCAGTTGGCAAAGTCAAATTTAGGTCTTGTTTTGGAAATGATTAAAGTGGTGCAAACATTGCAATCTTTTTTATGATTCTATGAGATTGTTACCACATTTGCCATGAACCATTTGTCATAGCAGGTGACACAGAATTATAAGACCAGAGGTGCGTTCTTTAGAGCGAGATTTTTTAAGATTTCTTAGGACAGGGGTTGAAAAATCCACTCGCCCGCTCGCATTGGCGAGTAGAAAATGCCGTAGGACGAGTAGATTTGGGGACGAACTAGTCCGACGGGACGAGTGCAAATTTAGGACTTGAATCACGCTGATTGAGGGGGAAAAATAAAAGATCGAAAAGAAAGTATTTATTTCAAACTTCATATTGGAAACAATAATATTCGCTGTAAAATAAGACCTTTCCCTGTTTATGTCGATCAATCCCGAAAGTGAAACTAAACAAGGAAACTAGAGTAAATCTGTGTTACTCATATGCGATGAATTGAGCGAGATCAAAGACGCCGCAAACACAGTCAATTGATGACGTAGTCATTCCAGTTTCAATATAATCACGTGATTTTTCCGCAACCAAATAAGGTTACCTTTTACTATGATTTGTTTACAAAAGTCGCGCGTGGCCAGAAAATGGGATGAAGCAATGAAAACAAAACGCTATCTACGTAGTAAATACACCGATGTTAAATGGTTTTAACACATACGCGTTGTCTCTTTCTGTTATGCCGCCTCGCGATTACACAAAGAAATTCTTTTACATTTACCGGGTAGTTGTAAATATTAAACTGACCATGTGTGCTTACTGGACCATTTCGACAGCTAATCTATCTTTCGAATTAAATAAAAAGTAAGTGTTTACAGTAATGTTTAATCAGCGATTGATTTATGGTAAAAGATGGAGTCAAGTCTTCAGGAGCCACATTCGATTTATTGACCATCTTTTTTAATAAATTGTTGCCTTATTCGCCTATGACTTTTGAAGTGGCGATCGCCAGCGCGAGCCCTGTCTGTCATTTATACCAAAGAAACTTTATTTGTAGAGTCAAAGAGTTATGTTATTTGCATAATAATGCATCCGTAAGAGCCAACAGTCTAGAATTTTCTTCATCTTTAAGGGCGAGTTGGGTTGCCTTAAGGGCGAGTAGAAATTCAGAGCTACTAGTCCTACAGGACTAGTAGGTTTGAAGACATTTTTCAACCCCTGTCTTAGGATGTTTTTGATACAGCGTTTTTGAGACCGAGCTTTTAAGCGAAGTGTTCCGAATGCTCCATACTTCATACAAATGATGTCATCATGACATCATTTGTATGAAGTATGGAGAATTCGGAACTCCGCAGTTTATGAATCATGGAGCATTCGGAACAACTCGGTCAATTCTATCCCATATAGATTTTACAGAATTTACCGAGGGGTTCCGAAAGAAGTATAGAGCATTAGCGGCTCCCAGTGATCGTCTTAAAAATCTTGCTCAAAAGAGCGCTTTATCCTAAAACATCGTAAGAAATCTCAAGATATCTCAAGAAATCTCGCTCTAAAGAACGTGGCTCAGACTGCACACTGCTTAACCCTCCTTCAAACAATACCTAGTTTTGAAGTCCCTAGTAGAAATACTTTTGGAAAACAATAAGACAAAAGAAGAAATTGCTGAAAGTCAATAATTTCTCCTTTTGCCTCAATATTTTTTGATTAATTAATTAATTGTACACATATTTGTCGTCTGCAGTGGCTTTCGAATTGGACTACCCTGAATTTTTGGCGTTCGGGAAAGGTTTAAGAATGCTTATTAAAGTTACATTAAGTCCATGAATATTGAGAGGTGAATTCTGGTAAATATCGGTGAATAAATGTTTGTGGAAAGTATGTAACCTGAATGAGAATGGGAAATTTCCAGTTTCTCCCAACATTTGTTTTTAATGGCAAATTTATAGCAGATTTATAATGAATCATTTGTATTGGAGGCACACAGACAACACAGAATTGTATGTGCAGTCTGGTTCTGGTCTTGGACCATCATCATCATCACTGAATATTTTTCAAGCATAGACCGTCTATGCTCGAAAAATATTCAGTGATGATGATGATGGAAAATAAAAAAATATTAGTTGCGAGCACCTTGATTGAGAAAAGTCATTTGCCCCAGTTTTTACCCAACAACTGTTTTTTATGGCAAATATATACCAGATTTATGATTAATCATTTGTATGTTAGGCACTGAGGCATCATAGAACAAGTACATATTTGAAGTCTGATCCTGTTCGATGCTGCCCCCAAAAGTCTGAAAATAAGTGATGTATTAGAATTATACTCTGAAAAAAAAATGTAGCTGCTTTTCAACAAAAAACCTCATAACTGCAGCTTTAAACAAGCTGCAGTTACGAGGTTTCTGTTGAAAAGCGACGATATGCACATCTGTGAAGCAAAAATATCACCTAGAAGGAGAAAACTCATTTAGCCTACATTTTCCCCAGAATCTATTTTTTAATGGGAAATATATAGCAGATTTACCATGAATCATTGGTGTAGCAGGGAAATGAAGCATATTTATTGATCCTGGATCTAGCTCAGACTCTCTGACTCTCATAACTAATTACTCAGGCTGGATTCAGGGTTGTTTTGTGGAAGAACCTTACTTAGCAATTATCCTTTTTCCAAACAAGACCTGGTTTTGACGTCCCAATAGAAAACCCATTGGAAAAGTTAAAACATTGGGGTAAACGAAGAAAACTGCTGATGACCATCAGGATTAATTACAATACAATAGTATTGCAAGTGATCATGTGCATCAGTTTCTAGTATGTAGCCTGTTATGTAGTCCTTGATATCTTCCTGTGTGTCAGAGGTTAATGAGTCAACTCCTTTGATGTGGAATGCTATTTAGACTAGCATTAAAGTTGATTGCAGTTTTATAGAATTCAATGAAAGAGATGGTTTCATACATTGATTAGGTTTGCTGGGAACACAGTCACCAATGCGAGCTTTCATAAACGGCTAAAACACGGTATTCGGGAAAAAAAGGTATTTTCAATGTTATATATGATTTTCTGAAAAAAATATAGCCTAAAATATATCTACAAAAAGCTCATAGTATGGGGCAAGAATAGTTTTTGATGTCCAAAAATTTTCATGAGTCAATCTTTTATGATCATCGAGAAATGATTGAATATGTACTCAGAAAATAGCCATTTTTGGGGGTTATATTGTCTCACCAAAATAATTTTAGAATTCGAGGTACATATGATGAGTTATATTTGATTGTTTCCAAACAACTTCATTTTGATTTGATAAAACAGTTCCTAAGGTAGATGTTTCCAAACAACTTTATTTTGATTTGATAAAACAGTTCCTAAGGTAGATTTTGGTGGTCTATTGTACCAATATTTTAGAGTTGTGTCTCAGAAAATGGGACATTTGTAGACCCTAGCTTTAATATATAGTGTCCGTAACCAACTGGTACAATGGTGATTTTTCAAAGGATCCATTTACATTAAAACTTCAGTAGTCTAGAATATTACAGCTCTTAATATGGTAGCCTAAATGAAATA
Organism: Fragum sueziense; assembly: GCA_963680895.1. Lineage (NCBI taxonomy): Eukaryota > Metazoa > Mollusca > Bivalvia > Cardiida > Cardiidae > Fragum > Fragum sueziense. Next base: position 69,588,276 of record OY804593.1, read on the forward strand.
ATCTGTTTCGTGTTAACATAGGCTTAGCACTTTTTATTGCACTGTAAGGGTTACGGACACTACACAAATAAAAATGCAGCCAAATATCTGATTAAAAAAATTCAGATCAATTTTGTATTTTAAAACAAGTTAAAATTCTTTTCACTAATGGCTTCAGAAACTATTCACACATCAGTTTTGATGATTCAAGTAATGAACTTATGATATTGGAATCTTACTTTTTGCCAAGAAAGCTAGAAGGGTGGGTTAACCTGGTGAGACACTTTGTTTCTGAATACCGTGTTTTAGCTGAGAAAGATTTTTATAAGCTTGAAGAATCATTTTATGTTATGGCCCCTTTTGTCTGTCTGTCCATTCTGTCTGTCTCCATCCATTATCAATTTCTTGTGTGTGCAGCTCCTCTTGCAATTTCTATCAGAATTTGATCAAAATAGGCCTCTTGTTACTTCACATATAAAGATTCAACATTAACCATGGTTGTAAAGATTTTACCAAGACTCTGGGTCGGAATATGTCCCTCTTGTTCACCACATATAAAGGATTAATTTGGTATTGGTTGTAGAGTTAATACATGATTAAGCTTAGAGGACCCAGGGGAGAAAAACAGACAAAAAATATTCAGCATTGATCCCAAGTTTTCTGTAAAGGCTTCTGATATGTCATTGCTTTTCAACCTCGTAACAAGGTGCAGTTACAAGGGTTTCGTTGAAAAGCATCAATATAGAATATCTTGCTTTTCTGTTCCGAATAAGTACAGGCCTGTAGGAAGCAATTTCACATTGGAGAGGCTAAAGCCCCAGTGTCTGAATATTGGAGGGGGGGGGGGGCTAATTTGAATTTTCCCTAAACTTTCAGTGTGAAAAAAGGAAAATTCAGTATTTTTGGCCATTTTTTTTTTAGGAGGGGGCTAAGCCCCCCTAGCCTCCCTGTTCCTACAGGCGTGAAGTTTACTGCTATATGTAATTCATTCTATAATGTTGTAACTACAGCTTGTTGAAAGCTGTAGTTACAACATTATAGAATGAATCTGAGGATATACGATAAAGCTATCAATTTAGTGGAGCGGATAAAGGTCAAAATCATGCAAATGATGATACAAGCACCAAATTTGGTGTTGTAGTACCTTAAAGCAATAGAAAATTTTTGAATCGATGGGACATTGAAAAATCCAATATGGCGGCCATTTTTCAAGATGGCCGCCAAACTGATGCTTCAAAAAGGCAATATCAATAGATTTGGGTCTGAAGCTATATGTTAAACTACTTTAAAAGCACAATTTTGATGCTCTTGTATGTGTTTTGATTTGTTTTCTCCATTAGCACTAATAAAACAACATGGCCGCCTATTTCAAGATGGCCGCCAAGCTTGAAAACTCATATGATGGTGAAAAACGATGTTTCAATTTCACATTTTACACTGTTTGTTATATTAATGCTATTTGTAAGACTGTCTTGAATATGCTTCTTGTGATTGTATATATTCAAATTAACATTTCACAAAGTCTAATATGGACGATATGATGAGTGATAGTTGAATAGAGTGAGCGGCAAACTTCTGTAAGGTAATGAATTTTTGAAAAACGAAAAACATGACTCTTGTTCATTGTAGAAACATTACTTAACCTAAAACAAACAAGCAGATTCAAAATTGCATTTAACATCTTATTAACATATTGAACGAAATAAAACCATCTTAAATCTTTCCCAAACGACAAAAATCGGACTGCAGGGATTTGGAGGCTGCTTCAGACGACAAAATGAATATCTATTAAGAAAGAATTTGGATAGAAAACAAAATGGAAAATATTGAGACAAAAGAAAAGATGATGGTTATCAGCATTTTTTTCATTTGCTTCAATGATTTCTCAAACTTAAAACATTAGGAACGTGAAAACCAGGTCTTGCTTGGGAATAGGTAAGAGTGAGACTAAGTGTCTGCGGCCAGGGCAAACCTCTGATATAGGGGAAGTCGGCTGTTGCCAGGCCTGGAGAGGGATAGGCTCCACCAGGCGTCATTGCCTAAGATTTGCTACAAGATGAACACAACCAGAACAATTTTTAAGCCAGCGCAGTCGTCGCCCGGAATATCAAGGACAGCTACAACGCCGGGCACCAAGACGGAAGTGGGAAATATACTACTGGTGCCACCAATGATAACAGTAAAGACAAAATCAGTACCAGACGCAACACAAGTCATTGGTACTTTGAATGTTAGGTACACTAAATGCTCCTTGCAAGCTTGAGGAACTAATACATACTATGAGCACATACCGATGGAATGTTGGGAATTTGCGAGATGAGATGGAAAGGCATGGGAGAAACAACGAGCCATGAAGGTCACAAGCTCTACTTTAGTGGAAGAGACGATAGGCACGAATAGTGTGTGTGTTTCCTTGTGCATTAAAACACAGCTTGTTTAGTGATGGGATGTACACCAATATCCAGCAGGCTCATCACCATAAGCCTTACGTCATCACCTTTTTATACGCCGCCGGAGGCAGACGTATATTGGCGTCATCTTCTCCGTCTGTCCGTCCGTCCGTCCACTTTTCTTGTCAACGCAACTCCTCCTAAGTTTCTGGCTGGATCTTCTTGAAACTTGGTCAATGTTATCACCTCAATTGGTAGATATGCATGAAGGAAGGATTTTATGGTTCATCGACTTTTGCCTGAGTTATGCCCCTTAAAAACTTAGTCTCTGGGGCTTATTGAAATTGCAGCCTTGTCAACGCAACTCCTCCTAAGTTTCTGGCTGGATCATAATGAAACTTGGTCAATGTTATCACCTCAATTGGTAGATGTGCATGAAGGAAAGATTTTATGGTTCGTCAATTTTTGCCTGAGTTATGCCCCTTAAAAACTTAGTCTCTGGGGCTTATTGAAATTGCAGCCTTGTCAACGCAACTCCTCCTAAGTTTCTGGCTGGATCTTAATGAAACTTGGTCAATGTTATCACCTCAATTGGTAGATGTGCATGAAGGAAGGATTTTATGGTTCGTCGAATTTTGCCTGAGTTATGCCCCTTAAAAACTTAGTTTCTGGGGCTCATTAAAATTGCAGCCTTGTCAACGCAACTCCTCCTAAGTTTCTGGCTGGATCTTAATGAAACTTGGTCAATGTTATCACCTCAATTGGTAGATGTGCATGAAGGAAGGATTTCATGGTTCGTCAATTTTTGCCTCAGTTATGCCCCTTAAAAACTTAGTCTCTGGGGCTTATTGAAATTGCAGCCTTGTCAACTCAACTCCTCCTAAGTTTCTGGCTGGATCTTAATGAAACTTGGTCAATGTTATAACCTTAATTGGTAGATGTGCATGAAGGAAGAATTTTATGGTTCATTGATTTTTGCCAGAGTTATGCCCCCTTCAATCTTAGTCTCTGGGGCTTATTGAAATTGCAGCCTTGTCAACGCAACTCCTCCTAAGTTTCTGGCTGGATCATAATGAAACTTGGTGGATGTTATTACCTTAATTGGTAGATGTGCATGAAGTAAGGATTTTATGGTTCATTGATTTTTGCCTGAATTATGCCCCCTTCAATCTTAGTCTCTGGGGCTTAATGATATTTTAGCCTCGTGAACGCAATTCCTTCCAGGTTTTTCACTGGATATTTATAAAAACCTTTTTGTGAACACAATTTTTAGCGAGCCGGGACTTTATATTCGGGGAGCTAATGTCACAGCCCTAGAGTCGGCGTCCCGTACCGTCCCGTCCCGTCGCGTCTTCACTTGATAAACTTTAACCTGGTCTATATCTCGGGCACTATTAGAGATGCAGTATTGATATTTCATACAAAGATACATCTCGACAAGACCTTTCATTTGGGACCATGACTTTTGACCTAGTGACATTGACCTTGGGAGTTTGACCTACTTTTGAAAAACTTTAACCTGGTTTATATCTCAGGCACTATTAGAGATACAGCCTTGATATTTCATACATAGATACATCTCGACAAGACCTTTCATTTGGGACCATGACCTTTGACCTAGTGACCTTGGAGTTTGACCTACTTTCAAAAAACTTTAACCTGGCCTATATCTCAGGCACTATTAGACATTCAGCCTTGATATTTCATACAGAGATACATGTCGACAAGACCTTTCATTTGGGACCATTATCCTTGACCTTGTGACCTTGACCTTGGAGTTTGACCTACTTTTAAAAAATTTGCTGTTTTTGTGACACGCTCCCGTATAGGCGAGCTACGTTGTCCGCGGACAACTCTTGTTTACAGGTTTTTCAGTGAAAATTTATAAATCCTTGTCAATGTCATTTTTTTGTCTCAAGTTTTATAAGTGGCGGCGTATATTGTGACGATGGCACTCTTGTTAATTTTACAATTTTACAAGTGTATGCCCCAACCGCTACACCCTCCAATGAAGAAATAGAAGAATTCTATGACCAAATACCACAAAAAATTTAAGAAACACCCAAGAAAGATATCCTGGTTGTCAAAGGGGACTGGAATGCAAAGATTAGAGAAGATGCACAAATATACTTGAAAGGAACATATGGACCCTACTGCAACTCGACAAATGATAGAGGATTTAAACTGCTACAGTTCGCAAAACTCAACAATCTCAAAGTGACCAACATGTTCCATCCCCACAAAGTGTCGAGACGATGGACCAGGCACAAACCAATTGGGTCTGACCACCAAATAGACTACATGTTGATGAAGAAACGTTTCCACACATCAGTCAATATCGCCAGAACACGTAGCTTCCCTGGTGCGGATATCAACAGTGACCATGAGCTTTTCATGATATCATTCCGCCTACACCCTAAGAAAGCGAAAGAGTTAAAGGCTCCCACCAGAATAAAGTTTGATTTTGAGAAACTAAAAGACCCAGAAGTGGCGCATGTCTTCGACGCCACAATTGGCGGAAAGTTTGCCCCACTCCTGCTACTTGATGCAGACAACATAGACACAGACACTTTCATTGTTATGTTCAGCAATGCTGTGACAGAGACGGCCAATGAAGTTCTTGGTAAACAAAGGACCATCAAGAAGCCATAGGTAACACCAGACATACTAAAGCTATGCGACTAAAGGAGATACCTGAAGCAGTCTAAGTATGGAAGCAGTGAGGGAGCCAATAAGTACCAGCAAGCAGACAAACTGTTAAATATCAGTGTGTTTAAGGCAAAGGAAGATTGGGTTGCAGCGCAATGCAGCGATATCGAATCAAGTCTCAAAGCAAACACCAAAAAGGCCTACAAAGTAGTGAAAAACCTCACCAGTGGAAAACAAAATCGGCCAAGCACCATCCTAAATAAGAACGGGAAGTGTCTAACCAAAACTAAAGACATGTTGAACAGATGGACACACAATACCTCGGAGCTGTACTCCTACTGCACAACAGGACATTCAGAAAAACTCAACACAACCTTGTCATCAGATACAGACAACTTCCCCATCCTTAGAGCAGAAGTGGAGGAAGCAGTGAAGGCCCTTAAGAAAGGAAAGTCAGCAGGAACCGATAACATCCCTAGAGAACTAGTACAGGCTTGTGGTGATGCAATGATCAATGCCCTGGGAAGATCTGTGAAACAGGAGAATGGTCTACACAATGGACCAAGTCCTTAGTGATCACACTACCAAAGAAAGGCAATTTACAACAACGCAACAACTATAAGCCTAATATGCCATCCCAGCAAAGTGATGCTCAAGATCATATTGAAAAGATTGACACCGCAGGCAGAGACAACCATAACAGAAGAGCTAGCAGGATTAAGAGCAGGACGTAGCACCACTGAGCAGATCTTCAACCTCAGGATCCTATGTGGAAGATATCTACAGCATCTGCAAGAACCACGTATTTATAGATTTCAAGCGAGCCTTTGACAGAGTCTGGTATGCCACACTTTGGGCTACTATGAACCATTATAACATCAACGCTAACCTCACCCAAGTCATACAAAATCTATATGACAAGGCCAGTAGTGAAGTATACCTCAACGGAGAAATTGGTGAATGGTTCAGAACATCAGTTGGAGTGGGACAAGGATGCCTGCTTTCGCCAACGGTCTTCAACATTTTCCTAGAAAGAATTATGACCGACGCACTTAAAAACCACGAAAGAACAGTAAGCATTGGTTGCAGAACAATTACAAACCTGCAGACTTTGCTGATAATATAGACGGACTGGCAGGCTCAGAACAGACGCTACACAAGAGCCATCAGAGACGGACAATGCTCCCCGAATAAGGCTTTGTCACAATAAATGTATGCCATACAGAGCTAAGATTAAGCTAACAAACGATAAGCCCCCTTTTTCCATGACATACTTTTTATACGCAAATTTCAAGTAGTTTATTGTCAAGGGCATCTGATTTGCTACTCAAATATGAAATTTCATCAAATTCTGACCATTAGACTATGAGAAATTAGAGAAAACGTGTATTTGACCTTAAGTCCCCTTTTCCCATGACGAGGCCTCAAATAAAAAAACTGGGAAAAGTACATCGGCATTATGTCATAGGGAGTTCACATGGTAAGTTTCATTTGATTTGGCCCAAGGGTTATAGAGAAATCGCTTCGGACGGACGGACGGACGGAATGACGGACGGACGGACAGACGAAGCGGCGACTATATGCTCTCCCTTCGGGGAGCATAAAAATCTGGTCAACCAACTCGATAAATCCTCTGCAGACTACGGTATGGAAATCAGCGCAAACAAAACCAGACTCGTGACAAAAAACATTCATGGAATTCAGACTTACATCATCGCAAAGGGAGAAAAACTTGAAACCGTAAAGAACTTTAAATACCTAGGTGCACTAGTATCAGATGAGGGATCTAAACCTTAAATATCGGCCAGAATTGCTATGACAGCTGTAACCCTAGCTAAGCTTAACACCATCTGGAAAAATAAATCCATCAAACTTGGCTCCAAGATAAGACTCATGCGCTCCCTCGTCCACTCTGTATTCCTATATGCCTGTGCAACATGGACCCTTACAGCAGAAACTGAGAAAAAGATTAAGGCCACAGAAATGAGATGCTACAGAAGACTGCTTGGCATATCCTACAAAGATCACATAACCAATGAAGAAGTAAAAAACAGACTATGATAATCTATAAGTCCATACGATAATCTGCTTTTTACAGTCAAAAAGTGTAAACTCCGATGGTTTGGTCCCGTAACCAAAGGACAGGGAATTGTCGAGAAGGTGCTCCAAGGAACAGTTAGAGGATGAAGAAAGAGAGGAAGATAGTAGAAAAGATGGGAAAAGAACATCACAGAATGGACTGGACTGAAAATGAATGAGGCAGTCAAACAAGCAAAGAACAGAGATGGTTGGAGAGAACTGGTTGTGTGGTCATCCACAGCGCCCCAACGGCAACCGCCATGGAATAGGTGAAGGTGAAGAGTTAGGACAACAGTGAGGACCAGTGCCAGTAGTCGACCCGTTGGCTTGGCTGACTACTGTGTCAAAGGTACTACCTCTACTATGTACCCTACACCCTAAAACATACAATTGCAGAATGATTCTTAGAATTGAAGAGAAAATGAAAGATAATGTGAAAAATTAATTGTATAAAAGTGAAACATTATTTTTTTCTATCATTAAATAAAATATGAGGACTTTCAATCTTGGCGGCCATCTTGAAATAGGCAGCCATTTCGTTCTATTTGTACAAATGGATAAAATGAATCATTATACACGCGATTTTATCAAAACTTAGCTCCAGAACTGGTCTAAATCAAAACCTTGGTTCCAAATTTTATGATATAGCCCTTTCAAAGGTTCATTTAGGCGGCCATCTTGAAAATGGCCGCCATTATGGATTTTTCAATTCAAAATTTTCCAATTCCCTTTTAGTACAAATTGAAGAGAAAATGAAAAATAATGTGAAAAATTAATTGTATAAAAGTGAAACATTATTTTTTTCTATCATTAAATGAAATATGAGGACTTTCTATCTTGGCGGCCATCTTGAAATAGGCAGTCGTTTTGTTCTATTTGTACAAATGGATAAAATAAGTCATTATACATGCGATTTTATCGAAATTTAGCTCCAGAACTGGTCTAAATCAAAACCTTGGTTCCAAATTTTATGATATAGCCCTTTCAAAGGTTCATTTAGGCGGCCATCTTGAAAAATGGCCGCCATTTTGGATTTTTAGCTCCATTGGCCGAAGGCCAGCGGGGCTTATGTCATGGCCCTGTGTCTGTCGTCCGTCTGTGCGTCCGTCTGTCCGTGCGTCCGTGCGTAAACTTTTTCTTTAAACATCTTCTTCTCCATAACTATTGGACCAATTTCAACCAAACTTCACAGGAATCTTCCTTGCATGAACCTCTTCCAAATTCCTTCAAAAAAATTAATTCCGTGCAGAACTTGAATTTTAATTAATTTTAATTGATTTAAATTTTCGAAAAATCTTTAAAAATTCTTCTTCTCCAAAACTACTGGACCAACTTCAACCAAACTTCACAGAAATCTTCCTTGCATAAATCTCTACTTAATTCCTTCAAAAAAATAAATTCCGTGCAGAACTTGAATTTTAATTAATTTTAATTGATTTAAATTTCTGAAAAATCTTTAAAAATTCTTTTTCTCCAAAACTACTGGACCAATTTCAACCAAACTTCACATGAATCATTCTTGCATGAATCTCTACCAAATTCCTTCAAAAGAATAAAATCGATGCAGAACTTGAATTTTAATCAATTTAATTGAATTAAATTTTCGAAAAATCTTTAAAAATTCTTCTTCTCCAAAACTACTGGACCAATTTCAACCAAACTTCACAGAAAACTTTATTGCATAAATCTCCACCAAATTCCTTCAAAAGAATAAAATCCTTACAGATCTTGAATTTTAATTAACTTAAATTTTCGTAAAATCTTTAAAAATTCTTCTTCTTGAAAACTCCTGGACCAATTTCAACCAAACTTCACACGGATCATCCTTGCATGAATCTCTACCAAATTCCTTCAAAAGAATAAAGTCGATGCAGAACTTGAATTTCAATTAATTTAATTGAATTAAATTTTCGAAAATTCTTTAAAAATCCTTTTTCTCCAAAACTCCTGGACCAATTTCAACCAAACTTTACAGAAATGTTCCTTGCATGAATCTCTTCTTAATTCCTTCAAAAAAATTCTATGTAGAACTTAAATTTTGATTAATTAAATTGAATTAATTTTTCGAAAAATCTTCTTTTCCAAAACTACCGGACCAATTTTAACCAAACTTCGCACGAATCTTCCTTGCATTTATCTCCTCTAAATTCCTTAAAAAATAATTTCCGTGTAGAACTTAAATTTTGATAAATTTAATTTTCTAAAAAATTGTTAAACAATCTTCTTCTCCAAAACTACAGGACCAATTTCAACCAAACTTCACAGGAATCTTCCTTGCATGAATCTGTTCCAAATTCCTTCACGATCGGATGAAAAGGGCGTTGTGGGCTTTTCTTTTTTTTCGCTATTTGAAACAGTGTAATTTTAAGATAATTTTAAAAACATTTCTGCTCCTTAATCACTTATTGGATTTCATTCTGGTGTAGCATGAATCTTCTTTGAATAGACCTCTATTGTATTCCTTGAAGAAGTTTGTAGTCTAAAAGCCAGTGGAGCGATACAGGGCCATCTTGGCCCTCTTGTTCAATGTCCCATCGGGTCAAAATTTTCTATTTCCCTTCTAATACCACCACACCAAATTTGGTGCTTGTATCACCATTTGCACGATTTTGCCAAAAAATAGCACTTATCCGCTCCACTAATTGTCCAATAACTCATTTACTGGGTTTCATCAGTGGGCTTTTGTTGTGTGACTGTTGATCAATGCATCCATCCATTAACCTTTCAATGAGTAAATGAGAAATGTCTTAGAAATTACAGTGTGGATGTCTATCAAATTATAGTACCATTTGACTCCTCTATTAGAAGAAGAGGGGAACTATTTCGGTCTGTTTACACTTAATTTGGAATCCACATCATGTGCATGACTAAGTAGGCGGATCTTTAACTTTTTTGTAAGAAGAGCTAAGCTGTAACTTAAAAAAGTCCAATAAAATTTCGGCCTTTGCCATGGTGCAGTTGGTAGCGCATCTTTCTCACAGTCACTCATGAGGTCCTGGGTTCAATTCACATCCACGGCAAACATCCTATTTGACATCAATTTTTTTCCCACCAATTGTTTGATAATAGTAGACCTATGTGGTGGAGCATCAGAAGGCTTGAAAAGGATGTTGTGGTAGTACTTGCTAGAAAAACAACATGGATCCATTGTTAGGTCTTCCAGCCAGAGAGATATGACCACAGCTGTTTAAAGAGATGTTTATTAAGCTCCATTCAATCTACCAATTCAATATCTAAGGATCATCTTTTTTATCTGACATTGACAAATATCCACAAAAGTCTGTGCAAGTTATTCAGGGAATATTACTAGAAGAGAATATTGATTCCCAAGTCTCCCATTCAGATATTCATTTATTTTCTCTATTAATCCCCAACATGCATGTATTGTAGAATCCTTGATAATACATGGTTCACCTTATCAATGCTGAATAAGAATTAGCAGGCTATACAGAAGAGATATTATGCAGTTTTAATGGTCATACTCTGTTTAGCCTGCTAAAGCTTCTGAAATTGTCTCTTTGACCTATTAAGGTATTCCATCCATCATTAGATACCAAAAACATTGTGCATCTTCTGGCATCAAGGAATTTTCTCCATTTTGACATTTTTTTTCACTATCCAACGCTTGATAGTTGGGCTTTAATGTCCTCAGACAGCTCTTGTTTGTCTGACAATCAAAAATATCCTCAAAAAGCCTATAAAAGTCTGTTATGGGTCGTTCAGGGAATATCACTAGTAGAGAATATTGATTCCCAAGTCTCCCCATTCAGAATATATTCTCATATTTCGATGCATGTAGTCTGGGGAATCCTTGTTAGTACATAGTTATATTGGCTTGTAACATATATACAGATAAATAGGGAACAATTTTATCCAGTTAACCATGACATAATTTCGGACAAACAATAGTATTTTGTAGGTGTTGTTATAAAGTCATGAAAACCCATTACCATGCAGTGACTCTTTGACTCCCCACAAGAAAATAGCTTCGGAAAACATTGTGGAAAATGAAGAAATTGCTTGTGACAAGCAATTTCTTCATTTCCCACGATGATTTCTACATCAAAAGACAAAAAAATGTTCAATTCTACTCACTTGAAATTGCAGTCTGCAACATCTTTGAATTTGGACAAGTCTACATTTTTGCCCTCTGGTAATGGGTCAATGGTGAACCCAGTCTATTTATAGCACAAAAATCATTGCTATTTGAATGAGTAACCTTGTAACAAACTATTGCAAAGAATATCCACATTTTCAAAACATTTAATGAAAGATCCAATGTCATTCCCAGGTCCAAATTCTGTTAAATAGATTAACCTTATAAGTTGGCTTTTAGCATCATGTTGCACAGTTTATAGATGTCAGATCACATAGAATAATGATTCATACTGAAAATTGCATGAATTGATAATCATACAAGGATCTAAAAATAAGATCAAATATATTATCAACGAATCCAAAATTTGGCACAAAGAAATATAAAGGGCCAAATTTTGATAATGTATTAATAATTATGCCCCCTTTCGAAGAAAATGGGGGTATATTGTTTTGCAAGTGTCGGTCGGTCGGAAGGTCGGTCGGTCGGTCCGTATGTCGGTCGGTCTGTCCGTAGACCAAACCTTGTCCGGAGCATAACTCGAAAAGTATTAAAGGTAGAATCATGAAACTTCATAGGTGGATAGATCTCATTATGGAGAGGTGCAGTGGATAAGAACCGTAACTCTGCCGATCAAATTTTTTGAGTTATTGCCCTTTGTTGATTTTATAACTTGATTCTTGTCCGGAGCATAACTCAAAAAGTATGTAAGGTACAATCATGAAACTTTACAGGTGGATAGATCTCATTATGGAGAGGTGCAGTGCACAAGAACCGTAACTCTGCTCATCAAATTTTTTGAGTTATTGCCCTTTGTTGATTTTCAAACTTGATTTTTGTCCGGAGCATAACTCAAAAACTATGTTAGGTAGAATCATGAAACTTTACAGGTGAATAGATCTCATTATGGAGAGGTGCAGTGCACAAGAACCGTAACTCTGCCGATCAAATTTTTTGAGTTATTGTCCTTTGTTGATTTTCAAACTTGATTATTGTCCGGAGCATAACTCAAAAAGTATGTAAGGTAGAATCATGAAACTTAATAGGTGGATAGATCTCATTATTGAGAGGTGCAGTGCACAAGAACCGTAACTCTGCCGATCAAATTTTCTGAGTTATTGCCCTTTGTTGAGTTTATAACTTGATTCTTGTCCGGAGCACAACTCAAAAAATATGTAAGGTAGAATCATGAAACTTTACAGGTGAATAGATTTTATTATGGAGAGGTGCAGTGTTCAAGAACCGTAACTCTGCCAATCAAATTCTTGGAGTTATTGCCCTTTGTTGATTTTTACACTTAATTCTTAACCTTGCCTATATCTCATGTCCTTTTACACATACAGCCTTGATATCTCACACATAGATACCTCCTATCAACATCGTTCAGATTTAACCATGACCTTGGACCTTGTGACCTTGACCTTGGAGTTTGACCAATTTTGAAAAAATTAAACCCGGCAAATATCTCATGACCTTTTACAAATACAGCCTTGATATTTCACACATGGACACATCTTACCAAGACCTTTCGTAATTGACCATGACCTTGGACTCTGTGACTTTGACCTTGGAGTTTGACCTACTTTTGAAAAACTTTAACCTGACCGATATATCATGTCCTTTTACACATACAGCCTTGATATTTGACACATGGAAACCTCCGACCAAGACCTATCACATACGACACATATGACCTTGGACCATGTGGCCTTGACCTTGGAGTTTGACCTACTTTTAAGTAAATTAAACTGGGCCTATATCTTATGTGCTATTACACATACAGCCTTGGTATTTCACACATGGACACATCTTACCAAGACCTTTCACATTTGACCATGACCTTGGACCTTGTGACCTTGACCTTGGACTTTGACCTACTTTTAAAAAACTTTAATCTAGCGGATATATCATGTCCCTTTACACTTACAGCCTTGGTATTTCACACATGGACACCTACGACCAAGACCTTTCACATTTGACCATGACCGTGGACCTTGTGACCTTGACCTTGGTGTTTAACCTACTTTAATAATACATTAATGTGGCCTATATTTCATGTCATTTTACATTTACAGCCTTGATATTTCACACATGGTCACTTCCAACCAAGATATTTCACTTTTGACCATGACCTTGGACCTTGACCTTGGAGTTGACCTACTTTAAAAAAAATTAAACTAGGCCTACATCTCATGTCCTGTTACCTATACAGTCTCAATATTGTACACATGGACACCTCCTACCAAGACCTTTCACATTTGACCATGACCTTGGCCTGTATGTCATTGACCTTTGATTTTTACATACTTTTAGAAATCTTTAACATAGCCTTTATCTTATGTCCTATTACACCTACAGTCTTGATATTTCACACATAGACACCTCCTACCAAGACCTCTCACATTTGACCATGACTTTGAATGTTGCAACCTTGACCTTGGAGTTTGACCTACTTTTAAAAAGACTGAAACCAGGCATATATATCATGTTCTTTTACACCTACAGCCTTGATATTTCACACATGGACACCTCCAACCAAGACCGTTCACATTTGACCATGACCTTGACATTTGGCCTACTTGTAAAAACTTTAACCTGGCCTATGTTTCATTTTACTTTTAAATATACAGCTTTGATATTTCACACAAAGACACCTCCTACCAAGACCTTTCATATGTGACCATGACCTTGGACCTTGTTAACTTGACCTTGGACTTTGACCTACATCAAATGTAGGCCCTTGAGGGGGCATATATGTTTTACAAACATCTCTTGTTTTTAAAGATGATCACCCCCCAAAATCGGTGAGAATGCATCTTTAAGGTAGAGGGTTTAAGATAGGAACGGTAATTACTGCTTGCTTTTCTCCAGGCAGTACATGTGATCCATCTTATTTAGAGAAACTCTAATAACATGGCAACCACAAAGTTGCTAAATCCTTTTCCAAATCATGAAATAGCAAACTTAGACTTCTCCTGTTTGAAAGCTTTTGTAGAAGATAAAATAAGTGTTGATAAAGACAAGATTTGTGTACAATGTAGCACAGAAAATATGGAACAGAAGGAGAAAATGCTGGTCATCAGCATTTTCTTCTTTTGTCTCAATTAATTCCTAGGATTTTTCTTCGAAGGGTGTCAAAAGCAGGGTTGGTTTGTGGAAAAGAGTTAAATCCTTGCTATGCAATTTCAGGAGACAGTTTTATCTTCAATTTGAAGCAACAAAAACTTTTTGTTAAGTTAACAGATGTTTTTGTGTTGTCTTGCAACAGAAACAAGAAGTAATTGCCTCTCTTTGATGTCCATAATAGAAAAAAGATTTAGAAAATGTTGAAGGAAAAGATGAAAATGTGTATTGTAAGCATTTTTTCCTTGAGCCTAAATATTATTGTGCTATATTTTACAGAAATGCTATCTTTAACAATTGCCGTTTTGTCACCATTTTGCAAATTGATTAACATGGTAAAATCTAAAAAAAAAAATTAACGTAATCTGGAAAATGGTCCCTTATGTTATTGGAAACCAACATGGCTCTAGATCAGCCTGTGCATATGTACAGTCTGATCTAGATCCATTTTGTCTTTTTAAATAGCTTCTTGATTAGATGTTACTAAGCAACTGTATTATGTAAGTTAGCAGAACGGGACTTCATTGGCCTTCATTTGACTGCAGCCTGATATGGAAACTGGGTTTTCTAAAATACCCATCCTCGGAAACCCCGTGGTCATAGCTACGCTACATGATCCCTGGGACATTTGGCCAGAAAGACTCTGAATTGGCCGCTCCCAAATGCCGCCGTTTCATTGGTTCCATCATCATTTCATGATGGGCGAGTAGACCAATCAATCTGGCCGATACAAATCGCTAACATCTGAACAGTGATTACGTCAGAGATACGTAATTTAATCCTGATTCAAGGTAGATAACTGCGTAGGAGATTGACAAATCGCTTCGGGTAAGTTGTCAATATGGAAGATAAATATTGTTTAGCGTGCGAAAAATTTGTTTTTTCGAGTTTAAAAGACTTCCATTTAAATAACTTTCCCCATCTTTCTATTTTAAAGCCGTATAAGATATCAGCCACCTGTAATTCTTATATAGTTGTCACACAAATTAAAACTTATCATGAGCGCAGCCGTCCTGGTTGTAATTGACAACGCATTGACTTATGAGAGCTGTTATTTGATTGGGTCTTGCGCTCACGCGTTTCGTATCGATTTTCGGCGGCTAATTCAAAGTTTAACTGGCCAAGTGCCCCAGGGGTCATGTAGCGTAGCTATGACCGCGGGGTTTCCGAGGATGTAAAATACCATAAGGACCCCTTTTCTAGATCCCAGCTCAATTGTTACCATTTCTTCTATTTCAGAACATGGTGGACGATAACGGGACAATTTGGGAACATACTGCCCATTGATTGGTCGAAATCTTATGCAAAAAAACTCCAGGAGAAAGCTTTAAACTTGGGAGAAAGAAAGGTAAGAGGCTGAATCATGCTTTTTTATGAAGCATTAATGAATTATTCTGTTTGCTCAGCTGTTATAGATCTATAACATCGTAAACACTAATTCCAATTTTAGCAGAGTTCCAGAGTGAAACCTTTATTGGATGATAAAATGTTGTGTCTAGTTTAAAATTCTAAACACTAACTCCTATTTTTAAGCAAGGTTTCAGAATTGACCCTTTATCGTATACGGTAAAATGCTATGTCTGTATCAAAAGTCTCAACAGTTAATCCTACTTTAAATCATTATCTGACGGCAAAATTTATGGTTAGTCCAAATGCAAAGAGGTTGCAGATGACAAATTTACCTAAATAATAACATTTTTTTTCTTTTTGAGTAGAAATTATTGTGTGAAATGAAGAAATAGCTAGACACAGAGTGTTTTCCAAAGTCTTTCTTCATTTCCCACCACAATGTTTTCTACAAAAAAAAAAAAGACACGAAAATGTACATTTTCATTCGCTCGAAATTGCTGTCTCCAGACTACAACATCTTTGAATTTGGACATGTCTGAAATTTTGTTGTCTGGTAATTGGATGAATTTGCATTCATTGGTTATATTGAAAGGATTATTGCTTTTCCATAATATCCTTCTGATACAAAATATTTGTTTAGGACTAGTGCATATTTGGTCAGGGCTAACAGCATCTGGCAGCAACTAGACCAATTGTTTGGCAACCAAAAATAGTAATGTTGAACCGTGACAATGCTTCAATCTATTTTCTAAGAAAGAAGTAAAATTCATTATAGTTTGTTTAATGCCTTTTAGACCTCTCCATCATCTTATATGAAACAATTTGTACAAATTCATGCATCTGTGTCATGCTAGATATAATTACCTTTGTAGGTCTCTCAGAATCAGGTGAGTTTTTAAACATGCAAAATGCTTCAAAATATTGTGGGTATATAAACATGGAAACAGATGAAAACATCATTCAGCACAATACTTCACTTAACTTAATCATTATGTATTTTAAAGTTGTGCTGAAAAAGTTACCGAGCCCATTAAATATATATTGATATATAAGTGCTGCACTTCATGATATGAACTAATTTCAATAACACTACAAATTAATAATTATGAAGGAATTTATCAGATTCATTTATCAAGCTTGCTTAGCTTTAAGTTGGTAAAGGTTGTTAAAAGAAGCTTTACTTTTATACAGTTATAACTTAGATCTGGTAGATCTGAGTTAAAAATATTGAGGAAAGAAGTGCAAAATAGTAAACTGTTGTTTTGTAAAAAGTAAAATGATCAATGATATATTATTGTTGTTTAAAATTTTCACTGGCAAATGATTCAGAATTACAGGTTTCCTGTGGCCAATGTTCTGGAAATCGCATTGTTAGTTTATTGTATAAAATCACTAGATCTATTTGATAAATAATAAGTTGAAACTTTCAGAAATGATTGCAGATAAGGTGTTTTACACAAACTGTTTTGCATGATCCGATGACTCTGACATTGACCTTCAATGACCTGATTAAGGTATATAGTTTTGAAATCACCAAGTTTCATCGAAATGTGACATTGGCAGCTATTGATTCAAATTAAGGGCATAAGGGTTATGCAAGAAAAGATGATGCTTATTGTATAAACAAAGTTTGAGAAATATTGAAGTTATTTCCGATTTATGGTAGTCCTTACTAGTGCATGATTTGCAAATTGCATTCTGTAAGAACTTCTTTGTTCTGTATCTATTCTGTTGATAGTAAATGCAATTTAGGACAGTGTAAAGCGTAATAATGTGACTTATATATCAAAAAAAAAAAAACATGTTAACTTAAACTATAAAAAAAAAATGAATAGATGAAATGAATTTTATTCCAGGTTACCTTTGTTGTTTTGGAACATTCTATTTCTGTAATGTTTTGAACTAGTGAAGATATTGTGTGGTGACTTGTTGTTTCCCCCCAAATGATGAATTTTGACATTGTTTTACCATTGTCTGTTTGCCTCTGTCTGCACAACTTAATGTGAAAACTTAATATTCTTATAAAGCTTTTCATATTTTTGAATTTCGTCACTCATATCCCATAAGTAGGTACATCATTCTGGTCGATAGGAATCTTTTTGTACCAAGGTCAAAGTAAGTCATTGAACTAATGGTCAAATTTTAAGGTCATGTTTAAGAAAAAATAGCTTTCAGGAATATCTGTGTTTTATGAACTTGTTTCATTCTACTTTGTGTGCATGAATAGAGATTTAGATGTAGTGTCACATTAACCCTTTCCAAAAGACTATATTTAGTGTTGTCATATTTGAAAACTGTACCAGACATCAAAATGGAAATCTAGATGATGGAAGGATTGGTATGCAATAAAGTAGAGAAAATTTTGATGGAAAAGGAGTTTGTTCTTTTGCCTCAATGTTTTCCAAAGGCCTTTCTAATAGGTATATCAAAAGCAGGTTTTGTTTCGGAAAGGGTTAACATAGTGTACCTGTAATGATTTACCTCTGATACTAGATTTGTGATGAAAAATTGCCATTATGGTAAGAATTTGTATACAATAAAATATAGAAAATACTGAAGCATATGGAGAAAATGCTGGTTAGCATCATTTTCTTCTTTTGTCTCAATGTTTTCCCAAGCCCTGTCTTATAAGGATATCAAAAATATATCATTGTGTCTAGTTCATAATTATTTTGCCAAAATAAATGTTTATAAGCTCTCATACCACACATGTATTGTAAATGGTGGTAGAACCATTGTAAGGTGATGAGGGCAACAACTTCCACTCCATGATCATTATTAGCCACATCAAAGCTCCGTGCTTCAGGGGAAAACTGCTTTTAAATTTACAAAATATCTTCACAAAACCCTATGTTATGGATGCATGTACCCACAGCATAGGGTTTGGATTTGAAATAACAAAGTTAGAATGTCTTTACCTGTTACGCTGATCATATTGATAGTAGAATGTATTCAACTAATGACTGTTTTATAGGAGCCAGTGAAGCAGAATTTAGACTTGTCAGACGATGAAGAGCTAGCACAGGCATTGGACTTCCACTCTGTTGTTACTCCATCTTCAGTTGCCCTGATCATCATGTTACAAGATGGCAACATTTTAGACTTGTTTTTAGACAAAATTTAAGACAAATTCAAAGATGTTGCAGACAAAAATTTCACCTGGTTATTTAGGGAAGAAAATATTGTGGGAAATGAAGAAATTGCTTGTCACAAGCAATTTCTTCATTTTCCACTACGTTTTCCAAAGCCTTTATCTTATAGGTGTTGTAGGGCATAAAAAAACATCTTTTCTTTATTACAAGCACTCTTGGCAAATTTGATAACGTAAAACGTACGCGTAAGTTTCTAGTCTATTCCACTACGTTTTCCAAGGCCTTTATCTTATACAGAGCTCCAGATAGGATGCGTATTTGCGTAAAATACGCATTGACTTGGTCTGTAAAATACGCATTGACTTGGTCTGAATACGCATTAACTTTTATAAAAATGCGTACAAATACGCATTCAAAATAATGAAAACGCATTTGATAATTGCCAGTTAGCGTATCAAGATCGGAAAATGTCGAGAAAAAAACATACACTAGGAAATTCCAACAATTAACACAAACTTTTTGTCTGTAAAAATAGGTTATGGCAGTCAGCTATCCGATATCTATTACGAATTTAATCAGCCAATCACAGTCTTGAATAATTGGGGAATACCAATTACGTCACCACTGTGACCAGCCGAGCGACAATCGGCTATTCTGTAGATCTACCGAATGATGCCGAGTGTTTTATTTGTTTGAATTTCAATCAATCGGTTATCTCCGTGAAAGCAAATCGTTACCCGATTGAACATTGCGTCAACCCGTAAATCGTAAATGACAACTCGAAGGTGTTTGTTTTCTTTTCAAACCGGCAAACGAGTAAATCCACTGCTGAGCAGATCGTAACTTTAGGCGATTTTTGCCGATATTCGTTCTGAAGTGGCCCTACAGGCAAAGATAGCACACGATGGTAATCTTGTTCAGAAAAAAAAACCCTCGATGGTCAGAAACATACCGCGGTTAGATGGCCTCGAACCCGAAAATGAAAGTGGGTCGTTCCGGTCGGGTGTTCCTGTTTATTTTAGTGCTTTCCCGAACAAGAACGTAAATACGCCCCGCCTCAAAAATTAGTTGGAAATACGCTTTGGAAAAAATTCTGAGGGGTAAATACCCCTTGCCTCAAAAAATTATCTGGAGCTCTGCTTATAGGTGTTGTAGGGCATAAAAAACATCAATATGTGGTTAATACTCATAATGACTATATTACAGGAGCCAGAGAAGCAGAATTTAGACTTGTCAGATGACGAAGAGCTTGCACAGGCCATGGACTTCCACTCTATGATCATCAGCAGTCATCATCATGATGATAACGATGATCGCATACTGACAGCGGACGAGGTCATACATGAACTAGAAACCATGATGGAGGTTTGTAGCATATCATATTTTCTTATCAGATTTCAAATGATTGTTCTCTATAAATAATTCTTAGCTCTTGGCAAGATTTACAAATGTGATGAGATGGCATAACATACTAGTACTATGCTTTTACTGACATCTATTTTAGATCAGTAAAAAAATGTTGCCATTTTCCTTTTCATATATCATTTCATTTGGACTGAAAAAAATGGACAGATAGATCTATCATTTCTGAGAAGATTTTTGGATATCCATGTCCCTATTGGTTTGTATGCGAACACAATATACATGTGTAAAATTTGTGTAAGTGACCTACAGTGAACAGATTTTGACTTGAATATGATTTTTCCTCGAGGTAAATTTAAATAATGTATATATTCTTGATATTAGGACAGTGGTACAGACCGGAGTGAATCTGAAGATCTGGAATATCCAGAGATGCCAACTTCTCCTTACAGTAAAATGAAGGAACAGCTGGTACAGCTACCCAAGTATTCTGTTAATGTTTAGTTTATATTCTATTATACAGGACAGTGGTACAGACCGGAGTGAATCTGAAGATCTGGAATATCCAGAGATGCCATCCTCTCCTTACAGTAAAATGAAGGAACAGCTGGTACAACTACCCAAGTATTCTGTTAATGTTTAGTTTATATTCTATTATACAGGACAGTGGTACGGACCGGAGTGAATCTGAAGATCTGGAATATCCAGAGATGCCATCCTCTCCTTACAGTAAAATGAAGGAACAGCTGGTACAACTACCCAAGTATTCTGTTGAAGGTGAGGCTTATTAACCCTTTCCTTAACAACAAAAGTTTGGACTGCTGAAATTTGAGAACAAAAATTGGTTCAAAACATATGCAATAGTCTACCGCTATCCAATCCCCACAAAGTGACACTTTTTCATGACCATTTAGGAAAAGGCTTTTGAAAACATTGTGACAAGTATTTTTTTCATTTTCCACACTATTTTCTACCCAAAAAGACCAAATGACTTTAAATTTGATTCACTAGAAATTGTTGTCTGCATCATCTTTGAATTTGGACAAATTCAAAATGTTACCATCTGGTAATAGGCTATACACTAAAATGCACTAGGGGCAAAACATGCAATATTGCAATGCAAGGATTCCTTTCAATTTTATTTTATTCTTTATTCCATAGTCATGGGAATAACAACCCATGAGAAGCCTTTGAAAACTGATTGAATTATTATTGAAAAGCACTGGGGCCATCATGCATTCATACAAATCCAATCGAAAACATCATCTTAAAATGGGACTTAATAAAGTTATATCCAAAAATCCAAGACTTACAGGGTCTTTTCCCAAGAATAATTCTAAATTACCTTCTTTGATACTAAATTAAATTACATGCACTCTCTCTGCCAATTCATTTTCCTGTAAGTTTAGAACCAGACTTGAAATTAGACCGTTTGGTGAATACCATTCCAACACTATTTGATTAGACAAGGTTGATACTTGTCACACATGAAATAAGCCACATTTTGTTATGACATGATCTATTCTAGAGGCATAGAATATGCAATTTATGTAGCACTGAAGTCAGTATGGTTCCATAGAACCCAATCAAATATCAATAATGTATCAAGGCTCCTGTATGTCTATTAAAAATATCTCTATAGTCTATACAGTTCTTTACTTTTCTAATCGTTTTGACTTTTCTATAGCTCAAGAGTTGCAGCTAGTGAACTGTTGAAAGTATGTCAGACTCTCAGACATGGGCCTTTCTTAAGTACTGAAGCTTGGGAAAACATTGAGGCAAAAGAAGAAAATGCTGATAACCAGAATTTTCTCCTTTTGCCTCAATATTTTCTATGCAATATTGTATGCAAATCCTATCTCTTTGACTTTCAGTATGTTGTCTGTCTTGGCTTACAAATTGGAGTAGACTCTCTAGTCAAAAATGTAGAGGATTGGGCTAGGCAAATCAGCTAATTTAGCCACTTTGCATTTCAAATCTTTCACACCAATCATGCTTGTGTATATTATAGAGTTAAAAGGGATGTCCAGCACGGCTCTCAATGAAATCCTAAATGACTATGAAATAACAATCAAAGTTCTTTACTTTTCTACTCCTTTTGACTTTTCTATAGCTCAAGAGCTGCAGCCATTTCACTGTTAATAGTATGTCAGGCATGGGGCTTTTTGATGCTCGTTAGTCCTGAAGCTTGGGAAAACATTGAGGCAAAAGATGAAAATGCAGATAAGCAGCATTTTCTCCTTTTGCCTCAATATTTTCTCTGCAATATCGTACACAAATACTATCTCTGACATCAATTATGCTGTCTGTGTCTGCTTACAAATTGGAGTATTAAAAAACTTTTTGAATTGGGAAAGACTAATTGTTTAAGTCTTTTTGTATTTCACATCTTTCACACCAATCATGTTTGACTATATTTTAGAGTTGAAAGGGATGTCCAACACAGCTCTCAATGAACTCCTTAGTGACTATGAAATAACAATCAAAGAACTCTCAGAGACACTCGTTCAGGAGCTAGCCTTGCGGGATGAACTGGAGTACGATAAAGAACTCAAGAATCAGTTCATCTCGCTACTGCTCACCATACAGAAGAAGAGACGAGAGAGCAATGTGGATCGTAAAAAACGGAAGAGCAAAAATCACCCAAATAACAGCGTGGCTTCCCCACCCACTCCTAGTAATAATAATCCTCCCCTCGCAGAAAACGGGGCAAGTGTGGTAAGTTTTGTCCTATAAGTCTGAAATTTTGTATTGCATGGGGTCATTAACCCATTACCAAACAACAAGATTTTAGACTGGTCCAAATTCAAAGATGTTGCAGACGACAATTTCAAATCAATGATTTTTAAACTTTTTTGTTCATTTTGTGTAGAAAACATTGTGGGAAATGAAGAAATTGCTTGTCACAAGCAATTTCTTCATTTTCCACAATATTTTCCAAAGCCATTATCTTGTGGGGAGTCAAAAAGAGTCACTGTGTGGTAATGGGTTAAAAACAGTCACTGTTTGATGGAGGATTAGAATTTCTTTAAAAATGTATCTAAATCAAAGGAAGAACTTCTTTATGGTTGATTAGATCTCATGAGGATTGACATGGTAGTGACAGGCAGGTAGTGTAGACTAAGATCAGACTGTATGTATATGCAGGCTGATCTTTGTCTATGCTGCCTGCCAATACTGGAATATCAGATACAAGCTTGAGTACGATAAGGAACTCAAGAATCAGTTCATCTGATGATCTCCCTTCTGCTCATCATACCTAAGAAACGACGTGAGAGTAATGTGGATCGTAAAAAACGGAAGAGCAAAAATCACCCAAATAACAGCGTGGCTACCCCACCCACTCCTAGTAATAATAATCCTCCCCTCGCAGAAAACGGGGCAAGTATGGTAAGTTTTGTCCTATAAGTCTGAAATTTTGTATTGCATGGGGTCATTAAAAACAGTCACTGTTTGATGGAGGATTAGAATTTCTTTGAAAAAGTATCTAAATCAAAGGAAGAACTTCTTTATGGTTGATTAGATCTGATGAATATTGACATGGTAGTGACAGGCAGGCAGTATAGACTAAGATCAGACTGCATGTATATGCAGGCTGATCTTTGTCTATGCTACCTGCCAATACTGGAATATCAGATACAAGCTTGAGTATGATAAGGAACTCAAGAATCAGTTCATCTGATGATCTCGCTACTGCTCACCATACAGAAGAAGCGACGAGAGAGCAATGTGGATCGTAAAAAACGGAAGAGCAAAAATCACCCAAATAACAGCGTGGCTTCCCCACCCACTCCTAGTAATAATAATCCTCCCCTCGCAGAAAACGGGGCTAGTGTGGTAAGTTTTGTCCTATAAGTCTGAAACAATTCCATCTCAGAAGTTTCTTAAGAATTTCATTGTCAACGGCCACGCTATTTTTCTTACCCAAAGTTGGGGTTCGGAATTAAAACCACAGATTTTGTGCGATGGTTTTATTTCCGAACAATCATTTCAAAATACTAATTCTATTCACTCAGAGACAGCAAAATACTTGTCTTATGATACTTGCCGCTTAGAATAGTACTTTTTCACATCTATTCGAATTTACATTCACCATTCAGAATTGCAATCGTTCACCCCATGACTTTCACAGTGAATATCTACCATAATAAAACGCACATTGGGCTCGATGTATGACGAAACAACGTCATATACACTGACGTTGCCATAGGAGACAAAAAATTTGGCGAGGGTGGTTGTATTTGCGAACATTTAAAATAGTAGCTTAGTTGTTCGGTAAAGGTACACCTGCTCGAGCTTTTGTTAAATTAATACCATTTTTCCCCATAATCATGTAGTCTATAATAGACCTGATAAATTTTACAATCGGATTTTGTTATTTTTGACGTTTCAGTTTTTGAGTACAGTGATCCCCTACCATCCACACCAAGGGCCTCCAACTTCAGAACAGCTACAGATTTACATCAAAAGTGAGTCAGGTTCAGTTTTACATCTGGCTGCGGCCATAGTAAAGTTGATAATGCATCAGACTCTCACCATGGAGTATAGGGTTTTATCCTTGGCCATGTTGAATATCCTTTCTGATTTTTGTCTAAATGTCATACTGTCTTGAGTTTTATACACCACCAATGATGCTTGTATTTTGTATCATCTTCTTTGTCTGTCCATCCATCCACCCATTTAAACGTCCACATCGCCTTAATCAAATTCCTACATTTATGGATGGATTTGAATGAACATTTTCACAGAGTACTTCTAATCGCCTGACTAAGGGAATATTGTTTGGTTTTTGCCATATTTTGCTGTGTTGTTAGACTGTGGTACACTTGTCTCCTATGACTGTTCCCCCAGCAAAGGCCATCCTAAACACAATAATTTGTCAAAGGTTACAAAGTTTTCTGAATGTCAAAAACTTCCAAAGAATCTAGGTATACTCATAAATATCAGTTACCATAGACAACAATAAAGTTACATAATTACAAAGTTAAGTATTTTGGTATCTTCTGATAGATGGAATACCACGAGTATTGTTATATTATACTGTATAATTTCAGTTCTTCATGCTATAAATGATGACAGTCCTACAGTTCCTACTCTACTGACAGACTACATACTTAAAGGTAGGTTATCCACTCAAACTAGGGTACATTCAGAACATCACATAGGGGGTAAAAGGCATTTGCAATTGCTTGACAGGTTACCAAGAGACGGTGAAAACTCAAAAAGTTATTGATATAGAACCAAGAAACTTCATATGTGGATAGATCTTATCATGGAGAAGTGCATTGCTTAACCCTTTCCCAAACAACAAAATTTCAGGGGGATTCACTTCAAAAACTGCCTCAAATGACAAAATGGATGTTTTTAAAGATAGGATTTGTGTAAAATATGACACAGAAAATATTGATACAAAAGGAGAAACTGCTGGTTATCAGCAGTTTCTTCTTTTGTTTCAATGTTTTCTCAAGCCTTTTCTATTAGGGACGTCAAAACCAGGTTTACTTGTTTGGGAAAGGGTTAAGAACCATAACTGCCAATCTTATTAATCGAGTTGTTGCCCTTTGTTGATTTCCATACTTAATGTTAGTCCTAAGCATACCTTGAAAAGTATGCAAGGTAGAATAATGAAACTTCATAGGAGTGTAGATCTTATTATAAAGATTGTGCATTGCCTAAGAACTGTAACTGTGCCAATCATATTTAAGGAGGTTTTGCCCTTTGTTGATTTTCTTACTAAATAGATACTACCATTGGACTGCTTCAATTTTTAGATGGCTACGTCAAAGGTTGGCTCTTAACCTATTCCCAAACAGTGACTCTTTTTGACCCTCCCAAAAATTAAGGTTATTGAAAATATTGTGGAAAATGAAGAAATTGCTTGTGACAAGCAATTTCTTCATTTCTCATAATGTTTTTTGCACTTAACCCATTACCACACAATGACTCTTTTTGACTCCCCTCAAAATTATGGCCATGGAAAATATCGTGGAAAATGAAGAAATTGCTTGTAACAAGCAATTTCTTCATTTTCCACAATGTCTTCCATCCAAAAAGACCTAAAAATTGAAAATTCCACTCACTTGAAATTGTCGTCTGCAGGATCTTTCATTTTGGATCACCCTAAAATTGTGTCATTTGGAAATGGGTTTAAGAACAAAAAATGTAAATTTTCATCCACTTGATAAGTTGATATTGTTGTCTGCAACATCTTTGAATTTGGATCAGTCTAAATTTTTGCTGTTTGGTAATGGGTTAAGGGGGCATTCATGTTTCACAAACATCTTTTCTTTTCTTTTACTTTCAGTGTTGTGCCCAACCTAGATACAGCAGATGGACCACGGATACAGAATAACTGCATTAACCAGCCTTCATTATATAATGTGCAATATTAAGTTGGGGTAGATTTTGTGCAATCCTTACCTTTTAGACTGTGTATATGTATTATAGTCAAATTACATGCATATATATGCCTCATCCAATCAGATCGCTTTTTATGTAATATTGAATCAAAATATTGTTAGGCTGACTTATCAGGCCCTCTAAAAGTATTTACATTTTGTTTGTATTACCACAATCTTAGGGTGGGGGTCATGAACTATTTTAAGTTATTGTCATAGCCATATCTTTATCAGCATGTTAAAGCTTGAACATTTTGTGTTATTTTTTTATCGACTATTCATAGAATAGGGGGCTATTCTAGTCACCCTGGCGTTGGCATCGCCATAATGCTTCGGTTACGTTTTCATGAGCAAGTTTCTCAAATTTCCGTTTCTACTAATGTTATTTCCTCTGAAACTTTGCACATGTTTCTGTGACTGTAATATCAGCTTCTAGGCAAATATTTCTTATTCTGACACATAATTTAGTGGAATTTTTACCCTTTTCGGACTTAGAATTTTTCGCTATCCAACACTTGATAGTCGCGATTAACTGTCCTGAGACAGCTCTGGTTTCTTTTACTCAATGGGCATGTGTTTAGTTGAAATTTCAATTATAGACAGTAAGACTAATTAATCACAACCAGGAGTGCAAAGAAAACTGCAGGCACATGAAATATTGTTTGATGGTTTGATTCATTACAAAATTATGTAGAAATCAATTTACGAGTTGAATGTTTTATCATCCTGTCAGATTGCCTTGCTTGTTATTCATTGGCTGTTTATACATATTGATGCTTTTCAACAAAAAACTCGTAACTGCAGCTTGTTTTAAGGTGCAGTTACAAGGTTTTTGTTGAAAAGCAACAATATATTGGACAGATAGTGTTTGTGACAACACTGTTAAAACAGTGTTGCATCCAGGGCGCGCGATCGCGCGATTCCCGCTGATTTTAATTTCACTCCCGCGATTTCAAAATTTCGTGGGTGGCAACTCCCGCAGAATAGGGAATAATCGCCCGCTCTTCAAAAGTCAGTGCGCAGCGAAATTGCATCTCACATAAAAATTAAACCATGTTTTAAAAAAGATCGGTGAAATTCTCTAAAAAATTCTGATCCGAAAAAGGGTTTTCTCTCTACCTGGGAAATTACCTAATGACGCAGTTGAATTAGGGGAAGTAACCCTGTTGGTAATAAGACATTCGGCTATTTCCGTAAACTGCAACCTAATCGTAGATTGGCCGTGAGAAGTGCCGATTGAAAACGACCATCCCTCGGCCGATCTACGGAGAACGGAAATAGCCGAGAACTGCTGTGACTGTCAAATGACGTCATTCATTGGATTTCAATTGTGTAAACACGGCGTGTTGAAAATTACGAATGCGGAGTTTCTTTGAAATAGTAGAATAGATTGAAACCATATTTCTTGGGTTTGATAGATGCCATCTAAACGGATTACAAACTTTTCCAAGTCGGGTACTGACCTGCAATTGACGATTTGTTAGTCAGGGATGAACCGGTACAGGAATATGCGCCCGGTCACAAAAAAAAAGAAATAAAACTTCACAGATTAAGGAATCGTGGAAAAAGACAATATTAATGTGCGGAAAGGGTATGTTATGTAAGCCATGTTAAAAATCGAGTAAGAGAACCCCATGTGCGACCCCCATCCCCCCCCCCCCTCATCAGCGTGTAGCTCTACCATAAGGTGTTTACACATGATTTGATCAGAAAGTAAAGTCTATTTGCTGCGCGCTCAAAAATTTTACTCCCCCCTTTTTGAAAATTTGATGGGGGATCTCCCCCTCTCTGGGCTCATCCTGGATGCAACACTGTTAAAAGTTTAAGAAAAATATGCTAAGCTAAACATAACAAAATATTTAAAAAAAAGTTAAAGTTGTCATTAAATTTTGGCCTATTTTTCAGCTCGCAGATTTTCAGATTTCACTTCTCATACCATTTTCATTTTTTACACAAAAATGTGCCAATTGTTCAATGTTTATGTATATAGATGTACACCTGAATTTTAGACTATGTCTTGTCTGAATTGAAAAAGGTATTTTGTAAAAAAAAAAAAAAAATACAGCATGATAAAGGCAAATAAACAAAAGATAAGACTTCCAATTAAGACTTCCATTATGTCTCATCGATTCTACATAAGAAAAAATTACATTGTCAAATTTCATTATAAATTTAGAATTATTGACATGTATTTTTCATGGTAACACAAGTTATATACAAATCATATTACAGTTTAGAAATGCATTCAGAGAAAAGTAGAAAATGTTAAAAACTGCATTTTCTCCTTTTCTGTCAATGCTTTCTATGCTATTAGACACAAGTTCCATACATCAAATAAAACTGATTTTGTCATTTGAAACTCCTTTCAATTTTCACCGGTCTAAACATTTTGTGTCTGGGAAAAGGGCTTGTTGTATGAAAATTGGTGTGTGTTAATTTATTCGTTTAAGATAAAATCTTTAAAGTCAGCGCCTGAAAATGTATAGTGTACTTTTTTGTACTTTTTTTCTTTTTAACCCTTTTCATGCTAATTCTTGAATATTTTATGTTGCTTTTTGAGCAAGCAGCATAAATCAAGACCCCCTGCAAATAAGTGAAGTGTGGTATTATTCTACACTGCCTATTTATTACAACACTTTCCCAAATGTTTTGATGATGCCAATGAAAATGATTTAACCCATTACCAAAAAGTGACGCCTTTTGACTCCCCACAAGATACAGACTTTAGAAAACATTGTGGAAAATGAAGAAATTGCTTGTGACAAGCAATTTCTTCATTTCCCACAATGTTTTCTATACAAAATGACCAAAAATGTAAAATTTTATTCACTTGAATTTGTCGTCTGCAACATCTTTGAATTTGGACTAGTTTGAAATTTCGTCGTCTGGTAATGGGTTAAGAAACTATTGAAAGTAACAAAGAAAATGCTGATTACCAGCATTTTCTTTTTACCTCCAATGTTTTCTAAGCTATAACACGGAGATATTTCCTACATAAGTCTGCTTTTATTTTGTTATCTGCAACTCCTTACAATTTTGACAATCCCCCAAAATTTGTTGTTTAGGAATGGTTCAATTCAGCATGAGGGAGGTTAAGATATTTTTTTTTAAAAAAAGTATCACATTTATACCTAAATTTGTACATTCTTTGTGCAAGTTTTTTTTTGAAGATGTATTACATTTATACCTTACACTGTACAGACTTCTTTTTAAATTTTTAAAAGTATGTTTACATTTGATTTACAATTTGTACAGCTACAGAATTTTATTGCCGTTTTATACCAATTCTGTATATAAATGTGGCTTGGCTTTGGTATGTTCTTGTTAAATTGTATGTTTTGATTAACCCATTACTAACAACAAAATGTTAAGCTTGTCCAAAATGAAAAAAGTTGCACACAACATTTTCAATGTGAAAAAAAGTTGTTTTTTTAGAAAAATAAATGTGACGACTTTTTTGGAAGAAAACATTGTTGGAAATGAAGTCACAAGCAATTTCTTCATTTTCCACTATGTCTTCCAAAGTGTTTATATTGTGAGGTGTCAAAAATTGTCATTGTGTGGGAATGGGTTAAATATCGGGTTGTACAGTCATCTGACTATTTCATCTTTTTTGTGAAACAAATCTCTGGTTTAAATCTCATGCATGGGAAAGGTTTTGGAAAATATTGAAGCAAAAGAAGAAAATGCTTTTTATGAGGCATTTCTGTCTTTTACTTAAATATTTTCTGTGCTATTAGGTACACATATCGTATATTTAGCAATAAAATCCTTGATCTTGAAAAAACGAGTTTTTCGCATAACAACTATGTTCTAAAAGTTGAATATAATGAAACGCAATGACATTATGTAAATCTAGTATTGAAAACTTGAGTAGTGAAACCTATAAGGTGCAAAACAAACTTTCTGCAGTTTGGACTTAGTGTTCCAAAAAACGTAGCATTACTCATAAAATAAATTAATCAAAATATTTCATTCATTAGTTTGGGTAAGAGCACCATACTTTCAAGCGAGGGCGCTGAAATGCAGTACTTCACAATATTTTAAGACTTTAACCCTTTTCCAAACAAAACAAGAGAAAAAGAAAACTGCTGGATATCAATGTTTTCTTCTTTTCTCTTGATGCTGTTTTAATTAGAGATGTCTTGTTTGGAAAAGGGTCAAGGAGAATGTTATTGTAATGTTGAAATAATGAATCTCATTTATTACAGGGTTAGATTGTACAAATCATTGGTATGTAAGTCAAAAACTTTTTTTGAGAACAAAAAAATAGGGCTTTTTATCCTTTCTCAAACAAACCCTGGTTTGGAGATCCATATTTGAAAAGGATAGAAGGAAACATCGAGAGAAAAGAATATAAAGCTGATAATAATCATCTTCATATTTTCTCACAGTGCTTTCCATTCTATAACATGGCCATTTTGCTCTATCTGTATCATGACTTTTTGTGATCTGCATCATTTACTAATTTTGACAGGCCCAGGTGTTTGAGAAAGGGTTTTAAAAAAATAAATCTTTCTTTTGTTCCTACGTTTTTGTACCAAAGTGTGTCATTTAAAGTTCATAATCAAATAAAGCTTCACAGCGCTTTATCCCATTATAATCAAACTGTTGTATTTATGGTTTTTGTAGACCATTCTGTAACCCTTTCCCAAAGAACCACTCATTAAATGTTTGAAAACATTGATAGACAGGAAATGCTGACTACCAGGTTTTTTCTTTTTTGTACCATAATTTGTTCTATCTCTTTGGAAATAGGATTTAATGGTAAAAATTCTACTTACTTATGTCATCTGCAATACCTTTAACCCTTTCTCAAACGGCAAAATATTAAAAATTTTAGGGTGATCCACAAATGACAAAGTGGATGTTATCCAAGATAGAATTTGTGTAAAATATGGCATGGAAAATATTGAAACAAAAGGAGAAACTGCTGATTATCAGCAGTTTCTTCTTTTGTTTCAATGTTTTCCCAAGCCTTTTCTAATAGGGACGTCAAAACCAGGTCTTGTTTGGGAAAGGGTTAAATTAGATCCAGCCTACATGGTGTTATAAACCCTTTTCCAAACAGAAAGAATTTGTATGGTCCAAATTGAAAGATGTTGCAGATGACAAAATGGATGTTGATCAAGATAATGTTTGTGTACCTTAGTTTATGGAAAAATTGAGACAGGAGGAGAAAATGCTTATTACAGGCATTTTCTTCTTCTTCCTTGATGTTTTTGCAAGATTTCTCTAATAGGTGTATTAAAGAGGGTCACTGTTTGGGAAAGGGTTAACCCATTACCAAATGACAAAATTTTGGACTGTTCCAATTCGAAAGACATTGCAGACAACGATTCAAATTGATGGAATTTCAAAAATCTTTCCATTTTAGCTTAGAAATCATTGTGAAAAATGAAGAAATTGCTTGTCACAAGCAATTTTTTCATTTTCTACAATGTTTTCCAAAGCATTTATCTTTTGAGGAGTCAAAAAGAGTCATTGTGTGGTAATGAGATATTTTGTAAATGATATACCGGGTAGCTTTACAAGTAAGTATGTCATCATCATGATATGAGTGAATAAATGGTCGATAGTAACTGATGAATTTATAGCCATTATTTTCCTCTTAGAGGATTATCATAATCAGAAACTAAAAAAAATGTTGCTCTAATTTAGTAAAGGAATGACATTCTAACCCTTTCCCAAATGGTTAAATTTTATACCATATTATTTGGAAAGTGATAGCAGACAACAAAATAATTGATAGAATACAAAAAGTTTAAAATGTGTATGTGCTAGCATGAAAAAATATTGAGAGGAAAGGAGATATTTCTGATCATCAGCATCAGCTTGTAATCAACATTATCTTCTTGTCACTCAATGTTTTCAAATGCTTTCTCTCTTGGAGATGTCAAAACCATGTGCTGTTTGGGACAGACAATGAAATTGAGGAATTTTCAAAATTTGAATGTGTTCCAGACTGCAAGATTACTGGTAGATCTATTGATTTATAAAAGAAAGTCTGCAAGTACAAAAAATATTGTTGGAAAAAAGAGAAAATGCTGGTAATCAACTGGGTTTTGTTTTGGATAGGAATAAGGTTAGGTTAACCCTTTTCCAAATGAGAAAATTTTAGGGTGGTCCTATTTGAAATCTGCTACAGACAACAAAACGGATATAGATAAAGATAGAATTTGTGAATAACATAGCACAGAAAACAATGAGGCAAAAGGAGAAAATGCTGATTAACAGCATTTTCTTCTTTTGTCTCAGTTGTCATAAGCCTTTTCTATTAAGGACATGACAACCAGGTCTTGTTTGGAAAAGGATTAAGGTTGAATTATGCTGTTTTTGTTGTGATGTATATTATGTTATACAATGAGTGTAAGTGTGGCTTCTAACTGAGAAAAACAGTATGATGTTGTTTAATTTCTTTTTAAACAAATAACAAAGCTTTTTTGAGCTAGTGTAAACAATAAAATAAAGCCTAAAGATCTTAGTACACTTGCTGTTGTTGTTTAATTAACCCTTTCCTGCATATTGGTGCATTTAGACACCCCTCTAGACAAAGGCTTTAGAAAAAATTGTGGACATGTTTGTAAAAAGCAAATTCTTCATTTCTTCCAGGGTTTTCTATTTTCATTTCCCTTCAGTTAAAATAGTCGTCTGCAACACATTTGAATTTGGACCAGTCTAAAATTTTGCTGTCCAGTAATGGGCCAACCCTTTCCCAAAAAGACAAAAAAACACAATTTTTTATGTAAATCAAAATTTCAGGAAGATGCAAGTGACAAAATAAACAAAACCTTGACAAGCATATGACTTTTGTTTGATGGGGAAGGAAATATCGAGAAAAGGAAAGAAAATGACAAGTCGTCAGCATTTCCTTGTACCTCAATATTCACCAAAACTTTATGGGGTAGGGTTGTAATAGTATGCTACCTGATCTTCCAGTATATTCATGCTTCACAGTGACGATTTTTGATGCCCCGCAAGAAAAAAGCTTTAGAAATCATCATGGAAAATGAAGAAATTGCGTGTGACAAGCAATTTCTTCATGTCCCACAATGTTTTCTTCAGGAGGTCAGAAGCAATTTCTTCATTTTCCATGATGTTTTCTTCACAAATATACCAAGAAATGTAAAATTCCAGACACTTGGAATTGTCATTTGCAACACCTTTGAATTTAGACCAGTCTAAAATTTTGTCGTCTGGTAATGGGCTAAATCTGTGCATCAGGAACATTCCAGGATCAGCATAGCAATTTTTAACCCCTTCCCAAACTTTGCAATTTGGGAATGCTACATTTGGAAGCTGTTTCAGAACAAAAATTATGTTGACAAGTAGTAAATATGTATATTACAGCATAGAAAATATTGAGAGAAAAGGAGAATTTTCTGATTATTTGTGATTTCTAGAATACACCGAGGAAAATGAGAAAATGCATTTTATCAGCAATTTCTTATTTTGCTGTTTTCTTTACCAAACCTGTTCTATTACAATTTCAAAATGTGGCAGTTTTCACAGGTTCTAACCCTTTCCCAAGCAAGACCTTGTTTTGGCGTCCCTAATAGAAAATGCTTGGGAAAACATAGAAACAAAAGAAGAAACTGCTGATAACCAGCAGTTTCCCTTTTGTCTCAATATTTTCTGTGCCATATTTTACACAAATCCTATCTTTGATAACATCCATTTTGTCATTTGTGGCAGTTTTTGAAGTGGATCACCCTAAGATTTTGTCATTTGGGAAAGAGTTAAATTAAACAATATGGATCAACCCTAGGTAGAATGAAAAGCTAGTGGCTCAGATTTGGTTATGCTGCCGTGAAAAAAAATCCAAAGACAATTGGTTAGGTGTGTGAGCAGTCACAACAAATCTTACTAAGCCTGTGCATCTATATGTGACCTGTCGTGCCAAAAGGGACATTTATAACATGAAGTCCATAAAACTAAAATTTGGAGAAAACGTACCAGATCCAGCAGAGGTCAACCAGATGTCGCATGTGGAAAATGAAAATATTGTAAGATAGAGAAAACATTCTGTATTCAGAAAATTGTCTAAGAGTGAAAGTTTTGATCCGAGTCCATCTGTGGAGTCTGGACAAACCAGTGGCGGATCCAGAGGGGGTTCGGGGGGTTCAAACGAACCCCCTCTGATGCATAATTATTTCATTTTCATTCAGAAATTCAGTCAAAATTGTGTATAACTAGGAAAACGAACCCCCCTTTTTGCAAATTCGAACCCCCCTCACAGAAATCCTGGATCCGCCGCTGCAAACTGAATAGAGTCGATATTTCTCACACTTCTCACTAATCGCAGTTTTCTCTGATGTAAATTTGTTCTTTGATATTTTGCTGATTAATTATTTTTCATTTGTGAATAAGCGACATATCAAAAAGCGCATTTACATCAGAGAAAACTCGGATTAACTTCCCACATGGTCCCTTTAAGCTATATATCTATAGATCTACTGCCTAACTCCCCTTTTGGGTAAAACTGGCAAGTGATTGATCACATGTTTATAGATCTAATATAGATCTATCTGTAAATTATTAAATATTTTTTTCTTAAAAAAGTATTTGTACATTGCAGACTTGTGATATGTATTACTGTAATAGGCATTCCTAAAATTATGAAACAGACGCACATTTGGTGCGAAAAATAAGTGGAACGAATACTGGTTGGCGTGACTAATTACTTGGTTCCCGTTTTGGTATTTGCGCAAGTACAGTAAGCCGGGTTCCAAATTATATCGGACGATCTGTCAGAAGATTTTGAGTTGAGTCAACGACGACAAACAAACTAAGAAGAACCATGAAGTGGATGGAAGTTACCGTAGTTTTGTCTCTTTGTTTCATTACATATTGTTCTGCCTATACGACATGTAAGTATGCTTTTGTTACACTGTCATGGGCCCCACTGTCATACACTGTATCGATGTACAAACGGATTTTTCGAGGTTGACAGGCTTTCCTGGGTAGTTGAAGGTTCATGTGAAAACCTAATCCGAGTCTTCTTAGATGTAAATACGCTTTTTGATATATCAAAGAGCGTTTTTACATCCGAGAAGACTCGGATTAGTTAAAACCGTACTAAACTTCCTGAGTGCTTACTCTTTTCCTAAACAATTCCATTTTCGACGTTCCCTACCCTAGTACAGAGATGACAACAATGCTACAAGTGACAATGTTTTGTCGCGTAAAGCTGTCAACTTGTATTGGGATAGTTTGCCATTTTTTTTTTGAGGTGTATAGAGGGTGTTTGGCTTGAAATCCTTATGGATCTAGGCTAATGGAGAAGGTGATTCAGCAGTAAGCACTGTGGCATTCATTTCTGAATATCAGAGCATCAGGAGGAAAGTTTATGGGTGGATTTGGTACAGTGGGTAATGCATAGTTTTCAGAGCAGGTCTGTGTCTAGTTTGGAATTAAAGTTGTGCTACTCGAAATTCATAGGCGAGAAGTGGGAGTATTCGGCGTGCATTGCCGTTATTTGTTATTCATCATGGAAGTATGACAAAATAAGTCAAATCTGTTGCCGAATAACCCCAAAAGGAAATTTTTTTATCCAGTTAACTCTTTCCCAAACAAAACCTGATTTTGACGTTCGTAATCGGAGAGGTTTTGGAAAACATAGAGGCAAAAGAAGAAAGTTCTGACTATCAGCACTTTCTCCTTCTACCTCTATATTTTCTGAGCTATTTTGTAAAGAAAACATATTTTCTTTGGCAATATACATTTCGTCTTCTGCAGCAGCTTTCAAATGGGACAACCCTAAAAGTTTGTCGTTTGGGAAAGGGTTAATGGAGACACAATTTCGGGCAAAACAATAGTATTTCGCATGTGTTGTTATAAAATCTTGTAACTATAGTTTGGTTCCCGTACCTGAAATCTACTACGGATTTAGGTACGGTAATAGCTAATCTCCACGGCCATCCACATGGTCGTCAACGAGCAGCTCTGATTGGTCGAGGCGTTTCATCGGTTGTGTATACTAACCAATCAATGGACCCGGTTTGCCAGGTATTACTAGACTCTTTACAACGTAGTGTATCAGAGGCGGGAACCAGACTATTGTAACTATAGCTTGATTCAAGCCTGATCGGGGATGGGTGGGGCGGGGGTGAATGTCAGAAGTTGACAAAGAAAAATTCTTTACAACTTGTAAATAAAATTGTGCTAAAAGCATGGAAAAAACAATGCCTTCACCAAGCACAACACAAACTCTTTAACCCTTTCCCAAACGACAAAATTTTAAGGTTATCCACTCCAAAAACTGCCACAAAAGATGTAATGGATGTAAGTAAAGATAGGATTTGTGTAATATATGACAGAGAAAATATTGAGACAAAAGGAGAAACTGCTGGTTATCAGCAGTTTCTTCTTTTGTCTATATGTTTTCCCAAGCCTATTGTCATAAGGACGTCAAAACCAGGCCTTGTTTGGGAAAGGGTTAACTACCTAACTAATTAAAAACCAGAGCAACAGATTAAAGGGGTGAAGACATTCTACATTTCAAATCCAAACTTTAAGTTGAGGGTGCTCATTTGAAAAATTTTGTTTTTAAAACAAGATGATTCTAATGAGTATAGTACCCACAACATAGGGTTTGATTAACATTTAATGAAATATTTCAATTCATTTTTAAAAGGCATCACATCCTCTTTTCTGTAGCTCAGAGACACGCTTAAAATTACAATCAGAGATTTATAAATTACATGTCTTCAATGGTAAATTTTCTTACAGAAATGTCCCAAACTTTTCAAGGTCAGTGAGACAATTGTCTCATCCCATCCAAATTGTTGGCAGAATGCTGTTCTGTATCACTAAGACCTTAGGCAGCTGCATGGGACATAAAACTCCATTTAACCCTATCCCAAACAAGACCTGATTTTGACGTCCCTAATAGAATAGGTTTGGGAAAACATTGAAACAAAAGGAGAAACTGCTGATAATCAGCATTTTCTCCTTTTGTCTCAATATTCTCTATGCCATATTTTACACAAATCATATCTTTAATAACATCCATTTTGTCATTTGTGGTACTTTTTGAAATGGATCGCCCTAAAATTTCGCCGTTTGGGAAAGGGTTAATCCAATTACCCCTTGTTACCCTCCGAAGTCTTCATGATAATGGAGCCACAGATAAGAGAGGATGAAACCACTGTAAATTTGAAATTTCAAATCCAAACCATATGTTGTGGCACTCATTGGAATCGTCTTAATGAGACGATTCAAACGAGTACCCGCAACATAGAGTTTGACGTACTGTCAATGAAATATTGCATTTTGAAAACCCATCACCCCCTCTTATCTGTGGCTTTGAAATTTTCAACAGTTTCTTTGCTTCAATGCTCACTATACTTCCTGATGTAGGCTACATAATACATTTCATCGTTGTAAATGCAAAACCTCGTATCTCGTTTTTGGAAAATTTTAAGGGGGAGGGAAGAAAGGGTAATAACTTTTCCTTAACTGAAATGTTTTACTTGAAAATTGGACATATTGTTCATGAATAATGTATCATTGATACTGATTGGTAAAAATATCTCAAAACCTGCGAGAATTGTCTAAACTGGACACGCAAGTTTGTACTTTGAAAATCGCAAGAATCGACATACGAGGTTTTGCATTTACACCGACGATTTCATTTGCATTGCAACCCTTTCCTCAACAAATACACCTTTTGAGTTTAGAACGCACCTAATCGAAATAGTGGTGGAAAATATTGAGGGGAAAAAAAGAAATTGCTGATAATAAGCACTAGTTTTCTTTGGTATGTTGTACACAAATTTTTGTGGTTTTTGTCATGTCGTCTGCATAAGCTTTCAAATTGGACCACTCTGAAATTTTGTTGCATAGTTAATAGAAAATCAGTTGGTTGCTCTCTCAAGGTTATCCGTTGTTTATCCATGCATGCTTGATGAAATAGAAAATGTGGTTCATTGAGTTGTAAATTTTTTTTACTACATTCACATATTAATAGTTATTGGCTTGCCTGCTTAGGTTTTAGTTTGTCAGTCCACAAAAACATAAATATTAGAACATTATCAATATCTTTTGAATCTTTTACACTGTTCACATGTGTTTGAATTTTTTGTGACAAGACCTCTCTATATCAAGGTCAAAGTCAACTGCATGTATAAGATGAAAATTGAAATGGATGTCAAGAAAAAGAGAATTTGTGTGCCTTTGAACATAGAAATCATTGAGAAAATATTGACAGAAAAGTAGAAAATGCTGGCTATCAGTATTTTCTTCTTTTGCCTCATTGTTATCTCTTTTGTTTCCATGATAAGAAAGGGAAATGATTGTCTTATAATGCATGTATTTCTCTGTATCTGTACATGCATGTGGATAATCTTCCATATGCCTCCCATGTGTGTACATGGATATTATTTTGTCAAATAAACTCTTGAAAATGCGATGACTTGTCTTGGATCAAGCTGTAACATGCAGAAATGTAGTCAAAATTGTCCCCCTCCCCTTTCTGAATATTTCCCCTTCACAGAAATCCTGGGTCCCCAGCAAGTATCTATAGCTTGTTTAAAGGTACAAGGTTTTTGTTGAAAGTGACGACATGCAACAAAATATAACACCTTGAATTATATTTATGTTTTTCAGGTAAAGAATTGGGTAAAGTTGTTGGTGTAAAAATAGATAATGTGGAACAAAAAGCCAACGAAAACACTCCAGTAAAACTACCTAAAGGACAGAATGCCACTTTAGAAGTGACCTTTATTCCAAGTAAGTTTTAACCCTTTCCCACACAAAGACTCTTTTTGACTCCCAAAAAGATAAAAAATGGCTTTTGAAAACATTGTGGGAAATGAAGAAATTGCTTGTGACAAGCAATTTCTTCATTTCCCACAATGTTATCAACTCAAAAAGACCCCCCCCCCCCCAAAAAAAAAAAAAAAAAAAAAAAAAAAAAAAAAATCCATTCACTTGAAAATGTCATCTGCAACATCTATGAATTTGGACCAGTCTAGAATCATGTCGTCGGGTTTCATTCAATTTCAACTTGTTCCTAAACAAGACCTTGTCCACAATTTGTTTTTTAGTGCTTTTACTTCCCTAAATATTTGTCAATTCAGACGAATCTTTGAAAGAATGTGTATCAAATTTAATTAATTCTAAGATCATGGATGCACTTGATGTCCATTCCCTGTGCACAACAAAGGATGTGATAATATAAATGCAGTGTGATCTTAGGCTACATTGCAGGTTTTATTTGGCTTATTTCACCAATTTTCAGGTATTGACACTACCCTCGAGAACTCTAAGTGTTATGGTATTATTGGTGGCGTCCCTGTACCATTCCCAGTGCACAAGAATGGATGTGACAACATCAAACCTGGCTGTCCTCTCAAAGCTGGACAAACTTACACATTCACAACAGACATAGAAGTGAAGAAAATATATCCATCGGTAAGTTGGCAGAGCTAGGGAGAAGAGGGGTTTTGAACT
Source organism: Fragum sueziense (assembly GCA_963680895.1). NCBI lineage: Eukaryota > Metazoa > Mollusca > Bivalvia > Cardiida > Cardiidae > Fragum > Fragum sueziense. The sequence continues at coordinate 69,628,249 of OY804593.1, forward strand.
TTTCAAAATACAATACATGTATTTCACTAACAGTTTGTCAAACCCTATGTTGTGGGTACTCATTTGAATTGTCTCATGGAGACGATTTCAATGAGTACCCACAACATAGAGTTTGGATTTGAAAAGACAAAATTAAAACACTTATCTGAGGTGCATGCTTTAGAGCGAGATTTCTTGAGATATCTTGAGATTTCTTAAGATATTTTAGGATAAAGCGTTCTTTAGAGCAAGATTTTTGAGACGCTCAATGGGAGGCGCCATTATCCTATACTTCGTGCGGAACCCCTCGGTCAACTCTGTACAAACAATATGAAAGAGATTTGACGGAGTTGTTCCGAACACTCCATAATTCATAAACCGCGGTGTTCCGAATTCTCCATTGTATTATGATGACGTCATTTGTATAAATATGGAGCATTTAAAACAGCTCGGTCAAAGTCTCGGTCTAAAAAACGCTTTATTTAAAACACCTTAAGAAATCTTAAAAAAACCTCGCTCTAAGGAACGCGCCTCTGATCTGTTGCTCTGAGTTGGTTTTATCCTTTCCCCAAAATAAGCCTTTTTTCAGCATAGGAATGTGCTGAAAACATTGAGAGAAAAATGAAAATGTTGGTAATTAGTGTAAAATTTTTCTGTCTGGTAACGAGTTGGCCCTTTTGATTTACAAAGTACATATTTTGTATGTATGTTTACATTTGTCGGCAGCTGTGGTGTAGTGGTAGAATACATGCATCAGGATCCCAAGGTCTGGGGTTCAAATCTCACTGGTGCCTTCGAGGGTATTTCTGAGATTAAAGTTAGGCCATATTGAGCCACTTCAAAGGTGTATTAAAATGGGTACACATTAGAGTTGAATGCCATCGTGCTGTGTCTGTAAGAGGCGCCTGCTGATAATTGCCAACTTGAGACTCAATGATCGTGGATTAATTAATCCATTACCACACAGTGATGTTTTTTGATGCCCTACATGAAGATAGCTTTGGAAAACCTTGTGGAAAATGAAGAAATTGCTTGTCACAATTTCTTCATTTTCCACAACGTTTTCTACCCAAAAAAATGTAATATTTCGAAAAATTTCATTAAATTGAAAATTTCGTCTGCAGCTTCTATCAATTTGAACCAGTCTGAAATTTTGCTGTTTGGCAATGAGTATAAATCTAGTAAAATATGATTCAGTTTGTAGATACAGACTTTCAATAGAAACTTCACATCAATACAGTGGCGGATCCAGAGGGTATTTGGGGGGGTTCAAAGGAACCCCCCTCTGTAGCCTGATTTTTTCATTTTCATGCAGAAATTCAGTTGAAATTGTGTAATAATAGGAAAATGAACCCCCCTATTTGTATATTCGAACCCCCCTCACAGAAATCCTGGATCCGCCACTGCAATAGGACTCTTTTATCAAGGTCATCATCCACCAAGGTTATCAATCAGACTATCAAGGTCATACATGCATGAAATCATGTGCACATTTTATGAACCCATGTTATTGTTTTTCAGATACGGCTGATCATCAAATGGGAAGAACAAGACCAGAATGGAGGAGATACGTTTTGCTTGTTGATAACGGCCGTGATTGGATCGTAACTGATGATGAAGACTATATGGATGGATGATACAGAATAGTGAAACAAGAAACTGAGGACATATTGAGATTAACCAATTCCCACACAGTGACCCCTTTTTGAAACTCCTTGAAAGAATGCTCAGGAGAGTCATGAGAAAACGTCATGAGAAAACAATGTTTAAAATGAAGAAATTGATTGCAACAAGCATTTTCTTCATTTTACACAATGTTTTCTTTAAAAAAAAAGCAACCCCAAAACACCAAATGATTTAAAATTAAGTTACATCAACATGAAATTATATTCAGTAATTTCATTCAATTAAGACAAGTCTAAATTTTTGGTTTTGTAATAGTGGGTTAAGGTCTTACCACACGAAAAAATTATAGACTGATCCATGAGGCCATAGAATCTCTATTTGAAAAGCTTTTATAAAGTATTGAAACAAAAGAAGAAAATGCTGATCACAGATGATCAGCATTTTCTCTTTTGCCTCAATATTTTCCAATGCTTTATTGTACACAAATCTTTATCAAGACCATTTTAGTCATCTACATCAGTTGTCAAGTTGGAATAGTCTAAATGTTGTATGTTTGGGAAAAGGTTATCGGAACTGAGCAATGTTAAGTTTTGACTACCAGGCATTTATCCAAGACGGTTAGTATACAATGTTATGATACAGGAAAACAATACTTGATTTCCTTCCTGTTTAATGCTTTCCCAAAAGACAAAGTTTAACTCTTTCCCAAACAACACCTAGTTTTGAACACAGAAACTTTAAGCAATGAAGGAAAAGGAGTAAATGTTGAACATCCACATTTTCTTCTTTCATCTCAATCACTTTTTCCCTAAATGTTGAAAAAAAAGCTTATCATCATTTTGGCAGGATCGAAAGTGCTTGGATTTACTCTTGTTAATGTTTATGAATGTTGTATGTGACTTGTGTTTGTGTAAAAGATCAAAATGTACTTTTCCAATTGTGATATGATTTATTAACAGCTTCACTTAACCCTTTGCCATACAATGAACGGTTTTGGTGACTACAGGATATATGCTTAGAAATTCTTGTGGGAAAAGAAGAAAATACTGAAAGTCAGCATTTTCTTCTTTTTCCTCAAAGATTTCTCTGCTTAACCCATTACCACACAGTGACTCCCCACGAGAAATTGGCATGGGAAAACATTGTGGAAAATGAAGAAATTGCTTGTGAAAAGCAATTTCTCCATTTCCAACAAGGTTTTCCATAAAGAAGACCCAAAAAGTAAAAATTTCATTCACATGAAATTGTCGTCTGCAAAATCTTTGAATTTGGAGCAATCTGAAATTGTGTTGTTTGGTAATGGATTAAACAAACAGATGTTCTATTTTCCATAATAACAGTCCTGTTTTGTTGCGCATAATATTGATTTTGATTTAAAATAATCTAAAGCTTCTTGTCTGGGAAAGTGCAAAGAACTATTCTTCAAATGATCATGAAGAATATGCATTGATTAAATTTTCTGAATCTCTGTTTCTTCTAAGATCTGTATAATCAAATGATATATTTTATTCATCTGTATATTTCTGTGAGATCGATAACGTTTTCTTGCACCATGTACCGTATAGCACTTTATTTCTGCGGGGACTTTATTTCTGCTATTTCTGCGGTCCTCATCGGCACCGCAGAAATAAAATCCGCAGAATTTTAACCCTGAATGTTCAGGTTGTTTTCAATTTTAGTCAGTACAAGGACAAGTTAAACAGTAACCCTCTGATGCAAAGCGCAATTTCATAAAAATGAAGGTTTTTTTCATTCAAAAAATGATGTAACTATAGCTTTAATTAAGGTGTAGATAGGACATTTTTGTTTATCCATAAATGAATGATTCAACAAGTTTGACTGATTGGTAACAGTTTGACACATCTTTCTTTTCACACCTATCTGTATACGGCATTGTTTCCCATAACGCCTTTATAATGTAGATACTGGTAAATGAGTGGGCTTATCCCTTTACCCTAACGGAGTTAATAGAAATCGTCTTTCAAACTATGTCCGACACTAACTAAAACTGATTTGATAGCGCAGAAATAAAATCTTTAATTTTGCAAAATGAGAGACCGCAGAAATATGTTCCGCAGAAATTTAACCCGCTTGATTTCTGGAAAAACCGCAGAATTTGGACCCCGCAGAAATAAAGTGCTATACGGTATTCACAATTTTGCTTTTTCGCTTTTTGATTATACAGGAGCATCTTTCTACTGTTTGTATACAGTTTGTTTGAAAGCAAATGAGATTATGCTAGATCCTCATTATTGAGAGTCGGAAGAGATGAAAAGATTTGTGGTAAAGGCATAAAATGCAATTGAGCCAGGATCTGGAAAAACGTCCCTTAAGGCTTTTGAGCCCAACATAGATCCAGATCAGCCTGTGCATACGCACAGTCTGATCAGGATCCATGTTGTTCTCTAATAGCTTCTTTGTGATCTGTAGTAACTTAAAGAGAGCAGCATGGATGCATATTTGACTGTATTTGACAACAGGCTGATCTTAAAACACAATTTTCAAAAATGCTATAAGGGACGTTTCTCCAGATCCCGGCTCAATTATATTAGCTTCGAATCTATGTAGCCTGACTGTAATAGACTATTTGAATATAATTGTTTTGAATAATGTATGTGTTATTGTATGTATGACCTAGCGTTGTTTGATAATGAAATTATGAAACTTTTTTCACAACCAATATAATATTAAATAAGATATTTTCACAAAAAGTTGTTTTCTCTATTTCTTTTCATCCATTGATTTTCAATGGGGTAGAAAACATTGTGGGCAATGAAGGGATTGCTTGTCATTTTCACTGTCTGGTGATGTGTTTAACCCTTTCCCAAACAAGACCTGGTTTTGACGTCCCTAATAGAATAGGCTTGGGAAAACATTGAGACAAAAGAAGGAACTGCTGATAACAAGCAGTTTCTCCTTTTGCCTCAATATTTTCTATGCTATATTTTACACAAATTCAATGGTTTTTAACCCTTTCTTAAACAGCAAAATTTTAGGGTGATCCACTTCAAAAACTGCCACAAATGACAGCATGGGTGTTATCAAAGATAGGATTTGTGTAAAATATGGCACAGAAAATATTGAGACAAGAGGAGAAACTGCTGATTATCAGCAGTTTCTTCTTTTGTTTCTATGTTTTCCCAAGCCTTTTCCATAAGGGACGTCAAAACCAGGTCTTGTTTGGGAAAGGGTTAATCTTAATTTTGTCGTCTGCAGCAGCTTCCAAATTGGAACATCCTGAAAATTTGTCGTTTAGGAAAGGTTTAATGCAAACAGTGGTATATCGTCGGTGTAAATGCAAAACCTTGTATGTCGATTGGTGTGATTTTCAAATTTCAAACTTTTGTGCCCAGTTAAGACAATTTTTGCAGGTTTTTAGCTCACCTGAGCATGAAGTGCTCAAGGTGAGCTATTGTGGTCGCTTTTTGTCTGTCGTCCGTCCGTCCATCTGTCCGTCTGTCCGTTCACAATTTCTTTCAACATCTTCTCCTCCTAAACCATTGGACCAATTTTGACCAAACTTGGCAGGAATGTTCCTTGTGTGACACTTTCCAAAACTTGTTCGTGAATTTTTGATTTGTCAAAAAATGTGGGCGTGGCAGGGAGAAAGGGGCTTATCGGACTAGAAATCATAAGAAAATTCTTTAAAAATCAACCATTGGGCCCAATTGAACCAAACTCGGCAGGAATATTCATTGAGTCACTCTTTTCAAAATTTGTTCACAAATTTTTATATTTGTCAAAAAATGTTGGCGTGGCAGGGAGAAAGGGGCTTATCGGACTTAGAGAAATTGTAAGAAAATTCTTTAAAAATCAACCATTCGGCCCAATTGAACCAAACTCGGTAGGAAAGTTCCTTGATTCACTCTTTTCAAAATTTGTTCACAAATTTTACATTTGTCAAAAAATGTGGATGTGGCAGGGAGAAAGGGGCTTATCGGACTTAGAGAAATCATAAGAAAATTCTTAAAAAATCAACCATTGGGCCCAATTGAACCAGACTTTGGGGGAATGTTCCTTTAATCACTCTTTTCAAAATTTGTTCACAAATTTTTATATTTGTCAAAAAATGTTGGCGTGGCAGGGAGAAAGGGGCTTATCGGACTCAGAGAAATCATAAGAAAATTCTTTAAAAATCAACCATTGGGCCCAATTAAACCAGACTTTGCAGGAATATTTCTCGAGTCACTCTTTTCAATATTTGCTCACAAATTTTTACATTTGTTAAAAAATGTGGGCGTGGCAGCTGCAGGGAGGAAGGGGCTTTTCAGACTTAGAGAAATCTTAAGAAAATTCTTTAAATATCAACCGTTTGGCCAATTTAAATCAAACGTAGCAGGAAAGTTCCTTGAGTGACTCATTTCAAAATTGTATCTTAAATTTTTGATTTTATAAAATGTTTATGGGTGTGGCAGGGTTGGGGAAATTTTGTGCATTGAAAATTATACTTTACTGCGGGTTGTCACAGAGATACTTAGTTTTCTTCTAAACTGTTTGGCCTAGAACCTTGAAACTTTGTGTAAGACCTGATGTCATAAATGGCTTTAAGAATACAAGAAATCATCACTATACATGGAAACTTATATATAAACCCTATATTGTTGGTTCTACATTTACAAGCCAATTTTGAACCATTTACTTTGGGAATCATACAAGCTGTAGATAAGAGGAGATGATAGCTTTTCAAAAATCAACATTTTGTTTCAATATTCATCAAATCCTATGTAATTGGTGATCGTTTCAATCATCTGCTTGAAAAGATTAATACATTCTGCATAGTGTTTGGATATTAATGATAAATTTAGAGTGCTATTTCTATTTCTCTTATCTATTTCTCTTATCTGTTGCTCTGGTTGTCTCTATGTTTATCTTACGTAAACAAATAAGAAGGGATTAGCTTAGCTTATCAGATGTTGATCTTTCGCTATATTTTTTCAAATAACAGACCAAATCTTGTAAATTATGCTTATAATTTGTTATAATGATATATCATATATGATCAATCTCTAACAGATCAGTATGCTTTGAAAATTAGCCCTATGTTGTATATTGCGAAATCAAAAAATAACATCAACCATTGCTCATTCATACCCAACTTTACAGGATCGATTCGAACAAAATTATTCCCTAATTGTTTCCAAACAGAAAGCCCTTAGTTTGATGTCTTTGAATTTGACCTAATTGCCATTTTCACTCTTGTCATCTTGATTCAGGTGAGCGATTTAGGACCATCATGGTCCTCTTGTTATATTGTTACTGATCAGTATTAATGACACGTTATTTGTGAACAATATGTCTAAATTTCAGGTAAAACAGTTCATTTTGGGAAAAGTTATTACACTTTTTTCCCTCCCCTTTAAAATTTTCCAAAATCGAGACACAAGGTTTTGCATTTACGACGATATATTGTGACTGGGCAGTCTTTGTTATAACTTGTGTGATGGATCAGACGGCCACAACCATAGCACAGTTGGTATATAATTGGACTCTCACTCAAAGGTCTTGTGTCCCTTTCTCCGCTGTGGCAAATGTCCTTTTTGACAAAACCATCATCCACCATTGGTTTATAATCATTAACCTATGTGGGCCTGCAGCTGGAGGCTCTGTAAGGATGTTGTAGTAGTACTGGTATGAGAAACGATAGGAATCCATGATAAGGTGCTCCAGCCACTCCAATATGACCATAGAAGTTGAATGTGGCATTAAACCCCAATCAATGAACTACTGTTACGAGGTGTGTCCATAAAATACGTAGACAGGTCCAGAATAATAAGAAATAATTGCATGGTCTATTTAAAATTTACACCAGCGTGTGCAGAATTTTAATATGAATATGTGTACCAAATTTTATGAAAATACACGCAACAGCTACAAAAATACACATGGAACAAACAAGTAAAAAATCATACACGGGGCACTTTGACGTCGTTTACGACGTCGACGTTACAACTTTTCAAAGTACTCTCCACCCGCGTTCACGCACTTCCTATGTCTGTCCACCCATTTGGTATACGTTTCGCGGAACCACTCTTTCTTGTATGATCCTACAGAGGAGCGAACAAAGTACTTAAGTTCTTCTAAGTCGGCAAATCGTTTGCCTCTCAGATCCGCCTTTAATCGCGGAAAAACTGCAAAGTCCATAGGCGCACAGTCTGGGCTGTAAGGTGCGTGATCGATGCGTTCGAATCCCAAGAAGTCTATCACAGAAAGTGTCTCATTTGCACGGTGAGCAGGCGCGTTGTCGTGATGGTAGAGGAACTGCTCTATTTCTCTGTCTGGGCGTTTGCGTCGAAGGGCCTTGATCAGATCTCTGCGAATTACCTGGAAATTATCGAAACGAATCCACGTTAAGAATATTGGAAATGGAGTTCAATTTGAGGAGGGGGGGGATGAGTATACTTTTGTTGTCGGATTCAAGTTAAAATAAGCCTTAAATGAGATTTTTTTTTTAAAACGTGCGTTTACAATGCTATGAAATAAATTTATATCTACATTTATATTATGTTTTTTCAAGGCGGAGGTAAAACAATGTATGAAAAGACTAACCTTTTGGTAATAATCTGCGTTGACTGTCGTTCCGTTGGGTACCGCATGCTGCAATATCATCCCCTCAGAGTCCATGAAAAACATAAACATAAACTTTCCGGCGGATCTACACGTCTTTGCCTTCTTGGATGGTGGGGACTTGGGGTGCTTCCAAACCATGCTTTCCTGTTTGGACTCAGGCTCGTACAGATATAGCCACGTCTCATCCATTGTGATTATTCGATCCAGAAACGCGTTCCCTTCCCTTTCGAATCTGTCCACAAATGACTGTGATAATCTTATCCTAGTCTCTTTCTCATTATCTCTGAGAAGGCGCGGAACCCATCGGGCACACACTTTGTTCATTTCAAGGTCATTTGTCAAAATATTAAAAACACTACTCCGACTCAATCCAGTCATTTCTTTAATCTCCCGTACTGACCTTCGTCTGTCCTCCGAAATGATTCGACGCACCTCCTCAACATCCCGATCGCTTCACCGAGGTCTTCCCGGTCTAGTCTGGTCACAAATATCTTCCAGTCCATCCATAAACCGTCTATGCCATTTAAACACTAGAGCTCTGGACACGTCAGCCTTGCCTCGCTGCATAAACTTGAATGTTTCCGTTGGTGTCATGTTCGCACCGACACAGAATTTAATAACGGCGCGTTTTTCTTCCGTCATAGCAGCCGGTTGTTTATTGCTTATAACGTCTCCTGGCAAGTTGTTGACGTTCAAAACTTCCGGTAAAACGTCAAATGACGTCACTGCTGAAGTGAGTGTATTTCCCGCGTATTTTCTTAAAAAAAATTGCGACAAAAGACTACTTTTATGTCTTTTTATTTTCAAATATCTGAAGTGCCCCGTGGTAGCGTTATGCTGTTGCTATGGTGACGGTTTTGCTTGTACGTACTTTCGAAAACAATATAAAATGTAGCAGAAGTATTTAAGAATAAATGGACCTTTAAATTGATAGTGTTTTGGGATCGATAAAACTACTATTTGGTGGAAAACTTTGGTTGTCTACGTATTTTATGGACATACCTCGTACATTCAAGTTTAAACATCCAGGGAACCACATGGGTTCCAAGCCAAGTTTGACCAATATCATTTCTGACTTTGTAAAAATTGTTTTGATCCATTCCCAAACAGTGACTGTAAAAATTGTTTTGATCCATTCCCAAACAGTGACACCCAAAAAGATAGAGGCGCTTTTCAACAACTAGAAAGACCTGAAGGTCTTGAGTCGCTCCACAGGCCTGAATTTCTTGTGGTTTACTATAAAAAAATTATCTAAATGCTTAAACTGATATATTTTTAAATTCTTGTGATTCTTAGAGCAGAAACAAAGTAAAGAGAAGCAATTATGTGGTCAAAGCGAAAAGAAGGTAAATGATTGACTAATATTTTGGGGATTTTTAGAGTGATGATAAAGTCGAAAACTGTCATTATGCCAAATTCAAGGGCACATAATTCAATTTGTGAGTTAATAATTGTGGTAAACTAAGGGAAGTAACTTTTGATATGAGCAATTTAAAGTTCAGTAAGAGTTGTTTTTCTTTATGATAATTAGTTCAAGAAGTTGCGATTGTGCATGCAACTTACACCCATTCTCATTTTTTGGGCCGAAAATGTGTCACAAGCATTCTAACCATTGGAAAGGGACATTGTTGGTGTAAAAAATACTTGTTCTGCATGTCATATTTTTGCTTAACCATATATCTGATAAATTCATATCAAACAACGGCGATCTAAACTTCCGTATGATCTTTACCAGCGATTATATAACACGACCCCCCGTAAAAATCAGTGTCACAACCCAATTTTCCGAATTTCAAAAGGTTGGTAAATCTCTGTCCAGAAAGCGATATACGCAGAATATGTTTCATTCCACACGTGGTGTATAAGAATATGATAAAATTACCCGGAATCATAAAATAAATTTGCTGTTTTGAAAAAAATGTCTTTTCTTGCTCTGTCACAACTCAGGCGAATTCTACGTGACTATGTTTTTTGTATGCGCACTAAATTTACAACAGAAGCAAATTCATACCACTTATCGCTTTTTTTAAATCAATTATCCATATACCTATTGCCCCAGAACATGTGTATTCAAATAATGGAAGTATTTACTTCATGGTCGCCATTTGAAATAGCTCCACCAAGTGTCAGACTTTTTTGCTTGAATATGTACGTGACAGCGATCTTTCATTTATGGTAAAGACCATGTCTAAATCTTTTTTAAGTATATCAAAGCCTTTAGTATATACACACTTTTGACACACAGTACGACAATATATTTTGAAACCACGTTATGTCATCCTGATTTAAAAGTAAGTTTTAATTTTACGTGACTGAATACAATGTGACACTGAAAAACAAAAGTGACCATAACTTCGTTTGACAACAACCTAATAATTATTCATGACCTGTACTTGTACTATTGCGTCAAGTTTAAGGTTTTTTCCATTCATTTTGAAATTAAACGACAGTAATCCGAATACGAAGGAAGGTTTTGCTGGATTTACAGCCATGTACATTACTGGTTCAATATCATAATCTCCTGACAGGTGTGATATTTAAAGTTTGCATTAAGACTCAAAAATAGTATTTTTCTGATACGCTTGCATATTCTGAATGTTTATCCCTTTAAACAGGCCTTTATAATAGCTGCAATCAGGATCGTCACGTAATATTCACAGTTTCGTCAAGTTAAATTGCACATCCGCTTCTCAACCTTTCAGACATTGAAACAATTTTCACTATTCTTTCCATGAATTCCTTGACATATCTAAAGAAAACAAGAACTTGGACAGCTTTAAAGAAAGAAACAAGACACAAGAAGCAACAGAGACGGGCAGTATACCCCCCCCCCCCCCCCCCAATACCGTATGTGCTTGTCACAAAACCACATTTCTATTAACGGTGACCTGTGATAGAGCCAGCGGTCCACGCTACATGCAAAATTTAAATACATTAACCCAAATGCAGATAGAAGATTCCTGAAGGATCTATATCTTAAGAATTCGAATAGTGATAGACAGTGAATATTACGATAGTAACGCGGGTAGCAGACAAAATATCTTTATCTTTATATCTTGGTATCTATGCCTTTGTTTCTATTTAAAAACCGAGAACCCGTACCATTATGTAAGTTTTCATTGCATAGTGATAATTTGAAATATTATTGTAGGAAGAGGCGATATCGCACACTGAAATCCAAATGGCTTAATGCTTTAGGAGAAGATTGAATTGGATTTCTTTCTTAACTTCTATGTAAAAATCAATAACCCACAATGTAGGAGTAATTTTCATTTCATGTAAATAGTATGTATTTCAAATCAAACAAATGTTTGTCTTTTAATTTTTAACTAATTTTACTTTCAAATAATACTACTCAATTAAAAAAAAGCAGTTACTTTCACTGAATATTATGTGACAAAGGATCAAATTTCGTTAGGTCGACATATTTCTTTTATTTTTACCAAATACATGCTAATTTGTTTTGAGTTTGATAGAACATATATTGCTTAAAGAAATAATTAGTCTTATAAACTAATTTGTTGCCATCATAAGTTACGAGAGGAATTAGAAGCAAGTGTTTTAAATATTGACTGTTTTTGCACATTAGTTCTAATAAATCCCATACTTGCGGTGCTTCTTGTTCTTACATGTCTCGGGTTTATGCAAGTCACTTGAATTTCTAATATACAGCTATATATCGCCTGTTGAATTACCAAAACATTACGTCCTTTGTAACTTACTTTAATGTTTTTTACCAGATTTGGTATAATACAGTCGTGTCACGTAAATATAAATGGTAGTTTTGGGGGTTCTTCAAATCATTGATGCAGGTAAAGACAGACACTTTTAAAGGAGTGGCCATTATTTATTTATTACCGTATAGATGTTATACTATAATATTGTAATAAAAATATTGCAATTCTGTAAAGTTGGAATTTTGGAATTTTGCTGGTGGTTTTCGGCCGAAAAATTGAGAATGGGTGCTTAGTGGTCGTGAAAATAAAGACATTCTGGTCTAAAAATATGATTTTGACTTGATAATTTATGTCTTGAACACCACAATAATCAAGCTGAATATTAAACTCGAACAAGATCTTATGGTCTGTCCAAATTTTGTCAGTATTAATCTATATATGTGGCCACAAAAGTGGAAAAAGTGTTGAAAACTGAAATTTTGTCAATTTCTAGGGTACATAACTCAGATTGTAGCAATGCAATCATCCTGAAAATTACACAAAAGCAAGATTTTGTTGTCAACAAGATTCTGTCCAAATATCATCTTGATTGGTTAACAATTATGGCTGTTAGAGTGAAAACAAAGTCGAAAATGGAAATTTTGTCAAATTCAAGGGCACATAACTCATGATGTAAAAATCTGATCAAGCTAAAAATTGAGCCAAGGCAGGATATCATGCTTATATATATTCTGTCCAAGTTTTGTCTTGATTGGTTAATATTTGTAGATTTTAGAGTAAAAATAAAGTCAAAACCAGCTTTTTCTGACGTTCAAGGGCAGATAACTCAAGTCATTCGGGTTCAATCCAAACTCTTTGTAGGAATCTGAGGGAGGGTCACCCAAGGATCATTCCTGTGAAGTTTAGTTGAAATCCTTCCAGTAGTTTCTGAGGAGAAGATTTTTAAAGAAAAAGTTTACGGACGCACAGACGGACGGACGCACGACGGACACACCGCTATGACAATAGCCCGCTGGCCTGAAAGGCCAGTGGAGCTAAAAACCATTCATTCCCCTTACAGAATAGGATTGGGAAAACATAGGGACTAAAGAAGTAAATGCTGGTATCTCCTTTTGTCTCAATATTTTCTGCTGCATTTTACGCGTGAATCATATCTTTATCAACATTTTGTTTTGTTGTCTGCAGCAGCTTTAAAATCACAATTTACATTTTTGATATTTTGGGAAAGAGTTAACCTGGTTTTGACTTCCTTAGTCATAAAGCAGCACCTCTTCTGTGGACTAACAGTTAGGGTGTCCGGCTTGGAAGCGCAATGTCGAAGGTTAAAATCCTGGTGGAGGCCAGTCTGTGGGGGTAGAAATGAGGCGACTGGTTGGTGAACGGCCAGCTAATTAACTCATTACCAAACGGCAAAATTTTTGACTGGTCCAATTTGAAAGGTTTTGCAGGCGGCAGTTTTAAGTTCATGAAATTTTTAGAATCCTTGCATTTTGGGTTAGAAAACATTGTGGATAATGAAGAAATTGCTTGTGACAAGCAATTTCTTCATTATCTACAATGTTTACCAAAGCCTTTGTCTTATGGGATGTAAAAAAGTGTTACTGTAGACACATCTCTGCAACACGCCCAGCAGCATGTGTTGGGTTCGGGAGCCTGAGGTACTGTTCAATCATAAGAAAGTGTCTGGTAATCGAAAACTGGCTGGCCCTTCAATAGGGGCGACTTTATAATAAACAAAGCCTCTACCTTCTATAATGGTTTGGGAAAACAAGAGCTGTCCGAAGACAGCGCGCTCGACTTTCTAAGTTGCTTAGTATAAAGGGGGCATAACTCCAAATATAGTGGAGCCAGGGTCATGGGCCCTGGTAGTAAGGTAGAGGGTGTGATGGTGAATAAGTATCTCAAGTTTGGGTTGAATCCCTTTGATAGTATGGAAGTCATTTGAAAAAAAACTTTAACCTTTGTTGCAACGCAACGCCCGGGTGACCGTATAAGCTCTCATTTTCTTCGAAAAGTCGAGCTAAGAATTGAAGAAATTGTTGGTTATCAGCGATTTCTACTTTTCCCTCAAAATTTTCTATGCAATATCAAACACTTTTGACATCAATTAATGTGTCGTCTGCAACAGTTCTCAAATTAGAAGACAGTCTTAATACATTTTCGTATAGGAAAGGCTTAAACAAAAGGATTCTATTTTGGAAAAGCCGAGCCCGGATAGCTCAGTCGATTACGTCGGAGTCTGTCAATCCAGGGGTCTCGAGTTCGAACCCCGGCTCGGCCAGTATCCATTCTGACATTTGACAAAAGTCATTTGTCTCTCATCAATGGGTGTGAATCATCTATGTGAGAGAGCAGCTGGAGGCTCGGTTTGGATATTGTGGTTGTACTGGTGCGAGAAATACCAGGAACCCACGGTTAGGTGCTCCAGCCGCCGCGATATGACCCTGGTAGTTGAAAACGGCGTAAAACCCCAATAAACTCTATTTTGGAAAATGGTTTCAGAGAAAGACAGCAAGATTATTTAGTTTCCATATTTTAATATTCTGATCCATTTCGTTGTCAATTAAGATCTATTTATTCCTTTGTACATAAAAACACAAGAACCTATTGCACACATGGTTTAGCACAAGTTGTTGTTAATAAAAATCTACTCACTATATTTCATACAAATATAATTCACATTACATGAATGGCTAGCCACATCCATTTTATAGGGAGAATTTTATTTAATCCTTTACCAGAAGACAAAATCTTTAGACTTGTCAAAAAAGATGCTTTAGACGACAGTTTCAATGGGAAGAGACATTGTAGGAAATGAAGAAAATGCTTGTAACAAGCAATTTTTTGTATCCCAATGTTTTGCAAAGCCTTTTTCTTATGGCACTTCTTAACCCTTTCCCAAACAAGACCTTGTTTTGACATCCCTAAGAGAATAGACATTGGAAAACATTGAAACAAAAGAAGAAACTGCTGATAACCAGCAGTTTCTCCTTTTGTCTCAATATTTTCTATGCCATATTTTACATAAATTCTATCTTCAGTAACTTCCATTTTGTCATTTGTGGCAGTTTTTGAAGTGGATCAACCTAAAATTTTGTCATTTGAGAAAGAGTTAAAGCGTAATTCTAAGGGAATGAGTTGCCACTGGCAATTTTCACCATTTTGCCCTTTTAAAAACAATACTTTATTTTGACATCTCTATGAGAGTGACAGTCATCATTCAGCAACTATGAAGTATTTTTTTTTTATCTAAAACCAGATGCCATTTTGTGACACTCTTTCTCTAGTTAGAATCTAGTCCTTATTATTACTTTTCAAAAATGTCCTCTATTTTAGTAAGAAAACTTAAGGAATCATCAAAAGATAATATCAAAAGTAAAGAAGAAATGTTGATCACTAGACTCTGCATTTTTTCTTTCCTCTAAATATTTGCATTTTTGTAATGCTATCTTTTGCAGAACATATTTTTGTCATTTGAAACATGTTTCATTCTGGACCAGTCCAAAATTTTGGGGAAAGTAATGATTGATTCCCAACACAAAACATGTAAAATACGCAATTATGATATGTAAAATGTATATGAAGCTATTTACAATGTATCAAAAAATATTTTTTCTAACAATGGTAAAATATGAATACTACAAACAAATTGTACAATGAATTACAAGTTTTAGTAATGATTATGTGAATAATATTATAGCATATATGATTCTAGAATGCAATAGAACCTTTGAAGCCGTGTTTTTCACGGTACCATTTTCCTCTGGATGCATTGAT
This sequence comes from Fragum sueziense, assembly GCA_963680895.1. Taxonomy (NCBI): domain Eukaryota; kingdom Metazoa; phylum Mollusca; class Bivalvia; order Cardiida; family Cardiidae; genus Fragum; species Fragum sueziense. Next base: position 69,643,875 of record OY804593.1, read on the forward strand.
TTTGGCACATGAACGTGATAAGACTGGTTATGGCCCCTTATACTACTTCATGTAATAATGAACACAAAGTAGTATCAGGTTTTGTTACCAGTCTTGGCTTGTGCATGCGCTATAAAGCTACCAGAAGAAATGTGGTGGGTTCACTAACATGGCATGAAAGCTTCTATTAATTAGCAAGAACCGTGAAATAAGTTTCGAAAAGAAAGGTTTGGAAACAAAATTTTGTTAGAGACATTTTTTCATAATGTGACATGATAATGTTTGTCAGGTCGTAGGAAACAAATTTTTGGGGATGTGGGACTCAAGCTCCTCTCCGTGCCAGTCTCTGAATATTGGATGGACAATTTTTAGTGTAAAATAAGGAAAATTCAGCATTTTTGGCCAAATTTGGGGGGCTTAGTCCCCCTCCCCCTAGCTCCCCTGTTACTACAGGCCTATTTGTTCACTAAAAATACTCTTGCTCTGCTGAGCTTTATTTTGTTTCAAACAAATTGTCAACTAAAGAGACATTTCAATGAGTATATCTCAAGTTATTGCAAAATTAGTTCAGTAGAAAGCAGACAATGTAGGCTAAGACCAGACTGCAGGTCTGTGCAGGATGATCTTAGTCTATGCTGTCTGCCAAAGCTTTGGTCACAGCAGGAGTATGAAGCAAAAGCATGTGAAGGTTTAACCCTTTACCAAACAGCAAAATTTTAGGCTGGTCCAAATTCAAAGATGTTGCAGACGACAATTTCAAATCAATGATTTTTAAACTTTTTTGGTCATTTTGTGTAGAAAACATTGTGGGAAATGAAGAAATTGCTTGTCACAAGCAATTTCTTCATTTTCCACAATGTTTTCTAAAGTCATTATCTTGTGGGGAGTCAAAGAGTCACCGTGTGGTAATGGGTTAAAACTGCTATGCCAAAATCTAACATAATCCAATTGGTCAAACTTTCAATGTTTTGAGAATTATGCACAAAACTTTCCCATGTATGAGGATTATGCTAAAATTACAAATTTTTCAGACATTCACAAAATGAGCACAAATTTTGTGCTAAAAATAGATTGGATTTACAAGTATTAATTGATAAATCATCGATGCTGTTACAACATCTCCTAACTACAACTTCAATCAATCTGCAGTTACACGGTTTTAGAATAACACCTTATGGTTTTGTTTGTTCAAAATTACGAAACGGTTTACTACATAATGTAATTGAAAATGTTCAAAATTTGCGATTATCCCAGTCAACAATAGAAGGTGCCCTTCAAAATACAAAATGTAAACATTACAATAAATATTTTTAACATTAGATTTCATCACACTTTTAAGCTTTAGTAAAACAATCATAATTAATATTGCTGTCAATCAACCCTTTCCAAACAGTGACTTCTTGGATGTTGGTTCAGAAAACTTGCAGGAAAAGACCAGAATTTTGTTCTTTTTATTTCATGATTTTGTATGCTATAAAATAGAGATTTTCCATCCAAGTAAGCATTTATTCTGCCGCCTTTAACTGCTTTCCTTTCTAACAGGTTTGAATATTCAAATGTTTGCTGTTTGGGAAAGTTAAAGTGCTGCTTTCAACACAAAAAGTTGTGCATGCACACTAATGCAGCCTTAAAAGGATTTTTTTCATGTATTTAATCAGAACAAATTCTCCACACCATAATCATAGCAAACCATAACTAGCGGCAAAATTTTATACTTTGCCAATTTGAATGGTGTTGCAGACGATGATTTGAAGTTGATGAATTTTTAAATATCTTTCTATTTTGGGTTAGAAAACATTGTGGAAAATGAAGAAATTGTTTGTTACAAGCAATTTCTTCATTTTCCACTATGTCTTCCCTAGTCTTTACTTAGCCTCTATTTGTGGTAATGGGATACGCAAGGTTCAAGGAATTAGTCCTGAACATGACATTGTGCTGTTCCACTCCTCCTCTGTCACTTCAGGGATGCTCTTGCACTTTATAAACACTATGTCCGGCAGGTAGGGTCATTAATTTTCACACCTCTCCATTCATTTGTACTTGTGGAATCACTCTTGGTGTAAGCTGGAAGTAGACAAAACATAACAAATTTTATAATGAGGGCTCTATTTTAATCCTTTACAAAAAGACAACAATTTTAAGCTCATTCAAACTGAAAGAAGTTGCAGACAACATTTTCAATGTGATGAAAATTTGCTTTTTAAAACTTTTTGGGTGGAAAACATTGTGAGAAAATTAATGAAGAAATTGCTTGTTCTAAGCAATTTCTTCATTCTTTACAATGTCCCAAAGCCTTTATCCTGTTGAGCACCATAAGGCACCACTGTGTTGGAATGTGTTAAAACAAGTTAAATTATTTCCATAAGGTATCACAATCAGTTTATCATCCATTATGTTTGAAAATGCCTTATCTAAACTACTGCCTATTCAAGCTGTACTTAGATAATTTTGAAATGCAACAGAAGATATTGTCTCTGTTTTGAAATTACATTATACTTTGAGCATGTTTGAAACAGTTACCAGTTACATGAAATCATTACTTGTTTTTATAGAAAATTAAACATTTCTAGAAATTTTAGATCTATTCTTACCCCTAATAAATTTTTCGGAATGTAGCCCTCTTTATTGTCGCATTTCGCCAGCCACCAATCTTTCTCCACATCGTCCCCTTTCTTCAATACAATAAACTTATCTCCCATGTGAAGATCAAGCTCGTCTGAGTTCTGTTTTGCGTAGTCGAAAACGGCGTACACTGCACCACTGTTTATTATGCCAAGCTTCTCTTGGATACCTGTGAAACAAATGAAAACACACATTAAACTTTTCTCAACAAAAACGCTTTTTGATGCATCTAATAAAAAGGTCTTTGGAAGACATTTAATCCATTACCACACAATAACTCTTTTTGACTCCCCACAAAATAATGGCCATGGACAACAATGTGGAAAATGAAGAAATTGCTTGTTACAAGCAATTTCTTCATTTCCCACAATGTTTTCCATCCAGAAAGATCTAGAAATTCAAAATTCCATTCACTTGAAATTGTCGTCTGCTGGACCTTTCAATTTGGACCGCCCTAAAATTTTGTCGTTTGGTAATGGGTTAAGAAGAAATTGCTGATATACAGAATTTTCTCCCTTTGCCACAATATCTCTGCACTGTATTGTTACTGCACATAAATCTTATTTTCATCTCGTTTTCTGCAACAATTTTTAATTTGAAACTGTACATTTGTGCCATTTGGGAATGGGTTATGGGAGAGAACTCAAATTGTTTGCATTATGGAAATATCAATTATCTCCCTTGATACAGATTTCATTGAATTGTAGAAAATAATTTCTGACATAAATTTAATTGCTAGAACGAGTTGTCGTCTGCAATAATTTTCAGTTTTGATCAATCTTATTTTTTTTCATTTGGTAATGCATTAAATTTACACTTTGTTTTGTAACATTTTCCAAATGAGTTTGACAAAATCACAAAATCAAATCATTTATATAAATAATCATTTGAGAAAACAAAGGAATTGCCCTTGATAAGCAGAAAACCCTCAAGCAAAAGTGTTATTCAGCAAAATGTGTTTTTTGTGTATCAATGGGATACATCTGTTTGCAGCATGTTGTTAAATAAAGATTTAGTACATATTCACTTTTATGTAGCCGAGTAGAGACATTCTATTAGAAGAGGTTTGGGAAAACATTGAGACAAAAGAAGAAACTGCTGATAACCAGCAGTTCCTCCTTTTGTCTCAATATTTTCTGAGCAATATTTAACACAAAAATGATCTTTATCAAAACATACATGTATTTTGTCGTTTGTAGCAGCTTTTGAATCAGTCCCTTAAAGTTTGCTGTTTGGGAAAGGGATAGAAGAAGATCAGATACTCACTATATAGATATTCAGAACAACCATCATATCCGTCCTCATCTTCTTCACATTTCTCGGCGGCCGTCTCTTGGTCGCTGATCGTTGTCGCAAATATACACGCTCCGTGCTCGACCAGAAACTTTACCATGGGTAGGTTGTTGCATGAGGCAGCACAGTGAAGCGGAGTCCTAGAATGAATAGAAGACAGATATATTAAACTTTACTATTTTGTGGTGTTATCTTCAATTTTAGATTTCATAGTAGACAATCATGCAAAGTAAGCATATAAAGCAACTACATCTTTTTTAAACAGCATTATTAACATTTTACTCAAAGGTTTACAGATACAAGAATTTAGTTTATCATTTGTGTCATCTTATGTAAATGACATTGGAGAAAAATGTATTGTATAACTGAGTATCAAGAGACTTGAAAAAACAGCTTCACCTTTCTTAAACTTGTAACAGTGGTTTACAATGAGAATCATAAGTAAGAACATCATACTTTCCAAGGTATGATGTCTGACAGGTAGACTTGCACCTTGCCAAGTCTGTTATTCCAACTTCTGATTTTCATTATAAATGCTTTGAATTTTGTCAAGTCTGAAATATTTGAGCCAGGATCTGGAAAAAGGGCATTTAAAGCATTTAAGAAGACCATGGATCTAGATCAGCTTGTGCATACCCATAGTCTGATCAAGATCCATGTTGTTATAGCTCCTTCGTTAGCAGTAGCAAATTTAAGAGAGCATCATGCACTTAGGCACAGTCTGATCTTGAAAGATGATCTCAAATTCTACAAGGGTCTTTTTTCCAAATCTCAGTTCATTAATATTTGGGAAAGGGTTAAAAATCTTCTTCTTACCATCCATCACTATCAGGAGAGTTGACATCACAACCGAACTCCACCAGAAATGTAACGATATCGTAGTGACCCGCACAGATGGCGTTGTGTAGAGCCGTGATTCCTTCATCATTAGACGCGCTCACGTTCTCCACTTGATGCGCGCACCGTCGTACAAGGTCAACCTCACCTTCAAGTGACGCATCCAACAACAACGCTAACGGATCGAAACTTACACGGTTCTTATTTTTCCTGTCACTACTTTTAAGATTACTTTTCTTCCGCAATTTCACATCATTTGACTTAACTTCTATTTTAATCTCTGGCACTTTTTCACTAGTTTCCTCAGTTTTGTTATTATTGACAGTTTGTTTACTGGGACCTTCAGACACCTCTACAATGTTACCCTTACTGTCTAATAGCACAGTTTCTGGAATGTGATCACTGAACGTGGTCGCCTGTATTTCTACAGGTCCGTTACCTGTTTGCTCTAATATCCTCATCTGATTCTCCTGTGATGGCACATTTTTGTTAGAGTTTGTATTAATGTTGTATTTATGTAAGGCTTTCCCAACTTCCTCATTGTCACTGTCTGAATGTCGTCGACGAATGTTTTTAGGAGTATTTGGTTTATAACTAACTTTATCTGAGGCTACGTCAGCGTGTGGTGGGGTTGTGGGGAAGTCGAAAGGATAGTTTTGTTGTTGTGACGGGCTGGCGGGAGATACAGATGATGCGGTTGATGCCGGCGAGCTGACGCTGGACAGCGGTGATAATGAATCCTTCTCCTCGTCTTGTATGGCAGCTGTATCTGATGGCTTTAATGTTGATTTACCAGCGTCCACTTGTGAATCACCTTTCTTGTTCATATTAGCATTCAGATCCCTGTGTAAACTTAAAACATTTTTCTGGTATTTTTCTAAAGCTTCATTGTCCAGTCTACCCAAGTATGTATTTGCTATAACACTTTTTGACGCATATCTGTATGTAGGCGCAGACCGTACTGCTCCGTGTGCGGACGCGTGATTCAGGTTAGAGAACCCGCCTGACCCTGAACTAGCACCATGTGATTTAGATGGGTCCCCCTGATTCTGGGCGATCAGACCGGAGAACTTCTGTATACCCTTAGACACGGAGATGCTTGACGGTTCTGACTCTTCATCAGGTTTACTGTCTGTAGTGTTGTTGTGTGGAATGTTGGAGGTATTCAGTGGTAGTGTGGTAGGAGGGGTGGGTGGGGTACTGGGACCATTTGTGGTCCTCACCGGTACAGGAGGACCCTTGTTCTGGGGCTGTTCTTTAGGTTGACTCTTCTGCTGGTTATCCCTGGTAGGTACTTTTAAATGCTGCTGGTTTTCAACTGGTGGAGGTTTATTTTGAGAGCTTTCTCTACCAGGATAGGGAGGGAGTGGTTTAGCTGTTCCATTCTGCAAGCTTTCCACAGACCCAGGTGAACTCTGACCACTTCCTGCCTGCCTCACTTCCTCCTGAACATCAAAGTGAGGCTGGTCATTTGGAACCCCTCCACTTCCTTTGTCTGGTAACACAGAAGTGCTGTAGGTACTGCCGAATGGTCTGGGTGTAAAATGTGAGAGACCAGAGCGAGGAGGTACTGCTTGTCCTGCCTGACCCAGTCTAGTGTTGGCTGGATGATTATCTGGCATGTTGGGTTTATTCTGTACTTGGTAAGGGGGGTAACTCTGACCAGGCTGACCAGCTGGTTTTGGTGAAGGTAAATTATTTGTGTGTCCCTTGTTTGAATTCTCCACAGAAACAACAAGGGGAACCGAAAACTCATCAGATTTATCTGCTTCATATCTCACAAAGTCCACTTTATTATTATTGGCTTCTCTCAGCTGGTTTTGTTTATCAGAGTTGAGGAACTTGGGTGGGAGAGACTGATATTTAGGATCATTTTTACCAAACCCTACTTTATTATCATCATTAGTCATGGCCACTGATTCCACAGGCGCCACATTGGCAACTGGACGATTCATGATCCTGTTGTTCAAGTTTTGAGTGTTGTTATTATTCACTTGTTGTCTCTTGTTTCTATCTCCTGTCTCAGCATTTTTGGCATTTTCTGCCCGTTTTTTCTTGAGTCGTGTTTGAAGTTCATGAATTCTGTTATCCATTCTTGCCAGCTCATCTTTTCTCTTCATCAACAACTCTCTGTTAGCACTCATTTTGGAGTTCTGTTGTTCATTCAACTTGTTTCTTATCTGAAATAAAGATTGATTCAACCCATTACCAAATGGCAAAATTTTGGACTATTCCAAATGGAAAGATGTTGCAGACGACAATTTCAAGTTGATGAAATTTTAAAAAGCTTTCCATCTGGATTAGAAAAACACATGCAATTTCTTCATTTTCTACAATGTTTTCCCAATCTTTTTTCTTGAGGGGCGTCGAAAAGCATCACTTGGTGGCAATGGGTTAATCAGTTTTGAAGATAATGGGTTTCAATGAATTCTTTTTTATTTGTTCATTATTTCTTTCATTCAAAACTCTTATTTTAACAAACCAACCTAAAAACTGAAATCTTTTAAAAATAAAAGAAAATTTTTGGTGTAATAATTGCATCTTTAATGATCCCCTGATAGATCTCTTTCAAAACAAAAGTTTTGGGAGCAATTAAGATTGATGATGAGAGTAAAATAATACCAACTTGTTCTCAATGTTTAGGCATAAAACATAAGAACACAGCTACTACTAACCATAAGTTCCTTCTTTAGTTTCTCAAGTTCAGCCATAGCTGCGGGACTCTGATTGTTTGTGTTGGTCTTGACCCTCCCGCTGCGTATGTCCTCTAACTGTCGCGTCATTTCCTCCACCTTGGCGACCGCCATAGCCAACTCCTTCTCCTTCTCATTGAATAATGACTTGATGGACTCCAGCTCATAGTCTGTAAAATAGAGAATCAAACATCAGAGTTCCAGATAAGAAGGGGTAATAGCCTTTTAGAATGAAAAATATCTTCATATGTTCATCAAACAGTTTTTTAATGCTGAGGGCCTGAGATAAATGACGTTACTCATTGGAACCATTTCATAAGACAGTTTGAATGAGTACCCACAACATAGGTTTGAAACTAAAATATCAAAGTTAGAACCTCTTTACTCCCTCTTATCTGTTGCTCTGAAATTTCTTGCAATTCTGATATTGTTATTATAATTCTAAACAATGTTGAGGGTATTCATTTGAATCCACTAAAGGAGACAATACATTGTTATCAATACATTAGAAAGGTAGCAAATTGATCTTGACAGATGAGGCTTTAAAACGGATTGATTTTTTTCCTTATGCAATTGTCTCAACCTTTTATCCTGATGACAAAAGTTGTTGTTTACTTGAAAAAAAAAAATCTATTAACCCTTCCCATGCTGGTCACATCAATTTCCATTTGTGACAAAAGCTTTTGCAGGCAGAATAGACTAAGATCAGCCTGCACAGACGTGCAGTCTGATCTTAGCCTATACTGCCTGCTTTCTACTCATTATTGTAACAAAAACTTAAGTTAATTGTATTAAAATGTCTCTGAAGTTGGGAATTTGTCTGAAACAATATTTAAAATCAGCAGGACAAGGGTTAAAGCCCTCCCAAGCTGACCAAGCATGCAAGATGCCACCGTTATGTTTTATCCATTATCAATATATCAGACAGGTACTGGCCTTATCATGATTGATAGATGGGGTTTTAATGGGACATAATCTGATTGTGATGCTAGTACTGCTGTTTTAACCTTCACACTAACAGGCTGTGGTTTTGACATACTTTTTGGAAAACATTGGGGGACAAAATTGATAGTAACTAACATTTTCTATGTCTACCATGTCATGTCTATCAGAAGTTCATTGTTTCTATTCTTTGATATGCATTATATGCTTAATTTTATGCTTCGTTTTAGACTGACTTAGAATTTAAGTCAGCTGGGAAAGGCTTAAGAATTTAGTAATTCTGTGTTGAATCATACATTGGCCCAAGATGCATCCAATATTTTTTATACATTATCATTCACATAGGACAGGTGGCTGGCTAATTCTGATTGATTGACGAGGGTTTAATAGGCCATAATCTGTTTTGGATGTTGTGTTTTTTATGTAGTGTATTGCATTCATTCTAGATTGAAACCATATGCAGAATACAAATTGAAATATGGTTAGACAGTGTTTAAGCCAAGATTGTTTTCGTTCTGTATGGCAAAAAAACAATGCCATGGGAGAAGAAAATTATTCTTTTCACTCATTGTTTCTGACATGAATTTTGAACTCTTTCTAATAGAGAGGTAATTCAGCAATAACTGTCACTTTTAAAAAATGACAATAAAACTTTAGGAAAGAGGGAAAGAATGTCTTTCAACAGTAAAGCAAGAACCAATTCTCTTTTCTAAACAGCACTTAAACTTTACATTGTTTGATAAAGGGTTTATCAGCAACTGTTCATTTCTTAGATTGAAAATAAAATCTTAGAAAGGCCTGCCAACAGCTGTGATTCAACACAAATAGATAATAACTAATAACACTTCTGGTATGCTTTCTACCAGCTAGCGGCATTAAATCTTATCCAATTTATGATTAAATTTTACCCAATTTACATATTTTTCTTCTTATCCCTTTGCCATAAAACATACTGGTATTTGGTTATTTCAAATTAAAATTCTATTTCAGCAAGCTTTCAGAAAATAATCCTTTCCCACTCAAGACATAATTTTGACATTCATAATAGAAAAGGCTAGAGAAAATAGTGTGGCAAAAGAAGAGAATACTAATAATCAGTATTTTCTCCTTTTGCCTCAATATTTCCTGTAATATGTGTTACACACAAATCCTATCTCTATCACAATCCATTCCAAAATCTCTGTAGCAGCTTTCAAATTGAGCCACCATAAAATTTGAGATCTCTTTTTTGAAGCTGCTGCAGACGAAAAAAAGGATGTTGCCGACAGAAGGATTTGTGTTGAAACTGTAGCACATCAAATATTGAGGCAAAAGAAGAAAATGCTTGTTTTCAGCAATTTCGTCTTTTGCCTAAATGTTTTCCCAATGGTTTTGTAGTAGGGACATAGGAACTAGGCCCTGATTTCTCAAAAAATTTAAGTACATACTCAACTTCAATGGAATACCGGTACTCTCGAACGTTGAAGGGTATTCGATTGAAGTTCACATGGATTTCATGTGATTTGAGTATGGTGCTCAGATTTGAGTCTGAGAACGTACTTAAGGTTTTTTTGAGAAATCGGGGCCAGGTGTTGTGTGGTAAAGAGCAAATGCTTACTCAAGTTTCCATTGCTAGCTTTCTGTTGTTCCACTTGCCCTCTGAGGGCTCGTAACTTCTTCAGCTTCATCTCTTGTGTTTCCACCTTGTCTCTCAGTTTCCGGAGTCTATCGTTCTCTGAGGCGAGCTGCTGCTGCTTCTGTTCTTGTTGTTTGAGGTACTTAAGTCGTTGTTCCTTCGCGACGAGTATTTGTTGTTGTGACTCGATTTGTTGTTGTTGTCTGGCAGCCATTTCCTGGAGCTCACTCAGGGTCATGTCCGTACCACCCCCGGGCAACTGTAAATAGACGAAAGTTACAATTGTAGAGAGAATTATAATAAGCTAATCATTGTAAATTTTATGCGTGCATTTAACCCATTCCCACACAGTGGCACTTTTTGACGCCCCTCAAGAAAAGGACTTTGAAAAACATTGTGGAAAATGAAGAAATTCCTTGTTACAAGCAATTTCTTCATTATCCATGATGTTAAATCTAACCCAAAATACAACAAAAGATTTTCTAAATTTTTCACCAACTTGAAAATTGTCGTCTGCAATACCTTTCAAATTGGAACAGTCTAAAATTTTGCCGTCTGGTAATGGGTTAATTCTAGAATTGTGACCTTAGTGATAAATATTGATCTATTACACTGCCTGGACCAGTTTCAACCAATTCGAAAGTCCTTTAGACGACAATTGGGTGTTGATAAGGATAGGATTTGTGTACTATAAATATTATAGCACAGAAATATTGAGGCAAAAGGAGAAAATGCTGTTTATCAGCATTTTCTTCTTTTGCCTCAATGTTTCCCCAAACTTTATCTAATAGGGCTGTCACAACAAGGGCTTCTTTTGGCTGATGTGTAGCAATTTATACACAGACTATAATTCTTTACATTATGAAACAGATGTCAGATATTCAATTAAGAACTCAATTAGAAAAATTAGCTGTACTGAACACTGACTTTGTTCTGCTTGTTCTGTTTTCTTGTACTGAATAGTACTCAAACAACAAAACTCATTTATAACGGCTTTTACACATTTTGAAACAAGACCTGGGACCAGCTTCTTCCAAGATGGCCCTTTTCATAAAATGTTTCATTTAAATCTTTATTAATTCTAATAGAAATATAACTATTTCTGTATTTACAACCCTGTGAAAAAAGTTCAAGAACATATTTCTAGTTCTTGAACTATTCTAGAATGTCAAGAACAGTTCTAGAAGTGCCATTTTACGTTCTAGAACAGTTCTTGAACTAACATGAATTTTCCGCAGGGACATTGTCGTCCCATTTTCAAAAGCATCAAATATTCCATAGTTGTAAGTGTCATTTGTTAGAGTTTTTTTAAGTAACACAAATGTTGTTCTTTTTTGTCAAAGTGGGCTATAATTTTTAGTATGTTAACCCATTACCAGACGGCAAAATTCTGAACTGTTCCAAATTCAAACATAATGCAGATGACAATTTCAAATGCATAATTATAAGTTTATGTCTTTTGGTTGAGAACATTGTGGGCAATAAAGAAATTGCTTTTCACAAACAATTTCTTCATTTTCCACAATGTTTTCCAAAGCCTTTAGGCCTATCTTGAAGGGCGTCAAAAATCGTCAATGTTTGGGAATGAGTTAAATACCTTTACAAGATCTCTGGCCCAATAACTTTATAATGCAAAGAAGCAGTGTATTTAAATTTGATTTAAATTTAACCCTCAAAAAGTTCAATCTAAACTCTTTGCCTTAATTTAATCCTTTTATCCTTTTTGTTGGTTCTTTGTACACATCTTCAAGGTACAGGCAGACCAGGACCTACGTTGGAATGGAATGAAATCTTGAAATGTCATAGGGGCCATCTTTTCCAGACTTTTTTTCCCAAATTTAGACTCATCTGCATTTATATTAGTATACACTGAACTGCTATATAATTATTTACATGATAATCAACTTGATCAGACAAAGGGTTTGATTAACCCTTTCCCAAAAAGCAAAAAATTGGACTAAATGTTCCAATTTGAAAGCTGCTGCAGACAGCAAAATGGATGCACTAAATTAAGATTTGTTAATTATGTAGCACAGAAAACATTGAGACAAAGGGATAAAATGCTGATTATCAGCATTTTCTTCTTTTCAGTCTGAATGTTTTTTTGAAAACTTTTATGTTCAGGACGTCAAAACTGTGTCTCTTTGGGAGAGGGTCATGGCAAATCAAATCACTAATAGATGGTCATTTATATTCAAGTTAGGCCAGTGCAATCTGCCATTTTGACATATTTATCACCTGGCCTGACATTTGTTCTCTGTTTTACCTGTGCCTTAATTGTACAAGTGTCAATTTCAATGATACCAATCTCATCTCTATCCCTTTCCAAAACAGCAAACTTTTAGACCAGTCCAAGTCAAAAGCTGAAATCAACTGATTTTGATTATCATGATAAATATAAAATAGACCAATTAAGTATTTGTGTAAAATACAGTAGCACAAATATTGAGCCAAAAGAAGAAATTGCTGATAATCAGCATTTTCTTCTTTTGGCTCAATATTTTCCCAAGCTTTTTGCTTCGAGGGACGACAAAACCTGGTCTTGTTTGGTAAAGGGTTACATGATACTGATCTCTATCCACACCCACTCAATCCTGATCTGCTGATTATTCACACTGATTAGCCTACGGCAGTTTTGTTTCTGACAATCAAAACAATGAACATGTCGTAAAACATTCAAGGAAAAGGAGATAAAACTGATAACAAGCTTTCTTGTATTCTTGATATTTTGATATAAATTGCAGATTAAGTTACTTCCTTTTCCAAATGTGTTGCCTTCTCAGGAAAACATTGAAAACAAGAGGTGTTTGTGAAACACCAATGCCCCCAAAATGGCCAATATATACAGAAAGATGGAGGGACATAAGTAAAACAATATCTCATACCCCCCCCCCATGATCTTTCGACATGGGGGCATAAAAAGAAGAAAATGCTGATAACAAGCATTTGGGGACATCCCAGTTGGTCTAATCTCATTTGGTCTAAAATTCAATTCTCCCATTTCGTCTAAAACCTTTTTTTTTAAGATATTCTCTGCCTAAATATTTTGTTGGCAAATATTCCCCATGTCAACAACCATTTTGTCATCTGCAGTAGATGTTCACCCTAATTTTAGCAATTTGGGAAAGGGTAACAGAGAGAGGTGTGGTAAACAGTATTTTTTTACATAATGGATCACAGGTGAATTGAACTGTTGAAATATACCAGCTGGTTAGATAATATGAGAATCTCTATTAACCCTTTGCCAAACAGCAAATCTTCAAATCTAACAGCTGCTGCTCTTTCCCAAATTACAAACTTTAGATCTGTCCCAAAATTTCTCACTTGTATCAACCCATTACCAAACGACAAAATTTTAGGGTGGTCTAAATTCAAAGATGATGCAGACGACAATTTCCAGTGAGATTCTTTTCATTGTTTTGGGTCTTTTTGGGTAAAAAATATTGTGGGAAATGAAGAAATTGCTTGTTACAAGCAATTTCTTTACTTTCCACAATGTTTTCCAATGCCATTATCTTGTAGGGAGTCAAAAGGAGTCATTGTGTGGTAATGAGTTAAAGAAAACAATGAAGGCATAAACTGTACAAGTGTGGACAATACAATTGTTATTGATGATCTGCATTTTACTTACCGAATTTTTTCTTTTAACCTTTCTGAGAATTTCTGTTATACAACATACATGCATGATAAGAGCTATGGGTTTACCCATTCCAATATAATGGTGCCTTTGGACTGCCCCACGAGATTACTTTAAGACTTTGGAAAACATTGTGGAAAATGAAGAAATTATTTGCCACAAGCATTTTCTATATTTCCCAGAATGTTTCCTACTGGAAATACCAAAAAATGTAAAATTACATCGACTTGGCATGGTTGTCTGCAGCATCTTTGAATATGGTGCAGTCCAAAATGTTGTCAATTGGCACTGGGTTAAGGGTTAAATAGTTTTTGAATACACTGTAAGGTACAGCACACAGGTAAATTGAACTGTTGAAATCTTCCATCTGTTTAGATAATACAAGCAACACTTCAACTCTTCTATACAATACACTAACAGATAATGGTTCTGCTTATCCATTTCTCTAACAACTTAACAAGACCTTTTGATGTTGCCAATAGAAAATACTTGGGAGAATATTGAGGCAAAAGAAGAAAATGCTGGTAATTTTTTGCCTCAATGTTATCTGTACTATGTTGTTTTTGTTATTTTAAAAAACGCATACAGATTAAAATCCAAAATAATGATGCATTTTGACTAAAATTGACAACAAATCATTCAAAACATTGTAAGAAAAGGAGGGAATGGATTTGTTAAACCAATAAATTATATTTCTCCTTTTCCTTCAAAACATTCTGCTAAAACTGAATTTTGCATGTTGCATTTCTCTCAAAATCCTGTGTTGTTGATTACTGATAAATCATTAAAGTAGTATTCACATTGGTGAGTACACACAACATAGGGTTTTGAGGAGAAGTAGCGAGTTTGTTGTTGTTGTTGTTTTCTTACATAACAGAACAGATCGTATTCACCACACTAATTATTGAAGTAATTCCCATCTACCCTACCATTTTGAGGTATGATTCCAGCTGAAGATTAATGTTATAAAGCGTGGTCAGATCCCAATCTTCCTCTGCACTATCATAACTAAACGTAGCTGCCATATTTCCTTCTTCCCATCTCACACAGCATGATTCATCACCCAATCTTTCGCTACGACAGGTGTAAATTTATCCACGGATCAATTAAATCCAATTATCCGATAAATATTTGATTAATTCAAGATCAGTTTTATCACTAATAGTCACGGTTTAGTAGATGTTCTTAGTCCGAAAAATCGTGTTTAAGATACCAGCGATTTAACTTTGAACCAATTTCTCCCAAAATCTCAACACACCTGACCTAGATTTGACTCCGTTACCTGTAGACTGTCACACGGAGTTTCTATTTTTATCCCTCGAGAAATGACATTTTACGACAGGGGAACAGATCGAAACACAGTCTGTCATTATTGAAATAGTTGAATGGCTGAGTAATTTGAACACACCTGAGGCGATTTCGTAGTAAACAAAATGATGTATATGAATGATATTTATGTCCCCTTTCATGTTTCGAATTTATGAAAATATTTACCATTTTGCTTACCGGTAAACGGTCACAAATATCAATAACTTTGTTTTCGCTCTTGCTTACTAAACTGTTTATGAAATAGTCGTCTAGGTATTTCCTTAATTTATTCTGGCTTCGTGGTTTTAATTTGGAACAACGATAGAAAAGATGATTCTGATTAAACTATATAGATCTAGATCTATGTGCACATTGATTGGTGCATAAAAATTATTTGTCTGCAATCTTCAATAACTTTTTTATCAGCTGATTTTTCAAAAATGCATCTCGTCCATCTAACGCGTGCATGACGTCTGCCCACCTCCTCTGCTTCAAGCCGAATTCAAATCGGCCTCGTATTAACAAAATTATTGAAGATTTTCTGAAATTGTTGTATCACGTGCTTATCCACCGTGATCCAGATCATGCGCATTTTTTTACCGTTGAATTGATAGATCTACGGCACTGAAAGATCAGATGAAAATTCTGGTTTGCACTGTCATTTTTTCAACAACGTTTTCTAAATTATTATTTTCTTTGATCCTTGTGTTTTAGAATATGACCCAGTGGCAGATCTAGATGAGTTCGGGGCGGGCGTTCAAACGAACACCCTATGAATCCTGAGTAGGCCTATTCCATTTTTATACGTAAAACTTTTGTAAAACTAGGCTAACGACCCCTCCCCACTTGTATGTTAGAACCTAGCTGCGATATCGTAGCCACAAACTTGATGTTGGTTAATGGTTTGACCAAAGTTCCAAAAGATTTCGGTTACATTATTGGAACTAGTTAGAACCCCATTCACAAAAATCCTGGATCCGCCACAGGGACCTATAAAAGCCAGGGCTTGCCGAACTTGAACTATTGAGCTATCTAGATGGTATAGATGATATAATTATTGCATACGTTGTTTTTAACATTAAAATAAAGTTTTGCTGAAATGGGGAAAAGGTTTTGTACGCGTAATAAAATCCGACCCAATTGTCTTTGATGTCAAAGTTAATAAGTATGTTCGATATATTTCAATAAAATAGGTCCCACTTTGATCTGCTAAATATTATAGGGCGCCAATTTTAATACCTTAATAAAAAGTTATTATCAAGAGGCATATAGCGCCTTTATCAATTTTGACGCAAAACGTCATTACTAGGTATAACTTGATGTCATCGACAAAGCCATTCCAGCTAACAATTCCTGAATTTGACTATATAGGCTAGGCTACTCCAATTAGAGAGAAAGAGGGAGTGGAAACCTTACCCAGGATTCGAAATAAGTAATCCAATTTAGCGTCGGAATCCTATAAAACAGTAAAACACAAGTGAGCCCTAAACCATCCACATACAAAGTTCGAAAGAATGTCGAAAGCCAGAGTTAATTAATTAATTAATTGATTAATCTGGTTTACTCCCCAGTGCATTTTGCTTGTACAGAATACAGAAACATCCAATTAATGACAGGTTGACAAATTGAAAACTTGTACATGTGACATGCGAGAAACCCTGACCAAAACTTGATATAGATAGACATATTTCAAAACTTTATAGATCTAGTCAACTTAAACAAAACTGTACATAACTTTTGGTCCGAAGGATACAGACTGTTTATAGAGAGTTTCTAAAATCAGCGAGAGCACTTTTATTTGAGCACGGATCGGGAAAAAGGCCCATTATCGCATATGCTTTCCCCAAATAAGCATATGCTGTCTAAAAGCGGTCTGATCAGGATTCATACTGCTGCCACAAAGCTGCGAAAGACATTAGATAATGTATAAGAAAACAACATGGTTCTTGATCGAAACTCATTGTATACGCAGGCTGATCTAGATCTATGTTGGTCTCAAATGCATCGCTGTGCTTAAACAGTTCCAGATCGCAGCTCATTAATTTTGTTTCTTTAAAGATTCCAGCGCCGAAGTCAGTTACACGATTTTTGGTGAATTTGAAAAAGACACAGGCCCAAACTGTTCCTACATGACACGATGATCGTACAAGCCGGTATCTGGAAACGGAGTCCCTATGGCATTTGAGGCAATCGAAGGTCCAGATCAGCTTGCGTGTACTCAGTCCGAGCAAGAACCATGTTGTTATCCAATATCTTTTCGGAGTCTTCAAAAACATTAGCAAACGCAGCATAGGCTAAACCCTAATCTGAGCGTAAGTAGCACTAGCTGATCTAGAAGTATGGTAGTCTCAAATACAACAAGGGGTCTTTTTCCAGATCCCATCTCAATCATATGAGCCTGGATCTGGAAAAAGTTAAACGTCCCTTATAATAGCATTTGAGACAGTCGTGTTTCAAGACCACCATTTGCCCATGTACAGTCTGAACAGGATCAATGCTACTCCTCTACTGTTGGTACAGGTCATGAAGAAGCTAATGGAGAACAACATGGTTCTGGACCAGACTGTGTGTATACGCAGGCTGATCTGGAACCATGTTGGGCTCAAAAGCCGTAAGATACCCTTTTCCAGATCTCAGCTCAATCATATGTATTCAACGCATGTTTTGTTTTGTTGTCGGATATGACAGAAAACAGTGTTAAATGTCAGAGTGCTACAAAGTCTTCAAAGAGGGCGCGGTCAACTTTTATGACAAATGTTATCATATTTTGACTATAGGCTGTAGCATCATCAACATTACGCGGCCCTCATGTAATTTTAGAAGAACACGAATCCAGATCATAAGCACGGTGCATAAACACAGTCTGATCAGGATCGACGTTGTTCTTTAATAACTTCTTCATGACCTGTAGTAAAAATATATCACATCGATCTTGATCAGACTGCATTGAGGTACAACCTGATCCGGATCCTCAGCGATCTAAAATACTATAAGTAGCCTACTAAAATTGATCTTTTTCTAGATCCCAGCTCATTTGGTGGCAATGCGAGGATGAAGCTGTCAACCCATTACCAGACGGCAAAATCTTAGTCTGGTCCAAATTTAAAGACGTTGCAGACGACAATTTCAACTTTTCAAGAAATGGAATTTGAAGATTTTTGGTCTTTTTGGACAGAAAACATTTTGGGAAATGAAGAAATTGCTTGTCACAAGCAATTTCTTAATTTTAAACAATGTTTTCCAAGGCCATGGTCTTGTGGGGGAACCAAAACGAGCCATTGTGAGGCAATGGGTAAAAGCTTCAATGGTCAATTTGAAATTTGACCACCAGTGTCTTATTTTGTTAATTAATTGATATCGCTCCATTTCCGAGTAGGCGTGGAATAAGTAAATATGATATTTAATTAACCCTTATCCTGCCAAACTCTCTACTTTTCAAATGCACAATTAGGCATACTTATGACATTAGCATAATTATAGGCCTAATCTTATTTCGCATTTCCGTGTATCTGAGTAGGCTATATAAGATCACAGAGGCACACGAGCTACACATAGATGTTGGCTGATCTGAGGCTGCACTGTCAACGGCTACTGCTGTTATGGTAGGAGGAAACGGCATAAGAAGGGTAAAGAAATTGAGATCTTGTTTAATTGCCGTTGGGGGCCCATTTATCATAAATGTTATCATATATAGACATACGTTACCTAATAAAATGTACAGGTCTGTATCGGGGGTCAAAGGGCAGAGTGCAGGGCTATCATATACATCAAATATTTACGTTTCTTGATAGTTGAAGTGTCACGGGAAAAGGAGCAATATTGCAATTCTGGTTATTCAAAGAAACTTCTCAAATATATCAAGGTAGTCAACCCCTAATTAGATTCACGCCACGTCGAAATCATTCGGGCGACGTCGTAAGCATTCGGCGGTGGAACGTTCCACCGCCGAATGTTTACGACGTCGCCCGAATAGGTTCGGAAACGCAAAGAATGTTAACGAAGTCGCGCGAAAATTTGTTATAGTTTACGAAGATGTCCCATTTTGGTTCGACAATTTCATTCTTACGTATTTTATTCATGTTTGCGGTTAAGATAATTTACATAGAAAGTTATTCGATTTTATGTGGGTCAATCAGTTCAATATAAAAGTTGCGTCACAAAACTTTATGTATTTACATATCGTCGCTTTTCAACAAAAATCTCGTAACTGAGCAGCTTAAAACAAGCTGCAGTTACGACTTACGAGGTTACTCTTGAAATAAGTATCGATATGTACATAATAAAAAAAAGTTTAGCAACAAAATGTAAATATCTGTAGTAACCAAAATAGTTTTGTTTTAACATAAA
The DNA here is from genome assembly GCA_963680895.1 of Fragum sueziense. Classification (NCBI taxonomy): domain Eukaryota; kingdom Metazoa; phylum Mollusca; class Bivalvia; order Cardiida; family Cardiidae; genus Fragum; species Fragum sueziense. The sequence goes on from OY804593.1 coordinate 69,663,148, forward strand.
ATCAAACGTTTACACAATAGACTATAGCTAGAGAACACAAACAAATGAATTTTATACCGCCATCGCCATCGCATTCCAGATGCGCATTTCCGGTTTTTATGTCTGCCATGGTATTTATGTGTATGGAGCATAATTCTAGAAAACATTTAGGTGTGAACATTATTGTCTTTGCCCAGCATAAAAAAGGCCACAAAAAAGAATTTTCCGCAACGCTGTGGGACTACGCCATGGACTTACGTTAGAAGGACGTTATATTGCTAATGTGTTCCTACGTGGCAGAACTGGCGATAAAGATGTCTTTTTTGAATTTTGCGCATCTCATAGCATAATAAACAATTTGAGGATGCTATGTGAGCCAATTTGTGTGGTTTAAGATAATCCCGGTCAAGGACGTCGTAGAAAAAGGCCACGAGAAGATGACCGTCATAATTTTGTAACGTCACGGCAAAGATGTTCCATATCAACACCAAAACTTCCGAGTGGCTTCCACAAGAATTTCAACATAGAGTATCTACACTTACCATCCGTGATCGTCTCCACAGATGAACGGTTACTAGACGTTGATCATGCGTTGTTATTTCCCTGACGCTACACCACGAACGCACCAGACTTGACTGGTATAGAGTCATGAATACTTTAAGCCAAATTAAGGGTATACAACATTGATGTACCCCCATTATCATCCTTTTCTTTCTGATTTGTCACCCATAGAACACATACGGCGCATTTACAGAAGACGTAAGCGTGATCGTACTGGCGCGAATGACGTTCAATCTCTAGATAAAGTAGTGAATGTTGATACTGTGTACAAACAATTAAGTGGATTGGAAAACGTTTCACTGCTGTTCTTGCTCGAAAAAGGCCGCACAGTCAATACCGAATTCTGTTGTAACTTTTTTATTTTGACCCCTCACCTACGTCAAGACAATGTTTCTAACACAATATTTAACGTTACCACAAAGCGACATTTGAATGTTGTGCGTAAATGCATATGCTAAAATGTATATAACGGTTGTGAAATAAATATCACAGAAAATACATGTTTTCAAGGAACAAAGTCAGTGTTGCTAAACTTTTTTTACATGGTATATAATCCTTTACAAATCTTCGAAACCAACATGTAGCCTTTCAGATCAAAAGATTAGTGTGGTATTTGAAGATGGTGTTTATGGTCCTATGCTGTCGGTTTCTCTGCTTAATTATCTAAAGAATAGATTCCGGGTGACGGAAAATTCCTGGTTCTAAATATATTCTTGACGATTCGTACAAATTCTTGAATTGCGAAATGCCACCTGACGCTCTTATTTTGGATTCTTGACATTTTGAAATGTCATGGCATTTGGTTAAAAAGCACCAAGAATCTTGCATGCACGTATAGGCTACATGTACCCCTAGCATCTCTAGCTAGTAGCTAGAGACGGTCTGCCAGGTCATTTATCGGGACCTATACCATGTACTAATCCGAGTCTTCTCTGATGTAAATACGCTCTTTGATATTTTGATTTTTCGCTATTTACGAAAAATCAAAATAACAAAGAGCGTATTTACATCAGAGAAGACTCGGATTAACCATGTACCAACCTATGTCCTATTTTGTTCAATTAATCACTGATCTCTGCTTGGAGGATAAATAGTAAAAGGCTAAAATAGAGATAGCTTGATATCTATAACAATGAACTGTTATGATAATGATAACCTTGAAAATAATGATGATAACTTTGCTCATCATTGTTTATATGTGTTAATCCTAATTATCAGATAAAATGTCTTAAACCATTTTCCAAACAAAGTTTCAAATTTGAAAGGTGCTGAAGACGACAAAATGACAAAGATGGTGTAAAATTTGCGATCATTATAGCATAGAAAATATTGAGGGAAAAGAAATCCCTTTTTCTTTTTTCCCTCAACGTTTTCTCAAAGCATTTTCGGATATGTACGCCAAAACATCATTGTGTTAGGGATAAGGAAGTGATTACACCATTCCGACACATTGATTCTTTGACTTCCGAAAAGAAATAGGCATTGGGTAACATTGTGGAAAATGAAGAAATTGCTTGTGACATACAATGTCTTCATTTCCCACAATGTTTTCTATCACAAAAGACAAAACAAATTGTTAATTTATTTACTTGAAATTGTAATCTGCAACATCTTTGAATTTGGACCACCCTGGAATTTAGTCGTTAAGTTACGGATTAAATTAAATTCGATGATAATGATATCTTTACTCACCATTGTTTGGTATTTGTTAATCCAACTTTTCACTAATGCTCAGATAACACCGTCTTAAAATAAACTGTTTGAGTCATTGTATGGAGATCGATCATTGAAAATCGATATAAAATAATCGATCAAGATTAAAGAAACGTTCCACTTTGAGAAAAATGTTACTTTTGTACCTATGTTTTACACGTGCAATGTAAATAGCAAGTACAACACACAATTTAAAACAGAACATCGTTGAAACTCCATTCGTGAAAATGTTCTAAACTATTTCCCTTATAGGAGAGAAACATGACAGTCTAAATACTACAATGATCCACTTCCCAGTTCCATGCACAATTAGTAAGTGTAAATGCTTTAACAACCATGTACATCTTTTAATAAATAACTTTAACTAACTAAATTGTTCGATTAAAGACAAACACTTCGTCGTTTATCTTCAAAAAGCTCTTAACTACATCTTGCTTCAAGCTGCAGTTACAAGGTTTTTGAAGATGAGCAGCGACTTGCTCTTCGAAGAGATCACCAAAAGATTATATTATGATTATATACCAAGATCATCTCTATTGGTGAATAAATAAAATTACGTTTAACCAAAATCTTTTAACCTTGCTGTGCACCATTTGGTTTTGAAGTATCTGTTTCACCTGTCTGCACTCTCACTGTGTAAAATGCATCATTTCATAAATAAATTTTCCACAAAATCTTTTCAGACCGGCATACGTAATTTATTCCGTTTCACAAAGACAATGTAAATTGACGAAACAGCCCAAAAACCTATCTGAACTTTGTAGAACACTGCAAGCTATTGATAGTAAGTAAGGTAAAATGTTTTTTATTACCTATTAACCCTATATAATTAAGCTTCGCGCCAAATCATTACTTCCGACAACTAGCTTAAGCAGAATTCCTCTCTAAAACTAAATAGTTAATTTAAGACAACCCACACCATTTATTCCGCATCACCGAAAGAACGCCAACAGACATAACAACTCCAAACCTATCTGAACTCTACGGAGCATTGCATGGTAAGGAAAGATCTTGTTGACTAGAGATACAGGCTTTTTCATTACCTATACACGGAAGTTAAACCCATTTGAATTGTCTGATTTAGGCAGGCACCGTAGACAAAGATCAGCCTGCACATGAGTGCAGTCTGATCTTAGTCTACAACTCCTGTTTGTCTTTATACATTGACATTGATTCCTCACATATGTACAATATTGATAAACCTTGATCGAGTGTTTTGTATCCACGTTGAAGAAATAAGACACATCATTTATTCCTCTTAATAATTCCAAACCTTTAGAAGTGAACTCTACGGAGCACTGCATGTTATTGAATGATCTTGTCGGAATGTAATCCGAGTCTTCTCTGATGTAAATACGCTCTTTGATATTTTGATTTTTCGCTATTTACATCAGAGAGCGTTGCTCTTTGAAAAAATCAAGAAGTTCGCAACAAATTGTTGCGCATCGTTCACCGTCCGATCTTAAACGCTATCGTTAAAACCCCTGATGATATCGATAAATGAACCATTTATTGTTATGGCTGCTGAAAAAATTACGACCAAAAAGTATTTCTAAAAGGTTAATAGGCAATGCTTTGCAACAACCCTCACCTGAGCAGCCTTTGTTTACCTTGACCTTCCATTCAAAACCAAGAGTTATACTCATCCAGCAGGCCGATTTGAAATGAAATTTTTGGTCAGGTATGACAAAAAATGATTTATTGATCTATACCCTAGTGTTTTACCGAATGATTCGATATGATACACAAAAACAAAGCTTCAAGTTACTTGTAACGTTACCGAACTTTCCGCTGTTTTCAAAGAGCAACGCTCTCTGATGTAAATAGCGAAAAATCAAAATATCAAAGAGCGTATTTACATCAGAGAAGACTCGGATTAGTCGGAATGCTAGACTAGCTAGAGATAGGCTGTTTTTATTACCTATACTAACCCTCTACACAGAAGTTAAACCCATTTGAATTGTCTGATTTAGGCTGGCACCGTAGACAAAGATCAGCCTGCAGTCTGATCTTAGTCTACATTTCCTGCTTGTCATGATACAGTGTCAATTTTCCCATATGCACAATATTAATTAGTCTAACTCGAATGTTTTGTATCCACAAGGATATGAACTTTAAAGAAATAATTCACATTTATTCCACTAAACAATTCCAAACCTATACGAACTGTATGAAGCACTGCATGTTATTGAATGATCTTGTTGGAATGCTAGACTAACTAGAGATAGGCTGTTTTTATTACCTATACTAACCCTCTACACTGATCCGTACTAAAGGTACAACACACGATCATTACTTTTGTTCTCATACCTGGAAAACGTTTGAAAACTATCTTTGAAAAATGTCTTCTTAAGCACCAGAAATACAACACATGTATATAAGAGGACCACAGTGGTCTTCAAGGGCGGATCCAGGATTTTTTCCAGGGGGGTCCAAGCCCAAAAACTTTTCCAGGGAGGGTCCAGGCCCAAGTTATGGCTAATAAATGTAGTAAATATGTAATGTTACACTAATTTTATATAGTCAAATTTCAATTTTGGGCCAATGCCCCCCCCCCCCCCGATCCGCCCATGGTCTTAGTCGATCATCTAAGGCCGTGAGATCACATACAAAAAGCCATTGGCGACTAAGCCGTTAATAACTTTTTTCAGCTGATTTCAAAAAGATCCTTCAACTTTTTTCATTATATCTCATGTGACCTTCCTATTTAATAATCATAAACATATATATTTCGTACTGTTAATCGCTGACAAATCTGAGAGGGTGACATAATTCCTAGATACTCAGAGATATCGGTAAACATTTTTAAGTATATCACGCAAGAACCATGTCTTCTAGATTTCAAGATGACTGAGAGAAGAAGTGTTGCATTGTTTTAAAAGAGACAAAACAATGTTATATTGGCGACATCGAAGTATGTGGTATTTAACATTTGGCGATATCGCTAATGAAACTTGGCAGGCTGATGACCTTTTACAACCTTTTAAAACAATTTGTTGATAAAAAACGAAGCCACTTCAGCGTAGATTAATGGACGTATCTTCATAGTATCTTCATAGTGTCCCGTTACTCCTGATACTGGTCAAGTGGGCCGGGCCATGAATAAGGTACTCCAAATTCGTCTACTCCCAATTCGTCTACTATTTTGGACATAAATCCAATTTCGTCTACTTTTCCACACTTTGAATATCAATATGATATTATATGATTTTTATCAAAATGTTCGCATTTCTATTTCATTTGTGAATATGTTGACTTAATTTCTGTTATTAACACAAAAATAATGTTGTTAATTGATGATTTGACATGAAAGTAGACGAGTTGGGACAGTAGACGAATTGGGACTCAATGCACTTAAAAACAGTAGACGAAATGGGAGTAGACCAATTGGGATGCTACCGTCTTTCGAGTCCCCTTCATGTTGGTGTGTAGACTACTTGGGCATTCAATCGTCTTGGACTTCTGAATTGGAACACCATTTCCTTAGCCGAAGGCTGTTTAAAGCGTTTGGTAGAATCATTGTAACAAGCGAGTGGAATCTATATATACATTTGTAGTTTGGAATTATTTGTGCATTCCCACGCTCGGATGAGAAATTTGAACAATGCCGCTTCAATACGTTCTAAACAGAATGTATCTTTCATCAGGTGTAAGGTTTATAATGTCAGTATACCGTTACATAATACCACACAACTGTTTTAATGGGATGGGAAATAGTCTCAAAATTTGCTTTTTTTCTCCCGTTTTTTTTTTTTTCTTCTAAAGATCAGTTTCAGCATAATATAGCATGCACTTTTTCACATTGATTGTTCTCGATCAGTATCAGCTCGCGATAATTGACCTGGCAGAGCATATCTAGCTAATCGCTAGAGATGCTCTGTCAGGTTATTTATCGTGAGATATACTGTGGCCGAACATGTTGGCCAAATAAAGTCCCTAGACCAACCTCCGCTGACGGGGATCGAACTCAGAATCTCCCGATCGGCAGACCCACGCATGTACTAATACTTCTCGACTTCTGACATCGGCTGAGAATATTATTGCTGATGACACGGGAAACTGGCCATTATTCTTTTCATCGTTTGTTTTGGAATAAAAAAAAAATCCCAAACAAGACTTAGGCCTACTTTTGACGTTTATGTTTGAAAACGCTTTGGAAAGCATATCAAAAACTGAAAAACAACATATTTTCTATTTCTTTTTAACAAAGTTTGCCGTGCTAAAGTAACATAATTATAATTATAACATACCATACTCTAAATAACACACACTGTTTCACCAATTGGAAAAGTATAAAAAGTGAATCGTTTGGGGAGGGGTAACGCTGCATTATTTTGATCATCAAGTGCGAGATTCGCGCAATGTCAATGTACTATTACATCAAACCACCCAACTGTTTTAAGTGATGGGAAAAGGCAATAATGCGTTTTCTCAAATGAGAGCGACAGACTTTTCAGTCAATGCATTCATCTATCCTGTAATCAGCTCTCTATATCAATAGTTAGATAGGTTGCACTTTATTTTAACCCTTTCCTAAACAAGTCCTGATTATGACATCCCTAGTAGAAAGGGATTGGGAAAATATTGAGACAAAAGGAGAAATTGCTGATAATCAGCAATTTCTGCTTTTGTCTCAATATTTTTTAGACTATATTTTACTCAAATCCTTAATTTATCAACATGTACTTGTCATCTGCAGCAGATTTCGGAAGGAATCGCCCTAACTTTTTTGCCGTTTAATTGGGAAAGGGTCAACGACTTAGTGAGATGTGAGTGAGACTCAAATTTTTGTCTTACACTGATTCTTTTTACCAAAAGTGGTGCTGTTCGTGCAACAGCCAGCGTGCTGTAGAATTTCTTAGTCATCGAAAAGTCTACAGATTCTTAGTTTATAAATAAAAAGTTTTGTCAAGGATTTGAATGGGTTTTTTTGCGAAAATGTGTATCTACACAGCTTTATAATGACTTTCTACAGTTTTCATTCAATTAGATCGATGTCTCATATGTCATGACAGGTTAAGACTGTGTGCAGTCTCCGGTTAATGGGTTAATTTAGCGTTATCAAGCATTGTAAGGTGAGAAAATGAATCTACGTCTGCATTGAAATACTATATCCTAATGACACATGGCGGTCTATACTTTTCAGATCACTACTTTTCTTCAAAAACCTCGTAACTACATCTTCAAATAAGCTGAAGTTACGAGGGGTTTTAAGTAAAACGACGAAATATTATTACAAGTTCTTTGCCATTTCATCCAGTTTTCTAAGACACTTAATCTAATTCGCGACTTAATGTGGGCTTTTTAGCCTTATAAATGATCCCTGTAAGGTGAAACAAGGAATCTACGTTTGCTTTGAAATACAATCTTTGCTGTTGACACTTGACGAGCTTAATTTTACAAGTACCAGAAAAAAGATTAGATACTATTTTGATGCAATACAACATCCATTATTTATTTACGGCATCACCACATCACCACATTAAAAGCACCGGTAAATCAGATTTAATTAACGAAACCATTCTAAAGTGAACATGTCCGACAACGTCCAACAAAGTTTTTCACGCATTTTTGTCGTGATAGGCCTATAGACGTGAAAATGTGTGAGAACGAACCTGTAATAAGAGAAGTTTTAAACTCCATTTATCATAAAAGAAGATAACTTTGGTATTCAAATCATCCGTTAATGACATAGTTTATAGACGACATAGATTTGGCGTAAATTCCCACGTTATTTCCTCTGTCAAGTTTACTTAGACAAGCCCTTGGTGTGACGTCACTAGCAGAACATGCCATATCTGTGAAAAATGTTGAGGCTAAAGAAGAAAATGCTGAAAATCAGCATTTTCTTCTTCAACCTCAATATTTTCTGCGTTAGTTTGAACAGAAGTTTTTAAAGTCATGCCTTAGGTTTATCTTTGTGATACCTCTGAATTTGCATCACTCTAAATACTGTTGTTTGGTAAAGAGTTAATGACAAAATTTATAAAGGACGTAGGTCTGGCGTAAATTCCCACGTTATCACCTCTGTCAAGTGGCTGTCCCGTGGTTTCTATCACACAGGTGATAAGTTAATGCGAAATTATCATCTTTACAGTGTCTTCTTTCCAAACCATTGCCAAAACGACTACGTGTCCCGTCTTGTGTGTTTAACTTTAAAGCATTTCTCTCAAATTAATTCAGTGAGATTGTATTTCATTCGTCATTAAAACGTTCAAAACGTAACTTAGCGATGAAAAGGCCCATCTTATATGGATTCTAAAGTTAAATGGACCAAAGTTAGTCTATTCTTTATGCGTTAATACAGGGGTGTCTGATTATACATGTATTTATATTCGTATCAGAAATCACATGTCTTCAAATCTGTAAACCGCAGAAATATATGTGTACAAATATTCTAGGCAAAGCCGTTCTACTACTATTTGGCCATTGCTCGATCGGTACATGCAAAAATGTCGTTTTGTGCGACACATCTAGTCAGAGATGACCAAGGTGTCAGTTTACATTGAACTCATTAACCCATTACCAAACGACAAAATTTTAGGGTGGTCCAAATTGAAAGATCCTGCTGACGACAATTTCAAGTGAATGGAATTTATAATTTTGAGGTCTTTTTTGATGGAAAACATTGTGGGAAATGAAGAAATTGCTTGTCACAAGCAATTTCTTCATTTTCCCCAATGTTTTCCATAGCCAATTTCTTGTGGGGAGTCAAAAAGAGTCACCGTGTGGAAATGGGTTAACCCCGGACGTGGTCAATCTTGATAGACAGATCGGCTGGACGGTAAATCACTGATACTGATAGTCGAGAAATAAAATGCACGAAGAAAAATTACAAATACACTTTCAACAGAATGCCAACCGTTACTGCATGCCAATCAAACTATCGATATATGAAATATTATGATATATTTGTATGAAAAGAGGCGATACCCCCAAGCAATTTCTTCATTTCCCACGATGTTTTCCAAGACATTTATCTTGAAGGAAGCCAAAAGGCACCACTGTGTGACAATGGGCTAATGATCAAGGAGTCACATGCGAGGGATCTATACTATCTTGAAAGCCGAGTAGAGCCCTTGATGAATGAAGCGTAGAGTAATACAGTCTAAAATATCCGTCCCCTGAAGGCTAATTGCAAAGGTAAAGTGCAAAAACTTGTTTTTATTGAAGGCAATGAAAGGTCAAAAACCCTAATGAAAAGTTCAACCTCTACGTAAGTTCAATTAAAGAACCCCTCTCATATTACGAATGACCTTCATTTCAGATTCGCCCACACGACCTTTATCCTTCTGGAGAGTAACCTGTGTTCAAATATATTGAAAAGAATACCAAAATATGAAATAACATAGTCTGCAATGTACATGATTGAATTCTTACTCACTGGAGTAGAAAAACATTAAAAGAGGTGGAGTATAAAATTCTTAACATTTGTTTATGTAAAAGGTTCTATAGCTTAATCACAGTCAAGGATTGGTCAAGCAAAGTGATACTTCAATTAAACAGCAGTCATGGCCAACTCGATCAAGAATGAAATTGTAGAAAGCGCAGACACAAATCTGGTGACAACAAATGTGGCAACATTCAGTCAAAGACACCACCAACAACATTGTAACAATAACCAGACGCAGAGGCGAAACAGTACCTTTCAAGTAATTCGAGTCTTCTCTGATGAAAATTCGCTCTTTGATATTTGGATGAGCGACATCCAAATATCAAAGAGCGAATTTTCATCAGAGTAGAGTCGGATTATACCTTTTAAAAGATTCTTTGCTACTATTGAAAATATTTCCAGGGTTAGTGTAAAACTATTATCAAAGCATATTGCGTATGTTGACCCATCCATTTGTACACCAAATACATTTTCATTTGCGTGTTGTTGTTGAAAAACAGAAACACGATCCATCAATCAAATGGACATTGTAAACAGGATGTTTTGGTAATGTTATACGATTTACATGCTCTGCTTTGTAAAAATTTAAAAAAGAGGATATACTTGGTATTTCATCCAGTGTTATATCGGAGGAAGACGAATACATTAAAATTTTACCAATCGATCATTATATTCTCACGGACTTGGGAGCCAGGGTATATCGTTGCATATACAGCGCTAACGTCAAATGAAGAATTTGCATACATTATACCCATGGGCGGATCTAGAGGGGGGGGGTCAGGGGGGTCCGGACCCCCTGGCATTGGCCGAAAATTAAATTTTGACTATATAAATATAGCGTAACGTTACATATTTATTACATTTTAAGCCATAATTTGAGCTTGGACCCCCCCCCCCCCCCCCTGGAAAAAATCTTGGGCTTGGACCCCCTCCCTGGAAAAAAAATCCTGGATCCGCCCTTGATACCTACTACAATCTCAGATAAGTAGTCGCCAATAGTGTGTAAGATGAACATAAAAGATTCATATAAAGTTATTAACGTTTGGTTGAACATTGACAAAGTCTCTAATTTATTCCTACTTAAAGAGTTAATCAACCAGGGTCCACTTAATCATATGATAAGTATCAAAACATTTCATGGTGAATAGTGACAACTCGCGAGGCTTCTTTTAGTACATAGGCAAACATTCATCATTGATGTATTCCAGCCATCATTAGATACCAAACACTTAGTAAAATATTGGGCGACATCCGTGGCAACGGAAATTGGCGATTGTTTACCATCGTCAATTCCCAGGCGCAATCCATGACAACGGAAATCGACGATGGATACCCTCGTCAATTTCCGTTACCACGGATGACACCCAAAGTTTCACGATGTGTTTGATATCTAATGATGGATGGAATACAACAATCTGTAGTCGAGAACCTTAATCGCTGCATGCATAATTCACGCGTCTACAGACCTCTTTCAGGAGTAAACGTCATGTAAGACAGAAAAAAAACCAGAAAAAATCGAAGACAGCTTCCTCTGAAAAAAATATCATTTGATGGCTTCATCAGCAAGTTCTTTCCACTTGCAACATGATTGGCGTGGTAACTACTGTATATTTTTGAGCAAGTAAATTTCAAACTGGTATGTTATTGAGAAGAACTTTTTGATCAAATCAAGCTTATTCTTCGAAAGTAGTTATTTTAAACTTGGTAAAATAATACGATGATATAAACTCTTGCTTGTATATAAATCATTAGAATATTGAACAAAGAACTCACCGTTTGGCCAACCCAGAGGTAAATTCCATGTTATTTAGAATACAAGTATTAGAACACAACCACAACAATTCAACAAGTGGAATTTGAAAATATTGACATAACTTTATTTCGTCACTCTTTACTCAGTTTTAATATATCGTTTTCACTAACATCATAGCATTTACAGCAAGCAGAGATTGTTTCGCTAATTGTCACCAAGATTCAATACATGTAGATCCAGCACTTTTACGTTTCTCAAGTGATCTCAAAACTGCAGCAACTACTTTCAATAAATATATTAGGAATCAACGCTTTGACGCATATACAGTCGATACTCGTTATGTCGACATCGGATAAGTCGAAATTTCGCTTAAGTCGAAGTTCAAATCTGGTCCCGTCCTCATCTATTGACATAATTTTTTTCAAAACAAAATAATTTCGAACTGATTATAGATCTAGCTATTGAAATATAGTAGGAAAAGGATAGAAATTGCTCGACACGAGCAATTTCTTTCCTTTTCATACTTTATTTCAATAATATTCGTACTTGATAAGTTCAAAAACGGTCAAATATCTCGAAGCCGAACAAAATCGGATGAGTTGAACTCCGGATATGTCGAGATATTTTAACGGCCCCTCCGACTTCGACACAACGAGTGTCGACTGTAGTAACCAAGAGGTATTCGCTATATATGATTTTAACCTAAACATTACATCGAAATGAAAGTGTATTCTCTGATTTCAATGCATTTCGTTTTCATTTAATTCAACTTTTTCTTAAGTAAATCCAATAAGTGAATCTTAAACCGTGAGAGCACTCACGGGTTTGCGGTATGTACAAATGACGCTGGCAAATCCATTCATTTTTGACAACTGTCAATTACATTCACACAATTGGATTAACCTTTTCCCAAGGAAGCGCTGATTTTTCGTTCCGATACAATATATCATTGTAGAAAACCTTGAGGAAAAAGAAGAAAATGCTGAAAATCAGCATTTTCTTATTTTCCTTCAATGTTTTCTCGGATTTCACTTACACAGCATGCAGGCCCTACTTTAATACTTGTAAGTCCATTCATCGTTTACAACTGTCAGTAACTCTCTAACAATTGGATTAGGGCTAAATTCTTCAATACATGGCCCATCGACCAGACTCTCACAACAACCTAGCGAGTCTAATGTTTAACTTTCAAACCCTTCATTTTAACAATTATTGAATTGGTTGAACTCTATTTTGGGGATAACAGTTTGTCATGGACAATGAATTTCAATGCCTCTGCTAGCATTATATAGACATTACAAGTGTATGTTACATTCGCATTTGTTTCATTTAATGTTGTTCACCCCGATTTAGATTCACGCGACGTCGGAATTATTCACGTTTCGCCGCCGAATGTTTACGACGTCGCCCGAATAGGTTCGGTAAAGTAACACATGTTAACGACGTCACACGAGTAATTCCGACATCGCATGAATCCCATTAGGGATAGACTATTTTAAAGAAAGACGTTGAGCAGATCGTAGAAAAGCCAGAGCGACATATCGTCGCTTTTCAACGAAAACCTTGTAACTGTAGCTTATAATAATAGATACGAATGATAGTAAATCTTATTTTATTTGTCATTATAGGTTCAAAATTTTGATAAAGCTCTCCAATTAACTGGGACAATTACAGAAGAATAGAGAAGACGAGATTTGACTCACAGGGTGCTATATAAACATGTATTTTATTTTCAAATTCGTAAAACCCTTTCAATATACGGCCTTATCATGTACGATAAAACGAATTTCGCTGATTTTCAACATAAACCTCGTAACAGCAGCTTAAAACAAGCTGCAGTCATGAGGTTTTTGTTGAAAAACGACGATATCGTGAATGACAGGTTCTATCCTATCTCAATCTTTGATAATTCTATATTTTCAATTCATAGATATCGGTACTGAGATATTTTATTGTTCAAGGTACATGTTAATCCGAATCATATCTGATCAAAAATCGCTTTTTGACATTCGGATAACGCTCATTTTGATCAGAACTAGGTCCTATTCAAAAACCGGAGAAAAGTTATGTCAGCATTTCATCGTCCGATTGTTTAATTATCTTAAACGCTATCCCCAAAAAGCCTTATGATACCGATCAATGTACTATTTATTGGCGTGTATGATAAAAAATTCAAGACCAAAAAGTATTTCAAAAAGGTTTATAGGCAATGTTTTGCAACAACCCTCACCTGAACTGCTTTTGTTTACAATGACCCACCATTTAAAACCACATGACTAACGCGAGATCTCGCTCTCGGAATGCGGGTTTCCCTAAACTATGACGTAACGGTCTAAATATAAGAATTTTCGAAAATAAGAATTCAGAATAATTTTTTTTTTCATGTTGAGGACCCTTTCTGGCTTAATATAAAAACAACGAGTTAGAAAAAAATGATTTTATGAAAAAATAAATAAAATATGTCAGAAGCGTTCCGTGTAGTATTCGCACCAATAATGTTTGCTACTATGTTGGGTCTCTTATCATGGAGGACGAGATAAACCAAATTCTGCATGAAAGGAAATACCTTTTCCAACTGCGAGCGGAACAGGTCGAGATAATTAACAATGTTTTACATGGAAGGGACACTTTAGCAGTTTTGCCAACTGGATTTGGCAAAAGTATGGGTTACGTCGATCACGTGACTCGAGAGAAATTCGTAAACAAAGGCGGTCACGTGACAGTAAAGGATTTCCTAACTTCCGGTTTATTTTCTAACGAGATCTGGTCACGTGATTTACCAAAAAAATGGCCGCGAGTCGAAGCGACAATCGGGGGTTGTCGAGATACAAAAGCTAATACTCTTTTAGCAGGCCGATTTGAATTGAAATTTTAGGTCAGGTATGACAAAAAATGATTGATTGATCTATACCCTATAGAATTTTACCGAGTGTTGGATATAATACACATAAACAGACGATGAAATGCCGCCTAACTTTAGGCGCTGTTTTCTTGCCTTTTCAAATAGGACCTAGTTCTGATCAAAATGAGCGTTATCCGAATGTCAAAAAGCGATTTTTGATCAGATATGATTCGGATTAGGTACATGTCACATATATTGGTGCTTTTCAACAAAATCCTCGTAACTGCAGCTTGTTTTAAGCTGCAGTTATGAGGATTTTGTTGAAAAAGCGACGATATGCAAACCAAGGATACTAAGTACATTGTATCCACAAAATGTTCGTTGTTATGTACATCGTGCGTACGAAGATGGTTAATGCGTTTTTAGCTCCACTGGCCTTTCAGGCCAGCGGGCTATTGTCATGGCGGTGTGTCCGTCGTGCGTCCGTCCGTCCGTCCGTGCGTGCGTGCGTCCGTAAACTTTTTCTTTAAAAATCTTCTCCTCAGAAACTACTGGATGGATTTCAACCAAACTTCACAGGAATGATCCTTGGGTGACCCTCTCTCAGATTCCTACAAAGAATTTAGATCGAACCAGAATAACATGAGTTATCTGCCCTTGAACATCAAAAAAGCTGGTTTTGACCTTATTTTTACTCTTAAATCTACAAATATTAACCAATCAAGACAAAACTTGGACAGAATATATATAAGCATAATATCGTGCCTGGGATTAATTTTCAGCTTGATCGGAATTTTACATCATGAGTTATGTGCCCTTGAATTTGACAAAATTGCCATTTTCGACTTTGTTTTCACTCTAACAACCATAATTGTTAACCAATCAAGATGATATTTGGAGAGAATCGTGTTGACAACAAGATCTTGCTTTTGTGTAATTTTCAGGATGATTGCATTGCTACAAACTGAGTTATGTGCCCTAGAAATTGACAAAATTTCATTTTTCAACAGTTTTTTAGCTCACCTGAGCACAAAGTGCTCAAGGTGAGGTATTGTGATCGGTCGTTGTCCGTCGTCCGTCCGTCCGTCCGTCCGTCCGTCCGGCCGGCCGTCCGTCCGTCTGTCCACAATTTCTTTAAAGATCTTCTCCTCCCAAACCAGTAGACCAATCTTCTTGAAACTTGGCAGGAATGATCCTTGGGTTAAGGGCTTTCAAAGTTGTTAAAAGAATTTGATTCCATCAATGACTCTGGCTGTCGCGGCATGAGAAAAGGGGAAAATAGCCAACTCTTTTAAAAATCTTCTTCTGCCTAACCAGTTGGCCAATATTCTTGTAACTTAATATGAATGATCCTTGAGTAAAGGGCTTTCAAAGTTGTTAAAAGAATTTGATTCCATCAAAGGCTTTGGTTGCCGTGGCATGAGAAAAGGTGAAAATAGCCAAATCTTGTAAAAATCTTCTGGCTTATGTAGTTGGCAAATATTCTTAAAACTTCACATGAATGATCTTTGGGTGAAGGGCTTTCAAAGTTGTTATAAGAATTTGATTAATATCAAAGCTCTTAGTGCAGCGGCATCAGAAAAAGGGCAAAAGAGCAAACACTTTTGAAAAGGCTGAATTTTGTTTCATTCTTTTGAAAAACTAAGGAAAAGGGGCTTTATTGCGAAATTCTTAATTTGCTGCTATACAGGTCAAAATGTTTATTTCAACAAGGCCAAAAATTTCAGGTGAGCGATCTAGGGCCATCATGGCCCTCTTGTTTCACTTTTGTGGCCACATAATTATATAGATTAATACTGACAAAATTTGGACAGACCATAAGATCTTGCTCGAGTGTAATATTCAGCTTGATTATTGTGGTGTTCAAGACATAAATTATCAAGTCAAAATCATATTTTTAGATCAGAATGTCTTTATTTTCATGACCACTATGTTACATGCACTTCTTGAACTAATTATCATAAAGAAAAACAACTCTTACTGAACTTTGAATTGCTCATATCAAAAGTTACTTCCCTTAGTCTACCACAATTATCAACTCACATATTGAATTTTGTGCCCTTGAAATTGGCACAAAGGCAGTTTTCAACTTTATCATCACTCTAAAAATCTCCAAAATATTAGTCAATCATTTAACTTCTTTTCGTTTGGACCACATAATTGCTTCTCTTTACTTTGTTTCTGCTCTAAGAATCACAAGAATTTAAAAATATATCAGTTTAAGCATTTAGATAAATATGTCAATTTTTTAATAGTAAACCACAAGAAATTCAGGCCTGTGGAGCGACTCAAGACCTTCAGGTCTTTCTAGTTTGTATAATATTCTGTTTTTATTCGGGAGACAGGGCGGAGCCTAGTAAACGG
Source organism: Fragum sueziense (assembly GCA_963680895.1). NCBI lineage: Eukaryota > Metazoa > Mollusca > Bivalvia > Cardiida > Cardiidae > Fragum > Fragum sueziense. The sequence continues at coordinate 69,679,753 of OY804593.1, forward strand.
TTCATTACATTTACACTGGTGGTGAACTCGGACAAAGCGAGGAACATTTTTCATGAACACAAGGTACAGATACTTCATTGCACATCCGCATTTTTGTAAACAATACACGTGGTATTTTGTTTTACTTCTCTTTCCGTCTTTTTTTTAAAGGATGCACTCAAATGGAAGTTACTAAGGTATGTAGATATGATTTATAATACGCACGAAAATATCAGTTTTATCGATCATTATTTTCAAATGGTATAAACGGATTGCAAGTGCACAAAGCGCATATTGAGATCATGTGGGTTGATCTTAATCGCCCGAACGAAATGGTACGATATCACTGTTTATGTTTATCTATTTGCATTGCAAGTAAACAAAAAGACATATAAATGTACAAATAAAGGCTGTAAATGGCAGTTTTCGGTGTCGTGTCATTGAAAATCATTGTGCGGTTTCTTCGTGACAACGTTACAGCATGTTTGCGATGTTATCTTTTCCAGCTACGGTGTTTCATGAGCACATGTTTGATAAATTAATCGATTGCACTGGACTTAACGGCACATTTAAACATTTATTCGGTAATATCGCACTGATTTGAGCATCTAACCATAGATTTCCGGCATCAAATTCGAGCACCAGGTACTTGTTTCAATATATATCAATATGTACTGCCTAACTCCCCTATCATATATATTACTGACAGGTGATGACAATTAGATGACATCATCATCATCATCATCATCATCATCATCATCATCATCATCATCATCATCATCATCATCATCATCATCATCATCATCATCATCATCATCATCATCATCATCATCATCATCATCATCATTTTTATCGTTACCTTGGAGTTTCACCGGTAAGATTTTCGTTATGCCTTCTTAAATTTGGTACAGGTGGAGAATAAGCTATTAAATGAGAACAAGGTGGATCTTGATCAGACAGTGCACATGCAAAGTCTGATCTTGATCCATGTTGGTCGCAAAAGCCTAAATGAACGTTTCCAGATCTATACTGTAATGTTTGTCATTACCATTATCACCATTTATTCTAAGGAGGATCCACTGTTTCACACATCCCAGGCCCGTACGAACAGGGGGACTCTGGAGCCAACCCCTCCCCTTTCATAGTTGGCAAAAATGCCGAATTTTCATCATTTCACATTTAAAACTTATGGCAGATCTTATTTAGTCCCCCCCCCCCCATATTAGACACTGGCCTAAACAGGGCCCATATGGAATTGCTTTCTACAGGCATGCATTCTAAAGTATACTAACGGGAAAAGTTAACAGTGCGCATTTCCTTTTTAATTAACACATTGACTGCATACGGTACATGAATAAAATTTTACAAATGCACATTTAATCTTTTACTTTCAATAATTGTCAATTTATTGCTATACTTGTTATTACCGTAACAATTCCCGAATGTGGATAAGGATAGGATTCGCGTTTACAAGACATTTTCGAGTGTGAACACCGTTAAAGGGGGACGAGCTAGGCTGTCGAAAATGCAAATGGCACAATAATTAGAAACCAGAAATAACATATGAAATTACCAACCTGAATGGGTAGATCATTTATGTCCATTGTTAGCGCTCCACGAGCTTTATTAAGTATTAAAATCCAAGTCAATTAATAACATGCTGGCGTCCTTGTTTTTGTTTTGTAACGGCTACATATGTCCAACCTTCAAAAATCAATTACGTCAGAGATACGTCATCTGTTCTCAGCGAGATTTAACACACCGTACAACAGGCTGCATCGAAAGTCAGCGAAGACAGATTCGGCATCTGATGCCATGTGCATGGTAGGTCAAATGAATTTACTTTTATAAATAAACGAAAGGATCTTTGGTATTCTATAGTTGATAAATACGCGTATAAATGTTCAGTGCTTGTACAAAATAAACCTTTTCACGTATTCCTCGCAAATAAGGTCACAGTCATCGACACAGCCGGTTGTACGGTGTGTCAATACCGCGGAGGTGTGTCTCGTTGACCTTGACCTTGTCTTGTTTTGAAGTAAAAATAGAATGTGTAAACACGCTTGTAAAGGATTGATCTACAGCAAAGGAAAGATGGTTATTCGCCGAGATTGAGGTTTATATGCATTGCTAATTGTTTTTCCTTGCACAAATACGAGTTCCCGAACAGTTCGCAAGCATAAAAACATAGAATGAGCCCCTTTAATACATGCTATGCAATTGTCCTTAGAAAACAATAGATGCTGTCTAACCCACTGAAGGTAATGTTGTCAATAACATTGTAGCAAGACTATGGGTATCGCAAGACGTCTGAAACGGACGGTCATATCCGTTAATAAGCCTCTTCTGCTGATAGAACTCAACCCAGGAAGCAATCTATCTGTAACGTTTGCCTTTTTCTGTCGATTTCACAGGTAGTCGTCCCGATAATGGTTGTCATGTCGGAATGACGTCACGTGTAGACGTTGGATGTGTTGGAATCGTCCCAAAATTGTAGCATGGCAAGAAAATCGAAAACAGTCTAATTAATGGAGTAATTCGACTGTTTTCGATTTACTTGCCATGCTTCAATATCTTGTATTTATTTCAGTACATTTATGGATAATCCTAAAATTGGCGACCATTTGCATTAGACAAGTGGCTACTTTCTTATGACGGGGAGTATATTTGTGTTACTATGATTAAATCCATTTGTTTCAATATTTTAGATTTCTTAAAGATAAAATGTTAAAAAAGACGTTTCACTACATTTCTCCTGAAACAAAAGTTTACGTTCATGATCTGTTTTCATGACTTTATAACATCGCCGCCAAACAATACGACTTCGTTCCCACGTTTTGTGTAATTGGCGTTGAAGAACGTATAGCTTATTATCATACAACTTCTACTTTTTCAATTTTCAGTTTAACCACTTAACAATACAATGTCCAATAGGATATACAAACTAAAATCAAAATTAAAATTAGCATGTTTTTGTGTATATTATTATACGCATAGGGCATGTTTCCATGGTGATTTCTTTAATTTAGGACGGTGGAACTTTCCTATTTCTATATATTTAATTCTTATACCTATGTATATATATTTTTTTAAGTTCTGCTTCGAAAGGCCACACTAATACTTAATGTACAATGACTTTGTAAATATGACAGTCCAAAGACCTTTCAGACAGTTTTCAAGAGAATTTCCGTCGCTATGCATTCCGACTTTTGTATTTTTCCCAATATTATTGTTGACAGATTACGTCAAAATCATTGTTTGGGAAAGGGTTAAAATGTTTCACTCATGGGAAAGGATAATGATACTTTTCCTTTTAAGGCACCTATCAATAGGAAGAACACATGAATAAGAGATATCGGTTATGGCAATCAATTGTGTGCTAAAATAGACTTGGTTACTGTTCTGTTTTTATAAACCGTTGGTATAAAATGCCGTAACTACAGCTTCAAACAAGCTCTAGTTGTGACGTTTTACATTTACATTTACGGAATGCCATCGTAGTCCGAAATTAATCGCTGCATTCTCGATAAAATTGATCCATATTCAAAGACGAAGCAATGAAATACATTATGTACATGTATTTTCGAAACAGTTCATCCCATTTAGAAAGGTTTGGAAAAACATTGAATCAAAAGAAGAATAGATCTATACTGAAAATAATTTGGCTCCTTTTTCCTTAATATTTTTTTTTTCATATTTTCTTATTTAGTACACACATTTTAACTTCTCAACATATAGAATTAATGTATTTTGACATCAAGAGCAGTCAGCTAGAGAAATTGGCGGACGGGTAGAAAAACGGACGGACGGGCAAACGAAGCACTATCTATATGGTGGTCATTACTGAAAGCCTTCTAATTGGGGGCTGCAATACCAGATACGCCTATTGTTTTGGAAATGATTATTGTATACCATTAATTCGTCTTTGAAAAAGAATACATTTTATCTACTATATAAGTATATATAGACCTAGTGACGTTTTTTCGGACAAACACTAGTGCTTCGTCGGTGTACATCTTAAACATCACAAACTCTACTTTATTGAAGCTGTAGTTACGGGATTTTATAACAACACCTACGATTTATCCATATTTAACCGAAAACCCATTCTATTGTTAGGACAAAAGTCATTGCAATTCGGACAGCCATTGAAAATGTTCACGGTATCATAAATAAACCGTACAAGTCCCCTTCAAAAAACGTTAACTACGATTTTCACATCGGAAAAAAACTTCTACTCCAAGAATTGTAATACCAACTTCAGAATCAGTCAGAGAAATGAAATAACAAAATTTACAATAGCCTCATAGTGTCTCTCCGATTCGTCCATATTGTTTTGGGCGGATAAACACGTGCAAATCGTTGTGTACATGCTCAAACTAGTAAAACTGGTTTTTAAACGCGCATTTAAACATGAAGTATCTGTACCTTGTGTTCATGAAAAATGTTCCTCGCTTTGTCCGAGTTCACCACCAGTGATTTAGCTTGAGGAGAAACAGCCTTCTCGATTAGCGGTAAATCGTCGTTATTATGGCAAAACATTACAACTGCAGCGTAAATCAAGCTGTAGTTACGAGGTTTTATAACAACACATTTTACAATCGCACATTCTTTCAATTTTGAAATGTTCATGCTCGTGCCGCACGCTTTTCTTTTATATCCACCAAGGTATCGAGAAGTAAACTCGTCGAATAACCTCTTTGCTTAGCCACACCTGGAAGGTGAATAAAAACGGAATATACTGAAAGTTGTATATGTAAAAAATGTTTAACCCGCAAAATGTGACCTTCGCCTAACAGTTCTAACAAACAAAATGAACTTTGTAGAGTGTTCTTAATGACACGTACATAGATCTTTCGAGACCATGCTACTCAGACTCCATATGAAACTTAGAAATGAAAACCTCACTTCATAAACATATCTCTTCTTCAAACTGGACATTGTAAAATTTTAATAGACGGAATATAAAACTGAATACAAATACTGATAGAGTCAAAACCCATAAGTTTTGACCATTAAAGACCGATTTGTGCGACAGTGGCGTGTCAAAAATTAATGGTTTGGGTTGACCCCTTTGTCAGTGTGACAGGGTAGCTTTTAAAAGTGTTTTCCATTAAAGTGATTAACGCTGGACGTGTGACCAAGCGTCACGTACAGCCAGGGATGGTCTTCAACAAAACAGTTCAGGAACTTGATCATACAATAACAGGACAAGCGATCTTTATGAAATAATGAGAATAAAGAACTTCAAGCCTAAAAGTATAAATGGGGCCGGATCTGGAAAAGGCAATGGGGACCACTATGGTTCCATACTAAACCTAGCCCGCGTATAAATAAAGTCTTATTAAGAAATATCGTTGTTCTCAAATCGCATAGACCTTCTTGACATGGACCAACCATAAGAGACCAACATGAATTCCTGTCAAAGAGCGCTTAGTCAAAGACTGATCTGAAAACGTGGTGGGCCAAAATCCCATGAGCGAGATTTCCTCCAGATTTTGGCTCATGCGATACAATTGCGCATCACTTAGATTTGTTTGAATTAGTGCTCTCGACGACGGGCATTTCTATAAGTCTGTGATTGCATTAGTTTTGTCAAAATCTTAAAGGGCAAAAATGGTAAATTTACATGACCATCTAGTATTATCACCAATCGTACAATTGAACAACCACAACAATGTAACTACATTTTGCTCAAAATAAAGTTAAAATGTTATTGTTCGCACAAACGACGAAAGTTTCGTGTTTCTACCCGTATCCCGAAAGAAGGATTTCAAATGACTCATTGCTCAGGTTTCATTCGGATTAAACTTTACTTTAATGGCCCCTTTCTATTCAAGGTTTGGGGCAATCAAACCCTTGAGATGGTATTTCAGATTAAATTGTTTAATGGTTTAAAATGGATATTTTAGCGTGCCCGTTTTTCTGCAACAATGCACATAAATTGCAACAAAAATGAAATACTAGTACATTTACAATGTTTTGCGTTCCTGGTAAAAGGTCATCGATTCTTTCCTCTTAGAACCGATGACACTGCTTAGTCGAAGTCTTATCCATTTTTCAGCCAGGATCTGGAAAAAAATGACTCTTTAGAGTACTTTAAAATACTGAGTTTCAAGATCAGCCTGTGGTCAAACGCAGTCCAATAAGGATCCATGCTATTTCCTTCGAAGAAGCTATTAGAGAACAACATGGATTCTGATCAGACTGTGCGTATGCACAGACTGATCTTGATTTGTGTTGTTCTAAAATGTCATAAGAGACCTTCTTTCCAGATCCTGGCTCAATTTTAGAATAAATGCGAAACTGTCAGTAATATCGCTTTCATAAAGAGCCAATTTCTGAAAACCCTCTTGAATTGTTTGTTATATAGCAACAGTATGGTCTTCGTTCAAGAAACTCGAGATTACCTATTTCTTTCTTTAAAACACATTTAGGCATATCGGTCATGATAGAGAAGAACTGTTCGTGAAACTGCCTACACGTCTGAGCAGATGAAAGCCTTTAAATTACTATCTAGATTTTTAACGAGGACATTGAGATACATACCGCAGTCCTAGGGTCTACGGTGTGAACAGAACAGACTTATAAACTAAACGCTGTTAATTAAAGTGAGATTTTCCCAGAGGATGGACGTTTTGGCCATACACTTTTTGGCTTGCCCAATTCGAAAACGATACATTTTCAAATGTCAGCACGGTGGTGGAACAAAGGATGGTCGTACGAACGTTTGTAAACATGTCCACCGAAGTGTCATCGAACCTACAAGTGCATAGCTTACAGTAAGCGGGATCGTCCAAAAGGATTGGAAATCGTATTTAGAAGATTAATCCTCGCCTAATATTTAGACTAACAATAACTTTTGTAGACATGTTTGTATGAAGTTGTCATAATCCTTTTGTATGTGGTAAATAAACAGTGTGCCCTCTTTACAAATTCCCGAAATGTCGATAACCAAACAGTCGGCTACATGAAACAATTGTGTCGTGCGTCGTGATAAAAAGGGTTGAAAAGGTATTCCATCTATATTCAGGTACCAAACACTTCGTGCAACTTCGGATGTTATCCGTCGCAACGGAAATTGACGAGGGTATCCATCGTCATTTTCCGTTGCCACTGATGATATCCGGAAAATGACGAGAGTATACCATTGTCGGTTTCTGTTGTCACGGCTGACGCCCGACGTTACACGAAGTATCTAATGATGGATGGAATACCTTAAACTTCAGTGACAAAATCATCAACCAGATTATGCTGCGCTCATCATGCATTCTGACATTAGTTGATGTTTTCGCTTTTTGGACGACTTACTGCATTAATTGCATCGTTTAGACTTTTAATTTCGAAGCTGCTTCGCAGAGCCGACATAATTGCTGTTGACTTGGGTAGAATTTGTGTATGATATAGCACAGAAAATATTGAAGCAAAACGAGAAAATGCTGGTTATCAGTAGTTTCTTCTTTTGCTTCAATGTTTTACCAAGTTTTTTTTTCTCATATGGACGTAAACACTAGTACAGCGCCAACTTGGTAGAATATTACGGGAACACACTGTGGGTAGTACCATTGACTGTGGATAGGGTTGTTTTGTGGCATTGTTAAATACAAAGTTCACATGGGTTCTTCAAATTTGTAATTTAAAATACATTTAAAATCACGATATAATCTCAGTTTTGGCACCTAGGTTTGACAATGATATCAGCAAATTTCTATATTGTATCCTATATTTCTTATACACACAATCTATGAATACGATTTATTATACTTTGTTATTTATCAACATAATCGTATACATTTATATTAAACAAATTCAAACGTATGTATAGCCCTTTAAATGATATCGGCTCGTATTCATACAGATCTTACATTTTCCTGATATATATTTACAATAATAGTAAACAAGTTCAACCTTTCTGTATAGTGCGGAATGAAACCTTGAAAAACGCATGGGGGTAGGGTAATTTTGGAAAATTGGATTAATAAAACAAGCAAGTAATTGTGACCAAAACAGCTTTAGCTTATCTGTTAAAGGGGGACGAGCTAGGCTGTCGAAAATGCAAATGGCACAATAATTACAAACCAGAAATAACGTATGAAATTACCAAAATGAAGGGGTAGATCATTTATGTCCATTGTTACCACTCGTCGAGCTTTATTAAGTATTAAAATCCAAGTCAATTAATAACATGCTGGTCGTCCTTGTTTTTGTTTTGTAACGGCTACATATGCCCAACCTTCAAAAATCAATTACGTCAGAGATACGTCATATGTGCTCAGCGATATTTAACACATCGTACAACCGGCTGCGTAGAAAGTCAGCGAAGACAGATTCGGCATCTGATGTCATGTGCATGGTAGGTCAAATGAATTTACTTTTATAAATAAACGAAAGGATCTTTGGTATTCTATAGTTGATAAATACGCGTATAAATGTTCAGTGCTTGTACAAAATAAACCTTTTCACGTATTCCTCGCAAAGAAGGTCATAGTCATCCACACAGCCGGTTGTACGGTGTGTTAGTATCGCAGAGGTGTGTCTCGTTGACCTTGACCTTGTCTTGTTTTGAAGTAAAAATAGAATGTGTAAACACGCTTGTAAAGGATTGATCTATAGCAAAGGAAAAATGTTTTTTCGCCGAGATTGAGGTTTTTATCCATTGCTAATTGTTTTTCCATGCACAAATATGAGTTCCCGAACAGTTCGGAAGCATAAAAACATAGAACGAGCCCCTTTAAAGCAAAATGAAAGACGGGCATCTGTACCAAATTAATAGATTAACATCATAAATATGCAGAAAAAAGCCATTCATGAAAACTGCTAGAACTGCACTATATCATGAGTGGTCAACCATTTTGTCAACACAAATTGGGCATTCATTGCACCCAAAGTCTATCAAAAATGGACAAATTGTTCTTTTTCAGTTTGCGAATCAATTGAGAGCGTACATGTGGAACGATACATTTCGCTGGTTTAAGATATATCCTTCGTGGTTGTCGAGTTGTATTTCATGCCAGGTGCATTTTTGTATGGCAGAAAATGTAAAAATTGCTACATGTAACAAAAGAAGTATCCAAAACAAAGCAGTAGGCCTACACACGTTTTATACCCAAACTATGAAAGGTATGTCGAAAACTGATAAATCTATTATTCGCTGCGATAAAGCGTTTTGTTCGAATTATTAACTCCTCAAAAAACACCCTTAACGTTGAAATACCAAACCGTATAATTTCGAACTAGGCATATGATTTAGTGAAACAATTTCAGTGGAAACTAAATCTAACTTTTGCTTACAGTTTTTAAATGCGGAAATCAGTGTCAAAACCAATGCCACAATTAGAAGAATGTGAATATTTCGAAGGAAAGGAAGAATAATTATGTTCTCTGTATTTTATCGATCTTTTCAGTTGTGTGCTATTTCATAAATCCAGACATTTCCATTCTTTGCTAGCTTGCTGCACATTTGCCACTTTAATCAAGTCCGGAAAAGCTATCGGGTTATGTCCTTGTGTGCGTTCTTTTTTTATTTTGCCATTGGTGTTTTTGATATTTGTTTACGGAAATGGACAAGCTTAAAAAGCTTAAACATACCGATATCATAATCTAGGGACATATCGTCGGACACGTAATTTATAAAAGTTCATTTTTCTCTTACCGAATAGTTACCTTAATGTCAAGTCACGTTTCTGATTAGGAAATATACACGATTTTTATTTGACAGTTCCTGATATAAACAGGATGAAGATGTCAAGTCAGTTAGAAAACGTCCAATTTTCATTTGTTTTCTAATCCACCTTCCTTTAGTAGGCTAAATGTTTTAACTGTAATCAGTCTTTAGTTTATGTTAAATCTGTTAAAGCAAGTGCTTAGAAAACAAAATTTATTGCGTTTTGTTCTTTAGAAAACGAAGCAATATCTCTAAAGGTAGTCCACTCCTAATGAGATTCGCGCGACGTCGGATTTGTTTCGTGCGACGTCGTACAACTAGAACATTCGTAACTTATCGGCACTTTCAATTACAGAATGTTTACGACGGCGCTAGAAAAACTTTGACGTCACGTAAATCAAGCTCATTAGGTATGGACCACCTTAACACAATTTTTTTTTATAAGAGCTCTGTCGTAGAAGCCCAATTTTCATAATATTTATGGCGTTCAGCAAACTGAACAGTGTTTCAGACAACAACAACACATGGCAATTTGTTTCGATTTCGGTTTTGATTGGTATGGATTACTGCCCCTTAAAGGTACATTTCATCCTCATTTTGATTTTTTAAAGTATGTCTTGATGCCAAGATTGATCATTCTAATGGGTATAAATGCTATCAGTTTTTTGAAGTTGTTGATGACAGGCGATAAACACGCCTTCAAAGTTGAGACAGAAACGACAAATTCTATATACATCTGAACTGTTGTGGACAACAATTTGTTTAATTTTAACACAAAAATACATATTTCTCGTAAACGGCGCAGTATGTTGACTTGAAATTTTCAGAATTTTCATCAGAAAATATGCTCTTTATGATAAAAATGAAAGTGAAATTTATGAGAAAAAAATCTGAAATGTCGCTTTAAGAAGACGTTTATTCGAAGAAGCTATATTTTTACGTGGGCCTCAAACATTTTTTGTTTCGGACAACATGACAAACAAAACCGAAAACGAATTTACTTGTCATGTTGATCTGAAATCTAACTGACATCATGTGACACGTGCCCCTTTAACACTTTCGTAAACAAGGCATTTTCGGACGGTTCGAAATTATAGGTGCTGATGACGACAAATTAAATAGATTTTGCAATGTATAAAACTGATGTATGATAGCCAGTGTTCTCCCCAGCCTAATAAGCTGTATCGGCCCCACTACAACTTCATGTTAATCACTATGATGCCCCTACAGCTTCAAAAGTACCCCTACAGCTTAATTTATCCAAAATGGTCACCAATTAGAGACATTTAGAGGTATTTGGAGTCAAAAACTGTTCAATAATGCATTCTTACACATAAAAATGTGATAATTCTGAATTAAAACCATAATTGGAAAAGAAGAAATTGCTCAAATAGAGCAATTTCTTCTTTTCCCATTATGTTTTTATTCACTATTTTTGCATGGACACTATTTCAATTTGCCCCTACGGCTTCAAATAATTCTGCGGAGAACCCTGATAGCATAAAACATTCGATGAAAAGGGGTACAAAGATGGTCATCAGCATTTTCTTCTTTTCCTTCCATGTTTTCTTTCACTTTAACCCTTTCCCAAACGACAAAATTTTCGAATTATCCATTTTGAAAGCTGCAATAGACGACAATATTGATGTTAAAAAGGAATGGGTTTGTGCACAATATGGTATAGAAAATATTGAGGCAAAAGGAGAAAATGCTGATTATCAGCATTTTCTTCTGTTGTCTCAATGTTTTCCCAAGCCTTTTCTAATAGAGACGTCAAAAGTAGGTCTTGTTTGGGAAAGGGTTAAAACGAATAATCATGGTTTTACGAAGAAATGGGATAGGATAAGTGGATCTTACAAGCTCAACCAAACAAAATAATGGGTATATAGACGATATCATCTGGTGACGAAACGTGTTGACCAACACTTTCCCAATTCGTCTAAGTCATTGTTTCGACTTTCCTAGAAGAGGTAGTGGGCATATAGAAATCATTGAGAGAGAACAAGACAATGCCGACCATAGGGGTCCGTAATTTAAGCCTTTGCACCATCTAGACTGTTCTAATAGAATAGTCTAGATGGTGCCAAGGCTAAAATTATGGACCCATATGATGCCGACAACCGACATTTATATATATCTTTTCGTCCAAAGTTTTCTATGCCGTGAGATTGCAGAACGACTAGGAAGAGTTCAAGAAAATATTGCCAAAAAGAAATAGCGATTCCCAATACTTTCCTCCTTTCCCCCTACGTTTGTTACGTTTCCACGTTTTCTGCTAGATCTATTTGAAACACTAATTTTGCCATGTACATTGTTTGACACGTGCATAATAATGTCGTTAGTGAAATGCTAAATTAGTGATGATAAAATTAGTGATGACAAAATAGTATGACTTACCGATCCCTTCTGTTTGCTGCCCCCTGGGCCGGGGCTACCATGGTCCCCTCTATGTCTCCGTCCTGTAAGGAGATGTGAAAATAGGAAATAATGAGTGTAGATGAACATTAATTTTTTTTACACTCATCATGTCGACATCGGATAAGTCGATGAGACGATTCCAAGGGTAGGCTACCAACGACATAGGGTTTGATGAAATACGGACAATATTTTGCATTTGGAAAAACTATCACCTCCACTTTATCTAGGTAAGCTTGCCTTTAGACTGGTTGGTAGTTACTACCCTAGATGCAGTTGCATTAGTAGCTCAGCACCAATAGTAGTTGAGTAGTTGTCGTTGTTGTTTTGTTATGCCTTATGGTTTCAGGTGTCAGATATATTAGTAGAACTCAAATTCTTTCACAATTTACGATAGCAAATGCAAAAGCTTGCCTAGTTAAGTATGTTTTGTCTTTATTTTCAATATCACAACTCGATGTTGATGTTTACTAGGCATCAACAAATTTGGTGTTCTCTTGATATTTTTCTCTGATTTTTCCATGAGATGAAAATTAAATAACATAAGAAAATGTGCAATAAAATACCTGGTCGCATATTTTCCGTCAAAAAAATTATCGCGGAAAATAATTCCAACAATTCACACCAATCCCTGTTCCTCGATTAATCCAAAAACAACCCACAAATAATCACTAACTCTTAATTAAAAACACAGAATGACTATAGAGCACTAATAACGATTTAATCAAGTACTACAATCAATAATCAACTAAATCGAACAAGTATCTCATTTCACCCCATAATGCACCCCTGCTCAAGTCGCGGAAGAAAAGACAAATAACACTGATGGAGAAACATTAGGAAGTTTTTCCCAAGGTGATTGGAAATCAATAACCTTCGATCTATAGCTACGAAACTTGGTATTGAACTGGAAAAGAAGTGCTAAAGTGGACCTTATTTAAAATGGTCCTGATAAGAAGAGAACAAGGTATGACAATGGGTGCAGCTTTAAATTGGCCACACCGTAGTCAAATTGTTGACTCTAAACCGAAGTAAACAATACCCTAACCCTTTATTGGGAAATGATATACTATAATGAACAAAGCCTATCCTTTGGAAACGGAGAATTCGATAGATCCAAAATAAGAGAAAGAAACAAATCATCACATCAAGAGAATTAAGTTCAATTGCCAAGAGTTCCTCTTATATGTACAAGAGCTACAGATAAAAGGAGGTTGAGGCTTTTTAAATTTCAATTATTGATCAAATCCCAAGTTGTGGGTACCAAATGGAATTGTCTCGTCGAAACGATTCAAATGAGTAACAAACAACACAGTGCTTCTATTTGAAATGATAAATTTAGAATGTCTTCACCCCTCGTCGCTTATATGTTGCTCAGATATACGATTGTACAGAGATTTCGAAGCCAACTTGCTATGATAGATTTGAAGGTAATGCTTATAGTTTGGGCTATACAGTAAAATTGGCTTTGAACGAGCGAATAAAATAAGTAGGACTGCAAAATAAGAAGGGTTATTATAGCATGATATATTATTTCGAACTCTAATCGCATGTTTTGATACTAATTTGAATCGTCTTAAAAACAGTTTGATGGAAAACTGATAAAGTTTTGTGGTAAAATTGGTAAAAAAAGAAATGACATGATCCCATTAGATTCGATCTGTTGATTTCCCCTCAAACTTGTACTAGTTCGTTAATTGAATCAGTGAATGTTACGAGTGCGCAGAAAGTCGGTCTGTAGCATAGATTAGTTAAATACGTATAGGTAAGAGGCGATAGCCTCTTACCTACTTAGCGACATCATGTTGATAATTTGTTCTTATTTGATATACCGAGGTGTTGAGAAAATGTGACACAGAACATTTCGTTCACACAACAAAACGTTTCGTCATCTGTCATTGTCCTTTAGGAACTATTTTTTGAAGTCTCGATTTACCCTTCTCACCAATTGACTGTTAACATTAAAGGGACATTTCATTCCAATTTCAATTTTTTAAAGTATGTCTTGATGCCAAGATTGGTTATTTTAACGAGTATAAATACTATTAGTTTTTTTAAGTTTTTGCCAAAAAGCGAGAAACACGCATTTAAAGTTGAGACATAATCGATAAGTTGCATATAAATCCGAACTGTTGTCCACAACAATTCGTTCAATTTTAACACAAAAATATAAATTTCTCGTAAACGGCGCAATATTTTGGCTTGAAATTTTCAGAATTTCCATAAGGAAATGTGCTCTTTCAGATAAAAATAAAAGTAAAATTTATGACAAAAAATTCTGAAATGTCACTTTAACATCTAAAACGAATTTGACTATAGAGGAAACACATGTAAAATATTAGATCATTGTCTTTGATTAAAAGTGCATGTGACTAATATCAGAGGCCATAAGCAAGATTACAATTTGCAAGAAAATGACTTCGTCAGTCTGTAGAATTCAACTTAAAATGATATGTACAGGAAAAGGTAAACTGAAAAGAACAACTCTCACATGTTTACATTAATGGGGCTAAGTATAGGTAAGAGGCGCTAGCCTCTTACCTACTTAGCGACATCATGTTCATAATTTGTTCTTATTTCATATACCCGGGTGTTGAGAAAATGTGACACAGAACATGTCATTCACACAACAATAAGTTTCGTCATCTGTCATTGTCCTTTAGGAACTATTCTTTGAAGTCTGGATTTACCCTTCTCACCAATTGACTGTTGACATAAACATCTAGAACAAATTTGACAATAAATGAAACACATTTAAAATATTAAATGGTTGTCTTTGATAACAAGTACATGTGACTAATATCAGAGACCATAAGCAAGATTACAGTTTGCGAGAAAATAACTTGAACATTAGAATTCAACCTAAAATTTGATATGTCCAGGAAAAGGTAAACTGAAAAAAATAACTCTCAATTGTTTACATTAATGGGGTTAATATAAACAATTCAGATACAATGTTCTGAATTATCAAATCAAATCTGTCAACTAGACCTGTCAAAAAATAAGAAGCCGGCATTATGAACTTTTGAAAAGTATCCCAATAAGAGGCAAAATGTCGCTAATATAAACAATTCTGATACAATGTTCTGAATTATCAAATCAAATCTGTCAACTAGACCTGTCAAAAAATAAGAAGTCAACATTATGAACTTTTGAAAAGTATCCCAATAAGAGACAAAATGTCGCTAATGTGAGATTACGGCTCTTTATTGGGGTCACGTTAATTTAATCAAGTTTTCCTTATATGGGAATATTCGATTCAGGTCCTGATATCGTACTCCATTAATATTCCATCAGTCAAAATATAAAAGCCGGACTCGCTGGCATTGGTGTAACACTTTTTTGTGAAAAGGTGAAGTCGTTTTAGACTATATTAGTTTCAAACCCTTAGCAAACTTTTATTTGATTATTTTAATACCCATGACTCTCCAGAGATGATTGTAGAAGATTTTTTTTTTTGCTTTTTATTCCATATTTCTTAAGTATATCTATATTTTGATTCCTTCTCAATGCGAAAGGAACACAGTCATATAGCAATGTTTCCTTAAAAGAAACGGCGCCATTCATTTGAGCTAAGATCTGGTGAAATTATTTGTACAGATAGCATTAATAAACACCATGGATCCAATTGATCCTCCGCCGATTTGGACCCATTCCTCCATTCCATGTTATTTTCTTGTAACATCTTCTAAAACTGTGGTAAGGTAATTACAGCAACATGGGTTTTCGATCCATATTCTTCTAAAGCCTCTCTTACAACCGGTCGTGCGTGCTCCTGCGTGCGGTCTGTGTCTAAAACGTACGTTTAGTCCGTTCGGATATCCTCGGATTATATAATGAAGGATTTTACAAAAATTTTATCAAATCTGTCTCAGGTCAGTGCTTTATGGTGTTTCCAAAGAGAAAACATAAAAAGAGTCTAAAATTTGTCTCTAAATAACAACCAAGTGGCATTTTAAAAAGGGCCCCCCTATCTGCAAAACGATGTCTTTAATGCAATTCTGGGTTGAGACCCCCCTGGCTTACTTGAATTGGAATAAATCAGGAATTTATGGTCAGATTTCAAAAAAATAAAAAGATACTTACTCTGTCGTCCTTAAGCTTTCACAGTAAGATGCATTTCTTGAAAATATTGCATAAAACAATGCAGAAAAAGGGGCTATTTTAAGACAAATGTCCCTTTTCAGGCTGAAATCCTATTTTTATCATTTATATACATTTTAAACTTTAAAACCTAAACTCGAATTTTGTAAAAGTAATACCTTAGTGCGGATATATATTTGTACAATAAAATGAATAAAAACAAAGACTGTTTTGGGACAGGAAATGGCCACTATTGGCCAATTAAGCCTCTTAAATCGGATTATGACCAAAGTAAGTATTGGGGAGAGTTAAGGGTTTTTCGCCTTTTCGTACGATGTTTTGAACGTGGAAATACAGCAAATCGTTACTATGCAATTAGTAACACTATTTAAAACGAAACTCGTAACTCCTGTGACAAAAATAGCAGAACCAGGGCACGTAAAAAGGGACCAAAATGACAAAATTATCGATTTTCTACTAAAATTCGTTATTTTGTGGACCAAAAAAATCTTAAAAACGACTGAAATATTTTACACAAGATTCTTGGTGCTATTTCCCGTCTTCAGATATTCAAGTTAGCTGAAAACCGTGTCTTTGAGAAGGAAAAACAAAGGTTTTAAAGACAATACAAATGTGAAAAACACACGAAACAGAAATCAATAGTAAAATAAGTCTTTATAGGGTAAAGGGTTTCTGCAGTCTATTTTCATTTAAAACGCTTTCAAAATATCTTTGAAATTCATAATTACTGCATACGTGTTTCTCCTACTTGAAAATGATTTTGTATAGGAAATAGAAGGAAATCACGAGGGGGGGGGGGGCATACAAAAATGGGGGGGGGGGGCTAAATGTTAAACATTAAAAAGTCATTTTCTGTTATTGAAATGGTTAAATATGTATTAAATCGATTTAAAATCCAGAATTTTGTAATAATTTGCTTTATTTATTGTGTGATAAGCAAAACAAAGGGCATTTTGTGCAAAAAACGGTTGATTTTAAATCAAATTTAATGAAAAAATCATGTCACGCACCTTTTTAAATTTAGGCGGGGTGTTTCTGGGATAAAGGGTTTTTCGCCTTTCCAACGATATTTCTAAGCTAGTTTCAGTTTGAACTAGTACTTAAAGGAATTACCTATCCAAAAATACACAGGAATTGACAACACAAGCAATCGAGTCCATTTGATGTGGTTTCTAACGTTGTCTTTGTTCTTTTTAACATTTTTTAAATTTTTTAAATTCAAGTTAAAATATGACATAAATTTCGAAAATATGGTCTATTTGTCACAAATTCTTTACTTTCAGATCAATTGAAGCAACTTCAAACACAAAAATGTGGCCAAAGTTGAAATTTCGTAATTTTCACTTCTGGCTCATATAGGTGTCACTCCTCAACGAAACGGGCCTATTAAATATATAGTAAAATGGGCCAATTTGGCAGATTCTAGCTCCTCTCAGAAGTCTTTGTGACACGTTTTACTTAGTCTGTCTGACAGACCATTTCTTTGCCTTTAATTTACTACCAAGAAAGTGGTATCAATAGCACCATCAGCTAAAATAACGCACCCGTGAACACAGCCACCCTTGAAATTTGCCATCTATTTCGGGATCTGCATGTGACACACCCCCATGAAAGGTCACGACCGCGCAAGAAACTAGTTCCCAACAAATTCATTAAAACACATCCTAGCAGTACACTGATGGTCTGCCAGTATATAGAACCACATTTCATGCATCTGCCTATTCTATAGACACAGAATCAATGCAACAAAAGGAGCGAATCAATTTTTGACGGAACTATGTTTGTATACTACGAACCGGAACCATTTCCCGTTGTGGAGTGTCTCCATAATGTCAACAAAAGATCGAATCATCGACTCGGATGTGTGTGTATGAAGAAATCTTGAAAAAATCGGATTTCTTAGCCGGAAGTAGCTACGCTTCATAAAGTAGTTTTCGAGGTCAACCAAATGCACAACCATGGCAACTTGCGGGTCTTGCAGGTTGTAATCATTCTAAAAAGAGAGGACCCTGGAACTGCAAACATTGTATTTCAGTATCATTGTCGCGTCATTGTTGACATTAGTCACAGACGAACGTTTTGAATTGTTGTTCTATTCTATTTTATTCATAGCCTGAAAGTAGTTCTACGAGATGCATCCGAGGTATGATTCGATAGAATTGTCCTTGGTGATCCAAATGACGTTTAGTCGTACGATGCACGCACGTGCAACGTACGATTTTGGTGGACGCAACCACGACGCAGGATGCACGCAGCAAAGAATTGACCGGACAATTCTTTGAGGCGCTTTTACAACCCGTCGTGCGTCTTTATAAATCGTGCGATTTTGGAGAGTTTTAAAACGTACGATCTAAAAAGACGCACGACGGTTGTAAGAGAGGCTTAAGGTTTACGAACTGAGAATGAAATGCAGAGCCAGAGGCGAAGTTTGAGAAGTGCCAGTAATTCCTAAACTGTGTTACATTTCCATTCCAAATACAAACATAAGCATTTTGTATGATTTAGAATTTTGAATTAATACATATACTTATGGAAATATTTGACAAAATATTCAAAATTACCTCCCTTTCACATGAATATAGAGTAAAATAATATTTGTAAATTATTTTCTTCTTGAAGCATAATCTTGAAATCCGGCATGGTGAATCAACTTAATAATGTGAAGTGTATTTAAAAGTGTGTGTAATTTGATGCATTTCGTATGGTTAGAAAGAGATCTTTTCATTCTCAATTCGTAGACCTTAAAATATCCATATATCACGCAGGCGAATCACGTCACACATTTTCGATAATTTTCTATATATTTATGTTAGAGGACAATTCAAGAGGCAATTTGGGTCCGCGCATGTCATTATACAGGTCTCGATAAATGACCTGACAGAACATCTCTAGCTAATAAATGACCTGACAGAGTATCTCTAGCTAGAGATGTTCTGTCAGGTCATTTATCGAGATCTATGGTTATCTTGAAGTAGGTGTCGTGGTTAAAAGAAGAGAAAACACGATGATGTCATCGGTGACACAAATGTGTATAAGATTTTACAATAAAATTCCATCTAAAATAGCGTTGAATGAATGGGCAAATCCTTTAATCCGACTGAAAGCTTTCGTTTTCATGTTATGACGATAAACTTCATTTGAAGTTGTGTACTTTGAATATCCCCAAATATCTGGTATGAATAAATAACCATAAAATGATCGTTACTATTGTTAAATTCACAGACAACCAAAATGGAACAAATTGAAGTGTTCTGTACACGAAAAAATAAGAATAGCCTCAACAAAGAAAATACAATGCAATATTTTGGAAAATATGGAAGAAAATGTGCTGTTTCTTTTTTGCCAAAGTATGGAATTCAAAATGGGATTTTCAAAGCTTTTTTAACAGGAAACCCGAAACAATTTGTCGAAAGGGACGATCGTGGTGTAAATAGTTTTGTAATTAATAAAAATCAATTGATTTATCACTAAAATATCGATCTTTATCGACCAGAAACCACAATTTGGTAAACCGCAATCAGATCAAACCTTTACCTGTACATGCGCAAAATATTCACAATAATATATGTATGTGTTCAAGCTGGCTATGGGATAACAAACTTTGGTTTCTTAAGTCTATCATAGAGAGAGATTTACAAAAACAATGAAGGATAATGAAGAGAAAACTGACACTTAGCATCGCTTCTTTTCACTCAAAAATGTTTTGTGACCTGCTTCACACATTAATTTTTGGCAACTACGGTAGATCGATGTTTCTCGGATACATATACAAGATATTGAATGAGGATAAGAAACTTAACCTTATGTGGTTTGCGTGCTAGGGGTTGTTTGCTGGACTTGAATTTCATGTGTAATACTAATTCCATTTCGATAGCTCAGAGCCTAAGTTTTATTACCGAAATTCGTGCTTGAGCTTTTCTTAAAAACTTCAAACTGTGACACGTACTATAATCCAAAGTTCTCTTTTTCTTCACATGTATGCTATCCTAGCCCACGAAACATTTTTGAAAACACATTTTGCGAGTGAATCTTCGATCGTACTATTATACATCTGGCGTCGCTGGGAGCAACATGTTGGTAATCATCATTTTAATTGCACCTTATTCTTCTAAATATTGGGCCAATCTTGTCAAACTGATAAGAAACGTAGTTGTTCGAATTTAGTGTTCGACCTACATTTTAGACCAATGAAATTGCAGTGTTTTTTTTTTTTTTTCAAAATTCAACAGCTGTATTTTGCATAAACGAGCTGCCAGCTAGTTTGTGTGACGTCTTTACATAGCCACGCCCCGTCTCCAATGAACCAGTAGCGAACACTAAGTCAGATAGAGTCTGTTTAGTAGATTCTACGCGATATAAACATTCAATGCGCTGCGCGCATTTGAATGTTTATTTCGCGTAGCTTCTACATTACAGCCTCTATCTAATACATAGTACATCTGTGCTGACTAGTCTAAAACGGACAAATCTCCAGTCATGTGAGGGAATCGGCGGATGTAGAGCAAAATTTAGTCTCTTGTCGCAAAACGATTACTAACGAAACAGAACATTAGATTAAATAAATATTTCACGATTGGCAAGTGATCCGTACAATGATTTCACTTCAAACGATATTTACTATGGATGTTACACATTGGTTGAATAACAGATTATCTAGCAGCAGTAAATCACTCCCGGATTAAAATTGTAACGCGGCATGTACAAAAGGATCACATCAAAAGATTGAATCGACCAGTCTTTTTGTGCGATCTGTACGGAAAGCTTTTCTCTTTTTCTTCGGTTTAATTAAATTATCGACATAGCTTGTCATTTAGTTCACTTTGTCATTGGACGACGCGGATCGTTTCGTTATAATTTTGCATTATATTGTTCCTTTGCCAAGCTAAGTTTGTATGGGAAATGGAATGGGTTCTTCCTGAATGCTTTAGTTGATCTTTGTACAGAGCAAGACGATATCGATGCTTTTAAACAAAAACCTAGTAACTGCAGCTTGTTTTAAGCTGCAATTACGAGTTTTTTTGTTGAAAAGCGACTATATGGTAAAGGTTTGGTTTATTAGGGGTTTACGCCCTTTTCAACTGCTTTGGTCATATCGCGGCGACTGGAGCACCTAACCATGGATTCCTGTTGTTTCTCATACCAGTATTACCACACCACCCTAACCGAGCCTCCAGCTGCTCACCCACATAGTTTAACGATATCAAACCATTGGTGGGTGGCCTTTTTGTCAGAAAGGATATTTGCCGCGGTCGGGAATCGAACCCGGGACCTCTCGAGTGAGATGCAGTAAAGATGATTTTAAGGCCCGGTCCCACTGCACTTTCGGATGCAAAGAGGATATAAAACGTACAAAAAATCTTGCTTTCCGTTAGACGTCTCTTGCCATCCGTTGGAAGTCTTTTGCCATCCGATGTGTACTTATTGCATACGTTTAATCCAACGGGCATCCGTTAACCATAATTTCATCCGTGCAAGAAGTTTTGGGCTGCCCAATACTTTTAGAACGGATGAACCTTCCGTCGTGTACGATATAAATCCGCAATATATACGAGCAACAGACGTTCTATGTCCGTTATCAGTCCGTTGTATCCTTTCTCCATCCTATAGGCATCCTTGAAACTCAAATCAACCGAAACTGAAAAGGGATTGATAGGGGAACGATAACGTACACGGAACGTCTTTACATCATTTGCAGCACGGAAAAAGAAAGGATGTAAGCATATGCATCGCGTATATGAAGTATACAAAGGGAAAAAAGAGTTTTTATCTGGGATGTATTCCGTGTATTTAGCTAACATCCGCTCCCATCCGCCAGGCTTCCCACGAATATCCGTTTAACATCCCCGCTTTATACTACTGACGTGCGCTCTTTTCCGTTATGGTAGCAGTATGCAGTTTCTGTTGGAATATTCGAACTGGTGTAGGGGGCAAATTTAGGAATATTATGAAAAGGTAAGTTTTGACTGGATGTTTGATGGTAGGAACAGACAGGGCTTCCTCAAATCATTACAAATTTCAATTTAGGAACCATTTCAGAATTCGCACTACATATGCTAGCTTTGTTTGAATTAGACTGGAACCCTGTAACATGTTAAAGCGAAGTGGGTGGGGTATAGGAAATTTGTCGGCTGTCCAGTCTAAAAATCAAAGGGTAAGAGTACTTTTAAAAATTGTGAAAAAAGTATCAGGAAACCACATATTTTTGAATGCATTATGAGATCCAGCACTGTCTTAGCTTTAGAGACAGCAAGTCTGTAATGGGCTATCATTTCCCGTGTGGGTTCTGGGTAAGTTGGCATTTGCACGAAAACAGCCCAATTTTCACTAGTTTTCGCGGCCATGTTGAATATCTTTTGTTGTCAATTTTTTCATTGCCTTGGTGTTAGCATGTAAATGAATATGCTTTTTATGCAGCTTTACTACTCATTTCTGCAAACAAAATGTATTTTTGATTTCAGGTTGGTGTTTGAGATAGTTATTTAAGTTTCCAATACATTGGCGTGTTTCCGACAGCGATTCGGCCCCAGAAACTGCAGTCTGCTACCTATATTTTCGCAATATTCTAAAAACGGATGAAAACGGATGGTACCACTACCGAAATTTTGCTCGTCCGCTGTGTCCTTTTTGCATACGTTATTGTCAATCTGCCAGTGGGACCGGGCCTTTATACTTATATGCTTTAGGCATAGCCTTGTTTATTTCTAGTTACCTGGGACATTTTTATCAGTCGATTCCCTATGTGGAGAATGGACGGTTGGTCAGATGATCAGCGCTGTTAATAATTAATCAAAGGGAGACAATTAAATCGGGTTTAATGGCCCGGATTAATGGCCGTTTTTATTGCCGAGTGATGTGTGTGTATCGATTTGAAGTCAAACTTTCACAAAGATCATGATCAAGACCATTATCTCGGCAGTTCGTGTTCGATCTCCCCATTTTTATTGGAAAAGGACGAATTACTGTTTCAGAAAAAATGTTTCTCTCGACTGTTTTAAGATAACGTCCATTTTCCTTCCCTTTTCGAAGTAAAATCTTACCATCTTACGATAGCAGGTTTGTCAAAACCCCAGCTTTGTTTTGAGAAAATATTGCAAACAACAATTTCAACTGAATGGAATTTTTCATTTTCAGGTGTTTTTTTTTCTGGGTAGAAAACGCTGTGAGGAATAAAGAAATTGCTTTTCGCAACCAATCTCTTGTTTTTCCATATTATAATGTTTTCCGATGCATTCGTCTGACGAAGTAAGAAAAGAAAGAAAAAAAAATACCGTCATACCGTGGTAATCAAATCTACTAGTCAGTCTACTAAAGCCATTCTACTTTGACTAAAGGGAAGTAACTACGAATAACAAATATGTCAACTCAATTTGAGTTATCTGCCTTACATTCCATCGGTCATTTGAAAAGACACGGACTGCGGCCAGACAGCATTGACTGCCACAACCCATCATTGGTCGACATTCTTTTGGTTTGAATCCGCCTTCTATTGACTAAGTGTGGAAATTTAAACCTTCAATATATTGACTCTTTGACTCCTCAAAAGATAAAGGCGTTAGAAAACACTGTGGCAAATTAAGGAATTTCTTGTGACAAGCAAAGTTTTCACTTTCCATAACGTTTTCTACAAAAAATAAGCAATAGTAATGATAAGACCTAGATACACAAAATTCATTTACTTAAAGTTGTTGTGTTCAATATCTTTGAACTTGAAAGTCAACCTTCTCCGTTTTCGGGGAAAGGGTTATCATTTTCCAAAAGATAAAACTTTTGATGTTCGAAAATTCAACGGTGTTGCTGACGACAAATATGCAGTTCATAATATGAACGAAAATAGTTTTTTTTTATTGTGGAAAACATTTAAGGAAAAGGGGAGAAACGAAACGCAAAATAACTCTTCTTTGTTACAGACATCATAACAATGAAATGTTGCTACCAGCTGACACGTTCTAGATAGCCTGTTGTTCTGTCTTTTATTGCGACATGTACGACTTTATTACTTGTGTCTTGTACAACACGAGCATTATTATTGCGCTTAAAAGGTCAAAAGATCGTCAGATCAAGATGAACCTCGCTAATAATTTCAACCATTTCCCCAACAATACCAGGGTTTTATGTTCCAAACAGAAATTGCTTGGGGAAATATTGAGACAATTCTAAGAAGAAACTGCTGATAAACAGCAGTTTCTCCTTTTGTCTCAATATGTTCTGTGCTATATTTTACACGAATTCTCATTTTTTTCTCGACATCTATTTTACCATCGCCATCATCTTTCTAAATTAGAATCACCCTTATAGTTTGCTGTTTTGGACGGCGTTTAACCACACCAAAGCTAACATCTTATTACCTTCAACTTTCTACATCTACATGTATCTAATATACACCTCAAATGAATTTCGTTAATTTAATCAAATATTTCATATCTAACCCCATTCCAAACTGATTTAAACGGTATCGCAGAAAGTTTTGAAAACCATAAGTCCATTTTTCCATTCATTTTGGTAAGTAGTCGAGTAGTTTTTATTTTGTCTTCTACAGAACATTTTGAAACAGTCCAACTCTACGTCGAGAATAACTTAACCCATTACCAGAAGGCAAAATTTTGGACTGTTCCAATTCGAAAGATCCTGCAGACGACAATTTCAAGTCGATAAAATTTTGAAAATATTGCCATTTTGAGTAAGCAAACATTGTGGAAAATTAAGAAATTACATGTTATAAGATTTTGTTTCATTTTGCACAATATTTTCCCAAACATTTTTCTTAGGGGACGTTAAAAGTTGTCAATGTGTGGAAATGGGGTTTAAAGGGACCAAAAATGTAGAAATTCCACAAGCATAAACCTCCCTGCAGATGTTTATTAATTCGATCACATATCAATCATCTTCTACGTTTATTGCTTAAACAGATTAAAGACAGGAAGGGAGGGGTGATTTATGGTTGCAAGATCATTTGTCTATCGGTGAAGGTGAAGTGATGACAAAACGTATTTAGGAATTGTGGTTTGTCCTATTAGGATCGTCAAAAAACTTGGCTTTTCCTATTCCCACACATTGACGTTTCTGGAAGTCTAACAAGATAAAGAATTTTGAAAACATCGTGGAAAATGGAGAAATTGCTTGTGACAAGCAATTTCTTCATTTCCCATGTAGTGTTTTCTACACGAAAAACAACAGCGTCAACAAAAATGTAAAATCCTACGCACTTGATATTGTCGTCCTCAACACCTTTGAATTTGGACAAGTCTAACATTTTGCCGTCTGGTAATGGGTTAAATGGTCAGCGAAATTTGCATATAAATCTGAACAGAGATAGTGTTTCATCGCGAAAATTAGCTTGATTTCGTGTAGGCCTTTGAACTGTAAGTGACATGTAGATAATGTAAATGCATTAATAGCAAAGAATTTTGTGCTAAAATTAGACTGGGTTTACCATTATGTTTTGATAAACCGTCGGTATTGTAATAAAATCTCGTAACTACGGTTTGAATCAGGCGGTAGTTACGAGATTTTATAACAACATCTACGAAATACTATTTGTTTGTCCGAATATGCGTCATGATGAACTGGATAAAATCAACCCAGATTCTTATAATACTGTCAATACATTTAACTGATGCGATTTGAAAGTTGGTGCAGACGACATTTACAAGTATCAATAACATACAATATTATGTAGAAAATCTTGCGGGGGGGGGGGGGGGGGGAGAGAAAACACTACTTATCAGCATTTTTCTTCTTCATCAATTGTTTCGGAAACCTTTCTAGAAAGGGACGTCAGTTTCAGTTCTTCTTTCGGTTGATTGAATGGGGTATGCCTATAACACCAATTGCAAATGCTCTGATCAAAATCGCTTCGACTGATGCACCTATCTTAACATTTCTGGTCTTCAACTTATATGATTCACATCCACTGGTGACAGACAACATTTTTTGTCAAATGTCAGAGAGGATATTTGCCGGACCGGGGTTCGACCTCACGATTGATTGGGTTTGATAGACTCCAACAATACCGGCTGAGCTATTCGGACACCATGGTCATTGGCGGATCTAGATGGGATCGGGGGTCCTGACACCCCCACCCCCTCCCGGCGATTGGTCGAAAATTAAGTTTTGACAATATAAAAATATGAACTTACTACATTTTAAGCCATAATTTGGGCTTGGACCCCCCCTGGAAAAAAATCTTGGGCTTGGACCCCCCCCCCCCCCCCCTGGAAAAAAATCCTTGATCCGCCCTTGATGGTCTTGTTTCTGAACTGTTTTTTAATGTTCTTGTATTACAAAAAATGTTTAAAATATGTGAAGGGTGTAAATCGGCGACACTTATTGAAGCAAGGGATATTAAATGACATTAGAGAATTAATCCGAAAAGTAAATATTTTCAATGAGTCTATATTGGCAATCATTCAACTTGGACGCGGTCTGGTTAGTCCGACTTAATGATATCAATTAGTGCAAATACTTTCCCACGATAAAACACGAAGGAAAATAAAACAACGATTGTGTTAGTAATTGAGGCTTTTGAGACCAGCATGGATCCAGATCAGCCTGTGAATATGCACAGTCTGGTCAAGATCCATGCTACTCTCGTATATCTTTTTCGTGATCCGTTGCAACCGCAGTAGAGCAGCATGAATTCGGATCAGACTGTGCTTGCGCACAGACTTATGTTGAAACCTAGTTGTCTGAGCCTAGCTCAAAATTTTAATATTTTCAATAATGAGTCTATATCGGTAATCATACAACTTGGACGCGGTCTGGTTAGTCCGACTTAGTGATATCAATTAGTGAAAATACTTTCCAACGATAAAAAAAAAAAAAAAAAAAAAAAAAAAAAAAAAAAAAAAAAAGATCAAAGTACTGAAAGTACTGTTGGGAAGCAAATTTGTCAATAATGTAGGCCTATCCAGAAGTAGAGCACATTGGTTAGGTACTTTGATTATCCAGAATTCCTTGAATACTTTGATTCCATGCTGGAGTTGTATCTATTTTTTGCACAACTTCATGCATATTAATCGTTTGTGTAAGCTTTGAATATATATTCATAGTTCATTAAACTTGACTGACCCATTTACAAGGAAGGCCACTGGACTGATCTTTGAACCATAATAAAGCAAATTACATTACTACGTCGGTCTTTTTCTTTTCTTGTCTTTTCTTCTCTTAAAGACATGATTAATTGAATGTTTCATTTTCAGTCACACAATTCAATATCTACACATAACCTCAGGCTTACATATTGATTGTTCTAATGACTGTTACCTCATTAATCTTTGCTTTTGATAGAACTATTTATAGTGAGGAGGACCGAAAGATGTTGTGTGGTATGCAGAGAATGGTAAAGTGCAGAGACGAGTGGCTGCAAAGATAAGAAAATTTTGCAAAATTTGCTTCCAAAAACGAGTGAAAATAAAATCAAAAGCAACAAATAGATAATTTTTCACTGAAATTTTCGATTCTTGTCCACTTCTTTGGTTGATTAGGGTTTAACGCCTCTTCCAACTGCTATAGTTACATCGCGGCAGCTGGAGACTTGACCATAAATTCCTGTCGCTTCTCTAACCAGAGCTAATACATCATCCTTTCCCAAACTCGCCCATATAAAGTTTATGACTATCCAACCATTGGTAGGAGCCAAATATCAGGAAAGGATATTTGCCGCGGCCGTGGATCGAACCCTGACCTGGCCCTCATGGGCAAGAGTCCGATGCGCTACCATTCCCCCTGCATCGCAACCGTTATAAATATGATGGGTACTCATTTGAATCGTCTCCTGGAGACGATTCAAATGCAACAATATAGGGTTTGGCTTTAAAATAAGTTCAAATAACACGTTTGAAATTCGTTTACCCATTCATACAAGTTACTCTAAGAGGGGACATTGCATTCAAGACAGAATGTCGTATAGTTCAAAATAAATGACATGACCTGACAGAGCAACTTTATCGATTATTGAGAAGGTCATTTATCGCGAGCTGTACAATGAAGAAATAATGTTAATAAAATCTTACCATTGATGGTATCATCTATAGCCTGGTAGTCCGACACAGATGGCAAGTCTAAATCTTCCTCTCGGGCAGACGAAATCTGTAATAAAAAAAGAGTACAAATAGCCTAACTATTTTCTATAATCACATGAATAGTACGGTATGAATCCCGTATATTGCTACATTATCTATGAATTTGTAAAAATTAATTGTACATTTAAGGGGGAATGCTCCAGTTTTTCGGAACACTCGGTCATTACTGTAGTAAATTAAATGTTTCATACCAATATGTTTCGCTACAACTTTTTCAATAATATAACACATCATTACAATTTACCATTTTCGACGGTAAAAGTGTATTTATTATGCGAAACTGATTTCCTCAAAATAGAAATCGATTATTTAGAGCAAGACAGTCGTAAGTGTGTATGCAGTTACCACTGTTTTGCGTCATTTTATTCATATGTTACTGTAGCTGATAAAAAATGCTGTAATTCACTAATAAGTGCGCTGACATATACATTTTCTTTTTGAATTATTACCAGGAAATGTTGCTTTATACAATGAGGGAGTTTGATCAAATTCTATTATGTAGAACTTTAAATAGTTCCAAAAATATGCAAATTTTGATATAAAACACTCCAGCTTCGTTGATCTAACCGAAAACGTGAGCATGCTGTTTTATACATTTACGCGTTTATAATAGCACATATTTTGGGTTTTCTGTTCTTAATAAATGTAAGACGTTACTTTAAATCCGTTTTAGGGACTAAACGGTGAATATAAAGCATTTTATTAGCATTTTAGTGACCTTGGACAGGTGCAAGAAATTGTGCATTCTTCGCTGTAGGGGTATTTGATACGAATGCCTATGAAATTCAAACAAGAATTTGTAATTTCAAAATACAAAATATAAATAAATTCTATTATTGGGAAAAAATTAGGAAACTGGAGCATTCCCCCTTAAAAGTATATTTTCGCCCTATCTTCTTTCTATACTACATCACGGGTGGGCATCAGGGGAGCTACCTCGAAAATGTGTTAACGTAAATTCCGGGAATGTCGAGGTAGTGGAAATCCCCGTATTTTGACAAACGGACAAAGGTGAGCTCTCCCTTTTATTTGTTTTTTTCTTTCAAAGAGCGCATTACTTAAAAATCTGCTCATTGTTTTATAAGTTCTCAAAAAATCTGCTATAATTAGATATTGCACGCGCATCACAGTTCTGTGACTAGCGGAACTGATTTTCGCCAAATAGCTATTAGGTCGTTGTCCAGAATCATTAAAGTGTATCAACACATCAATATATAGGAGGCTAGATGTTTGGGATGCGTGGGAACTATCTCGATAAATTACCGCTACCTCGATGGTCTGGGAACAACACGAATGAGTTTTTGGGCAGGTAATCTGTTCAGGAGACCAGAAGATCCGAAATTTTTGCTTCATTGTAGTCAATTTGACTACGTGTTGCATCAAAACATGTGATAGTGGTCAGAAACTGAAAATGAAGTACAATGTCTGCCTCGAGATGCCTGTCGATATGTCAACACAGGGCGAAAATGCAACCCACCAGTCCTGGAATTAATGTCGCCCTGCTCGTATTTTCCACTATTTAATGGGGTTTCGGTCTTCATGCATTGCTAAAACATGGTAGCATTGCACTACATCGCCAGATTTTTAAGTAATGCGCTCTTTGAAAGAAAAAAAAACAAATAAAAGCGAGAGCTCACCTTTGTCCGTTTGTCAAAATACGGGGATTTCCACTACCTCGACAGTTACCGAATGTGGCGTGGGAACAAATTTACGTTAACACATTTTCGAGGTAGCTCCCCTGATGCCCACCCGTGTACATGCATGTACGTATTTCAAATAGGGCCATAGGGCCATTATAGCAATTAAGCAATCCATATTTCCAGATTGCGTTGTGATCAAAATGTAGTCTCTTAATCCATGATGCTACCTTTAAGTTTCTCGGCGCACGAGGAAGTTATTAAAGAACCACATAGGTCCAGATCAGAATGAAGAGTATGAAGAGGCTGATTTGGACACATGTTGTTCTCAAATGCAATAAGGGACCCTTTTTCAGATCCCACCTCTATTTGTTCCTAGTAACATTACATTAATTTTGTCGTCTGCAACGTCTTTAAAATTGGACCAGTCTAAGTTGTTGTCAATCGGAAAAGCTTATCACGATGTCTTAAAAATGCAAGGATTCTCTTGTAAAGAATGAAAGCGTGACAAAATACAACCGAAGGTGACATGCACGTTAAAAATTATAATGCATTTTGAAGATTTGTTGCGATAAAGCACAAATTGATGCGATAAAAGGTCTACTTTTCTAATATGTCTTTTGTGAATATTAAAAAAGCTACTATGTGGATAAAAACTCGTAACTTCAGCTTAAAATAGCTGAAGTTACGAGGTTTGCTCACCCTACGTTATGCGAATTCAGGTCCTGGTTAAAATCGAAATCCTTATGAACAGTTTAGGCACGCAAAAGGACAAAATTTTGGACCAGGTCCTGTCTAAAGGCAAACTGCAACGTAATAAGATTTTTTATTGAACCAAATCTTGCCCTGTGAACGGATTGAATAAGGGTTATCAGCATTTTCTTCTTTTCCCTCAATGATTTCTAAACTAGCAATCTGTAGGGCCGTCAAAACTAGGTCTTGTTTGGAAAAGGGTTAACACGGAAATTTCTTAAGTTCCGTGTAAGCATGTCTCAGTGGCTCTATAAACTTGTCAAATTAAGTAGAAACGGTTGTTACGTCTAGTATAAAATTGCCGGGCATGTAATTATCAAGTGCCGTAACTTATATTTCAAGAACCTTTCTTTATGTCGGAAAAACAGTAAATATGCCTTAGAGGGACCCGTGCTAGAAATTTTAGGCACGGCAGCAAAGTACTTTGTGCTTCGCAAAAATCTCGGTTCAAAAAGAAAGGAACCACGGTGGTGGTTATGTATTGTGTGATGATAACAAGTACGGCCAAATTAGCCCAGCTTCCGGTAAGAAATTGTGCAGTAACTTTCTTAATTCTGCCATAAATTAGAATTAAGCAGATCTTTTTCAAATTAGCCCTAACGTGTAATATCTGACATAGGCTAACTTAAAGGCTACCAAGCTTGGCAGTTTATTGCACCGTATATTGGAAGAAAATCATTAAATTAACGTGTTTTATAAAAGATCCGCCAAACTCGGTTGTTTTAAAAGTTTTATTTGCGTTTCTTTACATCGTTGAACAACTGATTTTCGAGAAAATAAAGATCGGCAATTTCCGTAAAATTGCCACGGATTGACGTCATCAATGGCTTGACTCCGCCCCCAATCTAGAGCATGAGGTGTCTGACAAAGATAATGTGTTCGACTTTTCTGTCATATAGCGAAGTCTCAGTTTTTATCCATTTCTCGATCGTAAGAGTAATACAGACAAACTTAAGGACAGATCCTCCATTTATTTCCTACGGTAAGATTTTTTTTATTTTTTCTGTACTGATATTTAAATATATGAGAAGTAAAAAAATGACTTAAAAACTATAGGTCACCAAGCGAATTAAAAAGTTATTGGATTTCAAGGGAGACTACTCTTGTCTAAAATTGCAAAAATGAGGTGTCACTTAAATACCCACAAAAAGGGTGTTCGAAATTACTAGGATTACATAAATAAGTCTTTATTGTGTTCAATATGTTTTATTCTGTCTAAATGAGTATCAATTTGGGAAAATTTAGTGATGATTTTGAAATTTTTAGTAAAACATTCTTTCAAAAGTAGCTGAAATTTCTCTTTTTTCGCAACGTTTCCGATAATAAAAAATATTCCAGCGGTAAGAATTTTCTCTTTTTTGGTATAGACATAGTGCTTGGTCATACCTACAAAAGCAAAAAAAGAAAAATATATCATACCAAGCGTTTTTCTCAGTTATAAGTAAATTTTGGTTTACTTTTTGCAGCTCTGTCCGAAATTGCTTCACTAATTTTATCCATTTTCTTCCTTATAACCAGCTTTTGATAATAAAAAGTGTCGTGTTTTGTGTCCATCTGAAGCGGACTAGCTCATAAAGACGCCACTTTGCTTTTGTTGCTCCGTTTTTTGATCGCTAACGCCACACGTTGAACGTGTAACACAAAGCGAAATGTACCATCCGAGTACTATTACACTTTAATTGACCAAACAGAGAAAATGGAAATAACCGAAAAGGGCCTTGTCATTTATCAACCAAACATTAACTAAAGGTAATAAATACATTTTCTGAAAAGGCCAATTACTGAAACAGCATTTTTTTCGTTATTTAGGATATGCGCAGTAAGTTGCGCACTAACAATTGGAGGATCTGTCCTTAAACCGTTCTTTGGCACATTCCTTAATTCACTTACGACCTATTCTTTGACTGTTTTAACATTTTTTCTAACACTTACTGAGGACGAATTCAGTGTTTTGAGTATCGATTGGGGAAGTCGCTTTATGACAGAAAAGTCGGACATTTAATTTTTTCAGAAATTTCAGACTTTCCGGGAAATGACCCATGACTGCCCGTTTTTCCCGCCATGACGTCATTCAGTGGCCAGTATGACGTCATAATTTCAAGTCGGAAGTTTAGCGTATTTTCTTCGGCAAAGATCGGAAAAGACCAAAATATCCAATTTAAAAGACGAAATAAAAACATTTCTAATGTTGGAAAATTGTAGAAACTTTGATATTTGGTTAATAGTAAAGTGTTCTTTCGGCACAAGACTTTAATTTTGCCCACTTTAAACTCGTCTGTTAAAATCAACGGAAATGCTTTTTTTGTCATAAGACTATTAAGAAAAATATTTGTTTGGCAAATCGAAATACCAGGTCAGAAAATCACCTTCCTTTATATTCTAATCTTAATAAGTAAGTATACTTGGCAATGTAAGTGAAAATTCTGCACTTGAAATTCTTTATTCTGGAATTACAATATTTAAAAAACATAAGAAATGTGTTCAATTGCTGTCGTATCCTTTTTGTGAACAGAATATTTTGCTTTTCAGAACGATTTTACATAAATCTACTGATACAACAAGTTAGTGAATTGCCTAACCTATTCGCTAATTGCATGTTACCCAGATTATAACAGCTTAGAACAGCTTACATGTGGTCTGCTCATAGTTGGTTCTGATCCTAATAGTTCATATGCATACGTATACATGTGCAATTTCAATGCAAAAAGAGTTAACCCTTTCCCACACAAAAGCTGGGTTTCACATGGGTTTCACTCCTCTTTTAGAATTGACTTGGGAAAACATTGAGACAAAAGAAGAAAATGCTGATAATCAGCATTTTCACCTTTTGCCTCAATGTTTTCTGTATTTTATCATTCACAGATTTTACCTTCGTAACTAACTCGACTCAAACAGCTTTTAAATTGGACAGCCCTAAATGTTTGTCGTTTTGGAAAGAGTAGGTACAATGGTATTGAATGTGATATGATTGTGTCAACATTGACTCTCTTCAGATATTTGTATATACAAATATTAGGACCTAATGGATCATTGATTTAATCCTACCATTAATACAGGGTATCCCGTGACCAAAACATGACCACGCTCTGAAACGTCGACTAGCGGGACGCGGGGGATGATATCAGCGTTCTCTCGTGGAATGTGAATGGGTTGACGGCAGATAAAAAGCAGTCAAATGAGTTTGTTTCTTTAATTTCTAAACATGACATAGTTTTTTTGTTCGAGACATGGTGTAGTAAAGATAGCAACATAGACATAAGTGGTTTCAATTCATATAACTTTTTTCGTAAATTTCAAAACAGAAAAGCTAGAAGGAATAGCGGAGGTGTAGCACTGTATTACAAGCAGCATTTACATGACGGTATTCAAATTGTCCGTAATCATTTTGACACTATTGTTTGGATTAAATTAGATCATAAGTTTTTCAATCTAGAACAAGACGCTTTTATTTGTGGCGTGTATGTATGGGGTGAGAATTCACCCGCGTACAATTATGTGAATGAGGATTTATTTAGTTTATTAGAGAACGACATATCAGAGTTTGAGAATCAAGGTTTTATCTATATTGTTGGTGACTGGAACAGTAGAGTAGGAGAGAAACATGACTATATTATTTGTGACAGTATTAACCCTTGTATTGATGACGTTGATTACATGCCAGATTTTGACATGCCGCGGTCCACTAAGGATCGTGTTTGTAATGGTTTTGGCGCTCGCTTGATTGATCTTTGTCGATCTACCGGCATGCGTTTGGCAAACGGTA
Organism: Fragum sueziense; assembly: GCA_963680895.1. NCBI lineage: Eukaryota > Metazoa > Mollusca > Bivalvia > Cardiida > Cardiidae > Fragum > Fragum sueziense. The sequence goes on from OY804593.1 coordinate 69,714,148, forward strand.
GACTGTTCAAAGATCATGACGGAAATTTTACTTATATTAATTATAACAGCGCAACGGTTATAGATTATTTGTTAGTTAAACATGATGCTTTTAGTTCTATTTGTGACTTCTCGGTTGGACCTTTTACTTCCTATAGTGATCATGCAACACTGTCTTTTAAATTAAAATGTACCATTGTCAATGAAAATTGCGAATCATCGCAAGAGTTCATTTACAGATGGGACGACAAATATCGTGACAAGTTTAGATCGGGTCTAATCGAGAGGTTACCAGAATTTAACGATTTAGTTATGAATATTGATGTTAATTCTAGAGATTCTATAAATCAATCAATTAATAGGTTTTCTAATTTAATGAACGAAAGTGCGGGTCGTCTATTTAGCAGAGCACGTTTTAATAATAGCTCAACATCTCATGATTTTACTGAAAACCAGCTTTCTAAAGACGCGGATTGGTTTGATAGCGAGTGTCGTAGAGCACACAGGTCGTATTTTAACGCTTTGCATAACTTTCAAGTTGACAGTTCGGATTATAATAGACAACGTTTTTGTAAATTCAAAAAAGATTATAAACTTTTATGTAAAAGGAAAAAACGAGAATTTGAAAATAAAAGAATTGCAGAAATTTGTGACATGAAGAAGAGTAGACCCAAACAATTTTGGAATTATTTTAAGAATAAAAAAGCAAAAGGTTCTCCAATTTCAACAAACGATTTCAAAGAGTATTTTTCATTATTGGGATCAAATGTATTTACTACCAGTAACCAGGAGGCAGACGAATTTTGTAACAGTCATGATTTTAATATAGAAGATAGCTTATTTGAGGAACTTAATTCACGGATAACTCCATCTGAAATACAAAAAGCTCTTAGTTCATTAAAAAGAGGGAAAGCTACGGGAGGGGATAATATAATGAATGAGTTTTTAATTGAAAGTTTTGACATTTTATCGTCACATCTTTGCGATATTTTCAATTCTATTTTTGATTCTGGTGTTTTCCCAGATAAATGGACAGAAGGCATTATAGTGCCCATACACAAAAAAGGTAGTACTACTGACGTCAATAATTATAGAGGTGTTACCTTATTAAGTTGTCTTTCTAAATTGTTTACAACTGTCCTTAATAATCGTATAACTCATTTTTGTGATGAAAACGCGGTAATTTCTGACGCTCAATTTGGGTTCAGAAAAGGATTATCGACGTCAGACGCAATTTTTGCATTATTGAACATTGTACAAAATTTTCTGAATGAAAACAGAAGGCTATACTGTGCGTTTATTGACTTACAAAAATGTTTCGATTCTATCAATAGAAATGCACTGTGGTTAAAGTTATACAAATGCGGCGTGCAAGGGAAATTACTCTGTATTTTAAAAGATATGTATAATAAAGTTAGTTCTTGTGTTCGAAATAAAAACGAGGTATCAGATTTTATCGATTTCGCGACTGGGTTGAGACAAGGGGAGACAATGTCACCGATTCTTGTGTCGCTTTTCTTAGAGGACCTAGAACTTTTTTTGCAAAATAATACTGAATCAGGTATTGACATTGGTCTTGTTAAAATCATTATTTTATTGTTCGCTGACGATATGGTATTATTTGGCAAATCACCTGCAGAATTACAAACCAACTTAGATAATTTATCAGATTATTGTCGCAAATGGTGTCTCGAAATTAACGTAGAGAAAACCAAAACTATGGTCTTTAGGAAAAGAGGAAAGTTATTGGATAACGAAAAATGGACACTTAATGGTCAAAATGTAGAGTCAGTTGACAATTTTAATTACCTAGGAACAATTTTTCACTATACTGGTAATTTCTCTCTTAACCAAGAATATCTGTCTGGTAAAGGTCTTAAAGCATTGAATGTCTTACTTAATAATTGCAGAAAATATAAATTGAAAACGAGTATACTATGTCAGCTTTTTGACGCATTTGTTGGATCTATTTTAAATTACTCAAGTGAGACTTGGGGATTTAGTAAGTCAAAAGTGATTGAAAGAATTCACCTAAAATTTTGTAAGCGTATTCTTCAAGTTCGAGCAAGTACAAGTTCAATGGCAGTTTATGGAGAACTTGGTCGTTATCCACTGTATATTAGCAGATACTTTAATATAATTAAATACTGGTTTAAAGTGTTAAGCACTGACAATGTTATTCTTTCAAGTGTTTATCATCAATCACTACATGACGTTAGTAATGGTAGGAAAAACTGGGTCTCTAATGTTAAATCAATTCTAGATAATTACGGGTACTCTGATGTATTTCAGAACCCAAGTTCATATAACAAAGATTTATTTTTATTCGAATTTAAACAGAAAATGATAGATTGTTTTAAACAAGAATGGGAAGCAAACATTAGGGAAAGCAAGGTTTTATCTCTTTATAAAAATATCAAGTCGGCATTTGGATTAGAAGAGTACATAGATTTACTTCCTTTTTCACTAAGACCTTATGTTTGCAGACTTCGAATATCAGCTCACTCATTACGAATACAGACGGATAGATTCTCGAATAATAGATTACCAAGAAATGACAGAATTTGCTTACTTTGTAACAGTGGGGAAATAGAAGACGAATTTCATTTTATGTTTAAGTGTAAAAAATTCACCAAAATTAGAAAGACTTATATTGATAAATCATATTATGATAAACCAAGTATGTTCAAATTGTTACGCCTTTTCTCGGAACTTAATAAAGATTCATTATTAAATTTAGCTCAGTATGTAAGATTAGCATTTGAGGAAAGATTTAATACTCTCTATAATCAAAATTGAAACCGAACCCATTTTTTGTTTATGATACTGTTTTCGCTTATGTTGATGTATATTGTAATATTTGTCATCCTCATAATTATGTTGTTAAACGAATTGAGACAGTGAGAATAAGATGTAGATGCGAGTTAGAGTTTGTAAATGTGAGTGCGTGTGAGAATGTGTGTTTATAGGTGCGTGTATGAGTGCGTATGTTAGTATGTGTGGAATTTGACCTTGTCATTTGTATAAACATGTGTTAACGACTATGTACAACCAGTACTTGTCTAATAAAATGTTCTTCTTCTTCTTCTCTGAAAAATAGTAGCCAGTCTTCATACATGTATTTGGTACCGTGTGTTAAGGTATCTGACCCCTCAAAAGCATCAAAGAGCCAGAAGCGAAATTTGAAAAGTGCAAATAATTCCTAAACTGTGTTACATTTCCATTCCAAATACAAACATAAGCATTTTGTACGGTTTAGAATTTTGAATTAGTGCATACTTATGGGATTATTTGACATAAATGTTCAAAATTACATCCCTTGCATATGAATATAGAGTAAAATAATATTTGTAAATTATTTTCTTCTTGAAGCATAATCTTAAAATCCGACATGGTGAATCAACTTATGTAAAGTGTATTTACAAGTGTGTGTAGTTTGATGCATTTCGTATGGCTAGAAAGTGGTGAATTTTTCAGGGTCTGTAAACCCTAATTTATTCTTTTTGGAAATATCTGCAGGTAATTTGTCGTTTCAACTAACCATAAGCATAAGGGAGGTCGACACATCCTGTGTTTCTTTGAAACCCTTTCATAAAAGATATTTATTAATATTCCGAATGTCAGTTTTCAAGAGCACAGTTAATTCTAATTTACAATTAATTTTGGAAATGTTTTGCTCGTAATGGTCGGTGGACATTCGGCTAATCATTTCTATTTTTTACGATACAGACTCGATAAATCTCACAAACGCACATTTGTTTCGACGATGTGCAGAGTTAGGTCTGCCTACATGGCACCAATAATTCTAAGGACTATTAATGTATTTTATCATTGCATACGGCTGCTACCGATTGCGACACAAATAAGAGTTGTCTCCAAAATAAATTGGAGAGGCTCTTGGATTATTTTTCTTCTTTAGACTCAATCTATTTCTTTTACCAGACCTTTTTCATTAAGCCAAATGAGGGTCAAAATAGTGTTTGCGTGGAAAAAGGCTAATTGACTTTCAGAATTCTCTTATTTACACTCATTTCCATCGATTTAGTATTGGCAATATCAACAAGCTACTGGCAATATCAACAAGTTACATAGCAATTCCTGAAACGTTTACTCAAGTACGAATATATAATAGGAGCTGGGATGTGGGAAAATGGGACCTCATGTCATGTTAGAACTACATGGGTCCAGATCAGCCCACGACTAAAACAATTTATGTCGAATCACAATTCACGCAGCCCTTGTGCATTTGATAAAGTTAATTAGTCAACTAGCCCAATTTTAGAGCACTTGCAGACACCAAGATGGATGATGATAAATACAGTGTTTGTGTACAATAGAGCATAGACAACTTTAAGGTAAAAGGGACAAATTCTGATTATCAACATTTCCTTCCTTTGCATCAGTACTTTGCTAAACGTCTTCTATTAGGGACGTCAAAACCAGGTTTTGACTGGGAAAGGGTGCAACGAACAGCGTGGGTTTCATCAAAACTAATCATGGATCCAAAATGATAATCTAAATTCGGAATTTGTCAATCCAGGATTTGCCAATTCGAACTCCGATTCAGCCAAAATCCCTTCAGACACTTGACAAAAGTAATTTGTCTCTCACCGATGGATGTGAATCACCCTTAGAAGTAGAGAGAGCAGCTGCAGGCTAGGATCGGATATTATGGCAGTACTGGCGTAAGGTATAGCCTACCAGAATTCCACGGTTATGTGCTCCAGCCACCTCGATGTGACCATAGCAGTTGAAAGACACATTTAGGTAAGACCTGGGTAATGCACTTCCGTTATATTTCGACTAATTCCTTGGCGTCCGTAAGTCCGAGCATTTTTTTAAAATGCCGTTAGGTACATGAAGAGTAGGCAAAAAAAAAAAACCAACAAAAGTAAAAAAAAATCCAAACCTTGAGAGCAATGAAAATTACTTCCCTTGAAATCGTTTATTGGCACCATACAGATTTCGTTCCATAACTGGTCAAATAGCCCATCACCCAGGTCTTACCTTAAAATCCAGTCCTACAATCAACCTAGTTGATATCATAAAGGTACATTTTTGCATATCAGTTCAAATGTTACTGCAATATCGAACGCCCTTGTATACTCCACAGAGGAAACTTACAACCGTCAAGGGTTTAATGCACAAGCATAATTATTGCATGTCTATTTTATTTAATGTCTAAAAAGTTGACAGTTATGTGTCTGTTCCTTGAAATTGACAGGTACCAAAATAGTTTGAAATTTAGACATTATACAAGTTGCCATTCACAAAAGAATCACACATTCTTCTTGTATAGAATTTCTTTGGTTATTGCTACTTTGTTTTTTTTTGTGTGTGTTTTCTTGGTTACCAGGTGGCTTTTTGGCCTTGAAGAGGCCAAATTTAGCATGTCATTTTTCTCAGGGCGTGCAGAATTTATCTTGTGAAAACGTTGAACGCAGATAGATAGTGTTCTTGCGCGATGAAAAGTAAATCGGAACTGGATTAGATCTAAGTTACTTATGCAGATTTTGTACCCATGTACATTACAAAAGAAGTAAATACATACGTTGATAGTAGTGAAGACATTTAAAATCGTAAAATATTTACAATCAAGAAATCGATTGCAACATATATTATGCTCAGATTCATTCGCCGCCAATACTCACTCAACGTTTAGTGGGTTTTCCCCGAATCAAAATTTCCGTAGAGGTTCGTAAGCAATATCTTAATATATAGAAACCCTGCAGAAGCAAGATTATGACGATGTATTATTGCGATTAAATCTTTTTTAGTCTGGTTTAAAAAGAAGATTAAAAGGTTTTCGAGAGGTTTTTACCTGTCGATGATAGAAATATTAGTTATTTTCGGAAATAAAATGGTGTCCGATCTGACCCGAAGGAAAACTGATACGTCGGGTCTAACCGGACAAATAATGATTTTATATATTAGTTATGTCACGGAATGATTAGCAAGTTCAATGGCCGAGCGGTAATGTCGAAGTCTCAGAACTCGGGGAACCGACGTTCAAATCCAGCCATCAGCGTATATTTTTTATTTTTTTTTATGAAATACTTGATGCAAATAAATATCTTAGATCGTTCATTTGTATTTTATCTTACCTAAAACCTTTCCAAACAAAATTTTAGATTGTTCCAAATTAATTACGTAAAAGTGCAAACATAATTATTTGAAATAAATCTAGCTCGATTATCGGCCTGTCCGATCAGACCCGATGTGTCCGAAATAACCTGTCGTTGATGACTCATTTTGTTTTCCTTATGGTACCCGGTTTTGTACGCTTAATACATACTTCTCATTACCGATGCCGGGGAAAAGGCTTAGAATTTTCTGATTGTGACATAAGATACAGTTTTTGTCTTCACCTATCTAAATAATGGCTGACGATCGCTTAACTGTCCGAAAGTACCCGACGTTCCTCTAATATTTAAAGAAACTCGTTCATTGCAAAATTGTCCGTAAATGTTCGTTTTTCCCCCGCGAAAGAACTATTGGGTCCATAGAAATACCGGAACACCATGGAACGCATAGTAATTACCGGAACACACGGAACGCGTCAGTGATTACCGATACACACTTGAAATATTTGGTTTTCCAATACCGTAGGTAATAGTAACGATTTGTTATTCTTTAATCTGTTTTAAAACTGTGTTATTTATATATCTATGTATTTGTATGTGTTAGATAGTTATGTTTTTATAGGCAGATTCATGATTTAATAAGGTTCTAAATGATATATTGTGAAGGTATATAGAAATAACATCACGATTTGTCGGCAATGATTTAACTTCATTTAATAAATCGTTATTCAATCCATTACTTCATCTTGATAGTTTGAACAAGATATAAAATATGGAATTTACCATTATCTCACCCATTCCAAAATGTAAAAACTTTTGACTTGTCAAATTCCAAAGCTAATGCAGACGACGTAATGGGCATTAATAAATTTGGAAATTGTGCTCAATATAGCACAAAAAAAATACTGAGAAGAACGTACATTTTCTAATTATGCCGCATTGTTTTCCAAAAACATATTTTACCAGAGGTGTAAAGAAATATTACAAGATATACAGTTGATCTATTGTCAAGGTCATCTCCAATCTTTCTCTAGAATCAGATATTGTCCCCAAAGATAAGAGAAGTAAAACAGTAGCACCCGTCTATAAAAAGCTGTCCAAAGTATAAACTACGAATAATCTACTTAGCCAGTACCAGCATGGCTTCAGAGCAAAACATACCTGTGAATCTCAATCGATTAGCCTTACCCAAGAAGCATACGACAATCTTGAAAATGTTCAACAAGCGGATATATACTTGAAATGGATTTTAGTAAGGCATTTGATTTGGAACCACCTTCCTATAGCCGTCTCAGATGCTTCTACGCTCAGGGGCTCAGGGTCGCCCTACCACAGCATGCTGCGGCCCTACCCAGTAGCAAGTAACCGGTTGATGGATGTACATAGTTCTAACTGTACCGTATAGACTTTTAGCTGTACATAACCAATGGAAGAGGTGATTGTCTCATCCCATCGTAGGTCAAATATACATTCTATGAAGAACCCTGACCTAAACCGGAAGAAGGAGAAGGTTGATCACAGCAATTAGATATCCAAATTGAATAAGCTGGGTGTCCTTCCACTGATCTCAAGATGGATATAATCCTTCTAAAAGGATCGTTCTCAAAGAGTAGGTATTGATGATCACTCATGAACTACTCTACCCGTTCTCTTAGGCGTCCCTCAGGGTTCAGTGCTCTGTCCATGTCTTTTCTTATCTTTTCTTAGTCTATATAAATGACCTACCAAACTGTATCCAATCCAAGACCAGACTATACTTGTCTGTAGAATCGGAAACTCATGTGAGCGATATAGGGCCATCATGGCCCTCTTGTATATATAATTAGTTTTGCTCGCATACTTTTATATAATGTCAAGATAATTTGCTATTGTGTTTCCATGATATTCCATGTTCTCTTATATGTTTTGACTTGCATGTTATAATTGAAATTTAACCAAAACATGTCTTTTTCAACAAAAGAAAATGCCCATAAAGGGAAATTTCAAAAACTTCTAGCTTCAGCAGCAAAATAATAACAGATTTATTAACCCATTCCCACATAATGACTGTTTTTGACTCCCCTAGAGATAATGGGTTTGAAAAACATTGTGAAAAAAATGTGAAATTATATTTAGTAATTACTTGAAATTGTCGTCTGCAACATCTTTGAATTTGGACAAGTCTAAAATTTTGCCGTTTGGTAATGGAATGATAAAGGGTTTAAAGAACGACATGCACTTATTTTTATATAATGTTCTGATAATATGCTATTGTGTTTCGATGATTTATTAACCAGGGGACAGGGCCCAAATTATTCACGGTCTTAAGACCGCTTTTGGTCGCAGATTTATTGTTAACACAATTTGGACAGGAATTGATCATCCAATAAATAAAATGGATAAATCTGCAATCGAAATCCTTCTTACCTGATGCTTGATAATTTGCCCCCCATGACATTCAGATGATTTCTGTTCATTTTACTTTTGTTTTATACCAAAAATCTGCAAGTGTTCAAATTTGTTCGAAACTTCTTCAAAAAATATAAAAGATTAAAATATTACTCTTGTTATTTTTCGTACACTTTCCAGGCCTTCAGCTCTTTCAGTGCTTTGATTATTGCTGAAGTTAAAGAATATTTAAACTTTCTCATACCAATAATCTGCATGTGTTCAAATTCTTCAAGGCCTTCAGCGCTTTCAGCGCTTTGATTTAAATTCTTGCCTGTATGTAGTCGAAATAATTATAAATTTCCCGTTGCCAGGGAAAACTCCTAAATATGCGCCCGTTAGTTAAAAATGATAATTCACTATGTTTGGTCGCATTTTAATGAATAAGACACCTTCTTTTCAAATGTGGTTGCTGAAACATGTTTATGTCATGTGATGTCCAAAAGTCGCCATGCAACGATGGGGACCGTATTCAAATAGTATTGAGAAAAGGCTAGACTCTAACATGGACCAGTTTTGGGAAGTGTGAGAAGTATCGTCTTGAAACACATAAATATATTCGAGGACAAAGCTATTTTCGGAATCAAGAATTTCATGCTAAATAAACTATCTTACTTTATCATGTTCATTTTCGAAATGCGATATCTGGTTGAGTCTGATTAGTTCATTATACATTGGTTTTATGGACTTCTACTTCTCCCTTTAGCATGGCGGGTCACATATATGCACTGCATTGCAATTTGAAGCGTAATTACTCCTGTTACCTATTGATGTACGTACAATGCGGAATTAATGAAAAGCGTTTTTATGCAGGCATGTAGGCAAATTGTTGCCTCTTTCACCTGTTCGTAACGATCAGCATGCACGCTGATTCCACGTCTGTCTGTACGTGTCAATGCTGAATAACCAGCATCAATTATGTGAATTAATCATTACCCAAAAAGACCTACATTTAACATCCCTGATAATATTGGCTTGGGAAATCATTGAGACAAAAGAAGAAAATGCTGATGATCAGCATTTTCTCCTTTTGTCTCAATGTTTTCTGAGCTATATTACTCGCACATCAAATACTTTTATTAACATAAATTTTGTCGCCTGCAACAGCTTTCAAATGGGTTGATTTGATTTATTGGGGTTTTTTACGCCGTTTTCAACTACTAAGGTCATATTGCGGCGGCTGGAGCACCTAACCATGGATTCTTAGCGTTTCTCATACCTGTAACCAGTACTACCACAACACCCTTACCGAGCCTCCAGCTGCTCCCCTACATAGGTTCACGATATCAAACCATTGATGAGTGATATTTTTATCTGTAAGGCTTTTACACGGTGGGTAACACACACGACTTTTGGGAAGCGTTCACACCGAAAAAATCGTCCGCTTCAAGGTATGTTTTGTTCAATTTCTCAGCTTATACGCTACGGATTTTGACGAGATAAAGTGCACGGAACGCGCCTTTGAGGGGGCTATTCCCGGCTCTAACTCACTCTGCTCCAAATCCAGTGGTTTCTTCAAACATTCGAGTCAAAATATTTTTAAGTGCAAAACGAACGTGGGAAGCGTTCACATGCACCGAAAAAAGCTTTCGCTTGAATGTTTGAAGAAACCATGGGATTTGGAGCAGAGTGAGTTAGAGCCGGGAATAGCCCTCTCAAAGGCGCGTTCCGTGTACTTTATCTCGTCAAAATCCGTAGCGTATCAGCTGAGAAATTAAACAAAACATGCCTTGAAGCCGACGATTTTTTTTCGGTGTGAACGCTTCCCAAAAGTCACATGGATTCCCACCTTGTTTTAGATGGGACCACAGTAATATGTTGTCGTTTGGGAAATGGTTTGATTTCAAGTATATATCCAGACGTCCTTGTATAAATGATGGTTTGATCTCACCTGTGCAAAACTACAGAGGATTTCCGCTAATGGAGACATTCATTGTAGATTTATGACAGTCTTTATACACGGCCACCAATCCCTCTCATTCATTGCAAAATGCTATGAGCGAAATCTCAGAAGAGGGACTTCCGGCTATGAAGAAACGGGACCCATTTTGTCAATGTAAACACACGTTGTTACTTTAAATCGGTGATTTTGCCAGTTTTTGGCTGATTCTCAAAAATCGGGGAATGCTATTCGATGGTGAGTTTATTTAAACTTCTTTTAGAGTATGTCTCCTCGGCATGGTCTCACCGTGTTTGCTTCAAACTGCTTTGTCATGCGATCACAGTGCTGTGTTTTGAAGATATGTCAAAATTGATCGAAAAATTATGGTTTAAATACTACTATTATTCCCTTCTATACAGGTCCCATAAGCTTAGAATGCTTTATCTTATATATATATCCATTAAAATCCAATGACTGATTTTCTAACAGAGAGAAAAAGCTAAAAATGTAATATGATATGAAGAAGAGAGATCAGCTATGAATAAAAGGGACTAGATATGAAGAAGATATAATACGCTATGAAGAAGAGCTCGGATATTCAAAGCGTCGGATTTTGACTCTTAGCTTTTCCTTTTCGCTATAATTTTCGCTTGGAAAGTGATACGAATTTATTGTTAATACTATTGCACATTTAGGATTGTAAGACCAATCTAATATCCAAATTAATCTACTTCAATACTTTTCAGAATACAATGTGGTTATATTTGGAATGATAGATAGATAGATAGATAGATAGATTTATTTCAGCATTAATCAAAACATGACAAACAGTATAACAACACATACATAGCACAATGTTTAACAATGATAAGATATATATTACTTTAAATAAATAAATAAAAATTCATTAGATGATTATTTAATGTAGTGTTATCACTGTGTATAACCGTACAGTGAGCCAAACCGGAAGTGTCAGCGACTGTACGCACAAATATCACTAGTTCACGTCAAATAATTCAACAGTCATTTTTTTCGTATCGAGGTAACTTTTTATCTATTCATCGCTTTTGAACGCGGTTTGCGATTATAAAAAGCGAACTGAACATACCTGTCATTTTTGTTCTTCGTTACACCCTGAAACGGCGCTTTTGTCTACAAATCAGGATTTAGCACTCGCAATCACCGAGTTTCGTTCCATTTTGGCCGCGGTTGTGACACATCTTTCTCCCGAAAGGTATGTTTCAACACACAATACATAGTGTTTTACTGATGAAAGAGTCATTTAATCTAATATTTTGACAACCCAATTCTCCGTTTTGCAACGGGAGCTCGGATATTTGAAAAAAAGCCTACTGAAAACAACCACCCTGTTGCCAACAACTGTACGACTAGTTTCCAAAATGTTTTTCGTTACCGTACGACTAGTTCTTCGTTACTGTATGACTAGTGTCCAGTATGTAATGTATGTTTAGGTTTGATTTTGTGGGGTTTTACGCCGTTGTCAATTGCTATGATCATATCGCGGTGGCTGGAGCACCTAACCATTGGTACCTGTTGTTTCTCATACTAGTACTGGCACAACACCGTAACCGAGCCTCTAGCTGCTCGCCCACATATGTTAACGATATCAAACCATTGGAGAGGGGCATTTTTGTCAGAAAGGACATTTGCCGCGGCCGGGTATCGAACCCTGGACCTTTCGAGTAAGAGGCAGATGCGCTACCAACTGCGCTATGGTCGCGGCCTACAGGAACTTTTGCTTCCATACCAATCCTATTCATTTTGAAAATTGATATTTGTATTAGGGATCATTTTGGGGCGCGATTTGGACAAATTCTCTCATTTTTTTGCCAGAAATCTCACTCAAATTTGCTCAATGGGAGAACAATCTGACAGAAAAATGTAAAATATACCAGAGGAAAGAAGAAACACAACAACTATTTTTTCTATTATTTCTCTTAATTCTTCTATGATATTTAGTCAAAGTTGTTACTGATAATTACAGGGAACTGTAACTTGATATTGATCTTTGTGTTTACGTTAGAACCTGTCTTACCTGTGAGATAACGTCAAAATAGACGTCTACACGTTTCTCACGTGCAAACCTTTAAATACCCAAACTTTACATAAAAATCTTTTGATTTGTGTAAGAAATGCCAAGTGCTGTTTGATCTGTTGGTTTGCGTTGATCGATTTCTAGTTATAAAATAATAACGAGTTTAGAGGTCTTTATCCGCCAAATAAAAACCGATGTGCGACGGACTACATCATCAGTGTAGGTAAAAACCGAGGCGCTCAGCGCCGAGGTATTTGCCTTAACATGTAGTTCAGAGCACAGAGGTTTTTATTTGGCAAATAAAGACCTCTAAACTTGTTATTATCTCCATTACACCACTCTAAATAAAAATAAAACGCACATTCGAAATGTGTTGTTTTGTGTAAATTCTGCCATGATCTAGTTTTCAGCGTAGGAAACGCATTGGTGGTTTAGATACATTATTGATGACGTCATTTGACACAGGTGATGTTTATGGTTGTTTTTGTCATATTATGGAAATGGAAATTAACAGTAATTAATCTGAGATGCCTTGTCAAGTGAGCCGGGACTTAATGTCCGGAGAGTTAATGTCACAGCCCTTGTGTCTGCGCAGGTGTTGCTTTGCGTCTTCAGGGGGTTTCACATAAAAGTTCGAACGACCCGGAGATGTGGTACTGGCATATTATAGTAGAATCGGAGATATTATTGAAAATTAGTGGGCGGTATGTCATTGATTGATAGAGGCATCAGCCAACAAAAACAGAATATTTTCATGATCGGCAGCGTGTCTGCCAATATATTCTGCTAGTTTAAACCAACCGATCAATCGGCTGAATTTTCTCTGTTTTGAAAAAGTCGGTGAAGTCTCATTGACTAGTTGCTGAAAATCTGTTGGGATTCTGCCGAACAACTAACGGACTCTAACTAAATATTTAAAACATCGCCGACGTTCCAACTTCGAGGCAATTTCATGTAACACAGACTTTCTTAAATCGGCCGGTATCAAAGAGATTAGCCGCCAACGCTGGGGCTTTTATGTGACTACTCGACCAAACCATTCCTCAGCCAAGTGACTACCTTGGTATACATCTAAAGTGTAGTTTGAGCATAGAAACAACCTAGAACCGCACACATGCCCATACCGCCAATGCCTATGTGACTCTACCAGGCAAAAATCACATAAAATTTGGTTGCGCCGTTTTATCAGCGATTTCGCTCGTTTTGTTGCTGTCAGACCAGTAGAAAATATTGACGTAAGACTGACGTCGATTTGTTTTGAAGTGATTGGTTTTCCTATCAGCCACATTACAGCCGCGCCATGGCAGTGGCTATTACCTTTATTTTGCAATTAGGCTGGTATGCAGGTCATCAGATGAAACTGGTTGGGCATATGCAATGCATCTGAGTGGGACCCAGCGAGATGTCAACGATAGGTCACTGATGATTGCAAAAATGAGACAGACACTTCAGCAATGTGTAAAAAGTCAGCTGTACAACGTCAGACAGTCGACAGTATCCCTTCAAATAGTCTATGTGTAGTCACCGAGGCTTCATCGACTTCTTCAGACATTCAAAATGCCACTGATTGATCGGTTGATTTTAACTTGACCTGCAAATTGGCCGACAAGTCGCCGATCATACAAAAACTGTTATTTCTGTCGGTCAATGCTACGATCAATCGACTATGCATCTCCGATTAATCGCCGAGAATTTCCCCTATATTACCCAAAACCCCATTGCAGGCCCGTCAGAGCGTTCATATGACAGCAGCAACCGATCAAGCAAAATCAAACAACCATTCCGTGGCATTTTTTGTCGGTAAAGCGTTGGCGACATCTCACCGGCGATTGGACTTAAAACTTGTTTGATCTCTTTTGTCGTGTCGTGCATTAAATCGCCAATAAAAGAAAAGAAAAAAAAAACGACCAAAATTTAACACCAGATTAAAACTACCTAATCAACTGGGGGCATGTTAGGTTTTGATTTAATTGGGTTTTGCGCCGTTTTCAACTGCTATGGTCGTATCAAAGCGGCTGGGGCACCTAACCATGGTTTCCTGGTATTTCTCTCACCATTACCATAACAAAATCCAAACTTAGCCTCCAGCTGCTCCCTCATATAGATGACACCCGTTTGCGAGTGACAAATGACTTTTGTCAAATGTCAGAATGGAAACTGGCCAAGCTGGGGTTCCAACTCGCGACCCCTAACGGCATATTAGATGTATAAAGAATTTAGTAAATGGTCAAATACTTTTCACAGACAATTGACCAGCATACAGCCATTCATCTGACAATGAACAGCCAACATTTCCAACATGTTCTTAAGGTAGTCAATACCTAATGAGACTCACGCGACGTCGGAATTATTCAGGCAATGTCGTTAACATGTGGCAGTGGAACGTTCCACCGCCGAATGTTTACAATCATGTTGCAGGCATACGTTCGGATTAGGTAACAAATTGGAACGATGTCCCTCGAAAAATTCCAATTCAGCATGATTCCCAATAAGGGTGATCTACCTTGATTCAATTAACAGCAATTTCTTGATAAGTTGGCAAAGCGGACATGTATCATTCTACCATACGTCGGCAAAGCCATAAGCCATCAAAGTAGAATATGAGAATACAGCCATTCATCTGACAAAGTACAGTCGATATTTCCAACATATTCTTAAGGTAGTCCATCCCTAATGAGATTCACGCGACAAAGGAATTATTCCGTCAATATGGTTAACATGCGGCGGTGCAACATTCCACCATCGTATGTTAACGACGTCACACATATAAGTTCGGATAAGGTAACATATGTAAACGATGTTGCATGAATATCATTACGGATGGACTACCTTAATTCAATTATCACCAATTTCTTTATAAGTTGGCAAAGTGGACATGTACAGGGTTGCCACTGGTCAGAGAATATAAAATTCCCTGACAATTCCCTGACATTTCCCTGACAAAATTGGAAAATTCCCTGACATGTTTTGATGCGGTAATTTTGCGGCAACTCGCGACGTCTTGAGACATTTTTTGAAGGCGATTTTAAAATCATTAATTTCATGGAACTGCATCTTATTTTTTCAAAATTCCCTGACAATTCCCTGACATTTGCCAGTATTTTCAAATTTCCCTGACAGCTCACAAAATTCCCTGACAATTCCCTGACCTTGAAAAAATTTAAATTTCCCTGACTTTTCCCTGACGCGTGGCAACCCTGATGTATCATTCTACCATACGTCGGCAAAGCCATAAGCCATCAAAGCAGAATATCAGAATACAACCATTCATCTGACAAAGTACAGTCGATATTTTCAACATATTCTTAAGGCAGTCCATCCCTAAGGAGATTCACGCAACATAGGAGTTATTCCTGCAATGTTGTTAACATGCAGCTGTGGAACGTTTCACAGTGGAATAATAACAATGTCGCACATATAAATTCGGATTACGTTACAAAGGTTATCGACGTCGCTTGAAAAATTTTGAAGGCGCTTGAATCTCATTTGGGATGGATTACCTTAATGCAATTATGAGCAATTTCTTGATAAGTTGGCAAAGCCTACATACACTTTTATCATTCTACCATATGTCGGCAAAGCCATAAGCCATCAAAGCAGAATCCCAGAATACAGCCATTCATCTGACGAAGTAAAGTCGACATTTCAAACATGTTCTTAAGGTAGTCCATCCCTAATGAGATTCATGTGACATCAGAATTATTCCGGCAATGTCGTTTAAATGCAGGGGTGCAACGTTCCACCACCTCATGTTAACGAAGTCACACCTATAAGTTCGGATTAGGTAACAAATGTTAACGATGTCGCACGAATCTCATTAGGGTTGGACTACCTTAATTCAATTATCAGCAATTTCTTGATAAGTTGGCAAAGCGGATATGTATCATTCTACCATACCTCAGCAAAGCCATAAGTCATCAAAGCAGAATATCTGAATACAGCCGTTCATCTAACAAAGTACAACCAACATCACCAACATATTCTTAAGGTAGTCCATCCCTAATGAGATTCACGGGACGTTTGAATTATTTGGGTATTGTTGTTAACATGTGGCTGTGGTACGTTTCACCGGGGAATGTTTACAACGTCGAACTTATAAATTCCGATAACGTAATAAATGTTAATGATGTTGCTCGAAAAATTTTGAAGTTGCATGAATCTCATTAGGCTTGGACTACCTTAATTCAATTATCAGCAATTTCTTGATAAGTTGTATAAATGTATGCGGGCAGAAATAACACTTAAAGCCGTGTTCAGACGTCATTCTTCATATGTGCTGAAACGAAACAAGATAAATTTAGACAGTCAGGATTATCATAATTATGTTTACAAAATGTATTACATAATTAATTATGTATTAATTTTACATCGATTGGGAATCAAGTTCTTAAAGCTTAGATTGGTCCTTCTCGATACCACTCCTCCACGGACATAATATGTTAAACATGTCGCTATGCCAGAGCGAAACTATTGTACCCCCATTTCCCAAATTTTATAGGAGAGGAAAATACTGCTTAATTCTCTTAATGTTAAATAACAACTTGGATAACACACGTGACTTTTGGGAAGAGTTCACATTGTTTAATTTCGCAGCTTATACTCCATGGATTAAGACAAGATAAAGTTCGCCGTACGTGCATTTGAGAGGGCCATTCCAGATTGTAACTCGACTTTGCCCCGAATCCAGTGGTTTCTTCTAACATTCTAGCGAAAAAAATTCTGTGCACTTGAACGCTATCCGCTTTCTTTTTTTACCGAAAAATACTGACCTGATTATTTGAAAGAAGATCAGTCAGATTATTTGACCTAGAGACTTAGTGTCTGACCATCACTCATACTCAGAACGCCTGCTTGATACATGTATAGCGGACGAGAATTTACCTGGCAGAGCTTTCCATTCGATTAGCATGGGCTGCTCTGCCAGGTCATTTCTCGTGAGGTATATATTGAGTATATGTAAAAAGCGTCAATTAACAAAAGGGTTGCTGGTTTACGGAGAAAGAACACATCTTGAAATGAAGTATAGGGCTGTTAATTAAATGCCTCATACCCTTTGCTTACATTTACTAAGAAAAAAATAAACGCAAAACTACAAAGCAATTAACTAGAGTAACGAAATCCAGCCCATCAATACATTGTTCTGGTGACACTAGTCGTACAGTTGTTTGACGATAGGTTGTGACTAGTGATTCTGTACACTTGTCGCTAGTCGTACAGTCAGTCGGAAGACAGGGGTGTAATTCTTCGCTAAATACTCAAGAGTGTATAATAACTAGGCGAAAACAGGGACATAGGACTTCAAGAAGAAAGATTTGCCTGTCTTTCTGTGCGTGTTTCATCAAAATTCATGCACTCAGTAACGAAAAATGACATTGGAAACACAAATTTGATGGGTCGGGAAAATGAAAAGTCAGTGATTTGCTACCGAAATTACTGTTTGGTGGGTAAAGTATACATACTATCACAAAAATCATCACCCAGGCTGAACAACGTTTAAGTTCGCTCATCAACATCGAAAACCGCGTTTAGATTCGTTTCCTGAGCTTTCAACAATCTCGATATGAAAACGTGACCCTATTTGTTTATCGAGGTGAACTAGTGATATCTGTGCGTACAGTCGGTGGCACTTCCGGTTTGGCTCACTGTACGGTTATACACAGTGGTTATAAACTATGTCAGTTTCATCAATGCTAAGGATAACACAAAAAAGAGAAATAAATCTCTTATTTCCATTGTGGTCCTTTAATGATGATATGATTATGTAAATAACATAGGCCTGCACATGCGGACATCAATGTCATTGTAAACTATTTAGGCAAAACTTGGCAAACCGTGCAAGAACCCTAACATTTAAATAATTTTAAGCCTACTCAAGATACATTGTATGTATTTTGAATGAAAACAGATCTTATTTACATGTTTTTAGCGACCAGGCGAGCTATTGTCATCGCGTTGTGTCCGTCATGCGTCCGTCCGTCGGTTATTTTTTCTTGTATGCACTCTAGGGGCCACATTTTTGTCCGATCAATCTAAAAGTTGGTCAGAATTAGGTTATTTCCTCTAAGACCCCTCCCACACACACACACACGACAGCCTCCGGATGTCGTCCTTAGACACAAAAGGCGAAATTTTTAAACGGGGAACGGTTGACTATAAATCCAATAAAATAACCATCTTACCGGCTATTAACGAATTCATTCAATTTCATTATTTTTGTTCCACTTTAAACTTTGCTTTATTACTTATATTGAATGCACGTGCGCTTTATCGCTGTATATTGAATGCATGTGCGACGTCATTGTTTTTTCCGCATGTTTTGGAAGCCTCGTTTTGATAATGTCGATTTGTTACTATTTTTAGTAACAATTCTCATGTATACAACGTTAATTTCCCATAAACCCGTTGTTTGCCTCCGGAAGTTAATCCGAGTCTTCTCTGAAGAAAATTCGCTCTTTGATATTTGGATGTCGCTATTTACATCAAAGCGCAGTCCCATTCAAAAACAAAAGAAAATTCCGACGCAAGTTATGTCGCTGTGTCGGACTTTTCTTTTGTTTTTAAATGGGACAGCGCTCTTTTGGAAATAGCCACATCCAAATATCAACAAGCGAATTTTCATCAGAGAAGACTCGGATTACCGGAAGTGTTCTGCCGGTACGGACTAAACATTGAAAGGACTCAATCGTCCTGTTGAAAATGCAGACGAGTTCGCATTGGATCAACTGGGGTCAAAAATTAGGTCACAGGGTCAAATTTTGGAAAAAACCTTGTATGCACTCTAGAGGCCACATTTGTTGTCCGATTAACCTGAAATTCGGTCAGTCTTGTTAAAATTTAGTACATATTTAAAATTGGGTTAACTGGGTCATAAACTAGGTCACATATCTAAAAAAAACTTGTATGCTTTCTAAAGGCCACATTATTTTTCCGATTAACCTGAAATTTGGTCAGAATGGTTGTCTTGATTAAAATATCAGATAAGTTTGAAATTGGGGTCAAAAACTAGGTCACAGGGTCAAATCAGAGAACATTGTATGCACTGTAGAGGCCACATTTTTGCCTGGTCAATCTGAAATGTGGTCAGAATGATTGTCTTAATAAAATATAGTACAAGTTCAAATTTGGGTCAACTTTGGTAAAAAACTAGGTCACAGGATCAAATATCATAAAATCCGAGTATGCTCTTTAGATGCCACATTTTTTGTCTAATAAACCAGAAACTTTGTCATGATGATTTTAATGATGAAATCTCCGACGAGTATAAAATTGGGTTAACTGGGGTAAAAAATCAGGTCACTGGGTCAAATCTTAGAAAAACCTTGTATGCATTCTAGAGACCCCATTTATGGGGTTATTCTTTTATTGAAGCAAGTAGAGCGATGCAGTCCCTCTTGTGCCTCTTGTTCCATCTTCCTTTTCTGATTACATTTTTATTACCGATTCTAAAATCACAGGTTTTAGACTATTTAGTAATAAATCTCCCAATGGGTTAAAGTCTCTTACAATGTTTTCACTAGAACTGGCAAATTCTGCATCCAAAACAGGAGAATGTCATTTTGTGTGGTCAAGGTCATTTAGCCTATTTCATGACAAAATTTAGACTGGTCCAATTTGAAAGATTTGTGTATAATATCAAAATTCCGACAATAGCAAGAACAGGGGCTTTAGCCCCCCCCCCTCCCCATTTGAATATTTCCAGTCCTACGCACCTGTAAGTTACCGGTTGTCATTAAATACATGTTTCAACTGCATAACAATAAATATCGTTCTATCGTCTAGATTTGATTTTTTCAAATGGAAATTTGTAAAAAGAAATATTGGAATTTCTGTCTTTAATTCTTCCTAAACGCATAACTATTCAGTATAATGTGAGTGACAAGAAAGTCCACGCTTCTTCATAGCTTGCTCCCTCTTATTCATAGCTACTCTCGCTTCTTCATAGCTTACTGCTCTTCTTCATTGCGTACTTGTTTTTCTCATATATAAACAAAGGTTTTCAAAATCGTACGTGCGGAATACTAAAAAAGACCATAAAATAGTAAACTGAACATGTCTCGTGCACATGACAGCGCCGTAGGAGTCGTTTATGTGTCGTTTATTTGTCGTTTTGTTTGTAAACATAAGTGTGTGCACTCACTTCGAAAGTAATTGCAAGTTTACTCGGTAAGCTAGAACAAAGGGCTTTGGCAATATAACACATCATTCATTACCCCATCGAATAGCATTCCCCGAATTTTGAGATTCAACCCATAAGTAGCAAAATAATCGATTTAAAGTAACAACGTGTGTTTACTCACTCAAAATGGGTCCCGTTTCTTCATAGCAGGAAGTCCCTCTTCTGAGATTTCGCTCATAGCATTTTGCAATGAATGAGAGGGATTGGTGGCCGTGTTATAGCGTGTCTTATTTCACATTTCATTCATGTATTTGGTGGCAATATTTCCTCCAATTTTACACCAATTATAGCATTATGCAGCATTTTGGTTCGCTATATTTCACAATTTTGGACAGAATTGAGATGGGTTGCAGAAAAGCAAAGAATTTTAAACATTTCCCGAACGAGACATGCGCGGATCAAGACAATTTCCCAGACGAGGCCGTGTTTTCCCGCGGTGGGGGTGGGGTGTGGGGGTTGAGGGCGCGACTGTATTGGGGGCAATTCATAAATGTAATGAGTGATAAGCCTTTTTTCTACAAATTCGAGAAGGGACTCGGACCACAATGCGCATACAAGCCCATATCTTTGCGTCCAAATGGAAAACGATGGAGAAAACATCGAGGCTAAAAAAGGTAATGGCGATAACAAGCATTTTCTTCATTTTGTGTAAGTTTTGTCTCTGTGATATAATGTTCACATTGAGATAGCTTTCAATATGAGGCAGTCCAACATCCCGTTGTTTGAAAAAAGGTTAACCCTTTACCAGACGACAAAATTTTTGTTCCAAATTGAAAGGTGTTGCAGACAACAATTTCAAGTTGATGGAATTTTAAGAATCTTTCCATTTTGGGTTAGAAAACATTGTGGAAAATGAAGAAATTGCTTGTCACAAGCAATTTCTTCATTTTCCACAATGTTTTCCCAAGCCTTGTCTTTGTAAGGAGTCCAAAGGCCTCACTGTGCAGTAATGGATTAATTTAACAAGCAATTCCGTGAATGGAAAAATCTCTTTCTAAAAGCATTGTTTCAAAACATGGCAAAGGAAAGTGTAAGAATTACGTGTTTGGGCGGTGTGAAATCCGTGTAATTTAGTGTAAATATGATACTATAAGAGCGTCACTTTCTTGATCTGATAGGGAAAATGTCATTTGGGATCAACAAGGGCGGAAAATTTAATGATCGCTACAAAAATATTTTCATTATATCCGATTTTCTACCCTTTCTCTACACTGTTGACTGGTTTCGTGAAATGTTTATCTACAGGACTTTATATATCTGTAGTTTTCAACAAAAACCCTTTCTGAAATACCCTTTTGCCTTATATACCTTTTTGCAGACTTCTGAAAGAGAAAGTTTTGGAAAACATCGGTGGAAATTAAGGAAATGCTATTGACATTTATATTCTCATATTTTCCTCAATGATTTTGGTACCACGACTTTCAAAAATCCTGTTTTCAATGAGTGTATTTAAAGCAAACAATACTTTTTATGTTTGCCATTAAAATTTTGTTGTTAAAGTGGGGGTTCTCCGAAAAACATTAATATTTCCATCATTATGTATCTTTAACAAACAAATTAGGATTTTTGTACCCGCGAAAATGTTAAACTACATCCTATGTAATCATTATATTTGGTTTTCTTTTAATTTAATTAATTTTTTTTTTATCCCATTTTATTTCTTATGTTGCGCCAAATTGTTTAATACAAAGAAAGAAATCTAGAATGTATGATATGATTATTTCTCATTCTTTAACCCTTTCCAAAATGTCACTAACACACACATGCCGACTTTCCTAATTTAAAGCCGCTGGAGACGGCAAAATGGATGTTGATAAAGAGTGTTCTTGTGAAATATTTAGCCAATTATGTACACTATTGAGAAAAATGTAGAAAATGCTGATCATCGGTAGGCTATTTTATTATTTTGCCTCAATAATTTCTATATAATATCTCTATAAGGGACGTCAAAACCAGGGCCCGTATTCACCAACGTTTCTAAATTGATTTTCTAAAGTAAAATTACAATACAACCAATCAGAGTGGCCGATAAATTTGTCTGCGTTTGTCTCGGCCACTCTGATTGGTTGGTATGTAATTTTACTTTAGAAAATCAATTTAGAAACATTGGTGAATACGGACCCAGGCCTTGTTTGGAAAAGGGTTAAAAGCCGCTGCAGACGACAAAATATATGTTGATAAAAATGGGTTTGTGAGCAATATAGCATAGAAAACATTAAGACAAAAGAAGAAAATGCTGGTTATCAGCATTTTCTTCTTTTGTCTCAATATTTTCCATAAATGTTTCCTATAAGATACGTTAAAACAAGGACTTGTTTGGAAAAGGTTTAAAACCAGGTGACGGAAACTATAATTAATTTTCAACTTGATATCTTCTGTCACGAGGTTTGACAGATAAAGTACGTTCTTGAAATAACGATGAAGTAATATAAAACATTACGTTAACGTGACCCGCCTTTAAATGACATTGTCTGCAATCTACAACATTGTTCATTTTACGAAATGTAGAAATAATGTATAATGTGCATGCATTCTTGGGATGTAGCATGCAGACAAATTAAGATGTAGCCTTCTAATGATACTTGACATGTATCTGGCGTTAAATAAAGCATAACTGTCACAAACGTTCCCAACTAAAAGGAACATTGTGTGTACTTTTCCCGAACAAGACACAGTTATGACATCCCTATCAGAAAAGGCTTTCGAAAACTTTGAGGCAAAAGAAGAAAATGCTGATAATCAGCATTTTCTCCGTTTGTCTCATGATGTTTAAGTTGAGGCTTAATTTAGGGTGGTCACACTTTTTTCCAAAAGTATTCCAGTCCCTACAAAATATTTACCAGCTTACAGTGAATATTGAGAGAAACATAAAACTGGTTGAATTGTGAAAATCGGACATTGCGTTATGGAACAATGCTTATTCAGATTTTTACAAAGGGGAGATAATTCTGCCGAATAACGTTATTGTTTATTTTTCAAAGAACTTCAACAAATTATATATCATTTTCAAGGTCTGAATGAGAGGAACTCAAAACTGCTTTAATTTAATAAAATAGTTACACCCCTTTGAAGTTTTACAAAGGATGAAATTATTCTACCAAACATTCTAGTTCTTCAATTTCTACCCAACAACCGTTATATAAATATTTGTTACATTATTTCAACCCTTCCTAGAACAAGACATGATTTTCACAATCATATATGAACAGGTTTTGGAAAACATTTAGACAAAAGAAAAACATGCCGATAACCAACATTTTCTCCCTTTGTGTAAATATTTTCTGCACTTCATTGTGCGCATATCATTTCCGTGTCATTGCCTTCGATAAAAACAAGATTTTATGACATATCAAATAGGAATTCAAAACAAAAAGAAATGATTCAAACTTTCAAGTGATCGATTATTAACATTATATCTCTGGTTCGTGAAGAAATAGGCTTTCAAAACATTGACCCAAAAGAGCACCATACATTTGAACATGTCCATTTTACAACCTTTAAATTCAATCTAATGTTTGGCTGCCTCACCCTTTTCCGAACAAGACCTGGTTAGACCTGGTTTTGACGTCCTGAACGGATTTTATTGAAGGTGAAAAGATTGAGGCGAAAGAATCTTATTTTCTTTTACACTCATTCTGTCGCCTGCCACAGCTTTCGAGTTGGATGACCATAAAGTTTTACTGTTTGGGAAAGGGTTAAATGGATGTTTAGGAAGCCCATGAGAAACGCCGATTTTGTAAATCCCTTTGGATTGAGCACTAACTGCTCAAATTGAGCTATTGTGGTCACTCACCGTCCGTCCGTCCGTCTGTTCGCCCATAATTCCTTGAAACACCTCCTACTCCTTAACCATTGGGCCGATTTTGACAAAACTTTACAGGAATCTTCCTTGGATGCCCATATTCAAAGAATATTCGTGATTTTTTGATTCGTCAAAAAATATGGGCGTGGCAGGGCAAGGCTTATCGAACTTTGAGAAATCATGATTTCATTCTTAACAAATCAACCATTCGGCCAATGTCAACCAAACTTTGCAAGAATATTCTTTGAGTCACTGTCGTCAATATTTTTGAATAAATTTAGGATGAATGGAGTTTAGACAGAAATTATCGATCAATCACGGGGAATTGAAAAACACTTCCCATTGTTAAAGCCTTTGCGCTTGAATGCGCTAAGCTAAAAGCACAAGATGTTTTATTATTTGAATAGATAGGATGTTGAAGAACATATATAGGCTTTTCTAGGCTTTTCTGCCGCCTAGTTCTTGCCATTTGAAGCCGAGTAAAATGACCTATTTTTAATACCTATTCATCGAGTCATAATTCATCGGTTCATCGTATTAACATACACGGATGAATAGATCTATTTTCCCTCTTTAATTTGATATAAGATTTATAAAAATCCGTTAAGAAATGGCAGTGCCAAAGCAATTTTATCACACATACCCACGCGTCCTTCTAATGTAACAACCGAGTTCAAACAAAGAAGCGCAGAGTTGACCCACTTTTTCAAATAGAGATTTAACACGAAAAGAACGTGTATAAGGTAAAAGTATTTTATCATTATAAAATATAACTATTTAGCTTTAAGTTTTTACACACTTTTTGGCAATTTAATGTGTTATTTAGGCCGAAAATGCCGTTTGTAAATTACACGTTTTTACATAGAATCAGATAGAGGCAGTATTTTTAACACGAGACTGTGACCACACTACTTAATTTTACACAAATCATATATTTATTAAAACGAATTTTGTCGTCTTTTACTGAAATTTCAGTAAAAGACGACAAAATTCGTGTTAATAAATATATGATTTGTGCAAAATTAAGCCTCAGTAAATATTTGCCGCTTGAGAAAGTGAAACACATCTAAATAGAAAATGGACATGAAGAATTTTTAAGCTAACATAAAATAAGGATATTTGACGGCGAATAAAATTTCAAAATCATCAGTCTTACCTTGTACGTGAATCGTTTTTCCGCAATGTTGTATTTTCCCTGACGTGCTGTGACGAACACAAGGCTTGTAAAACATTGTGGAAAATGAAGAAATTGCTTGTAACAAGCAATTTCTTCATTTCCCACAATATTTTCTACCCAAAAAAGACCAAATATTTTGAATTCTAACCGCTCAAAATTGTCGTCTGCAACATCTTTGAATATGGAACAGTCCAAAATTTTCTTGGATGGTAATGGGTTAAGGGGGAAGTTCAAATAACGAGTTTTACATGTAATTGAAAAGCAACCTACCTTATAAGTGAATCGTTTTTCCGCAATGTTGTATTTCCCCTGGTGTGCTGTGACGAACACATCGTCGTCTTTATCTGACTCGGAGATAGAGTCCACAGGCCTCCGGCCCATATTTTGTTCGTGGTCAACATTTGTAGGTTCCGTGCTCGCAGAATTCTCTCTGGACGAGACGAGAGCGAAATACATCCTAGACAAGCACGTGATTCACGAACACAACATGCACATACATATCCACTTTTTTTTAGATTATAATACATGTACTGTGGTTGGCTTTTGGACTTTCGCGCATATATCCAACATTACACCAATGAGAACTCACAGAATTAATTATATCCATACTAAGACTTATCACTACTAGTTCTCGACTACGAATGTAGGACGTTGCCAAGACGTCCTGACCAAAATGTCCGTCCACCATCTACTACTTGACTTTCATGAGGTAGCGTTCACTTCTAGCGTTTATCCAGAATTATTTAGTTGAAATACTTGCTTTGACTAATATTGCGATAAATCATCCCACTGTACCTGTTAGCACACTGTTTCACTTTCAACAAAATAATTATTCCTGAAGCTATTGATATGATATTGAATAGTAAGTTGATCACTTTAACACTTGAGTGCACTATTGGTATGAACTATCCATTGTTGTTGACCATAAGTAAATAATTTATGCAACCTCAGGTGTTCACATCATATATATACAGTTTATTTGTCCCATCTCCATAAGTTAAATACATGCTATAAAAAGATGTTGTAAATGTATACTTTGATACATGAAAAGCAGAGCAAGAGATAAGAAATGGGTAATGTGCTCTAAAATTGCCATTTCAAATTAAAACCCTATGTCGTGGGTACTCATTGGAATTGTCTCGATGAGACCATTCCAATGACTACCCACAACGTAGGGTTTGGGGAAGAATTAAAAACTGTTGGAATTTGAAAAGTCAATTCCTCTGCTTATCTGTAGCATTTGAAGCAGGCCAGTCTGTAGCTATATCACAGTGGGTATTCTCGTAACACATCAATTTAAAGAAAAATCTTCAATGATTTTGTTAATACTCCACCAATTTGAAATCCAAAATGTTCGTTGATCGTCAATATTTTTTTATCAGCTGATTTTAAAGAGATCTACCACATCCAGCTTATTCTTGGCGTTTTCCCATTTTCTCTGCTTCAACACAAATTCAAATTAGTCAAGTATTAACAAATTTATAGTCGAATTTAGGCACTGTTGTGTCACGTGATTCCCTATCGTAGAAAAGCGAACATTTTGGACAGGACCAGCCTGCGTGCTAAAGGTCAATGCACTTCTTTCTATGTGTCGGGTCCAAATTGTATGTAAAATATTCACGGTCAGGAATTTCACATCACTAAAACAGTTAAATTGTCCGCGTTTCTCAATTACTTTTATACAATTTCTCAACATTCTGTTAAAATAAATAACCAGTTGACACCGCTGACTGCTGAGTGAACTAAAATACGTAAAATTGTCTACCATTTGCAATTTTAAATTGTTCACTATTTGTTGTTTCCTTTTTCATTTTGGCGTCACTGACAGAATACAACTTATTTACAAAAATGAAAAAAATAATAAAAAAAAGAACAAGAAAAAAAAGAAGAAAAAAATGGACTAGTGATAGATCTAACCATTGTTTTCTCATTTTGTCTTAATATTCTCTTTGCTATATTGTAGGCGGCAGCGGCAGCAGCAACTACAACAATAATTTAACACATAGCCACAAAATCATTATGCAATGCATTTAACTTAAAAACTTCAATTTTGAAAAAAAATGTTAAAATTCAGTTTAGAGTAGACCAAATGAAAGCGAAGGAGCTAGACTGGAGGACGAAAGCGGCCATGAAATTATATATCTGACAGACTATAAGGAGCCGTCGAGTAACTTCTATAGAATATTACGGTCTTTAAATCTAAAATAGGAAGTAGATTACAAGTCTACGTCTATTAATATGTAACGATGTAACGCCCAGACCAGGGGACCATGTTATCAATGTTAGAAGGACCAAATTTCTTGTCCATTACAGTACAGTAACAATAATATGGCACTTGTTTACAAAAATATCAAAGTAAACAACACGATAACAAACTCCGAACTACTGTAATTTTGCATGTGTTGGTTCTAATCTTGCAGGTGTTTTACACCTGCAAGATTCGAACCAGCGCATGCAAAATTGCATCGAGATTATGAGCGCTTTTGCGTTGTTTACATAGGTAAAATATGTAAACATATGCGATATTATTGTGACTGGATTATAGTCGAAAGATCATATCTTACTAAATCCATTAAAGGACCATGCTACCTAACAGCCACTCTCCTAACAAATCTATCACAACAAATTTCGGAGAAAAGAAGAAAATATTCAATAAATCACACTTTCCAAATTAATAAGGTCTACAATCCGATTAAAATGGAACCCAATTAGTTACCGTCAATGGTTATCTAATTGAATCAGTTTTGAATTTTGTCTTTATGTAAAGGGCTTAATTGATACTATATCTTTCATCTTAAGTGTTTGAAACAAGATAACAAGTTAAAGTTGAATTTGAGATGTAGACCTACGTGTAAATCAGTCATTTTAGCGACAAGAGTTTTTGAACAGTTACATAACACGACGTTACCACGGTGTGCAATCACGTGACTTAGAATTTCAGATAATCTTCAATATTTTTGTTAATACTCGAATTCGGTTTGAATCAGAGAATGTGAGAGAATGCCAGGAATAAGCTGGACGTGGTTAATTTTTGAAAAATCAACTGATAAAAAAGCTATTGAAGATAAACCAAAATTTTGGTTTATCTCCAATAACTTTTTTATCATTTGATTTGATTCATTTCGGTCCAGTATTTACAAAATTATTGAATATTTTCTGAAAATATTGTATCACGTGATTATCCACCGTGGTTACACATTGGCAAAAACGACAGACAGAACGGAATAGTCTAGTAGTTATTTTCTGTCAGAGGCCTAGAAATCGAAAGTGGGAGGCCGGAATGTGTATGCAAAGTTTAATACTGGAAGTTGTTCAGGAACTTCTGCTGTACTAGAAATGCCCTGTCTGCAATTCAGCAATTGACCTTTGGGTGAGTTACAGGGGTCAAAGGTCACTGAGTGCAAAAATGTAGAAATTCGCTATTTTGTTATATTTCGAATCCTCGAACAAAGAAGCTATTTTGTGAATGAATGAAAGTTGTGTTTTCTTGTTGGCCAGATTGTTGGCTACATTTGTTGCCATGTCTGCAGATTCATTGTCGGTTCTATGAGGTCAGAACAGGGGTCAAAGGTCACTGAGTGCACAAATCCTTAAATTTCATTTATGTCGATTCAAAGACTTCCAGGCATGGAACTTTGAGTTATGAATAAGCAATATTTATTTTTTCTAATTACCAAATATATTTGGGAAATTTTTGGTTCCTGTCTGCAGATTCCCAGCCAGTCTTTAAGGTCAGAAAATGGGGTCAAAGTTTAATGAGTGCAAAAGGGCTATTTGAAATTATTCCTTGTTAAAATTAAATATTTTAAAGCAATGGTATTGGCTTTTAAAGAGACAGAAGTTGTATTTTATGTTTGTTAGATATGTAGATGACATGTTTGTCCCTGTCTGCAGATTCAAAAATAAAAGTAAGAACATAAAGACAAGGGGTCAAAGGTCATTGAGTGCAAAAATCATTAAATGTCATATATGTCCATTCCGAGACTTCAAGACATGGAAGGACGAGTTACGAATAGGCAATATCTATGTTTTCCAGTAACCAAATATGTTGGGGAGATTTTGGTTCCACTGTCTGCAGATGCCTAGCTCGCTTTTAAGGTGAGAAAATGACCAAATGTCAATGAGTGCTGAATGCTCTATTTGACATTATTCCAAATTCAAAATAATGATTTCAAACTTTAAAGTTGGCTTATGTTTGGACAAAAGTTGTATTAAATGTTTGTTAAATATATCAAATATGTAGATGACATGTAGATGTCTCTGTCTTCAGATTCAAATTTAAGATTTAGAGATGGCAAAATAGAGATCAAAGGTCAAACAGTGCAAACATTCAAAAAGCGATAAATACTTGAAAATATGGATATTAACTCAAAACAGTTATGAAACATTGAAATTTCAATGATACTTACTCTGTTAATAATTTTGATTCGAAAATAATTATCCTTGATTATGATAGATCTAGATATGATTGAAATAATCAATGGCAATTTGTCCATTCTGAGAAGTAAATTGTTTAAATCTAAGTAGATATATTGTTTCATGTGGAATATAGCATTTTGTATATTATTTCTCGTGGGTTCTCTTATATAAAAATGCCCAATTATATGTTTTATATGCATTTGAGGATAGCTTATGGTCAAGTTATTATTTGTTTTTGTGATTAAGATGTGGACTTATAACCAAAATCTCCGAAAAACCTTACACGATATATAGATAGCTATCAAACCATCTAGAATACCAAGCTGTTAATTTCATTTTTCATTGAAATTACAACAGGGGCGATAACCATTTTCGATAATTGCGCACTCCTCTTTTCAATAGATTTATTCGGTTTATTGGTACAAAACACATGCCAAAGACTGCAGTTCTGATATTTTTTGTTTTTAATGACAACACAGAATAAGCAAGTTACAAACCAAACTCTACTGGTATGTGATCTCCTTGTTAAAAGCCGCCCCAAAGAAGACAAGGTGTCTATTCGTAACTCTGTTGATTCTGTTTGTTAAATATTGCTTACAAAGCTATGATTGAATTGAATTATACCATCCCAATTTACAAATTGACAACCAAGGATACATTTTAAAATATTTTTTTTTTTTTATTTTCTTGAAAATATTTTTGAATGCAAGTAGATTCTTCGTTACATTTACGCATCAATCATAAACACATCTATGACTTTTGAATCCACATATTATTATGCTGGGTTATTCATAAAGACATACATGTATATACTCAATCTTATTGTAGATTATGTTAAATCTTCACGAGCAGAATAGAATGCTTATAATACATGTCCATGAGACTCATGTTAAAAAAATGTACACACATTGAAAGAGCTTGTGTAAACCTATTTCGAAATTCATCCATACTGTAGGAATTGTAGTCAGGAGGAACAGACACATGCATAGATGCCTGTACCCACACCAAAGTCTTCTTATTATACATTTCGTTAGACACAGTAGGGTGTCTTTTACAATGCCCCTTCTGAAATCAAAGAATAAACATGAGTAGATCTATTTACTGACATGTCATGTGAAAGCAAGATACATATCCCTTTTTTCAATTCTTGAGCTGAACAAGGCTTTGGAACAGTTCTTGCTTTATGAATTAGATTCTGGTATGAACCTAGGGATGTACTTTAGAATGAGGATTTGATTTTTGGCTTTAATCAAAATTGTACAGATAACATACTCATTTATTGAAGAGAATGGTTTTGCCAAACTAATTTGACATCCATTTGCCAATATACAGATCATGGTCTGGACAAAGTTGAACACTTGCATGAAGCATCTATACCAAAATTAAGTTGTGGTAGGTACTTGATTATAGACATTGTCTCAATGCCCAAAAATGGGTTGGATAACAAACAATTTATATGACAAATGCATAATTTGACATGTACTCCATCAATACTGAAATTAAGATAAGAAATAGTACAGTGTTTACATAAAAATGAACATGTTGGTCATTGCAACAATGACTCCGCTATTTTTAACAATATTTATATAGATCGATGAAAATTGAAGCCAAAATCCAACTACTAGCTACATGTATGAAGATACATTGTTTGGCAAAAGTCATCACTAAATGTATGGTATTGTAATGAAAATATTAAGACACTGCTAACTGACTTGATTTCAGTTTTCATTTTTCTCCTTTTAGTCTGCTTGGATCATTGTAATAAGATCACACATGCAGTTAATTTTCGAAGTTTAGATAACATTATTCAGTACTTTCATAATTTGATATTGGTCTTATTAATCTCTACTGTGATTACTTGAATTGTGTCTTCGAATCAAAGTTATTGTCAGGTTTTAGTGTCATCGAAACCTCAATTTCGCACATCTTTTTATGCACAGGTCATTTTCAGGGAATTTGTTTTATATTTTGGTAAATTTTTACACTCTTTGACCTTTGACCTGTATTTTGTATACCCGATATTTTCAATTTTGATTCTGCAAACAGGGCTAAACATGACATCTACACATTGGGGAAGCATAAGATATAACTATTATCCACCAATTAACATATACAAATGTCTTGATACATATAATGGACCAGGATTAATTTGATATAGCGTTATTGTACTCATTGACTTTTGGCTTCCTTTTCTGACCATAAAAAATAACCAATGATATACAGACAGGAATCAAAAGGTCCAAAACATATATAGCGACTGGAAAACATAAATACTATCTATTCATTACTCTTCGTTCCATACTTGGAAGTCTTGGAATCGACATGTATGAAATTTAAAAACATTTGCACTCTATGACCTTTGACCCCCTTGTATACACTCTTGATTCTAATTTTGAATCTGCAGATAGGGGCAAACATGTCTTCTACGCATTAAGCAGACATAAAATACAACTTACGTTCTTAAATTAGCAAACACCAGCATTTAAAACGTTAAAATTATATCAGGAATAATTTCAAATAGTGTGTTTTGCACTCGGTGACCTTTGACTCTATTTTCTGACCTTCATACCTAGCTAGGAATCTGCAGACAGGATCCAAAAATTTCCCCATTATATTTCATTATTGGAAAACATAGATATTGGATATTCCTAACACAAACTTTCATGTCTGGAAGTCTTGAAATGGACATATATGAATTTTAAGGATGTTTGCACTTAGTGACCTTTGACCCCTTTTCTGACCTTATAGAACCAAAATTGAATCTGCAGACTTTGCAAAGTTTGTAGCTAACATTCAGGCCAACTAGAAAACACAACTTTCGACCATCCAAGATTTAACTTTCAGGTTCGAGGATTAGAGATCTAGAAAAATAGCGAAATTTGGCATTTTTGCACTCAGTGACCTTTGACCCCTGTTTTGACCTTAAAAGTAAAATTTGAATCTGCAGACAGGCCAAACCATGATGCCCACATGTTGGGCTATCAGAAAAACACAACTTTCGTCCATGCACATTCCGGCCTCCCACTTCTAAAATTTTGGGTTTCGACTACCAGACTACGAGGGCTGTTAATGAAGTATCCGGAATAGTATCATAACTTTTTAACATTTACACCAATGAGGTGAAATGTTCAACACAAATACTTTGAAGAATTATCCATTTGATCCTGCAAGAAAAACTAGGTTATTAGCATTTAAGCGCATTCGACAGTCGCTATGGAAACGTAGGGTCACGCTGAGCGGGGCAACTTTGGATAATTAGTAAAAATGTGTCATATCATTCGCTTTTGAAGCGATCGTATTTTGTATTTCTCACGTCAAAAGTTGTCAAAGAAGCTTATTATCCTTTGAGCGTACTTTTTCTGGGCAAACGTAATGTGAGTAATGTCGTCGGCTGACATATGACGTCAAATCCGTAAACAAACGTAGGTTAATACATTGCTCTGCTGAAAGAGCAAATATGGTGCTTGAGATGCGATATTCAAAAATGTTTTGCATTTTAATGGGTAAATCAAAATCAGAGAAATCTTTATGATAACGAATACGTAGGGCAATAGTTCCTTGAAAATAAACAAGCATTTATGAGTGGTAAAATGCATTGAAAACCGATTCTACGCGCGTCGTTGCTGACCTCCAAAGATCTGGACGTCACAAAACAACGTCAGCGAACGCGCTCATGACTTGCTAATCGTATCTGAAAAACTATCCTTAAAATTTCCTTAAAATTGCTTGGATCCTTTTTGGAAAATGTATTCATAGGTGGGAGAATTGGGTATCGTGCAGAAGCAAATATATCAAACAGAATATGAATATTAAATGTTTAAGGCAGACTTTCCTAGCGTTTTATCCGTCCAAGAACTAAGTTGCCCCGCTCAACGTGACCCTACGTTGCCATAGCGACTATAGAACGTGCTTTCATGGAAATAACTTAGTTTTTGTTGCTGGAGCAAAAGCATAATTCTCCAAAGTATTAGTGTTGAAAATATCACTACAATTAGTATACAAATTACAAAGTTATGAAACCATTCCGGATACTTTATTAACAGCCCTCGTAGAAGGCGGACATTTACAGAACGGGTTCACGTGTACCAAACGTACTCTCTTTTAATAGAGGCTTTAATAAATTAAGGATAAATTGAACGCAGATAAAGTCATCACGGTTTGATTTAGGATGTATTTACATGTACATATTTAATTGCCTACGTAGATTATTAATTTGGCTGCAGGACCATCATTTAAATGTAAATGGATTGTATTTCCTCAGATGCATATAATTAATATATTGCACGCAATCAGCATTTTGTCTCTATATCATTAAAGAGAGGAAGTATATGTACCATTAACCCTTTACCAAACAATGTTTGACGTCTACAACAGAGAAGGCTTTAGAAGGTATTAATCAAAGAAATTGCTATGACAAGCATTTTCTCCTTTTCCGCAAAACCTCCCAAGCTCGAGTTTCATTAGAATCGTCACGAAAATGATTCTTGTTTAAGCTTAGAGCAGAGCACCCCCACCATTCTGATTTCATTTTTTGACCATGTCGTGTATGGAATTGTTCCATTAGTTCCAGGTTTTACTTTGCTTTGATTACTTTCAAGAACGTTATTAGGAACACTGTATTACGACTGTCGAATAAATTACCTTTTATGAGAAGTAGGCCTATGTACATTAAAATTTCAACATGTTATCTCACTCAAATATTAAAACCGATTCACTCTTTTCGCGAATGTTCATATGTCTTGTAAAACTAATAACGGGCTTTTTTTCGGCCAATCTGATCCAAGGTCCAATCCCAAACTTTTTTCCAGGGGGTCCAAGCTCAAATTATGGCTTAAAATGTCATAAATATGTAACGTTACACTAAATCTATATAGTCAAAATTTAAATTTCGGCCAATGCCAGGGGTCCGTACCCCCCCCCCCCCCGACCTCCCTCTAGATCCACCCATGTGATCGATAGTAATCCAATTGGTGTCAGGTGCGTTATGATTCATTTACTAAATACAGTAACATACCGGTATTCTTAGTCTGCGGCATTCTGTGACTGAGGCACTCGGCTTATTGTATTATTTTGTTTCGTTCAAAATTTAAAAAAAATATATTAATAAAAATACATGCTCATGAAAGCACATACATATGGACAAAAAGCAAAAAGAAATGTAAAGCAAAAATGGAAATGATTGAAAAAAATGATGAAAGTGCTTCAATGTGGAACAAACCGGTATGTAAGTATCCAAGTCGTATAGCACAGATCAGACAATATAGTTAGTCCATTCACCCATTCACTGTTTAATGTTATAAAAATAATTTCAAGTCCTCGAAGACAACCCACTGCCTTTCCATACCATTCACCCATGAAAGTATAAGTCACATTGGAGTGACAGTGATCTAGTTATGGTGTCACGCCCATTAAGGTTACTATGAAAAAGTGTCCAGTTCTAAAATTCCCCGTGCGAAAAGTATCGACCCGGTAAGCCTGCGCAGCTGCGCAGTCTGACCGGGATTGAAACTTTTCGCTTTTAAGACTGGTGAAATATTTATAGGCCCTATATGTGCAATTACTATCTATCATTTTAGGCGATTTGAACACACGAGTACAGTACACGTCTCAATTTCTATTACAAATCAATTCACTTGTTCACAATTTGACGAAACAAATATATCTGAGATCTTAAGACACCCCTCTGTCATTCCATACCATTCACCCATGGCAGTATAGGCCACGTTTGAGTGACAGTGATTTAGTTAAGCTGTCACGCCTATATCTATTTGTGTTTTGTGTTGTATGGTGATATAGGAGCACGAGAAAAGGGGCTTTGGTTCGCCTACGCCGTCTTTATCGAGGACATCAAAACATGTTTGGAAAATGTTAAAAATAGGGGTGATACTATAATAAAGAAGACATTTACCTTTTTATAGGATATATTTGTGTGAATGATGTCAGCATTTAGTTAACGTGTCACGCTTATATCTATAAAAAGTGTAGCCTATATGTTACTGTTTATCCATTATAGTGATTAATGTTGTTCATAGAAGAAAACAAAACGTGCAAATTAAACATCATGGAAATCATTATGATGACGTTTTCGTCAGAAATCCGAGGGCCAATGACCCTGGCCCCATCCGCACTGGATCCGAAAATGCGTGTATAGGCCTATTATAATACGTTTCGTATATGAAAGAGTTTTACTTATACTGAAAGGCAAAAATAACTTTACATCTGACTTTCATTTGATTTATCAAAACCCAATCACAGTTTGTGAAATTACTCGTGTTATACGTATACATGTGCCATTTTGCAAGAATAATGTGGGATATAAAAGAGTGTTTAGCCTTTCTTGACGCTGGTGTTACCACGGCATTGATAAAGGGGTCAAATTGAAAAATCCAGGTAAAGTTTTATTACATCTTTTAGAATAAAAAGGCTAGCATTTTATGCTAAACTTTATCTAATGTCAGTATTTCTTTGTCCCTATGTGTATTATTGACTGCAAAAAAGTACTCGTGTATGGATAAGGTCAGTCGTCTGATCTTGAGCTATTCAATTCTTACACAATCGTCCCGTAGCACACACTCTATTTCATGCACGTTCTTGTGTTCACATGTCTTCTATCGCCTATGACACCAACATGTAACCTTTTCACGACAGAAAAACGGGTCCAACCCCAATCTGCGTGTGCTCAAAATGCTACGTATGGTCAAATATTGGCGTTTTTGACGTTGACGTCATGTTACTGTATAGTTTAAGGGGTCTGGCTACCGGACATCTAGCACTAAAATCAATGTTTCAAATTCCACAACGAACAATTCTACGGCTCAACTAACGATTTCACGCATCTTTAATGCAGCTTCCGGTAAAAACGTAACGTCACGTCACGTTGATGCTAAACACGAATGTATTGGTCTTGGTTATGGATACTCTCATTTTTCGACCTCCTAAGTGTTTAAATGCGTTCATGAAGTTAACGATTGATTGTCGGGTGCAGTTCATTAGCAAAGAAACATAAAATTTCATCCTGGCTCTCTCATCATGCTTAAGTTCCTGTACATGTCGGCGTCGGATTGATCTCCTGTTCCTGGTAACTGGGATACAACTCTGGCCTTTTGTGTGGCGAACAACAGAGATCAAACATGCAAAAAATAATGTCACTATTTACAACACCATTGTGTGGGTGGGGTATTTTGGTAATTTTAACGATATGCACGTGCAGATTGCTGTAACGTCAATAAATCGGATGTGTTCATTTAGAATATCAAAACATAACTATGAAAACACATGGTCGTAAAAATATCATAAATATGCTTTGAAATTAAGAAAATAGAATTATTCTAAAACTGTAAAGTTATTTTTGCCTTTGAGTATATTTAAGGTACATGTATTTTGCTATTGATTTCTTTCTCATCTCATTGACAGATGACAAATTATAGACCTCGCAATATTGGAAGTCACTTTTCTATTATTAAATACGGAAAGTGACAATATATATTTTAAAGAAAAAAAAAATAATCGTTTCCCAAACAAAACCTGATTTTCACGTCCTTGAAAGGGAAAGTTTGGGAAAACATTAAAACAAAAAAAGTAAATGCCAATACCAGCATTTTCTCTCAACATTTTCTGGACTATATCAAACAGAGGTTACTTACTTCATCAACATCCACACAGTCTGTTGGAACATTCAAATTAGAGCACTCTTAGATAATTTCGATTTGGAAATGGTTAAAATCATTTGGCCTTTGTGAAATGTATCTTCTGAAAGCCTGGAAGAAAATACAGTGCATCTTCGTTCGTCGTGTAAAATTCAGGTGGGCGACTTGAGACTTCGATGGGCTACTAGAACTACGTGTAGTAAGGAAGTTATCTACGTGACTGCCAACGTTTGAAGAATTCAAAGACCCATAATAGGCCTATAGTGTGTCGTCTCATGACAATTCGACGTTTCCTTGACACTATTTTTAAAGTTTATTTGAGCTGAGATCTGGCCCCGGTTTCTCGAAAAAACTTAAGTACATTCTCATGAGAACATGCTCAACTTCAAACGAATACTCTCCAACGTTGAGGGGTATTCGATTGAAGTTCATGTGGATTTCGTGTGATTTGAGCACGGTGCTCAGATTTGAGCATGAGAACGTACTCAAGTTTTTTCGAGAAACCGGGGCCTTGAAAGAGTGTCATTTAGGGTGTCATTTGAGACCAACATAGATTCAGGTAAACACGTGGATAAGCCAACTGTCCGTACTTGTATTTTTATCAAGGACATTTTCATTTTGTGCGCCCTAGAAATTCTACCGAGGGAATTTTGTTCGGTAGTACTTGCTCCAACAAACACAATCTGCCTTGTTAGGACCAATGATACTTTTTTTTCGAGAGTTATTGCATTGTTGAGTAGGCTGATCTTAATCTATATTGTCTGCCCTAGGTTTGGTCACAGGAGGAACGTCATGTAAATTATAAAAAGGGCTAAAGCTGTAATTATTTTGTCGTCTGCAACAATGTTGGAATAAAGATACATTTGAGTCATTATATGGAGAAACGTCCCTTATGGCATTTGAGAACAAAGTGGATCTAGATCAGCCTGTGCATACGCACAGTCTGATCTAGATCCACAGTGATCTCCAATAGCTTCTTCGGTAGCTTGAGCAACTTTAGGTGAGCAAAATGGATCCTCATATAACATCATTTTAGCACAGACTGATCTGTAAACTTGGTTTTCTATAATGCATTAATTAATTGACCTTTTCCAGTTCCTTGCTCATTTATAAACGCGGACCGTGATCAGAGTGGGTGTATGCACAAGCTTGTCTAAAGACCTCGGTGTCTAAAGCTCGTATATTGATCTCAAATATCACAGTCGTTATCGTTAGGTCCCATTTTCATATGTTAACATTTCGCATTCCTTATGGAACAGACAGATGGGATGATAAAAAACAAAATCCCGGCTTATCCAGCTTTATACCCTAACCATCTTGTATTGTGTACTTTAAACCTTTTAAATCTCCCCCAAAATGCATAGTTTTTGTGGATCACTGTACATTTATTCTTAAATGATTGAGAGAAAAGAATAAAATGCTAATAACCAGCATTCACTTCATTTCTCTGTCTTTTCCTCGGAATGCAGTACACAATGTCATTTTAAACATTGTCTATTTGAAAAAGAAATGTGATTTGTAATTTGTATTGTTTCAGCCCATTTATTTACCAAACAGCATTAATTTTATTTTACTTGTCCAAATTCAAACATTTGCAGAAAACATTTTCAAGTGAATGAATATTAACGTTTTTCGTTTTTCAGGCTTGTAGATATTGTGACAATCCAAGAAGCTGCTTGACGAAAGCAATTTCTTCACTTTCATAAATGTTTATCAAAACTCTTATCTTTTGGGGGCGTCAAAGCGCCATTGTGTGGGAATGTGATATTATGTTGTCGGCTACTTCTTATTTATTAGTTGTGTCATTCTAAAATGAAATTGTCCTAGACAGTAAAACAAGGTATAGCTCACGATAAATGACCTGTCAGAGCATCCCTAGCTTGTAGCTAGAGATGCTATGCTAGGTCATTTATCGTGAGCTATAGATATATGAAAATAGCTGTATATCAGTAATTGTTTGTAAATTATTGTTGATACTTTTTACGATATGTAAAAATAGGGCGATCTCTGAATATAACCAGCTTAGGTCATTAACCCTTTCCCAAACGATAAATTTTAGGGTGATCCACTTCAAAAACTGCCACAAATGACAAAATGGATGCTATTAAAGATAGGATTTTTGAAAATTATGGCACAGAAAATATTGAGACAAAAGGAGAAACTGCTGGTTATCAGCAGTTTCTTCTTTTGTCTCAATGTTTTCCCAGGCCTTTTCTATTAGGGACGTCAAAACCAGGTCTTGTTTGGGAAAGGGTTAAGTGTATTGCAACACTTTTCGTTTTAATATGAAAATAATTTAAACCTGGAGTACATTCTTTGAATTCTTTCTTTTTTCGCAATTTCATTGAGACAATTTGCACACTTTCGCTTGAATATGAATATACACGTAGCCTATAGTCAATCCATACCGGTTATCAGCTTTTTTTCCTAACCCATACCCAAACAAGACATGGTTCTGACGATCGTAGCAATGAATGATACGGAACATATTGAGAGAAAAGATGAAAACAATGGTGCATGTAATCAGCATTTTTTTTCTTTTTTTCCTCTGAATATTTCACATGTTGATCTACAATCTCCCCTGCTTATGAAATATTATTTACATTTATATTGTTGTCTGCTCTGCTCTTCAATCTAAATTCGACCAATTGTTGTTTGGGAAAGAGTTAAATTCTCTCTTTTTTTTCAATATCATAATTATCCTTTGGACACTTTGCTCATTTCTTTCTCCCGAATTAAGCTTTTATCCCATGAATTAAAAATCCAGACACTTTTTTCACAGTCTCACTTTTTTATTTCCACTTTTTACAAACGTCCCAACTTACACTTTAATAGATATAAACTCTTCCATTTCAACACACATAGGTTTAATACCTATCTGAATCGCTTTTGTACATTTATATATTATATATATCTCCCGTCTGTGTACTTAACCCTTTTGAATTTGACGACCTTATAGATAGGGTTAAGGAAAACAATGAGACAAAAGAAGAAAATGCTGATTACAAGCATTTTCTCCTTTTATCGCATTATCTTATTTGCTATATTAATAATATATACAAATTCTATATCCACCGCCACCCATTTTGTCGTCTGCAACAGCTTTGAAATTGAACCTCCTTTAAATTCGGTCCTTCGAGAAAGTCTTTTTTTTTTTTTTTTTTTTTTTTTTT
Organism: Fragum sueziense; assembly: GCA_963680895.1. Lineage (NCBI taxonomy): Eukaryota > Metazoa > Mollusca > Bivalvia > Cardiida > Cardiidae > Fragum > Fragum sueziense. The sequence goes on from OY804593.1 coordinate 69,754,967, forward strand.
TTAAGAAATCCTTTACCAACGAACCCTTTAAAAGATGTTAGTTAACCCAAACGACAGAATTTTAGGGTGGTCCAAATTGAAAGATCATGCAGACGACAATTTCAAGTGAATGGAATTTATGATTTTTATGTCTTTTTGGATATAAAACATTGTGGGAAATGAAGAAAATGCTTGTCACAAGCAATTTCTTCGTTTTCCATGAAGTTTTCTATGGCCATTTTTTGTAGAGAGTCAAAAAGAGTCATTGTGTGGTAACGGTTTAAGAAACCCTTAAGAGAAATGAAGAAAATGCTGATAGGCAGAAAGTTTTTCTTTTCCATTACTGATTTATAAGCTATGGTTTTTAGATTTTTTATTTCAACTAACATTTTTTTTTTATTTGTGTGCAACATCTTGAAAGTTGGAAATAATAAAATTTGTCATTTCGGATAAAAGTAAACCCTAAAAGATGACTAGTCGAAATCGAGATAAAGTACAGACGAAAAAGTAAATTGTCGATGTTATAGCAAAACCTGGTAATTCCAGCTTAAATCAAGCTGTAGTTATGAGGTTTTCGCAATATTACCGACGAAATGTGAATTGAATCTGATTTTTTCTTCATTTGAAACACTGAAAAAGATTAGTTCCGTGATTTTTTTTCTTTTCAAACCTACGTTTTTCTTCACATGAAACGACTTCGCTAAGTTGTGCAGACTTTTATTTGGGAACATGTTGATCTAGATCAGAAAGAAAAGGAAGCTATTGTCAGTCATTTTTATTACACCAGACTTGTCATGGAAAAAGGAACTTACCTGTCAGTTCGTTAAGTTCGATAAACATCTATGTCAATGAGGATAACATTGTCTTGCCAAGGCTTCTCTCGATTTTGCATGACTTTCTCTACGTAAAGAGTTTTATGCGTTTTATGCTCGCATAGGCCTAATACTTATCGTTTTCAAAAGTATCACTATTAAGGTAGTCCTCTTCTAATTACATTTATGCGACTTTGAAATTATTCGAGCGACGTCGCACACATTCGGTGGTCGAACGTTCCACCCACGAATGCTATTAAACGACGTCGCCCAAATAGGTTCGACGCCGCACGAATCTCATTAGGGATGTATTATCTTAAAGATCAATTAATGATTAAAAAATGTAAACGGACAAATAGCTTTCCGTTTAATATGATTATAAAGGAAGGAAATGGTTTCACTATGTGCTAAATATACGTATGTCGTAACTCAGGTATTTACATACCTTTATCTTTTTAATAAACCCTTGCACTTTGATGACAATATCTGCCTAAACCTTTGATGTGGGGAATAATCTTACTTCAGCATATTTTGGACAAATTTATGTAGATATGTCTGCGGTTCCCAGATGCTAAATTTTAGGGAGGCATTTAGTCCAGATAAACGGGTCACATACTTATATTACATTGAAACGTAGTCCTACGTATGTTCAAAGTCTATTAGGAAAAACATCTTTATCATTCGTTTATTTTCAAATTGCCGTTACTTTTCTACCATAATGCTATTATAATATAGCCTTTTCCAAAAATGATCTGAATTTCCATAGTGACAGTTTAGGAAAGCATTGAGACAAAGGAAGAAAATTTTCTTCTTTTTTGTCTACATACTTCCTGGCCTATATTTAACCCCAAAAATCATACCTTCATCGTCATCTTTTTGTTATCTGCAGCAGGTTTGCCAAACAACAAATTTTAGACTGGTCTAAATTCAAATGTGTTTCAGGGGGAAATATCAAGTACATGGAATTTTGCATTCTTTGGTGTTTTATGTACAGAAAACATTGTGAGAAATGAAGAAATTGCTTGTCACAAGCAATTTCTACATTTTCCACAATGTTTTCCAAAGCCATTATCTTGAAGGGAGTCAAAAAGAGTCATTGTGTGGTAATGTGTTAGAATAGTAAAGATATTTTACTTTTTTGGAAAGAATTAATTTTTGAATGAAGGCCTATTGTTTGAGTTTTAAAAAAAACCCTTTCTTCTGTATGACGCTACACCAAATACTAAGTTTACTAACGAGTTATAGACAAATCAGGACAAGTAGCTGCCAAAAAAAGTCCATAAGTGATATTAATACTTTCTATTATCTTAATGTATTGTTTTAGCTTATCAGTTAGATAAAGATTGAATATATTCAATACGAGCGACGCCCTAAATATATTTCCCTTTATACAAAAATATTGATAGTGTTTTAAGGTTTAACTGTCACATGAAACTACATATGCCTATAGCCGTTTTTCAACAAAAAACCTCGTAACTGAAGCTTAAAACAAGCTGCAGTAACGAGTTTTTTGTTGAAAAGCGACGATATGTGTTATGACATATTGTGCCCCTCGCGCCTGTGCTGGTTACAATTTTAGCCTATTGTTGACAGACACACGAACGATAGAACGGACAGACTGGAGGACAACAACTACACGGCGACAATATGCCCCCGTCCTTGTCTAGTTCACATGGGTCTCCTTACCCTCCAAGCAGGGGTCATGATTCATTTTCATTTAATGTTTAGTACATGTTAGTTCTATAAACGTTTGAGTGGCGTTCTAAGAGAGTAGGGTCTCCTAGATCACTGGTTAATCACGTGATTCAGAATTTCAGAAAATCATCACTATTTTGTTAATACTTGGCCAATTTGAATTCGGTTTGAAGCAGAGAATGTGTGTACTGATAACAAAAAAGTTAATGAATTTTTTATTGATCTTCAAGAACTTTTTTACCAGCTGATTTTCTGAAAATCCACCACGTCCATCTAATTCGTGACGTCTGCCCACCTTCTCTGATTTTAATCGAATTCAAATCGCTCCCATATTAACTAAATTATTGAATATTTTCTGAATAAATTGCATCACGTGATTAACCACCATGAAAATCAAGGCTATGTAAATTCATGAAATAAATTCAAATAATGTGAATGTGCTTTTCAGAAAACAGAGCATACCACCTCTTCCAGAATATAGGCCCTGAATTGCTGCAAACTAATCAACTTGAGCTAGGTTTCCTCGAACTACCACTGATATTGAAGTTATAATCTGATCCCTTTCTTATCATAACAACGAAAAAATTGATAACAAATACAACTTCTTAACATGGGAGAGAAATGGCTCAAATGAAGCGATTTCTCTTCTTCTTCTTCTTCTTTTTTTTCTTTTTTTTTTTCTTTTCTTTTTTAACTAAATGAGTAATCATAAGAATAAATTGCCACATAGCTGAAAAAAATAATGTCTGGAGCGAGGCGATTTCTGGAAAACGGTTTTAATAGATTGGGCTGAGCCCAATCTAAAAACCAACAGGAATATGATGTTCCTAAGTATGGGATCTTACGGAAGCCATGAAAGGACATTTTCACGATTAATCCCCAGGGCTTCCGTAGGCCTTAGATATCCAGATATTGAACACCATTATTTTTGGAGTTTTCATTCTCTTTGATCACTCATAGATAAGCGGAAGGTGGGCCTATTCTTGTTTTAACACGGACTACAATGTGTCCTCTTCTTTTGATTTTTTGTGACAAATGCTTAAAATACTTTCTTTTGTTGCGACGGTATTTCTTTTTTGTTTTAGTTGTTCTTTTTTTATTTTTTATGAATAAGTCGACCTTAAGGTCTGTTCACACATTTCAGCATCTACGTAACGACTGGAGCATGTCCAAAATGGCCGGTCGGACAGTATATTTTTGAACGAGATGTGGACGTAATATGGACGTGGAATCGTATATGACCAGGCCCTGGTTTCTAGAAAAAACTTAAGTACATACTCATGAGTACATGCTCAACTTCAATGGAATACTGTCCAACGTTTAAGGGTATTCGATTGAAGTTGGCTTGGATTTCGTGTGATTTGAGTACGGTGCTCAGATTTGAATTTGAGAACGTACAATGTTTTTCCTTTTTTCGAGAAACCGGAGCCAGGCCTTTATACGCGATCTTTGATGGTTACTTTAAACAACAGTTGTTCACACACAATGTAGCTCGTCTATAGATTCGGAAGCTTGTCACCAAAAAGGTTAAATTCCATTGTAGCTGCACATGCCATTAGCTTCCAAGACATTGAGTCCAGATTCGCCACTGGTGGTGAACTTGGCCAAAGCGTGGGACGTTTTTCCGCGATCATTGTATTCCGTCGGTGTTGTTATAAAATATCGTAACTACGGCTTCGATAAAGCCGTAGTTACGAGATTTTATAACAACACCGACGGTTTGTCAATACATATCGGTAAACCCGGTCTATTTTTTAGAACAAAATTAATTATTGTTATTAGAAAAACTATCCAATCAGATCTTTAAACTCACATTAAATTAAACGCAAAATATCTGTACCTTGTTGTAGAGAAAAACGTCCATCGCTTTGGCCGAGTTCACCACCAGTGTCAGGATATAATAGAAATTATACTAATAATGATATTAAGAATGATCAAATGTTATTTTTTCCTTGAGACTAGGGCTATAAATATCAATGCAGTCTTTGTATTTTTCTTCTCTGTTTGTTTTGGATAAGCGTACGTTCACTATGTCCCATTGTTCAAACGTGTTTCACTGATTGAAAATCTATACTCTCTGATAAATCACCTCAGATTAAATCTACTTTTGTTTTCATTAATTAGTCGGGACATAGAAAAGTCATCCCTCTAACGAGGCATTTCATCGAAGAAAATGTCAGAATAAAGGAATTAATCCTTTCCCAAAACATTCGTTTTTTTTTGTCTGTTCAATTGGAAAGCTGATATGTACAGACAAAATGGAAGCTAATGAAAAAATGTGTGTACAATATCACACAACAGGTATTTAAACAAAGTAAAAAAAGGTGGTTATCAGCATTTCCACTTTTCTCTCCAATAATTACCGAAGATTTTCATATAAGGGAATTGCGACAACAACAGGCTTCGTTTAGCAAATGGTTAAGTGAATGCTAGTTTTACAAAGTTGGCCGGAATGTGGGAAAATATCATACTTTTTAATCGTTTTTATAGATTTTCTTGGTGTAGTACTAGGATGCTGGCTAGGGAACCGAAAGGTTTGATATTTGAAACCTCCATCGCTGAATCGGGATCTTGAAAAGTGTTTCACATGGCATTCAATTGAGACCACTGTGGATCCAGATCAGCCTGATCGTAGAAAACGTGACCAGTCTCCGGAAATGGACATCTTGATGAATAGAAACGCATATTTTTTATTTGACGTAAATGTCGGTCAAAACGATTATTATACGGTATATATTTCACTAATAGTGTTTCATGTAATATGCATAAGGAAAATAACGACAGATTTCATTGGAGTGTTTCTTTTTGCCCATCAATATATTATTTAAAACTACATGTACCATATTTCGAGGTGAGCTCATACCTAAGTAGGCTTATAGTCTGGTCAGAATCCTCGATGCTCTATTTCGACTGATACTGGGGGGGCTATTATAGAACAGAATGGGTTATGATCAGACTGCTTGTAAGCAGAGGCTGACCTGGATGCGTGGTTCTCAAATACCACATGAGGCATTTTTCTCCTGGCTGAAAAACATTGTTTGCTTGCCTTTCAACTTTTATCTTCAATGCAAGTCTAGATTGGACCCTAGATTGTTCAAACTCATTAACCTTTTGGCCCAGTCAAAACAAATTATGTTGGTAGGTATAATAACCAGTCTTGACCCTTTCCTAAAGAACAATAAAAAATGGCGCTGTACAATTTGAAAACTGCTGCAGAGGCCAAAATGGGTGTTGATAATAAATAACTATAGGATATGCACGATGGTTGTGCAGAAAAAGGAGGAAATCCGATTCATCAAATGGGGCTTTACATGAAAAATTGTCCGGATGCAATAAAAAAAGTTTTTAACGTGATGGGCCACATATTGCTGACCTAAACAAACTTATTCTGTGTTCCAACATGTTACTTGAGTCATTAATTGTTTATGTTAATCGTTAATCGGACAATGAGATTGGTGAAAGTCAACAATAAAAGCGTTAATCCGTGACCACGTGTCGCGCAGGCAGAACAAAACTAACCCAGAAGACAAAATTTTGGACCTTAGGCCTACCAAATTCAAAGGTGATGCAGACGTCAAATCATTCTGACTGTATTAATTATAAATCGTTTTCTTTTTGGTGAGAAATATTGAGAATGATGGCAATCAGCGTTTTCTTCCTTTCCTTCAATATTCCAATCATGACTTCTACTAGCTGCACCAAATTGCGTCCTTGGATGCATGTGAAAGGATTTACATAGGCTAATAATGTCCTATATATTAGGCCTATATAAAACTCATATTCAGCCACTACAATTAAGCCGGGATTGGCATTTCGGGTTAATATCGATCCAGATCAGCTTGCACCTACAGGCAGTCTAAGGACCTATTAGCCTATGTTGAATGTTCTATTTTTTTCATTTTAACCTTTTCCCAAACAAGACATTGTTTTGACGTTCCTAATAGAATAGGATTAGGAAAATATTGAGGCAAAAGAAGAAACTGCTGATAACCAGCAGTTTCTCCTTTTGCCTCAATATTTTCTTTGCTATAGGCTATTTTACACCAATCCAATGGTTTTCAATCTTAATTTTGGCGTCTGCAGCATTTTTCAATTTGGAACCCCCTAAAATTTTGTAGTATGGGAAAGGGTTAATTAAAATTTTCCATCCTCAGATACCCCGGTATGACAAAGCGTAGTTCATACCCCGGGGTATCCGAGGTTGAAAATTCCAGTCATTATCAATTTAGTTTATTCTCCCCCGCCGAAAAAAAATTTTTTTCGGGGGGGATATTGTTTTTGCCATGTCCGTCCGTCCTTCCGTCCGTCCGTCCGACATTCGTTTCCGCGCTATTTCTTGAAAGCTATAGACCGGATTTCGATGAAACTTGGCACAAAGCTTCACTACAAAGAGGACATGCGCATATCGTCGGGGTTACCCGGTTCGACCATTGAATTTAGAGTTACTGCCCCTGACTGTTTAAGCCATATACATACAGAGTGATATTCGTTTCCGCGCTATTTCTTGAAAACTGTAGACCGGATTTCAACGAAACTTGGCACACAGCTTCACTACAAAGTGGACATGCGCAAATCGTCGGGGTTACCCGGTTCGACCGCCGAATTAAGAGTTACTGCCCCTGACTGTTTTAGCCATATACATACAGTGATATTCGTTTCCGCGCTATTTCTTGAAAACTATAGACCGGATTTCGATGAAACTTGGCACACAGCTTTACTACAATGAGGACATGCGCATATCGTCGGGGTTACCCGGTTCGACCGCCGAATTTAGAGTTACTGCCCCTGACTGTTTAAGCCATATACATACAGAGTGATATTCGTTTCCGCGCTATTTCTTGAAAACTATAGACCTGATTTTAATGAAACTTGGCACACAGCTTCACTACAAAGTGGACATGCGCATATCGTCGGGGTTACCCGGTTCGACCGCCGCATTTAGAGTTACTGCCCCTGACTGTTTTAGCCATATACATACAGAGTGATATTCGTTTCCGCGCTATTTCTTGAAAACTATAAACCGGATTCCAATGAAACTTGGCACACAGCTTTACTACAATGAGGACATGGGCACATCGTCGGGGTTACCCGGTTCGACCGCCAAATTTAGAGTTGCTGCCCCTGACTGTTTAAGCCATATACATACAATGATATTCGTTTCCGCGCTATTTCTTGAAAACTATACACCGGATTTCAATGAAACTTGGCACACAGCTTTACTACAAAGTGGACATGCGCATATCGTCGGGGTTACCCGGTTCGACCGTCGAATTTAGAGTTACTGCCCTGACTGTTTAAGCCATATACATACAGAGTGATATTCGTTTCCGCGCTATTTCTTGAAAACTATAGACCGGATTTTAATGAAACTTGGCATACAGCTTCACTATAAAGCGGACATGCGCATATCGTTGGGGTTACCCGGTTCGACCGCCGAATTTAGAGTTACTGCCCCTGACTGTTTTAGCCATATACATACAGAGTGATATTCGTTTCCGCGCTATTTCTTGAAAACTATAAACCGGATTTCAATGAAACTTGGCGCACAGCTTTACTACAATGAGGAAATGCGCATATCGTCGGGGTTACCCGGTTCGACCGCCGAATTTAGAGTTACTGCCCCTGACTGTTTAAGCCATATACATACAGTGATATTCGTTTCCGCGCTATTTCTTGAAAACTATACACCGGATTTCAATGAAACTTGGCACACAGCTTTACTACAATGAGGACATGGGCATATCGTCGGGGTTACCCGGTTCGACCGTCGAATTTAGAGTTACTGCCCCTGACTGTTTAAGCCATATACATACAGAGTGATGTTCGTTCTGTTGAAGCCATATACATACAGAGTGATATTCGTTCTGTTGAAGCCATATACATACAGAGTTATATTCGTTTCCGCGCTACTTTATTGACAATGAAAATATGTTCGGCGGGGGATATCAATTCAACGAATTTGCTTGTTTCATTTATTTACATTTCGATAAATAGATTTACAACTAGTAAAAACGTGCATAGGCATAAATGCATACACAAGGATCTCTGTGAAAATGAATTTATCTAATCTCTGCGGCGGATCCAGGATTCCTATAATTGGGATTCGAACGCACAATAGGGTTTTCGTTTTGCTAGTTTTACACAATGGTGACTGAATTTCTATATGAAATGAAATAATCAGGTTACAGGAGGGGTTCGTTTGACACCCCAGCCCCTTCTGGATCCGCCTCTGAATTATCATCTCCAATCTTATTAGATCTTATTATCTTATTAGACTTCGATGGATAGATTTTGTTAATTAGATATCTATAGGCTAAAGCTAGGAAATTGTTTGGGAGGGAGATCGGGTGGGCTAAGTGACAAGTCCCTTGTTCTGTGCACAATCTGATCAAGATCTATCCCGTCCTTATATAGATTCATAATCTGCTCTAAAACTCAAAGTAGACTGGTAAGGTAAGCCCTACCGCCCCGGCATGACACAACGATGGCCAGTTCTCGGGTAATACTAACGTGATCAGCATAAATCATATCTGATGTACAGGCTGTGGTAGAACACTGCTAATTTGGATCCACTGCTGTATTTAAAGCAATGAACACACTTCAGAAGCCGACTCATATCTTGTAAAGTTATAAAATAGAGATTTTTATGGAAAGCGAGTGTCGGGGGGGGGCGTATATGTAAAATATATGTAAAAGTAATTCTAATGCATGCCGTATACATTCGGATAATTTGGATTTTATCCACAGCAGGTACATTGTCCAAGACATTGGTTTTGACACGAGCAAATTTCACGTCTAGAAATGTCATCCTCGAAAAATAGCAAGAAAGAAGGAGCCAAAAGTGTCAAATCGGAAGGAACGAAACAGAAAGAGACACAAGATAAGGCTAAGATAAAAGAAATAAAGGAGCTGATAGAAAAGGAAGAGTACGAAGTCCGAAAACGACTGCCAAGGAAACTTCCAAAGAGAGACTGTGATGTTTATGTTACAAGAAAAACAAACTTTCCTGCTCAGATCAAACGGTGTCAGAAGATACTTGACAATGGAAATGTTGTTTATATTCATGGACTCGGAACTGCAATTAATCGTGCAATAAATCTTGCTTTACAACTGAAGGCAAATGGACAAGGGTCCGTGGAAATTTCAGTGAATACATCCACAGTTGAACTTACAGATGATTTAGAGCCGATGACAGATGAGCATGAACCAGACATGATGACGAGAAGTAACTCTGCTGTACACATCAAAGTTTACCGACCAGATGTTGGCAATATACACAAAGAAATAGAGGACATTTTTAATGCTGAGCCAGACATGTCATGACAACTTTAGACATTTATCTCCTAAACTGACAACAAAGTTTAAGACTAGTCCAAAAAAATGGGAATTAAAGAAAACAATTTCAAATGAATGGATTTTATAACATTTTACGTCTGTCGGGTAGAAAACATTGTAGGAAATGAAGAAATTGCTTGTAACAAGCAATTTCTTCATTTTCCAGGATATTTGCAAAGCCTTTTTCTTTAACCCTTTCCCAAACGGCAAAATTTCAAAATTTCCATTTCAAAATCTGCTGCAGATGACAAAATAGACCTTGTTTAAGATAGAATTTGTGTTCATTATAGCACAGAAAATATTGATACAAAAGGAGAAACTGCTGGTTATCAGCAGTTTCTTCTTTTTTCTCAATGTTTTCCCAAGTCTTTTCAAACAGGGACATCAAAACCAGGTATTGTATGGGAAGGGGTTAAGGGTGTCAAAACATGTCAATCTGTTTTTATTGGTTACTCTTTCCTAAATGGCACTGTTTTCATTTGTAGTAGATCTAATGGCTATTGGAAGATGGTTCAGGATGCAAAGTGAAATCTTCCTTACCCATGTTATGAGTCTTTTCCTTTTGTCTGTGCACCAGCGGTGGATCCAGATGGGGTTCTGCAGTTCAAATGAACACCCTCGTTAGCCTGATTATTTCATTTTCATGCAGAAATTAAGTCAAAATTATGTAATACTAGTAAAATGAACCCCCTTTTTGTATTTTCGATCCCCCTTCACAGAAATCCTGGATCCAGCGCTGTGCGCCAACCAACTGCAGCACTTGCTTAACATTGTGATGCCTGAATCATATAGCATGGGTCCCAGTAATCATTTTTCCGAACAAGACCTAGTTTTAACCCTTTCCCAAACAAGACCTGGTTATGACGTCTCTAACAGAAATGGCTTGGGAAAACATTGAGACAAAAGAAGAAACTGCTGATAACCAACAGTTTCTCCTTTTGTCTCAATATTTTCTGTGCCATATTTTACACAAATCCTACCTTTATCACCATCTATTTTGTCGTTTCAAGCAAGCCTCGAATTGAGCCACCCTAATATTTTGTCGTTTGGGAAAGGGTTAATGTCCTTAATGTAATAGTCTAATAGACATGGCAAAATGATGAAGCAAATGAAGAAAAATATTGACAACCATCATTTTCTCCATTTGTCTCAATATTTTCTGTTCTATACCATATTACACACTAACTCAATCTTTAACAATGTATCAGTTTTGTCATCTGCATGAGCTTTCAATTGGCATTAGCCCCAAATTTGCCATTTGGAAAGGGTTGAGGTATGGAATTCATGGCTTTTTAGCTCAACCCCCCCCCCCCCCCCCCCCCCTACTCCTAGAATAGATACTGCTGATAAGGTCCTCTGGGCCTCTTCGATTTTGATGAAAAGTGATTACTAATTGAAACCAGTGGGCTTTAGGTCAAGACAGATATATTGTCATTGTTTTAGTGTTTGGAATGTCATTTACACAAAATACAAATGTGTTTTGGGTTCTTCTTTTGCTTCAATGTTTTCCATAGTCTTGTCAAAACCAGCTCTTGTTTGGGAAAAGGGTTATGTAGGATGTTGTACTTAAACAAAGGGAAGCAACTCATATGAGTAGATATATTGTTGTAAGACGCAATAATCTCCCTTTGCAATCTTTAAAATGCAGCACGTGAAGGGAAAATTGGTGATTAACCAAATGTTTCCCTTCAATCAAAAAAGAACATAGACTTTGCTTTGTTTAACCCTTTCCAAAATAGTTTTCGAAATGAAATCGATGTTCATGAGGACGCTGGATAGTACTGAGTAAAAAAAAAAAAAAAAATCAGTATTTTCGGTTTCTGGTCAATGCTTTCCATATTGTCATCTACCTCTATATCATCTGTACATTGAGAGTTAGGCTTAACGTAGAATACCCCTAATGAGATTCGCGCGACGTCGGAATTATTCGGGCGAGGTCGAAAACATTCGGCGGTGGAACTTTCCACCGCCGAATGTTTACGACCGCACCCGAATAAGTTCAGATACGTAAGGAAGACGCTAAAAAAAAATCCGATGTTCTTAATTATCCTACTCCCTACACATCGGTCATTGTTTCCTGTAAACATAAATGACAAAATAATGAGCGTAAACCATTTCCCAAACAGCGAAATTTTAATTGGGGTGGTTCAATTTGAAAGGTGCTGCAGACAACAAATCATGGATGTTGATAAAGTTGTGGGTGAATCGTCTAATATTTAGCACTGGAAATATTGAGACAAATGGAGAAAATGCTGGTCATCAATCAAGACCCGGTTTTGACGTTCTTATCAGAAATGGCTTGGGAAAAAAGCGAGACAAAAGAAGAAAATGGTGATAACCAACATCTTCTCTTTTGAGTTCAATATTTTTATGCTCCCTGCCGTATGGGGGCATATCATTTTAATGATTTTATCAGTGTCTGTCCGAAAACTTAAAATTGGCCTTTTCTCCATGAGTATGCCATTTCGGGGATAATTATTAGTGTTTCACAAACACATCTTGTTTGTACTACGTTCTTCACAATTCACAAACACGCTTACTATCTTTATCAACATCTATTCTTTTCATCTGCATCAACTTTGAAATAGGACTATTAGAGATTTATGCCGTTTAAGCCTTTCCCAAACGGCAAAATATTAGGGTAATCAATTTCAAAAACTGCCACAAATGACAAATGGATGTTATTAAAGATAGGATTTGTGTAAAATATGGCACAGAAAATATTGAGACAAAAGGATAAACTGCTGGTTATCAGCAGTTTCTTCTTTTGCTTTAATGTTTTCCCAAGCCTTTTCTAAAAGGGACGTCAAAACCAGGTCTTGTTTGGGAAAGGGTTAAGGAATGGACCGGTGAAAATTCTCTCTAATCGAAGCGAGAGACAGAAGCCAATTTAACTAAAACCTCCTGCAAATAGCATTATTATCTCTGGAACTGCCTCCAATTTGATTTCAAAAGATCGCACTGAAAGAAGAAATGTTCATTTTCCCATAATACTTTCTATGGTGTATTTTTAGCTCACCTGAGCACGAAGTGCTCAAGGTGAGCTATTGTGATCGCTTTTTGTCCGTCGTCCGTCTGTCCGTATGTCCGTCCGTCTGTCCGTCCGTCCGTCCGTCCGTCTGTCAACAATTTGGTGTTTACACTCTAGCATCTACAAATATAAGCCATTCTTGACCAAACTTGGTCAAAACATGTATGACCTTGAGTTCTCGGATGAGTTCGATTTTGGGTCAGATCGGACCTGAAAGTCAGGAGTTATCTGCCCTTGAATGTAAAAAATAGCTACTTTTGACATTGTTTACACTCTAGTATCTACAAATATTGACCAATCAATACAAAAGTTGGACAAAATGTTGGTGACTATAAGATCTCGGATGAGTTTGATTTTTGGGCTGATCGGATCAGAAAGTTTTAAGTTATCTGCCCTTGAATTTGACAAAATTGCCGTTTTTCACAGTTTTCGACTTTGTTTACACTATAGCTTCTACAATTATTGACCAATCAAGACAAAACTTGGACACAATGTTAGTGACCATAAGATCTTGGATGAGTTATATTTTGGGTCAGATTGGACTGGAAAGTCAGGAGTTATCTGCCCTTGAATGTAAAAAATAGCTACTTTTGACATTGTTTACACTCTAGCATCTACAAATATTGACCAATCAATACAAAAGTTGGACAAAATGTTGGTGACTATAAGATCTCGGATGAGTTTGATTTTTGGGCTGATCGGATCAGAAAGTTTTAAGTTATCTGCCCTTGAATTTGACAAAATTGCCGTTTTTCACAGTTTTCGACTTTGTTTACACTATAGCTTCTACAATTATTTACCAATCAAGACAAAACTTGGACACAATGTTAGTGACCATAAGATCTTGGATGAGTTATATTTTGGGTCAGATTGGACTGGAAAGTCAGGAGTTATCTGCCCTTGAATGTAAAAAATAGCTACTTTTGACATTGTTTACACTCTAGCATCTACAAATATTGACCAATCAATACAAAAGTTGGACAAAATGTTGGTGACCATAAGAGCTCAGATGATTTTGATTTTTGATTCTGATCGGATCAGAAAGTCCTGAGTTATCTGCCCTTGAATTTGACAAAATTGAAGTTTTTCACAGATTCCGACTTTGTTTACACTATAGTATCTACAATTATTGACCAATCAAAACAAAGCTTGGACACAATATTAATTATGATAAGATCTTGGAAGAGTCTGATTTTGGGTCAGATTGGACTGGAAAGTCTGGAGTTATCTGCCCTTGAATGTAAAAAATAGCTACTTTTGACATTGTTTATACTCTAGCATCTACAAATATTGACCAATCAATACAAAAGTTTGACACAATGTTGGTGACCATAAGATCTTGGATGAGTTTGATTTTTGGTCTGATCAGGCCAGAAAGTTTTAAGTTATCTGCATCTGATCTGGCCGGAAAGACGAGAGCTATGTGCCCATGTATTTTACAAAATTTTACAAAATTTTACAAAATTGCCATTTTCGGCTGTTTTCGACTTTGTTTATCCGCTCTAAAATCTACAATTGTTGACTAATCAAGGCAAAACTTGAACACAATGTTGGAGACTGTTAGAACTCGTATTAGTTTAATATTCAGCTCGATGGGATCAGAAAGTTGAGAGTTATGTGCCCTTTAATTTTACAAAATTGCTGTTTTCAACAGTTTTTGACCTTGTTTACAATCTAGAATCTACAATTTTTTTATCAATCAAGACAAAAATTGGACACAATGTTGGAGACCATAAGATCTTGGATGATCTGCCCTTCAAATTTTACCCCGACAACCACAAATAGTGACTAATCAGAACAAAACTTGACACAATGTTATTGACCATAAGTTTGTTTTCAGTCTTAAAGTCATAAATATTAATTGAATTGAACAAAACTGTGCCTAATATCATTTTGGTTCAGGTGAGCGATATAGGACCATCATGGTCCTCTTGTTTCATATAGCGTCAGTTTTTGCGTCTGCAACACAATTGATTTGGGAAAGGTCTAAAATGTATCTTGGGACATAAGTTTATAAAGAATAATTTGACAGTGTTCTCCAAAGCATTCTCCAAAAGGGGTTCAAAAATCAACCTTTTCCAAAATCGAAACAAGAATAAGACACAATGAAAACTGCTGCTGATAAAAACTGGATGTTGATCAAAAAGGGCAAATATAACCTTATAGATAGCAAAGAAAATACAGAGGCAAAATGAGAAAATACTGGTTCTCATTTTTTTCAGTTTTGCCTTAATGTTTTTCTCAGGCCTTTTCGATCAGGGACGTCAAACCAGACCTTATTTGATAAAGGGCTAAGAGGATTGAGGTCAAATGTGAAATACTGAATCTCGGAAATAACGCACCACTGCCATTTTTCACTATAATTCTATCATGTTACTTTTTCAAACTTTACAACCACAAAACGAACTGATATCAGTTGATTAGTTTCTGGTAAAAAAAATGGTTCGCTACCTTAACCCATTACCAGACGCCAATATTTAGGGTGATTCATTCGCAAATGACAAAATGGAAGTTATTAAAGATAGAATATGACGATTGTGTAAAATATGGCATAGAAAATATTGAAACAAAAGGAGAAACTGCTGGTTATCAGCAGTTTCTTCTTTTGTTTCATTGTTTTCCCAAGCCCTTTCATAGGGACGTCAAAACCAGGTCTTGTTTGGGAAAGGGTTAAAGCAAGGTGTGACGAGCGTGCAAACGTGACTATCCTCTAAAGTGAGAGTCACAAAATCAGTGATGCGTGAGACCAATTTGCAGAGCAATTACAGTCCGTGCTTCGTCGACGCATGGAACTGATCACATTTTGGATTCTAGCCTTTGGCATGACTCTCCACGCTCCCTGTATCGCTTTGCACTTTAAGGGGGAATGCTCCAGTTTCCTATTTTTTTTTCCCAATAAAAGAATTTATTTATACTTTGTATGTTGAAATTACATGTTATTATTGTCCAGCAAGATTAACCCGGGACATCTGCATATGTAATGACCCCACTTCGGCTTTGTTTTGTTAAGACGCTCAACTAACGGACTTTGCGCACGAGAATTAAGTTGTCCCGGGTTAACCTTGTTGGACAATACCAATTGAAAAATAAAATAAAAGTGGGTGGTCAGCGATCTTGTTTGAATTTTATAGGCACTCGTATCACATACCCCTACAGCGAAAAAATGCACTATTTCTGGCACCTGTCCAAGGTCACTAAAATGCTAATAAAAAGCTGTATATTCATCGTTTAGTCCCGAAAACGGATTTAAAGTAACGTCTTACATTCAATAATTTGCATATTTTTGGAAATATTTCAAGTTCTACGTAATAGAATTTGATAAAACTCCCTCATTGTATTAAGCAACATGTCCTGGTAATAATTAAAAAAAAGAAAATGTATAGGTCAGCGCACTAATTAGTGAATTACGGCATTTTTTATCAGCTACACATGAATAAAATGACGCAAAACAGTGGTAACTGCATACACACTTACGACTGTCTTGCTCTAAATAATCGATTTCCATATTGAGAAAATCGGTTTCGCATAATAAATATACTTTTACCGTCGAAAAAGGTAAATTGTAATGATGCGTTTTATTATTGAAAATCTGGTAGCGAAACATATTGGTACGAAACATTTCATTTACTACAGTAATGTCCGAGTGTTCCGAAAAACTGGAGCATGCCCCCTATATAGCTTCCGACCGATGAAATGTTAGAGGGTTTTCTTTCTGTCACCGACTGCATGTACCATATGAACCAATGAGCTGGTTTGTGCACGCGGTCAATACGGCGGCACGTACAGAAAACCTGTTTACCCAATTTGGACAGCTAGCGTCTAGGATGAATGTTTTTTGTGCTTAAGAGTGTGTTATGTGAATACCTAGTGCCGGGCGGATACCGAATAATACTGTGTCAACAAAATGATTGATTTTGTTGAAACAATATAATACAAGAAAAGGTGTTGCGTTATTTTTGAGGTTCAGTATAATTTTCAAGGGACATACTTGAGTGGTTAGCCTAGTTGCATGTAGAAATATCCACTCTTACCCAAAACAAAACCTGGTCTTAATGAGGCAAAATAAAAAGAATGGTGATAACAACATTTTCTTTTGTCTAACTATCTATAAAAATGCGTTGTATCATAAACAAATTTTTATCAACACCCACATTGTTGCCCATAGATCTATAGTAGCTTTCAAAATTTGAACAGTTTCAATCCTCTATGTTTGGGATAGGGTTACATAGAAGCACTGGTGGTGAACTCGGCCAAAGTGTGGGATGTTTTTTCGCGATCATAGTAATCCGTCGGTGTTGTTATAAAATATCGTAACTACGGCTTCGATAAAGCCGTAGTTACGAGATTTTATAACAACACAGACTGTTGGTCAATACATATCGGTAAACCCGGTGTATTTTTAGAACAAATTCATTGTTATTAGAAAAACTATCCAATCAGATCTTTCAACTCACATTGAAACGCAAAATATAATTATGTACCTTGTTGTAGCGAAAAACGTCCTTCGCTTTGGCCGAGTTCACCACCAGTGAGAAGGCATATTGTAGGCCCAATTCAAGCTATATAAGATGGTTAATCGTTTGGCTGAAGCTACAGCACATTTTCGAGGGTGTCGCAGGTTCGACCCGTGGTTGCAGCTGATATCATTTGCAACGTTTTTTTTTTGTTTTTTTTTTGTTTTTTTTTTTTTTTTTTTTTTATTGAGAATCTTATCCCAAGTGGAGTGAGGTGCTGTAGGCCCAGAAAGGATGTTGTGGTAGTGCTGGCGAGAGAAGTACCAGGAATCCATGACTAGGTTCTCCAGCTGCTTCATATGACTAAAATACGTTAGACCTGACTCAATCAATCACTATCATTTCGCATACAATATCTTGTTTAGACGGGCATGTGAAGGGATGCCGAGGAAAACATTCGGAATGGTCTACAATTTTGACATGTTTTGTCAAATTAGGGGGCCTACTAGGATTTTGGTCAAACATGGTTAGGCATACTGACTTCTTTTGACATGGCGGCAGCGAATATCCTTTCCGACGACATTTGGCTCAAAACAATTGTTGCAAAATCGTAAACACGAGCGGGATAAGTATCCGGAATTGCACTGATGATACAAATACCGGGAATCCATCGTTGGGCGCAGCATAAAACTGATCAAAGCAATCTATTTAACATTCGGTTTTATTATTGAAGAAAAAGGGTTAAAGGGCGACGGTAACAGATGGTCTAATTGCAAAAAATGAAATTTTTTGAAAAAATATGCAAAACTTTTGTGTTGACAACCTCGGGATGGTTAATAATATGCGATTCAGACAGAGAATGAGCCGAAATTACAAGAAAGATAGCTGAATTTAGGGAGAATCCAAACCTAAATTCAACCCCATCACTGATGGGGTTAGAATTATTTTGAAATTGTTGCACATGCGCATACAGCGCGGACCATGATTCAAACGAGATTCATACTTGAATTTCAATATGACGTCATCATGTATGTTGTGACGTCATTTAAGGAAGTCGCATGTCCTACTGTTTTGACCTACTTTCGATATCGCTTCATGAATTTGGTATCAAATTGCGAAAAAATGAGTCGTTGCTTCAACAGTTTGTCGTAATCATTTAATCAGGTCATATAAAGCTTAAAAAGTGTACATTTCGTTTGTATTTGACAATTTTTGGGTCCAAATCTGGGAAATAGTAGCTTTAACCCGCTAACAAATGACTAAATTTTATGGCGGTCCAATTTGAAAGCCGCTGCACACGACCAAATGGTTGTTGACAAATATTGGATTTGTGTATATTATATAGTTAAGAAAATATTGATGTAAAAAGATAAAATGCTGATTATCACCATTTTTCCTTTGCATCAATATGTTCCCAAGCATTTTCTATAAGGACGGTCAAAACCAGACCTGACAAGGGAAATGGTTAGAGGCCAAATTCAATTGACCAATTAGTATTGAAGTGCAGGATTATGCTAATGCAGGTGGATTAACACTTTCCAAAACGTTAAGATTCTTATTCAACACGGTGGAGATTGTGCATGATGGGATGGATAACGAATACGGACAAATTTGCCTCGCTTCAGGTAAGAAATTGTGCAATAATTTTCTTATTTCTGTGTCAATTTTCAAGCGGTTTGTTGCATGTACCCCACATTACTGAGCTCTTTCCTCAGATATATGACTTGTTTGTACAATCTTTGTACTTTGTCCAAAAATCGATCCCAACCGACCAGAAAAACGACAAAAAAATTCAAGCCCTTTTTCTAGTCGGTTGGGATCGGTTTTTGAGAAAAGTACAAGGAGTTTCCCGATAAGTAATGCTGTATTACATCGGAGAAAGGGGCTCAGTAAGACGGAGTACATGCAATAAACCGCATGAAAATTGACACAGAAATAACGTAAGAAAGGTATTGCACAAAATCTTACCTGAGAGTGAAGCGTGATTAATTTGGCCGTAGTCGTTACCATTTCGCTTTCTGGTCGGTTGGGACAATATTTCGGAAAAAGTACCAGGAGTTATCTAATATGTCATACATCCGATGAAAGAGCTCGGTAAGGCGGGGTACATGCAACAAACCTTTTGAAGATTGACGCACAAATAAGGAAGTTATTGCAAAATATCTTACCAGAATCGAGATTACTTTGTCCGTATTCGTTATCCATCCCATGATGCACAATCTCCACCGTGTTCAAGTTTTTTGACATTGCCGACGACAAAAATTTTTTACTGAAAACAATACCTAGGTCTATCCTTGAAATCTACAGCATAGTTCTAAATCCTTAATTGAAAAGAAGAAAACTCTCCTCTAGCTTTTCTAATCCAATGTCTTGTAGGGTCATGCATCACGGGCCTTTTCTGGGAATGGGTTAGTTCTGCAAATAATCGAACGATTAACACTCCTGGTTTTACTGAACCCATAACCACACGCGGATTTAGAGGGGGGCGGAAGCGGCGCGCGCCCCCCTAAAATCGCCAGATTTTTTTTTTTTTTTTTTTTTTTTTTTTTTTTTTTTTTTTTTTTTTTTTTGAAAGGGGGGCTATCAAAGAACAATTAAAGTCAAAGTTAGAAATTTCATCGAACTTATAATAATCAATTTATGACAATGACTCTGATAATGTCGGTGTTTTCCCATTTTCTTTGGCTGATATGTAGTAAGACGGATGCCAGTGTGTGTTCAAAGGGGGGTCTGTTTTTCAAATGGTCAAATAAAAGTGACACCCGGATGTCGCTATTTAATTTGGTTTGTCAGCATCGTATAACCGGGCAATCGTCCGAGACCTTGACAAGCGCCTGCATGGAAAAGATAAAATTGCAAAATGTGAACGACAAATCTATCAGTATGATACGACGACATTCAAATGACAGAAAATAGTATAAAACATCGGCGATTTGTACAAAGTAGGTAATATTAATATGATCGCCGACAAGTAGTCACTGACGCTAAACCGATTTCGTTTCCTCGAATTGTGGATAAGTTTTAACTTTAAGCAGTTAAAGGCCAACATCCCTCCCCCAACCGTTCCGCTTTTTTCAACCGAGGCGTTGATTAATCGATGTCTTATTTCTAAGTACTCTTACTAACCGTTTTTACACCATCGACGGCGGATCCGGCGTTTACTAGATAGACCTACAAGTTCTTTGAAAAATGCATTTTTGAGGAAGTTTCTTTTAACATAAAAAACGAAATTATTCACAATCAAAGTAAATCTATACAAGAAATAGGCCTGCATGTCCCGGAAATTGCGCCATTTTTGTTCTTTCTTTAAAAAAAATTCAAACCCTCCCCAACAGGAAAACCAATATGAAACACGGTGAAACAAGAGCTGTCATTGTAAGATGACAATGCCCCCGACACCGCTTTGATTTTAAATTATGGCCAATCTATGTTCAAGGTCAAGGTCATCCAGGGGTCAAGGTCACCAAAGTATGTGCCTACAGAAAGGTAATGTACCAAGGAATGTTGTGGTAAAGTATTAAGCGAATATGTTAAGTAATAAGGAAGTTATGGCCAATGTTAAAGTTTTTGGACGGAATGACGGACAGACGGACGGACAGACAGACGGACAGACTGGCGGACAAGTCAAATTTATGATGCCTCCCTATCGGGGGCATAAAAACACTAAAAAACTCAACTGTCTCTGTTAATTAATTTGTGGGTTTAGATATGCTATTGCAATATTAGATATAGGTTTATTTTAGAGGCAAAGAAATAAGTCTGCATGTCCCGGATATCGCGCCATTTCGTCTTTCTTTTTAAAAAAATTCTCACACGGAGGGAGGGGACACCCTCCTCCATAGGAACATCAATATGAAACATGGTGCAAAAACACGCAAAAACTCTGTTGTCTCTGTTTTTGTAGGTTTAGATATGGCCTTGCAATATTAGATATGGGCAAATAAATAGGACTGCATGTCCCGGAATTGCGCCATTTCGTCTTTCTTTTTAAACTAATTCTCCCACAGAGGGAGGAAACACCCCTCCCATACCCTCCCAACAGGCACACCAATATGTATCGTGGTGTAAAAAACAACCGAAAAATTGTGTCACCTATGATAAATTGTAGATATAGATATGGTTTATGCAATATATGATATAGGCCTATTTAAGAGACCATTCGGAGTCGGAGTCGAGGGCGTCAGCCGACGCCTACACGGGCACAACGAATCGCCATCCTCCATGCTTCTTTGTCGTTCATTAGAGTCCTTAACTCAGACACATCCCTTAGCCCAGTATCTCTTCTGAGGGTGTCCAGCCACGTTGTCCTCACTCGTCCACGCTTGTGTTTCCCATGTTTAGGCTCCCATAATATCAGTTCGCTGGCCGCAAGTTCGGGATGACGCACGCAGTGTCCAGCCAACTGCATACGCCGTTGCCTGATCTTGTCTGTGAGCTTTGGCAGGCCACCATATAGATCAACATTCCGAACCAAGTCATCCCACTTCACTTTAAGGGCCATGCGTAGCATGCGAGTGTAGGCTCCATCCAGGGATCGCTCTTCCTGCACCGTCAAGGCCCACGACTCACATCCATAGATGAGGACACACTCCACGGTAGCCACGAAGATTCTCCTTTTCAGTTTCTGGTCCATGTTGGATTCCCAAACCTTTTTCATCCTATGGAGAGCATTCGGATTCCAAGCCAGCGCCTTTCTGGTCCTTAAATCTTTCACAGATGAAGCAATTCTTGATCCCAGATACTTAAAATCGGTGACTACTTTTAGTTTGGTGCCATCTAGGGTTTTCACTTCCGAGCTGTCGGTGTTGTAGGCCATGACCTCTGTTTTCTTTGCGTTAAGTTGCAGACCAATTCTTCTGCATTGGCGTTCAACACTGTTGAGAAGTTCTATTGCCCGATTTGCTGTGTCTGATACCAAGGCGATGTCATCTGCGAAGTCAAAATCTGTTGCCATCTTTGCTGCTGTTGGCCGACGAAGTGTGCCGGTTCTTTTCTCCAGCGTGAACCCGAGTTCTTCTTCTTTACCCGTAATAGCACATCGAAGCGCATAATCCAATGCGATGATAAAAAGAAACGGTGCAAGGGTGTCTCCCTGAAGTACGCCTGCCAGTATTGTGAACGTGTCAGTATCGCCATCTGGTGTTCTCACTTTTGCCAAGGTACTAGAGTAAGTTACTGCTATGGCTGACACCATCCGCTCTGGAACTCCATAAGCACGCAGGATCTCCATAAGTTTGCCACGGTGAATGGTATCATTCCATTAAATAGGTCTGGATGTTCCGGAAATTGCACCATTTCGTCTTTCTTTTTGAAAATTTTCTCACACGGAGGGAGGGGACCCAAACACTCCCCAAAAATAACAAGAGGACCAGAATGGCCCTGAATCATTTTGTAAGAATTATCCAATGATTCCTATAAGTTATAGAAGCCCCGCCCATATTTTTTGACGAATCAAAAAATCATATAAAAAGAATTGCAAAGAGTCATTCAAGGGACATTCCTGTCATGTTTGGTTCAAATTGGACCAATGGTTGATTTTTAAAGAATTTTCTATTGATTTCTCTAAGTCAGATAAACCTCGCCCTGCCACACTCACATTTTTTGACAAATCAAAAATCCGCGAACAAATTTTGAAGAGGGTCTTTCAAGGAACATCCCTACCAAGTTTCATTACAATTGACCAGATGGGTAAGGCCAAGAAGATTTTAAAAAAAATATCTAACAATTCCTCTAAGTCTGATAAGCCCCGCCCTGCCACGCCCACATTTTTCGATGAACCAAAAATTCATGAACATATGTTGTTAAAAGTCACACAAGGAACATTCCTGCCAAATTTGGCTCAAATTGGACCAATGGTTGATTTTTAATGAATTTTCTCTTGATTTCTCTAAGTCAGATATGCCCCGCCCTGCCACGCCCACATTTTTTGATGAATCAAACATCAGCGAACAAATTCTGAAAGGAATCATCCAAGGAACATCCCTGCAAAGTTTCATTACAATTGACCCGATGGGTGAGCAGAAGAAGATTTTTAAAGAATTATCTAACGATTCCTCTAAGTCTGATAAGCCCCGCCCTGCCACGCCCACATTTTTTGATGAATCAAAAATTCATGAACGCATGTTGTAAAGAGTCACACAAGGAATATTCCTGCCCAGTTTGGTTGAAATTGGACCAATGATTGATTTTTAATGAATTTTCTCGTGATTTCTCTAAGATAAGCCCCGCCCTGCCACGCCCTCATTTTTTTGACGAATCAATAATCCGCGAACAAGTTTTGAAAGGGGTCACCCAAGGAACATTCCTGCCAAGTTTGGTCAAAATTGGCCCACTGGGTAAGGAGAAGATGTTTAAAGAAATTGTGAACGGACGGACGGACGGACAGACGGACGCTGGACGGTGAGTGACCACAAAAGCTCACCTTGAGCATTTCGTGCTCAGGTGAGCTAAAAAGCAATATGAATCACGGTGAAAAAAATATCTGTTGCCTCTGCGAATTTTGAAAAATTTGTAAGTTTAGATATGATATATCATTATAAGTTATAGGTTTATTTAAGAGGCAAAGGAATAGGTCTGCATGTCCCGGAAATTGCGCCATTTCGTCTTTCTTTTAAAAGAAAATCTCGCGCAGAGGGAGGGAACAACCCTCCCAAACCCTCCCCAACTGGCACACCAATATGTATCATGGTGTAAAAAAACACCCCAAAAATTGTGTCACCTATGATAAATTGTAGATTTAGATAATATTATGGTTTATGCAATTTATGATATAGGCCTATTTAAGAGACCATTAAATAGGTCTGGATGTTCCGGAAATTGCACCATTTCGTCTTTCTTTTTGAAATTTTTTTCACGCGAAGGGAGGGGACACCCCTCCCAAACCCTACCCATCACCCACACCAATAGAAATAATGTGGCGAAAAACGGGAAAATGGTAAATAACACGTGCTTTTTCATTAAAGTGACATTTCACATTTATTTCATTTTTTGAAAAGTATGTCTTGATGCAAAGAATAATTCTTCTTATGCATAGAAATGCTATTAGTTTTTTGAAGTTGCTATTTATAAAGGAAAAATACGCCTTTAAAGTGGAGACAGAAATGACAAATTCTATATAAATCTGAACTGTTGTCCACAACAATTTGTTTAATTTTGGCAAAAAATATATATTTCTCGTAAACAGTTCAATATTTTGGCTTGAAATTTTCAGAAAAAACATGCTCTCTCAGATAGAAAAAAAAGTAAATTTTATGAAAAAATAATCATGAAATGTCACTTTAATGGAGTTCTGGCTATTGCGATTGAGCTTTTTAATTTGATCACAAGTTTATATCTACGTGTACGAGGGGCGTTCAATTAAAAGTGGTACTAATGGTCCACCATACCTCGCGGTTCTATAGAATTAGTCGTGCTTGCGGCTATTTGACGAGAAAGTTAATGTCTATACTTGGTCAAAATTTGAGACAAATTCGTTGACTCTTTCAAAAGTTGTTGAACTTTTAAGTTGGTTCAGTCATATACACTGGCTATTTCGCTGTGCGCAAAATGGAAAACGAACTGAAGTAGGATGTACGGGTCTACATTATAGGTCGCGTAGGCTTTGAAATATCTGCATTACATGCATATAATTAACTGTATCAGATTTGTGGACATTCGAACGTTGAATATACGTCAGTTTTTAGGTTAATTATAAAAATGAAAATTGGTAAAACTGGCCTGAATGATGCCCCCTCTCAGACAACCCGGTTAGAGCTAGTACCAAAGCAAATGTTGCTGTAGATTCCGACATGACCGAACAAGACGCATGGTTCAATGTGCAAGAAATAGCAGATAAAGTTGGTTTTTCATCGGGGACATGTTATACGATTTTGACAAAAGGGTTGAGACACAGAAAGGTTTATGCCCATTGCCCCCCCCCCCCCCCCCCCACCTGCTGCCTAAAGGACAGAGAGCCACCCGTGCAAAACATATTTTGAAATAATGCAATAAATTCAACAAATGTGGGCTTTCTGGGCTTTATACGTATGATTGAACAATAATCTACTATTATGAGCACCAATGGCGTGTCATTAGCAAGCAATGGTTGCGAAAAGATCAAGCAAGGTCCGTAATAGCCAAAAAATTAAAAGCGCGGTAAAAGTTTTGTACGCGGTAATTTTCAAATGTAACGGGTGTATTGTTCAAATTACTGTTTGAAATAGTACCACTATCGCCGGTCATTCATACAAGACATGCACGTTAGCGAAAGTAAAGAAATATCACGAAAAGAGAAGGTCTAGGACTGGCTAAAGAGGCATGTACCAAATCCATGACAACGAAGCTGTCCACAGGTGTCATGTTGTCCAAGACTTCCTGAAAGAGACAAATGCTGCACAGCGTCTTCATCCACCCTTATAGACGGTTTTAAACCCGTGTGGCTTTTTTGTGTTCTCCTTGATGACGAAAAAATCCCCTGGTCGTCGGTATAGGCCTTTATGCTCCATTTGAAGGGCAATTTTCCAGTTTCTGCGGGTTGTTCCAAAAGAGGCTCATTTGTTGGCATATAAGTAATGGATCTCAAAACTTTAGAAGTGTGTGGGTGTCAACGAGGATAACTTCGCACGATTGAAGAAACTTAAAATTGAATTGCGACATAAAGTTATATGGCTTATACATGTAGAACCCCAGTTCCAAAATTAATTGAACGTCCCTCGTATATCCTTGAAATTATACTATAATTCCTTTATTATAATATTTAGTCTTTTAAAATGTTATGAGAACAGAAATACGACATTATCATAGTTTACGTTTAAAGCTGATGTAAATATAGCTTTGATAATCTGTATGTACGGCGTTTTCGGACGTATCCAACTTTATGATTTTACGCCCCCCCCCCTAACCGAAAATCCTGGATCCGCCCCTGATAACTGCACAATTTTAAGTTTCATTCCTCATGAGAAAGCTATGGAAAACATGATTGAAAAAGGAAGGAATATTTTCTGACCTTTCTCACTCTAACACTTGAGTAATTGTTATTGCCTTATCCTTTCAATGATAGACTGGTCACTCCCATAATTATGTGTGTATTTTCAGCATTTTCCTCTAAGGATTTCTAAGCTGTAACATTGAGTTTCGTACAGAATTTAGCATTTTGTTGTGTGCAACTCCTTACAATTGAGACGTCAAATAATCTGCCTTTTGGGCAAGGGTTAAGCAGCTTTTAATTTAGACCAGTCTAAAACTTGGATGTTAGGTAAAATGGCAGTTATACCGCCTTCCAAAGATTTGAAGTTTTGCAGATATATCTACTCAAATCTGAAAGTTTCTAGCATTTGGAAAACTGTGAGGGAAAGGTAGAAGATACTTGGTTGTTTCCCTGTATGTTTTTCAACTGCTTTTTAGCGAGCCGGGACTTAATGTCCGGGGAGCTAATGTCACAGCCTTAGGATGTCGGCGTCGCGTCCCGTCCCGTCGCCGCTTGAAAAACTTTAACCATATCTCAGGCACTATTAGAGATACAGCCTTGATATTTCATACATTGATACATACATCTCGACAAGACCTTTTATTTGGGACCATGACCTTTGACCTAGTGACCTTGACCTTCTTTTGAAAAAAACTTTAACCTGACCTATATCTCATGCACTATTATTGATAGAGCCTTGATATTTCACACATGGATACCTCCTGCCAAGACCTTTCATTTGGGACCATGATCCTTGACCTTGTGACCTTGATCTTGGAGTTTGACCTACTTTTAAAAAATTAGCTGTTTCTGTGACAAGCTCCTGTATGGGCGAGCTACGTCGTGGTTCTATTGACGAGCGTTTACGACATCATCTGAATAGGTGCAAATAGGTTCGGATACGAAACTAATGTTAATGACATCGCACGAGAAATCCCGATGTCGCGTGATTTCATAGGGGTTGTCTACCATAAGCGGTATTAAAGCGTCAGCATCATAAGCTTAAGTGCCATGTTTGACCCCCGATTACGGAGGTTCCACTTAAATTTTTCAGTGAAATTTTCAGTTGAAAGGTAATGGTGTATTTCCCAGGAAGCAGAAAAAAGAGGGAACAATACACTAATATGTATACGTTGCCAGTTTTATTCCTATTAATCTATAATACATATATGTGACCCGTCAAGCGAGAAGAGACCTTATGGGAAGTTGAAAACTGAAAAGTACTGACCCTGGTCAATCTGTGCAGTCCGCGCAGACTAACTAGCGTCCATACTTCTTACTTTAATATAATTTTCTGAATGCTCACCATAATTATTATGCTCATTTTCCAAATGCAGCTTCTCGTTGATCCTGCTGAGTCAGATCCGGCTGTCGAAATTTGGTTTCATGGACTTTTATAAGGTTCCTTTTAGTGTGACGGGTTAAAAGTGTGAAGAGTACGAGGGCCGTTCAAATAATTCGTAGACTTTATCCATAGCGTCTATATAAATGAACACAATTTTAAAATATAACCCATTTTAGATAAAATAGTTATATGAGGGTAGATTTAAAAAATGTGACCAAAGTGTGACATTTAAATGTTAAGAATAACAGCTATTTTTACAGAATATCATCCAGATTTCTGAATTAGGGTGGCTAAAAACTATTCTAAATGAATAAGCAGTGCCAAAATTATATTCTAAATTCATGTTCACAAGTTTTTAGCTCAAATTGTGTGCGTAATCTTTCAAAATGACAACAAAAAAGCGTTTCACTCCTGACAGCATATATATTGCACAATATGATAAATTGTAACCCATGAATCACTAAATAGTAGAGTGCAGAATGCCCACAAGGTTGATGGCTTCCTAAAAAGTGGTAGATTTCTGGCTGAATAGACAAAAATGAGTACACATTTTGAAAAATAAAAGTGTTTCACTCCTGACATAAAATTCAGAGGGTTATTGTATAAAACAGGCTCCACATCCTAAACCAGTGAAGGTAAGATGAAAAGGAAATTTTTAGATGATGATGCACATGTTGTTTTA
Source organism: Fragum sueziense (assembly GCA_963680895.1). Taxonomy (NCBI): domain Eukaryota; kingdom Metazoa; phylum Mollusca; class Bivalvia; order Cardiida; family Cardiidae; genus Fragum; species Fragum sueziense. Next base: position 69,783,244 of record OY804593.1, read on the forward strand.
GGAATTACAAGTGCTTATTGTAAACTGACACGATTTAAAAACGCAAAAAAGTACTTTCACAAATGGTATCTCCTTCATCTTACAAAACCGATGTATAGCCATGTAAAATTGTAAATGTTACAATTGTTAACATAACAGGACTGAAAATGACCTTTAAAGTCACGAAAAATGCCTGAATGGACGTCAGATTATGCCAAAATGCACGTTGAGTCAAGGGCCTGGCATCGAACAAGACGACGACAGCGAACCCGTGTTTTCACAGGCGATTTATCCCCATGTCGCAATGTAAAGGCCGCCCGCGATTACCAACCATAGAATTTGCTGTAGACTGAGCCGTCACAAATCTGTTGCGTTAGTGACGTTAACGTATACAATCATGTTGAGATACAGTTGTTACACGCAGCTGACCGGGACGTTGGTTGTCTGTTAATCTTCCCGTGTCGTTTACACGTCTCATAAAACTTGGAACCGTCGATTCGGCTACATTAAAGCGTCTAGCTACGTTCATTCGCGAAAGACCGCAAACCAAAAGCAAAAAAACTCGGTTCCTTTTTCGCAAAGTAAGCCTCAGCATTTTGTACACAATTTTTTTTCGTTGTTCCGGTATGTTTTCAACAAGTAAATCAAAGTGGCAATGTGTACACAAAAAATCTTAGTGATTTAACATGTGGTCTGAACGCACGAGACACACGAGCATTTAGTGATGGGCGGTTCAGATGTGCGGATAGTGTACAGAAAACACGACAAAATCGCTGGGCATGAAGCGTATACATTTCCTCATACATGTCCCCAAATATGGTGCCGATCAAGGCAATAGGAAAGGAATGGTTAATGAAAACGTGCTTTGCGTTTTTAAATCGTGTCAGTTTAGTATCCTGTCACTATATTTTATTTACGATGGCTTAGAAACTTGGTTAAAATCTTAAGTGTCACACAAAAAGCGTATCACTCCTGACATTTTTGACAAGTTTTAATGACATATCTTTTTTATTTGTGAAGCGATTTTCTTTAAACTTGGTACCCAGTATAAAGACACAATAACACATCCTTTTAGCTTTGATTGGGTTGAATATGTTTCTCTGCAAAAGCCGAGGCATGTAAAAAGTGAACGGTCACATTTTTTTTAAAACTTGCCCATGAAAAGAGGCTGTGAAAATTTCAACTGTGTATCTTTAACGGTTTGTGTTTAGTTTATTAAGACTGGGAAAGTTTTTTTCTACAACATTGTGAAGTTTCATGGGTATATGTTGTAAAACATGGAAGTTATAACAAAAGTCTACGAATTTTTTGAACAGCCCTCGTATCTATCCTAGTCAACCTGTGCGGTCAGTGCAGACTAATTAGGATCCATGTTTAGAATATTTTCCCGGTCTTACAATATCGTCGCTTTTCAGAGAAAACCTCGTAACTGCAGCTTAAAACAAGCTGCAATTACGAGGTTTTCGTTGAAAAGCGACGATATGCTCATTTTCTAAGTAAAGTTTCTGGTTGACCTCTGTTGAGTCAGATCCGGTTGTCGAATTTTGGTTTTGTGGACTTCTATATGGTCCCTTTTAGTGTGGAGTGTGAAAAGTATTGATCAGCGCTGCGCTGACTGAACAGGATACTAGGGTCCATACTTCTCCCTTCAATATAATTTTCTTTTCCAAGTACAGTTTCTGGTTGACCACTGCTAAGTCAGATCCGAGCTTTGGTTTTAAGGACTTATCACAAGGTCCCTTTTAGCGTAATGGGGTATGATTCATTTAGCTCTTTCCCAAACAAGACATTCTTTTAAGGTACCTGGTAGAATAGGCTTGGGGAACATTTAGGCAAAAGAAGAAAATGCTGATAATCAGCATTTTCTCCTTTTGCCCCAATGTTTTATGTGCTATATCATTCGCAAATTTTACCTTAACTAACACCCATTTTGTCTCTGCACCAAATTTCAAAATAGACAGCCCTAAAATTCTGTTGTTTGGGGAAGGGATTAGAGTTTTTACATAGAAAACCCTAACAAGACAATGATCAAATATTTATATTTATTTCATATTTGGTACACAGTGTTGCATACAAACAATAATTAACAGAATACAAAACAACAGGGATACTTAACAAGATGCTGAATGAATAAGCCCCAGAGCTACAAATATGAGAAAGTGAAGGCTTTCCAAAATGCAATATTTCCTTTATTGTTCACCAAATCCTATGTTATGGGTACTCATTGGAATCGTCTCATCAAGACGATTCAAATGAGTACCCACAACATAGGGTTTGGAATTGAGATAACAAAGTTAGAAAGTATTCACTGCCCACATATCAGTGTTGCTCTGAAACCATTTCCTAAACAAGATGTCTCTAATAGGAATAGCCTGGAAAACAATTGAGACAAAAGAAGACGACGCTGATAATCAGCATTTTTCTCCTTTTGTCTCAGTATTTCCAGTGCTGTATTATTCACAAATCCTATCTTTATCAACAGCCATTTTGTTGTTGTCTTAACCCTTTCCCAAACGACAAATTCCTAGAGTTGTCGAATTTAAAGGCTGCTGCAGATGACAGATGTGGTATTAATATAGAGATGATTTGTGTAAAATATAGTCCAGAAAATATTGAGAGAAAAGGAGAAAATGCTGATCATCAGCATTTTCTTCTTTTGTCTCAATATTTTCCCAAATCATTTTCTAATAGGTATGTCAAAACCAGGTCTTGTTTGGGAAAGGGTTAAGGTTTCAAATTCAAATATTCCACATAATTGCCTTCTCTGAAAGGGTACATTAGCCAAGACCTGGAAAGATTCTCGCTGTACCCGGTGCTTTAGACCACTGCGGATCCAGATCACATTGTACCTAAATGCAGTCTGATCATGATCCATCTGATCTTGAATGTTGCTAAAGTTAATGAAAATACCATTAGAGAACATCATGGATTTTGCATAATAAATGTGTAAACACAGGCTGATCCCTGAAAGGTTACATGAGCCAAGACATGGAAAGATTCACTGTACTTTAGACCACCACAGATCCAGATCACTTTGTACCTAAATGCAGTCTGATCATGATCCATCTGATCTAGAGTGTTGCTCAAGTCATTGAAGAAACTATGAGAGAACATCATGGATTTTGACCAGAATAGGACTTTGTGTATGCAGGAGACTGATCTGCATCCCTATTTGTTTATTATGCCAGTTCTAAGGGTTCTGGATAGAATACATTTCCCATATAAGCCCTGGTTTTGACGTACATATTGTATAGGCTATAGAAAACATGAAAAGAACATGAGAAAATGCTGACTGTCAGTCATTTGAAATATTTTAAGAATTTTAGATTGTCCTTAAATATCCACTAGATTAACATAATACTACTCCATACTTAATAAATGACCTAACTTTATGCCATAAACTAGGCACATTATGATATCAACCTGTGCCCAAATTGTAATATTCTAGGCTATCCACTGTGAAAGAAGCAGCTGCTGCAGACAACAAAATGGATGTTGATATTGAAAGGATTAATTTATGAAACACTGAAAATATTGAGGCAAATGAGAAAATGTTGTATTTTTTTTCTTTTGCTCCAATGTTTCTAAGCCTTTTCTATTAGGGATGTCATAACCAGGTTTTGTTTTGTTAGAAAAAGAAATAAAATTAAAATTCTTTTCTACATAAACCATTCACTTGCTAATGCTTCACATCTTCCACCCTTTCCCAAACAAGATCTGAATTTGACATGAGAATTGGTTTGGGGGAAACAATATCATATAGCAAAAGAAGTAAATCCTGATTCCAGATCCCAATAATCAGCATTTTCTTCTTTTGCCAAAATTTTTTTTGTGCTATATCTATAATAGCAACAAATTCCAACATCATTAACATGTATTTTGTTGTCTTCAACTCTTCTGACACTGGGAGCAGTCTGAAATTTTATCATTTTGGAAAGGAATATGGACATGAATATGGATAACCTTACAATCAATTGCAAATAAAGAAATGCAAGAAGGCAGTGAGTTTTCAAGTAAAATATGAGTTGAATCATACATATTTCGCTTTTCAACAAAAACCTCGTAACTGCAGCTTAAAACAAGCTGCAGTTACAAGGTTTTTGTTGAAAAGCAGTGATATTAAATACCTACATACTCCACCAAAAACATATCACTGAAAGCAGCATAACTATTTCGTAATAACTATGATCTATTAACCATGCATATGCATAAGCGAAGCAATTATTTCAGCTACACATATAAGTACAAGTTCAATGCTTCTTTTCACATAAAACTGGCCTGTGAATGTTTGATGTATCATTAACTTTGACAAGTTTTTTGACAGATAGACAGACAGACAGCACTATTTTAAAGACATACAATTAGCTGGAGGATAATAAATTTGGGTTCATAAAAAATTAACACAAATTATGGGATTCTCAGTAAGCACAACTTAATCAATAACACAAAATAATGTCGCAAGCAGTATATAATATTATGGATTTATCATATTCTGAGCTACAACCTATACATTAGTCTTGTTTATGTACAAATATATTTTTTCCAGAAATTGTAAGAGTAGACTCTGATGCATTCTGTGGCTTATCCCTTTCCCAAACCGCAAAATTTCAGCGTGATCTACTTCAAAATCTGCCACAAATGACAAAATGGATGTTATTAAAGATAGAATTTGTGTAAAATATGGCACAGAAAATATTGAGACAAAAGGAGAAACTGCTGGTTATCAGCAGTTTCTTCTTTTGTTTCAATGTTTTCCCAAGCCTTTTCAATCAGGTACATCAAAACCAGGTCTTGTTTGGGAAAGGGTTAAAGCTTTTTGAGGCTTGATTGACAAGCCTTTTCTTCATATAATTTTCCTTTTTGTAACTTAATGACTATTTTTTAACTGTCATCGTATTCTTGCATATCATTCACAATGCCATAATTATTATGAGCATCACTGTGTGGTATAAATTTAAACTAACTGTAAGCATTTTCATTTCTATGGTACTGCAAATTCTAGGCTAGCAAATAACGATATTTACACCTATAAATATACACTTATTTAAATGTGAGATTGCACATTTTTATAATGATGCCTAATACATTGTAAAAGTATCACATAACTATGAATACAATAAACATGGAAACATAAAAGGGATTTTGCAATTTCTTCATTTTCCACAATGTTTTCCAAAGTCATAATCTTGTTGAGAGTCAAAAAGAGTCATTGTGTGGTAATGGGTTAAAGCACAGCCACAACCCTTACATTACTTGAGAAAAGGGTTAAATATCCTGTAGTAATTTTGTATATATAATTAGGATAGTAACCTTTGGCTGTTTCATTCCCCTTTATAAATTGTTGATATTGTCTGAATCATTGTTTAGATAAGATTCATTCTTCACCTAATGATTCAATTCTTGCCTCTTCCAATACAGAACTAGTCTTATCGTGGCGGGGAATCATGTGACACAACAATTGCAGAAAATCTTCAATAATTGTCATAATAAGAGACAGATTTGAAAATTGATACCCTCTTCCAATACGGGACTTACAGTAATTATTCTAATAAACGCCCATATTCTAATAAACGCCCACCCACAAATCTCGGCTGAAAATTATCTTATATTTACAACAATTTTAGCGAAATAAATATCATTACCAAAAGCAATCAAAAAGGGAATGTCCAGTCCTTGACATGTTTGTGATGAACGGATTTCATTGGAAGTCATATTTTCCAGTCCTTATAACACAATATTATAAATTCGACTTGCTGAACTTCGAGTCCATGAATTGACACTTGATTTGCAAATTTTGACTAACAAAATTAGAATACCTCCAATAAACGCCCATCCCATACTTTTTCATCGACCACGTTTGTAATAAACACACGGGCGTTTATTGGAATAATTACGGTAATTTATTGCCATATGACAATATTTGGATTGTTCAAATTTGAAATACATTGCAGACCACATTTTCATGTGAATGAAATCTGATTTTTTTTGTCTTTTTGGGGAAGAAAACATTGTGGGAAATGAAGAAATTGCTTGTCACAAGCAATTTCTTCATTTTCCACTATGTTTTCAAAAGCCTTTATCTTTTAGGCATCAAAAGTTTCAATGTGTGCTTATTGGTTCATTTATTATAGCTCCAAAGCAGTCTATAGCTTTTACACCTAGTGAAGCTTTAAATGCAGACAATCACATGAACAAACACATGGAACTTTGAAATCACCCTGAGGTCTTCAAACAAGGAATTATGCTGTGAAAATTTTAAAACAAACTTGTATATGAGCCAGGATCTGGAAAAACATCCCTTATAGCATTTGAGAGAATCCTGTGTCTAAGTAGAGGCTGACAGATATTTAAGCTGCTCTCTTATGGTTGCTACATGTCATGAAGAAGCTATTGGAGAACATCATGTTTCTTGACCAGACTGCGTGTTTACCCAGGCTAATCTGGAACCAATGTTGGGCTTAAAAGCCTTGAAGGACCTTTTTCCAGATCCTGGCTCATATGTATATTATGATTTCCATGTATGATTACGTTTACAAATACTGAATATAAATTTTATAATTTATAATATTCCCATCATCAATCATGATGGAAAATATAAAAGGCATAAATGTGGTCCATGGAAAATTTGGTTTACTTCAACTTTCTCTTGTTTTGACATTTTAAATTGGAGAAGCTTTGAAAAGCATTGAGAGAAACAAAGAAAATGCTGATGGACCACATTTTCTCCTTTTCCTCAAACCTTTCCAAGATAATGCTTTTAATTTATAATATTCCCATCATCAACAGGGTTCTCCTCAGAATAATTTGAAGCCGTAGTGGCAGATTATAAGTATTGGTAAACCTTGAAAATCATTGTGTTCATGAATAAAAACATAATGGGAAAAGAAGAAATTGCTCAATTTGAGCAATTTCTTCTTTTCTCATAATGTTTTTATAAAGAATTATTACATTTTGATTGATTATCATGCATTATTTATAAGTTTTTGACATGAAGTACCTCTTAATGTCTCTATTTGGTGACCATTTGAAGAAATTAAGCTGTAGGGGTAATTATGAAGCTGTAGGGGCAATACATTGATTTACATGAAGCTGTAGTGGGGCCGATACAGCTTATTAGGCTGGGGAGAACACTGATCAATCATGATGGAAAATATAAAAGGCATAAATGTGGTCCATGGAAAATTTGGTTTACTTCAACTTTCTCTTGTTTTGACATTTTAAATTGGAGAAGCTTTGAAAAGCTTTGAGAGAAACAAAGAAAACGCTGATGGACCACATTTTCTCCTTTTCCTCAAACCTTTCCAAGATAATGCTTTTAAGAAAAAGCTTACTGAAAAGGGTAAAATAATCCTTAATGCATCATTATAAATTCCTAACTTTCAAATAATTTACATAGTAATGTTTATTATGATACTTGAAACTTAGGACCATATAAAACACTTATCATTAACAATTGTCATAGAAAATTACAAATCAACCCTTTCCAAACCTAAAAAAATTTTGACATTGATCAAGAAAGCTTTGAAAATCATCAAGAGAAAAGAAATTTCTGTTTACAGATATTTTCTCCATTTGTTTCAATCATCGGCGTTAATGCAAAACCTCATATCTCATTTTTTGGAATATTTTAGGGTGAAGAAAAACTGCAATAACTTTTCCGAAACTGAAGGGTTTTACTTGAAATTCGAACATATTGCTTACATATAATGAGTAATTTATACAAATAAATCAAAATATCCCAAAACCTGCAAGAATTGTCTAAACCGGACATAGAAGAATTAAGTCTAAAAATTGCAAAAATTGACACACAAGGTTTTGGATTTACACAGACACAATGCTTTGCATGTTAAAACATTCCTAGTTTCCAATCTGTTAACAAACACTGATTTTGTTTTCTGTGAATTTTGGACCAGTGTAGATTTACCATTTTGGAAAAGATGAACCCTTTCCCAAACAAGACCTCATTTTAATGTTCTTAATGGGAAATTCCAGGAAAAACATTGAAACAAAAGAAAATGCTGACAGTCAGCATTTTCTTCTTTTGCGTCATCATTTTCTGTGCAATGTCATACTTAATTTCTAATATTATTGACATCCATTTTGACGTCTGCATGAACAAGCAGAACTATCAAACTGGACAACCATTAAGTTTTGTTGTTTGGGAAAGGGTTTCATTAACAAAATGCATTGTTTGGGATAGGGCAAAGGTGGCTAGTCCGATAAATAGTTAATCAAGAATTCAAGGTAATTGAATAAAGTATGATCTTTCTACACATTGTGCATCAAAATAATATTTCGATGCTTTTCAAAAGAAACCTAGTAACTGCAGTTTGTTTTAAGCTGCAGTTACGAAGTTCTTTAACCCTTTCCCAAACAAGACCTGGTTTTGATGTCTCTAATAGAAAAGGCTTGGGAAAACATTGAGACAAAAGAAGAAACTGCTGATAACCAGCAGTTTCTCCATTTGTCTGAATATTTTCTATGCCATAGTTTACACAAATTTCATCTTTTATAACATCCATTTTGTCATATGTGTCAGTTTTTGAAGTGGATCACCCTAAAATTTTGTTGTTTGGGAAAGGGTTAATGAAAAGCAACAATTTGTAGGTTTTGTGGGGTATATGAATCACATCCAGGTATAAAAACATTATATATGACTATTACACTGCTCCATATGACAGGGACTGATGGCAGTTTAAAATATAAAATTCTTCTATCCGTTGCAAAAACCGTATGTTGTAATGTAGGCACTCATTTGAATCATCTCAATGCGACTGTAGGTATTGAAATGAGAAAGTACAACTTTTAAAAGGTTTAGACAAAACAGAAAAATTTTGGTAACATTGCAGTGAGCATAAATCAAGGTCAGCCTGCACAAATTATGCAGCCTGACCTTTTTAATACTACATGCCTGTTTTAAATGCAGCATGTCATTAAATAAAGTAACATAAAGCAACCTTTTAAATCTACCCGGTAAATGTCTTCTTTTGAAGAAAATTATAAGTTGGTGTGTGTTTATCTCTGAGACAGCCTTTTAATAGACAGTTATTCACTAAATGTTGTTCAAAATGCTATCAATCCTTGTTATGTGGAGTTAAAAATTATATTAATCACTCTATACATCTATCTAATCTGCAAACCCATTCTTTTTTGATGGGGGTATCAAATGTTCCGGTAACTCATTAGGCAAATCATGTCCGTCCTTCTTGATAGAGATAAGATGATTAGCGAGAGCAAACTCGTCGGCGTCCAACATTCCGTCGCGATCAATGTCTGATAACTTCCATATCTTACCCAGCACAGAATTAGGTAACTTGGATTTCACCATTTCAGCTTTAGCAGCAGCTCCGGTAACTTTCCCATTGACAGGACCTAATGTTTCAAACACTTCATCGTAAACGTCACGTTTCTGATTCACGATCCATTCATGCTCGCCTTTACCAGCATCAACACCCTCTCCACGACCGAAACCAAACGGACTCTCTTTGTAACCTTCAAACGCACCTCCTTCAACGTTCCCGGACGGTCTCTCCATCCCGTCGGAATCTCCGTTCTGCGTCCCCATTTGTTCCTCTAATGGTATCATCTCCATTAACCTTGCGATATCTTGTGCAAGCATTTGATCTACAGTTTCTATCAGTTTAGGTCTTAATTGATGGAACTTTGTAAAGTCTTGCTGTAAAAGCTGGTCTTGCATTCTCTTTAAATCTGGGAAATCTCCTCGTGAGATGCCCTGCTCTCTCTCGATCGTGGCGTAAATGTCTCCAAGTTTCTTAATCAGCTCCTTTTTCTTTGAATCTTTTCCAAACATGGACGGCATGTCCTTCTTCAGGTTACTGATAATATGAGCATGGACCTGAAAATACAAAATGATAACATTTTATCCTTTTAATCCTTTACCAAACAGTGTTCAAAATTTTGGACTGTTCCAAACTCAAAGATGTTGCTGACGACATTTTTAAATCAATGATTTCTAAAATATATCAATTGGTCTTTTTGGGTAGAAAATATTGTGGGAAATGAAGAAATTGCATGTCACAAGCAATTTCTTCATTTTCCACAATGTTTTCCAAAGCCATAGTATTATAGAGTGTCAATAGGCGTCACTGTGTTGTAATGGGTTAATCCTTTCCAAAATAAGACCTGGCTTTGACGTTTTTACTAGATAAGATTTTGGAAAACATTGAGGAAAAAGAAGAAAATGCTGATAGATCTAGTATTGCCTCAATGTTTCCCCAAGCTATTTCAATGAGGTGCGTCAAGAAGTGTCACTTTTCAAAAATGGGTAAAAATACAGCAAAATTTAAGACAGATCCAAATTCAAAGATGTTGCAGACAACAATTCCCAGTGAATAGAATTTTATGTTTTTTTGTCTTTCCAGGGAAAAAATTGGAAAATGAAGAAATTCCTTGTACCAAGCAATTATTTCCTTTCCCAAGGTGTTTTCCAAAGCCTTTATCTAATGGGGCATCAAAAAGTGTCCTACAGTTTGAGTGGGTTATGGTAACCATATAAGTATCAACCTATAAATCAGGATAGACATTCTTAAATATTAATCATGAATATATCAGGGAGACTATTCCAATGAGTACCCACACAACAAAGTGACATAACAGGGTTTGATAAGCCATTTCTGTACCTCTTTACAAGCAAAATGTGGACACTATACCCTTGGGAAAATGAAACGCAGCTCTTTCAGAAAGCTGCGTAAAAGCCGGCTTTTACGCAGCTTTTCTGCGTTTTTTTGGTTTCTAACCTAAAAAGCTGCGTTTTTTAAAAAGAGCTGCGTAAAAGCTGCGTATTTTACATCAAAGCTGCGTAAAAGCTGCGTATTTTGGTGTGAAGCTGCGTAAAAGCTGCGTATTTTTGTTATGAAGCTGCGTATCTAACTAAAAAGCTGCGTATTTTTATAATTTTGTCTTAGAAGCAAATACGCAGCTCTTGAAGCTGCGCAGAAGCTGCGTCTTTCTTTTGCTGAATGTTTTTTCCCAAGAAGTAAAAAGACGCAGCTTTTGCGCAGCTATCCATAGCTGCGTATTTTTAAAATTATTTTTTTCCCCAGTGATTTTTCACCCCATTTCCCTTGATTTTGAGATTGAATGCCACCATACTGATGACTAACTTAAGCAAAAAATGATGTATCCACAAAGTTTCATTGCTGAAAGACTTTCAGGGATTTGCTTCAACAAAATTCAAATCTGAAAACAATCAACAAAGGGCTATAATTCAGAAAATATGCAAACCAGAGTTATGATTCTTGTACTACACTTTCACTCAATGAGGTATTTTATCATACTTCCAAATAAATGTAAATATGCTCCTAACAAAATGCAAGCAAGTCTTATTTAGTCAATACTTTCAGCTGTAACCATTTCCCAAACAACGCCTGGTTTTGATGTCCTTGATCAAGGAAAGCCTTGTGAAAACATTAGGCAAAAGAAAAAAATGCTGGTAATCAACTTTTTTCCCCCCTTTGTCTCAGTATTTTCCTAGCTGTAGTTTACACAAATAACACATATCCATTTTGTCCTAAGCAGAATATCTTTAAACCCGTTCCGGTTGCAGCCATGGCGCAGTTGGTAGCACATCTGCCTCTCATTCGAGAGGTCCCGGGTTCGATACCCGGCTGTGGCAAATACCCTTACTGCCAAAATGTCACCCATCAATGGTTTGATATCGTGAACCTATGTGGGGGAGTAGCTGGAGACTCGGTAAGGGTGTTGTGGTAGTACTGGTATGAGAAACGCCAGGAATCCATGGTTAGGTGCTCCAGTCGTTGTGATATGACCTTGAAAGTTGAAAACAGCGTAAAACCCCAATAAATCAATCAATTTCCTTTCCCAAATGGCAAAATTTTGGGGAGTTTGGGGAGGTCAAATTTGAAAGTTGCTGATAAAGACAAAATGGAAGCTGCCCAAGGAAGAATTTATGCACAATGTACCACAAAAAACATTGAGCCAAAAGAAGAAAATGCTGGTCAACAGCATTTTCGTCATTTGGCTCAATGTTTTCTCAAGCCTCATTTACATGGTATGATAAAACCAGGTCTTGTTTGGGCAAGTGCTAACCCTTTCCAAAAACAAGAGCTGGCTTTGACGTCCCTAATATAATTGGCCTGGGAAAACATTGAGACAAAAGAAGAAACTGCTGACAAACAGCAGTTTCTCTTTTTGTCTCAATATTTTCTGAGCTATATTCTACATAAATTCTATCTTTAACAACATCAATATTATCATCAGTAGCAGCCTCTGAATAGGACCACCCAAGAAAGTTGTCGTTTGGGAAAGGGTAAAGTGGACCACCTTAAAATTTCATCAAATGGGAGAGGGTTAAGTCAGATTTTCTGTTACCAATGCCATAATAAACATAAAGACTACACTTTCTCAATGATTGTCTGAAATGAATACTCTGAAAACCTTTCTCATTTTACAAAATTCCATGGGAAAGGGTTAATAAGTCCAAATAAGATTAATTTGCAATTAAAAAATACTTTTTGAGTCATTATCAGCAAAGTTTTACCCCCCCCCCCCCCCCCCCCCACCCACACACACACACACACACACACAAACACAATGAATATTTAATGTAAACAAATTTATCTCATTCAAAGTCATTAAGTACTTAAATTTGATTACATGGTATGAACTTTTTGGCTAGTGTCAAAACCAAGAACATGTTAGGGTAAGGGTTAACTCTATAAAAAGAAATCATAGCCACCATAAACAATGACCTGTGTTTGATAAAAGCTCATAACTGCCTTATTAACAGATGGATACTTAGGACATTATGACACATGTAATGTGGTTTCCATAGGTTACAGACTGGAAAAAAACCAGTGTGCAGTCCACCATGCCTTTTCACACACAGAAATTTCATACCTGTCTAATTGTAAAGGAATGGAGACAGCAAAATAAATGATACCAAAATTAAAATATATGCATGATATAACAAAAATATTGAGGGAAGAGGAGGATTATCAGTCATTTCTTCTTTTCATTTGATCTCCCTTGTGATGACAAAACATGACCTGTTTGGGCAAAGGGTTGGTAAACATTTGATATAATACTGCTAAGAAAAGGCTCCAGATATTATTCATAATTGCTTTACCTCTTACTCATTTTATTAGGGAAAATTATTTAATTTCATTTATGAGTTAATAGTGACTGTGAATTTATTATAAATAAATAAAACCTATGCCTGTGTTGCCATTTAACCTTATCACAATCATCTTTCTCAAAGATGTTTTAAAAATTGTCCTGAACCATAATTTTAATTATGTTCCTATTATGTTAATTACAATATCAAAGCTTAATTTCTTTTCATCTTTTCTGTGCATGTTTATTGTTTTCAAAGGAAATTTTTACCAAATGATGATATTGAAAAAAAAAAAAAATAAAATAAATAAATAAAAACTTTTTTTTTTCATTTCTATATGTTGAAGCAGCTGAATATTTTTCATTTTTATATGTTGAAGCAGCTTAAAATTAAAAATGCTGTGTTTTGATTGGTTGTTTAGCCATTGACTGGCTTTGGTGGCACATTTGAATGAAAGCAAACTTGATGTGTTACAGATGAAAGGTAAGTATTTGTTTGTTTACTACCATAAGATAATTTAATATTAGGGGATTTATTTTCTTGATTTAATGTAGTGCATTTAATAATGTTGTTGAAAACATGCACTTGTCCTAAAACAAGGTAAGTTTGTGGGATCATGTAATTTATTTTAATGATAATAGCTATTCAAAATGGCTGCCATTAAAAAAATAAGATATCCCAAACTTCATGACAGATCCTATAAAAAAAAAGTTTTGGTGGAAAGTTCTTCTGATTGAAAGTAATTGTTTATATGAAGAATTGAGTGTTTGCTAATGAAAGCATTTATGATTTTTCCTTAAATGGGTCCCAAATTTGATGGTTTAACACTTTCCCAAACAAGGCCTTGATAGGACATTCTTACTTGAAAAAGTTTTGGAAAACATTAAGAGAAATGAAGAGTTTGCTGATAATCAGTTTCTCATTTGCCCTTAATATTTTCTTTGCAACAAAAAACACATTTTTAAGCCTTTCCTAAACAAGAACTGGTTTTGATGACCCAAATTTATTTTATGGAGGAAGCTTGGGAAAACATTGAGACAAAAGAAAAAACTGCTGATTACCAGCAGTTTCTCCTTTTACCTCAATGTTTTCTGTGCCATATAGCACTCAACCCCTTTCCTTTTTAACATAAATGTTGTCGTCTGGAGCAGCTGCCCCCCCCCCCCCCCCCCCCCCCTCAAGATTTAGTTGTTTGGGAAAGTGTTAAGTGTGAACAGCCTCTTCCAAATTGGGCCTTATAATTCAAAAAATTGCCATTGAAGAATCTAAGGGTTAATTACACCTAATTATAATATCTGCAAATTACAAATGTGTGACATGCCAAAATGGGATTGGAGAAAGGTGATAATTACAAACAACAACAATTACACACTTGAATTCGGAATTCTCAACATTTTTAAAAAAAAAAAAAATCCCTTGTCTCAATTCATTTCAGGTTTGAAGTACCAGATATTATAGTCATCGTTCCACTGACAACAAATTCTTTTTATGGTGTTTAGTAATGAATGAAGCTGTACACTGATCATGGAGTAGAGCATGGTTGATTAAATTATAGTAAGTTTTATAGTAATTTTTATTTTTAGTAAATACAACACAGAAGCTTCAACCCATGGAACACTAGTCAGATGCTATAGCACTGAGCCAGCAGGACAACCAGTTGCATTTACAGCATATACTGTACCCAAATGTCAGTTTCTCTCTTAAGAGAGATGACTGGAGCAAGTGTTTCATAAATTCTCAGATGCGCCGATGATGGGGTTCCCATCAAAAAAAGATGACAAGGGCTTTTAGCTCACCTGAGCACGAAGTGCTCAAGGTGAGGTATTGTGATCGGTCTGTTGTCCGGCGTCCGTCTGACTGTCTGTCCGTCCACAATCATAAAAAAAATCTTCTCCTCCTAAAGTGCTGGGCAGAATTGGATGAAATTTCACAGATATGATCCTTGGGACATCCTTTTTCAAAATACTTCAAAGAATATTGGGATCGGGGTCAGAATCTACGTCACTGTCATTTTCGGCCGGTACTATTGTATATATATCTCATTAAGGAGAAGTGCAGTACATAAAAAACATAACTCTGTCTGGTTTATTTTCTGAGTTAAATGTCCTTTGTTAATTTCATACTTAGATTTTGTCTGGAGCATATCTCTAAAAGTATATCAGCTAGGACCATGAAACTTAATGGATGGATAGATCTCAACAAGAAGAAGTGCAATGCATAAGGACCATAACTCTGTCTGGCTTATTATTTTAGTTATTGCCCTTTGCTTTTTTTCACACTTCCCTTTTTCTTGTATTCCTCTATTATCAGGTTGATGTACACTGAAGTATGTTTGGGTGGAAATTCAACGAAGATTGGCGATGTGAGATTTGAATACATTGGGATGTGTACAACGCAAATTATGGATTTAAGGAGGTAAGCAAACCCTGCAGCACACAGACAGGTTAACAGAAAGTAGATTCTCTGTGCAGAGTTTATAACTTATAAATTGATTTCACTGCTGAGGTCAAGACATTGATCTTGTTATAATTTCAATATCAAATATGACATCTTTGAATGTGTCATACAGTTATCCAATGAAAGTCTACACCGATTGGTATTATGCACTCTCACACAACCAAATTATGATAATTATTCCCCTATTAGCAAAGCCGAAAGGGACTTTAGGTTTGAACACTGTCTGTCAGTCTGTACATCTATCCATTCTTCAGTCTGGTCAATTTGTTTTCCAGACTTTTTAATGTGAATACTCATAGAATAGGGAGGCTATTCTTGACACCTGGGCATTGACTCCATGCTTTGATTAAGTTTTTTGAGTGCAACTTTCATATCTGTTTCTACTAATGCTATATTGCTATGAAACTTTGCATAATGCATCTTTGCCTAGAGGCTGAAAAAATAAAAAAGCACACTTTTTTATGTTAACCCTTTCAGAAACATGATAGAAAAGGCCTGGTAAAACATTGAGGCAAAAGAAGAAATTGCTGATAAGCAGAATTTTCTCCTTTTGTCTCATATTTTCTGACCTATATTGTACACAAACCCCATCTTCGGCAGTTTCTGCAACAGATTTCAAGTTGAACCATCCTACAATTTTGTTGTGTGGGAAAAGATTAAAACATGTCTTAGCCCTTTTCCAAACAAGACCCGGTATTGATGTTCCTAACAGAAATCTTGAGAAAGCATTGAGGCAAAAGACGAAAATGCTGGTAACCAGCATTTTCTCCTTTTATCTCAATATTTTTTGGGGCATTATAATAAGCACAATTTCTTAACTTATTACCATCTATTTTGTTTCCTGCTGTAGCTTACAAATTGGGCCATGCTATATATTTATATTGTCGTTTGGGAAAGAGTTAACATAAAACAACAACCTATAGAATGTTGATGAAACTGTGAATGTCTTCAACCCTTTTTGTAGCTATCCGAGCAGAAAAGGCTTACGACAAGATGACAGATGAAGCTTAAGAAGAGAAAAAATTGACCTTAAATGTTTGAAACATCTACAACTTCCATCAATCGCAAACAACCACAGATGAACTTTAGATGTTAAAGAGACCAAAACAAGAAAAGTTTAGACTTCATTTATTCAAGTTTCAGAAAAGATGAGACTTCATTCATTCAAGTTTCAATCAGAAGTTTTTTTTACAATAATCCATTACCACATGATGAAGCCTCTTGACACCCACAAAGCTTAAGGCTTTTGAAAATGTTGTGGAAAATAAAGAAATTGCATGTGGCAAGCAATTTTCCCATTTTCTACAATGTTTTATCTTGTAGAGTGGCAAAAAGGTTCACTGTGTGGTAATAAGTTTGAAAAAAAAAATCCAGAAAAGAATTAAGTGCTGAATCAGCACTGCTGATGACCAGCATTTGCTCCATTCCAATATTTTCTATACCATGGCATTTAAAACCCCGACTTGGTTGTTATCTGCCACATATTTCAATTTTGACCAGTCCCAAAAGAATCATACAATTACTCGAATTTGGTAGATTTGATTTGGAATGAATTGAATGGAATTTGAATTGAGAACTAGCAACATGGACATGAGCTTTGATAATTTAGTTTATCAGGTATTCTTGTTCTTGGATGTGAAATTATGCAATCCTTATCCAAAAAAGACCTAATATTGACATCCCTGATAGAAAGTTTTTGGGAAAAATATTGTGGAAGCTAGAAGAAAATGTTAGAATGATAAGGATCATGATCAAACATATCACAGGTTAAAAGAGTTGGAGAAAATGCCTTAAACATATTTAAATTGATGATGACCAGCTTTTAAATGAGCCGCAAGCAGGAAAAAATGTCCCATATAGCATTTCAGACAACCATGTTTCAAGATCAGGCTGTGACTATATATATACAGTGCCGGTCAAAATGACCTTTACACTCCATGTATTTCAGTTTTACTAAGATAATTCCGAGTGATTCTTGTTAGATTTTTTGTAAGTTTTGTTTTTCTTTTGTTATGCCCCTGTATGGAGAGATCGGGGGCATATTGTTTTATTTGTGTTCGTCTGTCTGTCCGTCCGTCCGTCTTTCTGTCCGAAAACTTAACATTGGACTTTCTTTTCTCCAGAAGTATTTTGACATACAAAGCTGAAATTTGGTATGCAACTTCCTTTTAATGATATCTGTCTGTTCCATGCAGTTTGTCCTTCATCTGTTAACCCTTATCAACCCTTTACTCTTCGAAAACTTAACATTTTAGAAAAATGGCCATTTCGGGGGCATTGGCGTTTCACAAACACATCTTGTTGTGTATGCATTAGTATATTGATACACACATAAAGTAAATCATGAGTATTGTTTGTTTATCATTTCTGTAACAGAAATTCACAGAAATCAGTTTTTTGTATAGTGTAAAGGTCATTCTGAGCGGCACTGTATAAGGTGCAGTTTGACCTAGATCATGTTACTCTCATGTGGTTGTTACACACTATGATGAAGCTAATAGAGAACAACATGGTTCCTGATCAGACTGTGTGTATACACAGGCTGATCTGGAACCATGTTGGGCTCAAAAGCCTTAAGGGACATTTTTCCAGATCCTGGCCCAAATGTTTTCAGTATGTGTCATTTTTTTGTACCATCTTTCAATTTGTCTGTAATAGATAGGCTTGGGAAAACAATTAGGCAAAAGAAGAAAAAAGGCTGATCATCAGCATTTTCTCTTTTTGCCTCAATATTTTTTCTGTTATGATACTCACCTTTTTCTTCATGAAAACCTAGTTTGTTGATATAAGAAACATTAGCTTTGGGCCAATCTGAAATTTCACCATTTTTGAAAGGGTATTTTGATTTTGTTAGAATGTATTAAGATAATAAATTAGATCATTTGTCACAAGCTTTTGTACTTTTGAGTTTTTTTTAAGTCTATTTATTTATTAAAAATTTGTATTTATTACATACTTTGATATTTTCTGTTATGTAACTTTAAAATGCATTCGATAACCATTGAAATAAAAGAAGTAATTGCTTATAATTAGCCTTTTCCTCTGTGATAAAAAAATCTTGTATTCCATTATTGTAACTAGTAGCAGCTTTCAAATTTGATTTATTTAAAATTTGGCTGTTAAATAAGGACTAATCTACTTTAAAATTTGCATTAACATGTTATTTTGAATCATTCATGGCCAAACGACTTTCAGGCTATATATTTTTTTTAAATTCTAGTTTTAGCAGTTGTGCAAAGCTGCGTAAAAGCTGCGTTTACGCAGCTCCAAAAAGCTGCGTTTACGCAGCTCTTAAAAGCTGCGTTTACGCAGCTCTGACTCAGAGCTGCGTAAAAGCTGCGTTTACGCAGCTCTGACTTAGAGCTGCGTAAAAGCTGCGTTTACGCAGCTCTGAAAAGCTGCGTTTACGCAGCGGTATTGGCACCTGCGTTTACGCAGCTTTTACGCAGCTTTTTCAGAGCTGCGTAAAAGCTGCGTTTACGCAGCTCTGAAAAGCTGTGTTTACGCAGCTCTGAAAAGCTGCGTTTACGCAGCTCTGACTTAGAGCTGCGTAAAAGCTGCGTTTACGCAGCTCTAAAAAGCTGCGTTTACGCAGCTCTGACTTAGAGCTGCGTAAAAGCTGCGTTTACGCAGCTTTTCAGAGCTGCGTTTACGCAGCGGTATTGGCACCTGCGTTTACGCAGCTCTGGAAAGCTGCGTTTACGCAGCTTTTACGCAGCTTTTGCGCAGCTTTTACGCAGCTTCTGTTTTTATTTCTTTAAAAGCTGCGTTTTTCTAGCCCCAAAAAATACGCAGCTTTTGCGCAGGTGCCAATACCGCTGCGTAAACGCAGCTTTTACGCAGCTTGAAAGCTTCGCAGAAGCTGCGTAAAAGCTGACGATTTTTCCCAAGGGTACAAGCATAACCAGCATTTTCTCCCTTTGTCTCAAAATATTTTTTCCAAGCAAATACCGTACACCAACATGCCCAGTATTTGTTGAAAATTATCTTGCTGTAAATATAAATCTGCAACTGCTTTATATTTGGACCAGTTAATAATATTGTTATTTGTAAAATTTACGTAGAAAGGGGTAAAGAAGTGAACCTGTTATCGGCCAATTATATGACACAGACGTTCAAGAATGCAGAAACATGATAGCAAATGAATGTCTGATAAAGATTGCATTCATGATGTAACAGTATGGTTTATTGATTGACTTTCTCAATACATTATGGCCAAAATGGGTACAGAGCTTCCCTAATAGGGAACGTTTTTGTCCAGATAACCATGACGTAATTTCGGACAAACAATAATATTTCAGATTTTCCAGAGGTATTGTTATGAAATCTCGTGACTACCCCTTGATTCAAGCCGTAGTTATGAGATTTCATAACAACACCAACGCCGAACGGTATAAGAAAACATAACCTAAACTCAGTCTATTTTTAGCGCAAAATTTATTGCCATTACGATTTAGCATTAGGTGAAACCTGAGTTATTGATAATTGCATGTACAAGTTATCCTAATGATTATGCGACATTGATAGCAGTTGAAAGTCTGATAAAGATTGCATCCATTATGTAACACAGTCAGTATTGATCAACCTTGTCAATAGATAATGACCAGAAACCATGAGTGATTAGGTACAAACATTGGTAACATTATTGTCCACCAAGATTAACCCGGGACGACTTAATTTTTGTGTGCAAAGTCCGTTAATTGAGCGCCTTAACAAAAAATTGCCGAAGTGGGGTCATTACATATGCAGATGCAAATGTTGCTGGACTATACTTCCCTGAGTAAGTAGCAAAGAGTGAGCCTTGAATTATTGTTTAAGTTATCCTAACCACAACCTACCTTTAAGTGGGGGGGGGGGGGAGATATTGACAAGAAAGCATCACTAGTTATAATCAAGCAGTCACTCAGTCTGGGGGATTTTTTCTAATAATGATTGCCTTTATTATGTAACAGTGTATCACATGACCTGGTTTTTCCATTACATGCAACAATGCATCTATATAAAACTTCACTCAACTAGATTTTATCTTGTCTATCATATCTAATATTATATGAGAAGTGATCTGGAAAAACGGCCCTTCATTTAATATAACAGGAGATAATCATGAGCCCATGTTTGAGAACACTCTGATCAGGATCCATGCTACTCTCTGAGAGTTTCCATGTGTTATAAAGAAACCAGCATAGATCTTATCTAAAGAGCTGATCTGGATCAATATTGGTCTCAAATGCCATAAGGTCCCCTTTTTCCAGATCCCAGCTCATATATAAATTTTGTGAGAAGCAAGCCTCAAAGGTTACTAACACCTTTGAATAGTCAAGCAAAAGACGATAGTGGTTGACTGGTTGATCATAATTGTACCTTGAATATCAGAATATCAATACTCGATAGCCAATTTTTCAACAATTTGATGTGTAAGTGTACGAGTATAACTATTGCAAGTGAAGAAATAGTTAAATGTGAACCTAGAGCAGTTTTCATGTAAAACCTCTGGATACGGTACTGTATGAGTCTATAAATGCAGTTACTTTTCTTGATAACAACCAAGACATTTCAAAGCTGAGTTAGTATTTAAACTAACCCACTCTCACGCATTGACTCTTTCTGACCCTGCAAACAATAAAGGCTTTGAAAACATTGTGGAAAATACAGAAATTGCTTGTGACAAGCAATTTCTTCATTTTCCACAATGTTTGCTAACAAAAGAGACTAGAAAATGTTTAATTCTATTAAACTATCATCTGCAACATCTTTGGATTTGGTATATTGTTCACCCGAAAATTTTGCCATCAGGTAATGGATTAATAGTTTTTCAAACCATTTAAATTTTTGAAGAATCTGAGCACAAACTTCTGTGACAGATACCGGTTAGGGTTTCTTTTTACGAAAGTAAATTTAATATTGAAAAGCAAAGAACATGATACCTTGTTATTTTAACCCTTGCAAAAGCAAATTACAGTGTTGACAACTTAAGCCAAAAGAACCCAAGTTTACCATTTTGAAAACAAGATGATTGTGGTTGTAAAACACAATTAATTTAATGCCAGATAAAGTTTTTTTGAAACCGTTTACCTTGATAATCAACTTTGACACAACCAACAATCTGATTACAATCAGCTGTTACCTGACAATAACATCTGACAGGGGACCTGTAAAGGGTCATCTTCTATGACCTTTTCTTCAGACCAATCCAATAAATGCTTTCAAGATTCTGAAAGCAATTTAAATGGAAAAGTAGACCACAAGGACATTAACCCTTTCCCAAACGACAGAATGTAGAATTTTATGGTGATCCACTTCAAAAACAGCCACAAATGACAAAATGGATGTTACCGGTATTAAAGATAGGATTTGTGTAAGATATGAAACAGAAAATATTGAGATAAAAGGAGAAACTGCTGGTTATCAGCAGTTTCTTCTTTTGCCTTGATGTTTTCTCAAGCCAATTCTGTTAGGGACATCAAAACCAGGTCTTGTTTGGGAAAGGGTTAATATTTTAGTGCAGATCCATGACTTGTGTTTGCATGTGCTTGTCATGGAAATTTATACAAAACAATTGATTTGATTAGTTTGGGTAAATGTAGCTGATATCAGGTTTCCAAGTTCATAGAAGATGACCACTTACTGGTACCTGTCAGATGTTACTGTAAGTGAACACAGGAATTGAATCAGATTGCACGACCAATGACCTTGGCTTAAACTGCATCACAACAAAGCTACATACAAGAGGGGGTAAAATGATAAATCTTTTCAAGACCTGGAAAAAAGTTCATCTTTCAAGATTCTTTCCTATTTACAGCATTGATCTACAGTATTCCATTGTGTGTGGTATCATTTAATATGTAGAATTTAATACCTCAACACCCGCCCAAGATGGCTGATTAGTAAACAGAATAACACTGTTACACAGTTTACCAATTTCCCAAACAAAATCCTCTTTGATGTACCCACAAGGATACTGCTTTTGGTAAACATGGAGAGAAAATAATTACCAAAATAAAACTTGGAAAAGCATTTTAAAGCGGTAAACTGTATGATTCTGTAAAAAGTGTTTTGATAATGGGAAGTCAGAACCAGGGCTTGTTTGGGAAGTGTTAATTCAGAAGAACAAAGATTCCAATAAGGGGCGGATAATCTGATTTGTTGCAATGTATTATGGTAACATGCTGGACTTATAACACAGGGGTTTCAGGTTTGATTACCCGCAACTCCAGTTTTTCTGATGAGACTTTAAACCGAGGTCAGACCGTCCCATCTCTCTAATATGACCTTAGCTGTTGAGTGGGACATAAAACTCCATTCTGATAATAGAATCCAAACCACAATATTGACAAAGAAAATTAATTTTACTCTTCCTAATGCCCGTCTGTGAACCTTGCATCTAAGATATAATTGTGTTTTGAACAGAATGATATTAATTTTACACTACTTACACGCACAAATTCAGTTTAGAGGCGCCACCCCTGTCGCCGGTATTTATCTAACTGAAGAAACGTAGTACATTGAATTTTGATAGTCCTTATATTAGTACAGATCACTTTACAACTTTGCTTAAAATTTCAAGAAAATCGAAAGACTCGTTTCTTCAAAATATCAAAAAATAGGTCGTATTTTTAAATTTCCGTGATGTCGCCAGACGCAGTAGAGTAAATAAATGTGGTACTTTCTCACAAATAGATACATTTTATCCACTGTATATGCATTTAAAAACATCCGTCAATGAACTTAGTTTTTGAAAAGTACCCCTTTTGTTATTTGTCCGTCATAAAAACAAAAATAATTAAGGTCAAGTAAGTGTCGCCAAATTTCCAAAGGTTGAAGAAATTTCCGTTACCTTAATTTGACACTTGGTTTAAACACAGATTTTCCGATAGATTTCGTCGTCATTTTGCTTACACTTTGATTCATATAATTATTTTTTGACAATGACATAAACCAGGTTGATATTTTATGAAATAAAATTGATAAATGCTGCAATAGCGAGGTACCCCTCATAAAAAGTAAAAACATGAAATTTCCGTTACACTAAACTGAGTGCTCTTTTGGCAATATAATTTGATAATTCATAGATAAAAGTGTTAATGCTATCAATGAAATGGTATACTGCTAAATTATTTGTACATAATGGCAATATAATAGAAAACACAGGACAAAATGTGATAATTTTGAAATTTCCGATACCAAATTTCCGATACCATTTTTGAAATTTCCGATACCAAAATTGAATTTAATGGAAAACAGGTGCGCAATTTGGTGCTAATGATCTATAACGTAGGGTATGACTATCATATCATTGAACTAACTACATAATACTGTAAACACAGTTCAGTGTTCATGTTTGGAAGACATATTTCATATTTAATGTAGGGAAGGTATTTGCATTTTCACATGGTATTTCGGCAATGTTTATCACCATGCACTGACCTCTACAACTGACAAATATCTGTAAAATACACATGTCCAACGAATTTTGGTGTATTCTAGATAAATTTGCGAGAGTTAATCATGAAAAGTCTGTTTTCAATGAGTAAATTTTCCGTTACCAATAGGTAACGGAAATTTAGTAAGGCAAATGCATCTGTACATGTCTCAAAACGTGACCAAAGCATAAATACTCGGTACTGGATTTTACCAATGTGAAGTTGCTAAATTTCTAAGTCGTCTTTGATATTATTTTCTCATAACAATGTGCTCGTCGTTACAGAAAACGTACGGTTGTATTTTACAGTTAATGCATCTAAAATATTTCATTGCATATTACAAGTTCAACATAGTTCGAGATTCTCACGCATTGATACTTCTCTTTTTTCACAAAAGATGATACCCATTCTATCCACACGTTTGAAGGACAGAACAAAAGACATAAGTATACATACAACGGAAATTTCAAGTTGGTAACGGAAATTTAATTTGTTTCAGTTTAAAATTCTGTAGAGATGGACACGTCAGAAGCTGAAATCTAAACGGCATATTGTTAACTAGATTTTTGGTATTGATTAACAACTCGAAGCAGTTTGTCTTTCCCTCTAATAAGATTCACATTCTAATTTAAAAGATACCCGATATTTTTAAAAAAGCGATTGAAATTACCCATTTTCGATGCTCAATAATTCCGATGGAAAGATCAAGTTGCATCCAAAAACATCGAAATATGTAACGTCAGATATACTTGTTTTCAGATATCAATATGGGAAACGTTTCTGATGACATGAATTTTTCGACCATTTCAGACCCTAGTGGCGCCTCTAAACTGAATTTGGGCGTACAGCATTGTAACATATCATATCGATATATTAATTTCTAAGGTTCATTTTCAAATTATCTGTTCATTTATCTTCTACTGCATGACAAATGCATCATCATTAACCCATAACGGTAAACCACACAGTGACGCCTTTTGACGCTCCACAAGATAAAAGCTTCAGAAAACATTGTGGGGAAATGAAGAAATTGCTTGTGGCAATAACTCCAGGAATTTGATCGGCAGAGTTACGGTTCTTGTGCACTGCACCTCTCCATAATGAGATATATCCACCTATGAACGTTTCATGATTGTACCTTTAATACTTTTTGAGTTATGCTCCGCACAAGGTTTGGTCTACGGACCGACCGACCGACCTACCGACCAACCAACCAACACTTGCAAAACAATATACCTCCATTTTCTTCGAAAAGAGGCATAATTAATGATGGCTTAAAAAATGTTAAATATCATTGCTTTTCAGTGAAAACCTCGTAACTGTAGCTTGTTTTAAGCTGCAGTTACGAGGTTTTCGTTGAAAAGCAGCGATATGTAACATAACACTAAAGTTGCAAAGTTGGTCAAAATTTAAAGGCTACCAAGCTAGGCAATTAATTTCAAAAAATTGTGATATGAGAAAGAGTTAAACTTATAGTATTCTAATAAAATAGACAGGTCACTGAAGAGCTTGCATATTTTATTCATGATGTTTGTGAAGCTATTATAATGACTTGTGTAATATTAAGTGTCATCTTCTCCCACTGCGAGGTCAAATATCTGACAGCCAGCCTGATTCATGTACAAATTTATGGTACAAATTTTATATACTACAAACTAAGAGTTGAGAGCAAAACTATTGTAATGGCATGCAAATTCTGTATGCACTTACAACAGTTTTGTAATTTGTACTTAGCCATCCATTCAGTGTACAGGCATACATTTGCCCGTTTTACCTACTTTTGTGCTATCTATCACATCTATGCTGTGAAAATGTTTTGCTCATGAATTAATGCATGTTATATACTATCCATTAACCCTTCTCATGCTGTTCACGTCAATTTCTGTTTGTGACAAAAGCTTTGGCAGGCAGTATAGACTAAGATCAGCCTGCACAGACGTGCAGTCTGACCTTAGTCTACACTACCTGCTTTCTACTCCATTATTATGGCAAAAAATTAAGCTTATGTTATTGCTATGTCTTTTGAATTGGTTGTTTGTTTGAAACAAAATTTAAAGTCAGCAGGACAAGGGTTAAAGTAAATTACAATGAGGCTAAAAAATTTGACTTGTGGAACTTGCTCATATACAAAAAAGATTACCAGGTTTTCTCCTTCATATGAATAAGCAGTGACATACTTGGCAGTCTGAACTTATTCTGCGCTGTTTGGTTTAAATGTAGAATTGCAAAGCCTAAAGGATTTTAAAACTTATGAACCTTGCTGAGAGCATGAAATAATTAAGTATTTTAAATACTGGAAGATGTGGACCAAAATGTTGACACATTAAAACCTCTATATATGACAAATTGCTTTTTGTTGTTTTGATGTTGAAAATGGAGACAGACATAATCTATTCATTATCATTCATTTCTTAACCCTTCTCTTTCAGATTATTTTCATTAACAAACAGGCAAAATAGAAGTATTCTCATTATTCAGATTCTCCTTTACTCTTTATTTAAATGTTCTTTTTTTCAAATAATGTGAAAGACAAGGTAGGATCCAGGATTTTTTTCCAGGGGGTGGGGGGTGGGTGTTCCAAGCCCAAGATTTTTTCCAGGGGAGGGGGGTTCCAAGCTCAAATTATGACTTAGAATGCAACAAATATATGTATCATTACACTAAATTTATGTAGTCAAAATTTAATTTTTGGCCAATGCCAGGGGGGTCCGGACCACACACCCCGACACCAAACCCCCCTCTAGATAGCAGCCTGTGACTCTTCAACAAGGATCAAGCATCATTAAAACATTTAGTTCCAAAAACGGTAGAACCTTGTAATTCTCAATCACTATCAGATATGTAGAATGAGGAAATTTCTAGGCTGAAGTCTAACTATGACATCAACTGACTTGACTCTGACACTAACAGCCCATCATGGACTTGAAAGATTAAGGATGTAAAATTGTAAATTCATGTAATTGTCACAATTGGTGGTATTCATCAAAATGAACAATCTAATTAAATACAATTTTCTTTGGCTTAAAAAAATCATGTTATGGTCAGACTGAATATTCCAAAATAAACATAACTAGGCCTAAGGGGGGTAATTTTTTTCAGCACATTTTTACAGCTGCTTTGATTTTGACCAATTTCAATTTCGATAAAACTCTTACCAAAACAAATTCAATAATCAACATATTTTTTTTTCTTTCGTTGTAACAGAAAGTAAGATAAGAAACCTTTGAGGGAAAAGAAAATGCTGATGATCAGCCTTTTCTCTCCATGATGATCTATGGTTAAAGCTGTAAAAAAAAAATTATCTTTCCTGTAACATTCATTTTGTTGTCTGCAAAACCAGTTACCTGTCCATTTTTACTCGAGTCTAATTTGTGTTGTTTGGCAAATGTTCACGCAGTTTAAATTTTCAAAGTGGTTTAGTAGTGTAAAGAGTTTAAGAACATTACCCTATTATCATCCAATTAGCATTTTGCTAGAGGGTATTAGTCACATTATGTGATACAGATTGTTGGTTCATCTTCAATTATCTTGGATGCTCATTTTATTGTCTTTAAAAAAATAAGATTAATATATTTTTACAAATACCATTTTATTATCAGTAAAACTATTTTCTTCTTTTTATGCTCCCCGAAGGGAGAGCATATAGTTGCCGCTTCGTCTGTCCGTCCGTCCGTCCGTCCGTCATTCCGTCCGTCCGTCCGAAGCGATTTCTCTATAACCCTTGGGCCAAATCAAATGAAACTTACCATGTGAACTCCCTATGACATAATGCCGATGTACTTTTCCCAGTTTTTGGATTTGAGACCTCGTCATGGGAAAAGGGGACTTAAGGTCAAATACACTTTTTCTCTAATTTCTCATAGTCTAATGGTCAGAATTTGATGAAATTTCATATTTGAGTAGCAAATCAGATGCCCTTGACAATAAACTACTTGAAATTTGCGTATAAAAAGTATGTCATGGAAAAAGGGGGCTTATCGTTTGTTAGCTTAATCTTAGCTCTGTATGGCATACATTTATTGTGACAAAGCCTTATTCGGGGAGCATTGTCCGTCTCTGACGGCTCTTGTGTCTCAATGTTTTTCAACGCCTTTGCTGTCAGGGACCTAAAAACTCAAAAGACAAAAACCAAGTCTTGTTTGGGAAAAGATTAATTTTTAAAAGTTAAAAGAACTGTGGCAAAGCCAGACATGGCAAAGAACCAGAAATCTTTGTCACTCTTTCAGTCTGAATATAATCTATCAGACCAAATTTTGTCACACATAACTTTCATTTCAACTATCTTACTGGTCAAATGAAATTAGTGTCAGACAGAGGAAGTGACTTAGCAAACAATTGACCAAACGCCAATCGACAGATCGCTCCACCCAACATAGAATTTAAGGCAAACAATGTGCATGTGGTCGTTAATAGGGAACGATTTTATCTAGTTAATCGTCACGTAAATTCGGACAAACAAAGTAGTATTTCGTAGTTGTTGTTATAAAATCTCGTAACTACGGCTTAAATCAATAATATAACAACACCAACGCGGTTTATCAAAACATAACGTTGAACCTAGTCTATTGTTAGCACAAAATTCTTTGCCATTGGTATGTCGATTGTTTTGATTGTCAGTCGATAAATCGATACAAAACCACGTGCAACGATGAACAATTGGGGCATGACATTTTTCTGATCGTCCATTGGCTAATGGATGTTTTTGATTGACAGTCGGCGTTTGGTCAATTATCAGAACGTGGGAAATTTCATCAGATATGTCCCATGGTCTGACTGCTTTCAACATTGTGTGTGTGTTTTTAGGTTATTTATCCTCGGTTGCAGGACATTTCCATATGACCGAGTAGTAGACTGGGCGTGCCCAGGAAGGAACTCCCTTCTTTTGACCTGTTTCCAGCTTTGAATGGAAGAGGAAGACCCCAAGTGGGCACCTGGGTAGAACCACCGACGTTCCGCAAGCCAGCTGGATAGCTTCCTCACATGAAAGTTCATATGTCCCTGGCGGGATTCGAACCCACAGAGGTGAGGGGCAAGTGATCCTGAGTAAGCGACTCTAACCACTCGGCCACGGACGCCCCCTTTCAACATTACTGTAAAGCGGACATAATATACCACATGCCAAACCACACCCACCCAGTAGCACCTTGTCAATAAACATTTACAAGTGCTATAGGTCAAAAGCTTTTTTCAGTTTGAGCACTGAATGAATTTCAAACAGAGTTCAATAGTGACCTTGACCTGTAAAATTAGTAACCCCAAAACATTAGGGTACCTACAGTAACTGCTCCTTGTGTCAAGGGCAACAATTCTATTTTAAACCAACATGGTCCTGAATCAAAAGCTTCCTGAATTAGAGTTTGAAAACAGATTTTTATCAAAGTTAAATTATGAACTTGACCTTTGACCTATGTGACCCAAAATCATTAAGAGAAGTCCTACAAATACATAGTTTCATGGTCCTTGGTCAAAAAGTTCTCAAGTTAGAGGATTGAAACAAAAAGTCAAAAATATGGGAAACAGATTTTGAACTCAGTGCAATTGTGACCTTGAATCTTTGTTACCCCTGCCCCAAACAATCTGGCACCTCCTAACAATTCTGTAAAGTTTCACAATCCTAGGTCAAACTGTTCTTGAGTTAGAGCATGGAAACATACTTAAAACAAGAGCTGTCCGAAGACAGCGCACTTGACTTTCTAAGTTGCTTAGTATAAAGGGGGCATAACTCCAAATAGAGTGGTCCCAGGGTCATGGGCCCTGATAGTAACCAGGGTTCGACACTAAGGGGAGTCCGACGCCCGGGTGACATTATAAGCTCTCATTTTCTTCGAAAAGTCGAGCTAATGAAGTCCAATTGTGACCTTGACCTTTGACCAAAAAACAATTATAGCTTATCCTTGGGTCAAGGGCAAGCTGGTCAACAATACTGTAAAGTTCATCAAACACTTCTGAGTTAGAGCACTTTCAAATAAATGAAAAAGTGCATAGACTAAGACAGACAAATGGATGGTTGGATAGTAGACATGGTGAAACTAAAATACTCGCCGTCAATATACTTAATAAGTGAGGGGGTATAAGTCACAGTGAAACAGAAGAAATATATTACCTTCGCAAGTCTTGCTCTTTTGATAAGGTCATTCAATTTCCTTAATGCTGCGTTCCTGGGAAGACTTTGAAGATCAGCAAATAAATCTTTTTCCTCTAACTCGAAAAGTTTCCTATTCATGTCATGCTGAAGTGGCCTGTCCCAAAATGAGCCAATATAGACCCTCGCTACTTCTGGTGTATTGATCACTTTACCCAGCGACCACATCAAGGCACCATAGACGCGCATCAACTGTTGGTGATCTACCCCATCTGCCTTGTTCAGAACAATTCTTATCTTATCATCATAACCTTTAATGGCATCAATGGCTCTTCTAAACTCATCCGAAATGTCTAGTTTATGAGCATCGAAGAGGAGTATAATCCTATCTACTCTTTCCGCAAACCATTCAAGTACTCCGGGAAAGTCGTAACCACGATCAACTCTCTGCTTCTCTCCCGATAATATTCCTGGAGTGTCAACAACCGTAATGCTTTCAAGAACCTGGTTAGGCAACATTGAGCACTGAAATCGATTCAGAAAGGCATTGCCAAATTTTGTAAGTGGACGGAACTGCTTGCTGGGGTCAACAACAGCAGCATTTCCTGGTATGACTCCATCTTGTTCTGCATGCATGACAGCTATGAATCTGTCAGTGGTCGGTTCTGGTCCTATCCGGATACCGGGAAAGTCTTGCTCCAACAAATAACGGATGAATGTGGTTTTCCCTGTTGAATATTGACCTATCAGTAGGATCATTGGTTTAGCATCAAAATCTGGGTCATCTAGCTTTGGTGAATGGAATTCGTGAAACTTGTAGGTTTCTTCCAAAGGAAGAAGTTTCTGTTTGTAAATTTTTTTCAGCCCCTCTGTGACAGTTTTGAACACTTCGGGTTCTTTTTTCCGCTTATCATCACCTGACAACCACCGCAACATTTTTCCTTGTGTTCTGATCTAACTTGGTAATCCAAATAAACTAATCTCGGATGCTCAACATAGAAATCAATGTTTATTCAGTCGGGCGACTGGGAGTGTAACGATTCGTGTACACCGGAAGTATTGTTCATCGATGTCAGTGCGCAGCTGCCGTAACCCTTAACTTTGACCTCGTGAACTTACTTAAAATAAACACTTCTCGTGACGTCAGGTAGTGTTTTGGTTCCAGATTGATTGCAGCTGATCAACAAAAGCTAGGTTCAGACAGAAAATAAGACACCTGCGAGCGAATCTAGTTACTCTTTTAACTGAAATTATAAGGTATGGCATTAGATAAGAGAGTTAAACCAGTGAATCGGTTTGTTTACATGTTCAATAGGCAAATTTTGGTCAATTTACTGTAGGTCACTGCTATGTTGGCAATGGCTGAATACATTCTGACATATTTCCTTTTATTGACAATGCACTATTTCGTCACTGGTGACTAGATATTGACTTAATTATTTTGTCTTCTAAGAATATTTATGATCATATTGATTAAGGACATCAAAACTGTTGATACATTTATACTTATGAGTCATTTCATTGTACATAGCCTACAACTCAATGAAAATAAACATTCCCATGGTAAAGTGAAACCCCCTGACCCCCCCCCCCCCCCCCTCCTCTGGATCCGTGCATGACCTCAATATTTTCTGTGCCATATTGTACACAAATCCTTTCCTTTTGAATATGAAATTTGTTGTCTGGAGCAGCTTTCTAATTGGATCACCTTAAAAGTTTGTCGTTTGGGAAAGGGTTAATAAGGACCTGTCTGAAATCTTGCTGCCAGCATCAATATCAAGAGGTCCTGATGTATTATTCCCAAAAGCAGCATTATGGTGTAGGGTGGTCCATTTGAAAAGATTCTGCAGATCTATGGTAAAGTGGGTATTGAAAAAGGCATATTTTTGTGTACAAAATAGCACAGAAAATATTGAGGCAAAAGGAGAAACTGCTGGTTATCAGCAGTTTCTTCTTTTGTCTCAATGTTTTCCCTAGTCAATTCTATCAGGGACATCAAAACCAGGTATTGTTTGGGAAAGGTTTAAGTGTGAGCATTGATTTAGAATTATTTTGTTTTAAAAAGATTTTGTGTACATGAATTTGAACGTTATTGGTAATAAAATGTCTATCTTCATTTTGCAGGATGGGTCGAATCTTTCTTACTCACATGGGAGGAACGCGGCTGTTCTCATGTTCCAACTGTGACACACCCCTCACAAATAGGGGTGAACTGATCTCAACCAGATTTACAGGTAAAGTACATTCAACTTCCAGTCTGATCATCATCGAGCTACATGTTGCTCTATTGTGTTTGTGACAGGTCATAAAGAAGCTCATTGAGAACAACTTGGATCTTGATCACTGATCTTTGTGATGATCTTGCAAAGTACTCATGTTACAATCATGAAATGTCAAGGTTACTGCATTGCAATCTCACCATGGGATAAATAAAGTGAATGCTTTTGCAATCACCACCAGTAAAGGCAACTGTTTTGCAATCTCCACTAATAGATGACTTTTGCAATCGCCAATGAACTTTGCAATCATTACCAGTATAGGCAACTGTTTTGCAATCTCCACTTATCAAATTTAATGTCTTGCAACCACCACTGGTAAATGTAGCTTTTTAGCAATCATCACTAGTAAATGACTTTTGAAATCACCATTGGTAAAGATTACTTTTGCAATCACCACTGGTAAAGATGACTTGCAATCACCACTGGTAAAGATGACTTGCAATCACCACTGGTAAATATTATTTTTGCAACCACCACTGGTAAAGGCACCTGCTTTGCAATCACCAATGAACTTTGTAATCATTACCAGTATGAGCACCTGTTTTGCAATTTCCACTCATCAAATTTAATGTCTTGCAACCACCACTTGTAAATGTAGCTGTTTAGCAATCATCACTAGTAAACATGACTTTTGAAATCATCATTGATAAAGATTACTTTTGCAATCACCATTGGTAAAGATGACTTTTGCAATCACCACTGGTAAAGATGACTTTTGCAATCACCACTGGTAAATATTATTTTTGCAACCACGGCTGGTAAAGGCACCTGCTTTGCAATCACCAATGAACTTTGTAATCATTACCAGTATAAGCACATCTTTTGCAATTTCCACTCATCAAATTTAATGTCTTGCAACTACCACTGGTAAATGTAGGTGTTTTGCAATCACCACTAGTAAAGATGAACTTTGCAATCACCACTTGTACAGATGAACTTTGCAATCACCACTGGTAAATGAACAAAATGTAGCTGTTTTGCAATCACCAATCAACTTTGCAATCATTTACAGTAAAGGCAACTATTTTGCAATCTCCACTCATCAAATTTAATGTCTTGCAACCACTACTGGTAAATGTAGCTGTTTTGCAACCACCACTGGTAAATGTAGCTGTTTTGCAATCACCACTGGAAAATGTAACTTTTTGCAATCACCACTGGTAAATGTAGCTGTTTTGCAATCCCCATTGATTAAAATTAATGCCTGGTAAAAACAGCTGCTTTGCAATCACTTTTGATAAATGCTACTGTTTTGCTTAAGTCAGTGGTCAAGAATAAAGCCTTGCAACCACCACTGGTAAATGTAACAATGTTGCAGTCACCAGTGGTAAAGATGACTTTTGCAATCACCGCTGGTTTATCTTTGTGCCTTTAATTGATTAATTCTCCTCTGGTTAAATAAACCTCATTGCTATCACCATTAATCAAGGAAACCACAATAACCATATACAAGTGCTTTCAATAACCACGGTTCTGTCAAGATGACAAGCATTTTCTGCATCTGTCTGACTCTCAATGTATTTCATGCTACTCATGATAGCATACCAATATTCAGTTTTAACTTACAGTTCTTGTATGTTTAATTTTGTCATTTTGGGTAATGGTTATGGTATGATTTTTTATTTCAAATAGGAGCAACAGGCCGTGCCTTTCTATTCAACAAAGTGGTAAATTTGACATACAGTGAGGTTCAGGATCGCGTTATGTTGACTGGACGTCACATGGTCAGGGACGTCATGTGTAAAAACTGTGATGCAAAACTGGGCTGGATCTACGAGTTTGCAAATGAAGAGAATCAGCGCTATAAAGAAGGGCGTGTGATACTTGAGAGGGCTCTGGTGACGGAGAGTGAGGGATTTGAGGAACATGTGGGAACTGATAGTTAATAGATCTGATATCTATGTGCTCTACCAGATCATATGCAGCAGGCATTCATGTTAAGGGATTTCAAAAAAGGTTTTGAAGTTGTTTATCTCACTTAAATGTTTCAAATACTTTACCTAAAGAAGAATTCAAACAATGGTTCAGGGCGAAATTATTTAAGTGTTTATATGGTCCTACTATAGTTTTGCCCCATACTAAGAACAGTTTAAAAATCACCTAAAGTCATAGTTCTTTATTTCTATGAGACAAAATTCATACTTATTTACTAGATCATTTTCTAAAACCCCCCAAAAATTTGGATGTATAACAAATGTGCAACTGTAAATATAAAATTTGTGAAGTGGTCTATACATGAACAATCAGGTTTTCCAAATTATCGTCTTTGTCTTTAATGTTTAGAAAATCATTGGACCCTATGGTGGGAAAGTACTTGAAGAAACTTATTGTATACAAAAGTATCCATGTTTTATAGTTGAAGAGTAGGTAGGAGTAATGTGAGAAAAACAACCAAGTCATGTCGTAATAGTTTTGTAAATTGATGGGTTAGTGCAAAAGTTTTGCATGCAAAAGTATATAGGCCTATGCACTAACATTAGTTTTTGGGCTAACCTTTTCGAAATGTATTAGATTGTTATATTCTTAAGGAAAGTTTTTTGTTTGATATGCAATATTTAAGATAAAAGTTGCCCAAAGCATATGCACCTAGTGAGCACACTGGATTCACATTATATCAAATGAAGGCTCCATGTGGCCTTGTTTACTCTGTACATTGGTATTTTTGTATAGGGATTTCTTGTTAAGATTAACCAGGGTTTGTTAATGAACTCTCCCCCAGCTTGGGATGGCCAGGTCGAGTTCATTACGATGGTGTTTGATAGTGTTGGAATGATTTTTGCTCTTAAACCTTTTCCCAAATGACAAATATTTAGATTGGTAAACTTCAAAAGCAGAAAATGTAATGGGTGTAAATAAAGAAAGAACTTGTGTACATTATTTGACAGAAAACATTAAGGCAAAAGAAGAAAATGCTGGTTGTCAGCAATTACTTCTTTTGCTTTGATCTTTTTCATAGGCTGGCAAAAAAGGTCTTGTTTGGGAAAGGGTTGATTATGAATATGCAATAAAACTCAGATCAGGGTTTAAACTTGCTAGTCAATGCAAATGCATTCAGAATGCATGCACCAAACTACATTGATAGACAACTGTTCAAACTGCATTTAACCCTTTCCATAACAATTCTATTTTTGACATGTTCATAATGAGAGGAGTTGCACTAGCTCTACAAAATTAGCGTTACTTTATGTTCGAAATTTGTACATTTTAGCATGGAAAATATTGAAAAGATAGAAGAAATGAAACTAGACAAGTGACAACAAACGAGGGATTGTTTGGGAAAGGGTTAATGCATCATTGTATGTCAATTTGTATTCCATGGATGTGAGCAGAAATGATTTCAACACCTATCACTCATATATTTTGAAATTGTATATTTCTTCAGGAATTTAAGATTGTATAAATATAGTATGAAATAAGAGCGAGTCAGTGATGGCATTTTAAACAAAGGTATATCACTTACTGTTTATTAAACTGAATTGTTCAATCTGATTACAACCATATCTTAAAGTTGTAGATTTTTAATTTATCATTGATAAAGTGCTTACCATAACATGTATTGATTATCAATAGAAAATAGAACCTATTCACTTTCTTTAGGATTTTCAGATGTTGATCTTGTTTGAAAAAGGAATTTCCAGAAATTTTGTTTATTTAGAATTACCTTTCTAAATTCAGTTACTGAAATGTTAATTTTCACCCCTCAATAAATATTTTAGTTTAAATAATGATTTATACCGATATAATCATGGGTATCCATTGTAAAAAGTGTGCTTGTATTTATAGTGAGATTTTGTTTGTTAAGTTTATAGTTTGTTAGTTATATGTATATCATTCAGGTAGGAATAATTAACCTCACCTTCACATTTTTAAAACTTTCCAAAACAAGACCGTATATAACCTTTCCAAAATAAATTGTTTGGGAAAACATCAAGAGAAAAGAGAAATTGCTGATAATCAGTAATTCTCATTTTCCCTCAATATTTTCTATGCTAAACATACACATCTTCTACATTCGACATCAATTACTTAGTCATAAGCAACTCCTTTCAAATTGGACAGGACTGGTCTAATGTTTGGTTGTTTTGGAAAAGGATAATCAACAAAATTTTAAACTTGCTGGATTTAAAAAACCAAGACTCCCAAGTTCAACGGTTCTGCAGACATCAATATGAATGTAGCACAAGGCAATCAAGTTGCTTGTACTGGTATTGAATACATTCAGGGAGAAAATGCTGGTTATCAGCATTTCATCAGTGTTATTGCAAAACCTCGTAACTCCAGCTAGATTTAAGCCGGAGTTATGATGTTTTGCGATTACAATGGCGATTTTCTTCATTAAATCAATGTTTCCCAATGCACTCGATGAGCAGAGTCAAAATCATTATTACAGTCACTATTACCGGTACCAGTATTTCGGAATTTCTTAACTACATGTAACTACCTGATAGCAAACTTAGAGGCTGGTCCCCATTGGAAGCTTGTGCAGATGACTTAATTAGTTTACCAGACCTAACATTTCTAGAGTGGTCTAGACTAGTCTATAAATGGTGACTTTGACAGAAAGCTTGTTTTGATGTTTTAGGATAAAGCGTTCTTTAGAGCAATATTTTTAAGATGCTCAATGGGAGGCGAAATTACCCTTCACTTCATGCAGAACCCCTTGGTTAACTCTGTAGAAAAAACTTAACCCATTACCACACAATGCCTCTTTTTGACTCCCCACAAGATAATGGCTTTGGAAAATATTGTGGAAAAATGAAGAAATTGCTTGTGACTAGCAATTTCTTCATTTCCCACAATGTTTTCCATCCGAAAAGACCTAAAAGTAAAAAATTCCATTCACATGAATTTGTCGTCTGCAGGATCTTTCAATTTGGACCTCCCTAAAATTTTGTCATTTGGTAATGGGGAGAACCGACCAAGTTGTTCAGAATGCTCCATGGTACCATGTTGATGCACCATACTTCATATAAATGATGTCATCTTGATGTCATTTGTATGAAGTATTTGGAACACCTCGGTCATAATATACATGTAGTTCTTAAAACGCTTTATCTAAAACATCTTAAGATATCTCAAGAAATCTCGCTCTAAAGAATGCACCTCAGGTTTTGCCATCTCCACTATACAAGGCTATGTAAAGCATTGAGGGAAAGAAATAAATTGTAGATTACTAGCATTTTGTTCTTATACCTAAAAATTTTACATGCTTTGGTCCAAAATTGTATCATTGGGCAAGTATTAAGATTGATTAACCTTGACAATGATTGTTGACTAGTTACGAGTTATTGACTGATGGGATTGAAGAAATGTATAATAAAAGAATTAACCAAACATGATTTGTTGTTACTGATTTCTTTCTCCTATCTCATACAATACCCGGAATGATGTCTCTACAGAAAAAGCTTGGGAAAATATTAAGCCAAAAGAAGAAAATGCTGATAACCAGCATTTTCTTATTTTACTTCAATATTTTCTATGCTAAAATCTGCAGAAAATCTATTTTACATTTATGTCCATTTTGTCATCAGGAGATTCTTTCGAATCTTATACCTTATACCTTGTTTGTGAAAGGGCTAACCCTAGTTAAGCCTGATACTTCGGTTAGTATCGTCCAAGACTATCACAAGAGTTTGAGTTTATTGGGGTTTTACGCCGTTTTCAACTGCCAGGGTCATATCACGGCGCTGGAGCACCTACCCATGGATTCCTATTGTTTCTCAAACCAGTACATGTACTACCACAACACCCTTACCGAGCCTCCAGCTGCTCGCCCACTTAGGTTAACAATTTCAAAACCCATTGGTGGGTGACAATTTTGTCAGAAAGGGTATTTGCCGCGGCCGGGTATTGAACCGGGGACCTCTCATATGAGAGGCAGATGCGCTACCAACTGTGCTAAGGCCGCGGCCACTATCACAAGAGATCATGGATTCAATATGCTACTTTTACAATAACATTTCTAACGTCTGACAAGTCATTTGTATCTCACCATTAGATGAATATTTACAAATTATTAACCAAGTCCCACACTTTGACACTCTTTGAGGGCTTGTGGACTATAAAGAAATTGCATTATGCTTCATTTCTCATGTTTCCATCAAGAAAGGCAAAAATAATGTTAAATATCATTCACTTGAAATTGTCATCTGCAATATCTTTGAATTTGAAATAGTCTAAAAATGATAATGGTTTGATTTATTGGGGTTTAACACCGTTTCAACTGCTATGGTCATTTCGTGGCGCCTAGAGCACCTTAACCTTTTCCCAAACGACAAAATTTTAGGGTAATCCAAATCAAAAGCTGCCACAAATGACAAAATGGATGTTATTAAAGATAGTATTTGTGTAAGATATGGCACAGAAAATATTGAGACAAAAGGAGAAACTGCTGGTTTTCAGCAGTTTCTTCTTTTGTCTCAATGTTTTGCCAAGCCTTTTCTCTTAGGGACATCAAAACCAGGTCTTGTTTGGGAAAGGGTTAAGTTAACCATGGATCCCTGGTATTTCTCACACCAGTACTACCACAATATTCAAACCTAGTCTTCTGCTACTCTCTCACACAGATGATTCAAATGACTTGTCAAATAACAGAAATGACAGGATGGATACTGGCCGAGCTGGGGTTTTAACTCGCTACCCCTGGATTGAGAGACTGATTGACAGCCTGAGCTATCAGGACTCGGCTGTCTGGTAATGGGAAAACATTTGTAGGACGAGTGGCTGGTGGCTAGGATGGAATGTTGCCGTTTTATTTGAAATTCAAGGAATGCATGGACTGATCTGGTTCACCAAGGTTTCACTCCAAAAACATCAAAGTCTTTGAGTTAAATTTCCATTACTCTGAGCAACAAATTTTGACTTACGGATATTTCGACCGTATTGCAGTCTTCATCAGAGTAGCGGTCATTGATGATAGTCAAAGTCTTTGACTGTATCAATTTGAATGCTATTGCAGACAACATAATTGAAGTTAACAAAAGTAGAAAAAGAGTATCATGTATGGAACAGTAAAGATAATATTGAGAGAAACAGAGAAAATGCTGGTTATGAGCATTTTCTTTTTTTTCTTCAATGCTTTCTTTTAGCATTTTCTATTAACCCTTCTCATGCTATTCACATAATTATGCCCCCTTTCGAAGAAAATGGGGGTATATTGTTTTGCAAGTGTCGGTCGGTCGGTCGGAAGGTCGGTCGGTCGGTCGGAAGGTCGGTCGGTCGGTCGGTCCGTAGGTCGGTCGGTCTGTCCGTAGACCAAACCTTGTCCGGAGCATAACTCGAAAAGTATTAAAGGTAGAATCATGAAACTTCATAGGTGGATAGATCTCATTATGGAGAGGTGCAGTGCACAAGAACCGTAACTCTGCCGATCAAATTTTTTGAGTTATTGCCCTTTGTTGATTTTATAACCTGATTCTTGTCCGGAGCATAACTCAAAAAGTATGTAAGGTACAATCATGAAACTTTACAGGTGGATAGATCTCATTATGGAGAGGTGCAGTGCACAATAACCCTAACTCTGCCGATCAAATTTTCTGAGTTATTGCCCTTTGTTGATTTTATAACTTGATTCTTGTCCGGAGCACAACTAAAAAAATATTTAAGGTAGAATCATGAAACTTTACAGGTGAATAGATTTCATTAAGGAGAAATGCAGTGCACAAGAACCGTAACTCTGCCAATCAAATTTTTAGAGTTATTGCCCTTTGTTGACTTTACACTTAATTCTTAACCTTGCCTATATCTCATGTCCTTTTACACATACAGCCTTGATATCTCACACATAGATACCTCCTATCAACATCGTTCACATTTTATCATGACCTTGGACCTTGTGACCTTGACCTTGGAGTTTGACCTACTTTAAAAAAAAATAAACCCGGCATATATCTCATGACCTTTTACAAATACAGCCTTGATATTTCACACATGGACACATCTTACCAAGACCTTTCACTATTGACCATGACCTTGGACTTTGTGACCTTGACCTTTGACTTTGACCTACTTTAAAAAAACTTTAATCTAGCCGATATATCAATTCCTTTTATACATACAGCCTTGATATTTGACACATGAACACCTACGACCAAGACCTTTCACATTTGACCATGACCTTTGACCTTGTGACCTTGACCTTGATGTTTGACCTACTTTAATAAACATATACAGCCTTGATATTTCACACATGGCCACTTCCAACCAAGATATTTCACTTTTGACCATGACCTTGGACCTTGACCTTGGAGTTTGACCTACTTTTAAAAAACTTATACTAGGCCTATATCTCATGTTCTGTTACCTATACAGTCTCAATATTTTACACATGGACACCTCCTACCAAGACCTTTCACATTTGACCATGACCTTGAATATTGCAACCTTGACTTTGGAGTTTGACCTACTTTTAAAAAGACTGAAACCAGGCATATATATCATGTCCTTTTACACCTACAGCCTTGATATTTCACACATGGACACCTCCAACCAAGACCTTTCACATACGACTATGACCTTGGACCATGTGGCCTTGACCTTGGAGTTTGACCTACTTTTAAAAAAATTAAACTGGGCCTATATCTTATGTGCTATAACACATACAGCCTTGGTATTTCACACATGGACACATCTTACCAAGACCTTTCACATTTGACCATGACCTTGGACCTTGTGACCTTGACCTTTGACTTTGACCTACTTAAAAAAAAACTTTAACCTAGCCGATATATCAATTCCTTTTACACATACAGCCTTGATATTTGACACATGGACACCTACGACCAAGACCTTTCACATTTGACCATGACCTTGGACCTTGTGACCTTGACCTTGGTGTTTGAGCTACTTTAATAATACATTAACCTGGCCTATATTTCATGTCATTTTACATATACAGCCTTGATATTTCACACATGGCCACTTCCAACCAAGATATTTCACTTTTGACCATGACCTTGGACCTTGACCTCCTTTTAAAACAAGAGCTGTCCGAAGACAGCGCGCTCGACTTTCTAAGTGCTGGACTTTCTAAGTTGCTAAGTACAAAGGGGGCATAACTCCAAATATAGTGAAGCCAGGGTCATGGGCCCTGATAGTAAGGTAGAGGGTGTGATGGTGAATAAGTATTCCAAGTTTGGGTTGAATCCCTTTGATAGTATGGAAGTTATTGATGTTTGAAAAAACTTTAACCTTTGTTGCAACGCCAACGCCAACGCCGACGCCAACGCCGACGCCCGGGTGACAGTATAAGCTCTCATTTTCTTCGAAAAGTCGAGCTAAAAACTTAAACTAGGCCTATATCTCATGTTCTGTTACCTATACAGTCTCAATATTTTACACATGGACACCGCCTACCAAGACCTTTCACATTTGACCATGACCTTGGCCTGTGTGACCTTGACCTTTGATTTTTAGCTCACCTGAGCACGAAGTGCTCGAGGTGAGTTATTGTGGTCACTTTTTGTCCGGCGTCCGTCCGTCCGTCAACATTTGGGGTGTTTACACTCTAGCATCCACAAAAGTTACTCAATCTTGATCAAACTTGGCCAAAACAAGTACGACCATAAGTTCTCGAACAAGTTCGATTATGTGCCTGATCAGACCAGAAAGTGCGGAGTTATCTGCCCTTGAATGTCAAAAAATGCTGTTTTTAAGTTTGTTTACACTCTAGCATCTACAATTATTGATCAATCAAGACAAAACTTGGACATTATGTTGGAGACCATAAGATCTTGGATGAGGTTAATTTTCAGTCTGATCTGACCAGAAAGATGAGAGTTATGTGCCCTTGAATTGGGCAAAATTGCCACTTTTTTGCTGTATTCAAAAAAGAGTTAATCTAAGGGAAGGAACTCTGACACTAATTTACTTCAGTATAAGTAGAGTTATCTAGTTTGATAGAGGATATAAATAGATTTACACTCTTATTAACCCATTACCAAACAACAAAATTTTAGCCTAGTCCAAAATCATAGGTGTTGCAGACGACAAGTTCCATTGAACAAAATTTAACATTTTTTGGTCTTTCTTGGTAGAAAACATTGTGGGTAATGAAGAAATTGTTTGTCACAATGTTTTCCAAAGCCTTTATTTTGTGGGGCATCCAAAAGCGCCAATGTGTGGGAAAGGGTCAATCAAGACAAAACTTGGACACAATGTTGGGGACTTTAAGATCTCAGATGAGTTTGATTTTCAGTCTGATCTGACGAGAATGTTGAGAGTTATGTGCCCTTGAATTTGACAAAATTGCCATAAGATCTCATATGAGATTGATTTTCAGTCTGATCTGATCAGAAAGTCGAGCGTTTTGTGCCCTTGAAATTGACAAAATTGTTGTTTTCGGCTGTTTTCGACCTTGTTTATACTCTAGAATCTACAATTATTTATCAATCAAGACAAAAATTGGATACAATCAGGGCTACAGATAAGTGGAGGTGAAGACATACTAACATTGTTTTTTCGAATTCAAATCCTATGTTGTGGGTACTCATTTGAATCGTCTCGACGAGACGATACAAATGAGTACATGTACCTACAACATAGGGTTGGATGATCACTGACAGCATTATTGCAGTTT
Organism: Fragum sueziense; assembly: GCA_963680895.1. Taxonomy (NCBI): domain Eukaryota; kingdom Metazoa; phylum Mollusca; class Bivalvia; order Cardiida; family Cardiidae; genus Fragum; species Fragum sueziense. The sequence continues at coordinate 69,826,133 of OY804593.1, forward strand.
GAAAAGTCACCACCCCCTCTTATCTGGAGCCCTGTACAATGTTTGGCACCATAATTTAGATCTTGGATGAGTTAGATTTTCACAACCTTATTGACCATAAGTTCTTTTTCAGTCTTAAAGTAATAAATATTAATTGAATTGAACAAAAGTGTTGCTCATATCATTTAGGTTCAGGTGAGCGATATAGGACCATCATGGTCCTCTTGTTACATACTTTTAGTAATCTTTAACCTAGCCTTTATTTTATGTCCTATTACACCTACAGCCTTGATATTTCACACATAGACACCTCCTACCAAGACCTTTCACATTTGACCATGACCTTGAATATTGCAACATTGACTTTGGAGTTTGACCTACTTTTAAAAAGACTGAAACCAGGCATATATATCATGTCCTTTTACACCCACAGCCTTGATATTTCACACATGGACACCTCCAACCAAGGCCTTTCACATTTGACCATGACCTTGACCTTGGCATTTGGCCTACTTTTAAAGATTTTAACCTGGCCTAATATATGTCCTATTACACCTACAGGCTTGATATTTCACACATAGACACCTCCTACCAAGACCTTTCACATTTGACCATGACCTTGAATATTGCAACCTTGACTTTGGAGTTTGACCTATTTTTAAAAAGACTGAAACCAGGCATATATATCATGTCCTTTTACACCTACAGCCTTGATATTTCACACATGGACACCTCCAACCAAGACCTTTTACATTTGACCTTGACCTTGGCATTTGGCCTACTTTTAAAAAAAATTAACCTGGCCTGCCGCCTATGTTTCATTTTACTTTTACATATACAGCTTTGATATTTCACACAGACACCTCCTACAAGACATTTCATATTTGACCATGACCTTGGACCTTGTTAACTTGACCTTGGACTTTGACCTACATCAAATGTAGGCCCTTGAGGGGGCATATATGTTTTACAAACATCTCTTGTTTACTGTTGTGACGAAAGCTTGGACAAGCAGTATAGACTAAGATCAGCCTGTGCAGACGTACAGTCTAATCTTACCAAACATCGCCTTTTTTCTTCTCCATTATTGTGGCAAACTTAAGCAAAATTTTAATGTTGTTAAGAACATCAAAATCAGGCATTGTTTGTGAAATATTAAACCATTACTGCAAAGTGATGCTTTTCGACTCCCTAACAAGAAACAGCTTTGGAAAACATTGTTGAAAAGGAAGAAATTGATTGTCACATTTTCCACAATGTTTTCTAACCAAAAATGGAAATGTTTGTAAAATTTCATCAAACTGAAACTGTCGTCTGCAACGCCTTGCAAATTGGAACAGTTAAAAAAAATTGCAATCTGGTAATGGGTTAATCCATTACCACACAGTGACACCTTTTGACTCCCCACAAGATCTTGGCGTTGGAAAACATCTTGTAAATTGAAGAAATTGCTTGTGAAAAGCAATTTCTTCATTTCCCACAATGTAGACCAATAAATTGATAATTCCATTCACTTTGATTGTCATCTGTATCATCTTTGAATTTGGAAAAGTCCAAAATTTTGCCATCTGGTAACGGGTTAAGGTTATTCCAGAAACAGAATGCTGATGCAGAACTACAGATAAGTGCGAGTAAACACATTCTAACTTTGTTCTATCAATTCCAAACCCTTTGTTGTGAGTACTCATTTGAATTATATCGACAAGGCACTTCAAATGAGTACCAACAATTTAGGGTTTGATGAACAATAAATGAAATACTGTATTTTGAAAAAAGCTTTACCCCCTTTAATCTGTAGCTTGGCAAATGTCCTGGATATAAAAATACAAAGATTAAATCCATTTTACATTTATTGTGTAATATTTTATAAATGTGTAATATTTTTTTTAAAATCATAAATAACCTCAAAACATATAAATACAAATGAGCAGGGATATTTGCAAAGGCTCCTACTAGCATTTCAGACCAGAGGCATGTTCTGTAGAGCGAGATTTCTTGAGATATCTTGAGATTTCTTCAGATATTTTAGGATAAAGCATTCTTTAGAGCAAGGTTTTTAAGATGCTCAATGGGAGGCGCCTTTACCCTATACTCCGTGCGGATCCCCTCGGTTAACTCATCATGACGTCATTTGTATGAAGTATGGAGCATTATTTTGGAGCACCTTGGTCATAATCTAGCTCTTTAAAACGCTTTATCTAAAACACCTTCAGAAATCGTGGGAATGGGTTAAAATCCATGTCATTGTCTTACAGATTCTTCATTATATGTAGAAACTGTCGAAGAGCAGCATGAACCGAGATCAGACATTAAGGCAAAGGCAGATCATGTTTCAAGGTTGTTACAAATCGTCGATGCAATTGCAAAACCGCGCAACTCCAGCTTGATATAAGCTGGAGTTACGCGGTTTTGCAATAGCACCAACGAAATAATACATGGAAACCTTTTTCAACTCCAAGATCAATTTATAGTAAAGTAGATCTGTCAAGAACAAATGCATACCATCACAGATGTCATGTCATTCATTTTCAAAGTAAACAAGACGTGTTTGTGGAACACAAATGCCCCCAAAATGGCCAATGTTAACTTTTCATACAGACAGACAGACATGAGTAAAACAATATGCTCCAATCTTGGGGATTTGGTAGTATAAAAATCAATTAAGGTAAAAAATTTAACACAATTTAAGGTCACAGAGTTATGGATCTTGTGCACTGCACTATCCTAAAATGTGATCTATTGTGTATGAAGTTGCAAGTTGCTAAACTGACACGATTCAAAAACGCAAAGCACGTTTTTATTAACCATTCCATTTCTATTGCCTCGATTGGCAGCATATTTGGGGACACGTATTTAGGTAATGTATACATTTCACGCCCTGGCAACTTTGTCGTGTTTTCTTTAGCATATCCGGACATCTGAACCGCCCATCACTAAATGTTCGTGTGGCTCGTGCATTCAGACCACATGTTAAATCACTAAGATTTTTTTTTGTGTACAAATTATCACTTAGATTTACTTATTGAAAATATACGAGAACTACGAAAAAAGTTTGTGTACAAAATGCTCAGGCTTACTTTGGGAAAAAGAATCCGAGTTTTGGGGCTTTTTTTGGCGGTGTTTCGAAAATGAAGGTAGCTAGATGCTTTAATGTAGCCGGATCGATAGTTCCATGGTTAATAAGACGTGTAAACGACATTGGAACATTTACAGAACGCCCACGTCCCGGTCAACCGCGTGTAACAACTGTACGTCAACACAATTGTATACGTCAATGTCACTAACGCAACAGATTTTTGACGGCTCAGTGTACAGCAAATTCCATGGTTGGTAATCGCGGGCGGCCTATACATCGTGACACGGTGAAGAATCGCCTGTGAAAACACAGGGTTTGCTGTTGTTGTCATGTTTGATTCAGGCTCTTGGCTCAACGTGCATTTTGGCATAATCTGACGTCCTTTCATGCATTATTTGTGGCTTTAAAGGTCATATTCTGTCCTGTTATGTTAACAATTGTAACATTTACAATTATACATGGCTATACATCGGTTTTGTAGACTGTAGTAAATACCATTTGTAAAAGTACCTTTTTGTGTTTTTAAATCATGTCAGTTTAGAATTACAATGTCTGCCAACATAACTTTAACAAAAAATCTACCGAATGTACGGACAGCTGGACAGACAGACTGACTCCAGTATATCTATGCCTAATAAACCTAACAAATCACGATAAATATCTCTTCTTGAACAGTTTCCATGCCAGTCTATTGTCTTTTATCTGTAATCCAGGGTTAAACACATTAAAGTTGGTAACTTCTAGCTTTGTAAGATAACTATCTAATATCACCTGTAATAGAGCGGGAAATGTTCAAGTAACAAAATGTCAACACATTAAATAAATAACCGAAAATTGCCTTTGAGACCAAAATGGATCCAGATCAGCCTGAATATACATGCAGTCTGATCAGGATCCATGTTGATCTCTTAAAGCTACTTCACACATTAAAGTTGGTAAGTTCAAGCTTTGTAAGATAACTATCTAATATAATATTACCTGTAAAAGAGCGAAAAAGAACAGATGCAAAAACAGAAGAAGTTTTTTGGGTTTTTTTTACAAATGGGGCCTTGTTCAATGGCATTACAAACAAACATGGATCCAGATCAGCCTGCATATACATGCAGTCTGACCTGGATCCATGTTGTTTTCTTGAAGCTTCCTCACACATTAAAGTTGGTAACTTCTAGCTTTGTAAGATTACTGTCTAATATCATTTATTACAGAGGGAGAAAAGAACAGATGCAAAAATAAATGCAGTTTTTTTTTTAACAAATGGGGCCTAGTAAAATGGCAATAGAGACCAAAATGGAACCAGATAAGCCAGCATAAACATGCAGTCTGATCATGACCCATATTGTTCTCTTGAGGCTTCTTCACACATCAAAGTTGGTAACTTCTAGCTTTGTTAGATAACTGTCTTATATAATCTTTAATGGAGGGAGAAATGTTTAAGAGACACATGATACACGAAAATAACAGACAATTCATGAGAAATGTCAAAATGTGACCTTGATAAATGACCTTAACCTAAAATAAGAGCTGTCTAAGGACAGTTAAGTGTGACTATCGAGAGCTGGATATTGAAACATTTTAAGTCCGAAAAGGGTAAAAATTCCATTAAATCAAATTTCAGAGTAATGAATCCTTGCGAAGAGGCTGATACTACGGCCAAAGAAGCAATAGCAATAGCTGTTACAGGGAAAAAGTTATCACATACATATGCAAATTGCACACAAAAACTTCACCAAGAATTTTTAAGTCGAAAAGGGTAAAAATTCCATTAAGTTCCATGTCAGAGTAACGAATCTTCGCATAGAGACCGATATTATGGTCACAGAGGCATGTGCAAAGTTTCAGAGCAGTAGCATTAGTAGAAACAGGAATTTGACAAACTGGCATGTAAAAACTTAACCAAAGCATTACGCCAACGCCGATGCCCCGATGACTAGAATAGCCCCCCCCCCCCCCCCCCCTATTTTATGAATAGTCTGGCTTAAAAATGCCTTGAAATGTCATAAAATGTTTTGTCTACAGTTCAAACATCATTGAAATGTATCAGTAAGTTTTTTGTAGAACAGACAGGGCATAAAAATATATGCAATGCTCCAACCTAAGGCTATCAATATGGAGGTCATACAAACTTGACCTATTACTAGTCGGCTATATTTCAGACTCGTCCAAATTCAAAGTTGTTGCAGATGACAATTCCGAGTGAATGAAATTTTACATTTTTTGGTCTTTCCGAGTAGAAAACACTGTGAGAAATGAAGAAATTGCTTGTCACAAGCAAATTCTTCATTTTCCACGATATTTTATAAAGCCTTTATCTTGTGGGGAGTCAAAAAGAGTCACAGTGTAGTAATGGGCTAATGAAAAAGATTGCATACTTACAGAGTTCAGCATAATAATTTTGGCATTTTGAGGAGCGGTTTTCTGTAATGAGTGTGCCTGAAATAGCAATGAAAGATGTACTTCATTGATGGTGATTTCGGGGGTAGACACAGAGGGGTTTGGGGGTTCAAACGAATCCCCCACTGTTGCCTAATCATTTCATTTTCATATAATCATATAAAATCCAAAATTATGTAATACCAGGGAAAAAACGTATCCTTTATGTGTAATTGAACCCCCCCCTCAACAGAAATCCTGGGTCTGCCACAGAGTTTAACTCTGTCCCTATCAAGGCGTGACTTTGACCTCCCTAGCAGAAATTGCTTGTGAACACACTTTCTGTGCTTTATTGTAAACAAATTCTACCTTTTCCAGTATCAACATTGATTTATTCTGTTGTCTGCAACAGTTATCAATTAGAACAGTTCAATATTTTAGGTTTCGGGAAAGAGTTAAGAGATGGCTTGCGTATAACCTAATAAAGATTTACTGCTAATTTCCACAGAGCATTTTGATGAACATAGAAACTTTATTCAATGCATTTCAGAATTATAGTAATAACATATAATTTAGTAATAGCATATAATTCTATAAGGCACTTAGTTTTTTTGCAATAATACAACCAATTTCACTACATCATCTTGAATTTTATCAATTATCATTTATCATTTGTTACTTCTAAAAGTTATTTTGTCTTTTGGAATGAAATGAAGAACAAAGTAAGCTTTGAAAATATGTGAAGCCTAAACTCTAGGTAATAATGAAACAAACATAACGTAAATGTAAGCGTAAAAACGTAATGACAATGCATTGACCAAGATTTCTACTTCAGTTCCCCCTAATTTTCCTTTTCTTTAGAACTCAATCATTCACATTAACAACTCCTTTGCATTTTGGCGCAGTCCAAGATATTGATGCATGGTAAAGAAATTGAATAACCCATTACCACAATGTGACGACTTTTGACAATCTTCAACATAAAAGCATTGGAAAACATAGTGGATCATTCACTTGAAAGTGTTTCTGCATCATCTTAGATATTGAACCAGTGTAAAATTTTTCTGTCTGGTAATGGGATAATGGCAATGAATTTTATGCAAAAAATAGACTGGGTTTACCATTATGTATTGATAAACTGCTAGTGTTGCATCAAGCTGTAGTTACGAGATTTTATAACAACACCTGCGAAATACTATTGTTTGTCGGAAATTTCAGCATAGTTAACTGCATAAAATTGTTCCCTACCCACCCATACTTACAGTGTCTAAGTGTTCTTTGGCAGCACAAGCAATATCGTAGATAGCATCACAGATCTTCTCATCCTTTTTTTCTGACGCAGCTTTCATGTTATCACGAGCACATCTCAGTATATCTTCTTGCGATACTTTATGCTGGAAGCAGGCAAACAAATTTCGTTTTTAAATCTGCTGGCCTTTCAGGCCAGCAGGCTATTGTCACGGCGCTGTGTCCATCCTGCATGCTTGTGTGCGTCCGCCCAGTTGTCAACTTTTTTCTTTAAAAATATTCTCAGAAACTGAAAGATAGATTTCATTCAAACTTCACAGGAATGATCCTTAGGTGACCCTTTCTCAGATTTCTTGAAATAATTCTGATTGAACCAGAAAGGCTGGAGTTCTCTGCCCTTGAATGTCAACATGGCCGTTTTGGCTTTTTTCACTCTACATTTTACAACCACAACTTACCGTATAGCACTTTATTTCTGCTATTTCTGCGGTCATGAACGGCACTGCAGAAATAAAACCCGCAAAATATTAACACTGGATGTAGATGTTGTTGTTCTATAATCAGTACATTCACAAGTAAAACACAGGGTTACGATATAACAAAAAGCACAATTTCATAACTTGGGAGTTGTTTGCCATTCAAAATAGTGTAACTAAAGATTTAATTCATGTGAAGTTAGGACATTTTTGTTTGACTCTACGAACAATGGGTAATTGGTAACAGTTTGACACATCTTTATTTTCACACGTATCTGTATAGGGTATTGTCCCTTTATCATCATAGAGTAATCAAAATACTTTGTTATTCCAGTTTTTCCAGATATGTTTAGTATTGACCAAATTATTTTCACAGCACAGAAATAAAATCTTTAATCTAGCAAAGTAAAGGACCGCAGAAATATATTACGCAGAAATTTAACCCGGCTGATTTCAGGAAAAACGCAGAATTTGGACCCCACAGAAATAAAGTGCTATACGGTATGATATATACCTGCACAATTTTGTTTCATGAATATCATATTTAACAAAACTTATTGAAATCATAAGAAATAGAAACAACCCCAAACTCAAACATATCACTTAAAATCCAATAAATCATAGTTTTAATTAGTAAATCATTTTGGCAGATAAATTCTCTAAACTTAAGCCAAACATTTAAAACAAGCTATCACTAAATGAATCAAATGAAACATGACCAAAATTCGATAAGCGCATCTCTGTTTATTACCGCGTCTCCTTGTAAAGATTTTTCTATGATTTCTTTGACAAGGAAGTCGAAACCAGGGAGTTATTGACATTAATTACAATCTTACTTTTATAAGTAGTTCAAGAGATATATAAACTTTGATTTTACTGCTATTTTCAATTATAACACTCTACTGTAAAATCCATATATAGCGAAAGAAGAATTGCATCGGTTTTTATTTGAACAACAAAAACTATAATTATGCTTTGTGCATGCGCCAAAACGTCATGTGGTGTCAATGTAACGTCAAATGATGTCATCAATAACATCACTAAACCGCCAATGCGTTTCCTACGCCGAAAACTAGATCATTGCAGAATTTCCACAAAATAACACATTTATAATGTGCGTTTTGTTATTTAGAGTGTTATAATGGAGATAATAACAAGTTTAGAGGTCTTTATTTGCCAAATAAAAACCTCTGCGCTCTGAACTACATGTTAAGGCAAATACCTCGGCCCAGAGCGCCTCGTTTTTACCTACACATGTAGTCCGTCGCACATCGGTTTTTATTTGTCAAATAAAGACCTCTAGACTTGTTATTATTTCATAAATCCAAACCCTATATTGAGGGTACTCATCTGAATAATCTAGACAAGACAAGACAATTCTAATGAGTACAGTACCCAAAACATAGGGTTTGATGAACAGTTAGGGATAACTTGGCAAATTGTTATTGTCTTTATTTTCATTCTTACCTTTATAAGAAGTTCAAGAGGTATATAAACTTTGTTTTTACTGTTTCTTTCAAATCAAAACCCTATGTTGTGGGTACTCATTTGAATCGTCTCAACAAGACGATTCAAATGAGTACCCACAACATAGGGTTTGATGAACAGTTAGGGATAACTTGGCAAATTGTTATTGTCTTTATTTTCATTCTTACCTTTATAAGAAGTTCAAGAGGTATATAAACTTTGTTTTTACTGTTTCTTTCAAATCAAAACCCTATGTTGTGGGTACTCATTTGAATCGTCTCAACAAGACGATTCAAATGAGTACCCACAACATAGGGTTTGATGAACAGTTAGGGATTACTTGGCAAATTGTTATTGTCTTTATTTTCATTCTTACCTTTATAAGAAGTTCAAGAGGTATATAAACTTTGTTTTTACTGTTTCTTTCAAATCAAAACCCTATGTTGTGGGTACTCATTTGAATCGTCTCAACAAGACGATTCAAATGAGTACCCACAACATAGGGTTTGATGAACAGTTAGGGATTACTTGGCAAATGTTTGTCTTTATCTTCATTCTTACCTTTATAAGAAGTTCGAGAGGTATATAAACTTTGTTTTTACTGGCATGAAATGGCATGGCCCTTAATAACGTGACTAAACTCTGACATTTACCCAGGTGGCTACAAGCATGATCGGCATTTACATCCTTAATACCTGTAAGTATATAGACACTAGACAGCCCTGGCGGTCTGGAAGCGCTCCACAGGCCTGACTGTTTGTCTTGTTGAATGCAATTTCAAAGGTTCAGGCTGTGCAAACAAGCAAATGCATGACCAAGCTGAAAATTACAAGCAAATAGGATCGTATGGTCAGTAAGATTCTGTGAAAGCTCTGTATTGATTAGTAAATACTAATGGTTGTCAAAGAGAAAATAAAGCCAAAAATGGCAGTTTTGTCATTTTCAAGGGTACATAACTCATGTTATGAAATTCAGATCAAGCTGAAAATTATACCAAGGCAAGATCTTATAGTCTTCAATATTCTGTCCTAGTTTTGTCTTGATTGGTCAATATTTGTAGTTGCTAGAGTGAAAACAAAGTCTAAATAGAGCCGAAAATGGCAATTTTGTCAATTTCAAGGGCACATAACTAATGATATAAAATTCAGATCAAGCTGAAAATTAAGACAATGCAAGATCTTATGATAACCAACATTCTATACAAGTTTTGTCTTGATTAATCAATATTTCTATTTGCTAGAGTAAAAGCAAAGTCAAGATAGAGCCGAAAATGGCAATTTTGTCAATTTCAAGGGCACATAACTCATGGTGTAAAATTCAAATCAGACTGAAAATTATACCCAGGCAAGATCTTATAGTCACCATCATTCTGTCAAAGTTTTGTCTTGATTGATCAATATTTGTAGATTTTAGAGTATAAATAAACTCAAAACCAGCTATTTTTGACATTCAAGGGCAGATAACTCTGGTTGTTCTGATTCAATCCAAATTCTTTGAAGGAATCTGAGAGAGGATCACCCAATGATCATTCCTGTGAAGTTTGTTTGAAAATCCATCCAGTAGCTTCTGAGAAGAAGATTTTTAAAGAAAAAGTTTACAGACGAACGGACGCACGACGGACACACCGCCATGAGAATAGCCCGCTGGTCTGATGGCCAGTGGAGCTAAAAAACAGTGAAATTTGTGAATAAAATGTGTCTAATTTTAAAACATTTTTATATAACCCGAAGACAAAATGTTTAGATTTATCCAAATTCAAAGGTGTTGCAGACAATGATATTTTAAAAGTGCAAGAAATTTTAGATTTTGGGATGTTATTGTGTAGGAAACATTGTGGGAAATGAAGAAATTGCTTGTCAAAAGCAATTTCTTCATTTTCAACAATGTTACCCAAAGCTTTATCTTGTCAGGAAGTCAAAAGGGTCATTGTGCTGTGATGGGTTAAATATTCTATTGATATCCCTGCACATGTAAAAACCCTAATACATTCTTGCTTCTTCATGAATCTATCTAACACTATGTTTTTTATGAATATAAATGTAAATACTAAAGAAACAAGAAGTGTTTGTGAAACTAGGGATGACTATTGCAGGCAAAAATGACTATTGCGATAGTATTGCTATTGACCAAATGACTATCACGATAGTATTGCTATTGTAGGTTGCCAGAGCTCCAGATAAGGCGCGTGATTGCGTTATTACGCATTCAAATATGCAAAAAACGCATTTCAAAGTCAACTGTGTGCGTCGCCAGACGCATTCAATGTTCAAGTAAGGCATTTCGAACAATCGAGAGCGAGTGAAAGTTACTTGTTTCGTGCTAACGCATTCAAATTGTTTCTAATCGTCGAAGAGAAATTTCCCGTTATCTGTCACCAGATGTTTATAAATCACAGACATTTCGATGCCGGTGCCGTGTAAAATAATATAGAATAGAATTTAGCAAATCTTACGGGTTGCCGAATCTTACGAACTATTTATCATACGACACCGTATCGTTTTGTTAACGTTTGCAGGGTCTGTTGCGTCGCAAAGTTAACCATTTCCAGAAGGAAACGGAAAATCATGTCAGAATCTTACATTTTTCAAGCCAAGTGGGGAGGATACAACTGCATCTAAAGTATTTTTTGAGTTTTGTTTCAACCCGTCATTAAAACGGCTGCGCATTATACCCGAAAACATCGCGTCGGTGGATCAGATAAGACCCTAACTTGGCTGAAAATTATGACAGGCCGAGTTTCTGTGGATGATTTCAGGGCGATATATGTCCGATAATTTGAAAATAAAGTCAACTGGTACTCAGAAAAAGATGGCATGTAGTGTATATAACCATGGTCGCTGGAGGGATCAAAATTTAAAAAAAGGGGCTCTTTCTGCTTGTGAATAGTGACATTTGCTATTTTTATGAATAGTTCATTGTGTTTAACTACCTTGTTTAGACTTCTAACATTTATTTGATAGTTCCACAGCAGCTAAATAACTCATTTTGAATACTTTGTTGTATTTTATCAATAACTTGAGTCATGTGAATCATAGAAGTACCAATACAAGGAAAGGAAATCCTATAATCAATGGTTTAGTTTTTTACCATGAACCTTTTGTTTCGGTTTTCTCCAAAAAGGGATTAGACCTACTGGGTTGAGAGTGAATCACTCTTTTGATGCTCAAAGTAGGGAGTGATCACTCTTTTACCCTAAAAATTATCTGGAGCTCTGGGTTGCTATAGCAATACTATTGAGATACTATTGTTATATGCTTTAAGTGCTATAAATGGATATTTTTTCATTAAAAAACACATTTCCTCAATATTTTACATATATGAATTAATTTGCAGAATCATTATATAAATAATCTGAAGGAAGAGAGTGACATTTCATGATTTGAGTAGCCTGTCATTGATGTCCGATATTCAAGAGACAGATTTTTTGCTAAAATTACACTATGTCATGTGACAAATTGCTAATTTTAGAACTATCAAAACTATTGCGATAGTCGAAACAACTATTGCGATACTATTGATATTGCCAAATGCCTATCACGATAGTACTATCGCGGAGGTCACTATTGCGATATATCGATAGTCTGATAGTCATCCCTATGTGAAACACTAATGCCCCCAAAATGGCTAAAGTTAAGTTTTCATACAGACTGATGGTCAGACAGACAGACACAAGTAATACAATATGCCCCCGATCATTCAATAAGGGGGCATAAAATATTTAGAGAAAAGGAGAAGTTGTTGAAGACACCATAAAATTTCATACAACAAACAATTTATAAGTTTTTAACCACATCCACGATGTAATGGATGTTGAAAGTGAAAGGACTTGTGTATCAGTCCTAGGACTAATGCAGCCAAACAGCTACTTCAAGTAGCTCTTTGTTATCAGAGGATATTACACACATTTCCAGTCAACGAGGGCTTAGTCCATGGAGTGTATGACCAAGCTTTTTCTATTACAGATGTGTCATAATCCGGTCTTGTTGGGGAAAGGTTTAAACATGTATAAGTCAATAAGTACACTTACCCGCAGTTTCTAATAATAAATAATACAAAGATGAGACCGTTTTGTCACCAACATCTTCTACATCTTTCAGTGTTCTGTAAGCATCATTGTTTACTTGCTGAGCCTGTAAAAAGTAGACGGAAATCAGAACTGCTACAGACTTAATTTGAGCCAGGATCTGGAAAAAGGTCCCTTAAGGCTTTTGAGCCCAACATGGTTCCAGATTAGTCTGCGTATACACGCAGTCTGATCAGGAACCGTGTTTTCCTCTAATAGATTCTTCATGTTCTGTAGCAACCATATGAGAGTAACATGGATGCTGGCTAGACTGCATCTAGGCACAGCATGATCCTGAAATATAGCTGTCTCAAATGAGATAAAATAAGGGGCATTTTTCTAGATCCTAGCTCATTTGTATGCAAAACTATTCCAGAATCTGGAAGAATGGCCTTTATGGCTCTTGAGACCAACATGGATCCAGATCAGACTGAGCAGTGTCATTGAGTGGGAATGGGTTACTATATTTGTTGCCGCAATCATACAAATTCTTATTTGGTTAATTTGAATACTTTAGAGTATAAAACTTTACAGACATCTGAAATAATTATTTGATATAATTACAAATTCATTGTAAAACTGTCCATTATTTGTATAGGATGAATAGAGGTATTTAATGTTTCAAAAACAAGCCCTGATTTTGACAATCCCACAGGGTATTACACTTGAAACCATTAAATTGAAAAGAAAATGCTGATCTAATAATCAGCATTTTATCCATTTAATTCCTTACCAAACGGAAAAAATCTAAACTGGCCTAAATTGAAAGATGTTACAGACGACAATTTCAAGTGAATAAAATTTTACATATTTTGCTCTTTTGTAGTAGAAAACATTGTGGGAAATGAAGAAATTGCTTGTCACAAGCAATTTCTTCATTTACAACAATGTTTTCCAATGCCATTTTGTTGTGAGGCGTCAACAAGAGTCACTGTGTGGTAATGGGTTAAAACCATTATTGAAAAGAAAATGTTGATCTAATAATCAGCATTTTATCGATTTATTTCAAGGATTTCTATCTGCAACAGCCTTTCAATAGGGAACCGATTTTATCCAGTTAGCTGTGATGTAATTTCGGACAAACAAATAGTATTTTGTGGGTTTTGTTATAAAATCTTGTAACTATGGCTCGATTCCAGCCATAGTTACGAGATTTTGTAACAACATCGACGGCCTATCAATACATAACGCTAATCCAAGTCTATTTTAAGCGCTAAATTCATTGCTATTGGACTAGTCATCTTACTCATTCCAGACCTCCTTCTATCTGAGACTTCAAAACCAAGTCTTATATCGGAAAGGAATAAAATTGACATACTCACTCTTGCTTCGAGTATTCTGGTAAACCAGGATTTGGTCAAGTTGTGCTTGTTAACAGCCTGCATAAATGCAGAAAAGAAGTGAGAAATGAAACAAACATTATAGCATTACCAGACGACAAAATTTTGGACTTATCCAAATTCCAAGGTGTTGCAGACGACAATTTCAAGTACATAGAATTTAACAATTTTGGAGTTTATGGGTAGAAAATATTGTGGGAAATGAAGAAATTGCTTGTCTCAAGCAATTTCTTCATTTTCCACTATGTTTGCCCAAACCTTTACCTTGTAGGGCATCACAAGGCGTCATTGTGTGGAAATGGGATAAAACATGATAAAAATCAAACTCGTAATACTGAATTTTCTTCTTTTCTACATCTTTTCCAAAGCCTTTTTAGTTAAGTTATACGTCAAAATATGCTTCATTCTTTTATCTCTTTTACTTTATAATATTTGATGAAAAATCTCCTAGGCTAATTTACAAGTTTAGTTTCACAAGATTATTTATAGATCTATTTACCTTAGTGACTTGTAAAGCAACAGGACTCTGTGGAGGATGTCTCTGAAAATACAGAACTGACATTGTTCTTTCAAATTTTCACATAAAAAATTAATTAGTTTTTCTCAACCATTTCCTTTAAGGTAAGTTTGAACTGGGGGGGGGGGGGGTGTTATGGGGGGGGGGGGGGGGTACTTTTTATCCGCCCAATGATTTTTTTCATTTGTACATATGTTGTAAAGTAACATTTCCAGAACAAAATAGGGGGGGGGGGGGGTTACTTTTTATCCGCCCAATGATTTTTTTTCATTTGTACATATGTTGTAAAGTATCATTTCCAGAACAAAATATAAAAAAATCAGAGTAAGTTTCCTGACTCGTTTTCGTGTCAGAGTTATCTGCCCTTGGCTAGTAATGACCATTTTTGCAAAATTACCCTTATGTTTTAAAGTCATATAGCAAGTTATTCTGAATGGAAAATTTCAAATGTTATATCAATTTAGAGACTTAACATATACACAAATGTGATGAAATGATTGTAAGACATATTTTAAAAACATTTTCTGGAAAACATTATGGGAAAAGTTTAACAAGAGTTGTCCGCGGACAACATAGCTCGCCTATACAAGAGCTTGTCACAAAAAGAAAAGTCAAAGGTCAAAGGTCAAGGTCACTGGGTCAAAGGTCATAGTCTCAAGGTCAAGGTCATTGTATGAGGTATCCATGTGTGAAATATCAAAGCTCTATCATCAATAGTGCATGATATATTGGCCAGGTTAAAGTTTTTCAAAAGTAGGTCAAACTCCAAGATCAAGGTCACTAGGTCAAAGGTCATGGTCTCAAATGAAAGGTCTTGTCGAGATGTATCTATGTATGAAATATCAAGGCTGTATCTCTAATAGTACCTGAGATATAGGCCAGGTTAAAGTTTTTCAAGTGAAGACCGGACGGGACGCAACCCCGACACTAGGGCTGTGACATTAGCTCCCCGGACATAAAGTCCCTGCTCGCTAAAAATCACATTTTTTAAAGAAAATTTTAAAGAAAACTTTTTTTCAATACGCCAAAAAATTACCTAATGAATATTTTTCTGTTTTTGGATATTTTGAAGATAATACCAAGAGCTATTTTTACACAAAAAAATTAGTGCACCTTTTGACGCAAATAAAAAGATTAAAGACGTTTTCTTACCCCACCCACCCTGTTTTAGCCTAATTATGACAAAAATATCTATTTTTTCTAAAAATACTGAAATTTTCTGGCATATGTTTACATTTAGAACAATAAAATACTTCACATTTGACATTCAACATCACAAAAAAGAGGAATGTTTCGCTTTAAACAAGAGGGCCGTTGGCCCTAGGTCGCTCACCTGAGATGGGGTTTCATAACATATCAGATTTTTTACATGTAATGTAATAAAATAGATGCTATGCCCATGATATGCAAATTTTAACCAGAAGTCCCCTTTTTCTGTGACAATGGCTTCATATTGAAAAACAAAGAAGTACATCTAAGCAATATCATAAGTAATGCAAATATGAAGTTTTGTCAAATTTTGCTCTGCAGTTATGGAGAAATTGCTTCTAACAGATTTCGTGTATTTCTCTTTTTCTGTTGCCATGGCAACCAGGTTTTTTTTTAAAGATTTCAATTCTTTTAGCAATTTTAAAGGGGACCTCATAAGGAATACTTCTGCTAAGTTTGGTTGAAATTAGCCTGGTAGTTTAGGAGGAGAAGTCATTCAAAGATGTCATTGGGGTTTGGTCCAATTTCTCCTTTCCTGTTGCCATGGTAACCAGAGCTTTTTATTGATTTCAATTCTTTTAGCAATTCTTAAAAGGAACCTCCTACGGAATATTTCTGCCAAGTTTGGTTGAAATTGGCCAAGTAGTTTAGGAGGAGATGTTGTTCAAAGAAATTATTGAGATTTAGTAAAATTTCTCCTTTTCTGTTGCCATGGCAATCAGTTTATGGGTTTCAATTCTTTTAGCAATTCTTAAAAGGAACTTCCTAAGGAATATTTCTGCCAAGTTTGGTTGAAATTGGCCAAGTACTTTAGGAGTAGATGTCGTTCAAAGATGTTATTGAAATTCAGTCATATTGCCCCTTTTTTGTTGCCATGGCAACCTGAGTTTTTTATGGATTTCAATTCTTTTAGCAATTCTTGAAGGGGATCACCTAAGAAACATTTCTGCCAAGTTTGGTTAAAATTGGCCGAGTAGTTTAGGAGGAGATGTCGTTCAAAGATGTTATTGAGATTTAGTCATATTGCCCCTTTTTTGTTGCCATGGCAACCAGAGTTTTTAATGGATTTCAATTTTTTTAGCAATTCTTAAAGGGGATCACGTAAGGAACATTTCTGCCAAGTTTGGTTCAAATTGGCCAAGTACTTTAGGAGTAGATGTCGTTCAAAGATGTTATTGAAATTCAGTCATATTGCCCCTTTTTTGTTGCCATGGCAACCAGAGTTTTTTATGGATTTCAATTCTTTTAGCAATTCTTAAATGGGATCACCTTAGGAACATTTCTGCCAAGTTTGGTTCAAATTGGCCAAGTACTTTAGGAGTAGATGTCGTTCAAAGATGTAATTGAGATTTAGTCATATTGCCCCTTTTTTGTTGCCATGGCAACCTGAGTTTTTTATGGATTTCAATTCTTTTAGCAATTCTTAAAGGGGATCACCTAAGAAACATTTCTGCCAAGTTTGGTTAAAATTGGCAAAGTAGTTTAGGAGGAGATGTCGTTCAAAGATGTAATTGAGATTTAGTCATATTGCCCCTTTTTTGTTGCCATGGCAACCAGAGTTTTTAATAGATTTCAATTCTTTTAGCAATTCTTAAAGGGGATCACGTAAGGAACATTTCTGCCAAGTTTGATTAAAATTGGCCAAGTAGTTTAGGAGGAGATGTCGTTCAAAAATAGTATTGAGATATAGTCATATTGCCCCTTTTTTGTTGCCATGGCAACCAGAGTTTTTAAATGGATTTCAATTCTTTTAGCAATTCTCAAATGGGATCACCTAAGGACCATTTCTGCCAAGTTTGGTTCAAATTGGCCGAGTACTTTAGGAGAAGATGTCGTTCAAAGATGTTATTGAAATTCAGTCATATTGCCCCTTTTTTGTTGCCATGGCAACCTGAGTTTTTTATGGATTTCAATTCTTTTAGCAATTCTTGAAGGGGATCACCTAAGAAACATTTCTGCCAAGTTTGGTTAAAATTGGCCGAGTAGTTTAGGAGGAGATGTCGTTCAAAGATGTTATTGAGATTTAGTCATATTGCCCCCTTTTTTGTTGCCATGGAAACCAGAGTTTTAAATGGATTTCAATTCTTTTAGCAATTCTTGAAGGGGATCACCTAAGGAACATTTCTACCAAGTTTGGTTGAAATTGGCCAAGTAGTTTAGGAGGAGATGTCATTTAAAGAAATTGTTGACGGACGACGCACGACGGACGACGCACGGACGCCGGACAAAAGGTGATCACAATAGCTCACTTGAGCACGTTGTGCTCAGGTGAGCTAAAAATTGATAAAAATTGTAGCATGGGCATTTGGTGCTGCAGAATAAACACAAAATTTGCAAGTCACATGGCAGCTCTCTAAACTTACCTTAAAAGAGCTCTGGTTTTAACATTATAAATAACTGAAACAACTTTGAAAAACATTAAGATTTTTTTCTCACAATGTTTTCCATGCTAAAGTACACAAGCTCTCTACATTTGTCAATATTCACTTAGAAATTCACATTGAAATAAGACCAATAAGATAATTTCTTCATTTTCTACAATGTTTTCCCTGGAAGTATTTTCTTATGAGAGTCAAAAGGCGTCACTGTGCAGTAATGGGTTAAAACCATTGTTGCAGACAAAGTTGGTGCTGATAAAACATTTGGTTTTCCACCACCTTCTCCATAATTACTCACCTTATATATTTGATCAATGGTATCTTTCCAAAACTGTAATCTCATCATAGCACGCATGTTATCAGAAGTCAAGTCTTGAACCTGGAATATTGTCATATAAGAGGCTATAAAGAGCCATAATGATCAATGTTTTTTATTTCTCTTTTGAAACATGAATGCTATCTATCAAAACACTTTTGAAACACAAATATATTATTAACATTGTACCACACTTGTACATGTTTTTATGATAGGCTTTGGAAAACCTCGAACAAAACCATCCTTTTATACTTTTAAAATTTCTGTGCTAAATTGTAGGCCTACACAACATTCTTTCTTATATACATCTAATGTGCCATTTTCAGTAGCTTTCGAAGTGGAACAGTCTCATTTTTGAAGCTTGGGAATATTGGCCCTTTCCCAAACAAGGCCTTGTTTTGATGTGTCACATAGAATAGGCTTTGGAAAACATTGATGCAAAAGAGGAAATTATTGAAAATCAGCAATTTCTCCTTTTGCCTCAATGTTTTCTGTGCCATATTGCACATAAACCTTTTCCTTTTTATCATGAATTTTGTCGTCTGGAACAGCTCTCAAATTGGATCACCACAAGATTTTGCCGTTTGGGAAAGGGTTAAGTAGAAGGATCAGTATAATTGATGTCAGCTGACATGGTCTGCATGGAAAAATCGGGATGCACAATTGGACAGACATGTCACAGAGAAGCCGGTGCTAGTACAGTTTGTACCAAATACATTCTCATCCTTATCAGAGAAGGCCAAAGAAAAAATTGAGGGAAAAGAATAAATTTTGGATTTACACTCTAATCGTTAGGAAATGTTAAAACCTTTGCCAAACAACGAAATTTTGAACTGTCCCAATTGGGATAACAAGAGCTGTCCATAAGACAGCGCGCTCGACTTTTCCAAGTTGCTTAGTATAAAGGGGGCATAACTCCAAATATAGTGGAGCCAGGATCATGGACCCTAATAGTAAGGTAGAGGGTGTGATGGTGAATAAGTATTCCAAGTTTGGGTTGAATCCCTTTGATAGTATGGAAGTTATTGATGTTTGAAAAAACTTTAACCTTTGTTGCAACGCCGACGCCAACATTGACGCCCGGGTGACAGTATAAGCTCTCATTTTCTTCGAAAAGTCGAGCTAAAAATGTATATGTTAGCGGCAATAAGTAAAATCAGGCAATAAGCTTAATGCCTAGGCAATAAGCTATTGCCTAGTCAATTAGTTATTGCCTGAAAATTTCAGGCATTAAGCTTATTGCCTGAAATGTTTCTTCCAAAATTGAGTCTATTGCCTAACATATGTTAGCGGCAATAAGTAAAATCAGGCAATAAGCTTAATACCAAGGCAATAATTTATTTCATAGTAAATTAATTGCCTAAAGATTTCAAACATTCTAAGTTTATTGAATGAAATGTTTCATCCTAAATTGAGTCTACTTTACAACCCCTTTTAATGGTCACGTTTAGGCATTGACTGACTTAGTCTGGCTTACCTGCCCCTAATACTGCGTTATTGGGTCAGGCACACACTAATCATGGCTGTGCCCACTGGACTGATATTTTACCAAAGGTAAAGAACAAAGTTCTTTAATTTTGTGACTATATGAAGGCAATTTGGATCCACATCTAATCAGTAGTCCGATTAGCTCAGTGGTTAGAGCGTCTACCTTGCGTACTAGAGGTCCCTGGTTCGAATCCCAAGAGTGATACAAATTTTAGCCACACCCCCTTTCTTTTTACAGTTTTCATACCAAATGGTTCTACAGATTGCAAAGAAGTAATAAAAACACAATTACCAATTAATTATGTTTTAATTGCATTTTAGTGATTTCTAGAATAGTTTGGTTTGACAAAAGTGGAGGAAAACTATTTGCCCAACGTGAGATTCGATCCTTGGACCTCTGGAGTCAAAGTCAGACGCTCTACCACTGAGCTAATCAGACTACTGGTGAAGGGGCTTCCAAATTGCCTTCATATACTTTTTGTGTACATAATTTAAAACCATTTTATTTCGGGTTAGCGTTGCGGTCATGTAAAACTTTTATTGCTAGAGTTAAAAATATACCGAAACCTAATATCTACTCTTCTAATGACCCTTCCCTGCTCACAAAATAAAAGAACTTTGCTCTTTATCTTTGTAATTAAATTAGCCCACTGGAGGCAGCCATGTTTAGAGAATGCCTGACGTACTACAAAACATAGTACGACAGGGAACCAGACTATTGACTGACTGTGTTCATGGGTATTTCTGTGAATTTAAGTAATTTAGTCAATCATCACATTGAAGGTAAAACATAGCTATAGGCTACCTTGTGTAAGAATCAGTTGTGTCCAGAACCAACTTTGAACGTAAAGATGAAGTTTAGATATTAATTTGTTCGACACAAATCAATACAAATGGACCAGTGCAAAGATTGCTCAATGACCTGAGATAGTTGCGCTGCCGTGTTTTAAAGTGTTTGGCACTACATCAACAATTTTTGTATTCCTGACATTACTAGCACCATAACAAGCACAATATCCACTCCGAGCCACCAGCTGATAATCCCACTTGATGGTTAAAAAAGAAGTCACCTATTTATTTCATTTAACTAAAATGTTATTCAAAGCGATTCCAAATAATGGAATTATGGCTATTTGAATCAATGCAGGAGCCAAAAGCAACAAGTGTGTTTTCAAGCTCTAAATTATGGTCAATATTTGTGAAATATGTCTAATTTAAAATAATATTTCAAACAATATATAGTCATATTTTATCGTTAGGCATTAAGCTTAATGCCTGGCTATTTTTGCCAGGCAATAAGCTTAAAACATAGGCATTAAGCTTAATGCCTAGAGTGATTTAGGCAATAAGCTTACTGCCTAGGCAATAGCTTATTGCCTAGGCATTAAACTTATTGCCTAATTTTACTTATTGCCGCTAACATATACAATATAGTAAAGAATTCAATGAGGTTAAGGGCAAAAGATGCAGGTTATCAGAAATTCTCTTCTTTAGCTTCAATGTTAAAAACTTGTTTCTAACAGCAGAGTTAAAAATTTTGTATCGTATGTTGGAGTTGGACACAACACATTTGATACCCACCAGTGCAAGTTCTGTGTACAAAGCTCTCACAGCGAAAGCAGAACCCCGAAAATCCTTTGGATA
Source organism: Fragum sueziense (assembly GCA_963680895.1). Classification (NCBI taxonomy): domain Eukaryota; kingdom Metazoa; phylum Mollusca; class Bivalvia; order Cardiida; family Cardiidae; genus Fragum; species Fragum sueziense. Next base: position 69,847,704 of record OY804593.1, read on the forward strand.
CAACATTGTACAGAGGTAGCTCTCATGATCACACTTTCTGTAATAAAATAATAATAATCAATTTAAAAAGAAGTTTAAATCTTTATTACCACAGTGGACATCTATGTACAAATTCTTCTTTTCTCTCAATCTTTTCCCTCATTATTCATAACCTACTTTGGACGAAAAAAACTATTCTTACTCAGGAAAGGGTAAACAGAACATAGCACTTCTTTTTTTTAACATTGAGTATTGTTTATAGATATATCGTCGATGGGGTGTCAAAATCTTGAACCTCCAGCTTTTCCAAGCTGTGGTTACAAGATTTTAACCCCCCCTATCAGCCATATATATTTAATCATTTTTGTAAAACACCATTGAATATGGACTGTCGTAAAAATAGGCGTTTAATCAAATACAAGAGGACCATGATGGTCCTATATCGCTCACCTGAACCAAGATGATATGAGCCACAGTTATGTTTGAATCAATTAATATTTGTGACATTAAGACTGAAAACAAACTTATGGTCATCAACATTATGTCCCTGTTTCCTCTTTATAGGTCAATATATCGGGTTGTAAAGAGTGAAAACAAAGTCAAAAACGAGAATTTTTTCCATTTCAAGGGCAGATAACTCAGCAACTGCTTGTCTAATTGTGCTGAAGTTCAAACTCATCCATGATCTTATGGTGATTAACCATTATATCCAAGATCAAAGTTTTGTCTTAATTGGTCACCATTAATTTTGTGGTTGTTAGAGTAAAAACAAAGTCGAAAACAGCAATTTTGTCAAATTCAAGGGCAGATAACTCAGGACATTCTGGTCCGACCAAACCAAAACAAAAACTCATCCAAAATCTTATACAAGGTCACCAACATTGTGTCCATTTTTTGTATATATTGGTCAATATTTGTAGATCTATGCTAGAGTGTAAACAATGTCAAAAGTAGCTTTTTTTCTTTCAATGGCAGATAACTCCTGATTTTCTGGTCCGATCTCACCCAAAATCGAACTGATGCAAGATCTTTTGGTCACTAATATTGTCTTAAAGTTTTTCCTTGATTGGTCAATAATTGCAGATGCTAAAGTGTAAACAAAGTCGAAAACGGTCAAAAACAACAATTTTGTCAAATTCAAGGGCAGATAACTCAGGACTTTCTATTCCGATCAAACCAAAATTCAATCTCATCCCAGATTTTATGGTCACCAACATTGTGTCCAACTTTTGTATTGATTGGTCAATATTTGTAGATGCTAGAGTGTAAACAATGTCAAAAGTAGCTATTTTTTACATTCAAGGGCAGATAACTCCTGACTTACTGGTCCGATCTCACCCAAAATCCAACTCATCCAAGATCTTACAATCACTAATATTGTGTTAAAGTTTTGTCTTGATTGGTAAATATTTGTAGAAGCTATAGTTAAGTGTAAACAAAGTCGAAAACGGTCAAAAAGGACAATTTTGTCAAGTTTGAGGGCAGATAATTCCTGGCTTTCTGGTCCGATCTGACCCAAAATCAAACTCATCCGAGATCTTATGGTCACCAACATTGTGTCCAACTTTTGTATTGATTGGTCAATATTTGTAGATGCTAGAGTGTAAACAATGTCAAAAGTAGCTATTTTTTACATTCAAGGGCAGATAACTCCGTACTTTCCAGTCTGATCTGACCCAAATTCAAACTCATCCGAGAGCTCATGGTCATACATGTTTTGACCAAGTTTAGTTAAGATTGGCTTATATTTGTAGATGCTAGAGTGTAAACACCAAATTGTTGACAGACGGATAGACGGACGGACAGACATACAGACGGACGGACGACGGACAAAAGGCGATCACAATAGCTCACCTTGAGCACTTCGTGCTCAGGTGAGCTAATAAACAGTTTAAAGTTTCAAAGTTTATGTACATAGCATCTGCCTAAGTTCTAAATGCTTCTTGGGTGAAGTTTTGCAAAGACACAATAAACATACAGTGAAGTTTAAGTAGATTAGTTCAGCGGTAGACTCTTTATAGTGTAACCTGACAACAAGTTAACATTTCTTCTGTTGATCCAGCATAGTTTTAAGCTGAAATAATTTTCGATCAAAGTGCAGTTTAACTTTGAATGAGACTATCCAGACATGGCGAAGACCTGGAAATTTTTGTCAGACATTCGGACTGACAATTCTAAATAATCTGTCAGACCGAATGAAACTCTCTCAGACCGAAAGTTCAGAATAAAATAAGACGAATTTTCAATCTTCAGATTATTCAAATGAATACCCACAACATAGGGAATGGATTTGGAATGCTTTTAACCTTCCCCCTATCCCCCTGTTTTTAGTTTTTCTACCTTTTTGTAGATCTATATCAAAATTGCATAGAGTAATGAGTGTTCTAAAAAATTTTGGCTTTAATGGTAGCAAGCTGACAGCTGCTGATAACTTTTTTCATAATTAGTAGGCAATCTTTTTTAGAAATGCAGACTAAGACAGATCCACAAATATATTGAATAAAGAAAAGACAAGTGTAAAGGGATACATCTATGTTTCATCCAAAAAAGAAAAGGGTCAACTCACACAATGTTTTTGGCCCGGTACCAACACTTCCCAACACTTCCGCGGTACAGCCTTTTGATGTCTGATTCTACCCACGCTTTGTAATTGACTAGCCCATTTTTTGGTGACTCACATTAGTTAAGGGATGGAAATTCACTAGATTTATAGCATGGATTATTGAAAAAAAAAAAGGTATTTATCTTTTCATTTATATTCTTAGTTCTTGTTAAGTAAAATGTCAATCTTTTCATACAAACAAACCTCAAAATTAGCGTCGGACAGTTGGACTGACAGAAAGGAAAAAAATATCGGACATAGTGTAATTTCATCGGAAAGGTCCGCAGGTCCGACGGTCTTCGCCATGACTGACTATCAACCAATTTGATTCTAAGGAGACTTGAATTTTCTGTTGGAAGAATTTATAATTGAAACAAATTTCAATCTAAATACTTTTTCTCTTAATTTAGTGACACAAATTAAACTTTATACAGGCGAAGCCCGCCTATAGGTCACGGGTAATTATGATGACAAATATTGACATACCCATACAACATTGTGGCGGCCATTTTGTTTTTATTTTCATGGGGCATTCGTGGACTAACTCTCGACAACTACTTCCGGTTGCCGTTTTCCTTGTCCCTAAATCCACTGTTTGATGGCCAGTCAACTTTACGTTGTCTTATGGGAAAATATATGACAAAAGTTAATAACAAGAGGACCATGATGGTCCTATATCGCTCACCTGAACCAAAATGATATAAGCAACACTTTTCTTCAATTCAAACAAGAGCTGTCCGAAGACAGCGCGCTCGACTTTCTAAGTGCTGGACTTTCTAAGTTGCTAAGTATAAAGGGGGCATAACTCCAAATATAGTGAAGCCAGGATCATGGGCCCTGATAGTAAGGTAGAGGGTGTGATGGTGAATAAGTATTCCAAGTTTGGGTTGAATCCCTTTGATAGTATGGAAGTTATTGATGTTTGAAAAAACTTTAACCTTTGTTGCAACGCCAACACCAACGCCCGGGTGACAGTATAAGCTCTCATTTTCTTTGAAAAGTCGAGCTAAAAATATTTATGACTCTAAGACTGAAAACGAACTTATGGTCAATAACATTGTGAAAATCGAACTCATCCAAGATTTCATCGTGCCCAACATTGTGTCCAAGATTTGTCTTGTTTGATAAATAATTGTAGATTCTGGAGTATAAACAAGGTCGAAAAAACCCGAAAACAGCAATTTTGTCAAATTCAAGGCCACTCTCGACTTTCTGGTCAGATCAGGCTGAAAATCAAACTCATCCGAGATCTTATGATATCCAACATTGTGTCCAAGATTTGTCTTGATTGGTCAATAATTGTAGATTCTAGAGTGTAAACAAGGTCTAAAGCAGCCGAAATCGGCAATTTGATCAAATTTAAGGGCACATAACTCTCATCTTTCTGGTCAGATCAGACTGAAAATCAAACTCATATGAGATCTTATAGTCTCCAACCTTGTGTCCAAGTTTTGGATTGATTGATCAATAATTGTACATTCTAGAGAGTAAACATCGTCGAAAACAGCCAAAAATGACAATTTTGTCAAATTCAAGGGCAAGTAACTCTCGACTTTCTGATCAGATCAGACTGAAAATCATACTCATCCAGGATCTCATGGTCCCAAACATTGTGTCAAACTTTTGTCTTGATTGATGAATAATTGTAGATTCTAGAGTGTAAACAAGGTCAAAAACAGCCGAAAATGGCAATTTTGTCAAATTCAAGGGCACATAACTCTCGTCTTTCTGGTCAGATCATACTGAAAATCAAACTCATCCGAGATCTTATGGTCTACAATGTTATGTCCAAGATTTGTCTTGATTGATCAATAATTGTAGATGCTAGAGTGTAAACAATGTCAAAACTAAGTATTTTTCGCATTCAAGGGCAGATAACTCCTGACTTTATGGTTCGATCTGACCCATAATCGAACTTATCCGAGATCTTATGGCCATACATGTTTTGACCAAGTTTGGTCAAGATTTGCTTATATTTGTAGATGCTAGAGTGTAAACACGAAATTGTGGACGGACGGACGGACGGACAGACGGACAGACGGACAAAAAGTGACCACAATAGCTCACCTTGAGCACTTCGTGCTCAGGTGAGCTAAAAACATCACCCACCAAAATTTCTCGTAAAATTCCGTTTCACTGTTATGTACAACATCTAAATAAGATATGGCAAAGAAATATACAAGTATCGTATCCACTGCGTTTTATGACACAAATGACGTCATCAATATATTTGCGCATAACGTCACGCGCACTCGCGCGGGGGTTTTATTACGACGCCAGCGTTTTTTCTCCTTCTTTGGACGGGTCCGTAAAAAGGACCCGTTCCCAATGCAAAATAGGTTATTTTTTTCCCAAAGTCTGACAAAAAAAATCCCAAAACCAAAGTTATTCCTTCTTTTTGAATGAAATTTCAGTTGATCCCATTCAAATGTTGAGAAAAAAATAATCCAGATACAAACTGGAAGTCCCTTCCATTGATTTGATATACGTATAGTTAACTATGCACAGGACTCAATTTTTGTTGCAGTCTGTCTTGAAAATATTTTCCCAATTTTTGACATAACAACACATTTTTCCCAATTTGCCTGGTACCGGACCCGTTCCCAAAATTATGAGAAAAAACGCTGGACGCAATGGTACATTTCTGTCTACGCGTCCTGTTATTTAATCGACACAGATACGCTGTTTTAACCCTTTCCAAATTGGCGTTAAAAACTACAACAAACTTTTCAAGGTGACTCAGAACTCATGATAATTGATGAAAATGGAGGGGAAAGAAGACATATTCTAATTAGAATATATCAGCAAAACATTTTCTCTCAAAACATTTCCCTAGTTTTTAGAATTTTGACCACTCGATCATAAAGACATGAAAGCACTGTGACATTGCTCTTATCATTCTTCTTTTAACCAAAACATTTGCAATCATAGCCTCTCATTATTTAACCCTTTTCTCTCTTTTACTTGAAGACAAATAAGCGACTGTTCAGAAGTTACCATTTGACAGTGTAAGAAAGTAGCATAATTATGTCATCAAGATAGATTTATGCTTGCTTCGCCCGTGTTTAGGCTTTGCCTATGTACTTACAGATACTTACAGATCCTCTTCTGGTTGAAGGCCACTACAGGCCTGTGATACCATCTCTCTGTCTTCGTTAAATTGTCTATTGTCACTTCGGATGATAAGTTTTTCTTTATGGTTGAATTTAATGGGTTGCATTTTCCAGAATTTGTCCAGTCTCCTTTCGAATGACATCACTGATTCCGCTTGTATGACTTTCTCCGGCAGCGAATTCCATACATCTACCACTCATTGACAGAATGCGTATTTTCTAATATTAAGTCTAGACCTTTGTTTAAACATTTTCATACTGTGTCCCCTCGTCGATGTGGAATCGGTCCTCATTACATTGTTGAATAGTCCCGAGACTTCTGCGTCATATTTATTGTTTAGAATTTTAAATGTCTCGATCATGTCACCTCTCATTCTTCGGTATGACAAAGTGGGTAATTGTAGAGTTTTTAGTCGGTCTTCGTATGTGAGGTCTTTCAAACCAGGTACAAGTTTAGTGGCCCGTCTTTGTACATTTTCTAACATATCAATGTGGTTTTGTAGGAAAGGATTCCATACTTAGTTGGCATACTCCACCTGAGGACGTACTAATGTGGTATATAAGGTCTTAAACATCTTTTGGTCCAGATAGTAAAACGTTCTTCTAATAATTCCCATTATAGAGTTTGCTTTGTTTACTTTTTCCACTATGTGTTTATCAAAGGATAGTTTTTCATCTATTACAACTCATATGTCATTCTCATGCTGCTATTCATATTAGTCATTTACATCTGATAAGTTATCAAAAATGTATGCAATAAAGTTTACCATTTTTCCATTTATTTTGTCTTGCAAAAACCAATACCCATCAACAAGTTTATGGCTACGATGTTGCAGCTAGACGACGCCTTACAATTCATCTAAGATGGATATCATTAATTTTACCAAAACACTAAAGTCTGCAAAAGCCATTGACCATCAGGAGATGGTTCAATTTAGGTGCGAAAAAGAAATGGTGCGAACATAAAATGTAAACAAACTTACTTTACTAGGTCAACACAATAATTTATGGGTGACACCTGTTTCTGTGTAGACATGTGCGAACTACTGAGGAAAAAGATACGTCTGCACTTTGATTTTGTAAGCAGGTATCGCTTGGAAATCTTTGAAATAGGCCTAAACATTTTCGTACTCATGGAGGCTGACATTTTGTACTGGTTCTCGTGTTTGTTGTAAACCGTTTGGCAATACTTACCATTTTAAAATGGGCATATCCCCATTTTAAAATTGTTAATCCGATCGCCCCATTTTAAAATGGGAAGGTCGGAAAGAACGACACTGAACTAGCTATACTTTGTTACTTAAACCCTTTAATTCTTTTACGAAGAATAAAAGAAGGTCAGAAAAGATTTTTATTCAATAAATCAATAGGAAAAACTAATATTAGAGCATAATTATCTCATTAAGCCTGTCGATCTATTGGGAAATTTCGACAGAACTCACTTGGTGTTTCAAGTTACCTAGCACAGCTACGAACGGCATGAGACATTTTATTTTATGGAAACTAACAAATTTCAAATGTATTTTATAGGCCTATGCACCTATCAATGTGTTCCCAGAATTTATTAATTGGTTTTAAGCACCTTACAAACGAAAGCCTTTGGTAAAAAAAGGACTCAGGAATTTTAAACTTACTGTTTACCCGTTTTCCGTGCTTGATAACAAGGAAACAAATAATTTAAGTTATACTCGCTCTCAAACGGCAAAATTTTGTTCAATACGTAGGGTGCCTATTGAAGGAAGTTGCAGATGACAATTGCAATGAAATTTTGCAACTTTCTGCCCACTTTCTAGTTAGAAAACATTATGGGAAATTAAGAATTTGCTTGTTACAACAAGCATAAGGTGTGCATCCCGCATAGCCTGTATAATTTAAGCTTGGGGTGGACAGTCAGTGCATCATGCACAAACAGTCTGTGCATCATTAAACAACATTTACAATAAAAACAATCCCGGGCAGTCTTCACATCAAATATAGCTGTAGATTATAGTGAAAAGTCTGCATCATGCACAACCTTATGCTTTTGTGTCACATAAACATATGGAATATGTGAAACCAGCAATGGGGCACCAACAATTTTTTGTGGAATCGAAGATAACTTTGGGAGTTGGCAACATGCCATCAATTGATGGATGGCCCCAGCAAAGAAATATATTATATACAATAGGGCTTATATATATTTTCAGGATTGATGGTGCATCAGCATGTTTTGACTTCAAGTTTAAGACAAACCAACCAGTCATAAAGTTTGCAAAGTCTTCTTGACCAGTTATGGGCTATCAAACCGTATACTCAGAAATTGTGGGTATATACACCGGCTTGGCCAGATTTTTGATATTTGATTTAAGTCATTTGTATCCCACCAATGGATGTGAATCATCTAAGTGAGAGAGCAGCTGGAGTCTTGAATTGGTTTTTGTGATACTATTGGTGAGAGAATATTTCAATCCAAACTGACGTGTCGACTTAAGATGAGTCAATATTCCTGAAAAAATTGAAGTGTTTGTCAAGTCCCAACTTTGTCCCTTCATATAAATTTTGATGCTTTAGTACACCCCTAATGAGATTCACAAGGAAGATGCCAGAGGCTCAAAGGGATTAGGAAGAGATTAGAAGAGGTTTCTATCCCAGCTGTGTTGCCTCTTAAAATTAAGTCTTTATTCCAAGCAAACATTTCAGATTGGCCTGATATTCACAGAAATGTCGGCCCAATGTTGTCTCTGTAACAGAAAACGCTATCCGTCCGATATCGGTTTTGATAATCGGCCTGATATCGGCTCCTATGATCTTCCCAATATCTACGCCTGTGATCAGTCCGATATCAGCCCTGTAACACCAACAGCTGCCTACCCAATATTGGCTTTCATGATCGGACCAATATCATCTGTCAAAATTGGGTGTATATCGGCTCTGTAACACCAAACGATATCTGCCTGATATCGGCTTTCATGATTAGACAGATATCAGCTCCTTTGATCTTCCCAATATCGACTTCCATGATCAGTCCAATATTGGACCTGTACCACTAAAAGCTGGTTAGTGGTTACTCGATATCCGCTTTCATGATTGGACCGATATTGTCTCCTATGATCGGCCTGATATCCTCTGTCGAAATCTCTGAATAGAATTAAGGTAGTCCACCCCTTATGAGATTCATGCACCTTCAGAATTTTCAAGCGACATTGCTAAACTTTGTAACGTTATCCAAATTGATATGTACGTGCGACATTGATATTATTCCGCTGTGAAACGTTCCACAACTGCATGTTAACGACATTGTAGGAATAATTTCGATGTCACATGAATCTCATTTGGATTGGACTACCTTAGGAAGATGTTGGAAATGTCGGCTGTACTTTGTCAGATGAATGGCTGTATTCTGGTATTCTTCTTTGATGGCTTATGGCTTTGCCGATGTACAGTAGAATGATACATGTCGGCTTTTACAAATAAACAATAGATTGCTGATGATTGAATTAAGGTACTCCACCCCTAAAGAGATTTATGCGACATTGTTACCATTGTTACCTAATCCAAACTTATACATGCGACATCATTAACATGCATTGGTGGAGAATTCCACGGCTGAATGTCAACAACATTATCGGAATATTAATCTGATGTCGCATGAATCTTATAAGGAATGGACTACCTTAAGAACATGTTGGTAATGTCGGTTGTACTTTGTCAGACGAATGGCTGTATTCTGGTATTCTACTTTAATGAATCATGGCTTTGCCGACATATGGCAGAATGATAAAAGTGTATGTTGTTTTCACCAACTTATAAATAGATTGCTGAAAATAGAATTAAGGTAGTCCACCCCTTATGAGATTCATGCACCTTCAGAATTTTCGAGCGACATTGCTAAACTTTGTAACATTATCCAAATTGATATGTGCGACATTGATATTATTCTGCTGTGAAACGTTCCACAACTGCATGTTAACGATATTGCAGGAATAATTTCGATGTCACATGAATCTCATTTGGGATGGACTACCTTAGGAAGATGTTGGAAATGTCGGCTGTACTTTGTCAGATGAATGGCTGCATTCTGGTATTCTTCTTTGATGGCTTATGGCTCTGCCGATGTATAGTAGAATGATACGTACATGTCGGCTTTAACAACTGAACAATAGATTGCTGATGATTGAATTAAGGTACTCCACCCCTAAAGAGGTTCATGCGACATTGTTAACATTGTTACCTAATCCAAACTTATACGTGCGACATCATTAACATGCTGTGGTGGAGAATGTTAACAACATTACCGGAATATTAATCTGATGTCGCATGAATCTTATAAGGGATGGACTACCTTAAGAACATGTTGGAAATGTCGGCTGTACTTTGTCAGATGAATGGCTGTATTCTGGTATTCTACTTTAATGGATTATGGCTTTGCCGACATATGGTAGAATGATAAAAGTGTAATGTTGGCTTTGCCAACTTACAAATAGATTGCTGAAAATAGAATTAAGGTAGTTCACCCCTTATGAGATTCATGCACCTTCAGAATTTTCGAGCAACATTGCTTAACTTTGTAGCGTTATCCGAATTGATATGTGCGACATTGATATTTTTCCGCTGTGAAACGTTCCACAACTGCATGTTAACGATATTGCAGGAATAATTTCGATGTCACATGAATCCCATTTGGGATGGACTACCTCAGGAAAATGTTGGAAATGTCGGCTGTACGTTGTCAGATGAATGGCTGCATTCTGGTATTCTTCTTTGGTGGCTTATGGCTCTGCCGATGTACAGTAGAATGACACATGTCGGCTTTTACAACTGAACAATAGATTGCTGATGTTTAAATTAAGGTACTCCAACCCTAAAGAGATTCATGCGACATTGTTAACATTGTTACCTAATCCAAACTTATACATGCGACATCATTAACATGCAGTGGTGGAGATTTCCACGGCTGAATGTCAACAACATTACCGGAATATTAATCTGATGTCGCATGAATCTTATAAGGAATGGACTACCTTAAGAACATGTTGGTAATGTCAGTTGTACTTTGTCAGACGAATGGCTGTATTCTGGTATTCTACTTTAATGAATCATGGCTTTGCCGACATATGACAGAATGATAAAAGTGTATGTTGTTTTCACCAACTTATAAATAGATTGCTGAAAATAGAATTAAGGTAGTCCACCCCTTATGAGATTCATGCACCTTCAGAATTTTCGAGCGACATTGCTAAACTTTGTAACGTTATCCAAATTGATATGTGCGACATTGATATTTTTCCGCTGTGAAACGTTCCACAACTGCATGTTAACGATATTGCAGGAATAATTTCGATGTCACATGAATCTCATTTGGGATGGACTACCTTAGGAAGATGTTGGAAATGTCGGCTGTACTTTGTTAGATGAATGGCTGCATTCTGGTATTCTTCTTTGATGGCTTATGGCTCTGCCGATGTATAGTAGAATGATACGTACATGTCGGCTTTAACAACTGAACAATAGATTGCTGATGATTGAATTAAGGTACTCCACCCCTAAAGAGGTTCATGCGACATTGTTAACATTGTTACCTAATCCAAACTTATACATGCAACATCATTAACATGCCGTGGTGGAGAATTTTAACAACATTACCCGAATACTAATCTGATGTCGCATGAATCTTATAAGGGATGGACTACATTAAGAACATGTTGGAAATGTCGGCTGTTCTTTGTCAGATGAATGGCTGTATTCTGGTATTCTACTTTAATGGATTATGGCTTTGCCTACATATGGTAGGATGATAAAAGTGTATGTCTGCTTTGCCAACTTACAAATAGATTGCTGAAAATAGAATTAAGGTAGTTCACCCCTTATGAGATTCATGCACCTTCAGAATTTTCGAGCGTCATTGCTTAACTTTGTAGCGTTATCCAAATTGATATGTGCGACATTGATATTTTTCCGCTGTGAAACGTTCCACAACTGCATGTTAACGATATTGCAGGAATAATTTCGATGTCACATGAATCCCATTTGGGATGGACTACCTTAGGAAATTGTTGGAAATGTCGGCTGTACGTTTTCAGATGAATGGCTGTATTCTGGTATTCTTCTTTTGTGGCTTATGGCTCTGCCGATGTACAGTAGAATATGACACATGTCGGCTTTTACAACTGAACAATAGATTGCTGATGTTTGAATTAAGGTACTCCAACCCTAAAGAGATTCATGCGACATTGTTAACATTGTTACCTAATCCAAACTTATACGTGCTACATCATTAACATGCAGTGGTGGAGATTTCCACGGCTGAAAGTTAACATTACTGGAATACTAATCTGATGTTGCATGAATCTTATAAGGGATGAACTACCTTAAGAACATGTTGGTAATGTCTCTTGTACTTTATCAGACGAATGGCTGTATTCTGGTATTCTACTTTAATGAATCATGGCTTTGCCGACATATGGCAGAATGATAAAAGTGTATGTTGTTTTCACCAACTTATAAATAGATTGCTGAAAATAGAATTAAGGTAGTCCACCCCTTATGAGATTCATGCACCTTCAGAATTTTCGAGCGACGTTGTTAAACTTTGTAACATTATCCAAATTGATATGTGCGACATTGATATTATTCCACTGTGAAACGTTCCACAACTGCATGTTAAACGACATTGCAGGAATAATTTCGATGTCACATGAATCTCAATTGGGATGGACTACCTTAGGAAGATGTTGGAAATGTCTGATGTACTTTGTCAGATGAATGGCTGTATTCTCGTATTCTGCTTTGATGGCTTATGGCTTTGCTCATGTATGGTAGAATGATTCATGTCGGCTTTGCCAACTTATTAATAGATTGCTGATATCTGAATTAAGGTAGTCCATCCGTAATGAGATTCATGCAACATCGTAAACATATGTTACCTAATCCGAACTTATTTGTGTGACATCGTTAACATACGGTGGTGGAATGCTGCAATGCTGTATCTTAACCACATTGCTGGATTAATTCCGATGTCGCATGAATCTCATTAGGGATGGACTACCTTAAGAAAATGTTGCAAATATAGGCTGTACTTTGTCAGATTAATGGCTTTATTCTGGTATTCTGCTTTGATGGCTTATGGCTTTGCTGACATGTGGTAGAATGATTCATGTCAGCTTTGCCAACTTATTAATAGATTGCTGATAATTGAATTAAGGTAGTCCACCCCTATTGGGAATCATGTGACATTGGAATTTTTGAAGTGACATCGTTAAAATTTGTTACCTAATCCGAACTTATGTCTGCAACATCGCAAACATTTGGTGGTGGAACATTACACTGCCACATGGTTTTGAACTAGCAGAAATTATATTGGCTGACACGCTTTCGATCTTGAAAATATTCTGTTTTGTTGACCAATGCCTCTATCAATCAACGACATAGGCCTACAGCCAACTAATCTAAGATAATATCTCTGATTCTACAAAAAATATGCCAGTACCACATCGCCGGGGCGTCAGAACGTTTATCTGAAACCCCCTGAAGACTCGAAGTGACGCCTGCGCAGACACAAGGGCTGTGACATTAACTCCAGGACATGGAGTCCCGACTCACTTGACATTGGCATCTCAGACTTATTGCTGTAAATTCTCATTTCAATAATATGACAAAACCAATGACAAAAACATCACCTGCACGTCCGAGTACTTCTGTGACATTATAACACTCTATTGTAAAATCCATATATAGTGAGAGAGGAACTGCATTGGTTTTTATTTGAACAACAAAGACTCTATGTAATTATGCTCTGTGTATGTGCCACAGCGTCATGTGGCGTCAAGGTAATGTCAAATGACATAATCAATTATGCCACTAAACCGCCAATGTGTTTCCTACGCCGAAAACTAGATCATGGCAGATTTTCCACAAAATAACACATTTCGAACGTGCGTTTTCTAATTAACTGTGTTATTATGGAGATAATACCGTATAGCACTTTATTTCTGCGGGGTCCAAATTCTGCGTTTTTCCTGAAAGCGGTCAGGTTCAATTTCTGCGGAACATATTTCTGCGGTCTCTCATTTTGCCAAATTCAAAATTTTATTTCTGTGCCATGAAATCAGTTTTAGTCTGTTTCAAACATATTTTGAAAGACGGTGCTTACAAAACATTCCAATTACTCTGTGATGGTTAAGGGATTATAATCCCATTCATTTATCTATAAAGTTGTTATGGGAAACAATGTCGTATTCATATAGGTGTGAAAGTAAAGACGTGTCAAACTGTTACCAATCAGTCAAACTTGTTTAATCATTGTTTATGAATGAACAAAAATGTCCTATCTGCACCTAAAGTAAAGCTGTAGTTACACTATTCTTGAATGGGAAAGAACTCCATTGTTATGACATTGTGCTTTGCATCAAGGGATAAGTGTTTAACTTGTTCACATACTGACTAAAATTGTAGAACAATATCAACCTCTACATCCAGGGTTAATATTCTGCGGATTTTATTTCTGCGGTGCCGTCCAGGACCTCAGAAAAAGCAGAAATATAGTCCCCGCAGAAATAAAGTGCTATACGGTATTAAGTTTAGAGGTCTTTATTTGCCAAATAAAAACCTCTCTGCTATGAACTACATGTTAAGGCAAATACCTCGGCGCTGAGCACCTTGCTTTTTACCTACACATGTAGTCCGTCGGACATCGGTTTTTATTTGGCGATTAAAGACCTCTAAACTTGTTATTATTCATAACTAGTAATCGATCAATGAAAATCAACAGATCAAACAGTGGTATTTCTTGGATACAATAAAGTCAATAAAGAGTTGGTGACTACTCATCAGCGATCAGGCAGAATATTGCTACAAGTCTAATAGCCAATCGCAACTTTGTACACATCGCAAACATGTCTGACCCATTTAATTTTGTCTTAAGTTATTTTAGATCTGAGCTCTAGCTGCTGGCTTTAATTTAACAGAAGATTAGGTATCCCCAAAATTACATGTCGAAAGAAAATGTTAATGAAGAAGAATCTTTAGAAATGTGTATTAATCTAGGCATTTTTAATTGAATGGAATTGGCCTATAGTAATTTAAAATTGCTAAAAAGTGAAACATGTACATATGAAAGTAAAAAGGAGCAAAACGAATCCATACTTCAACCTACTGTCGAGATTTCGAATTGAAATAGTCCTTTAGCATAGAAAATATTGGTGGAAAAAGGAGAAAATGCTATTTATCACATGTTTCCAGCGGCGGATCAAGGATTTCTGTGAAGGGGATCGTTTGTACACAAAGGGGGGTTCGTTTTACTAGTATCACACACTTTTGACTGAATTTCTGCTTGAAAATAAAATAATCAGGCTTCATATGGGGGTTCGTTTGAACCCCCCCCCCCCCCCCACCGAACCACCTCTGGATCCGCCACTGGTTTCTCATTTGTTCTCTTTGTTTTGAAAAGATTTTCTTTGGCATAGATATAAAAATAAGTTATTTCAGTGGAAAAGGTATGCATCTTTAGTCACAAAAGCGGCCGTGGCAACATAAGACTTCGTATCATATCACACCACCTCTTATTTCACATACAACTCGATTTTAAGCTTATTTGATAGTTTCCACTTTTAAAAACATTACATTTGAAGAATGTAATAGGATACGATGTCATGATATTGTAGAAGAAACTACTTTGCCACGCCCCCTTCCCATTTCCAAATGGATCGAGCGGATTCGCAATACCTTGAAATTGCCAAACGGGAAGGTATTGCCAAACGGTTTACAACATGTTTCTGCAGTACCTTTCACAAAGCCGGGTACCATACTAAAAGGTGAAATACTTTTTTGTGAAAAATACACATTTTGCCCCCTCCTCAATTAATAAACCTGGAAATAGCTTTACAAACGAGCTTTATTAATTCCCAAATGGCAAATTTTCAGGGTAGTCAAATTTGAAAGGTCATGCACAAAACAAAAAATATGATTTGTGTACAATATAGCTCAGAAAATATTGAGGCAAAATAAGAAAATGCCATTATCAATTTATCATTTTGTTCTTTTACCCCAATGTTTTCCCCAAGTCCTTTTCATCAGGACATCAAAATCAGGTCTTGTTTAGGAAAAGGGTTAAGTGAAAATTGTACATAAAGACCGTTTTAACTGACCAAGTTGTCCAAATCTCCACATCCCAAAGATTCGTTGGTAAAACAGAATTGAGAAAATTGGGAGTCATGGTGCATTCAATAATTTTTCAGTCATTTTGCAGCATTTTGTGACGTAACTATGTTTTTTTTTCTGGCCTTTCTCATCTCATTTCATATGCAACATCCAATCCGAACCACCACCTATTTATCCAACACTGACAATTAATCAATTGATGAGAGAGAAATGACATACTTGCCCAGTGTCTATTCTAGGATGGGGATTGCACATTTAGGCACATACATGTACTTTGAAAAATCCCCCCTATTTTTGAAGAGGATGAGGGGATTTTTTTACATGGAGAAAGAACAAAGATTCCCATCTTTGTCACAATGTTATCTATTTTCAACAAAATTTTCCACCTAAATTTTAAATCCTAGAGTAGACACTACAACACCTTTGAATTTGTACAAGTCTGAAATTTTACTATTTGGGAATGATTGATAGGGAGTTAATGCCTCTTTCAACTGCTATGGTCATATCACACAGCTAAAGCACCTATCCATGCATTCATTATTTCTCAAACAAGTACTGTAACAACATCCATGCCGAGCCTCCAGTTGTTCACCCACATAGGTTAACAAAATTTTATCAAACTATTGGTGGGTGACAATTTTGTCAAAGGATATTTGCTGCAGCCGGGTAACGAACCCCGGACATAATGAGTGAGTCCGGTGCACTACCAACTGAGCTATGGCCGCATGGGCTAATAGTCTCTGACATTACCAACTGGTATATAACAGCTCGACTGGGGAATATAGAAAAAAGAGCAAGTCTTGTTTATTTCTTTCCAAAATGACAAGATTTTATAATGAACCAATTTTACCCAATCCCAAATGTTAAAACAAGAGCCGTCATAGACAGATTATGCTCCCCGTATAAGTGTTTGTCACAAAATAAAAACTATCATACAATAAGCCCCCTTTTCCCATGACAGTTTTTTTATAAACACATTATTTATAGAATATGGTCTAGAACACCCTATTTATTACATCAGTACAAAATTTCATTAAATTCTGCCCATTAGATGAAGAGAAATGAGAGAAAAGGGCAAGGTTCAGATAAACTGCAATATTACGGGCATCACACTGCTATGTTTATTTATTTTAAATAATTTATATATATACTAAGTTCAGAGTCCAATTATCCAGTTTTAATCACTGAAAAGATAACCAGGGTACTCGTGTAACTTTTTTTGTAAAAATATTAGAACAAGGTGAAATGTGATGGCCGTAACATTGACATTTTAAAACCGTATTTTCTCTTCTTATCATTGAAGAAATTCAAACTTTTTTAGCTTATGTAAGAAAAATCATCCTACTATTCATGTTTACCTGATTTCAGAATTTGATTTTTTGTCAAAACCACTAAAATGGGCCATTTCATATGTGTGACGGCCATAACTTCAGATTCAGGGACAATTTATATTTCAAGAGAAGGTTTGTGTAATAAATGCCAGATATTATAAGACTTTGATCTTTTATTAATAAAAAGTCAATGCAAAAGTATTAAATCTGCTGTAATATGAGAACTTGTTTAGAACTAACATGCAAATTGAGCATATTTTTTGTGTGGATGTAACTTTTGACATTTTGACAAGTTAAAATTAGTATGGATGTAACATGTTGACATGTCAATTTATTGGGATAAATAAATCATAAGTGGTCAAGTCCTCCGTTGAAATACAACATCATTGTTATCATTATAAAAAAAACTTTCACTTCTTCAACCAATAAACATCTTAATCATTGTGTAAAAAGTAAAATGTTAAATGTCCGTAACTGTTGACTCGCTCAAATAGACATCGGATGTCAACATGTTACGGCCGTTTGTTCGGAAGTTGTCAAAAGTGACAGGCGTACAGTGATATCGGTAAATTGGAGTGAAATATTCTGAGAGTTGGTGCTGTATATAAGCGTAAATTGCGGTAAAGTTTGTACAAATCATTCTTTGACATAAAGCTGTTGCCTTTCATGGATTATATCCGATAATGGAAATGCGTGATGCCCGTAATGAACTCTAAAAAGTCTTGACAGAGTAAATTCAATTACCAAGTGTTCCGCAATTTTCGTTTCTGCACACGATCTGATGACGTTTTATGCATAATGTGTAGGTTTATTTTGCGGATACCTCATTTAAACGCGTTAAGATGCGAACGATCTCGAAATAATCCTCCGTATCGGTACGTAACTATATTGACAGAGTTTTTAAGTGTGCATGATAAATCGAAAATAATATGTACATATTGGTTTAATAGCATTTTATCCCGAATTATCCGCAAAATAAAACAGAATATTTTATTTAATCTTTTCATTGATGTGAGTCCTTTCCTTCTTTACATTCAGAAAGAACAAAAACAATCCAGTTGAAAATTATACTCTGTATTGACAGAGTGTGTTACGTCCGTAACACATTTTTTATTTGGCTTTATTTTCAAATATTAAAAAAGCATTTGATATTGAATATAGCACTATTTCAATTATTTAACTTTGAACTTTGTCATTAAGATGCATTTGATTTTCGCCAATGACCATGCATCTGGAAATATTTCAGTTTGACATATGGGTGTCAGACTTGTCTTTTTTTTGGGGATCAAATCTGTTGACATTTTCACCAAACTTGAAAAATCGAATATTTTTTTCTGTTCATAATCATTTGAAATTATCACAGATATGTTTATAATGACAAAGAAACATGAGACAATACTCCATGTTATATTTAAATGTTCATCAGTGTTTTTTTCAAAATGAGTGTGTGATGCCCGTAATATTGCAGTTTATCTGAACCTTGCCCAAAAACTAATTTTTACACTAAGGCCCCTTTTTCCATGACACAGCCTCAAATTAAGAAACGGAGAAAAAGGTCTCTAGGTATTATCCTAGGGAGTTCACATGTGAAGTTTCATTGAATTTGGTTCAAGGGTAGCTGAGATTTGGCTACGGACGGACGGACACATGGACAGACAGACGGACGGACAGCATGGACACTATAATTATGCTCCCCCGAAATTTTTTCGGGGAGCATAAAAAATTGATAGTTCCAATTTGAAAGCTGACTAGGCTGGCAAACTGATGTTTGATTAAAACTTGTGTACAAAATAACACAGAAAATATTGAGACAAAAGGAGGAAATGTGGGGTATCTGAATTTTCTTTTCCCTCAATGTTTTCCCAAGCTGTTTCCATTAGAAATGCCCAAATCAGATTGTGTTAGGGAAAATGTCAAAAGAAAAGAAGAAATTGCTGGTTTTCAGCATTTTCTTCTCTACTATAAAAATTTCAAAATTCTATTCCTTAAAAAAAACTTACTACAAATTATAGAAACAATGATGTTATATTTCACCATTTTAATTCTTATTTTCAAGAATTTAAAAAAAAGAGAGAAAGGAATGAGTTTTATCATGTAATATTATTTTTTACAACAAATTGTCAGGATTTAACCCATTTCCAAACAGTCACCCTTTTTGATTCCCCTAATGCAAAGGGCGTGGGAAAACATTGTGGAAAATGAAAAAAAATGCTTGTGACAAGCAAGTTCTTCATTTCCCACAATATTTTCTATCCAGAAAGGCAATAAAAATGTTATGTTTCACTCACTTGATATGTTTTCTGCAATATCTTTGAATTTGGACCACCCTAAAATTTTGTCGTTTGGGAAAGGGTTAACATCTTCAGATAGCAATTTCTTTCCACACAAGATGAATTTAAGAGATTTTCAGTTTTGAGAAGGGTTATGTACTTTTAACAGCACTTTTTCCAACACAAAACTGAAATTTAAAAGATATTCAGCATCAGGAAAAGGTTTAATATTCATTTACGAGGGGTGATCCAAAAGTTCGTAAAATGGGTTAATAAAATTTCAGAAGTGTTGAATATCAAAACAAAAGTTATACTGTCATTTACTGTGACATCTTTACAAAAAAAATGGAATTTTTTTTATTGTGTACACATAACAGTTTTTGTACAGTGATGGATTTTATACAAAGACCATGCGCGAGGCGGGGGAGCAAGAACGTCAAATGCGACGTCATCTTCACACGATTATGAACCCTTATTTTTAAAGGCCCTATTTACTCTCATACAATTCTATGCCTAAGATATACTTGTGCTGAAAGCGTTCTCATACTATTTAGAATCGGAATGTTGAACGATTTTCAGTGTAGCTGTTTTAAGATTGGCCTACTATCAAATCGCAGCTTATGCCTGTTTACCCCATTTCTGACGTCGTTAATCAGGTTGTGGCTGATTGCAAGACCAACTCTGCATCCATTATCCACTATTAAAGTTCGAATCTCGAGTGCAACTTATACAAAATTTCTCTACAGCACCTTATACTCGTTTTCTTTAATATTTTAAACGTCTGCGTTGATGTATGACTAAGATCAAGGCAGATTTTATGCCTGACCGATATTCTAATTAAGTGCTAACGTCATGTCACATTTCCCTTGGTTTGTTCTATCTTAAAGAAAATGTAGTGTTTTCGTAGCAACTTCTACAACAACATATCAAACTTGACGTAAGGATGTCATACTAGTGTAATAATAATTTGCGTCAACATATTCTAGCTGAAATTAAAGAAAATTCGATTTTATTAACGACCATGTATTATCTTTTTGTGCTCCCCCGCCTAAGCCTACCTGCGTTACTATGGTAACACAGTTTACGAGCATTAAATTTTGTTTGGTAAATCTTCTTTATATTAATAGAGTCTATAGATCTTAAAGGGACATTTCATTCCAATTTCAATTTTTTAAAGTATGTCTTGATGCAAAGATTGGTTATTCTTATGAGTATAAATACTATTAGTTTTTTAAAGTTGTTGCCAATAAGCGAGAAACACGCATTTACAGTTGAGACATAATCAATAAATTGCATATAAATCTGAACTGTTGTCCACAACAATTTGTTCAATTCTAACACAAAAATATAAATTTCTCGTAAACGGCGCAATATTTTGGCTTGAAATTTTCAGAATTTTCATAAGGAAATATGCTCTTTCAGATAAAAATAAAAGTAAAATTTATGACAAAAAATTCTGAAATGTCATTTTAAACTACGATATTACTAATTCATACACTGTCTAAGCTAGTAATATGGAAGTTATGGGTCCATTTTATGAACTTTTGGATCACCCCTCGTATAGCACTTTTGCAAACACAAAATGATAATTTAGAGATGTACAGCATTTATGTTCTTTGAAACAGCACTATTCCCAAACCAAAACTGAAATTCAAGAGATCTTCAGCATTAGAGAAGGTTTGAAATTTTCAGACTGACAGTCACTTTTCAAACCTGAGATTGAAATTTGTGAAATATTCAGAAATGGGAAAGGTTTAATATTTTCCGACAGTACTTTATTAACATAAAACTGAACTTAACACAATACCACACAGTGACGCCTTTTGACATCCCACAAGATAAAGACTTTGGAAAACATTGCGGAAAATGAAGAAATCGCTTGTGACAAGCAATTTCTTCATTTTTCACTATGTTTTCTACACAGACAGACTAAATAAGAATTTCATACACTTGAAAATGTTGTCTGCAATATCTTTGAATTTATATCTTAAATTTTGCGGTTTGGGAAAGGGTTAAATAGATGTTCGATAAGTTCAATTTGTCTTCAATGAACATAGGCTGTGTTTGTATTCACAAGGCAGTTTCCAATCTAGGCTGTGTTTGAATTCACAAGGCAGTTTCCAATCTAGGCTGTGTTTGTATTCACAAGTCAGTTTCCAATCTAGGCTGTGTTTGTATTCACAAGGCAGTTTCCAATCTAGGCTGTGTTTGTATTCACAAGGCAGTTTCCAATCTAGGCTGTGTTTGTATTCACAAGTCAGTTTCCAATCTAGGCTGTGTTTGTATTCACAAGGCAGTTTCCAATCTAGGCTGTGTTTGTATTCACAAAGCAGTATCCAATCTAGGCTGTGTTTGTATTCACAAGTCAGTTTCCAATCTAGGCTGTGTTTGTATTCACCAGTCAGTTTCCAATCTTGTCTTCAATGCACATAGACTGTGTTTGTATTCACAAGTCAGTTTCCAATCTTGTCCACTAAACCCCCTCCGTCCGTCCCGTTGTAGAAGAAAAAGTTGTTGTGTGGAGCATCTCTCTGGGAAACAGCCTGAAAGATACATAAGACAGCTTTTTACCAATTCCCACACAGTGACGCCTTTTAACGCCCTACAAGATAAGGCGTTTGGAAAATATTGTGGAAAATGAAGAAATTGCTTGTGACAAGCAATTTCTTCATTTCCCACAATGTTTTCTACCCTAAAAGACCAATAAATGTGTAATTCCACTTGCTTTCAATTATTGTCAGCATCATCTTTGAATTTACAACAACCTAGAATTTTGCTGTCTGGTAATGGGTTAAACTGCAGTTACAAGGTTTTCGTTGAAAAGTAGCGATAAGCAGCTTTTTACCCATTCCAAAACTAGTTCATTTGGGTGACCCACGAGATATGGGTTAAGAAAACTTTGTAGGAAATGGAGAAAATTTCTGATCAACATTTAATCCTTCTTCTTTCAAGGTTATTATAAATGGAGATTTCTAAATAAGTTAAGATTTTGCCTTAAAATCAGTTCAATTTGACCCACCTAAAATGTCATCATTACTATTCAGGAAAGGGTTAAGAAGCCATGGTTTTGATGGTCATATCCCTTTTCGAAACAAGAATTTTTTTTTTTCAACTGATTTTAACAGCATTGATATCTACCCATCAAAGTGTTTCAGGTAACAGTTTTGGTTGTACCAAGTTGATCTTAGTTTGTTGAGTTAAATAATAATTGATTGATATTTAATTATTGAAGGATATGTAGTTGTTGTAAGTCTCTAACTTCCGTCATTATTCAGGAAAGGGTTAAGAAGCCTTGATTTTGATGGTTATATCCCTTTTCGAAACAAGATTTTTTCTTTCAACAGCATTGATATCTACCCATCAAAGTGTTTCAGGCAACAGTTTTGGTTGTACCAAGTTGATCATGGTTTGTTGAGTCAAATAATTATTAAGAAATAGTAATTCCTTGACTAAATCTTATGTGATTTTAATTATGTCGTTGAATGTTCATGCTTTTTAATTCATTTACACACATAGACTCTTTTTGACTCCCTTAGAGATAAAGGCTCTGGAAAACAATGTGGAAAATGAAGAAATTGCTTGTTGCAAGCAATTTCTTAATTTCCCACAATGTTTTCTATCCAGAAAGACCAAATACCGGATTTTTAAATTTAATTCACATGAAATTGACGTCTGAAACATCTTTGAATTTGGACAAGTCTAAAAAAATTGCGTCTGGTAATGAATTAAACAAAATATGTTCCATTTTTAAAGTTAAAAATCTCCTATCAAGGTTTATTATACATACTTTGATAATCTCTTGTCCAAGAACACCACCCACCACTGCACACACTGGGCTTATTTCAGCAAAACATTTTCTGTAGGGAAACAAGATGTGTTTGTGAAACACTAATGCCCCCGAAATAGCCAATGTTAAGTTTTCGGACAGACAGATGGACAAACAGACAGACAGACAAAAGTAGAACAGTATGCCCCCGTTCTTCCGATACGGGGGACATAAAAATTAAAGTTTACTTTTAACATAATGTATCCAGAATATTCATAGAAAGAAAAATTGAAAGTCCAAACCCAAATTAACCCTTTCCAAATCAATGCCTTCTTCTGACAAATCTATTAGAGAAAGCATGTGGAATGAACGCTTGCTATCAGCATGTTTTCCTTTTCCACTCCTTATTTTCTCTTCCATAAAAAGAAGGTTATGCCTGATCAATAAACTTAAATTCATAACATGAATTGCTAACCTTTTCCCATCAACCAAAAACAGGCTGACCAAACATCAACCAAATTAATTTGTTATTTAAACTAATTCAAAATTGAATAAGTCTAAAATTTTATCATCAGAAAAGTCAACCAATTACCGAATGACAAAATTTTAGACTTGTCCAAATTCAAAGATGTTGCAGACAACAATTTCAAGTGAATGAAATTTTACTTTTTGGGATCTTTTTGTCTAGAAAACATTGTGGGAAATGAAGAAATTGCTTGTCACAAGCAATTTCTTCATTTTCCACGATGCTTTCCAAAGCCTTTATCTTTAAGGGAGTCAAAAAAAGTCGGTGTGTGGTAATGGGTTAAAGGCACATTTATATCATCTTACTTTGTAAATTCATCATCTACGATGTCTGTTTTAACTTTTATCTTCTCAAACACTTCTTTTTTCAGAGCAGCAAGATTCTCCTGGTCTTCTTTCACTGTTTTAACTTCCATTCTTCTACTGTGGTTTTCCATAAATTGAAGCAGCACTGAAAATTACAGGAATATTTCACCTTATCACCCTGAACCAAACAAAAAGGGTAACAAATTTATAACACAAGAGGACCATGATGGTCCTAAATTGCTCACCTGAATCAAGATGACAAGAGTGATAATGGCAATTTTGTCAAATTCAAAGGCATGAAACTTATAAGGACTTTCTGTTTGGAAACAATTAAGAAATAATTTTTGTTCCAATCGATCCTGTAAGGTTGGGTATGAATTAGCACAATTGTTGAGTTAGTTAATTTTCAACAATTATTTCATGATTTCGCAATATACAACATAGGGCTAATTTTCAAAGCATACTGATCTGTTAGAGATTGATCATTTATGATAGGCTCAATTAACAAGATTTTGTCTGTGATTGATAGAATATAGTGAAAGATTACCATCTGATAAGCTAAAGCTAATCCCTTATTTGTTTACATAAGATAAACATGGGGCCAGCCTGAGAGCAACAGATAAGGGAAATAGAAAATTGGCTCAATGGTTTATTTTTAAAGAATTTTCTTATGATTTCTCTAAGTCTGATAAGCCCTTCCTCCCTGCCATGCCCACATTTTTTGACCAATGGAAAAATTTGTGAACACATTTTGAAGAGTAATTCAAGGAACATTCCAGTAAAGTCTGGTTCAATTGGGCACAATGGTTGATTTTTAAAGAATTTTCTTATGATTTCTTTAAGTCCGATAAGCCCCTTCCTCCCTGCCACACCAACATTTTTTGACGAATCAAAAATCCGCGAAAAAGTTTTGAGAAGGGTCACTCAAGGAACCTTCCAGCAAAGTCTGCTTCAATTGGGCACAATGGTTGATTTTTAAAGAATTTTCTTATGATTTCTCTAAGTCTAATAAACCCATTTCTCCCTGCCACAGTCACAGTTTTTTACAAATGAAAAAACTGTGAACAAATTTTGAAAAGAGAGACTCAAAGAACATTCCTGCAAAGTCTGCTTAAAATTGGCCCATTGGTTGATTTTTAAAGAATTTTCTTATGATTTCTCCAAGTCTGATAAGCCCCTTTCTCCCTGCCAAGGCCACAATTTTTTACAAATAAAAAGATTTGTGGTAAAATTTTGAAAAGATAGACTCAAGGCACATTCCTGCAAGGTCTGGTTCAAATTGGCCCAATGGTTGATTTTTAAAGGATTTTCTTATGATTTCTTTAAGTCTAATAAGCCCCTTTATCCCTGCCACGGCCATGTTTTTTTTTTCCAAATGTAAAATTTCTGAACAAATTTTGAAAAGAATGACTTAAGGCACATTCCTGCCAAGTATGGTTCAAATTGGCCCAATGGTTGATTTTTAAAAAAATTTCTTCTGATTTCTCCAAGTCTGATAAGCCCCTTTTCCCCTGCCACGGCCACAATTTTTGACAAATGAAAAAATTTGTGAACAAATTTTGACGAGAATGACTCAAGGCACATTCCTGCAAAGTATGGTTCAAATTGGCCCAATGATTCATTTTTAAAGAATTTTCTAATGATTTCTCTAAGTCTAATAAGCCCCTTTCTCCCTGCCACGGCCACATTTTTTGACAAATATAAAAATTTGTGAACAAATTTTGAAAAGAGTGACTCAAGGAATATTCCTGCCGAGTTTGGTTCAATTGGGCCCAATGGTTGATTTTTAAAGAATTTTCTTATGATTTCTAGTCTGATATGCCCCTTTCTGCCTGCCACACCCACATTTTTTGACAAATCAAAAATTCATGAATAAGTTTTGAAAAGTATCACACAAGGAACATTCCTGCCAAGTTTGGTCAAAATTGGTCCAATGGTTTAGGAGGAGAAGATGTTGAAAGAAATTGTGAACGGACGGACAGATGGACGGACGGACGGACAGACAGACGGACAAAAAGCGACCACAATAGCTCACCTTGAGCACTTCGTGCTCAGGTGAGCTAATGAGTACCAACAACAAAGGATAGCTTAAATAACAAATAGAATGTATTTACCCCCTTTTACATGCAGCTCCCCATTCTGGCCGAGTTTGTGTAAACAATTCCGGTCTTTTGTTTATTTAATAGGATTAGACATTTCCCCAGAGAGGGATCAAAACCTCATAACTCCAGCTTTGTCAAGCTGTAGTTACGAGGCTTTGACTCCCACTAACCATATGTTACCTGTTTGATTTTTTAAAGAATTTTCTTAGGATTTCTAAAGTCTGACACTGCCACACCCACATTTTTTGACAAATCTTAAAATTACCAAAAGAGTCACTAAAAGAACATTCCTGCCAAGTTTGGTTTAAATTGGCCCAATGGTTGATTTTTAAAGAATCTTCTTACGATTTTTAAGCCCCGCCCTGCCACGCCCACATTCTTTGACGAATCAAAAATTTGTGAACAAGTTTTGAAAAGGGTCACCTCAGGAACATTCCTGCCAAGTTTGGTCACAATTGGCCAAATGGTTCTGGAGGAGAAGATGTTTAAAGAAATTGTGGACGGACGGACGGACGGACGGACAGACGACGGACGGTGAGCGACCAAAATAGCTCACCTTGAGCACTTTGTGCTCAGGTGAGCTAATAAATATCAGAGAAATGAATGTTGACATGAAAGGTGAATTTCAAGGTCTCAAACGGATACAAAGTTTTGGATTAATAGCTTTGGTAGGAACAGACATATGACATTTGCGCATAAAACTTGATCCACAGCGTAATGCAGATGCACAGGTGAGTGGAATACAGCCCATTTTCTTCAAACATCTATTTAAAAATGGATTTACCTTGCATGATGAAATATGTGTTAGGTGTTCTTTTCAATTTCTTTGAGTATTCATCTTTGGACCAATCAACCTCCAAGGCATCTTTTAACCTTGTAAACTGGACTGACTGAAAGTAAAACAAGAGCCGTCATAGACGGATTATGCTCACCGAATAAGTGTTTGTCACCAAAAAAAAAAAAAAACTCATACATCAAGCCCCCTTTTCCCATGACAGATTTTTTGTACACAAATCATTTATAGAATATAGTCTAGAACATCTTCTTCGTCACATAAGTACAAAATTTCATTAAATTCTGCCCATTAGATGAAGAGAAATTAGAGAAAAACTAATTTTTACATAAAGGCCCCTTTTTCCATGACACAGCCTCAAATTAAGAAACGGAAGAAGTTGTCTCTAGGGATTGACCACAGGAGCTCATATGTGAAGTTTCATTGAAATTAGTCCAAGGGTTGCTGAGATCTGGCTGTGGACGGACGGACGGAAGGAAGGACAGCCGGACGGACGGACAGCGTGGCGACTATATGCTCCCCCGAAATTTTTTCGGGGAGCATACAAATTGTGTAAATGTTTATGGAATGACAGACAAACAGACGGACAGACAGATATGAGTAAAGCAATATACCTGTGGTCTTTAGATACGGGGGCATAAAAATGTGTTTTTATAAACAATTTGACTTCATGACAAATTGTGGCTTTGTCTTCTGCAGCAGCTTTCAAATAAGACCAACCTAAAGTTTCACCGTTTGGGAACAGAGGTGCGTTCTTTAGAGCGAGATTTCTTGAGATATCTTGAGATTTCTTAAGATGTTTTAGGATAAAGCGCTCTTCTGAGCAAGATTTTTAAGACGATCACTGGGAGCCACCATTGCTCCATACCTCTTTCGGAACACCTCGGTAAATTCTGTAGAATCTATATGGGAGAGAATTGACAGAGTTGTTCCGAATGCTCAATGATTCATTAACCGCGGAGTTCCGAATGCTCCGTACTTTATACAAATGACATCATTTTGTATGAAGTATGGAACATTTGGAACACCTCGCTTATAATCTCGGTCTTATAAACACTGTATCAAAAACATCTTAAGAAATCTTAAAAAATCTCGCTCTAAAGAATGTGCCTCAGGATAAGCTTAATGATACAGCATGGGATTTGTATCCTCAAAATTAAAGTTTCCATCCCCAGACTGACCATAAAGAAACCACTTTGCCAATGAAGCTGTTTTTCATTTCAAACAACAATATATAAGGAGGGGCTTATGACTCGGTCTGAATGAACAGAGTTGTTCCGAATGCTCAATGATTCATTAACCGCGGAGTTCCGAATGCTCCGTACTTTATACAAATGACATCATTTGTATGAAGTATGGAACATTTGGAACACCTTGCTTATAATCTCGGTCTTATAAACGCTGTATCAAAAACATCTTAAGAAATCTTAAAAAATCTCGCTCTAAAGAATGTGCCTCAGGATAAGCTTAATGATACAGCATGGGATTTGTATCCTCAAAATTAAAGTTTCCATCCCCAGACTGACCATAAAGAAACCACTTTGCCCATGAAGCTGTTTTTCATTTCAAACAACAATATATAAGGAGGGGCTTATGACTCGGTCTGAGTGAACAGAGTAGAAAATTTACAGCCAAGTGATCAGTCATAGAGGCTAAAACTAAGCTTTGAAAACATACCGGGTACTTTGCTTTTCTTTACAGATCAGGAAGTCTGGAGAACTATCACCTCAGTATTTTCTTCTTTTGCGTCAATGTTTTTCCAACCTTTTAATAGGGGATGTCAAAACCAGGTCTTGTTTGGGACAGGGTTAAACATGTTAAATATTTCACTCACATTTTTAACAACGACCGTCTCTGTTTCTTCTTTCTTGGATTTCTTGGCTGCGGGTTCCCCAGTATCATCATCATTTTCTGATTTAGGTGGGAGCTTTTTAGTGATCTCTCTGTAAATAATATGAGAACCCTTTCACAAACAAAAGGATTTTAGACAGATCAAATTCAAAAGCTGCTGCATGCGATAAAATTGTGTTGATAAAGCTAGAACCTTAAGGACTTCTATTATATTTATGAAGAATTTCAAATTCCATTTTGGTGACATTTTAAAATTGGCTTTCTGCATAGATATTTCAATAAAGATAAATGAGCCAGGATCTGGAAAAACGTCCCTTAAGGCTTTTAAGCCAAACATAGATCCAGATCAGCCTGTGCATACGCACAGTCTGATCAGGATCCACATTGTTCTCCAATAGCTTCTTCGTGACTTGTAGTAACTTAAAGAGAGCAGCATGGATGCATATTGGACTCCATTTGACAAAAGGCCGATCTTGAAACTCAATTTTGAAAAATGCTTTAAGGGACGTTTTTCCAGATCTCGGCTCAAATGTAAGTCCAAGATTCTGTGGCAGATCCAGTATTTCTGTGAAGGGGGTTCGAACAAAAATAGGGGAGGGGTGGTAGTTTTCCTAAAAGAACACAATTTTAACTGAGTCCTACATGAAAATGAAATAATCAGGCTTCAGAGGGTGGGTTTGTTTGAATCCCTGGAGTCAACTCTGGATCCGCCACTGAGGTTAATCCTGGCTATTCATTAGCACAAGCAATCACCAGCTTATTTACAATGAACCAGAATAATGAAAGATCAGCATAAGCTTCTAGATTCCCAATCGGTGTTAAGTATGTATGGCTAAACATAATATCATTTTTCATTGTTTCAGGCAAATTTTACAAATGACGTAATAAACTTACTCTGCATATTCATGATATCCTAGATCAGAAAACAGGTAACCATAGTAACCAAACACATCTCCACAGAAAAACTTAATTTTGTTGTCCGCACAAATCTGGTTAATTCTGTATAGATCGGTGGGCCTACAGCACAGGGCACAAATAACGTCAAACTCCTTGAAGAACTCATCTGGTTTGTCAGCAATGTTACCACTGTCTGCCCTCACATCAACCATGGGGTTTAACAACTGGGCTCTGTCTCTTGCCGATTCTGCTCTCTAAAATATGAGTAACAAAGCTTAACCCCTTTCCAAATCAAGATCAAGTTTTGAAGTCCCTTACAGCAAGAAATTGGGAAGCCATAGAGCCGAATAAGAAAGTTCTGATCAGCATTCTGGTAAAGCACTTTGTCCATATAAATGTACATATTAAGTCAAATTTCAATCAAGTATGATCATTATGGAAAGCATTATTTGATTTAACCCTTTCCCAAACAGCAGAATTTTTGGATAATCAACTTCAAAAACTGCCACAAATGATAAAATGGAAGTTATCAAAGATAGAATTTGTGTAAAATATGACATAGAAAATATGGAGACAAAAGGAGAAACTGCTGGTTATCAGCAGTTTCTTCTTTTGTTTCAATGTTTTCACAAGCCTTTTCTATTAGGGACGTCAAAACCCTGTCTTGTTTGGGAAAGGGTTAAAAGAAGATGTTTCAATTCAGTTCACCCTATTCATTTTGTCAGCCAAATATCATGTAACCCTAGGCTATCACTCTATAATATTTTGGAAAACCAATGACCGGCCTCAGATCAGTCCGTATTGAAACCAATCCACTGAACAAATTACCACAGTCCTTATATCTAACCCTTTCCTAAACCACAAAATTTTTTACTAGTCCAAGAGTTGCAAAATTATTGCATCCTTGTGAAGACAATCTCCATGTTATAGCACAAGAAACCTTAAAGGCAAAGGATTTGATTTTATTGGAGTTTTACGCCCTTTTCAACTTCTGTGGTCATATCGCGGCGGCTGGAGCACCTAACCGTGGGTTCCTGGTATTTCTCACACCAGTACCACAATATCCAAACCGAGCCTCCAGCTGCTCTCTCACATAGATGATTCACACCCATTGGTGAGAGACATATGACTTGTCAAATGTCAGAATGGATACTGGCCGAGCCAGGGTTCGAACTGGAGACCCCTGGATTGACAGACTCCGATGTAATCGACTGAGCTATCCGGGCTCAGCAATAAAGGCAAAGGAAAAAAAAAGTTTGTGAAAGGGTTTTTAAAAGGACCTAGAATGAGGATTAGGATTACGATAGTATCATTTTCCATTTCAAAAGATAAAAAACATGAATCCATCAATAAAGGTTTAAAGAATAGTTTAAAAGATATAAAACAGAAATAGCTTACATTGTTTCCAACACTTTCCCTTGGTGCAAGAAAATTACAACAGCTGTCCTCTTCTGTAACCTATAAATAAAACATTACGTTTATACAATATCAATGTTCTTGTAATGGCAATTTCTCTCAAATGTGACCTTAATTATCAATACTTGACCTTTCCCTTCATGTGAGCTTCACACTGTTACATGTATAGAAAAATATGTCCCGTCACGCTAAAATGGACCTTATCCGAATACCCAAAAGCCAAATTTTGACAAACTTGTTTAACTCATCACAGGTCAATCAGATCCCGTATGCGAAAAATGAACATATAGTAAGATAGGGACAACATTCCGGGTTTAGAAAATTACATAAAAGTGAAAAGTGTCGGCCCTAGTCTGGCTGCGCGGACTGCGCAGACTGACTAGGGTCGATATTTTTCACACACCCGATAAGGTCCCTTTTAGCGCGACGGGTCACAAATATGTCCTATATATTGATAATATATGGCTCAAATGTTATGATCAGTCAAAAAAAAAATTAAAGTTTTTTCTTGAGAATTTCAAAATGTGACCTATAAAGCTTAATATTTTGACATTGATTCTGTTACCAAGAAACAAGGAATTGACACACAACACATCCTTTAGGGAATTATCTTAATCAACCATGAAATAAGAAACAAGCATGATACCAGAGTAACAGATAAGAGGTAGTGAAAACATTCTTAAATTGTTATTTCAAATCCAAACCCTATGTCGTGTATACTCATGAATACCTACAACATAGAGTTTGATTAACAATAAATCATATTTTGCTTTTTGAAATGCCTTCACCTTCTTAAAGAGATTTCTCTAGACTTTTTGTAGAGAGGGTCATTATGTCCCCTTGGTCTTCAAATTAGGGGGTCATGCCTGATGTAACATTGTTTCTATATGTCCCAGCGGATAATTTTTAACGGCTCATTCAAGATTAAACTGCTTAAAAATACACAATTTTGTGTGCTAGGGAAAACCCCGCCCTCATATCTGTAGCCCTTTCCCAAACAAGACCTGGTTTTGACTTCCCTATCAGAAAAGGCTTGGAAAAACATTGAGACAAAAGAAGAAACTGCTGATAACCAGCAGTTTCTCCTTTTGCCTCAATATTTTCTATGCTACATTTTACACAAATCTTATACTTTAAAAAGTCTCATTTTGTCGTCTGCAGCAGCTTTCAAATTGGATTAACAGGGGTCGACACTAACAGTGTCCCGGGATCCGGAGGACCCCAAAATTTAAGGAGGGACCCTTGAAAATCAGCATTTTATAGAGTGAAGTGTCCCTGATTTTGCCAAATTATACATTCGGGACACCTGCTTAAAAAGTTAGTGTCTAACCCTGGATTAACCTTTAATTTTGTTGTTTGGGATAGGGGTAGCTTTGACTGATACAAACCACTGTATGATCCAGCAAGGTAACAGCCTTTACTCCTGATAGTATGATGTTTTTAGCAACCTCGGCACCCAGACCACGTACACCAATCAAAAGAACTCTTGCAGCTCTCAATCTATGAAATAAATGAAATACAGAGACTTATCCGATTACCAGACAACAAAGTTTTGGACTACAAATTCAAAGATGATGCAGACAACAATTTCAGGTGAATATAATTTATTTTTTTTGTCTTTTGGGATAGAAAAATTGTGGGAAATGAAGAAATTGCTTGTCACAAGCAATTTCTTCATTTTCCACAATGTTTTCTAAAGCCTTTATCTCAAAGGGCGTCAAAAAGCGTTAAAAGTTCGGGAATGGGTTAAATACTTTTTGAAACAATACTCTTTAGCTACGGACAACATAACTTGCAGGAAAGGACGTCCCAAATAAATCGTCTTGGCAGGAGGGGAAGCAAGTTAAAGGTCAACTACGAGCGAATGAAAGGATTATCTGGTTTTCTCATAAATTGTTCCACAATGGGTTTCAGTATAATGCATACGAGGGCTGTTAATAAAGTATCTGGAATGGCTTCATAACTTTTTAATTCATGTACTATTTGTAGTGATATTTTCGACAATTATATTTTCGGAAATTATGCTTTTGATCCAGCAACAAAAACTAAGTTGTTTGCATTAAGGCGCGCTCTACAGTCGCTATGGCAACGTAGGGTCACGTTGAGTGGGGCAACTTAGATCTTGGATGGATACAACACTGTTAAATCTAGATAAGATTATATGACTAAGTAAAGAATGTTGCAGGTAACTTGTACATTTATATATTGGCCTATTCATTCTCACAGCCTAGGAGCCAGGCTAGTATAACTTGTAAAAATATACAAAGATAAAAATAAAAATATACAATCTAATGTTGTGTATAATACAGAACATAACATTCTTTATTATGACATCAAGCGCTGTACATACCGCTCATATAGTTGCAATGGTGTAACCGAAACCTTTTGGAATTTTGATCACAAACCAATACCGACCATCAAGTTTGTGGCTACGATATCACAGCTAACCGCTCGTAGTGCACTAACATTAACCCGAGATATCTGCATAGGACTTAGTGGTGACCCCTCTTGTTTTCTCAAGACGCTCAACTAATAGACTAAGCGACTTTGAGGATGAAAATTTATTGTACCATATAAGGTTAATTTTGGTGCACTATAAGTATTAAGTGTTGACATAGGTGTTAGCCCAAATAGATTTTTCTTTACCTAGAAGGTGACATGATTATCATAACCGTATCAAAAGTGATGAAAGGTGAAAATAAAATAATCATTAAATTCCTGGTAATCCAGGAATTCTACCGGCAAAAAAGACTTTGACTGGGACTATAGCTTTCATGTTCATGAGCCTTTGTTGGGAACCAGCACTATTCTATCAACTAAATTCACCCCTGTTTTGGGTCAGCCAATCAAAATCCTTGTTTACTTGACACTGATTGGTCAGCTGTATATCTGAGGAGTTCCAAATGGCGTAATGACTTGGAATAGCCTGACCATACTTTTTTCCGATCGTCAGAATATGGCATACAGGTTTCTCAGAGTGAAAAGAGAACTGAACTTTTGTCAGAGTAAAGATAGAAACCAATGAAATGCGTCGTTTTTCTGTAGTTTCACTGCCGCCATATTGGAAACCCATACCCAATATTTTTTCTGTATTTTATGTTGAAAAAAAAGTTTTAGCAATATCAGACGTTTCTAAAAGGCGGATGAATGACAGGGTTCAACAAAGCCTTTTCTGGCTACAAGACCGCCGGGCTTGCTGCTGCCAGATGCTACTAGCCCGGACCAGAAGTTCACTAGCCCTGACCAAGTTTCCATCTTGGGAGAAATAGTGTATGTCGTTTGGCAGTTTCGCGATATTTAACCTTACGATAGCGATAGGTCGATAGAACTTTAACCCATTCCCAAACATTGACGCTTTTTGACGCCCTTCAAGATAAAGGCTTTGGAAAACATTGTG
The DNA here is from genome assembly GCA_963680895.1 of Fragum sueziense. Taxonomy (NCBI): domain Eukaryota; kingdom Metazoa; phylum Mollusca; class Bivalvia; order Cardiida; family Cardiidae; genus Fragum; species Fragum sueziense. Next base: position 69,882,186 of record OY804593.1, read on the forward strand.
GGAAATGATGAAATTGCTTGTGACAAGCAATTTCTTCATATCCCACATGTTTTGTGCTCAAAAAGACAAAAAAATAATAAAATGATATTGACTTGAAATTATCGTCTGCATCATCTTTGAATTTGGAACTGTGCAAAATTTTGTCGTCTGGTAATGGGTTAAAAAGTCAATGAATATCCCGATAGTTCTTTCAATTATAGATTGTTCATGATAGTTTTCTCAAAAACGAAAGTAGAACCAAATTTAACAACAACAGAGTCCAGTAAACGCTTGATTCTCAGTAAACATGCACTTAAAAAGCGTTTCAAAGATCATGAGTAAATTATCTTTGTCCTAGAGGGATACTATAAATGAAATTAATGGATCAATTGCTCGAGCATTGATTTTCCAATAGATCTGACAGGTGCGTGGAAGCATCTATTTTCGGGTCAGAAAAATGATCAATGAAGGCATTTCGCACGCAGGAACAAATGTAAAATGTGTTCTTTTTTTTAGGAAATTGGTTTAACTATCAGAAAATAACTGAATTTGAAGTGTTTTCGATCGTTTTCAGCAGAATCGTAGGTTTTTGAATTTTCCTCTCAGATTGATTCGCCCGATAAAATACTCAAGACGTCAGGTGATAACAAGTTCCGCCCATTTATGCAAATTTCTCATTGATCTCTTCCTTACCCATGCGCATTGTTAGCGGATATAGCAAAAATGTAAACAAACCAAACAGGGAACCTCTAAATAAGCGAAAAAGTCAAGTTAAAAACCTCAAATGAATTAACAAGTTCCGCTCATTTATGCAAAATTTTCATGGATCTCTTCCTTACCCATTGTTAGCGGATATTGCAAAAATGTAAACAAACCAAACAGGGAACCTCTAAATAAGCGAAAAAGTCAAGTTAAAAACCTCAAATGAATTATTTTCACGACGAAAGTGAATTTTAGATTTGAAGTTAGGACGACCAGTCGGGCTAGCATCTTGCAGGTCTTACTAGCCCGGATCAAGCAACAGGCAGTGAATGTCTGTCGGACGTGCCTTAGTGTTGAACCCTGAATGAATGAGCTTTATGTTGCAAAGGTAGATAAATGTTTGGTTTGTCATTTTGTTTTCTTAATCACAGATTGTTTGTTTGGTGCGTTGAACTATGTACGCGAGGATAATGTTTTTTTTTTTGTATTTATTGTTTAATACCCTCACGCCCCAAAAATCAGCAAAAAAATCGACTCTGAAATCCGGAAAAATATTTCAACCGGCATACGCAGGAGAAGGTCGGTCGGGTCACCAGAAACACATGTATTTTTTTAAATTTTTTTTAATGGTCTAATGCTGCAAAGTTTGGTCTACGAACCAACGGACTGACGGCACCTACTGAACGATCGACAATTGCAAAAACAATATAAAATCATTCTCTTTGAAAGGGGGCATAACAACTCGAGATATAATAGTCCCAATCGAAGTCGGCCCATATCTTATTTTCTGGTATCCGAAAAACCCTTCCTTCCGAAAATGATTGCACTTTATTTAAAATAAACCTTTTCACGTGTAAACAACAAGCAAAAATGGAAAATTTAAACTGAAGTTTGTGATACCTTCGTTGGGCATCAAGACCCCATAACCGAATTTGTCTGTCGTACAGAGCAGCTTCGTCTTCAGTGATATTTTCCATTGTTGAGAGCCGGCAATTTTTGAAACGGTGTCTTCGTGAGGAAAATAAAAGTGTAATTTACGGAGACATTCGCGAATTTCCGTTGAGTCCGAAAGCGCCACGATTCATTCCGGAAATAAGTTGTGACACACGTACAAGGAAAGTTTCAACCATGCTTCTCGAAAATGATGCGGTAATGTCTATTTATCCACAAAAAAAATGAACACATTATATTCAACGTTTGCGCAAGCGTAGCTCGTGCAATGTTTATCAAGTTTTTGCTGTAATTTCTACACCAACGTTTACAACTTTTGTTTAAACTCATCTGACAGCTGCTGCAATTATCATGAAATTGATTTTAAAATTAAGTCTGGTTTTGATTATTATTGAAACTGAATGTGTCAAATGAATAACTATCATTATGTCACAATCAAAATAATTAGTAATTATCAATATTTTGTGTTTTAGCAGCAGCACAAGTTGTCTTACAAATACGAAAAAGGCAAAGCCTCTGACCAGGGTCAACACATCTAACTGACCAAACGCCAATCGACTGCTCCGCCCAACATAGAATCTAGGACCAAAAACGGTTTTGATTGTCAGTCGATAGATCGATACAATAGCACATACAACGAAGAATTTTAGACTATCAATTTGGGTGTAGCATTTTTCTGATAGTCCATGGCTAATCAATATTTTTGATTGACAGCCGGGGTTTGGTCAATTAAATTTAACAATACACAAGAATTACGCTTTTGAATTTGTAAGAAATTGTATAGTGATGCAAGTCCTACGGTAGAAGTGCCGAGCCCAGATAGCTCAGTTGGTGACGTAGGAGTCTTTCAATCCTTGGCCGCGAGTCGCGGCCTTAGAGCAGTTGGTAGCACATCTACCTCTCATTCGAGAGGTCCTGGGTTCAATACTCAGCCGCAGCAAATACCCTTTCTGACAAAATTGTCACCTACAAATAGGTTTGAAATCGTTAACCTATGTGGGCAAGCAGCTGGAGGCTCGGCAAGGGTGTTGTGGTAGTACTGATTTGAGAAACAACAGGAATCCACGGTTAGGTGCTCTGGTCGCCGCGATATGACCCTGGCAGTTGAAAACGGCGTAAAATCCCAATAAACTCAAACTCAAACTCGAACCACGTCTTCTCCAGTATCCTCTCTGACTCTGAGTAAAGTGATAAACTTTTCACCAATTGATGTGAATCATCTGAGTGAGAAAGAAGCTGGATGATTGAATTTGATATCATGGCTGTACTGTTGAGAAAAATATCAGTAATATGGTTAGGTGCTCCTAGAACTTTGCAATAATGTAACCGAAACCTTTTTGAATTTTGATCTGGGTTTCGCACAAACCAATGCCTATCATCAAGTTCGTGGCTACGATGTCGCAGCTACTTTTTCTCATGCCATGGCATAACTTCTTCATGACCTGTAGCAACCATACAGCAGCAGCATGGGTCCTGGTCATACTGCACTTAGGCATAGGCTGATCTACTCTCCAAGCCGAGTTCTATTGATTAACCATCAAATATGACCTCTGCAGTTTTCGGTACTCAACAGCCTATTTGGTCGTCATAATCTAATTATAGCACATTATTTGAATTATCGAATCAAAATCATTCAGTTTTATCTTGCATGATCATTACCTATACATTACGTCGCTTCTATTTTTGGCTGAAGCCGGTAACATTTGAATTATCGAATCAAAATCATTCAGTTTGATCTTGTTTGATTACATATACATTACGTCGCTTCTATTTTTGGCTGAAACGGGTAATTTGAAGCGTCAGCCAATGAAAGTTTGTATCAGCTTTTTAAATTGTTTTGTTGTATATAGCCAACGATTGGATACTGATATCCCGCCAAGGCCCCGAGATTAGACGTGAAATGACCCCGCGAGAACAGAGCTCATTCTATCGAAATGGAATGAAGGGAGAATGTGCTCTGTTCAAAAGAGAGCAAGGTTGATCATGAAACATGACTGTCTCTTATGCTATAAGGCACATTTTTGTAAATCCTGGCTCAATTCAAGTTCTTGTGTATTATTTCAGTTCCTCACAGAGCTTACCAAGATGTTTCAGAAGTCCAAAACTTCAGGGACTGTCACTCTAACCATGAAGAAATGTAAGTGTACTCTTTTAACTCATTACTGCCAAGGGTCTTGCTACCAATTTTTGTTTGGGGCCAGGGGCCAGTGAAATTGGGAAAAGTAGCGACGTTTTTACCTAAATTGGGAAAAACTAAAACAAAATTGTATTCATACTGTCAGGGGTGTGGAAATATGGAATTTTTCCACTTGTCCTCGGACAAGTTGAACTCAAATTCCTACTTGTCCGAAGGCAAAGTTTACTTGTCCAGAAAGAAACAACATCTAGACAGGAAAATGATATTTAAACTTTATTTTCACTCTATTTTCAGTTAACATATAAAACTGAATGAAAACAATTCAAACACATGTTTACCTTTTAAAATAAAAATGTGGTTTGATTGAAATGGATTTTTTCAGACAGATCTTGGGCAAAAATAAGATTAAAATTTCGTTTTTATCACATTTTGATCCCCTTGATATGCACTTGCCCACGGACAAGCTCACTTGAAAAAAGCCCTTGCCCGTCCACCACAAAACCCAGGTCGGGCAAGTCGGGCATGTGAATTCCACACCCCTGCATACTGTCACTCAGTTTCAGCTGCAAATTAGACTGTAGTGATGTAAAATGCATTTGTACATACTGTTGTTTAACAATCTACCCTAAAACGGTCTTCAAAAAGTTTGTAAATGAAGATGAGGTCTTAACATGGGGCATTCTGGGTCCTCATTGGGAATTTTCTCCAGAGAATTGGGAAAAAAAGATATTTTTTGCCATTGGGAATGGGGCCGAATAACGGCCCCAAATTTTGGCAAACGAGACCCCTGACTGCACAGTGATGCTTTTTGACTCCCTCACATGAAAGGACTTGAGAAAACATTGTTGAAAATGAAGAAATTGCTTGTGACAAGCAATTTCTTCATCTCCCACAATGTTTTTTACCCCCAAAAGACCAAGATATTTTTTAAAAATTCATAACTTGAAATTGTTGTCTGCAAAGCATCTCAAATTGGAGCAGTCCAAGATTTTGTGTCTGGTAATGGGTTAGAATTAACCCTTTCCCAAACAAGACCTGGTTTTACCGTCCCTAATAGAAATGGCTTGGGAAAATATTGAAACAAAAGAAAAAACTGCTGATAACCAGCAGTTTCTACTTTTGTCTCAATATTTTCTGTGCCATATTTTATACAAATCCTATCTTTAATAACAATAACACCCATTTTGTCATTTGTGGCAGTTTTTGAGGTTGATCACCCTAAAATTTTGTCGTTTGGGAAAGGGTAAAAATCAACTTTAAGTCTGTCAGACTGTATCAGGCTCAACTTTCAGCCTTTCAGACTCTTGTACTTTCTCAAACTTGTAATCTTTTATAGATTAGCAAATCCATTTCGTCGGCTGCAGCTGATTTTGAATTGGACCCCCCTAAAATTTGATGTTCATGACAGGGTTAACCTTTGATTTCATCACTCTAGTGCACTAAATTAATTTCTCTTTACCCTTCAGATGATGGGAGAACAAAGCCAAAGCCAAGAAAAGGGACATTGCCAGTACCGACAGAATTTAAATGTATAATCCGAGCATCGGTCGGTAACAAGAAATTGAGCACCATAGTCAATCAAAAAGATGTCAACAGATTTCAAATGGTAACAATTTTATTACACCTCCTTCACACAACTCCAAAAGTGTGTAACCCATTACCACACATTCACTCTTTTTGACTCCCCGCACGATAATGGCTATGGAAAACATCGTGGAAAATGAAGAAATTGCTTGTGACAAGCAATTTCTTCATTTCCCACTTTGTTTTTCATCCAAAACAACATAAAAATTAAAATTTCCATTCACTTGAAATTGTGGTCTGCAGGATCTTTCAATTTGGACCACTCTAAAATTTTGTGGTTTGGTAATGGGGTAAGGTAAAGTCATGGATTTATAGGTGGATGGATCTCATATGGTAGAAGTGCAGTGCACAAGAACCATAACTCTGTCCATCATGTTTATGGAGTAATTGCCCTGTATTGATTTTAATAAACTGAATATTTTTTGTCTTGACAATAACTCTAAAGTATTTCTTGTATCATCTTGACACCTCAGAGTTATACAGATACCTTTAAGGAAAATTACAATGCACAAGAACCATTACTCTGCCCATCAATGGCCATCATGATAATGATTGAAGTTATTGCCCTTTGTTGATTTTCATGCTTATTGTTTGACTTTTGACATAACACTTAATTAATTTCATGTATCTTCTTCAAATCTTATCAATGGATAGATGAAAGCAGAAGCAGAAGTGTAGTGCACAAAAATCATAACTCGTCCATCATATTTATGGAGTTATTGCCATGTTCATTTTCATACTTAATAATTGTCTTGACCATAACTCAATACGTATGTGAGGTAAAATTTTGAAAATGCATTTAAAAGTGATAATTGAAAGATCATATCAGGGAGAAGTAACACATACACAAAATCCATAATTCTGCCAATCATTGATGAAGTTGTTGCCCTCTGTTGAACATTATTCTTATAGAAAATTTTAGGTATCAAAAGCTGTTATTATGGACCACCCTTAACTGTTGTTGTTTGGAAAACAGTTACCACTAGTGACACTTTTAGATGCCTCCTCCTTTAGAGCAATGCTTTTGAAAACTTTGTAGAAAATGAAGAAATTGCTTGTTACAAGCAATTTCTTCATTTCCCACAATGTGTTTTAGCTTGAAAATGTAAAATTTCATCTGCTTGAAATTGTCTTCTGCAATCTTTGAATTTGGACAGGTCAAATTTTTTTGCTGTCTGGTAATGGGTTAACATCAATTTTGTTATCTGCAGAAGCTTTCAACCTGGATCAATCTAAACTTAAGTTGTTTTGAAAAGTTTAATTCTGACATTATTATACATGTATATTACATGTTTAACCCATTACCACACATTGACGCCTTTTGACTCCCCAAATGAAAAAGGCTTTGGAAAACATTGTGGAAAATGAAGAAATTGCTTGTTACAAGCAATTTCTTCATTTACCACAATGTTTTCTTACCCAATATGAAAAGATTTTTAAAATTTCATCAACTTGAAATTGTCGTCTGCAACATCTTTGAATTTGGATCAACCCAAAATTTTGTCGTTTGGTAAAGGCTTAATACTTCTACCTTACAGGCGTACTCCAACTTGTTGAAGGGAAATATGGATGGACTGAAGAAGAGAGACAAAAAATCAAAAACCAAATCTAAGGTCAAGGCTACGCAGTGATCGGACATTTAGAGAAAGATCGTTACAATTTTATGCAGCTTCATAAGAGAGAAGGATTAACCTTTTCCAAACGGTGACATTCAAGACAAATCCAATTTGAAAGCTGCTGCAGAGGACAAAATTGATGTTGATAAATATTAGATATGTGCATAATTTAGCCCAGAAAATATTTAGACAAAAGGAGAAAATGCTGAGTATCAGCATTTTCTTCTTTTGGCTCAATATTTTCACATGCCTCTTTGACTGGAGACTTTAAAATCAGGTCTTATTTGTTAAAGGGTTAAAGTAGTGCGGAAAGTGGAGAAACTGATGCTGTTATATTAAAACCTTTCTCACCCATTATGATATTTTTGACGCATCCATAAGATTAAGGTGTTGGAAAACATTGTGGAAAATGAAAAATTACTTGTAACATGCAATTTCTTCATTTTCCCACCATGTTTTCTGATCAAAAAGGTATAAGACTGTAAAATGTCATTCACTTGAAATTGTTGTACGCAACATGTATGAATTAGGACCAGTGTAAAATTTTACTTATTGGTAATTGATTAAACCTTTTTCCAAAAGATTGATTGGACATTTAAACAGAGGTTGTTACAATCCTATAGCACTCATTTGAGAGAAAGATTTACCATTTATCAATGGCAAAAAATAAGATTGTTCGAAATTGAAACTTTTTGCAGTACATAAAAAAAAAATACCAAAAGAATAAAGTGAAATTATATTATAGGGAAGGAAGAAAAAGAGCAAAATCCTGGTAATCAGGTAATCTGTCTGTCATTCCGAAAACTTATAATGTGAACGAATATCATTTCTAGGAACATCCTTTTTAGCTCGACTTTTCGAAGAAAATGAGAGCTTATACTGTCACCCGGGCGTCGGCGTTGGCGTTGCAACAAAGGTTAAAGTTTTTTCAAACATCAATAACTTCCATAATATCAAAGGTATTCAACCCAAACTTGGAATACTTATTCACTATCACACCCTCTACCTTACTATCAGGGCCCATGACCCTGGCTCCACTATATTTGGAGTTATGCCCCCTTTATACTGAGCAACTTAGAAAGTCGAGCGCGCTGTCTTTGGACAGCTCTTGTTGTTGTTTGCATGGGCTTTCAAATTGGATCAACCTAAAATTTTGTTGTTTAACCCTTTCCCAAGCAACAAATTTCTAAGATTGTCCAATTCAAAAGCTGCTGCAGACAACAAGAGATGTTGTTAAAGATAGACTTTGTGTATAAGATGGCACAGAAAATATTGAGACTAAAGGAGAAGCTGCTGGTCATCAGCAGTTTTTAGCTCCACTGGCCGAAGGCCAACGGGGCTTATGTCATGGCCCTGTGTCCGTCGTCCGTCCGTCCATGCGTGCGTAAACTTTTTCTTTAAACATCTTCTTCTCCAAAACTACTGGACCAATTTCAACCAAACTTTACACGAATCATCCTTGCATGAATCTCTACCAAATTCCTTCAAAAGAATAAAATCTATGCAGAACTTGAATTTTAATTAATTTAATTGAATTAAATTTTCAAAAAATCTTTAAAAATTCTTCTTCTCCAAAACTACTGGACCAATTTCAACAAAAATTCACAAAAATCATCCTTGCATGAATCTCTACCAAATTCCTTCAAAGGAATAAAATCAGCGCAGAACTTGAATTTTAAATAATTTAATTGATTTAAATTTTCGAAAAATCTTTAAAAATTCTTCTTCTCCAAAACTACTGGACCAATTTCAACCAAACTTCACACGAATCATCCTTGCATGAATCTCTACCAAATTCCTTCAAGAGAATAAAATCTATGCAGAACTTGAATTCTAATTAATTTAATTGAATTAAATTTTCAAAAAATCTTTAAAATTTCTTCTTCTCCAAAACTACTAGACCAATTTCAACCAAACTTCACAGAAATCTTTCTTGCATGAATCTCTACCAAATTCCTTCAAAAGAATAAAATCCGCACAGAACTTGAATTTTACTACCTGGTTCTACCTGGTTCTGTAGGGAAACTTCGTAGACCCCTTAGGTCTGTTATTCCCCTCTATACAGGTTTCTCGCAGTCTCCGGCCCGGTTTAGCTGGTTGTATCTTTTTAATAGCTGAGTATGCTATTATTAACACTCGTTGATACTTCTTTATAATACACTATTAATTCACTCACTAATACTGAAACGCTTATGCAGCCACAACTTATCTAATGAGCACTTAAACACAATCAAGGATTTCGCATTCACTACATCAGTTGGGAGAGAATTCCAATCGTTGATAACGCGGTGAGAAAAAGAATGAAGACGAATATTTCTGTTTGCCCTGGGTTTTTGTATTTTGAGATTATGGCCCCTACTTGTTGAAGAAGACAATTCAAAAAAGGTTGTGAAATCAAGATCATCCATTCCATGTGCCAGTTTATATAGCTGTATCATGTCACCACGATTTCTTCTGTATACTAAAGATGGCAAATTTAGATGTTCAAGACGTTTCTCATAGGACAGATGAGAGATTTCCTTCACAAGTTTGGTGGCTCTTCTCTGACAGTTTTCAATAGATATAATATGTTTCTTCAAGAATGGGTAGTAGATAATGTCACCATAATCAATATATGGCCTAATAAGGGCTTTATAAAGGGTTAAAAATTGTTGTTCGTCCATGAAAGAGAAATTCCTTCTTACAAGACCAATAATGCTGTTTACTTTGTTAATCAAAGTACTAATATGACTGTCAAAAGTCAGGTTTGAAGAAAACTGGATTCCAAGGTCTTTTTCTGTAACATCTTCTTTAATGTCAGAAAAAACGTTTCTTGAGTCAAACATCTGATAATTCGGAGTAAAGTTGGCACATCCAAAGTGGATTACTTTACATTTGTCAATATTAAATCTTAATAACCACTTGTTGCTCCAGTCGCACATATTTTCAATGTCATCTTGTAAAATTTCAGTGTCTACTTGGGAATGTAATACACGATAAAGTTTCGTATCGTCTGCGAAAAGCCGACAGGTACTATTCACTACTTCAGGAATATCATTAATAAAAAGGATAAATAAAAGAGGCCCCAGTACAGATCCCTGGGGTACCCCTGATATGACATCTGTCCAATCCGAAGAAGAACCGTACACTACAACTCTCTGTTTCCTGCCCGAAAGGAAACTGTTGATCCAACTACACAGGTTTCCGGAAATTCCATATGCTTTTACTTTATGAATAAGGCGTCTATGAGGAATACTGTCAAAAGCCTTCGCATAGTCGAAATAAATTGAGTCAACTTGTAGATTATCATCTAACGCAGATGTCCAATCTTCAAGAACAGTTAGTAATTGTAAAATAGTGCTTCGGTGGTTACGAAAACCGAACTGACAATCAGATAAAAGATTGTTTCTGTTCAGATGAACAAGAATTGCGTCACGAATAATTCGTTCGAGAATTTTACATAAAACTGAAGTCAGTGAAACTGGCCTATAATTTCCAGGTTGATTTTTAGGACCTTTCTTGTAAATACTCGTAACATTAGCACATTTCCATGATTCGGGAACAGTACCTTCAGAGATCGACTTGTTGAATAAAACGGTAAGGGGAAAGGATAAAACACTTGCACATTCCTTCAACAGTTTAGGATGACACTCATCAGGCCCGCATGCCTTTGCTGGATTTAGTTCAGAAAGATGCTTCAAAATAGTGGCTTCTTCAACATGAATAGCTTCAATAGGTTCACTAAAGTTACGTGACGAAAATTTCGGTAAAGGTCCGTCCGGTTCAACCGTAAATACAGAAGTAAAATAGTTGTTAAGCAAATTAGCCTTATCTTGGTCCTGTGTAACTCTGTTTCCATTACTATCCACAAGGTCACTAATTCCATGTTTATGTTTAGTTTGTGTTTTTACGAAAGACCAAAAAGCCTTAGGGTTAGTTTTAACTTTACTAGCAATTCCCTTTTCATATTTCTTTTTGGCAAACTTGACGGCCTTAGATGCTTTATTTCTTAATCGACAATACTCACTATAGTCACTAAAACTTCTAGAGAAAGTATATTTTTTCCAAGCTCTATACTTGCACTTAATTGCTTTTACGCAATAAAAATCCATCCATTTTGGTTTACATATGTTCGAGTCAGGAGTGTTTAAAGGAATAAAGTTCTCAACACAATGCATTATGTTACTATGGATCAAATTCCAAGAGTCCTCTACATTCAAATCGGACAAATTAGACCAGTCAATAGAAGATAGGTAATCTCTGCACTCTTCATAGTTCCCTTGAAAGAAGTTTTTCTTGGGTTTTTGTATATTAGGTAATGTAACGTCACACAGTATATCAAAAGTCAAACTCAAATGATCACTTGCACCCAGTTTGTCACCAAAATGGAGATTATCAATAATACTTTCATCATTAGTGATTAACAAATCCAAAAGTGTCGCATTTTGACCATGGCGAAGTCTTGTGTAGTCATGTATGTGTTGATGAAAAAAATTGTCTCTAAGTGTTTCGATGAAACGGTGTGAAATGTGATTCTCATTGTGAGGAGTAGTCCAATCATTCCAATTTATGTGAGGAAAGTTAAAATCCCCAACAATGACTATTTTCCCGAACGAATCTAAAAGATCATGCTTTAAAATCTCAATAAGATTGTCATGGTTAGTGTCTGTGGAGTTAGGGCTTTTGTAAATGGCACCTATCAAAATAGTCTCTCTATTATTTATTCGTAGCTGTACCCATGATGACTCATTAAATGGTTCATCATTTAAAACTTGGCATGAATCACAGGGAATAGTGTCCTTCACGTAAATAAAAATGCCTCTGCTATTGTCACATATTTTCCCAGTAAAACAATTGTAGCCATGCAGGTGATATTCGTGCTTGTGAATAGACAACGATTTGTTATTTTTGGGAAAAGCTTCTGAAATAATTAAAATGTCAGGCTTCTTCAGGTGCATTACCACTTTCAACTCGTTAATTTTATTAAGAAGATTGTCTGCATTTGTGTAATACACTTTTAATTTGTTGCTTACCTCCTCGTTAATTATGGTTGAGGAAGAAGTTGAAAAACTCGAACTAAAAACACTGTCCGAACTTGAAAAAGTATTAAATAATTTAATTGATTTAAATTTTCGAAAAATCTTTAAAAAAATTTCTTCTCCAAAACAACTGAACCAATTTCAACCAAACTTTACAGAAATGTTCCTTGCATTAATCTCTTCTTAATTCCTGCAAAAAAATAAATTCTATATAGAACTTAAATTTTAATTAATTTTATTAAATCAAATTTTCGAAAAATCTTTAAAAAATCTTTTTCTCCAAAACTACTGGATCATTTTCAACCAAATTTTACAGAAATGTTCCTTGCATTAATCTCTTCTTAATTCCTTAAAAAAATTAAATTCTATGTAGAACTTAAATTTTGATTAATTAAATTAAATTAAATTTTCGAAAAATCTTCTTTTCCAAAACTACTGGACCAATTTTAACCAAACTTCACACGAATCTTCCTTGCATTTATCTCCTCTAATTTCCTTAAAAAAATAATTTCTGTGAAAAACTTAAATTTCAATAAATTTGATTAAATTGAATTTTCGAAAAATTGTTAAACAATCTTCTTCTCAGAAATGTTTTTAAAATTTTCTTAAAATTACACTGTTTCATATAGCGAAAAAAATCCTAGCCCACAACGGCCATGCTTTTCATCCGATCGTGAAAGATTTGAAAGAGATTCATGCAAGGAAGATTCCTGTGAAGTTTGGTTGAAAATTTTAAAAACTTTCTGCTCCTTAATCACTTATTGGATTTCATTCTGGTGTAGCATAAATCTTCTTTGAATAGACCTCTATTGTATTCCTTGAAGAAGTGGGTAGTCTAAATGTCTAAAAGCCAGTGGAGCGATACAGGGCCATCTTGGCCCTCTTGTTTCTTTTGTCTCAATGTTTTCCCAAGCCATTTCTAATACAGATGTGAACATCCGGTCTTGTTTGGGAAAGGGTTAAGAAAGATTAGATAGGACAAGTAAACTGTTTTGTTGTTTGATAAGCAAGATATGGCTTAAATTATTTTCTTTGTATATAATAATTAATATTGTCTTCAATTTTTGAATAAACATGTTTGTTAAAGCTAACAAATAGATAGTATTTTCGAACGAACCCCCCCCCCCCCTTTAGCCTGATTATTTCATTTTCATGCAGAATTTCAGTCAAATTTGTGCAACACTTGAAAAACGAACCCCCCTATATGCATATACCATAATCCGAACCCCCCTCATAGAAATCCTGGATCCGCCACTGTTGTGCCTTTCCCAAACAAGTGTAACATGTCTTCAGTCGGTAGAGCAATATTATATGGAAATCAATATTATATGATCAACAATTATGAAATGTAATTAAATGGACTGATTTGTCCTAGCTCAAATAATCAACAATAAATCTGATCACCTTCATTAAGAATCAAGTAATTCACCATTCGACAGTATCTATAGACGGTCTTCCTCTGCTGATCCTGAGCAAACTTGCTCAGCTACACTTAGTGGATGGCTGAACCTACTACGTCGATCACCGAGTGTATGAGGGCGTTGTTAATCTTGAAAGGGATATTAAAAGTATCATTAAGTTTTGGACTGATCAAAGTTAAACTTGTTATCCTAAAATACAGAGTTGCCCATCCATCTCCATCATCAGCTTGGTGCCCGCTGTCATTGATGTTTCGGCCCTTATCCAAGTACATCTCATAGCGGGTGGGCCCACCAGTAAGTGGTGTGGAGATGGATTGATTCCAGTCATTCTCTAAGAGTAAGTTAGTTAATCGAATACAGTCTTGAACATTGTCTCAAAGCCATTTTGGGATAGTCTGGTTACCTTAAGCCAAACTTTTACCGGTCAGGGCCTGTACCTTGTATGAGACCAGATATGTTCTGACCAACACACAGGACGACACTAGTCTCGAACTGACACTATACAATTCAGTATGTCATGAGGCAGTCTGGTCCATCTTGTCTACCATAGCTCAACTACTTACAACAGCCTTCCAGATGATCTCTAAGCTCAACTGCTATATAACATGACACAGTTGTTTCTGTTGCACTACCAAAAGCCTCAAAGCTTTTGTAAACGTATGGCCAAACTAATTGATCAACATAGCCTATCTCCCATCTGAGATAGCTAATCAATAGTTTCGACCAACCCTATCTCTCATCATCAGAGATAGTCCTATCTCCCATCCGAGATAGCTCACCAATAGTGCCCCAAATCACACAGCTTTATATCATGGTGTATGCTGGCCTCCATTTTGTCACTGTTCAGGGCGATCAGAGAACTTACTAAGATGAATACGAATATTCACTGTTCGGTCCTCTGTCCCCTCTACTTGGTTGACAAAACTAACACAACAATACCAACTTTATTCGGCCGTATAATTTTCACTATTGAAAACGACCTGTTCCTCTCCCGTCGAAAAACAGAATGACTGCAACAGAGTAATTGTGTGCCTTTTATACTATTTGGATTGAGTCCGGCTTTACTCATGGTTCCCGGTTTTTAACAGGTACTTGTAGACTGGAATTCTATAGACTAGATACTTAAGTGAAACCCTAGGTTCGTCACACAAGGTTTTGATGTTCAAATAGAAACAGTTTGAAAAAACATTGAGTCAAAATTTTCTCATTTTGCTTCCATGTTTTCTAAGCTTTAAAATTCACATTTCCTACTTTTGATATCAATTTGCAACTTTTCCAAATGACAGATTTAAAATCTTGCTGTTTGAAAGAAGATTTACCAAGGCCATAAGTTGTTGCCAAAGGGTCAGTGTATATACACTCTTTCGTCTCACAAGAGGGTTTTGGTTTTAACCCTTTCCAAAACAGCAAAGACTTGGGCTTTTCCCAATTGAAAACTGCTGCAGACAACAAAATGGATGTTGATAAATAAAGGATATGTGTACAATAAAGCAAGGAAAAATTTGAGACCAAAGGAGAAACTGCTGGTAATCAGCAGTTTCTTCTTTTGCCTCATTGTTTTCCCAAGCCTTTTCTATTAGGGATGTCAAAACAAGGTCTTTTTTGGGAAAGGGTTAAACTCCTGTTTGAGCAACATCCAGCCGCAGCTATGGCACACTTGGTAGTGCATCAGACTTGTGAGGTCCCGGGTTCTATTCTGGGTCATGGCAAATATTCTTTCTGACAAAATTGTCTCCCACCAATGGTTTGACATCTTAACTTATGTGGGCGAGCAGCTTGAGGCTCCGTTAGGATGTTTAAGAGACGACAGGAATCCATGGTTAGGTGCTCCATCCACAATATAATCATAGCAGTTGAAAATGACGTTAATCCCAAATCAGCAAACTTTTCCGACATTTGAAAAGTCATTAATCAGGGCTACAGACAATGGGGAGTATGGACTTTTCAAAATGCAGTAGTATTTATCATTGAAGGTTCATCTAACCGTATGTTGTAGGTACTTATTGGAATCATCTTCTTAAGATAATTCAAATGAGTACCCACAACATAGGGTTTTGGATCTGAAATAAGACATTTAGAATGGCTTTATCCCCTCTTATTTGTTCGAGTCATTTGTGTCTCACCATTGGATGAATTGTGTAAGAATCATACAGTGGGCTAAGCAAGTTTTGCTCTTTGAGAAAGGTTTATCCCCCCCCCCCCCCCCCCCCCAAGGCCTTAAGGTATATGACCCATCATTAAAAACGCCACTTTCTAGCTATACGAAATGCATCAAATTACACACGCTTGTAAATACACTTCACATTAGTTGATTCACCGTGTCGGATTTCAAAATTATGCTTCAAAAAGAAAATAATTTACAAATATCATTTTACTCTATGTTCATATGCAAGGGAGGTAATTTTGAACATTTTTGTCAAATATTTCCATAAGTATACATTAATTCAAAATTCTAAACCGTTCAAAATGCTTATAAATGTTTGTATTTGGAATGGAAATGTAACACAGTTGAGGAACAAGAGATGTTTGTTAAACATATATGCCCCCTCAAGGGCCTATATTTGATGTAGGTCAAAGTCCAAGGTCAAGTTAACAAGGTCCAAGGTCATGGTCAAATATGAAAGGTCTTGGTAGGAGGTGTCTATGTGTGAAATATCAAATCTGTATATGTAAAAGTAAAATGAAACATAGGCCAGGTTTAAGTTTTTAAAAGTAGGCCAAATGCCAAGGTTAAGGTCATGGTCAAATGTGAGAGGTCTTGGTTGGAGATGTCCATGTGTGAAATATCAAGGCTGTAGGTGTAAAAGGACATGATATACTAGTATATGCCCGGTTTCAGTCTTTTTAAAAGTAAGTCAAACTCCAAGGTCAAGGTTGCAATATTCAAGGTCATGGTCAAATGTGAAAGGTCTTGGTAGGAGGTGTCTATGTGTGAAATATCAAGGCTGTAGGTGTAATAGGACATAAGATAAAGGCTAGGTTAAAGATTTCTAAAAGTATGTAAAAATCAAAGGTCAAGGTCACACAGGCCAAGGTCATGGTCAAATGCGCAAGGTCTTGGTAGGAGGTGTCCATGTGTAAAATATTGAGACTGTTTAGGTAACAGGACATGAGATGTAGGCCTAGTTTAAGTTTTTAAAAGTAGGTCAAACTTCAAGGTCAAGGTCTAAGGTCATGGTCAAAAGTGAAATATCTTGGTTGGAAGTGACCATGTGTGAAATATCAAGGCTGTATGTGTAAAATGACATGATATATCGCCTAGGTTAGTTTTTTATGCTCCCCGAAGGGAGAGCATATAGTCGCCGCTTTGTCTGTCTGTCCGTCCGTCCGTCCTGTCCGTCCGTCATTCCGTCCGTCCGTCCGTCCGAAGTGATTTCTCCATAACCCTTGGGCCAAATCAATTGAAACTTACCATGTGAACTCCCTATGACAAAATGCCGATGTACTTTTCCCGGTTTTTGGATTTGAGGCCTCGTCATGGGAAAAGGGGACTTAAGGTAAAATATAGTTTTTCTCTAATTTCTCCTAGTCTAATGGTCAGAATTTGATGAAATTTCATATTTGAGTAGTAAATCAGATGCCCTTGACAATAAACTATGTGAAATTTGGTTATACAAATTATGTCATGCAAAAAGGGGGCTTAACATTTGCTAGCTTTATGTTAGCTCTGCATGGCATACATTTATTGTGACAATGCCTTATTCGGGGAGCATTGTCCGTCTCTGACGGCTCTTGTTTTTAAAGTAGGTCAAAGTCCAAGGTCAAGGTCACAAAGTCCGAGGTCATGGTCAAATGTGAAAGGTCTTGGTAGGATGTGTCCATGTGTGAAATATCAAGGCTGTATGTGTAATAGCACATGAGATATATAGGCCCAGTTTAATTCTTTTAAAAGTAGGTCAAAATTCAAGGTCAAGGCCACATGGTCCAAGGTCATTGGCGTATGTGATAGGTCTTGGTCAGAGGTTTCCATGTGTAAAATATCAAGGCTGTATGTGTAAAAGGACATGATATATCGACCAGGTTAAAGTTTTATAAAAGTAGGTCAAACTCCAAGGTCAAGGTCACAAAGTCCAAGGTCATGGTCAATTGTGAAAGGTCTTGGTAAGATGTGTCCCTGTGTGAAATATCAAGGCTGTATTTGTAAAAAGTCATGAGATATATGCCGGGTTTAATTTTTTTCAAAGTAGGTCAAACTCCAAGGTCACAAGGTCCAAGGTCATGGTTAAATGTGAACGATGTTGATAGGAGGTATCTATGTGTGAGATATCAAGGCTGTATGTGTACAAGGACATGAGATATAGGCAAGATTAAGAATTAAGTGTAAAATCAACAAAGGGCAATAACTCAAAAAATTTGATTGGCAGAGTTACCGTCCTTGTGCGCTGCACCTCTCCATAATGAAATCTATTCACCTATAAAGTTTCATGATTCTACCTTACATATTTTTGGAGTTGTGCTCCGGACAAGAATCAAGTTATAAAGTCAACAAAGGGCAATAACTCAAAAAATTTGATCGGCAGAGTTATGGTTCTTGTGCACTGCACCTCTCCATAATGAGATCTATTCACCTGTAAAGTTTCATGATTCTACCTAACGTAGTTTTTGAGTTATGCTCCGGACAAAAATCAAGTTTGAAAATCAACAAAGGGCAATAACTCAAAAAATTTGATCAGCAGAGTTATGGTTCTTGTGCACTGCACCTCTCCATAATGAGATCTATCCACCTGTAAAGTTTCATGATTGTACCTTAAATACTTTTTGAGTTATGCTCCGGACAAGAATCAAGTTATAAAATCAACAAAGGGCAATAACTCAAAAAATTTGATCAGCAGAGTTACGGTTCTTATGCACTGCACCTCTCCATAATGAGATCTATCCACCTATGAAGTTTCATGATTCTACCTTTAATACTTTTGAGTTATGCTCCGGACAAGGTTTGGTCTACAGACAGACCGACCGACCTACGGACCGACCGACTGACCGACCTTCAGACCGACCGACCGACACTTGCAAAACAATATACCCCCATTTTCTTTGAAAGGGGGCATAATTACTGGCACTTTTCAAATTTTGCCTCTGGCTCTTTGGTGCTAATGATGGGTTATATACCTTATGTTGCCACAAAAGAGTGCACATTCTTTCATCTTACAAGAGCAGGACATCCAAACCAGGTCTGTTTGGGACAGGGTTTAGGAGTTTCAGTCACAATTACATATTCCAAATTTGATATGAAACAGTGCATTTATGCCCATAGTCACTTCTCAGTTAAAAGTCAACCCTTTCCCAAACAAGAGCAGGCTTTCATTTCCCTGGAGGAGAAAGGTTCAGAAAACATTGCAGGAAAAGAAGAATATTCCTGTAATCAGCACTTTTTTGCCTCAATTTTGCTGTGCTTCATTGTTCACAAATCAAATTCATCAATTACTGATTCCCTGCCTGCTTCTCACAGTTTCTTGATAAGCTCATTTAACTCTTAAAAGACAAAATTTTAGGGCAGTTCAATTTAAATGCTGCTGCAGACGACAAAAGGGATGTTAAAGATAAAATTTGTGTACAACATAGCACAGAAAATATTGAGACATTGGTTATCAGCAGTTTCTTCTTTTGTCTAAATGTTTTCCCAAGCCTTATTGTTAGCTCCACTGGCCCTCAGGCCTGCAGGCTATTGTCATGGCGGTGTGTCCGTCGTGTGTTTGGACTGAATTAGAATAACCTGAGTTATGTGCCCTTGAATGTCAATAATAGCTGGATTTGACTTTATTTTTACTCTGAAATCTACAAATATTAAACAATCAAAAGAAAACTTTTACAGAATGTTGGTGCCTATAAGATCTTACCACTGTATAATTTTCAGCTTGATCTGAATTTTACATCATGAGTTATGTGCCCTTGAAATTGACAATATTGCCTTTGTCTGCTCTATTTTGACCTTTTTGTTTTCACTTCAGCAACTACAAATATTAACCAATCAACAAAAAGCTCGGACAGAATGATGGTGACTATAAGATCTTGCCCTGGAAAAATGTTCAGCTTGATTTGAATTTTACATCATGAGTTATGTGCCCTTGAAATTGACAAAATTGCCATTTTCGGCTCTATTTTGACTTTGTTTTCACTCTAGCAACTACAAATATTGACAAATCAAGACAAATTTAGGACAAAAATTTGGTGACAATAAGATCTTGCCTTCGTATAATTTTCAGCTTGATCTGAATTTTACATCATGAGTTATGTGCCCTTGAAATTGACAAAATTGCCATTTTCGGCTCCATTTTGACTTTGTTTTCACTCTACAAATATTGACTAATCAAGATAAAACTTGTACAGAATGTTGGTGACCAAAAGATCCTGCCTTGGTATAATTTTCTGAAGTTTAGATCATGAGTTATATGCCCTTGGAATTGACAAAATTGCCATTTTCAGCTTTGTTTTCACTTTTACTACCATTAGTTTTAACCAATCAATACAGAACTTTCACAGAATCTTACTGACCATACGATGTTACTTGCTTGTGATTTTCAGCTTGGTAATGCATTTGCTTGTTTCCACAGCCTGAACCTTTGAAATTACATTAAACAAGACAAACAGTCAGGCCTGTGGAGAGCTTCCAGACCGCCAGGGCTGTCTAGTTTAGGGATGTCAAAACTAGGCCTTGTTTGGTAAAGGGTTAACTCTTTCACAAAATAAATCCTGGTTATAAGGTATATGACCCATCATAAAAAACACCACTTTCTAGCCATGCAACATGCCTCAAATTACACTTCAAAAATAAGTTAATTCAACGTGCCGGATTTCAAGATTATGGTTCAAGAAGAAAATAATATACAAATATTTTGTTACACTATATTCATATGCAAGGGAGGTTATTTTGAACATTTTTGTCAATATTTACATATGTTTGCATTAATTCAAAATTATAAACCATTCAAAATGCTTATGTTTGTATTTGGAATGAAAATGTAACACAGTTTAGGAATAGCGGGCACTTTTCAAATTTCGCCTCTGGCTCTTTGGTGTTAATGATGGGTTGTATATGTTAAGGCTTTCACAAACAAGAACTGGTTTTGATGTGTCTAATAGAAAAGGCTTGGGAAAATATCAAGTCAACAGAAGAAAATGCTGATAATCAGAATTTTCTCCTTTTGCCTCAATATTTTCAGGACTATATTTCACATAAATCCTATAATCTGTTTCAATATCCATTCTGTTGTCCAAGTAGCTTTCAAATTTGAACAGTCTAAATGTCACTGTAAGGGAAAGGGTTAACCCTTTCCCAAAAAAGACCTGGTTTTGACGTCCTTAACAGAAAATGCTTGGGAAAACATTGAAACAAAAGAAGAAACTGCTGATAACCAGCAGTTTCTCCTTTTGTCTCAATATTTTCTGTGCCATATTTTACACAAATCCCATCTTTAATAGCATCCATTTTGTCATTTGTGGCATTTTTGAAGAGGATCACCCTAAAAATTTTGTCGTTTGGGAAAGGGTTAAGTACCCTTACAGGGATATGTTAGGAAAAAAACATCAAAGAAAATTAGAAATTGATAATTTTTTTTATTTTTCTGCTTTTCCCTAAATGTTTGTAATGAAATAGCACACAAAATGCCTGTTTCTATTAACAGAAATTGTGAAGTCTGTAATTCCAATAAATCTGAAGCAGAACCTTCGTAACTTGTTGTATGGAAAAGGTTTAACCCTATCCAAAACAAGACCGGGTTTTGACATCCCTAATAGAGTAAGCTTGGGAAAACATTGAGGCAAAAGAAGAAAATGCTTATTATCACAATTTTCTCCTTTTGTCTCAGTATTTTCTTGTCTATAGTACACACAAATTCTACTTTCATGCATCTCAATTTTGCCATTGCTGTTTTCAAATTGGATCAGTCTTGTTTGCCGTTTTTGAGAAAGGCTTAATAATGCACCAATAAGGCCAAGGACAAGAATCCATTTATCTGCCCCATATTGCAGTTACAGACTAGAAGACCTGAAGGTCTTGATTCGCTCCACAGGCCTGAGATTCTATTAAGATTCAGATGATTCAGTCACCAACATTCTGACCACGTTCTGTCTTGATTGGTCAATATTGCTAGATTGAAAACAAAGTCAAAACAGCCATTTTTTAATTCAAGGGCAGAAAACTCGAGATTTTCTGGTTCAATCAAAATTAATTGAAGGAATCTGATAGAAGACTACCTAAGGATCATTCCTGTGAAGTTTGATTGAAATCCATCCAGTAGTTTCTGAGGAGAATTTCAGAATGTCTTCACCTCCTCTTATCTGTGCTCTGATATCATGACTGGTTCATGCCAGCAAGTAGCAAGAGGATACTGTCACACAAATTCTACTTTCATTCATCTCCATTTTCATTCATTGGCAGTTGCTAGCTCCACTGGCCGTCAGGCCAGCGGGCTATTGTCATGGCGGTGTGTCCGTCGTGTGTCCGTCTGTCCGTCCGTGCGTGTGTGCGTGCGTCAGTGCGTCCGTCCGTAAACTTTTTCTTTAAAAATCTTCTTCTCAGAAACTGCCAGATGGATTTTAATCAAACTTCACAGGAATGATCCTTGGGTGACCCTCTTTCAGATTCCTTCAAAGAATTTGGATTGAATTAGAATAACCTGAGTTATCTGCCGTTGAATGTCAAAAATAACTGATTTTGACTTTATTTTTACTGTAAAATCTACAAATATGGCACAATCATCACAAAATTTTGACAGAATGATTGTGACTATAACATCTTGCCTTGGTAAGATCTTGCCTTGACATCATGAGTTATGTGCCCTTGAAATTGACAAAATTGCCATTTTTGGCGCTATTTTGACATTGTTTTCACTCTAGCGACTACAAATATTAAACAATCAAGACAAAACTAGGACAGAATGTTGGTGACTATGAGATCTTGCCTTGGTATAATTTTCAGCTTGATCTGAATTTACATCATGACTTATGTGCCCTTGAAATTTACAAAATTGCCATTTTCGGCTCTATTTTGACATTGTTTTCACTCTAGCAACTACAATTATTGACTAATCAAGACAAAACTTGTACAGAATGTCGGTGACTATAAGATCTTGCCTTGTCATAATTTTCAGCTTGATCTGAATTTTACATCACGAGTTATGTGCCCTTGAAATTGACAAAATTGCCATTTTCGGCTCTATTTTGACATTGTTTTCACTTTAGCAACTACAAATATTGACCAATCAAGTCAAAACTAGGACAGAATGTTGGTGGCTATGAGATCTTGCCTTGGTATGATTTTCAGCTTGATCTAAATTTTACATCATGAGTTATGTGCCCTTGTAATTTACAATATTGATATTTTCGGATTTATTTTCACTTTTACAACCATTAGTATTTACTAATCAATACAGCACTTTTACAGAATCTTACTGACCATATGATCTTACTTGCTTGTAATTTTCAGCTTGGTCATGCATTTGCTTGTTTGGGCAGCCTGAACCTTTGAAATTGCATTCAACAAGACAAACAATCAGGCCTGTGGAGCGCTTCCAGACCGCCAGGGCTGTCTAGTTTCCAAAACCTAGTGTTCTTGTAGTCCTTTAGAGAAAGGCTTAATCATGCACAATAAAGCACAGAACAAGAATCATTTTATCCCAGTGACGGATCCATAAGGTGTTGGGGGGGGGGGGGGGTTCAAAACAACCCCCCTCTGTAGCCTGATTATTTCATTTTCACACAGAAATTCAGTTCAAATTGTGTAATACTAGGAAAACAAGCCCCCTCTTTACGTTCACATTCGAACCCTCTTTGCAGAAATTCTGGATCCCCCACAATATCTTGGTTGGTTCAGGCAAGCCATTGGCCAAGAGGATACTTAGTTTAGACAAGGTCCGTAATTCACTGTTTCTCTCCAAGTTTCTTAATAAACTCATTCAATGAATCAAACATATCTTTTGTACACGATATTTGATGTTTCACTGTGACCAGGAACTGTGGGTAAGGGACTGATTGGTGGTCGGAAAGATTCGCGTCGGATTTTGGCACCGTTACAGGAAGTGGTGTGTATCTACCACTGTCTATCTGCTGACATTGCATTTCTAGGGCAAGACGCTGAAAATAAACATAGAAAGACAATTGATTGGACAATAACAATCACTTTCAACATGGAATAGGGAACATTTTTATCCAATTAACCATGACATAATTTCGGACAATAATATTTCCTAGGTGTTGTTATGAAATCTCATAACTATGGCTTGATCCAAAGCATAGTTACGAGATTTAATAACAAAAACAACTGTTTATCAATATGTAACGGTAAACCCAGTCTTTTTTTTGCACATAATTTTAACCCTTTCCCATACAAAACCTGGTTTTGATGGGTCTTACTACAAAGGCTTGGGAAAACATTGAGACAAAAGAAGAAACTGCTGATAACCAGCAGTTTCTCCTTTTGCCTCAATATTTTCTGTGCAATATTGTACATAAACCCTTTCCTTTTCAACATGCATTTTGTCATCTGGATCAGCTTTCCAATGGGATCACCCCAAAATTTAGTCATTTGGGAAAGGGTTAATTGCCATTCACTGGCCAGTGGGGAGAACACTGCATGTATGGACAAAGTCCCTAATTCACTGAAATTTGCGTCGGATTTTGGCACCATTACTGGAAGCGGTGTGTATCTACCACTGTCTATCTGCTGACATTGCATCTCAAGGGCAAGACGCTGAAAATAGATACAGAACAAGATGTGTTTGTGAAACACTAATGCTGCTGATATTTCACTGTAACCAGGAACTGTGGGTAAGGGACTGATTGATGATCGGAGAGATTCGCGTCGGATTTTGGCACCGTTACTGGAAGTGGTGTGTATCTACTGCTGTCTATCTGCTGACATTGCATCTCCAGGGCAAGACGCTGAAAATAAACATAGAAAGACAATTGATTGGACAATAACAATCACTTTCGTCATTAATAACTTTATCCAGTTAACAATGACATAATTTCGGACAATAATATTTTGTGGGTGTTGTTATGAAATCTCGTAACTATGGCTTGATCCAAGCCATAGTTATGAGATTTCATAACAAAACCGACTGTTTATCAATGTATAACGGAAAACCTAGTCAATTTTTAGTAACAAAATTCATTGCCATTTACTGCTTCTCTCCAAGTTTCTTAATAAACTCGTTCAATGAATCAAACATGTCTTTTGTACACGATATTTGATGTTTCACTGTGACCAGGAACTGTGGGTAAGGGACTGATTGATGGTCGGAGAGATTCGCGTCGGATTTTGGCACCGTTACTGGAAGTGGTGTGTATCTACCACTGTCTATCTGCTGACATTGCATTTCTAGGGCAAGACGCTGCAAATAAACATAGAAAGACAACTGATTGGACAATAACAATCACTTTCATCATGTAATAGGGAACATTTTTATCCAGTTAACCATGACATAATTTCGGAATTTCGGAAAATAATATTTCGTAGGTGTTGTTATGAAATCTCGTAACTATGGCTTGATCCAAGCCATAGTTACGAGATTTTATAACAAAACCGACTGTTTATCAATATATAATTGTAAACCCAGTCTTTTTTTGCACATAATTTTAACCCTTTCCCACACAAAACCTGGTTTTGACGGGTCTTACTACAAAGGCTTGGGAAAACATTGAGACAAAAGAAGAAATTGCTGATAACCAGCAGTTTCTCCTTTTGCCTCAATATTTTCTGTGCCATATTGTACACAAACCCTTTCCTTTTCAACATGCATTTTGTCATCTGGATCAGCTTTCCAATTGGATCACCCCAAAATTTAGTCATTTGGGAAAGGGTTAATTGCCATTCACTGGCCAGTGGGGAGAACACTGCATGTATGGACAAAGTGACTAATTCACTGAAACTTGCGTCGAATTTAGGAACCGTTACTGGAAGTGGTGTGTATCTACCACTGTCTATCTGCTGACATTGCATCTCAAGGGCAAGACGCTGAAAATAGATACAGAACAAGATGTGTTTGTGACCACAATTGCTGCTGATAGGGTCAACGGTAAGTTTTCGGATAGACAGACAACAGACATGAGTAAAACATTATGCCCCCTATCTTATGATACAGGGTTATAATGATTGCTACATATAAAGCAGTGTAATGGCCTTTCAAAATGCAAAATGTCTTTCAATTTTCCACAATCTCTTTATTGTGAGTTTTCATTGGAATGGTCTTGACAAATGATTCAAATGAGTACCCAAAACACAGGGTTTGCAATACAAATTTAGAATGTCTTTACAGTGGCGTAAGAAGGTTTGTAAAATTGGGGGGGGGGGGGGGCAATGTTCTAGTAAATGGAAAAATGGTTGTTTTATGGGGGAGCCAGACCCCTTTTTCAAATTATTGGGGGGGGGGGCAGGTCCCCCTGGCCCCCCCCTCTTCCTACGCCTATGCTTTACCCCTATCATCTGTTGCTCTGTGATAGGATTGACCATTGCTGAAAATAAATACAGTTAACCCTCTCCCAAACAAGACCTGGTTTTGAGTTTGACGTCCCTAATAGAAAAGGCTTGGGAAAACATTGAAACAAAAGAAGAAACTGCTGATGACCAGCAGTTTCTCCTTTTGTCTCAATGTTTTCTAAGCTATATCATACATAAATTTAATCATTATCAACATCCATTTTGCTGTCTTCAGCAGCTTTTGGATTGGACCACCCTAAAAATTTGTTGTTTGGGAAAGGGTTAAATTGGGATCATCTGGAAAGGAATAACTTACCAGATTCACTTCAATTTGATCACATATGGAGTAAAAGTCTTCTAAACTTTTTTCATACATTTGTTGAAGACCTTCTTGACTCTTACTGCAATTAGAACAAAACAAACATTTTGATAAAAAGCAAACAGTGGTTTATTTAGATAAAACTATCAATTCATCGGAGATCATTTGTGCAAGTTTGTTTATAGAATAAAACGATGACTGAATGTGTTTACACTATAAAGATTCCCATCTTAACATTTTTTCGCCAAAAAAATATACAGGTTGTTTCATAATAGCATGCCCTTCTTCACATTATTAAGAAAAAAAGAAAAGTTGCCTTTAAGCTTACAAAGTTTTAAGTAGACTTTTATACATGTAATTTAAATTTTGTTTTTTCCTTTCACAAATTGCAAAAATTAAGGGTAGTTCAATTTGAAAGCTGCTGTAGATGATAAAATTAATGTTGAAGATAAAATTAATGTTGATAAAGGGTTTGTGTGCACTAATGCCAAGAAGATATTGATTATCTTTTGGGGACCCCAGAGGTTCAAAACCAGGTCTTGTTTGGAAAAGAGTGCATAACTATGTAAAGAAATATATTTATACAGAATAAATGATATATGTACAATGTACATGTATAAACTTTTCAAGAAAATTAGTTTTTGAAACATACTTATTTTTAAAATATCTGCCAAATGATTCCAATGACCTATTTTTGGCAATGTCTCTTTTTCCCAAAGCCTAGATGATAATTTTCTTTTATTCGTTTCATATTCTACAGAACTGGAAATGAATGTACTTTATGACATCTGGAAAAAGTTTTTACTTGTTCCCTCATAATGACACTTTCTAAAGCCCCACAAGAAAAAGGCTCATGAAAACATTGAGAAAATTCAGAAACCGCTTGTCACAATCCCTCAATGTGTTCAACCCAGAAGACCAAATGATGTAAAATTTATTTC
Source organism: Fragum sueziense (assembly GCA_963680895.1). NCBI lineage: Eukaryota > Metazoa > Mollusca > Bivalvia > Cardiida > Cardiidae > Fragum > Fragum sueziense. Next base: position 69,909,269 of record OY804593.1, read on the forward strand.
ACTTAACCCATTACGAAAGAGCAAAATTTGACTTGTCCAAATACAAAACAGCAATTTCAATTGAATGAAATTTTACAGTTTTTGTTTTTTCTTGGTGGAAAACATTGCAGATAATGAAGATTTTTTTTTTTCACATGCAATTTCTTCATTTTCCACAATGTTTTCCAAAGCCTTTACGTATATTGTGGGACGTCAGTGTGTGGGAAAGGAAGAATTAAACTGTTATATGCAACAACTTTGAATTTGGTCTTTTATATTTGGACCAGTCAGATTTTGTCATCAGAAAAGTGTTAACCCATTACCAGACAGCAAATTTTGGACTTTTCCAATTTGAAAGGTGTTGCAGACGGCAATTTCAAGTTGATGAAATTTTCAAAATCTTTCCATTTTGGGTTAGAAAATATTGTGGTAATTGAAGAAATTGCTTGACACAAGCAATTTCTTTATTTTCCACATTGTTTTCTCAAATTTTTTCTGGTGAGGGAGTCAAAAGGTATCATTGTGTGGTTTGGGTTATTAGGGTTATAACTAATCCGAGTTTTCTCTGTTAAAATTCCCTCCTTGATATGTTGATGTCACTCATTTACATCAGAGCGCACTACCATTCAAAAACAAAGGAAAGTTCGACACAAGTTATGGCGCTTTGTTCACCATCCGATCTTAAATGCTATCCTTAAAACGCCTTATGATACCAATCAATGAACCATTTATTGTCATGCCTGGTGAAAAATATAAGACCAAAAGGTATTTCTAAAGGGTTTATAGGCAATGTTTTGCAACAACCCTCAACTGAAAAGCTGTTTACAATTACCTACTTTCCTTTGTTTTTGAATGGTAGTGCGCTCTGATGTAAATGAGCAACATCAACATATATCAAAGAGCGAATTTCATCAGAGAAAACTCGGAATAGGTTATCACTTACTGTCCATCATCTGCCTGAGAATTTTGTCCAAGAATCTGTGCAGCAACCTTCATGAGGGCCTACAATGATAATAGAAGTCAGAGCTAAATACATGTATTGCAACCAGACAGAGCTACAGATAAGAGGAGTGAAGGCAGGATTCAACATAAACCCTTTTCCAAACAAAATGCAATATCATTTATTGGTCATCAAAACCCTTGTTGTGGGTACTCATCAAAATGATTCAAAGGAGTATCCACAACATGTTTTGAGTACCGTGAAAGACGTCGTACCAAAGCGGACTACTAGCCTGTAGCCTCCCGTATTTGAGCACCTTAAGCATAACTTTTGGGCATGCACACTTAAATAATCAACATCTGATGTCACAACTGCAATTAAATTTGTGTTACATTTACTTTGGTATTAATAATGTCACAACTGCAATTAAATTTGTGTTACATTTACTTTGGTATTAATAAAACACATTGACATGATTTTACCTTTATGCAATGAATAAATTTTCATTTGAATACATTTATCCTTGAGGAAATCCGTTTGTCTCCGAAAATTATCATTAAAGATCGGCATGTGTTGGTCGGAAAGTAACATTTTATAATCTAAAGGTCCTAATAGTGATTGCCTGGCTGAGTGGTCGAGAGTATAAGTGCGCTGTCTTCAGGCTAGTGGGATCGAGGTTCAAATCACTGTAATTGCGTATTTTTTTCTTTTTGTGAACTTTGTTGAACTCTTTGAAGAGATTGTTTTACTGCGTCGAAAAACGCAATAGGGAACGATTTTATATAAACTTTTAAACTTGGTTCACGGACTTGAACGAGAACTAACGGAGATACACAGTCAAGCATGTAATTATGATAATGGAGGTTACGCTCAATCTTATCATTCTGCAGCGGTAATAAGTGACACCAGATGTTGATTATGTTGCTTTTAAAGGTGCTCAAATACGGTAGGCTCACTGGCGCTCGACCCAGGGTTCAACACTAAGGTACATCAGGGTTCAACATTAACCTGTGCCCGACAGACATTACCTGCCTGTTGCTTGGTCAGGGCTAGTTAGTTCCCCAAGTTACTAGACCAACTTGTCAGCCTCATTTCAAATCTCATTCACAACTTTTTTAATAAAAACACAGGATATTTTCATTCATTTGTGATTCAAATCTGGCCTTTTAGCTCAAGTGAAAGATTATTGTAGTTTCCACCTTTTCCATGTTATTATTCTGATACAAATATTTGGTCAGGACCAGCGCATATTTGGTCAGGGCTAGCAGCATCCGGCAGCAACAAGCCCAACTGTCTGGTAACCAATATAGTTGATGTTGGACCCTGTACGTCCGACAGACATTCACTGCTTGTTGCTTGCTCCGGGCTAGTAAGACCCGCAAGATGCTAGCCCGACAAGTCGTCCTTACTTCAAATCTAAAATTCACTTGCGCCGTAATTGAAATGGAGGATACATTAACAAGAGGGCCAGAATGGCCCTATATCGCTCACCTGAAAGAACTTTAAGACAAAGAGTCACCCAAGGAACATTTCTGCCAAGTGTGGTTCAAATTGGGCCAATGGTTGATTTTTAAAGAATTTTCTTAGAATTTTTTTAAGTCTGATAAGTCACGCCCTGCCACACCCACTTTTTCAGATGAAACAAAAATTCACATTTTTTTTAAAAAGTCACCAAAGGAACATTTCTGCTAAGTTTGGTTCAAATTGGGCCAATGGTTGATTTTTAAAGAATTTTCTTAGGATTTCTCTAAGTCTGATAAGCCCCGCCCTGCCACGCCCACATTTTTTGACGAATCAAAAATCCGCGAACAAGTTTTGAGAAGGGTCACCCAAGGAACATTCCTGCCAAATTTGGTTCTAATTGGCCCGATGGTTAAGGAGAAGAAGATTTTTGAAGATTTTTTTAAAAAATTCTCTTGGTTAGATAAGCCCCGCCCTGCCACACCCACATTTTTTGACGAAACTATAAATTTATGAACAAATGTTGAAAAGGGTCACTCAAGGAACAATTCTGCAAAGTTTGGTTCAAATTGGCCCATTGGTTGATTTTTAAAGAATTTTCTTAGGGTTTCTCTAAGGCCGAAAAGCCCCTTTCTCCCTGCCACGCCCTCATCTTTTTTACAAATGTAAAAATTTGTGACTCAATTTTGAAAAGAGAGACTCAAAGAACATTCCTGCAAAGTCTGCTTCAAATGTGCCCAATGGTTAATTTTTAAAGAATTTTCTTATGATTTCTTTAAGTCTGATAAGCCCCTTTCTCCATGCCACGGCCACAATTTTTTACAAATGAAAATATTAGTGAACAAATTTTAAAAAGAATGGCTTAAGGCACATCCCTACAAAGTCTGGTTCAAATTGGCCCAATGGTTGATTTTTAAAGAATTTTCTTATGATTTCTCTAAGTCTGATAAGCCCCTTTCTCCCTGCCACAGCCACGTTTTTTGACGAATCAGAAATCTGCGAACAAGTTTTGAGAAGGGTCACTCAAGGAACAATTCTGCCAAGTTTGGTTCAAATTGGCCCAATGGTTGATTTTTAAAGAATTTTCTTATAATTTCTCTAAGTCTGATAACCCCCTTTCTCCCTGCCACGGCCACGTTTTTTGATGAATCAAAAATCTGAGAACAGGTTTTGAGAAGGGTCACTAAAGGAACAATTCTGCCAAGCTTGGTTCAAATTGGAACAATGGTTGATTTTTAAAGAATTTTCTTAGGATTTCTCTAAGTGCGATAAGCCCCGCCCTGCCACGCCCACATTTTTTGACGAATCAAAAATCCGAGAACAAGTTTTGAGAAGGGTCACTCAAGGAACATTCCTGCCAAGTTTGGTCAAAATTGGCCTGTTAGTTTTGGAGAAGAAGATGTTTGAAGAAATTGTTGACGGACGGACAGACGGACGATGAGTGACCACAATAGCTCCCCTCGAGCACTTCGTGCTCAGGTGAGCTAAAAACTAAGAACGTACTTTGAAAATAATTCATTTGAGATTTTTAGCTTGACTTTTTCGTTTATTTATAGGTTCCCCTTTTGGTTTGTTTACATTTTTGCAATATGCGCTAACGATGCTCATCAGAATAGTCAAATGAGAAATTTGCATAAATGGGCGGAACTTATTATCACCTGACGTCTTGAGTAGGTTATCGGGTAAACTAATCAGAGAGGAAAATTCCGAAACCTTCAATTGTGCTGAAAACATAAGAATATGCTTCCAATTCAGTTATTTTCTGAAAGTTAAACCAATTTCCTACAAAAACAGAATACATTTTACATTTGATCCTGTGTGTGAAATGCCTTCATTGATCATTTTTCTGACTCGATTTGACTTGCTTCAAAATATACGCGTCCATGCACCTGTCAGATTGGAAAATCACTGCCCGAGTAATTTATCAATTAACTTCATTGAGAGTATCCCTCTAGGAATAAGGTAATTTACTCATGATCTTTTAAACGCTTTTTAAGTGTATGTTTGCTGAGAATCAAGCGTTTAATTGACTCTATTGTTGCTACTTTCGTTAAAACTATCGTAAACAACCGATAGTCAAAAGAACTAGGCCTATCGTGATAATTATTGACTTTAAAAGTTCCATAGACCTATTGCTATTGTAAGGTGAAATATTGCAATACAGACATAAGTTGACCTGTTACACAACTATATCTCCTGAAATGGAAACTTGGTCAGGGCTAGTGCACATCTGGTCCGGGCTAGCAGCATCTAGCAGCAGCAAGCCTGACGGTCCTGCAGCCAAAAAAGTTAATAGCGATATGAACGGATGGAATCAAGGGAGGCAACCACCCTTGTTCACTTTCATGACAAAATGTTGAAGGCACTGTTCATTTCTAACTTCCACTGTGTTTTGACAAGTGGAATTAGGAGTTCTAATAGCCTGCTTCAGGGTTTCCATTAAGACAAAAATCCCAAGAGTCATTGACCCTTGAGGCCAAAATCCCAAGAGTCAAAATAAAGCGCGAGAAAAATGAAACCGTAATTGATTGATAATGAAGAGGGGGGCAATGTTAAGATATGTTCTTCACTCTTTAGATTAGAGTTCATTGTAACATTCTCCCAATCTTAACAAGGTTAAACTGCTTTTGAAAATATTGGGGAAAAGGAAAAAAATTCTGATTTATATGAAAATGTATGAAAATGTTTCAATAAGACCAAAGTGCTTATTTTTTAAAAGAGAAAATGTAACACCTTTTCAACCTTTAGAGTGCTACAGATGAGAAGGGATATTGACTTTTCAAAAAGCATTGTTGTTATCTAAACCCTATGTTGAAGGTACTCATTGAAATCGACTCATTGATACTATTCAAATGCGTACCCACAAGATGGGGTTTGGATTTGAAATTAAAGGTTAGGAATGCATGTGCCCCCATTTTACCCCCCCCCCCCCTTTTATTAACAAATTTAGTACAAGATTGAAATCTTGTGTAAAATCGTAGAAATCGAATTCTTGATATTGAAAAGTTGATATTTTTCATTTATGTCAAGGAAATCATAGAAAAATATTTATCTTTGATAAAGTGCACCTTTAAATTTTCCCTTGATAATGCTGTGTCTAAACCACGAAAACCCATGACAATTACGATATCTGATCATTTTGCCTTTTCTTTAAGAACTTAAACCAGCTAGATTAATTTTATTTCTGATAAGTAAAAAACCTTAGCATTAATTGATCCAGGTACAAGGGATTCTGCTTGATATTCAATGATGATGTAATCAGAATTTCATGGCCGCTGCGGAGACGGCGAGAGCTACCTGTTGACTGATGACAAACTTCTTCAAAGTTCTTGGTATTTTTACAAGCAGATTGTGTATTTCATTGCCACACAGCTACTTCAAATCAAATCAAAGACTGTGATAAATTAATTAATGGATTTACAACTGATAATCTACATGCATCACTGATGTCAAATCAACACTTTACACACGACTTGCAAATCAGCGAAAGATTGCGTAACACAGATTATCGATTTTTACTGCTTTGAACTAAAGGTGTGACCTGAATAATGGGTCGATTAGTAGATATCCTTTGATCTTGAATGATAGGCCAGGGTGACGCATGGGTCGTAAAAATCAAGAGTCAGAATGATGCATCAGTTGAAATTTCTGAGAGTCAAATTGGGGTCATTTTCATTTTTCATGCGTCAATACCCGAGCTCCCGGGTCAAACGGAAACCCTGCATATTTATTGTGGATATGAGCGCATTTGAGAATCTATTAGCGCATTTGTGTACTTTAACTTGAAACATGAAATCAAGTGACAGAATAGGGGAGGTAATCTGCAAACTTTAAACATCAATAAATTATTTTTCGATAAATTTCGATGAAATGAACTGAAAAAGTCTTCGTAGACCTCAAAGATAGCAACCAAACCAGATAATCTTATTGATTTTTACAAAATCAATTTTCCGTTGATATCGCTAAAGTTAATGTTGAACCCTTCGACCCCAATACAATGACCTACATACATATTTATAAACACTGCTATTTACAGCATCAATGACCTAGATATCAGTAGCATATGATCGAGCGCCAGTGGGTAGGCTACAGGCTATGTGATCAAATAGTACGAAAAATATCGAGTACGAAACGAAACTTATAGCTACCGTTAACGATTCCTTCAGTCTGGGCATCAGTAGTTGTTTAACTTTCGAAACTGGGTCTAGTTCCACAATCGGTGCATTTTGTTGACTTTGAGGTGGATTTTGAACGTTAATTTGCTGATTTTGTTGGACAGGAACATTAACCGGAAGTGCCATTCTTGTCGTCGTTGTTGTTGTTGTGCAATGTTCGCTGTTCAAGTTGCATATTATGCACAAAATCAAAATACATAGTCTAGGCGAAGAAGAAGTCAGGTAAGATATTTTAATGGAGTGGTACCATTTCCAATGTATTTGCTATCTTTTCGAGCCAGTAAACAAACTTTTATTGCCGCGATGAAATGTTCAGGGAAATCCTACTTTCGGTTTGGTCACTCACAACGGAAGGTGGGATTCTCCACCTTACTAGTCCATAGTCACTCCTATTTATAAGCCCTGACTTTTTTCTTTGTCGTGTATGTCATTAGATTCCACCTTATCTAGGATACAACAGTGACAGAGACAGAAAGATAAAGGCAAAAGAGGTAAAGAGAGGGAGACAGAAATAGAAAGAGGCACAGAAAGAGAGAGGAAGAGAAACAGAGGGAAATAACTAGATTGATTGACTGGGGTTTAAACAGTTAAAGTCTCTTTCAACTGCTATGGTCATTATATCCGGTCGGCTGAAGGACATAACTATGGATTCCTGTCGTTTCTCATACTAGTAAAACATCCATATACTGAGTCTCCAGCTGCTTGCCAAATTTGGTTAGCGATTATCAAACCATTGGTGGATGAAATTCATAAGGATCAAACCTTGGACCTCATGCCTGAAAGTCTGATGCGCTACCACCTATGCTATGGCCGCAATGGGAGATATTTTAGTGAAAGAGAGAGAGAGAGACATGGAGTATTGATGGAGAGACAAACAGAGACTGATGGGCGATAGTTGCAATAATGTGAACGAAACCCCTTGAATCTTGGTCTGGGTTCAGGCCTGTAGGAACAGGGGGTGCTAGGGGGCTACGCCCCCCCCCCCCCCCCCAATGTTGGCCAAAAATGCCATTTTCTTAATTTTACACTGAAAATTTTGGGAAAATCCAAATTAGCCCCCAATATTCAGGACAAGGGCTTCAGCCCCCCCCCCCCCATATGAAATTGCTTCCTATGGGCCTGGGGCTACCCATCATCAAGTTTGTGGCTATAATATTGCAGCTAGATAGGGGTAGGAGTGAGGGAAGGAAGCTTGGAGACAGAATGAAAAAGAAAGAGAGAATTAGGAAGATAGAGATGGAGGGAACAAGATAGAGAAAGACCTAGCTGCGATAGCATACAGTGCCACAAACTTGATGATGGGTATTGGTTTGTTGAGCTACAAGTCTACCCTCTTCCTTCTTTGGAGCAAGACAAACAAGTAGAAAACACATTTTCTTGCATAAATTTTTGAATACCAACATACAGTATCAAAAGTAAATCCCATTTAAAGCATATTACATGTCACAAATTTGGTCTAAAAGGATAGGATCAACAAGAATTGTTTTCAGTTTTTTCTTCCAACGGAAAATTCAAGTCTCAGTATCTAGAATAAAATGAGTGGGTAGTCCAAATTTATTTGAAAGTGATTTCAACATAGAACTATGCTGGATTGACAGAAAAATGGTTAACCTGTTGTCAGGTCTGGTATTAATCATTCATTAGCTTTATATTGAAGTTTGACTATGCTAAACTTGCTGGAGTAGGGGTTCTGAAATCTTTAAATTGGCTACTTGTCCGTGATTGTTTGTTCAACAAATGTCAAAAATCAGCTGATAAAAAAGTTATTGAAGATCAACAAAACTTTTGGTTGGTCTTCAATAACTTTTTGATCTGTTGATTTTTCAAAATACACCAAGTACAACTTATTTCTGACATTTTCCCAACTTCTCTGCTTCAAACCGAATCCAAATCGGTCCAGTATTAACAAGACTATTGACCATTTTCTGAAATTCTGACTCGCGTGATTAACCATCGTGGTGTAAGATTCACAAACTTGATGATAAGTATTGACCAGTTTGTCACTTTGTGGCTATGAGTCTGCTAGCTGCGATATCGTAGCTACAAACTTGATGATGGGTATTCAATGTTTATTTTTAATTTTGGGGGAAGGGGGTCAGGGCCCATAGGTGGGGGAAAATTTGCGTGTGAACGCCAAAAGGGGAAAATTCAATACATGCTTATACTCTCAAATACAGTGTATAAAATGCATTTCACTTGCTTATATATCATGATGGGACATTCAAATACCGTAATTATTCTAATAAACGCCCACACTCTAATAAACGCCCATCCCCCAAAACTCAGCTGAAAATATGCATATTTCTAGCACAGTTTTAGCGGGAAAGGGTGATTCTAATAAACGCCCATCCCCCGATTCCAGATTAAAATAATGTAAATCATAAACAAATACCCTTTCCAAAAGCAATGAAAGAGAGGAATTCCTATCCCCCAATTAGTTTACAATGAAGGAATTTCATTAAAAATTCGTATTTTACAGTCCTTGTAACAAAGGTTTGCAAACTTTTATTTCAATAACTTCGAGTCCATGAATTGACATTTGATTAAAATGTTTTGACTAACAAAAATGGAATACCTCTAATAAACGCCCACCCCCAACTTTCCTATCGAGCACTTTTAAAATAAACGCCCGGGCGTTTATTAGAATAATTACGGTAACCATTAGAACTGTTAGAGATGTCTAGAATCTGAATATGGTTTGGATTTTTCTTTGCAACAAAAAAATCTAGTTCCAGGAGGGGAAAATTTATCTGAAATGGGGGAAAAAAGTATATTCCACAGTGAGGGGGAAGGGGCCCAATAACGACCGTTTTTTTATAAAAAAAAAATCACTGGAATTCATATTGATTTGATCAAAATTCAAAAAGGTTTCGGTTACACTATTGCAACCACAAGTCTGCCATCTTGCTTCTAAAGTTCTTTGTAGCAAAAAATAAAAGTCCAATTTTCTTGCATAAATTTTTGAAAATCTCCAGATAAGAGGGGGTGATGACTTTTCAAAAAGAAATATTTTCACTAAAATTTCATCAAACCAGTGGCAGATCCAGAGGGGGTTCGGGGGGTTCGAACGAACCCCCTCAGTAGCCTGATTATTTCATTTTCATGCAGAAATTCTGTCAAAATTGCATAAAACCAGGAAAACGAACCCCCTTCTGTATGTCCAAACCCCCCTTTAGAATCTCTGAACCCCTTTCACAGAAATCCTGGATCTGCCGTTGCAAACCCTATGTTGTGGGTACTCATTAGAATCGTCTCATCAAGACAATTCAAATGAGTACACACACCATAGGGTTTGAATTTGAAAAAAAAAGTTAGAAAGTCTTCACCCCCTCTTATCCTGAGCTCTGCCTTATCATAAGACAAGTATTACTGTAAACCCCAGAAAAAACCTATTCTGTATTGCCAGTGCCAGATGAAAAGACTTTTTGAAGTAAAAAATATACGTTCATCATTGTACATGTACATGTATATTATTCCCTAATTAACATGGGAAACATTTAGGAAAGAGAATGAAAACTAGTTATGTTGGTCAATGTTTTCCAGCGCTTTCTCGATCAGGTAGTCCACCCCTGGTAAAATTCACATGATGCTGCAATTTTTTGGGCAGAATCCTAAACATGTGTTGGAAAGTCAAGGTTCAAAATACCTGCCTTAGGGCTACAGATAGGTGGGGGTTAAGCCATTCTAACTTTGTTAATTCAATTTCAAACCTTAAGTTGTGGGTACTCATTCGAATCGTCTCGACGAGACGATGCAAATGAGTACCAATAACTTAGGGTTTGATGAACAATAACAGAATTATTGTAGTTTGAAAAGTCATCACCCTCTCTTATCTGGAGCTCTGTGCAGCAGCCTGTTACTTCATCAGACATCAGGTATGGTTAGACCTTCAAGATGCAGGACCAACTGGTCTTCCTAGAACTTTCAAATGTCATAATCACTTACCAGTGTTCTCCCCAGCCAAATAAGCTGTATCAGCCCCACTACAGCTTACGGTAAATCAGTGTAATGCCCCTACAGCTTCAAAAGCACCCCACTGTTTAATTTCTTCAAAATGGCCACAAAAAAGAGGAATTTGAGGTATTTTATGTCAAAAACTGATGAATTAAGGCATTTTATCATATAAAACTGCATAAAAACATCATGGAAAAGAAGAAATTGCTCAAAATGAGAAATTTCTTCTTTTCCCATTATGTTTTTATTCACAACAGTTGCATAAACACTGTATTGTAAGGTTCACTGATGTTTATAGAATTAATTTGCCACTATAAATAAACCATGACCTCTGGACAGACGAGTCAAATTGAACAGGTAAACCAGGTATGTAAACGTCGTGGTTTTAAGAAGGCGTTTACCGTTAGATGTAATCACAACGCCCCTCTCACGCAGGAAAGTCAATAGTTAAAAGTACATTTGAGTCTCAATGTTGATGGTACCACTATACAGCTTTAAATTATTCTGTTGAGAACCCTGCTGACTAAATCACAAGATGTAAAACACAACAATTACAGGAGCCCTTTAAATATTTCATTTATTATACGCCCGAAGGGTTGTATTATGTTTTGGCCCCGGTTGTCCGTCGGTCTGTCCGTTGGTCTGTCCGTCTGTTAGCATTTTCTTGTGTGCCCAACTCCTCCTACAGTTTTGATAGGAATTTGATCAAACTTGCCACAATGAATCTCCATGGGGTCTAGTTATGCATACCGCTTACAGAATTCAGATAACTGTTTCCATTCTTGAATTATCTGCCCTTGAATTGAAAAAAACAGCCAATTTTACTGACAAGCCTCTCTCGGGCGTATACGCGCCGCTCTGCGAATCTCTTGTTCACTATTGCAAACTGACCTTTTGGCTTATTAAAAGGGATTTTTGTTCTTTACATATTTTCTGTTATCCTCTTGATACAAATATTTGTTCAGAAACAGAACATGTTCATATAGATCAGACACTTTACAAATGTTTACTGCATATTAAAAAGATTCTGACGTCACATGAATATCATAAGGGGTGGACTACCTTAACCCATTACCAAACGACAAGATTTTGGACTATTCCAATTTGAAAGCTGCTGCAGACGATAAAATAGATGTTGGTTTACATAGAATGTGTGTATAATATAGCAGGGAAAATATTGAGACAAAAGGAGAAACTGCTGGTTATCAGCAGTTTCTTCTTTTGTATCAATGTTTTCTCAAGAATTGTCTATTGGGGACGTCAAAACACGGTCTTGTTTGGGAAAGGTTTAATATCAGGATTTATTTTGGAAATGATTATTTAAAGTGACATTTCAGAATTTTTTATCATAAATTTTACTTTTATTTTTATCTGAAAGAGCATATTTCCTTATGAAAATTCTGAAAATTTCAAGCCAAAATATTGCGCCGTTTACGAGAGACGCAATCCCAGTTAAATGGGACAATTGATGTCTCCGGCCTTCAATATGTTCTAGCTGCAAATAGTCAACATTATATAAATGACCTCCGCATTTATTTTCATCCAACACCTATAACTAAAAAATGTATCTATAATTTACGTTCGTAAGAACTCCATTTCATATGAAAATCATGCGACAATCAAACTAGGGGGTACGAAAAACCGATGTCTCCGGGTATAAATTCTAACTTTCAAACCAAAAATGTCAATTTCAACAATAGATTATCCTAACAGAAATGTCCCAATCTTGTACAGAAAACATAGAGCTCCAAAACGATACCAAGATTTATATAAAAAATGTAATCAAAAATTTGTAGAACAGCCTCGAGTCGTTGTCTCCAAAATTCAAAAACGTACGGGACACTTTCTTTAAAGCTAAGAAACACTGACATAAATCTACATTTAATACATTAACCTAGCGTAATCTACTTTAGTATAAATATATATAATCAAAATGAAGTCGTATTTTGATATACTTTTGTCAATATTTTCAAAAAATCAACATCATTCTTAAACAATTTACCGTAATTTTAACTCCGTAACGTACGAGGCAAGAACTAAAGTAACTCTAGTTAAAAATGTGTAACTATAAAAAGTTTAATTCTTCAAGTAAAATCACTATTCGAAGTGTCTTCAAATATGACAAAAAGAATTATGCCGATTACCATAATAGCATTGATACAGCAGGCCAAATAAAATTGGGTACACATTAAAAAGTGACGTACGAGTCCATAACGTTCGAGGCAATTTTTAGTTTTCAGTTTTTAAATTGCTGAAATGGAACGTTTCCTGTACTTATTTTATGTGTTTTGGGTTCCTTAAGGACTCCAGTTTAAGCAAAATAGACTTTTAATGCACATAATAGACTGTACACGTACTCGTACTAGTCTCGTACGTAATGGTATTATGATTACGCTTAATTGATACTATTTTTACAATATTGAAGAAAGTTCCACAAAGTTTGCCAGTTTTTGTTGATATATATAGGAATATATTCATACCCATATACATTACACTAGATTGATGCATTAAAATAGACTATTTCAGCGTTTCTTACCTTTATAAAAAGTGTCCCGTACGTTTTCGTATATTGGATCCATCAGAGGTAAGGATGTCTAGCAAATTTTGGATAACCTTTCACTTAATTAAGAAGTTATTACACATACCTCATGTGTCAAAACAATACGAACATCTCAACTTTTATAAATTGAAACTAATTTGGCTAGGAAGTCTTAATTTGTTAAACAACACACCCAGATGGCTTATAGAGTTGTATTTATTTTCCTTTATTCATTTCATTACAATTTTTTTGACAAAGTGTCTGGCAAATGGATATTGCCTGATAATATTATGATTTGATTGAAAAGGTAATAACACAGAGACTGTGATGTTAAAGGAAAGAAAGCATATTACGTACGGGACAAGCTGTAGTTACGTTCGGGACAGACCAGTTTTAAACTATTGTTGATTTGTAACAAATCATTGACCTTCCATTTCGGTATATCGATTAAGAGAATAACTCATTGCTTTTGTTTAATAATACGAGAGAAAATTAAAGGTTGTTTGGTGTATTTTAGAAGAGTTTGAAGTAGTCAACGTTTTAAATTAAAGGAATTGTACAAGGATTGTCGTTTTGAATTTTCATTCGCATAGGTACAATTCGCCATTTTCACCCATATTGTCAATTGATTCACATTTTATAAACAAATACTCATCAAAATGTATCGGATTTATTATTCTTTATGCATTACTTAATGTGAAATTAGACACACATTTCACAAAGGGGTCTATTTAAAATACGTAGGTTTTTATGCACACATTTGATCCTTTAACAGTCTATAAATCCAAAACTAAGCAAGCCCACTTGACAAAACAAAAGAAATTTGCGCAGGAGATGTTATCCAAGAAGAAAATTTGTCCAGAATGAGTGAAGGGTAAAATGAAAAATTTCGAAAAAAAATTAGTCAAATGTCCACTTTAACTGGGATTGCGTCGAGAAATTTATATTTTTGTGTTAAAATTGAACAAATTGTTGTGGACAACAGTTCGGATTTATATGCAATTTATCAATTATGTCTCAACTTTAAATGCGTGTTTCTCGCTTATTGGCAACAACTTCAAAAAACTAATAGTATTTATACTCATTAGAATAACCAATCTTGGCATCAAGACATACTTTAAAAAATTGAAATTGGAATGAAATGTCCCTTTAAGAAATATAAATATTGCAGGGAATATCTTTGGTAGACAGCCTGATGTCACCCAAGTTGGTTGAACAGAAAGCTCATACTAAACTCCTTGTATATTTGGTGGTAAGTTATTCAATGGGGAGAATCACGTGATTGACAATGGTATTGAACACGAAAAAAAGGCGACGAAATGACCGCTTCGGCGTGAAAACTCAAACTTTGGAAAGGTATGTATTCAGTCTACGTAGTTTCTCAGACAAATCACCTATCCTAAAGTACCCGCTGTTGTCTAAGGTTTTCACAGATACCCAACTTTTCCCTATCCGTTCGCTGTATTCAGAGAACACTTAAAGAATATTTTTGACATTGCGAAAAATTTGCATGTGTATTAAGCACGTCGCATCATATTTACAACTTTACTTCTTACCCAAAGAATTTTCTGTTCACACGGTATATTTCTAAACCCTTTTTTATCGATGATATTTCATTCTAGTCCATTTACATGGCCCATGTTGTCTTTGTTCAGCGTATTTACGAAAGAGATGTTAAACACACGTACAGTTCTGTGGTGTTTGGCACGCCGAATTCTTGTGAGTGTGATGTAAAACACGCAAGTGTACCATAGTTATGTAGAATGTAATGACTGATTTGTGTTTACGGAGATAAATTCTGTGGATTGAAAGATTTGGAACATTTGAGAGACTACGTCTGAACAATGCACAGTTAAAGTGTGGCACATTATTGGGCAAATACACATTTGAGAGTGACAAGATACTGTTTCAGTAAGGTTTGGTGTACTAACACTGTAGGATTAGAAATGAATCAATTGCACATGCAATTCAATGATATGATAGAACAGTGTTCAATTCTATCAAATAAATCGTGGTGTAAGCTTTGTCACTATCTGTAAGAGAATCAAGACTGTCACTTAAAGGGGGTTTTGAAAGAGTGTTTATAACATCTCCGAGTCACCAACTTCTTTATTGTCTTCCTTTCCGAAGCCTAATAGATCCACAATTACAAATTCTTTCGTCAACCCCTGTTGATTTTTTGCCGTCGAACGCCAGACACACTGATTTCCTTTGAAGATCCGCCAAAACTTCCGTAGAGTCTCCATATTTACCTGTACGTTTTTTTTCTCCAGTGACATCTTACGGATTAATTGATCGCAGAATCTTCGGATTTGGAACGGCCAAATTAATACCAGCAGATGTATATGTAGGAGAGTACTTACCAGGCCAACAAACTTTCATGACATTATCACCCTGACTCTTCGCATCATTCGTAAAATTTATCAACCTTTCACCAAAGAGTCTATTGTATTTCGGTTTCCAGACTGTTTTCGTCTGTTTTTGGAGTCATTTCAAACCACTTTACTGTGTCTGCAAACCAGAGCGATGAAATGATATTCAATGGGAAAATTCCGTCTTTCACTTGTTTGAAAAAATCAATAATGTCCTGTCCACTCCTGACGACAGACGGAAGTAATTCACTGATCCGTTCAAGAACCCCGGTTGAGTCATTATTTTCAGAATTTTGATCAAGAAATCCAAAGTTAGGCACGGATTCAGCATTCTCCGTTGTAGGTTCTGAAATGTATAACTGCGTTCGTGTCTGTACCTTTTTAAAATGTTTCTTCGATGGTGAAGCACTATATAACGATGATTTACCAGGTGAAGCTCGGAACAATGAAGATTTATAAGGACTCTTTATCTGAGTTTCCGATTTTTAAGGAATTGCTTGCTTCCTCTTGTTTCCAGGCTGTGTATTTTGTCTAACTTTTGGCTTATGTAATGAAAGCCGAGACTTCTTTCGAGTCATCTGAAAAAAAAGAAGCAAATTGTAAATGTATATTATGTTGAAAGCAGTTAAAAAAGATAACCGTTTTATAAATAAATGGCATATAGGTTATGAACAATCCACTTAAAAATCTGACAGGGACAAATAAAGAGTCATCTTCCACAAGATTTTCTTCTGACCAATTAGATAAACACTTTCAAGATTCTGAAAGCAATTTAAACCGTAGCTAGGCAACGAGGACATCACAATTCAGTTATGACTCATTGTGTTTGCACATATTTGTCATGGAAAACGATATATAGCAAGAGATTTGATAGTTAGAGCAATTAAAGTCGATTTCGTTAGGGTTTTTTTTTTTTCAATTCATAAAAGATTACCCATAACGATATCTGCCATATGTTTCTGTAAGTTAACGCCGGATTTCAATCATATTGAGTCATGATTAAAAAACCAATTTGTCCAATATCCGTGGCTTTCCTAGTACACGAGCAACTGTGTGTATGTTTAACATCACACTCACTAGAATTCGGCGTGCCAAACACTACAGCACTGTATGTGTGTTTAACATCTTTTTCGTAAATAAACTTAAAAAAGACAAAACGGACCCTGTAAATGGACTATCTAGAATAAAATGCCAGCGATCAAAAAGGGTCTGGAAATATACTGTGTGAATTGAGAGTTCTTTGGTCAAGAAATAAAGCAGTAAATATGATGCGACGTGCCTAACACACCTTCAAAATTTTCGCAATTTTGAAAATATTCTTTAAGTGTTCTCTAAATACAGCGAACGGATAGGGGTAAGTTAGGTATCTGTGAAAACCCTAGACAACAGCGGGTACTATAGGATAGGTGGCTTGTCTGAGAAACTACGTAGACTGAATACATACCTTTCCAAAGTTTGAGTTTTCACACCGAAGCGGTCATTTCGTCGCCATTTTTTCGTGTTCAATACCATTGTAAATCACGTGATTCTCCCCATTGTTATTCTTCAACCCATTCCCAAATAAGACCTGAGACGAGTTCTTTAGAGTGAGATTTTTTAAGATTTCTTAAGATGTTTTAGATAAAGCCTTTTTAAGACTGAGATTCTGATCGAGATGTCCCGAATGCTCCATACTTCATGCAAATGACGTCATGATGATGTCATTTGTATGAAGTATGGAGCATTACCATGGTACCTTGGAGCATTCGGAACAACTCGGTCAATTCTCTCCTTTATTGTGTCTACAGAGTTAACCGAGTGGTTCCGCATGAAATATAGGGTAATGGCGCCTCCCATTGAGCGTGATAAAAATCTTGCTCTAAAGAACGCTTTATCCTAAAACATCTTAAGAAATCTCAAGAAATCTCGCTCTAAAGAACGCACCTCTGGTTTTGACGTTCCTAATTGAAATGGTTTTGGAAAACATTGAAACAAAAGAAGAAAGTGCTGATAATCAGCACTTTCTCCTTTTGCCTCATTGTTTTCTGTGCTATTTCATGCACAAATCCTATCTTTATCAGCTTGTATTTTGCTGTCTGTAGCACCTTTCAAATTGAAAAGTCTAAATTTTGTCTTTTGGGAAAGAGTTATCTACTTGTTAGATCAACAATAAAATTTAATATTTTTAGGCTCAGCTTTAAGGTCTTGTAGACGTCAAAAGCAATATATGAATATGACCAAAAGTGAATAATCTGTATGCTTATAAATGCATGGAAAATATTAATTAACTCTTTCACTGCCATAGGCGACTTTTGTCGCTTTACCTTTCCCTGCCATAGGCGACTTTAGTCGACAAATTTATGGGGGCGAAATATGTGAATATTTTTTACAGCTTAGTGGTTCTCACACATTCTTTTTCTTATAGCACCATTTTCGTAATCAAAGTACTAGCGTTTGACAAGTAAAACAGTTGAATTTGTGTTACAATCGGTAAGCTTTTGGTATTTTTATGGGGAATTTTCCAAGACAAAAGACATCAATATGGCTGCCATTAGATCATACACTTGGTATTTATGCCTACAAGCTGTAAATATCTCTATGAATGACACCAAAAATGCTGGAAAAGGCTTCGGGGTAGTTTGAAGTTATGTTTAGTTGACAATTCAACAATCTGTTCTGTCAAATTATTACACTTTCAACGAAAACATTTAGTCGAGATTTGCTCATCCAATTTTTCCATTGTTCTACTAGATTGAAACAATTTGTAAGTTAGATAAAAAAGAAAAAAATATTGTCATTTCATGCATAACAATGAAATTTTAGTAACATGAAGATGCTCCATTTGTCTGTATGTCCTGAAAATTTGAAAGGAATCCATCAAATGAGTCAAAAGTTATGCATGATTTTGTGAACAGGGTATCGATTCTTGGAAATTTCTTCGAATTAATTCAGCGGTGAGAGACGCGTAAAAGGTCAATATTTGGCAGTGAAAGGGTTAAGGGGGAAAAATGAAAATTGTGTTTATAAGATAACCACCTTTTTCTTCTTTTCTCTCTTTATTTTCCATAACTTAGAATATCAAAACAATGGTTTGTTTGGAAAAGGCTGAAAGATACTGTTCACAGAATTTCTCAAAATATTTTTGAATCAGATTTTGAAAATTGCGACAATTTTTTCAATTTCCATGTTTTCTACACAGAAAGATAAAAAAAATGTAAAATTTTATTCACTTGAAATAATTATTGTGGTTTGCAACATCTTCGAATTTGGACAAGTCTGAGATTTTGCTGTCTGGTAACGGGTCCATTTGATTTCAAGCTTAGTTTCGATAGCTCAGTTTGTAACATCAGAGTCTGTTAATTCAGGGATTGCAAGTTTGAACCCCGGCTTGGCCAATTTTCATTCTGACATTTGACAAAAGTCCTTTGTCTCTCATCAATGAGTGTGAATCATCTATGTGAGAGAGCAGCTGGGGGCTTCGTTTGGATATTGTGATGGTAATGGTGAGAGAAATAACAGGAATCAATGGTTAGGTGCTCCAGCTGCAGTGATATGACCATAGCAGTTGAAAATGATATTAAACCCCATTAAATCATTTGATTTCAGGTTGTGAGCTTATTTGTAGATCTAGTGTCGACAGAAACTGAATATGAGAGAGAAAGTCGATACAAAGATTGTGGTCTCAATGTTAGAACAGCTGGATGTCCCAATCCAGCCGAGACCGGCGAGACGGCAATGTTACGCTGTATGAATGCAATACTATCATGTCCAGAGGGAGAGCAATATCACTGCACTAGGCAGAGAGAGAATCCTATATATTATATTGATGGATGTGCCAAAAGTACATGGTGCTTGGGTGGTGAGTTTTGTTTAACCCTTTCCCAAACAGCAAAATTTCAAAAGTTCCATTTCAAAAGCTGCTGCAGATTACAAATGGACCTTGTTTAAGATAGAATTTGTGTAAAATATATCATGGAAAATATTGAGACAAAAGGAGAAACTGCTGGTTATCAGCAGTTTCTTCTTTTGTTTCAATGTTTTTTCCAAGCCTTTTTCTACAAGGGACATCAAAACCAGGTCTTGTTTTGGAAAGGGTTAACCCTTTCCCAAACAGCAAAATTTATGGTAGTGTAATTTGATGGCAGCTGCAAACGACAAAATGGTTGTTGAAAAAGATGGAGTTTATGGACAATATAGCCAAGAAGATATTGATATTGGTTATCAGCATTTTTAGCTCACCTTAGCAGGAAGTGCTCAAAGTGTGCTATTGTGATTACTTTTTTCCATCGTCCGTCCGTCCATATGTCTGTCCGTCCGTCTGTCAACAATTTGTTGTTTAAACTCTAGCATCTACAAATATGAGCCAATCTTGATTAAACTTGATCAAAACATGTATGACCATGAGCTCTCAGATTAGTTATCCCCCGCCGATGAAATTATGGGGGGGATATTGTTTTTGCCATGTCCGTCCATCCGTCCTACCTTCCGTCCGTCCGTCTGTCCGTCCCACATTCGTTTCCGCGCTATTTCTTGAAAACTATAGACCGGATTTCAATGAAACTTGGCACACAGCTACACCACAAAAAGGACATGCGCATATCGTAGGGGTTACCCGGTTCGACTGTCGAATTTAGAGTTACTGCCCCTGACTGTTTAAGCCATATACATACAGAGTGATATTCGTTTCCGTGCTATTTCTTGAAAACTATAGACCGGATTTTAATGAAACTTGGCACACAGCTTCACTACAAAGAGGGCATGCGCATATCGTCGGGGTTATCCGGTTCGACCATCGAATTCAGAGTTACTGCCCCTGACTGTTTAAGCCATATACATACAGAGTGATATTTTGTTTAAGCCATATACATACAGAGTGATATTCGTTTCCGCGCTATTTCTTAAAAACAATAGACCAGATTTTAATGAAACTTGGCACACAGCTTCACTACAAAGAGGACATGCGCATATCGTCGGGGTTACCCGTTTCGACTGTCGAATTCAGAGTTACTGCCCCTGACTGTTTAAGCCATATACATACAGAGTGATATTCGTTTCCGTGCTATTTCTTGAAAACTATAGACCGGATTTTAATGAAACTTGGCACACAGCTTCACTACAAAGAGGGCATGCGCATATCGTCGGGGTTATCCGGTTCGACCGCCGAATTTAGAGTTACTGCACCTGACTCTTTAAGCCATATACATACAGTGATATTCGTTTCCGCGCTTATTCTTGAAAACTACAGACCGGACTTCAATGAAACTTAATAAACAGCTTCACTACAAAGAGGACATGCGTATGTCCTGGGGGTTACCCGGTTCGACCGTCAAATTTAGAGTTACTGCCCCTGACTGTTTAAGCCATATACATACAGTGATATTCGTTTCCGCGCTCTTTCTTGAAAATTATAGACCAGATTTCAATGAAACTTTGTGCACAGCTTCTTTACAAAGAGGACATGCGTATATCGTCGGGGTTACCAGGTTCGACCATTGAATTCAGAGTTACTGCCCCTGACTGTTTAAGCCATATACATACAGAGTGATATTCGTTTCCGCGCTACTCCATTGACAATGAAAATATGTTCGGTGGGGGATATCAATTCAACAAATTTGCTTGTTTGATTTTGGATCAGATCGGACCAGAAAGTCTGGAGTTATCTGCCCTTGAATGTAAAAAGTAGCTACTTTTGACATTCATTGTTTACACTCTAGCATCTACAAATATTGACCAATCAATGCAAAAGTTGGACACACTGTTGGTAACCATAAGATCTCGGATGAGAGTGATTTTTGGTCTGATCGGACCAGAAATTCCTGTGTTATCTGCCCTTGAATTTGACAAAATTATTGTTTAGACTGTTTTCGACTTTGTTTACAATATAGCATCTACAATCATTGACCAATCTAGACAAAACTTGGACACAATGTTAGTGACCTTAAGATTTTGGATGAGTTCGATTTTGGGTCAGATGGAACAAGAAAGTCCGGATTTATTTGCTCTTGAATGTTAAAAATTGCTTCTTTTGACATTGTTTACTCTCTAGCATCTACAAATATTGACCAATAAATACAAAAGTTGGATACAATATTAGTAACTATAAGATCTCGGATGAGTTTGATTTTTGGTCTGATTGGGCCAGAAAGTCCTGAGTTGTCTGCCCTTGAATTTGACAAAATTGTCGTTTTTGACTGTTTTTGACTTTGTTTACATATATACTGAACAAAAGTGAAAACGCTACACTGGAAGATTTCTTATTTCTGGAAAAGTATCTAACTAGCAGCATGAAATATATTTTGATGTTATTTCCCAGGCTTTCAGCAATCCTTTTGTCGAAATTTCATTATATTGTCTCCATTAATGCCAGAGTTACAGCCCTTAAAGTGTTTAGAGCTAATTTCATCATTAGTTACATATGCGCATGCGCAGAAAACGCTTCATTATTTTTAGCTCACCTGAGCACGAAGTGCTCAAGGTGAGGTATTGTGATCTATCAATGTCCGGCGTCCGTCTGTCCGTCTGTCCGTCTGTCCGTCACGGCGTCAACAATTTCTTCAAAAGACATCTCCTCCTAAACTACTGGGTCAAAATCAACCAAACTTGGCAGAAATGTTCTTTGGGTGGTCCCTTACGAAAATTGCTAAAATAATTGAAATCTATGAAAAACTCTGGTTGCCGTGGCATTGGAAAATGGGAAATTTCACAAAAGCTCAACAACTTCTTTAAACGACATCTCCTCCTAAACTACTGGGTCAAAATCAACCAAACTTAGCTGAAATGTTCCTTGGGTGGTCCCTTTTAAAAAATTGCTAAAATAATTGAAATCCATGAAAAACTCTGGTTGCCATGGCATCGGAAAATGGGAAATTTCACAAAAGCTCAACAACTTCTTTAAACAACATCTCCTCCTAAACTACTGGGTCAAAATCAACCAAACTTGGCTGAAATGTTCCTTGGGTGGTCCCTTATAAAAATTGCTAAAATAATTGAAATCCATGAAAAACTCTGGTTGCCGTGGCATCGGAAAATGGGAAATTTCACAAAAGCTCAACAACTTCTTTAAACGACATCTCCTCCTTAACTTCTGGGTCAAAATCAACAAAACTTGGCAGAAATGTTCCTTTGGTAGTCCCTTATAAAATTGCTAAAAGAATTGAAATCCATGAAAAACTCTGGTTGCCATGGCATCAGAAAATGGGAATTTTCACAAAAGCTCAACAATTTCTTTAAATGACGTCTCCCCCTTAACTTCTGGGTCAAAATCAACCTAACTTGGCAGAAATGTTCCTTGGGTAGTCCCTTATGAAAATTGCTAAAATAATTGAAATCCATGAAAATCTCTGGTTGCCGTGGCATCGGAAAATGGGAAATTTCACAAAAATTCAACAACTTCTTTAACCCTTTCCCAAACAAGACCTTGTTTTGACGTCCCTAATGGAAAAGGCTTGGGAAAACATTGAAACAAAAGAAGAAACTGCTGATAACCAGCAGTTTCTCCTTTTGTCTCAATATTTTCTGTGTCATATTTTACACAAATCCTATCTTTAATAACAGCCATTTTGTCATTTGTGGCAGTTTTTGAAGTGGATCACCCTAAAATTTTGTCATTTGGGAAAGGGTTAAACGACATCTTCTCCTTAACTTCTGGGTCAAAATCAACCAAACATGGCAGAGATGTTCCTTGGGTGGTCCCTTATAAAAATTGCTGAAAGAATTGAAATTCATGGAAAACTCTGGTTGCCGTGGCATCGGAAAATGGGAATTTTCACAAAAGCTCAACAACTTCTTTAAACGACATCTCCTCCTAAACTTCAGGGTCAAAATCAACCAAACTTGGCAGAAATGTTCCTTGGGTGGTTCCTTATAAAAATTAAAAGAATTGAAATCCATGAAAAACTTTGGTTGCCGTGGCAACGGAAAATGGGAAATTTCACAAAAGCTCAACCATTTCTTTAAACGACATCTCCTCCTCAACTTCAGGGTCAAAATCAACCAAACTTGGCAGTAATGTTCATTGGGTGGTCCCTTATAAAAATTGCTAAAAGAATTGAAATCCATGAAAAACTCTGGTTGCTGTGGCATCAGAAAATGGGAAATGTCATAAAAGCTGATCAATTTCTGTAAACAACATGTCCTCCTTAAGGTATTCGCACACTAATGAACGTCAAAAATCATCGGCAAATGTTGACATATGTCGACATTTTCCGTAGTTTCTTTCAAATATTTTTTCCAAGGGAAATTATTCGTGTTAGTATAATTAAATCCATTTGTTCCAATATTTTAGAGTTTTAAAGATAAAATGTTGAAAAAATAACCTCTAACTGCATTTGTCTTGAAACAAAAGTTACAGTTCAGAATTTGTTTTGATGACGTCATAACGTCGCCGCCAAAAAATACGACGTCGTTCCCGCGTTCTGTGTAATTGACGTCGACGCGTGTATAGCTTGTTGTCAAACAACTAAAACCAAATTGTAGGGAAATCGGTTAATAGATTTGTAAATGGGTGATTTGTAAGTGAATTATAATTCAATTTTCAGTTTAACCTCTTCACAAAAATCATGTCCGAAAGGATAGATACTTAAAGCAAAATGAAATTTAACATGTTCTTTGTGTGTGTCAAAAACGCACAAGGCATGTTACCATGGCGATTTTTATATTTTTGGACGGCGAAACTTCCCTATTCTTATGTATTTACTTCATACACATATGTAGATATTTTTCAAGTTCTGATTAGAAAGGCCCCACCAATACTTAATGTAGAATGACTTTTTTAAATATGACAACCTAAAAAATTTCAAACAGATTTTCAAGAGAATTTTGTTTCTATGCATTCCGACTTATGCATTTTTTCCAATATTATAGTTGCCACAATATGTCAAGAGTGATTTTTTATAGTAGTATATTTAATAAGCTCTTGTTTGGTGCATAAATTATAGATGTTTCTAGAAAATGTCACTTTTTATTCAGTTTTGAGCATCTGTTACTCAGTGCACGAAAAGCCCATTTTTCATATCGGTGTGATAAATCTTAAATTTGTCATAAAATTGTAACATTGCGGTCAAATTCCCTTATTTTTTCAGAAAAGGTGTCTCTTTGTATGTAGATTGAAAAAATAAAGTGATCCAACCCATATAATTTTATACCAATTAGTGTGCGAATACCTCAACTACATGGCCAAATTCTTCTCTGGGACAACAATGCGTAACATATGCAAAGTTGTTTGGCATTATTAAAACATTACTCAGGTGAGCGATTTAGGGCCCTCAGGGTCCTCTTATTTCGGAATTGCTCATATGCGGGTTGCCAAAAAAACACTGAAAATCTCACTTATCTTTTGTAGCAAGCTCTAAAATCAAGGTCTATTCTGTCAATTTTGCGAATTACCTCCCTTTGACATAAACAAATAGGGAATTTAGAATGTTTGTTATTCACAAATTTATCAGGGTTTTCGGTTGGATTTTTTGCAACATCATGCAGGCATTACAGCGGATTTTTGAAACCAATCTTCGACTAGGATTGTTCCCAGATGTCCATGTAATAGCGATTTCAATTTCCTATGGTAAATTGTCAGACTACCATTCCGAGCAGTCCGGCATGGTTTGCATTCTTCTGCTTGGATTTCTGAAGGTTTAAATTTTGTAAAATTTCCGTTCAAATTGTACACCTGAAAAACGGACCCCTGTCACATTGAAAGTGTCCGTTTTTCATCCCCGTAATTAAAATTCACAAAACGTTTAGCGCTTGGCACAACCAAGTTAATGAACGATGCGAAACACTTTCATTTGACTTTTTTACTTGTTGTTTTTAGAAGAAATATGACAAGCAAAGTAGGTGTAGCGTTTTCACTTTTGCTCAGTATAGCATCTACAATTATCGACCAATCAAGACAAAACTTGGACACAATGTTAGTGATCATAAGATCTTGGATGAGTTTGATTCTAGGTCTGATCTGACCAGAAAGTCGGGAGTTATCGCCTTTGAATTTGACAAAATTGGCGGTTTTGACTTTGTTTACTCTCTAGGATCTACAATTGTTGACCAATCAAGACAAAAATTTGCCACAATGTTAGGACTTTAAGATGTCAGATAAGCTTGATTTTCAGCTTTATCGGTTAAAAAATCATGAGTTATATGCCCTTGAATTTGACAAAATTGTTATTTTGACTATTTTTGACTTTGTTTACACTGTAGCATCTACAATTATAGACCAATGAAGACAAAACTTGTACATAATGTTGCTGACCATTAGATCCTTGATGATTTTGAATTTCAGTGTGATCAAATGAGAAAGTCGGGAGTTATATGCCCTTGAATTTGACAAAATTGTTGTTATCGACTGTTTTTCAACTTTGTTTACTCTCTGGCATTTACAATTATTGACCAATCAAGACTTACAAATGATATTGGTGACCATAAGATCTTAGATGACTTTGAATTTCAGTCTGATTGGATGAGAAAGTTGTGAGTTATATGCCTTTTTGACAAAATTGCTGTTTTCGACTTTGTTTTTACTCCAACAACCACAAATAGTGACCAATCAAGACAAAACTTGGATCTTTTGATATAATGGTTGATTACAATAAGATCATGGATGAATTTGAACTTAAGCACAATTAGACAAGCAGTTGCTGACTTATCTGCCCTTGAAATGGACAAAATTCTCGTTTTTGACTTTGTTTTCACTTTTCACAACCAGATATATTGACCTATGAAAACGAAACCCGGACATAATGTTGATGACCATAAGTTTGTTTTCAGTCTAAAAGTCACAAATATTGATTGATTCAATGTGGCTCATATCATCTTGGTTCAGGTGAGCGATTTAGGACCATCATAGTCCTCTTGTCCTCTTTTGTCTGTATGTTTTCCCAAGCCAATACAGGTATTCAAAGGGACGTCAAAACAAGGCCTTGTTTGGGAAAACGTTAATTGTGTTTGATATGTGACCTATCATGCATGAAATGGACTATCTGGCAAGTCCGCACAACCCAAATATGAAAATCATATTTGACCAAGCATAGGCTGCCCAGATATAGCTTTTGAAAATTCAAGAATAAACACAGTGGCGGATCCAGGGGGAATTGGGGGGGTTCAAACGAACCCCCCTCTGCAGTCTGATTCTTTCATTTTCATGCAGAAATTCAGTCAAAATTGTGTAAAACTAGGAAAACAAACCCCCCTTATCTGCATTTTCGAACCCCTCTCACAAAAATCCTCAATCTGCGGCTGGGATGTAACCTTCTGTGCAAGCCTGAGAAAATTAAACAGATCCTAGATCTCAGTTTTGTGTCATTTGATCAATATTTATTAGCAATGTTAAAACAAGGGTTTGTTTGGGTAAGGGCTAAATATGATATTCTGTCCTTTTGTAGGAGAAGCTCCATACTTGATTTTCAAGGATGAATATGGCCGACCATCGACTAATCTTCACATCGTCTGTGATTGGTGTCACAACGAAAACTTTTATAACTCAGCAGATAGAACAAACTCTTCTACATACTTTGAGTGTAAGAAAAAAGTGAGATGTGACTTTAAATATGGTTTTGAATGTCATATAGAGTATCCAGACGTCTTCAAACACAACAGAAAGTGTGGATGTAATACAAGTGCTGATGCAATCTTCAGAAATGACAATATCGATCTCAAAAATGCCAGTCAAGTAGACAGTAATTTCTGTACCAGCGTGTCCATTGCAAATGTTGTTGAATGTATATACTCGCCTTGTTCAGTAGGATATGAGAGATCAAAAAGTAAGTGTACATTAGAGCTACAGATAAGAGAGAGTCAAGGCTTTTCAAATAGAAATATCTCATTTAATGTTCATCAAACCCTATGTTATGGGTCCTCATTAGAAGTGTCTATTGGAGATGATTCCAGTGAGTACCTACAACATGGGTTTACATTTGAAATAACAAATTTATAATGCCTTCACTCCTCTTATCTATTTCACTGCAACATGTTAACCCTTTTTCTAACTGAAAATAGCTGTTTTTTGGTGCATCTGCTTTGTGGGGAGCTTGACATAGCCGTAACTCATTTGCTTGTTTTTAGCTCACCTGAGCAACATGCTCAAGGTGAGCTTTTGTGATCACCCTGTGTCCGGCGTGCGTCGTGCGTTGTGCGTCGGAAGTCGTCAACAATTGCTTTAAACATCTTCTTCTCCTTAACCACTGGGCCAATCCTGACCAAACTTGGCAGAAATGTTCCTTGGGTGGCCCCTTTCAAAACTTGTTGGTGAATTTTTGATTCGTCAAAAAATGTGGGCGTGGCAGGGCGGGGCTTATCAGACTTAAAGAAGTTATTAGATAATTCTTCAAAAATCTTCTCCTCCTCAACCACTGGGCCAATTCTTTCTAAACTTGGCAGAAATGTTCCTTGTGTGACCCTTTCCAAAACTTGTTTGTGAATTTTTGATTTGTCAAAATTTGTGGGCGTGGCAGGGCTGGGCTTATCAGACTTAAAGAAATCTTTAGGTAATTATGCCCCCTTTCGAAGAAAATGGGGGTATATTGTTTTGCAAGTGTCGGTCGGTCGGTCGGAAGGTCGGTCGGTCGGTCGGTCGGTCGGTCGGTCTGTCCGTAGACCAAACCTTGTCCGGAGCATAACTCGAAAAGTATTAAAGGTAGAATCATGAAACTTCATAGGTGGATAGATCTCATTATGGAGAGGTGCAGTGCACAAGAACCGTAACTCTGCCGATCAAATTTTTTGAGTTATTGCCCTTTGTTGATTTTATAACTTGATTCTTGTCCGGAGCATAACTCAAAAACTATGTTAGGTAGAATCATGAAACTTTACAGGTGGATAGATCTCATTATGGAGAGGTGCAGTGCACAAGAACCGTAACTCTGCTGATCAATTTTTTTGAGTTATTGCCCTTTGTTGATTTTCAAACTTGATTTTTCTCCGGAGCATAACTCAAAAACTATGTTAGGTAGAATCATGAAACTTTACAGGTGAATAGATCTCATTATGGAGAGGTGCAGTGCACAAGAACCGTAACTCTGCCGATCAAATTTTTTGAGTTATTGCCCTTTGTTGATTATCAAACTTGATTTTTGTCCGGAGCATAACTCAAAAACTATGTTAGGTAGAATCATGAAACTTTACAGGTAGACAGATCTCATTATGGAGAGGTGCAGTGCACAAGAACCGTAACTCTGCCGATCAAATTTTTTGAGTTATTGCCCTTTGTTGATTTTCAAACTTGATTATTGTCCGGAGCATAACTCAATAAGTATGTAAGGTAGAATCATGAAACTTAATAGGTGGATAGATCTCATTATGGAGAGGTGCAGTGCACAAGAACCGTAACTCTGCCGATCAAATTTTTTGAGTTATTGCCCTTTCTTGAGTTTATAACTTGATTCTTGTCCGGAGCACAACTCAAAAAATATGTAAGGTAGAATCATGAAACTTTACAGGTGAATAGATTTCATTATGGAGAGATGCAGTGCACAAGAACCGTAACTCTGCCGATCAATTTTTTTGAGTTATTGCCCTTTGTTGATTTTTACACTTAATTCTTAACCTTGCCTATATCTCATGTCCTTTTACACATACAGCCTTGATATCTCACACATAGATACCTCCTATCAACATCGTTCAGATTTAACCATGACCTTGGACCTTGTGACCTTGACCTTGGAGTTTGACCTACTTTAAAAAAATTAAACCCGGCAAATATCTCATGTCCTTTTACAAATACAGCCTTGATATTTCACACATGGACACATCTTACCAAGACCTTTCATAATTGACCATGACCTTGGACTCTGTGACTTTGACCTTGGAGTTTGACCTACTTTTGAAGAACTTTAACCTGGCCGATATATCATGTCATTTTACACATACAGCCTTGATATTTGACACATGGAAACCTCCGACCAAGACCTATCACATACGACTATGACCTTGGACCATGTGACCTTGACCTTGGAGTTTGACCTACTTTTAAATAAATTAAACTAGGCCTATATCTTATGTGCTATTACACATACAGCCTTGGTATTTCACACATGGATACATCTTACCAAGGCCTTTCACATTTGACCTTGGACCTTGTGACCTTGACCTTGGACTTTGACCTACTTTAAAAAAATTTAATCTAGCCGATATATCATGTCCTTTTACACATACAGCCTTGGTATTTCACACATGGACACCTACGACCAAGACATTTCACATTTGACCATGACCTTGTGACCTTGACATTGGTGTTAACCTACTTTAATAATACATTAACCTGGCCTATATTTCATGTCATTTTACATATACAGCCTTGATATTTCACACGTGGTCACTTCCAACCAAGATATTTCACTTTTGACCATGACCTTGGACCTTGACCTTTGAGTTTTACCTACTTTTAAAAAAAATAAACTGGGCCTATATCTCTTGTGCTATTACACATACAGCCTTTATATTTCACACATGGACACATCCTACCAAGACCTTTCACATTTGGCCATGACCTTGGACCTTGTGACCTTGACATTTGATTTTTACATACTTTTAGAAATCTTTAACCTAGCCTTTATCTTATGTCCTATTACACCTACAGCCTTGATATTTCACACATAGACATCTCCTACCAAGACCTTTCACATTTGACCATGACTTTGAATATTGCAACCTTGACCTTGGAGTTTGACCTACTTTTAAAAAGACTGAAACCAGGCATATTTATCATGTCCTTTTACACCTACAGCCTTGATATTTCACACATGGACACCTCCAACCAAGACCTTTCACATTTGACCATGACCTTGACCTTGGCATTTGGCCTACTTTTAAAAACTTTAACCTGGCCTATGTTTCATTTTACTTTTACATATACAGCTTTGAAATTTCACACATAGACACCTCCTACCAAGACCTTTCATATGTGACCATGACCTTGGACCTTGTTAACTTGACCTTGGACTTTGACCTACTTTAAAAAAATTTAATCTAGCCGATATATCATGTCCTTTTACACATACAGCCTTGGTATTTCACACATGGACACCTACGACCAAGACATTTCACATTTGACCATGACCTTGGACCTTGTGACCTTGACATTGGTGTTAACCTACTTTAATAATACATTAACCTGGCCTATATTTCATGTCATTTTACATATACAGCCTTGATATTTCACACGTGGTCACTTCCAACCAAGATATTTCACTTTTGACCATGACCTTGGACCTTGACCTTTGAGTTTTACCTACTTTTAAAAAAAAATAAACTGGGCCTATATCTCTTGTGCTATTACACATACAGCCTTTATATTTCACACATGGACACATCCTACCAAGACCTTTCACATTTGGCCATGACCTTGGACCTTGTGACCTTGACATTTGATTTTTACATACTTTTAGAAATCTTTAACCTAGCCTTTATCTTATGTCCTATTACACCTACAGCCTTGATATTTCACACATAGACATCTCCTACCAAGACCTTTCACATTTGACCATGACTTTGAATATTGCAACCTTGACCTTGGAGTTTGACCTACTTTTAAAAAGACTGAAACCAGGCATATTTATCATGTCCTTTTACACCTACAGCCTTGATATTTCACACATGGACACCTCCAACCAAGACCTTTCACATTTGACCATGACCTTGACCTTGGCATTTGGCCTACTTTTAAAAACTTTAACCTGGCCTATGTTTCATTTTACTTTTACATATACAGCTTTGAAATTTCACACATAGACACCTCCTACCAAGACCTTTCATATGTGACCATGACCTTGGACCTTGTTAACTTGACCTTGGATTTTGACCTACATCAAATCTAGGCCCTTGAGGGGGCATATATGTTTTACAAACATCTCTTGTTCTTCAAAAATCTTCTCCTCCTCAACTACTGGGCCAATTCTTTCTAAACTTGGCAGAAATGTTCCTTGTGTGACCCTTTTCAAAACTTGTTCGTTAATTTTTGATTCGTCAAAAATTGTGGGCGTGGCAGGGCGGTGCTTATCGGACTTAGAGAAATCATGTGAAAAATCTTTAAAAATCAATTATCAGGCCAATTTGAACCAAGCTAAGCAGAAATGTCCCTTGGGTGACTGTTTTCAACACATGCTCATGAATTTTTGATTGGGTGAAAATTGTGGGCGTGCCTGGGCAGGGCTAAGCCTTATCAGACTTCGAGAAATCGTAAGATAATTATTCAAAAATCTTCTTCTCCTTAACCATTGGGCTAATTCTTACCAAACTTGAAAGGAATGTTCCTTGGGTGACCCTTTTCAAAACTTGTTCGTGAATTTTTGATTTGTCAAAAATTGTGGGCGTGGCAGGGCGGGGCTTATCAGACTTAAAGAAATTATTAGGTAATTCTTCAAAAATCTTCTCCTCCTCAATCACTGGGCCAATTCTTTCCAAACTTGGCAGAAATGTTCTTTGTGTGACCCTTTTTAGCTCACCTGAGCACAAAGTGCTCAAGGTGAGCTATTGTGATCGCTTTTTGTCCGTCGTCTGTCCGTCTGTCCACAATTTGGTGTTTACACTCTAGCATCCACAAATGTTAGTCAATCTTGACCAAACTTTGTCAAAACAAGTATGGTCATAAGTTCTCAGATGAGTTTGATTATGGGCCAGATCTGACTAGAAACTGCGGAGTTATCGGCCCCTGAATGACGAAAAATGCTGTTTTTAACTTTGTTTACACTCTAGCATCTACAATTATGGCCCAATCAATGCAAAACTTAGATATAATGTTGGAGATTATAAGATCTTGGATGAGTTTGATTTTCAGCCAGATCGGACAAAAAAGTCAAGAGTTATGTGCCCTTGAATTTGACAAAATTGCAGTTTTCGACCGTTTTCGACCTTGTTATACCCCCCACCTACGAAGTAGAGGGGGGTATATTGGTTTCACCATGTCTGTCTGTCTGTCCGTCCGTCCGTCCGTCCGTCCGTCCGTCCATCCGTCCGTCCGTCCGTCCGTCCGTCCGTCCGTCCGTAGACTTTTTCGTTTCCGTGCTCTAACTCATGAAGCGGTTGACTTAGGATCATGAAACTTTACACAGTTGTTGCCCATGACCCAAGGAGGTGCCCTATTGTTTTTGGGTCACCAAGGTCAAAGGTCAAGGTCACAATCGGACTTTGTTTAAAATCCGTTTCCGTGCTCTAAGTCATGAACCGGTTGACCTAGGATCATGAAACTTTACACAGTTGTTGCCCATGACCCAAGGAGGTGCCCTATTGTTTTTGGGTCATGAAGGTCAAAGGTCAAGGTCACAATCTGACTTTTTTTAAAATCCGTTTCCGTGCTCTAAGTCATGAACCGGTTCACCTAGGATCATGAAACTTTACACAGTTGTTGCCCATGACCCAAGGAGTTGCCCTATCGTTTTTGGGTCACGAAGGTCAAAGGTCAAGGTCACTATCGGACTTTGTTTAAAATCCATTTCCGTGCTCTAAGTCATGAACCGGTTGACCTAGGATCATGAAACTTTACACAGTTGCTGCCCATGATCCAAGGAGGTGCCCTATTGTTTTTGAGTCACGAAGGTCAAAGGTCAAGGTCACAATCGGACTTTGTTTAAAATCCGTTCCCATGCTCTAAGTCATGAACCGGTTGACCTAGGATCATGAAACTTTACACAGTTGTTACCCATGACCCAAGGAGGTGCCCTATTGTTTTTGGGTCACGAAGGTCAAAGGTCAAGGTCAGAATTGGACTTTGTCTAAAATCCGTTTCCATGCTCCAACTAAAGAACCTTTTGACCCATAGCACTTTTTTCAGTGACAAGGCGCTAGTGGGGGGTATTTGTCCGCTTTGCGACAGTTCTAGTTTACACTCTAGAATCTACAATTATTGACCAATTGAGACAAAACTTGGACACAATACTGAACATCATAAGATCTCGGATGAGTTAGATTTTCAGTGTGATCTGACCAGAAAGACGATAGTTACTTGCCCTTGAATTTGATAAAATTGCCATATTTGACTGTTTTCGACCTTGTTTACGCTCTAGAATCTACAATTATTGACCAATCAAGACAAATCTTGGACACAGTGCTGGAGATCGTAAGATCTGGGATTAGTTTGATTTTCAGTCTGATTAGACAAAAAATTTGAGAGTTATATGCCCTTGAATTTTGACAAAATTGTCGTTTTTGACTGTTTTCAACCTTGTTTACACTCTAGAATCTACAATAATTGACCAATCAAGACAAATCTTGCACACAATGTTGGAGACCATAAGATCTGGGATGAGTTTGATTTTCAGTGTGATCTGACTAGAAAAACGAGAGTTACGTGCCCTTGAATTTGATGAAATTGCCATTTTCGGCCGTTTTTGACCTTGTTTACTCTATAGAATCTACAATTATTAATCAATCAAGACAAAACTTGGACACAATGTTGGAGACTTAAAGATCTCGGATGAGTATAATTTTCAGTCTGATCTGATTAGAAAGTTGAGCATTATGTGCCCTTGAATTTGATAAAATTGCTGTTTCTGGCCGTTTTCGACCTTGTTTATACTCTAGAATCTACAATTATTAATCAATAAATACAAAACTTGGACACAATGTTGGAGATCATAAGATCTTGGATGACTTTGATTTTCAGCCTGATCTGAGTAGAAAGTTAAGAGTTATGTGCCCTTGAATTTGACTTATTTGCCATTTTCCGCTGTTTTCAACCGTGTTTACACTCTGGAATCTACAATTATTAATCAATCAAGACAAAACTTGGACACAATGTAAGATGGATTGTCAGTCTGATCTGATCAGAAAGTCGAGAGTTACATGCCATTGAATTTGATGATCTTGCCGTCTTTGGCTGTTTTCGAACTTGTTTATACTCTAGAATCTGTAATTATTTATCAATCAAGACAAAACTTGGACACAATGTTGGGCACCATAAGATATCGGATGAGATTGATTTTCACAAAATTATTGACCATAAGTTAGTTTTCAGTCTTAAAAGTGTTGCTCATATCATTTTGGTTCAGGTGAGCGATATAGGACCATCATGGTCCTCTTGTCAAAACTTATTCGTGCATTTTTGATTCGTCAAAATTTGTCGGCGTGGCAGGGCGGGGCTGATCAGACTTAAAGAAATCTTTAGGTAATTCTTCAAAAATCTTCTCCTCCTCAACCACTGGGCCAATTCTTTCTAAACTTGGCAGAAATCTTCCTTGTGTGACCCTTTTCAAAACTTGTTCGTGAATTTTTGATTGGTCGAAAATTGTGGACGTGGCAGTGCGGGGCTTATCAGACTTAGAGAAATCATGTGAAAAATCTTTAAAAATCAATTATCAGGCCAATTTAAACCAAGCTTGGCAGAAATGTCCCTTGAGTGACTGTTTTCAACACATGCTCATGAATTTTTGATAGGATGAAAATTGTGGGCGTGCCAGGGCGGGGCTTATCAGACTTCGAGAAATTGTAAGATAATTAATATTGTACACAATCAAATACACAAAGAACTCAGGTGAGCGATATCAGTGCCTTTCAGGCACTCTTGTTAGCATTAGTGGATATTAGGAAGTGGGCATTGGAATTTATGTTAAAACATAAAATCATTAACACTCTATTCAGAGCAGAAGAGTAGCTTTTAAGGGATAGGCTGTGAGATTGATGTACTGAACTCAGATTTGTATTAAAACACTGTTGCTTTTAAATGCAACGCTAACATTTTAGATGTGTTCATGCATTAATCAAATTTTGACTGCATATTGAATGGAAAGGTAAGTAATTTTATTGTATTAACCCATTACTAGACAGCAAAATTTTGGACTGTTCAAAATTCAAAGATGATGCAGACGACAATTTCAAGTAAAAGAAACTTAACATTTTTGGGTCTTTTTAGGTAGAAAACATTGTGGGAAATGAAGAAATTGCTTGTCACAAGCAATTTCTTCATTTTCCACAAAGTTTTCCCAAGCCATTTTCTTCTAGGGTGTCAAAAGGCGTCATTGTGCAGTAATGGGGTTAATGCAATAAAACCATTTACATAATCGATGACCAAACAATTTGCTCATCAGATTATAAACCGATAATTGATTATGATTTCAAACCAATTTCCCAACACTATTGAGTATCGACAAAAAAAGGATATTTGCCACCTATGCTGATCAAACCAAGACCCCATGATTAAGAGTACATGCCATCAACTGCACTTAGGCGTGTAGTGTAGGGCTGTAATAGGTGCAAAATGTCTACCTGGATACCTGCCTAACAATTACCCACTGGTACCTGGGTACTCGCACAAATGGATAATTCCGGAATTCCAGGATTTAGGTGGGCAAAATCCAATTAATATACAGTCGAAACTCGTTGTGTCGACATCGGATGAGTCGATTTTCCGGATAAGTCGAAGTGTTTTCAAAGTCCCGACTTTGTCCCTTCTTTGTTTCATATAAATTTCGATGTTTGTGTCGAGTTGGGAAAATTGTCAACTTCGGATGAGTCGAATTTTTTTGCCGGTCGGTAGACAAATTTCACCTTAAAACTACCTGTTCAGGTCATTAATTGATTTGCATAGTCACTTTGTCTAGGCTGTCAAACCCTCATTAACACTTCAAAACAATATTGTCAAATAACATTT
This sequence comes from Fragum sueziense, assembly GCA_963680895.1. NCBI lineage: Eukaryota > Metazoa > Mollusca > Bivalvia > Cardiida > Cardiidae > Fragum > Fragum sueziense. The sequence continues at coordinate 69,945,234 of OY804593.1, forward strand.
AATCTGCTCTGTTGAATTTTACTTAAACTACATTGTGAAGCTGATAATCTTTAAGTACATTAAAGAATAAATCTTGGAAGTAAAAGAAAAATTGTTTATTAAACATTTTTCTTTTATACTTTGCCCCAAGGCAGTGAAAACTAGTTTAAGGCTTGGTACAAAACTATTGTAAATACATACTCATTTAATTGCACTTGCAATAGTGTTGTACAAATCCTTGAAATGTAAGAATTAACAAAGATTAATTTTGTATTTCTCTGAAGTTGATTTGATTTTGATGGCAAATCAGTTGACCATGTTTGATATATGTTGACAAATGTTGCAGTTTTCTTATTTACTGCTATTTTTTTAGCCCTTTTCTAAACTCAAACTTGATTTTGACTACCCATGAATAGAATAAAAGTTTTTGAAAACACCGAGAGCAAGGAAGAAAATACTATTACCAGTATTTTCCTCTCTTTAATTGTGTGTGCATCAATTATTTTGCTAAAAGTATTATCATTTAATCATTTCCCAAACAAGACCTGGTTTTGATGTCTCTAAATAAACAAGCTGGGAAAACATTGACACAAAAGAAGAAAATGCGGATAACCAGCATTTTCTCCTTTTGCCTCGATATTTTCTGGGCTATATTATACACAAATTCTCTCTTTATCATTATGCTTTTTGTCTGTAACACCTAAAAAGTTGGACCACCATCAATAATATTTGCTGCTTGGGAAAGGGTTAACTTTGATCAATCTATGATTTTGTCATGGGAAAGGATTAATCCATCTTTAACTAGAATGTTGATATTTGTTATTTTGATTTATTGTATATATACATGTACTGGTTTTGTAAATATTTGTAGAGGCCCACAGGGAAGACTGGGTTTATCCCAACTGTGCTGCCTCTTTAAATAAAGGCTTTATTATTATTATTATTATTATTATAACACGATTTCGAACAATAGGGATTAAAATCTAGATCGAAAGGTGTGAAAACTGGGTGAAAACCGGATGATAGCATTCTGCTGTCGGTTCACAGTAAAATTGCACAACCCGTGAAAAATACACGCGAAAGAAAGGCTTTGTGCAGACAACGCTTGTTACTCTAATTTTGTCAACGGCAGTAATAGTTATAAGCTTCCGTTTTTATTTTATTTGAAATACTTCATCATCGTATAATAATTACATGTACACTGGTATATACGACCCCTCCTCCCAAAGAGTTATTCAAATCGTCGTATTAGCCATACCCCTAATTCTGCCGAAGACTTCCGTGAAAATTTTCAGTTTTGGATGTCTGGTGTTTGTGTCGAACTCCGGATAAGTCGAGGTATTTTCAGTGGCCCACAAAAGTCGACATAACGAGTTTCGACTGTAGTATAGGAGCAATCTAGTCTGGCTTACCTGCCCCTAATACTGCGTTATTGGGTCAGGCACACAGTAATCATGGACGCGCCCACTGTTCTGATATTTTACCAAAGGTAAAGAACAAAGTTGTTTAATTTTGTGAGCAGAGAAGGGTCATTAGAAGAGAAGATAGATTTCGATATATTTTTAACTCTAGCAATAAAAGTTTTACATGACCGCAACGCTAACCCGAAATAAAACGGTTTTAAATTATGTACACGAAAACTGTATGAAGGCAATTTGGATCCTGTTCTATTCAGTAGTCCGATTAGCTCAGTGGTTAGAGCGTCTACCTTGAAATCCAGAGGTCCCTGGTTCGAATCCCAAGAGAGTAAAATATTTTAGCCACACCCCCTTTCTTTTTACATTTTTCATACCAAATGATTCTACAGATTGCAAAGACGTAATAAAAATACAATTACCAATTATGTTTTAATTGCATCTTAGTGATTTCCAGAATAGTTTGGTTTGAGAAAATGTATTAAAACAAAAAGTAGACGAAAAACATTTGCCAAACGAGGGATTCGAACCTTGGACCTCTGGAGTCGAAGTCAGACGCTCTACCACTGAGCTATCGGACCTGTGATAAAATGCATCTAAATTGCCTTTATATAGTTTTCATATACATAATTAAAACCGTTTTATTTCGGGTTTGCGTTGAGGTCATGTAAATCTTTTATTGCTAGTATCAAAAATATACCGAAACCTATCTTCTCTTCTAATGACCCTTCCCTGCTCACAAAATTAAAGAACTTTGCTCTTTATCTTTGTAATTAAATTACTCCACTGGAAGCGGCCATGTTTACTGAATGCCTGACGTACTAAAATACATAGTACGACAGGGAACCAGACTAAGGAGCAATCCACCAATAGTACCATGCAGACAAGTTGACTCGCTGAGTCAACTTGCCTGCCTGTTCCCTTTGTTGAATTTAAAAATGAGTTCCCCTATCTAATGTGATCCTTGACAACATGTTGTGCGCTATTTTCGTCTTTGCTTAAGTTTTTGTCTAGATCTGTTAAATTATTAATACAAATTTAAAGCCAAAATTAGCCATCCTGTAACAGCTAATAGATGTGTACCCTGGTACTGGCAATTTTGTACCCTACCCGCGGGTACTCAGGAACTTGTTTCAGTCCTAATTTAGTTATTGCCAAATTGGAGGAGTTGTGAATAAAGTAGTAATTTTGGTTACTTTCAGATCAAAGTTGTGTTAAAAAGCCCTTGCCATCTAGTAGTCATCCAACATACAAGCCTACTGAAAGCATGTAAGTATTAACCCATTACCAGACAACAAAATTCTTTATTGGTCCAAAGTATAGGTTACATTTAGGAGAAGTAACATTAAATTTTGCAAGAATCATATCTGAAGCACCTTTACTTTTTAGCATGCACAGACTTTATGTCCCAGAAGCTAATTTCACAGCCTTAGTTTTGGTGTCGTTGTCTTCATTGGTGTCATAGACGAAAATCATATACCTGGTCAATGTGTCGTAAATTATGACAGATAGAGCCTTGATTTTTCACACATGGATACCTCCTACCAAGACCTTACATTTGGGACTATGACCTTTGTCCTTGTGACCTTGGCCAACCTTTAAAAAAGTAACATGGATTGTATCTGATGCCCTATTATAAACAAAGTATTTAATATTTGTCACATGGATACCTCCTACCAAGACCTTTCATTTGAAACTCAAACCTTGATCTTGGTGTATGTTTCTTTTTAAAAATCAGCAGCCAGTATAATCAACGATCATATGATTATTTTTTGCGTAATTACTTGTAACAACAAACCTGATTGGCCTAATCTGATTTCTTCTGATGTTTTGTTACACTGTTTACACAAAAGTGTTTGTAATATTGTTGATAATACGGGCCCCTTGCATTGGCCGAAAATTAAGTTTTGACTTTATAAATTTAGTGTAACGTTACATATTTATTACAGTCCAAGCCATAATTTGAGCTTGGACCCCCCTGGAAAAAATCTTGGGCTTGGATCCCCCCTGGAAAAAATCCTGGATGCGCCCTTGTCCATTGACAATTTATGTTGAGGTATTGCCTATTCTTGCCCATTGTTGCTGGCAACTTCAAACTTCACACACTTACAGATTACATTATGCCAAGTTGCTACTGTGGATAAAATCAACACGATCAAGCCTGATCAAGCAATCAAGGACATATTGAATTGGTTGGCATGGGTGATTGGGATTGGGCTCGGGATGATCAAGCTTTATCTGCATCACTCAAGATTCCTTCTAAAAGCTTTTTGTATGTCAAAAATATTGGTGTGGGATGGAGGAGAAAATCGGTCATGTATTGATTAGGAAGTAGATCAACCTATAAGAGCATCAATTGTGACTGAAGATCGAATATGATCAGATTGATATTGTAACAAGCCGGCAGCTGACGAACAGGTCACTGCCATATTGACTTATTAAAATCTGTCTTACGAGAAGAGAGATTTCGCTTTCGGCTCTTGTCAGGATGCCTTTTCATTCAATGTTTTTACTTTCAAAATAAGGGGTTAAGGGGTTGGACTCCAAGAAATTAAATTAAAACTGGCAATTGAAAAGAAGGAATAAGTCAGAAATTCAGTAAAACTGTGTTATGATTTCACCCTGGCGTTTGCTGGGTAAAAATAAATATAAATACTGTAAATAACAAAGCCCTAATCCGTTCAGTAAGGTTCTAAATTAATAAAATGTTGAAGATGAAATTGAATAGCTTTAAGCCATTGACTAAGTAGCCAGTCTACAATTTCCAGTCTATTTATTTTTAGCTCACCTGAGCACGAGGTGCTCAAGTGAGCTATTGTGATCACCTTTTGTCCGGCGTCCGTGCATCGTCCGTCGTGCGTCGTCCGTCGTCCGTCAACAATTTCTTTAAATGACATCTTCTCCTAAACTACTTGGCCAATTTCAACCAAACTTGGCAGGAATGTTCCTTAGGTGACCCCCTTTCAGAATTGCTAAAAGAATTGAAATCCATGAAAAACTCTGGTTGCCATGGCACCAGAAAAGGAGAAATTTGACTGAATCTCAATACTATCTTTGAACGACATCTCCTAAACTACTGGGCCAATTTCAACCAAACTGGGCAGGATTGTTCCTTAGGTGACCCCCTTTCAGAATTGCTAAAAGAATTGAAATCCATAAAAAACTCTGGTTGCCATGGCAACAGAAAAGGAGAAATTTGAATGAATCTCAATACTATCTTTGAACGACATCTCCTGCGAAACTACTTGGCCAATTTCAACCAAACTTGACAGGAATGTTCCTTAGGTGAACCCCTTTCAGATATGCTAAAACAATTGAAATCCATAAAAATATCTGGTTGCCATGGCAACAGAAAAGGAGAAATTTGACTGAATCTCAATACTATCTTTGAACAACATCTCCTCCTAAACTACTGGGCCAATTTCAACCAAACTTGGCAGAAATGTTCATTAGGTGACCCCTAGTTGCAATAATGTAACCGAAACCTTTTTGAATTTTGATCTAGGTTTAGGTTACAATTCCTTCCTATTCATTGCAATGGAGCAGGTGCTGGAATGATTCATTCCAGCAAGTTTAGCATAGTCAAACTTCAAAATAAAGCTATGGAATGTAGTACGAATGTTACCTGGCAACAGGTTAACTACTTTTCTGTCAATCCAGTTTTATGTTGAAATCACTTTCAAATAAAGTTCAATTCAATTTTGAAGCGGAGTACCCACCCATTTTATTCTACTGAGACTTGAATTTTCTGTTGGAAGAAATAATTGATAACAATTCTTATTGATACTTTTTAACTAAATTTGTGCCATGGAATATCTTTTTATGGGATACACATCTGATTAGATATGTTAGTATTCAAAAATTTATGCAAGAAAATGTGTTTTCCACCCTTTTGTCTTGCACCACAAGAAGGAATAGGGTGGACTCGTAGCCACAAATCAATACCCATCATCAAGTTTGTGGCTACGATATCGCAGCTAGGTGACCCCCTTTCCGAATTGCTAAAAGAATTGAAATCCATAAAAAACTCTGGTTGCCATGGCAACCGAAAAGGAGAAATTTGAATGAATCTCAATACTATCTTTTAACAATATCTTCTCCTAAACTACTGGGCCAATTTCAACCAAACTTGGCAGGAATGTTCATTAGGTGACCCCCTTTCAGAATTGCTAAAAGAATTGAAATCCATAAAAAACTCTGGTTGCCATGGCAACCAAAAAGGAGAAATTTGAATGCATCTCAATACGATCTTTGAACGACATCCCCTCCTAAACTACCTGGCCAATTTCAACTAAACTTGACAAAAATATTCCTTAGGAGGTCCTCTTTAAGAATTGCTAAAAGAATTGAAATTGACTAAAAACTCCGGTTGCCATGGCACCCGAAAAGGAGAAATTTGACTAATTCTCAATAAATTCTTTGAACAACATCTCCTCCTAAACTACATGGCCAATTTCAACCAAACTTGGCATAAATATTTCTGAGGAGGTTCCTTTTAAAAATTGCTAAAAGAATTGAAATCCTTATAAAGCTCTGGTAGCCATGGCAACAGAAAAGGAGATTTTCCACCAAATCTCAATGACATCGTTGAATGATATCTCATCCTAAACTTACAGGCTTATTTCCACCAAACTAGGCAGAAATATTTCTTAGAGGGTCACATTTAAAAATTTGCTAACAGAATTGCAATATTTTTTAAAAAAAAACTCTGGTTGCCATGGCAACAGAAAAAGAGAAATTACACAAAATCTGTCAGAAGCAATTTCTCAATAACCACAGAGCCAAATTTGACAAAACTAAATATTTGCATTGCTTATGATATTGCTAAGAGGCACTTTTCTTTGCTTTTCAATATGAAACCTTGTCACAGAAAAAGGGGACTTCTTGTAAAAATCTGCTTATCAGGGGCATAGCATTTACATTTATGCATGGATTTAAAAAAATGTATGGGTAAATGTGTTCTTTATCATGAGTAGATGTTCTATTTGAAATATATATTTAGGTAGGTTCAAGGTCATAGATCTAGGTCAATTTGTAAATTTCTGTTTGTTTGTCCGTCTGTATGTTTTATTTTAATTCCATCTGTCCAAAGCAATTTCTCCATAACCACCTAGCCGAATTGGATGAAACTTCATATTTGAGTTACATATGATATTGCACTTAGGTAGTTTTCTTGGTTTTCTATGGTTTGAAATCGCATAGCGGCGTTCATATGATCTTTGACCCTTTATTGCATTACCTGTAAGAAATCTGATCTGTTATAAAACCCAATCTCAGGTGAGCGACCTAGGGCCAACGGCCCTCTTGTTTATTTTCGGACTGACTAATTTGACGCATCACTTTATCCATTTTTGGATAAATCACTACGCGGTGCGCATAACTCCAAAATCTTGTCGCCAAAAAGTAGCAAGCAGAAAATTGAAATAAAAACAACATTTGCAGCAAAATAAAGTTTGATTTTCGTCTCAATTTTATCGAATAAAATAATTAATTCAAATCGGATTATTCATTTTACTCTATGAAAGCATGTGAAGCAAATGTGCCGCGTGACAGGAAGTACCACGTGAATGCATTTTACGGGCGCTGACATATTGAAAGTAGTTAACCCAGAATGCCCAGCATAGATAGATGATAATCGACGGGTGGCGACATCTATTGGTAGATATTGAGCTTTAAGCTAGATTTACCTGAAATGTACCAAGAAAATCTCAAAATTAGATAATTAATAGTAGAGCGATCAAGATCAGAATCTGTACAAAGCACAATTCTTCGTTGTTAAAGGCAAAATTTAAATCTATCCAGAAAATTTGCTTAGAGATTCTTAAATTCAAATAATTCTACAAGTTTGTTATATATTTTCGAAAGATAACCATAGAAAATAAAAATAAGTCTAACTAAAAAAAACAACAAAGAAAATGACATAAGTTCTGATACCCAAAAAAGTCTAAAATGCAGTCAAAGCCTTAGTGGAATGCTTAAGTTTATGTAGTCACCCGATGCTAGCAAGTGCTAGCGTGCAAGAATTTTCTAGATCGGCATCTCTAGCAACTGCTAGCATGCGAGATTTTGCAAGCAAGCTGCGCACGCAACTGCTATCATGCGAGAATCTGCTAGCACAACGTCTCAAATGCTAGCATACAAGATTCTGCTAGAAAAATATGGCTAAGGGCTTGGGTTGTTAATTACTACAATAAAATGCATTTAACTACCCATAAAACAACAATACTATGCAAAACAAATGAATAATCTTTTGAATCATAACCATTTTATAACGATTCGTTAAGTTTTAAATGAAATTGTTGGGCTAAACTTTAAGTGAGAGCAGCGATACAAGTACAAACCGATAGTTTACACCTTAAAACTTGGTTTACTGTTATGTAATGATAAATCGTCAGTGTTGTTATAAAATCTTGTAACTATGGCTTGAATCAAGCCGTAATTACGATATTTTATAACTACACCTACGGAAATACTATTGTTTGTCTGAAATTACATCACACTTAAAGTGTCCGTTGATTGGCAAAATTAAACTCTTGTGTCGAAAAAACACCTTCCTAATAACCAAATATCAAAGTTTCTACAATTTTCAAACATAAGAAGTGTTTTTATTTCGTCTTTTAAATTGGATATTTTGATATTTTCCTATCTTTACCGAAGAAAAAACGCTAAACTTCCGATTTGAAGTTATGACGTCATATCGGCCACTTAATGAGTCATGGTGGGAAAAACGGGAAGTCAATGGTCATTTCCCGGAAAGCCTGAGATTTCTGAAAAAAGATAAATGTCCGACTTTTCTGTCATAAAGCGACTTCCCCAATGGATACTCAAAACACGGAGTTCATCCTCAGTAAATGTTAGAAGAAATGTTAAAACAGTCAAAGAATATGTCGTTAGTGAGTGAAGGAATGTGCCAAAGAACGGTTTAAGTTTGTCTGTATTACTCTGACGATCGAGAAATGGATAAAAATTGTGACTATGCTTTATGACAGAAAAGTCGCACACTTTATCTTTGTCAGAAACTTCATGATCTAGATTGGGGGCGGAGTCAAGCCATTGTATGACGTCAATCCGTGGCAATTTTACGGAAATTGCCGATCTTATTTTTTCTCGAAAATCATCCAAGTAACGACGTAAAGAAATGCAAACAAAACTTTTAAAACAACCGAGTTTGGCGGATCTTTCATAAAACACGTTAATTTAATGATTTTCCTCCAATATACGGTGAAATCAACTGCCTAGCTTGGTAGCCTTTAAAGCGGTAATAGCTGTCATGATTGAAGTTTTTCTGTTACTGAGTTCTCATTATCTGGTGATATGAACAAAGCCTATTCCAACTGCATAAAACCAATAAAACCAGTGAAAGAATGGTACATTGGTACACTTTCCCTTTCTTGCAATGTATGTAGGTACGTCATGTTTACAATGTCAAGGGCGAGTCGAATTATCCGAGTCCTGAGCGGTTAAAAGTGAGCGTCTACGGAATCTATTTTTAAATCGAGTGGAATGACGTCAGAGAATAAACAGTAATTTTTTTAAGAAAAATATGAGATGTCTCTTTAAAAGGGACCTTTTGGGAAGTGTGTATCAACCCTAAACAGTCTGCGAGGAAAGTACAAAACGATCAGGATCGAAACTGTTGATACTCTGGATTTACATGTTTTTCCTTTCACACTATATATTATTATCTAAATATGGATATCGTTGGCGTTTGCTAAACGTGATCTGTCTCTTGAAATATGGTTTTCTGTTGATTTCATAGAAGCACCTTTTAGCATGAATGGTCAAGCAGAATCTAACAGTTACTGAGCCTTTCCACATTATAACCTTGTTTTGGTGTCATCATTAGAAGGGATTGAGAACACATTGAGGTAATAGGAGAAAATGTTGATAACAAGCAATTCCACCAGTTGCATAGATATTTTCTCAGTTTTATTTAATTCAACAAATCGTATCTTAACATGCATAGTTTGTCGTGTTTAAAACTTTCAAAATAGAATATCCAACTTATTGCCGTTTGGGAAAGAGTGAGGCATGGCTATTAAAAAAACTTCAGCTGATTAACCCTTTCCCATACAAGACCTGCTTTGGACTTCCTTTTTGCAAAAACACAGGAAACATAGAGACAAAAGAAAGGAATGTTAATTGTTAGCAGTCTTTCCTATTACCTAAATGTTTTCTATGTCATATCGTAAACAATTCACATTTCCAATGTCATTGGTTATGCAGTCTTCAAACGATTTCAATTGAGAAGAGTTTTATTTTTTGTCATTTTGGGAAGGAGTAGAACATTTATTTGTAACCAGGCACGTACTGAAATCCCGTGAAAATCGGAATGTTTCAAAAAATTTTACCCGTCGCACTAAAGAGGAACCTTCTGCAAAGTATAAAAGTATAGATAATATCCAGCCTGTGCGGACCGCGCAGACAGAGAAGATTTGAGACTCATAACTCATAGGTAATTTTATGGGCCTTGAATAATTTTTGTCGAGCCCGCTTGCGGTGAGCTCGACATAGTTGTCACAATGGCGGTTCGGTGTATGTGCGTTAGTGCGTGCGTGCGTTAGTGCGTGCGTCCGTCCGGATGGAGCTTGTCCGGGCCATAACTTCACCATGGATGGAGGGATTCAGAAATAACTTGGCACAAATGTCAAGCTCAGTAAGGCGGAGTGTCGCGTGCAAGAACCAGATTCCAAGCTCAAAGGTCAAGGTCAAACTTGGAGGTCAAATGTCAAAAATGAGAAGATTTTTGCTTGTCCGGGCCATAACTTCACCATGGATGGAGGGATTCAGAAATAACTTGGCACAAATGTCAAGCTCAGTAAGGCAGAGTGTCGCGTGCAAGAACCAGATTCCAAGCTCAAAGGTCAAGGTCAAACTTGGAGGTCAAATGTCAAAAATGAGATGATTTTTGCTTGTCCGGGCCATAACTTCACCATGGATGGAGGGATTCAGAAATAACTTGGCACAAATGTCAAGCTCAGTAAGGCAGAGTGTCGCGTGCAAGAACCAGATTCCAAGCTCAAAGGTCAAGGTCAAACTTGGAGGTCAAATGTCAAAAATGAGATGATTTTTGCTTGTCCGGGCCATAACTTCACCATGGATGGAGGGATTCAGAAATAACTTGGCACAAATGTCAAGCTCAGTAAGGCGGAGTGTCGCGTGCAAAAACCAGATTCCAAGCTCAAAGGTCAAGGTCAAACTTGGAGGTCAAATGTCAAAAATGAGATGATTTTTGCTTGTCCGGGCCATAACTTCACCATGGATGGAGGGATTCAGAAATAACTTGGCACAAATGTCAAGCTCAGTAAGATGGAGTGTCGCGTGCAAGAACCAGATTCCAAGATGAAAGGTCAAGGTCAAACTTTGAGGTCAAACTTTGAGGTCAAATGTAAAAAATGAGTTGATTTTTGCTTGTCCGGGCCATTCCTTAACTTGGCACAAATGTCAAGCTCAGTAAGGCGGAGTGTCGCTAAGTATTTTCTGAATCTAGAATGTTTTCTCTACCTTACAATATTTTCGTTTTCCAAATACGACATCGGATGGACTTCTGCTTGGTCTGGTATATTTCTCGGAATTTGGTTTTATGGACTTAGCATAACGTCCCTTTTAGCGTGACGGGTCACATATGTATACTCAAATTAATCCATTCTGGTATCTCGTTATAAATACATAGACATGTAATATTTTGTGAACAATAAACTGTCTCACCATGATCCCCATCATTCCAACTTATTTTGTCCCCACTTTTACAACGCCATTGTAATGACAGCTGTAGACATAGGTATGGTCTTCTTTCTTCAAAATGAGCGGGCTCGACATGTTGCCCTTCGGCATCTAGTTCTATCTTACTATGTGTTCATTTTCTAATGGCGACATCTAGTTTACGTCTGCTTAGTATGAGTTGTTTCTCGAAATTGTGTTTTATGAACTTCCCGTAAATTCCCTTTTAGCGTGACATGTCACTTTTATTAGATACCTTTGTATCACATGATCACCCGACTATAAACGAATATTTAGGGCTTTAGCCGGTACCCGAAATATGTAATATATAAATCTATAGATAGACACAATTGTAAACACCCAGCAAACTTTTCAGCGCCATGGAAAGTTAGTATGTCAATATACACACGCTTATTGTGGGTAAACAGGGCATGGTTACTCGCTTAAAATACGGTCTTTCTGCATGTTTTTGCTCATACTTTTATACTGTAACCCTTTTTTGGCAAATTGGCAGGTTTTTAGCTCCACTGGCCGAAGGCCAGCGGGGCTTATGTCATGGCCCTGTGTCCATCGTCCGTGCGTGCATGCGTGCGTCCGTGCATAAAATTTTTCTTTAAACATCTTCTTCTCCAAAACTACTGGACCAATTTCAACCAAACTTCACAGGAATCTTCCTTGTGTGAACCTTTTCCAAATTCCTTCAAAAAAATAAATTTCGTGCAGAGCTTGAATTTTAATTAAATAGATTAAATTAAATTTTTGAAAAATCTTTAAAAATCCCTTTTCTCCAAAACTACAGGACCAATTTCAACCAAACTACACAGGAATCTTCCTTGCATGAACCTCTTCCAAATTCCTTCAAAAAATAAATTCCATGCAGGACTTGAATTGTAATTAAATGAATTAAATTAAATTTTTGAAAAATCTTTAAAAGTCTTCTTCTCCAAAATTATTGGACCGATTTCAACCAAACTTCACAGGAATCTTCCTTGCATGAATCCCTTCCAAATTCCTTCAAAAAAATAAATTCCATGCAGGACTTGAATTGTAATTAAATAAATTAAATTAAATTTTCGAAAAATCTTTAAAAGTCTTCTTCTCCAAAACTATTGGACCAATTTCAACCAAACTTCACAGGAATCTTCCTTGCATGCATTTCTTCCAAATTCCTTCAAATAAATAAATTCCATATAAAACTGAAATTTTATTTAAATTAATTGAATTTAATTTTCAAATAAATCTTTAAAAATCATCTCCTCCAAAACTACTGGACCAATTATAAGCATACTTCACAGGAATGTTTCTTGTATAAATCTCTTTCAAATTCCTCCAAAGAAGTAAATTCTGTGCGGAACTGAGATTTTAATTAAATTAATTGAATTAAATTTTCGAAAAATCTTCAAAAAATGTTCTTCTCCAAAACACCTGATTGGATTTCATTTTAATTTAGCCTAAATGTTCAATGTACAGTTCTTCATAAGACTCTGTGATTTTTTTGTATATCGGATGAAAAACTAGACCTCTATTGTATTCCTTGAAGAAATTCGTCTTAGAGTATAAAGTCTAAAAGCCAGCGGAGCGTTACAGGGCCATATGGCCCTCTTGTTTGACAGCTATTACCGCTTTTACTGGATATAATTGTTCCCTATTTCAGAAACAATGACTCTTCAGTAAGCACTAGTCAAAGAGTTCTTCAATCAAGTACATCAGTCAAAAGTACAGTTACAGTCAGCACCACACAGAAACAGCCACAAGGTCAAAGTGTCGCTGAACCTTCCTTTGACTGTGAGTTATCATTGTCACTCTATAATAGTCAAGTTGCATCCATGAACATTGTGACACTTGTTTACAAGATCTACCTATCTGAACAGGCAAAACATGGGTATTTGGCTTGAAGAACAGAGAAATTTGTATGTGTTTGATCAAATCTTGCAGGTGTCCAATACAGGCATACCGCAATTATTAGCACACCTGAGCACGAAGTGCTTAAGGTGAGCTATTGTGGTCGCTTTGTGTCCGTCGTCCATCCGTCTGTCCGTCTGTCAATAATTTAGTGTTAACACTCTAGCATCCACAAATATAGGCCAATCTTGACATAACTTGGCCAAAATATGTTTGACCATAAGTTCTCGGATGAGTTCGATTTTGAGTCAGATCGGATTAGGAAGTCTGGAGTTATCTGCCCTTGAATGCGAAAAAATAGCTACTTTTGATTTTGTTAACACTGTAGCATCTACAAATATTTACCAATCAAGATTAAACTTGGACACAATATAACAATTAGAAGTTTCATTTTGGTTATGATCAGACCAGAAAATTATGAGTTATGTGCCCTTGAATTCGACAAAATTGCCATTTTGGGCTGTTTTCGACCTTGTTTACACTTTAGAATCTACAATTATTATTTAATCAAGACAAAACCTAGACATAATGTTTAGGACCATAAGATCTTGGATGAGTTTGATTTTCAGTCTGATCTGATTATAAAGTCGAGAGTTATGTGCCCTTGAATTCGACAAAATTGCCATTTTCGGCTGTTTTCCACCTTGTTTACAATCTAGAATCTACAAATATTAATCAATTAAGACAAAACTTGGACACAATGCTGGGGACCATAAGATCTTACATTACTTTGATTTTCAGTCTGATCTGATCAGAAAAATGAGAGTTACGTGCCCTTTAATTTGACAAATTTGCCATTTTTGGCTGTTTTTGACCTTGTTTACTCTCTAAAATCTACAATTATAAATCAATCACGATAAAACTTGAACACTATATTGGGGACCATACAATTTTGGATGATTAGGATTTTCAGTCTGATCTTAGCAGAAAGGTGAGAGTTATGTGCCCTTGAATTTGACAAAATTGCCGTTTTCGACCTTGTTTACACTCTAGAATTCACAATTATTGGACAAATCTTCGACACAATGTTGGGGACCTTAATATCTCGGATGAATTTGATTTTCACATTGTTATTGACCATAAGTTAGTTCTTAAAGTCATAAATATCAATTGAATTGAATAAAAGTGATGCTCATATCATTTTGGTTCAGGTGAGCGATATAGGACCATCATGATCCTCTTGTTCTAATAAATGTCCATTTTGTAATAAACACCCATCCCCCAAATCTCAGCTGAAAATCTGCTTGTTTCAAGCACAATTTAAGCGATAAGGGGCGATTTTAACAAAAGCCCATCCCCTGATACCAGATTAAAATAATGTAAGTCATAACCAAAGAACATTTCTAAAAACAAATGAAAAAGAGGATGTTCAGTCCTAAATATGTTGTCAATGAAGGAATTTTCTTGAAAAATTGTATTTTGCAGTCCCTATAACAAAACTTTGCCAAATTCGACCTGCTGAACTTCGAGTCCATGAATTGACATTTGATTCGAAAATTTTGACAGATGAAATAGGAATACCTCTGATAAACGCCCACCCCCTTCTTTTCTATTGACCGTGTTTATAATAAACGCCCTGGCGTTTATACCCCCGCAAAACGAATGTTTTAGGGGGTATACTGGAATCAACCTGTCTGTCTGTCTGGCTGTCTGTCCGTGGACAAAATGCTTTTCCAGAGCATATCTTCTAAACCATATGTGCTAGCAACTTAAAACTTGCTACACTTATAGATCTCATTGTGGGGAAGTGTCCTGTGCAAGGATCGTTACTCTGCCACGCCTACTTTTAGAGTTATTGCCCTTTGTTGTTAGTACCCTTGCATTTTTGTCCGGACCATATCTTCTAAACCATAAATGCTAGCAACTTCAAACTTGGTACACTTATACATCTCATTGTGGGGAAATGTCATGTACAATAACTGTTACTCAGCCACGCCCAATTTTTGAGTTATTGCCCTTTGTTGTTTTTACCCTTACATTTTGTTTGGACCATATCTTTTAAACCACAAGTGCTAGCAACTTCAAACCTGGTACACTTTTACATCTCATTGTGGGGAAGTGTCATATACAATAACTGTTATTCAGCCACACCCTTCTTTCGAGTAGCTGCCCTTTGTTGTTTGTACCCTTACATTTTGTTTGGACCATATCTTCTAAACCACAAGTGCTAGCAACTTCAAATTTGGTACACTTATACATCTCATTGTGGGGAAGTGTCATTTACAATAACTGTTAATCAGCCACGCTCACTTTTTGAGTAATTGTCCTTTGTTGTTTGTACCCTTACATTTTGTTTGGACCATATCTTCTAAACCACAAGTGCTAGCAACTTCAAACTTAGTTAACGTATACATCTCATTCTGGGAAAGTGTCATGTACTATACCCATTACTCTGCATTTTTGTCTGGACCATATCTTCTAAACCATAACTGCTAGCAATTTCAAACGTTTTACACATATACATCATACATCTTATTGTGGGGAAATGTCTTGTACAAAAATCGTTACTCTGGCATGCCTACCATTCGAGTGATTGTCCTTTGTTGTTTTACCCTTGGATTCGTGTCCGGAACATATCTTCTAAACCATTAGTGCTAGCAACTTCAAACTTCGTAAACTTATAGATCTCATTGTCGGGAAATGTCATGTAAAAGAACTGTTACTCTGTTATGCCAACTTTAAGAATTATTGCCGTTTGTTGTTTGTACCCTTGCATTTTTGTCTAGACCGTATCCTCTAAACCATAAGTGCTAGCAACTTTAAGCAGACTATATAAGCTTGATACGCTTATTGCCCTTTTTGTAATGAAAGTTTGTGCGGGGGTATCAAGTCACATCCTGTGACAGTTTTAGTTAGAATAATTATGGTATGTGACCACTAGGGTATATTGAGATAAGGAGAATTTTGCCTGGCTCTGTAACTTTAATGTTTGTATGTCTCTCAAAAAATCAAGACATACAAATATGACAGACCGTTAGAAATGTATTATTAACTTTGCTTGCTTTGAAATTCATTATACCATCCACCTACGAAGTAGAAGGTTGTATATTGGTTTCACCATGTCTGCCTGGCTGTCTGTCCATCCATCTGTACATAGACTTTTTAGTTTCCATGCTCTAAGTCGAGGACCATTTGATCTAGGACCATGAAACTGAACACAGTTGTTGCACTTAGCAAAAGGAGGTGCCCTGATATTTTTGGGTTATGAAGGTCAAAGGTCAAGGTCATGATTGGACTTTATTTAAAATCCGTTTCTGTGCCCTAAGTCAATAACAATTTGACCTAGGTCCATGAAACTTTACACAGTTGTTGCCCTTGACCAAGGAGATGCCCTATCGTTTTTGGGTCATGAAGGTCAAAGTTCAAGGTCACAATTGGACTTTGTTTAAAATCTGCTCCCATGCTCTAAGTCGAGAACTGTTAGACCTAGGACCATGAAGCTTTACACAGTTGAAGAACCGTTTGACCTAAAACACCTTTTCAGTAACAAGGCGCTAATGGGGGGTATTTGTCCGCTTTGCGACAGGTCTAGTTTAATCAGATATCTCTGATTTCATTGTATTTTTAGTTTAGGGTAATCCACCCCAAATGTGATTCACACAACGTCAGAGTCATTTTGGCGTCATTGAAAACATTCCGGATGGAAGGTTCTACTGCCTTTTGATAATGACGTCGACGGAATACGTCACGAATGTGAACGACATTGCATGAAGAAATTATGTCGCATGAATCTCATCAGGGGTCAACTACCTTAAGAGAAATCCCTAAGCAGAACTTTTAATGTTAAATATATATAACAACATACTGTTGCTTTTCAGCAAAATCCTTGTAACTGCAGCTTTTGTTGGAAAGCATCAATGTCTATGATATTTTCCTCTATCAAGAATATTTAAGCTGTAGTTACGTTTTCATGTAATCAGTGGTATCCTTCTTTCAGACACTGTTGTGTTCATAGTGGGTGCAGTAGTTTTAATATTTTGTACTGGGATTAAAGGTAAGATAAAATAGCATCTGATATCATTTTGTTGTTTGAGACAGAATTATAACTTTGTCTTAGGCAGTGAATGTTTTTATCTTTTTAAGTTTAGCAAATCTCGTTTGAAGACACTTATACAGCCTATAAGAATATATTGAGTAAGGATGAAAATGTCAATTACAAACAGTTCTTTCCTTTAACCCTTTCCCAAACAAGACCTGGTTTTGACGTCCCTAATTGAATAGGCTTGGGAAAACATTGAGGCAAAAGAAGAAACTGCTGATAACCAGCAGTTTCTCCTTTTGTCTCAATGTTTTCTATGCTATATCACACATAAATTTTATCATTATCAACATCCATTTTGCTGTCTTCAGCAGCTTTTGAATAGTGATACCAAAAAAATGTCGTTCGGGAAAGGGTTAAAGGGGCCTTTGCAAGTTTGTCAGATATGCAAGGTAAAAAATATATTACAAAAAGTATCTTAAAAAAATTATCAACAGGAATGGGTAGATCGTTTCTGTTCGGCAAATATTACATCAATCTTTTATAGTCCTTCCTTATCCAGTCTTATCCAGTCTGCTCCTATTTCACCTACTGGCATGTTTTGTTTTTATTTTACGCCGGAAAAGTCTTATTATGTTATGGCCCTGGTCGTCTGTGCATCTGTCTGTCCGTTAACAATTTCTTGTTGTGCGCAACTCAGTTTCGATTGGAATTTGATCAAACCTAGCACACTGAATCTCAATATTGTCTAGTTGGGCACACCACTTACGGAATTCATATATCTCTTTTTGTTCTTGAACTATCTCCTGTTGAAATAAAAAAAATGCCCATTTTCTTTTGTATGCAACTCCTCCTACAGTTACTACCACAACTTGATCAAACTTGGCACAGTGAATCTCCATGGTGTCCAGTCATGCTTACTACTAACGGAAATCAGATAACTCTTTTTGTTCTTGAATGACCTTCCCATGAAATAAAAAGAATGCTCATTTTCTTGCGTGTGCAACTCCTACAGTTTCAACTGGAATTCAATCAAAGTTGCCACAGTAAATCTCCCTGGTGTCTCCTTGTGCATACCACTTACGGAATTCAGATAACATTTTTTGTTTTGAATTATCTGCCCTTGAATTGAAAAAATTCACATTTTCTTGTGTGCCCAACTGCTCCTTTTAATTACACTGTAATGTTTTTCCTAATTATTTCATCCATGAATAACTCTTAACCCATTACCACACAGTGATGCCTTTTGATGCCAGGAGTTGAATGCTTTGGAAAACATCATTGAAAATGAAGAGATTGCTTGTGACAATTACCCAAAATGTTTTCTACACAGAAAGACCAAAGAATGTAAAATTTCATGAATTTGAAACTGTTGTCTGCAACAACCGGTCTAAAATTTTGCCGTCTGGTTATAGTTAAATCCATAGTACAGATCAAACGAAAAATTAATTATAAGCAATGTTTCTCTATTACTAGTGTACCTGGTTAAAGGTAAGATATGTGACGGGCCAAGCTAAAAAGGACCTTCTCAGAAGTCTATAAAACCAAATTATGAGAAACATGTTAGACTTAGCAGATGTCAAACCTGTTTGGAAAATGAACATATATATAGTAAAATATAAAAAACAGTTACCTTCGAGTGGAAAGTTTTGAACCTGGTCAGAATGCTCAGACAGACTAGGGTGGATCTTTTCACACTTCTTAGAATGTCCTTTTTAGTCTGAGGGCTGAGGCCATAGCACAGTTCGTAGCACATCTGCCTCTCTCGAAGTCCCGGGTTCAATCCCCGGCCGCGGCAAATACCTTTCTGACAAAAATGTTACCAATTAATGGTTTGATATCGTTAACCTATGTGGATGAGCAGCTTGAGACTCGGTTAGGATGTTGTGATAGAACTGGTTTGAGAAACAACAGGAATCCATGGTTAGGTGCTCCAGCCACCGCAGTATGACCATAGCAGTTGAGAACGGCATAATATCCTAATAAATCAAACCTTTTTAGCCTGACGTATCACAACTATATTTACAAGCCATATAAACCCATTTAATAGCAAAAATAGACTGTTCCAATTTTAAAGATGGTGCAGATGACAAAATGTAAGTACGGGGATGTTCGAAAAGAATTGCTTATTTCTATCTGAAGACTTCAAATGTTAAGTTAGCCCAAAAGTACTCATTTCATGCCCTTGAATTACTCCCTGTGGCTAGAAATGCAAAGTTTCAGTCGATGCATCCATTTCCTGAATTTGCGTAACTGTACTCTGAATTGGGTACAGTAATAAGGTACTGATGAATGGCAGATCCAACTGCTAGTCGGGACTTGTTTTTCCGCCTAGAAGGAAATGATTTTAATTTCGGAAACCAAAAGAAATCACATGGGGCAAGGTCTGGGGAATATGTGGTGTGGGGCAAAACAGTTACTTTTCTTTCTTTTAAAACACTTACCTATGGCGGAAGTGTGAGCAGAGGCATTGTCATGTAGAAGACGGATATGTTTAAAACCAGTGGCAGGGCGTCGTTTCTGATAATTCTTTTTCAATTTTGTCAGTGCTATGTCTTTGTAGTACTTTGAGGTGATGCTTTTTATGGGCGGATCTAGAGGGGGGTCGGGGGGTGGGGGTGGGGGAGGGTCCGGACCCCCCCTGGCATTGGCCGAAACATTGAATTTTGACTATTTAATTTAGTGTAACATTACATATTTACTACATTTTAAGCCATAATTTGGGCTTGGACACCCCCCCCCCCCCCCCCCCCTGGAAATTTTTTTTAGCTTGGACCCCCCTGGAAAATATTCCTGGATCCGCCATTGCTTTTGCCTTTTTCACAGGCACTCTAATCGTGACTTCTACACTAGAGAAGAAAATTGCATACAAAATCTTTTACTCTCAAAGACCGTTTGGCAATTATTGGTGGTTTGTTATGTTTGGTGGCCCAGATCTTATTGCTAACCTTTATGACAGGCTAAAAATAATGGACCCTAGTTTCATCACCTGTTACCACATTGGCAAACTGCCTTTTATCATATTTTTGAAACATTTGAAGCAGCTTTTTGACCGCTTTAACACTTTTCCTCTTTTGCTCATCAGTCAACAAATGTGGCGCCCATCTAGCAGAAATCTTTCTGACTTTCAAATGCTTCTTCAAAATAAAGCGAACCACTGATACCGTTGATAGTGATATGCCTACCTTTCGTGCAATATCAGGAACTGTAAATCTGACATCTCCTTCAATGATGTCCTTTATTTTGGAAGCAATTTCTATACGAGATGCAGATATTGGCCTACCTGATTTCGGTGCATTTATGATGGACTCTACACCGGACTCAAATTCTTTTTCCACCGCCTAACTGTGTCATAAGACACACAAGAAGATCCATAAGCTGTAGAAAGTTCAGTTCTCAGCTGCTGTACTGTAAAGAACAACCAAGTTTTGAGAGAGCTTTGATGTAAGCCGGTATTTCATCTTTCTTGTCTACGCTTCTACCAACCATTTTAACTATAGTGGTAAATGACTGTGTATAATTCAAATGGCAAATTTTATGTCTTTTATGTCTTATACTAAGTGTTACATGTACATTTATACACCATTGCATAGATATTGAATACAGTATACAGGTTTGTATTGGTTTATATCATGTTTCACTTGGATATCATGCTAGAGGACAATAAGCAATTCATTTTAAACATCCCTCGTAAATGAAAATGGATTTTTCAATAATGATAACAGAAAATATGGTGACAAAAGAAACAAAATGCTGGTTATAAGCATGTTTCATCTTTTGCCTCAATGTTTCAGGGCTTTTCTTTGTAAAATTTGGAAGAGGCCTTTACCTCCACATTTTGGGAAATTTGTAATTTTGGGAAATGCATTATTAAATTGGGAAGTAAAAATGCTGGTTTAAGTTGGTAAATGGGAAAACTGCATGATTTTAAAACAAATTGAAAGTGGGATGACACCTTTAATATTCTTCAATTTTGTAAAAGAAAAGCCCTGGGTTTTCTCAACTTTTTCTGCTGCAGGGTTAAAATTTATTTGCTTTTAATGGCCTTCATTAAAATTAGCAATAGAAGAAAATGCAGGTTATCACTACTTTCTTTCTTATAGAATTAATACCGATCATGAAAACCGGACAAAACATTCTTGACAGTGCCATTGGCTTTTGGAGACCTAGGTTACAGGCTAAGTATTACTTTATGCCCTTGTATCAAAAGATTGGGGGCATATTATTTTACTGTCGTCAGTCTGTCCATTCATCTGTCTACCGGTCTATCTGAACAAAATATGAAAACTTGATGCAGGGCCATTGCATTCAGTAACATTAATATTTATATTTTCTGATAACGCTGTACTGACAAAGCATTAAAACGCTGTACTGACAAAGCATTAAGGTTGAGGGGGAGATGGTATTTGTCTACTTTGCAACTTTTCTATATTTGAAAATTGTTAGCCTAATTTTGCTTGGTATATTCTTCTAAAATTTTCAGAATCTCAACATATCACCAACAATACAACCTATAATATAGGACGAGATTATAATGAAGTCAAAAATAATAAACATGTAAATCTACATTTAGAAAATAAGGTAAGTAAATTCAAATGCAATTATAGATTTGAGCTGGGATCTTGTGAAAAGGGCCCTTATTATGTTATAGCATTTTTATGCTCCCCGAAAAAATTTCGGGGGAGCATATAGTCGCCATGCTGTCCATCCGTCTGTCTGTCCGTGTGTCCGTCGGTCCGTCCACAGCGAGATCTCAGCTACCCTTGGACCAAATTCAATGAAACTTCACATGTGAACTTCCTAGCATAATACCTAGGGACCTTTTTCTCCGTTTCTTAATTTGAATATGCGTCGTGGAAAAAGGGGCCGTACTGTAAAATTTAGTTTTTCTCTAATTTCTCTTCATCTAATGGGCAGAATTTAATGAAATTTTGTACTGATGTAATAAATAGGATGGTCTAGACCATATTCTATAAATAATTTGTGTACAAAAAAGCTGTCATGGGAAAAGGGGGCTTAATTTATGATAGTTTTTATTAGCTCCACTGGCCTTCAGGCCAGCAGGCTATTGTCATGGCGGTGTGTACGTTGTGCGTCCGTGCGTCCGTTCGTCCGTCCGTCCGTCCGTCCGTCCGTCCGTAAACTTTTTCTTTAAAAATCTTCTCCTCAGAAACTGCTGGATGGATTTCAATCAAACTTCACAGGAATGATCATTTGGTGACCCTCTCTCAGATTCCTTCAAATAATTTGAATTGAATTAGAATAATCTGAGTTATCTGCCCTTGAACTTCAAAAATAGCTGGTTTTGACTTAATTTTTACTCTAAAACCTACAAATATTGACCAATCAAGACAAAACTTGGGCAGAATGTTGGTGACCGTAAGATCTTGCCTTGGTATAATTTTCAGCTTGATCTGAATTTTATATCATTAGTTATGTGCCCTTGAAATTGACAAAATTGCTATTTTCGGCTCTATTTTGACATTGTTTTCACTCTAGCAACTACAAATATTGACTATTCAAGACAAAACTTGTACAGAATGTTGGTGACTATAAGATCTTGACTTGGTGTAATTTTCAGCTTAATCTGAGTTTTACATCATGAGTTATGTGCCCTTGAAATTGACAAAATTGCCATTTTCGGCTCTATTTTGACATTGTTTTCACTCTAGCAACTACAAATATTGACCAATCAAGACAAAACTTGTACAGAATGTTGGTGACCATAAGATCTTCCTTTAGTGTAATTTTCAGCTTGATCTGAATTTTAAGTCACAAGTTAATTGCTATTTACAGCTTTATTTTCACTTTTACAACCATTAGTATTAAATAATCAATACAGAACTTTCACAGAATCTTACTGACCATACCATCATACTTGCTTGTAATTATCAGCTTGGTCATGCATTTGCTTGTTTGTGCAGCCTGAACCTTTGAAATTACATTCAACAAGACAAACAATCAGGCCTGTGGAGCGCGTCCAGACCGCCAGGGCTGTCTAGATTTGTGACAAACACTTATTCGGGGAGCATAATCCGTCTATGACGGCTCTTGTTTAGAACTGACTTTCAAGATCCCTCTGTGGTAAAATGCAGTGTAACATGGATCTTTTCATATCACTCGCAGTTGCTACATGTCACAAGAAAGCTATTAGAGAATAATAAGGATCTTGATCAGACTCTGCATATATGCACAGGCTGATCAAGATCCATGTTGTTATCAATTGCCATAAAGGACCTTTTTCCGGGCTCAAATTTATTTCCCTTTTCCTTACCCTAAATTCCTACACATTTTTTTTATGGTGGTTCAACTTGAAAGATTCCGTAGACGACAACAGCAGTGTAAATGGAAAGGAAAAAGCCTTTTCTAATAGACGTCAAAACTAGATTATGTTCAACACCGTGTCCAATCGTTACCGGTGGATGTTGTTTTCGTAATGCTGAAAGCGTGGTGTATAACGCCGGTTTGTGGTGCAAAACAGAGGCAGGACACCACCAAGGTAAGAAAATTGAAAAATTGAATCGATGAAGTTTTTTCTTTGGGAATGAGACTAGGCAGAGGCTCATCTCAAATGATTTCTTGACCCCTAGCAATGTCTGTTTTCTTCGAGAAAGTTGCAGTTTTCTCTATCATTCCGTGAATGTAAGGCATTTCGGGCGAAATCAACTCAGTTTGCCCGTAAAATATGAATTATATACAAGCATAACCAGTTATGAACCCCAAAAAAGCTTGCACTTCGTACTTACACATGTATTGCGCAAAATCACATTGAGGTTTGCACCCTCTGCATCTTACAGAAGCCATGGAAACGATTTTTACTTTAATTTACAAGTAACAATGGTGGATGTAGTGCACACAAAGAAATATTTTGTAACGTATACATGTGGCATTGTGATTTTAAAGCTTTGCGTTTTTTAGCTCACCTGAGCACGAAGTGCTCATGGGGAGCTATTGTGGTCACTCACCGTCCGTCGTCCGTCCGTCCGTCCGTCCGTCTGTCCGTCTGTCCGTTCACATTTCTTTAAACATCTTCTCTTCCTAAACCATTTGGTCAATTTTGACCAAACTTGGCAGGAATGTTCCTTGGGTGACCCTTTTCAAAATTTGTTCGCAGATTTTTGATTCGTCAAAAAATGTGGGCGTGGCAGGGCGTAGCTTATCGGACTTAGAGAAATCCTAAGAAAATTCTTTAAAAATCAACCATAGGGCCAATTTTAACCTAACTTGGCAGAAATGTTCTTTGGGTGACCCTTTTCAAAAATTGTTTGCAAATTCTTGATTCGTCAAAAAAAGTGGGCGTGGCAGGGCGTGGCTTATTGGACTTAGAGAAATGCTAAGAAAATTCTTTAAAAATCAACCATTGGCCCAATTTGAACCAAACTTGGCAGAAATGTACCTTGGGTGACACTCTTCAAAATTTGGTGGTGAATTTTTGATATGTCAGGAAAAGTGGGCGTGGCAGGGCGTGGCTTATCGGACTTAGAGAAATCCTAAGAAAA
Source organism: Fragum sueziense (assembly GCA_963680895.1). Taxonomy (NCBI): domain Eukaryota; kingdom Metazoa; phylum Mollusca; class Bivalvia; order Cardiida; family Cardiidae; genus Fragum; species Fragum sueziense. The sequence continues at coordinate 69,969,728 of OY804593.1, forward strand.
TTCTTTAAAAATCAACCATTGGCCCAATTTGAACCAAACTTGGCAGACATGTTCCTTGGGTGACACTCTTCAAAATTTGTTGGTGAATTGTTTATTTGTCAGGAAAAGTGGGCGTGGCAGGGCATGGCATATCGGACTTAGAGAAATCCTAAGAAAATTCTTTAAAAATAAATTATTGGCCCAATTTGAACCAAACTTGGCAGAAATGTTCCTAAGGTGACACTCTTCAAAATTTGTTCGTGAATTTTTGATTTGTCAGGAAAAGTGGGCGTGGCAGGGCTTGACTTATTGGACTTGAAGAAATTCTAAGAAAATTCCTTAAAAATCAACCGTTGGCCCAATTTGAACCAAACTTGGCAGGAATGTTCCTTTGGTGACTCTTTTCAATTTTTTTTTGCGAATTTTTGATTCGTCAAAAAATGTTGGCGTGGCAGGGCGTGGCTTATCGGACGTAGAGAAATCCTAAGAAAATTCTTTAAAAATCAACCATTTGGCCAATTTAAACCTAACTTGGCAGAAATGTTCCTTGGGTGACCCTTTTCAAAACTCTTTCGCAAATTATGATTGGTCAAAAAAAGTGGGCGTGGCAAGGCGTGGCTTATCAGACTTAGAGAAATGCTAAGAAAATTCTTTAAAAATCAACCATTGGCCCAATTTGAACCAAACTTGGCAGTAATGTTCCCTGGGTGACTCTTTTCAAAACTTGTTCGCAATTTTTTGATTTGTCACAAAAAGTGGGTGTTGCAGGACATGGCTTCTCTGACTTAGAGAAATCCTAAGAAAATTCTTCAAAAATCAAGCGTTGGCCCAATTTGAACCAAACTTAACAGAATTATTCTTTGGGTGACTCTTTTTAAAATTTGTTTGCGGATTTTGATTCGTCAGATAAAGCGGGTGTGGCAGGGCGTGGCTTATCGAAGTTAGAGACACCCTAAGAAAATTCTTTAAAAAACACATTGGGCCAATTTGAACGAAACTTAGCAAGAATTTTCCTTGAGTGACTTTTAAAAATGTGTACACAAATTTTCTTTGTCGTCTAAAAATGTGGGTGTGGAAGGGCAGTGTTATCAGACTTAGAGAAATCATACGAAAACTTTTTAAAAATGAAGCATTGGGCCAATTTGAACCAAACTTGGTAACAATGTTCCTTGAGTGACCCTTTTCAAAATTTGTTCACGAATTTTTGATTTGTAAAAAAAGTGGGCGTGTCACAAACTTCTTTCAGGTGAGCGATATAGGGCCATTCTGGCCCTCTTGTCCTTATTTAAGCAGGCCTAGCAGATATAGTGACACTTTCCCTTACTTCAGAAGCAACACACGTCCTATTCGAATGATCCTAGCAATTGTGCAATAATTTTGTGTAAAGAATATGTTTTTTTTTACATCAGCATTTTTAAACCCAATTAACCGGATTGTATAATGGATTTAGAAATTGTGCAACCCGAACGTTACATTTAAGGCATACAAAATACAACTTATCTGTCAATATAGGGTTAATTCACGTATTGAGGTCGTTAACATTCGCAGAGGCCCAAGAAATATGTTAACGGCCGAGTGCGAAGCACGAGGGTTGTTTACGTAATTTGCGGGCCTCTGCGGATGTTAACGGCCGAAAAATACGTGAATTGACGCTATTATTGCATAAAAACTATAAAATTCCAATGAATACTTACCCCAAAGCCATTGGTATGTGCGAAAAATGAACCGAGGTGAGATAAGAAAATGTCTGCCAATGTTGTTTTGTTCTGATAAATCTTCCGAGAATTTTTTGTTATGCGTGACGTCGGAAAAACCTCAGTTGTTGAAAGCGGCGTTAAAATCCCACACTATCAATCAATTAGGTCCTTTCACTTATGTTTTAGTCTGTACCAGCAGAACACACTTCCGGAGGCAAAAATGGGTTTATGGGAAATCAACATTGTATACATGAAAAATGTTACTAAAGATAGTCCCAAATCGGCATTTTCAAAACGAGGCTCCCTAAATATGCAGAGAAAACAATGACGACGCACATGTATTAAATATACAGCGATAAAGAGCATGTGCATTCAACATGCAGCGATAACACGATACGGAAACTACAGAGCCTCTGGTGGCGCTTCCGGCCATGTGTGGCTCTGTCTCTGGGAGCACGATTTTTTGTCAAAAACAGGTGAGTTTTTTGGTGCATAAAATCGAAAAACCGGGAATGTCATGCTCCCCTAAGACCCTTTTTATACGCCGCCGGAGGCGGACGTATATTGGCGTCATCTTCTCCGTCTGTCCGTCCGTCCGTCCGTCCGTCCATCCGTCCATCCGTCCGTCCGTCCGTACGTCCGTCCACTTTTCTTGTCAACGCAACTCCTCCTAAGTTTCTGGCTGGATCTTCTTGAAACTTGTTCAATGTTATCACCTTAATTGGTTATGCCCCCTTAAAACTTAGTCTCTGGAGCGGCGTATATTGTGACCATGGCACTCTTGTTCTGCCTGTTCTAATTCTGTGGGCTTGATAGTCGGCAGGATTTTAACAGGGTTATTGTCGTCGTGAGTCGACCCTATGTGATTTTTTCTTGTTTATATCATGTATTCATGTACATTCCAACGGTAAAAAGCCGAATGCCGCAGCCAAGACATGTTATATACTAATCGATGGATACGCTTAGATTAGACATCCCTTTCCCATGTCACAAAACCTTAGAAATGATTGGCAAAAATAAAATTTTAGCAATTTCTATCAGTGGCTCTGTCTCTGGCGGCTGGCTCTGTCTCTGACGACTGGCTCTGTCTCTGGCTCTGCGTGCTAGCTCTAAAATTTTAATGAATCACAAAATTTGAGTCGAAGTAATGTATCTAATAAACTCACACTCTGAATAGGTCTTAACTCGTATGGTGAAGGGTTCAGTCACTGATAAAATGAGTTATGAAAACTATTTTTGAACAGGCACATGATTTTTTTTTCATTTATTTCCCAGCGTATGAATTTAAGTCTCCCTCATACGTTGCTCACACGCTAAACAACCTAGAGATAAGCTGAAAGTACTAGCAGAAGAGGAAGAAGAAGAAAAAGAAGAAGAAGAAGAAGAAGAAGAAGAAGAAGAAGAAGAAGAAGAAGAAGAAGAAGAAGAAGAAGAAGAAAAAAAAGAACAACAACAACAACAACAACAACAACAACAACAAGAAAAACAGGAAGAACAAGAAGAAGAAGAACCAAATCGAATTCAAATCGGTTTCGTGATACCAGAATTATTGAAAAAATCTGATTCTGATTATTGTATTTTTGGAGTTAATAACAATTTAACTGCAAATATTATACTTTTCAAGAATAAATGTCCATTTCAAAATTATCTTGCAGATACCTTAATCGTTGTTGAACAAGAGGGACAAGATAGCCTAATATCGCTTTATATATATGTTTTCAGGGAAATACAAGTTGCATAAAAAACATCATGATGTTGTTTATGCTTATCTTTCAACATACATGTACGTACGTGAAGTTTATTGATAAAAGAAACAACTTCTTTTCTGAATTATTTTATAATGTCGGGACAATCACTGATTATCTGCAAAATATCCCATGCATGAATTTTAAATTACAAATTTGATGTATCGTGAAACTTGTGTCACTTAAAAGAATTTCTGGTCGAAATATTGGTTAACACTTTCATCTCGATAACCTCGAAATCAATTATCCTATTCAGTCCAAAAATGAGAACTGGTTATAGCACCAGAAATATTTTAGTTGTGATAGAAACTAAGATACCGCTTTCCTTTCAGCTATATTTGTATATGTTAGAATACCATGCATTTTCCGTCGATATAAATCATTCATGTGCTTCATTTCACATGTCAATTTGAACATATAGTTTGATCTATCGTGCTTGGCATGTATGATATGGACAATAGGGTACAACCTTTTAATCAGAATTGAACAAGCAGACGAGAGATATAACTACTTCAGAAACTAGAACACTATGGAATTAGAGGCAAAATAAATAAATGGGTAGAAGCTTTCCTGACAAACAGAAGCCAAACAGTTGCAGTTGCGGGTAATTCTTCGGCCCAAATGAAAATCCAGTCTGGCGTCCCCCAAGGGTCAGTGCTAGGTCCTAGCCTATTTCTGTACTACGTCAACGACATTCATGAAGCCTTAAATGCAAAACCTGAACAGACTTGCACCATGGGAACAAAAGTGGAAAATGGAGTTCCATCCAGACAAATTCCAGGTGCTAACAAGTAACAAGAAGAGACTGATCAAATATAACTACACACTCCATGGGTACACCCGATGACGTGTAAAATCAGCCAAGGATGCATAATAACCAAATACTTAGACTTGACTGGGACCAGCACATATCAAACATAACCAATAAAGCCAATCGGACACTGGGCTTCCTAAGAAGAAACTTGAACATATCGTCCAAACGCACCAAAGAAACAGCATACAAAGCCTTAGTAACACGAATATATTTGGCAACAGCATATGGGACCCACATAAGAAAAATAACATCCAAAAGCTTGAAAAGGTAAAAAGAAGAGCGGCTAGATTTATAAACATTAGCGACATTTTGCCTCTTATTGGGATACTTTTCAAAAGTTCATAATGTTGACTTCTTATTTTTTGACATGTCTAGTTGACAGATTTGATTTGATAATTCAGAACATTGTATCGGAATTGTTTATATTAGCCCCATTAATGTAAACATGTGAGAGTTGTTCTTTTCAGTTTACCTTTTCCTGTACATATCAAATTTTAGGTTGAATTCTACAGACTGACCAAGTCATTTTCTCGCAAACTGTAATCTTGCTTATGGCCTCTGATATTAGTCACATGCAATTTTTATCAAATACAACTATCTAATATTTTAAATGTGTTTCATCTATAGTCAAATTCGATTTAGATATTAAAGGGCGACGGTAACAGATGGTCTAATTGCAAAAAATGAAATTTTTTGAAAAAAATATGCAAAGCTTTTGTGTTGACCACCTCGGGATGGTTAATTATATGCGATTCATACAGAGAATGAGCCGAAATTACAAGACAGATAGCTGAATTTATGGAGAATCCAAACCTAGCGCCTCTTACCTATACATAGACGACATACCCAACAACATTTTACAAAAAAACAACACACAGGCTAACAATAGACCCAAATAAATACCTTAGCAAACCAACCAGACATTCAAGGAACATGCAAGGAGAAAGTAATGCGATCACATACAATAAAACAACATCTAGACAAGATTCCTTCTTCCTACGAACCACCGGAGACTGAAACCATCTCCGTAAGTCTACGGTCAGCAGGCACAGTTGACGCGTTCAAGGCCCAACTAGCCAACCTTTTTTTTCTAACTCTGTCTTATATCTATTAACTTTCCCTGTATGTATCTCTTTCAACTTTACCTCTTTAACCTATTTCTTTTGCGCAACCCCCTGGCAAAATAATCAGCCTGCTAATTGTGGCCAGTTTATGGAAGAAGCAGTAAAAAGTAGAGAATCAATATTCGCAGATAACAAAGATTTCAAGTTGAAAATTAAGTTTAAAATTTTCAGAAAAAGATCAAGGTTAGGAATGTATATTAAAATATATGTTTAATAATAAGCTAATCCGGTATTTTATTCACTTTGAAGGCGTTCATGGTTACAATTAAAAAAGTATCCAAAATTCATTGAAATCTGTGAGAAAAATATGAAAATGCTGGTTATTGCTGCTAGCAGTTTTCTTTCCTCGCAATGCATCAGAACAAGGTCTTGTTTGGGAAAGATGAAATGGAAAGATATCGGGTTACATTGATGCAAAATAATAAAACCCAATAACCAGCATTTTTTGTTACAGTTTTTAGCTCCACTGGCCGAAGGCCAGCGGGGCTTATGTCATGGCCCTGTGTCCGTCGTCCATCCGTCCATCCGTCCGTCCGTCCGTGCGTGCGTGCGTAAACTTTTTCTTTAAACATCTTCTTCTCCAAAACTACTGGACCAATTTCAACCAAACTTCACACGAATCATCCTTGCATGAATCTCTACCAAATTCCTTCAAAAGAATAAAATCTATGCAGAACTTGAATTTTAATTAATTTAATTGAATTAAATTTTCGAAAAATCTTTAAGAATTCTTCTTCTCCAAAACTACAGGACCAATTTCAATCAAACTTCACAGAAATCTTCCTTGCATGAATCTCTACCAAATTCCTTCAAAAGAATAAAATCCGCGCAGAACTTGAATTTTAATTAATTTAATTGATTTAAATTTTCAAAAAATCTTTAAAAATTCTTCTTCTCCAAAACTACTGGACCAATTTCAACCAAACTTCACACGAATCATCCTTGCATGAATCTCTACCAAATTCCTTCAAAAGAATAAAATCCATGCAGAACTTGAATTTAAATTAATTTAATTGAATTGAATTTTCGAAAAATCTTTAAAATTTCTTCTTCTCCAAAACTATTTGGCCAATTTCAACCAAACTTCACAGAAATCTTTCTTGCATGAATCTCTACCAAATTCCTTCAAAAGAATAAAATCCGCGCAGAACTTGAATTTTAAATAATTTAATTAATTTAAATTTTCGAAAAATCTATAAAAAAAAATCTTCTCCAAAACAACTGAACCAATTTCAACCAAACTTTACAGAAATGTTCCTTGCAATAATCTCTTCTTAATTCCTTCAAAAAAATAAATTCTACGTAGAACTTAAATTTTAATTAATTTAATTAAATCAAATTTTCGAAAAATCTTTAGAAAATCTTCTTCTCCAAAACTACTGGATCAATTTCAACCAAATTTTACAGAAATGTTCCTTGCATTAATCTCTTCTTAATTCCTTAAAAAAAAAATTCTATGTAGAACTTAAATTTTGATTAATTAAATTAAATTAAATTTTCGAAAAATCTTCTTTTCCAAAACTACTTGACCAATTTTAACCAAACTTCACACGAATCTTCCTTGCATTTATCTCCTCTAAATTCCTTAAAAAATGATTTCTGTGAAGAACGTAAATTTTAATAAATTCAATTAAATTGAATTTTCGAAAAATTGTTAAACAATCTTCTTCTCCAAAACTACAGGACCAATTTCAACCGAACTTCACAGGAATCTTCCTTGCATGAATCTCTTCCAAATTCCTTCACGATCTGAGGAAAAGCATGGCCGTTGTGGGCTAGGATTTTTTTCGCTATATGAAACAGTGTAATTTTAAGAAAATTTTGAAAACATTTCTGCTCCTTAATCCCTTATTGGATTTCATTCTGGTGTAGCATGAATCTTCTTTGAATAGACCTCTTTTGTATTCCTTGAAGAAGTTAGTAGTCTAAATGTCTAAAAGACAGTGGAGCGATACAGGGCCATCTTGGCCCTCTTGTTTATGTGACGAATCGTATGCTAATTGTTCCTTTGTCAACATCCAGTTTGTCGCCTGTTGTAGCTTTGAAATTGAACAACGCTGAAATTTCGATGTTTTGGAGAGCAGCTGGAGGCTCGGTAAGGGTGTTGTGGTAGTACTGGTTTGAGAAACAACAGGAATCCATGAGTAGGTGCTCCAGCCGCCGCGATATGACCCTGGTAGTTTAAAACGGCGTAAAACCCCAATAGGCCAATCACTTTAGCCGAAAAATAGGCCCAACCTACCACTAATTCTAACAGAAACGAAACCAACATTTTTATAATCTACAACCATCTACTCATTCCAGAAAAAAAGTCCTCAAATGTTATTCGAGGGGAAATATGAAAAATAACGATCTAACGAAGAGACTCCTACAAGGCAAGCCAAAAGAATGTTTTTTGTGTAGGCTTAGAAAACCACATATTAAAACCAAATATGTTATTGCGGATGAAACATATTATAGATAACGTAATATTACGGGTTTATAAAGCAAAAAAACACAGACTTTGATAATTTCTTTATTTCAATTAGACATGGAAAATGAATTTGCAGGTGAAATTACCCCACCCACTCATTTTAAATAAGGTTAACTTACCAAATAAATTAAACCGACATCTGAATGTGAATATTAGACTTCCAATTCTAAAGCTGCTGCAGACGACAAAAACAATTTGCAAAAAGATCGGATTTGTGTACATTATAGCAAAGAAAATATTGATACAAGGGAATAAAAATCTGATTGTCAGCACTTTCATCTTTTGTAGTTTATTTTACGATTCGATTCGATTCACAGACGTCAAATCAAAGACTGTTTTTCATTACTGATTGATTTTGCTATTCAGAAAGCCACCGGCCTATAATGCACATAGGGAATACATTTATCAGGTTAACCGTGACGTAATTTCAGACAAACAATAGTATCTCGTTGGTGTTGTTATAAAATCTCGTAACTACGGCTTGAATCAAGCCGTAGTTACGAGATTTTATATTAACACCTACGATTTATTAATATTTCACGGTAAACCGAGTCTATTTTAGCACAAAATTCATTTCTATGACTTTGTAATGGATTTCGAGTCTTACTAATAATAAATAATAATAATAATAAAATTTGTATGTTTTCAAATTATGTGCAATTCAAGGTTTTATAAGACAAAATAGTATATCTATATGCATATTTGATGTTGTATATACCCCAAAGACAAAAACTGCTTTATTAAATATATTTGAGTGTTTGTGTGTTGGTGCAAATCTGGATAAGCGACCATTTTAATCTTTCAGACTACCGTATATGTTTCTCTAAAAGTTGGTATAGGACACAGAAAAATAATATAGGAACATCGGGCATTGTAATCAGACAGTGCGTACACACAGCCTGATCTTGATCTAGATCTACAGTGTATTTGTATTAAATGTTATAAAGACCCTTTTTCCAGATACATGTTCATATTGATGACACTTATAAATTCAATCCATTTCGAAATCTTCTTTAATTAAGAGCACATTAGTGCAGCTTACACCACGACACTCTCCACAACCCGCTGAACAGGATAGACCATGTTTCCTACATGTGTACCTTTTGGAATCACAATTCAGTTTGCAAGTACATCTAATTATTTTAAACAGGCGTTCAGGTGCAGCAGACATGTGTGCTTTTACTGGATTTAATTTGTTGTTGATTTTGTTCCAGCCCCATTCAGTTGGTTCTCTAGTGTTTCCTACCCACATTTGGACTTGGAAATAGGCTCTAAAACTGGTATCTGGCAGCAGCTTCAGTTGGCGGAAGACTTTTAACGTTTTAATTTTTGAAATCTTACGTTATTCAAGTGTTTTGTGGTTTCTCCATTGTAAATATGTACAAATATCCTTTCTCCAACATTTTCTATAACGCTATGGGAAACATCTTCGAGAAAGAGAGAAAGTTGGTCTTTGATCAATTGGTTATCGGTTGCTTTCTTGAGGAGACCCTTATTGACAGCCTTCCTTTCAGACCGACACGAGTTAAAGAGATGCATAAAAATTATCTAAGTAACTGAAAGAATAAAACGCACAATATATAAAATAAGGAATCATCGAGAGAAAATGTGAAGATATCCATAATAATAATTTTCGTCCTTTACCTCGATATTTGACAAGATCTTCGCAATGCGGAGCATATACGTCCGAGAGGGGCTTTTCAGTAAAATTGGCCATTCTTTTCAATTCAAGGGCAGATAATTCAAACATGAGAAGTTATCCAAATTATGCTTCCACACTCAGATACCATAGAGATTCATTGTGGCTAGTTTCATTAAATTCTGGTTGAATCTGTAGGAGTTGTGCACACGAGAAAATGGGCATTTTTGAGAAAATAGGCATTTTTCCTTAAATTCAAGGGCAGATAATTCAGAAATGATAACAGTTATCTATATTCCGTAAGCGGTGTGTACAACTAGATACCGTGGAGATTCATTGTGGCAAGTTCGATCAAATTCCGATCAAAATTGTAGGAAAAGTTGCGCACACAAGAAATTGCTAACGGACGGACAGACGGACAGATAGACAGACGGACGACCGGGCCATAACTTATTACGACCATTCGGGCGTATAATAACAAAAAGCATGTATGGACTTCAAACCAAGTGGTTTGGGCGAGTAAAAGGATGATTTACTCGCAAATTGTGTAATTTCGAATCGAATAATCTACATTGTGTATATCTGCCAGATGTAATAATATTATAGTCACATTGAGCTTCCGTACTTTCAAAAATCGATCGCAGATAATTCTATATAAAGCGATTTTTTACTTATTCGTTATATTTATCCTTTTAAATTTTTATTTATAATGAATACATTTTTCAATTTTCATATAAAATTCAATAAAATTAGAAATACTTTGTGAAAAGTATAGTGTAAGGTAAGCACGTGGTACTCGAGAAAATGTATGGTGGGTAGGATGGACCAGTGTATTGCGATCATATCAAGGCATCTTTTAGCGTGATTTAGCACCATTTCCCCCCAGATTTGCTCTGAGGACTTTTGATATGTTGATCATGATATAAAAGACTTTCGTTCAGTAACAAAATTATTTCTGTTAGAATTAGTGGTACCCTAAATGCTAAAGTGACTGGCCTACAATGAACTCAAACTCAATTGATGGATTAAAATTTTGAACCTAGCACGCAGAGCCAGAGACAGTGTGAGAGTTAATTAGATACATTACTAATTTTGATGGATTAAAATTTTGAACCTAGCACGCAGAGCTAGAGACAGTGCCAGCCGTCAGAGACAGAGCCAGCCACCAGAGACAGAGCCATTGATAGAAATCGCTAAAATTTTAGTTTTGCCAATCATTTCTAAGGTTTTGTGTCATGGAAAAGGGATGTCTAATCTAAGCGTATCCATCGATTAGTATATAACATGTCTTGGCTGCGGCATTTGGCTTTTTACCGTTGGAATGTACATGGATACATGATGTAAACAAGAAAAAATCACATAGTTGATCACTCACCTGTTTTTGTCAAAAAATCGTGCTCCCAGAGACAGAACCATACATGGCCGGAAGCGCCCCAGAGGATTTAAGCGACAGAGCCATTGGCTCTGTCTCTGTAGTTTCCATACCGTGGATAAAGCGAAGTTTAAAGTGGAACAAAAACTCTGAAATTGAATGTATTCGTTAATAGCCGGTAAGATGGTTATTTTATTGGATTTACAGTCAATCGGTCCCAATTTCATTGTTGATTTCGTATGCACGCCATGCTTTGGGTTCGAGAGTATCATTAACTAAAACGCTTTGGGTTCGAGAGTATTGTTACCAAAAACGCTTTGGGAATGAGTGTATTGTTACTAAAATAACAAATACTAAACATTTGAGCGGCGTTTTAAGACTCCAAGGACGACTTCCGGAGGCTGTTGTGTGAGGGGGGGTCTTAGATCATATGAAATAACCTAATTAATGTTAACCAGGTATCATGCAACTTCCGTCACCAACACTGCAAAAACATTACTGTTCTGACCCTTTGCTTGTAGTAGGCCTATACAGGTATAACAACTATTCACTTTCGTCTGTACTTAGATATTTTTAATTTTACGCAAGTCCACTTCCCCAGCCTCATTCATTGTAACATTGGCTATGATCAGACTATACGTTCTATCTGTGGGGAAAAGTCTCCACAATGAACAATAATAATAATAATAATAATAATAATAATAATAATAATAATAATAATAATAATAATAATAATAAAGCCTTTATTTAAAGAGGCAGCACAGTTGGGATAAACCCAGTCTTCCCTGTAGGCATCTACAAATATTTACAAAACCAGTACATGTATATATACAATAAATCAAAATAACAAATATCAACATCTAGTTAAAGATGGATTAATCCTTTCCCATGACAAAATCATAGATTGATCAAAGTTAATCCTTTCCCAAACAGCAAATATTATTGATGGTGGTCCAACTTTTTAGGTGCTACAGACAAAAATCATTATGATAAAGAGAGAACTTGTGTATAATATAGCCCAGAAAATATCGAGGCAAAAGGAGAAAATGCTGGTTATCAGCATTTTCTTCTTTTGTGTCAATGTTTTCCCAAGCTTGTTTATCTAGAGACATCAAAACCAGGTCTTGTTTGGGAAATGATTAAATGATAATACTTTAGCAAAATAATTGCTGCACACACAAATAAAGAGAGGAAAATACTGGTATTAGTATTTTCTTCATTGCTCTCGGTATTTTCAAAAACTTTTATTCTCTTTATGGGTTGTCAAAATCAAGTTTGAGTTTAGAAAAGGGCTAAAAAAAGAGCAGTAAAGAAGAAAACTGCAACATTTGTCAACATATACTGAGAGGCAGAAATAAGTATACACCCTAGTTATTCCACGTTTTCTGAATAAACGATTCATAATAGTATGTACGACTTTTAATCGCCTCCGAAGGTGGCCGTTTATTGATGTAACCTTCTCCGCCTATCCGTGTTTCTGTTCGTCCTTCCGTTGCGAAGGTCTTTTCATAGCATACCGCATCACCGAAAAAGGGGATATAATCGATTAATTAATGCAAGCATCGACAGTGACACAAACCCTACATTTATTAACGGATTTTGATAAAATTTCACAGAAAGTTTCGAATCACCTAAGACTATGCGTACATTGTTATTTTTTCCATATTAAGATGCGTCATGGTAAAATGGGTCTTGATGAAAACAACCTACCTGACATAACTTCTTCTAAATCTATTGACGGATTTTGGATAGAAAATTACGAAGAATGTTTCTAGATACCTGACTAAGTGTATATAGTGTCATATTTCTTTCATATCATGCTGCGTCATATGAAAATGGGCCTCAATGCAAAAAAGTGGCTTATTTGTCGATTTCTACAAGCCACCGAGAATTGGGTTATAATGTTAGAGAAAATTTAACGTTGTGATTTGTTGTGGTAAAGAATAAAGACGTCATACACGGTTTAACGGCAACATTTGATGTTCCACTAAGTCGCACGTGCAAAGTTTGCAAAATCAACATGTAGCATAAGCATAAGTAGTCGAGCAATTTCATGTAAAATTTATCAACACTGTATTATTGGTTAATAGGTAGAAATGAAAAGTACAACATTTTGAGTCGATATGGTGGAAATTAAGAGATATTGACAAACAAAAAGTGTATACTTTCTTTTGCCTCTCAGTATATATCAAACATGATCAACTGATTTGCTATCAAAATCTAATCAACTTCAGAGGAATACAAATCTTTATACAAATGCTTACATTTCAAGGATTTGTACAACACTATTGCACGTGCAAATAAATGTGTATGTATTTACAATAGTTTTGTACCAAGCCTTAAACTAGTTTTCACTGCCTTGTGGCAAAGTATAAAAGAAAAATGTTTAATAAACAATTTTTCTTTTACTTCCAAGATTTATTCTTTAATGTACATAAAGATTATCAGCTTCACAATGTAGTTTAAGTAAAATTCAACAGAGCAGATTAAATGCTATTTGACAATATTGTTTTGATTGGGGATATTAGGATTAATGTTTACAGGCTATTGTAGTATCTACTTACAATGATTTTGCAACTATTTGACTATTTAATTATTAGATCTATTTACATCTTTCCTATTTGATTATGAAATATTGTGTACATCCAGAATGTTTCTTCCGCATGTGTACCACCACTGTAAATAGGCAGCTTTAAACTTGTTTACACTGTCAACATTTCTTATGTATAAGGGAATTTGATTCCAAATTTTTGGACCAGAATATGAAATTGATTTTCTAAAAAATTCAATTCTTGGTTTTGGAATTTTGAGGGCTCAATTTGCATTTGATATTAGATTTGCATTAGCTGATTCTGTGAAGAGGTTTGATATATATTCTGGGAGTTTGCCTTTTGTTGATTTATACATGAAAATAGACTTTTTGAATACAATACGACACTTAAGTTCCTTAAATAATTCCTCACTGGGAGTATCAATGTTTTTATCAAGAATTATTCTTGCAGCTCTTTTTTGAAATTTAAGTAGTTTATTTAATAATCTTGAGTTACAGTTTCCCCAGATAATGCAACAGTAATCTATATGTGGTATGATGTATGCATTGAAAAACAATTTTATTGTATGAAGATTAAGATAACTTTTGATTCTTAGAAGAAGGTACAACAAAGAATTACATTTTTTCAACAAATTTTCCACCTGGGTTCTCCATGAAAGGTTTTGATCTACTTGAACACCAAGCAATTTTTCTACTTCAGAAAATTATATTATTTGATTTTGGAGAAGAAGTGTTAAACTGTCCATGTTGGAAACTTGGTTTGTTTGTGAAATAATCATAGCCTTTGTCTTATTTGGATTAGGCAACATTGCATTTTTCTTACACCAATCATCAATGACATTAAGACTGTTTTGAAGGGTTTTACAAACTTCATCTGCTGACTTTCCTGACACACTTACTGTGGTATCATCTGCAAAGAGATCAGTTGACGACATGGTAAGGTGTACAGGCAAGTCATTGATGTACAGTAGAAAAAATAGGACCTAATACAGAGCCTTGCGGTACTTCAGAGACTACATCTTGTGGTGATGATAGTTTACCAGAGACGGATACTTTTTGCGTTCTGTTGGAAAAATCAGTTTTAAACCAACTCAATGTTGGGTTTTTAATATTAAATAGATTTAATTTTTTCAAGAGGAGAGAGTGATCAATGAGGTCAAACGCCTTTGTTAAGTCAAGAAAGACAGTACCCACAACTTTTTTTATCATTGATTGCCTCAATCCATGAATCAACTATGGCTGTAAGTGCTGTCTCACAAGAGTGATTAGTTCTGAAACCTGATTGATTCTTGTGTAGGAGCATGTTCTCTTCCAAAAATGTTTTAAGGTGATCGCTAACATGTCGATCAAGAATCTTTGATAATACTGGTAAGATTGATATTGGACGATAACGGCAAACTTCCGTTTTAGGACCCTTTTTTAAGATGGGGATGACTTTGGCCTGCTTGAAGGCCGATGGAAATTGACATTGTTGGATACTTTGATTGAAAATATATGTGAGAGGTTTGGCAATAATTTCAGCACTGATTTTTAAAAACTTTGGTCCAATGCCACCAAGGCCTGTGGATTTATTTAAATCTAATTTTTGAAGTTGTTGTAGAACAAAACATTCACTCATTATTGGGATGGTGAAATCACATGGTGTTTGTTTGCTGTTGTTTGACAATAAAAAAGCTCATTTTCAATATTTTGGTCAAGATTGTAGTTTTGAGATGATTTTAGTACATTTACAAAGTAATTATTGAACACCTCAGCTTTATCTTTTGCTTCTGTAATTGGAGATCCATTTTCATCACTGAGACTTGATTGATTACTTTTAGATTTCCCTGATAATTCCTTTAGATGTTTTAAAAGTTTTTGGGAGTTTCTTTTATTTTCATTTATAACATCATTATAAAATGACTTTTTAGCTTGGCAGGTCAGACTTTTTTCTATTTCTCCAATATTTAAATAATGGTATATTGTTACAAGATTTCGCTTTACCACGTTGCTGTGATGCATTTCTGATTTCATCATTGTACCATTCTGGCACATTATCATGTTTCACTCTTTTCTGTTTTAAAGGGGAATGTTGATTTAAAACCTCATTAAACAAGAAAAGGAAAGAGTCTAATGAATCATCTACTTGGTCATATATTTCAATAACAGACCAAGGTTGAACAGCAAGGTCATTACAAAACATTTTTGTGTCAAAGTTGCGAATATTTCTGTATTGAATGAAATTGTGTGTTTCTTTAGGAATATCATCAGAATTGAGTTTGCGTGTGAAACAGACCGCATAATGGTCACTTAATGCAATTTTAGGAACATTTACATTGATAACATTTTGGGGTTTATTAGAATAAATATGATCTATGGTAGTTGCTGTACTACTGGTGACTCTAGTAGGAGTTTGGACCATTTGTGTAAGATGTGGGCTAGGATTTTTTTCGCTATATGAAACAGTGTAATTTTAAGAAAATTTTGAAAACATTTCTGCTCCTTAATCCTTTATTGGATTTCATTCTGGTGTAGCATGAATCTTCTTTGAATAGACCTCTATTTCATATAAAATTCAATAAAATTAGAAATACTTTGTGAAAAGTATAGTGTAAGGTAAGCACGTGGTACTCGAGAAAATGTATGGTGGGTAGGATGGACCAGTGTATTGCGATCATATCAAGGCATCTTTTAGCGTGATTTAGCACCATTTCCCCCCAGATTTGCTCTGAGGACTTTTGATATGTTGATCATGATATAAAAGACTTTCGTTCAGTAACAAAATTATTTCTGTTAGAATTAGTGGTACCCTAAATGCTAAAGTGACTGGCCTACAATAAACTCAAACTCAATTGATGGATTAAAATTTTGAACCTAGCACGCAGAGCCAGAGACAGTGTGAGAGTTAATTAGATACATTACTAATTTTGATGGGTTAAAATTTTGAACCTAGCACGCAGAGCTAGAGACAGTGCCAGCCGTCAGAGACAGAGCCAGCCACCAGAGACAGAGCCATTGATAGAAATCGCTAAAATTTTAGTTTTGCCAATCATTTCTAAGGTTTTGTGTCATGGAAAAGGGATGTCTAATCTAAGCGTATCCATCGATTAGTATATAACATGTCTTGGCTGCGGCATTTGGCTTTTTACCGTTGGAATGTACATGGATACATGATGTAAACAAGAAAAAATCACATAGGGTCGACTCACGACGACAATAACCCTGTGAAAACCCTGCCGACTATCTAGCCCACAGAATTAGAACAGGCAGATAAATGGTCTTAGGGGAGCATGACATTCCCGGTTTTTCGAGTTTATGCTCCAAAAGAAAATAATTGAACAACAAAGTTGATCACTCACCTGTTTTTGTCAAAAAATCGTGCTCCCAGAGACAGAACCATACATGGCCGGAAGCGCCCCAGAGGATTTAAGCGACAGAGCCATTGGCTCTGTCTCTGTAGTTTCCATACCGTGGATAAAGCGAAGTTTAAAGTGGAACAAAAACTCTGAAATTGAATGTATTCGTTAATAGCCGGTAAGATGGTTATTTTATTGGATTTACAGTCAATCGGTCCCAATTTCATTGTTGATTTCGTATGCACGCCATGCTTTGGGTTCGAGAGTATCATTAACTAAAACGCTTTGGGTTCGAGAGTATTGTTACCAAAAACGCTTTGGGATTGAGTGTATTGTTACTAAAATAACAAATACTAAACATTTGAGCGGCGTTTTAAGACTCCAAGGACGACTTCCGGAGGCTGTTGTGTGAGGGGGGTCTGAGATCATATGAAATAACCTAATTAATGTTAACCAGGTATCATGCAACTTCCGTCACCAACACTGCAAAAACATTACTGTTCTGACCCTTGGCTTGTAGTAGGCCTATACGGGTATAACAACTATTCACTTTCGTCTGTACTTAGATATTTTTAATTTTACGCAAGTCCACTTCCCCAGCCTCATTCATTGTAACATTGGCTATGATCAGACTATACGTTCTATCTGTGGGGAAAAGTCCCCACAATGAACAATAATAATAATAATAATAATAATAATAATAATAATAATAATAATAATAATAATACTAATAATAATAATAATAATAAAGCCTTTATTTAAAGAGGCAGCACAGTTGGGATAAACCCAGTCTTCCCTGTAGGCATCTACAAATATTTACAAAACCAGTACATGTATATATACAATAAATCAAAATAACAAATATCAACATCTAGTTAAAGATGGATCAATCCTTTCCCATGACAAAATCATAGATTGATCAAAGTTAATCCATTCCCAAACAGCAAATATTATTGATGGTGGTCCAACTTTTTAGGTGCTACAGACAAAAAGCATTATGATAAAGAGAGAACTTGTGTATAATATAGCCCAGAAAATATCGAGGCAAAAGGAGAAAATGCTGGTTATCAGCATTTTCTTCTTTTGTGTCAATGTTTTCCCAAGCTTGTTTATCTAGAGACATCAAAACCAGGTCTTGTTTGGGAAATGATTAAATGATAATACTTTAGCAAAATAATTGCTGCACACACAAATAAAGAGAGGAAAATACTGGTATTAGTATTTTCTTCATTGCTCTCGGTATTTTCAAAAACTTTTATTCTCTTTATGGGTTGTCAAAATCAAGTTTGAGTTTAGAAAAGGGCTAAAAAAAGAGCAGTAAAGAAGAAAACTGCAACATTTGTCAACATATACTGAGAGGCAGAAATAAGTATACACCCTAGTTATTCCACGTTTTCTGAATAAACGATTCATAATAGTATGTACGACTTTTAATCGCCTCCGAAGGTGGCCGTTTATTGATGTAACCTTCTCCGCCTATCCGTGTTTCTGTTCGTCCTTCCGTTGCGAAGGTCTTTTCATAGCATACCGCATCACCGAAAAAGGGGATATAATCGATTAATTAATGCAAGCATCGACAGTGACACAAACCCTACATTTATTAACGGATTTTGATAAAATTTCACAGAAAGTTTCGAATCACCTAAGACTATGCGTACATTGTTATTTTTTCCATATTAAGATGCGTCATGGTAAAATGGGTCTTGATGAAAACAACCTACCTGACATAACTCCTTCTAAATCTATTGACGGATTTTGGATAGAAAATTACGAAGAATGTTTCTAGATACCTGACTAAGTGTATATAGTGTCATATTTCTTTCATATCATGCTGCGTCATATGAAAATGGGCCTCAATGCAAAAAAGTGGCTTATTTGTCGATTTCTACAAGCCACCGAGAATTGGGTTATAATGTTAGAGAAAATTTAACGTTGTGATTTGTTGTGGTAAAGAATAAAGAAGTCATACACGGTTTAACGGCAACATTTGATGTTCCACTAAGTCGCACGTGCAAAGTTTGCAAAATCAACATGTAGCATAAGCATAAGTAGTCGGGCAATTTCATGTAAAATTTATCAACACTGTATTATTGGTTAATAGGTAGAAATGAAAAGTACAACATTTTGAGTCGATATGGTGGAAATTAAAAGAGATATTGACAAACAAAATGTGTATACTTTCTTTTGCCTCTCAGTATATATCAAACATGATCAACTGATTTGCTATCAAAATCTAATCAACTTCAGAGGAATACAAATCTTTATACAAATGCTTACATTTCAAGGATTTGTACAACACTATTGCACGTGCAAATAAATGTGTATGTATTTACAATAGTTTTGTACCAAGCCTTAAACTAGTTTTCACTGCCTTGTGGCAAAGTATAAAAGAAAAATGTTTAATAAACAATTTTTCTTTTACTTCCAAGATTTATTCTTTAATGTACATAAAGATTATCAGCTTCACAATGTAGTTTAAGTAAAATTCAACAGAGCAGATTAAATGTTATTTGACAATATTGTTTTGATTGGGGATATTAGGATTAATGTTTACAGGCTATTGTAGTATCTACTTACAATGATTTTGCAACTATTTGACTATTTAATTATTAGATCTATTTACATCTTTCCTATTTGATTATGAAATATTGTGTACATCCAGAATGTTTCTTCCGCATGTGTACCACCACTGTAAATAGGCAGCTTTAAACTTGTTTACACTGTCAACATTTCTTATGTATAAGGGAATTTGATTCCAAATTTTTGGACCAGAATATGAAATTGGTTTTCTAAAAAATTCAATTCTTGGTTTTGGAATTTTGAGGGCTCAATTTGCATTTGATCTTAGATTTGCATTAGCTGATTCTGTGAAGAGGTTTGATATATATTCTGGGAGTTTGCCTTTTGTTGATTTATACATGAAAATAGACTTTTTGAATACAATACGACACTTAAGTTCCTTAAATAA
Organism: Fragum sueziense; assembly: GCA_963680895.1. Lineage (NCBI taxonomy): Eukaryota > Metazoa > Mollusca > Bivalvia > Cardiida > Cardiidae > Fragum > Fragum sueziense. Next base: position 69,989,425 of record OY804593.1, read on the forward strand.
TTCCTCACTGGGAGTATCAATGTTTTTATCAAGAATTATTCTTGCAGCTCTTTTTTGAAATTTAAGTAGTTTATTTAATAATCTTGAGTTACAGTTTCCCCAGATAATGCAACAGTAATCTATATGTGGTATGATGTATGCATTGAAAAACAATTTTCTTGCATGAAGATTAAGATAACTTTTGATTCTTAGAAGAAGGTACAACAAAGAATTACATTTTTTCAACAAATTTTCCACCTGGGTTCTCCATGAAAGGTTTTGATCTACTTGAACACCAAGCAATTTTTCTACTTCAGAAAATTATATTATTTGATTTTGGAGAAGAAGTGTTAAACTGTCCATGTTGGAAACTTGGTTTGTTTGTGAAATAATCATAGCCTTTGTCTTATTTGGATTAGGCAACATTGCATTTTTCTTACACCAATCATCAATGACATTAAGACTGTTTTGAAGGGTTTTACAAACTTCATCTGCTGACTTTCCTGACACACTTACTGTGGTATCATCTGCAAAGAGATCAGTTGACGACATGGTAAGGTGTGCAGGCAAGTCATTGATGTACAGTAGAAAAAATAGGACCTAATACAGAGCTTTGCGGTACTTCAGAGACTACATCTTGTGGTGATGATAGTTTACCAGAGACGGATACTTTTTGCGTTCTGTTGGAAAAATCAGATTTAAACCAACTCAATGTTGGGTTTTTAATATTAAATAGATTTAATTTTTTCAAGAGGAGAGAGTGACCAATGAGGTCAAACGCCTTTGTTAAGTCAAGAAAGACAGTACCCACAACTTTTTTTATCATTGATTGCCTCAATCCATGAATCAACTATGGCTGTAAGTGCTGTCTCACAAGAGTGATTAGTTCTGAAACCTGATTGATTCTTGTGTAGGAGCATGTTCTCTTCAAAAAATGTTTTAAGGTGATCGCTAACATGTCGATCAAGAATCTTTGATAATACTGGTAAGATTGAGATTGGACGATAACGGCAAACTTCCGTTTTAGGACCCTTTTTTAAGATGGGGATGACTTTGGCCTGCTTGAAGGCCGATGGAAATTGACATTGTTGGTACTTTGATTGAAAATATATGTAAGAGGTTTGGCAATAATTTCAGCACTGATTTTTAAAAACTTTGGTCCAATGCCATCAAGGCCTGTGGATTTATTTAAATCTAATTTTTGAAGTTGTTGTAGAACAAAACATTCACTCATTATTGGGATGGTGAAATCACATGGTGTTTGTTTGCTGTTGTTTGAAAATAAAAAAGCTCATTTTCAATATTTTGGTCAAGATTGTAGTTTTGAGATGATTTTAGTACATTTACAAAGTAATTATTGAACACCTCAGCTTTATCTTTTGCTTCTGTAATTGGAGATCCATTTTCATCACTGAGACTTGATTGATTACTTTTAGATTTCCCTGATAATTCCTTTAGATGTTTCAAAAGTTTTTGGGGGTTTCTTTTATTTTCATTTATAACATAATTATAAAATGACTTTTTAGCTTGGCAGGTCAGACTTTTTTCTATTTCTCCAATATTTAAATAATGGTATATTGTTACAAGATTTCGCTTTACCACGTTGCTGTGATGCATTTCTGATTTCATCATTGTACCATTCTGGCACATTATCATGTTTCACTCTTTTCTGTTTTAAAGGGGAATGTTGATTTAAAACCTCATTAAACAAGAAAAGGAAAGAGTCTAATGAATCATCTACTTGGTCGTATATTTCAATAACAGACCAAGGTTGAACAGCAAGGTCATTACAAAACATTTTTGAGTCAAAGTTGCGAATATTTCTGTATTGAATGAAATTGTGTGTTTCTTTAGGAATATCATCAGAATTGAGTTTGCGTGTGAAACAGACCGCATAATGGTCACTTAATGCAATTTTAGGAACATTTACATTGATAATATTTTGGGGTTTATTAGAATAAATATGATCTATGGTAGTTGCTGTACTACTGGTGACTCTAGTAGGAGTTTGGACCATTTGTGTAAGATTTAAAATCTGTATTAGAATCAGAGAAATCAAAGTTAAAATCTCCAGTTAAGATAACTTCCTTATTTTCTGGATATAATTTTTCCAAAATTTGTTCCACTTCAACAATCCAGTCATTGTTAGATGATGGTGGTCTATACAAATGTCCTAGTGTAAAAGATTTTTGTTTAGAATGCTTAACTTCTAACCAAATGGCCTCAATACTAGAGCATTCAAGATCCTGTCTGCGAACACTGTGAAATGTATTCTTTACATAAGTGACAATACCACCACCATGTCTGCCTCTGTCTCTTCTGTACAAAGTATAGTTATTTAGATTTACTTCATTGCTTTCTATTCTTTCATGTAGAAAAGTTTCACAAATACATAAAATATCAATTTCATTATGGTCATGTATAAGAGGTTTTATTTCATCAAATTTTGGACATAAATGATGAATGTTCAAATGAAATACATTGAGACCATTTTTAGTATTGAAGAACTTAGTAGAACATTTTAATGATGTTTCATTTTGTGGAGTGGTTTGTTGATTTTTACTTTGTGAGTGATGTTGGGAAAGCTTTTGGGAATTATGGTTCATATGGTGACTTTGACTATGCAGGCTGTATAGTTGTGCTACATTTTCTCTGTTTAGTAGGGTGGAGGTCCCCATACTGTCCGTGCCCATGGAATGTTGTAAGGTATTGCAAACCTTGGGCTGCGTGTTGGATGCATGGAAGGATGGTTCCTCATGAATTTTGTTCTGTGTCTCTGAAAAGGAACATGCCGAAATTTCCTTGGGATAATTCACCAGTACTTTTTGCTTTATCAAAACTTTTGTAGATGCAAGTTAACAGGTTTTTCACAAAAACAGTGGTTCCTTTCCTGGAAAGGTGCACTTCATCCCTGTAAAAGGCTTTCAATGATAAGCCAACAATGAAATTGGGAATGATTGACTGTAAATCCAATAAAATAACCATCTTACCGGCTATTAACGAATACATTCAATTTCAGAGTTTTTGTTCCACTTTAGACTTCGCTTTAAGATATCGCTGCATGTTGAATACACGTGCTCTTTATCGCTGTATATTTAATACACATGCGTCGTTTCTCCGCATATTTAGGGAGCCTCATTTTGAAAATGCCGATTTGGGACTATTTTTAGTAACATTTTTTATGTATACAATGTTGATTTCCCATAAACCCATTTTTGCCTCCGGAAGTGTGTTCTGCGGGTACAGACTAAAACATAAGTGAAAGGACCTAATTGATTGATAGTGTGGGATTTTAACGCCGCTTTCAACAACTGAGTTTTTTCCGACGTCACACATAACAAAAAATTCTCGGAAGATTTATCAGAACAAAACAACATTGGCAGACATTTTCTTATCTCACCTCGGTTCATTTTTCGCACATATCAATGGCTTTGGGGTAAGTATTCATTGGAATTTTATAGTTTTTATGCAATAATAGCGTCAATTCACGACCTCAAAAATGTGAATTAACCCTATATTGACAGATAAGTTGTATTATGTACGCCTTAAATGTAACGTTCGGGTTGCACAATTAATTACACGGTTAATAGGGTTTAAAAATACTGATGTCGAAAAAACACATATTCTTTACACAAAATTATTGCACAATTGCTAGGATCAAATAGGACGTGTGTTGCATCTGAAGTAAGGGAAAGTGTCACTATATCTGCAAAGCCTGCTTAAATAAGGAAAAACGCAAAGCTTTAAAATCACCATGCCACATACGTTACAAAATATTTCTTTGTGTGCACCACATCCACCATTGTTACTTGTAAATTTAAGTAAAAATCGTTTCCATGGCTTCTGTAAGATGCAGAGGGTGCAAACCTCAATGTGATTTTGTGCAATACATGTGTAAGTACGAAGTGCATGCTTTTTTGGGGTTCATAACTGGTTATGCTTGTATATAATTCATATTTTACGGGCAAGCTGAGTTGATTTCGCCTGAAATGCCTTACATTCACGGAATGATATAGAAAACTGCAACTTTCTCGAAGAAAACAGACATTGCTAGGGGTCAAGAAATCATTTGAGATGAGCCTCGGCCTAGTCTCATTCCCCCAAAAAAACTTCATCGATTCAATTTTTAGCTCCACTGGCCTTTCAGGCCAGCGGGCTATTGTCATGGCGGTGTGTCCGTCGTGCGTCAGTCCGTCCGTCCGTGCGTGCGTGCGTCCGTAAACTTTTTCTTTAAAAATCTTCTTCTCAAAAACTACTGAATGGATTTCAACCAAACTTCACAGGAAGGATCCTTGGGTGACCCTCTCTCAGATTCCTTCAAGGAATATGGATTGAACCAGAATAACCTGAGTTATCTGCCCTTGAATGTCAAAAATAGCAGGTTTTGACTTTAGTTTTCTTCTAAAATCTACAAATATTGTACAATCAAGACAAAACTTTGGCAGAATGATGCTGACTACAAAATCTTGCCTTGGTAAAATTTTCAGTTTGATCTGAATTTTACGTCATGAGTTATTTGCCCTTGAAATTGACAGAATTGCCATTTTCGGCTGTATTTTGACTCTGTTTTCTCTATAGCAACTACAAATATTGACTAAACAGGACAAAACTTTGACAGAATGATGCTGACTATAAGATCTTGCCTTGGTTTAATTTTCAGCTTGATCTGAATTTTACAGCGTGAGTTATGTGCCCTTGAAATTGCCAAAAATTGTCATTTTTGGCTCTATTTTGCTGGTTTTGACTTTATTTTTACTCTAAAATCTACAATTATTGACCAATCAAAACAAAACTTGGACAGAATATATATAAGCATTATATAATGCTGCCTGGGTGTAATTTTCAGCTTGATCGGAATCTTACATCATGAGTTATGTGCCCTTGAATTTGACAAAATTGCCATTTTCGACTTTGTTTTCACTCTAACAACCACAAATGTTAACCAATCAAGATGATACGTGGAAATAATCTTGTTGACAACAAGATCTTGCTTATGTGTAATTTTCAATATGATCACACTGTTACAATCTGAGTTATGTGCCCTTGAATTTGACAAAATTGCCATTTTCGATTTTGTTTTCACTCTAACAACCACAAATGTTATTCAATCAAGATGATACATGGAAATAATCTTGTTGACAACAAGATCTTGCTTATGTGTAATTTTCAATATGATCACACTGTTACAATCTGAGTTATTTGCCCTTGAAATTGATAAAATTTCAGTTTTCGACACTTTTTCCACCCTTGAAGCCACGAATATTGACTAATACAAACAAAACTTAAACAGAATGATAGTGACCATAAGATCTTGCATGTGTTTAATTTTGATTTGATTTTAAATATACATACTGAATTATGTGTCCTTTAATTTGTCAAAATCACAGTTTTCAATTTTATTATCGCTTTAACATCCCTAAAATAGTAGTCAATCAATTACTTTGCATTTCTGCATTGACCACATGATTGCTGCTTTTGACTTTGTTTTTGCTGTAAGAACCACAAGTATTCAAAAATCTAGTCAAAACTTGGATTTGATATTAAAAGAAATTCAGGCCTGTGGAGCGACTCAAGACCTTCAGGTCTTTCTAGTTCAATTTTTAGCTCACCTGAGCACGAAGTGCTCAAGGTGAGGTATTGTGATCGGTCTGTTGTCCGGCGTCTGTCTATCTGTCTATCTGTCCATCTGTCTATCTGTCTATCTGTCTGTACGTCAACTTTTCACAAAAAAATCTTCTCCTCCTAAAGTACTTGGCAGAATTCATTCATATTTCACACATATGATCTATGGGTCATGCTTTTTCAAAATACTTCAAAGAATTTCAATCGGGGCCATAATGGGGTCAAAAAGTAGGTCACTAGGTCAAATCTTCTTTCTGCTCTAGGGGCCACATTTATAGCTCAATCGTTGTGAAAATTGATCAGAATATTTGTCTTGATAATATCTAGGTCATGATAAAAAATAGGTCAAGCCAGGTCAAAAACTAGGTCACTAGGTCAAATATTGTAAAATCCATCTTTTTACTCTATAAGTGCCAATTTTGGCACAAACTTTGTCAAAATTGTCCTGAATGTTTATCTTGATGATATCTAGGCTATGTCAAGAAGTGGGTCATTCCAGGTCATTAACTAGGTCATGAGGTCAAATCTAGTAAAATCCTTCCTTTTGCTCTGGAAGTGCCTATTCTTGGTCCAAAATTTGTCAAAACTGTTCTAAATGTTTATCGTTATGATATCTGTGTCATGATCAAAGGAGGGTCATGCAAGGTCAAAAACTATGTCACAAGGTCAAATATTACAAATCCTTCCTTTTGCTCTAGAGATGCCAATTTTGCCCCAAAACTTTGTCAAAACTATCCTAAATACTTATCTTGATATCTAGGTTATGTACAAAGTGTGGGTCATGTAAGGTAAAAAACTAGGTCATTGGGTCAAATCTTGGTTTTGCTTTAAGAACGGAAATATATACTTAAATATTGTGAAAATTGTTCAGAATGTTTATCTTGACAAAATCTGGGTCATTTCAAAAGTGGGTCATGTGAGGTCAGAAATTAGGTCACTAGGTCAAATCTTGTTTTTCCTGTAAGAACCAAAATATTTACTCAATCATTGTGAAAATTCAGAATGTTTATCTTGATAATATCTTGGTGATATGAATAGCAGGTCATTTGAGGTTAAAAACTAGGTCACTAGGTCAAATTTTGATTTTGCTCTAAGAACCAAAATATTTAATTTATCATTGTGAAAATTGTTCAAAATGTTTATCCTGATGATTTCTTTGTGATGTGAAAAGTTGGTCATGCGAGGTCTAAAACTAGGTCACTAGGTCAAATTTTGTTTTTGCTCTTAGAACCAAAATATTTACTTTATCATTGTGAAAATTGTTCAGAATGTTTATCTTGACAAAATTAAGGTCAATTTTAAAAGTAGGTCATGTGAGGTCAGAAACTAGGTCACTAGGTCAAATTTTGTTTTTGCTCTAAGAACCAAAATATTTACTTTATCATTGTGAAAATTGTTCAGAATGTTTATCGTGACGAAATCTGGGTCATTTTAAAAGTGGGTCATGTGAGGTCAGAAACTAAGTCAAATTTTGTTTTTCCTCTAAGAACCAAAACATTTACTCAATCATTGTGAAAATTCAGAATGTTTATCTTGGTGATATGAATAGCAGGTCATTTGAGGTTAAAAACTAGGTCACTAGGTCAAATTTTGATTTTGCTCTAAGAACCTAAATATTTACTTTATCATTGTAAAAATTGTTCAGAATGTTTATCTTGACGAAATTTAGGTCATTTTAAAAGTGGGTCATGTGAGGTCAGAAACTAAGTCACTAGGTCAAATTTTGTTTTTGCTCTAAGAACCAAAATATTTACTTTATCATTGTGAAAATTGTTCAGAATGTTTATCTTGATGAAATCTGGGTCATTTTAAAAGTAGGTCATGTGAGGTCAGAAACTAAGTCACTAGGTCAAATTTTGTTTTCCCTGTAAGAACCAAAATATTTACTCAATCATTGTGAAAATTCAGAATGTTTATTTTGGTGATATGAATAGCAGGTCATTCGAGGTTAAAAACTAGGTCACTAGGTCAAATTTTGATTTTGCTCTAAGAACCAAAATATTTACTTTATCATTGTGAAAATTGTTCAGAATGTTTATCTTGACAAAATTTAGGTCATTTTAAAAGTGGGTCATGTGAGGTCAGAAACTAGGTCACTAGGTCAAATTTTGTTTTTGCTCTAAGAACCAAAATATTTACTTTATCATTGTGATAAGTGTTCAGAATGTTTATCTTGATGAAATCTGGGTCATTTTAAAAGTGGGTCATGTGAGGTCAGAAACTAGGTCACTAGGTCAAATTTTGTTTTTGCTCTAAGAACCAAAATATTTACTTTATCATTGTGATAATTGCTCAAAATGTTTATCTTGATGAAATCTGGGTCATTTTAAAAGTGGGTCATGTGAGGTCTAAAACTAGGTCACTAGGTCATTTTTTTCCCTCTAAGAACCAAAATATTTACTCAATCATTGTGAAAATTCAGAATGTTTATTTTGGTGATATGAATAGCAGGTCATTCAAGGTTAAAAACTAGTCACCAGGTCAAATTTTGATTTTGCTCTAAGAACCAAAACATTTACTTTATCATTGTGAGAATTGTTCAGAATGTTTATCCTGATGATATCTTGGTGATGTGAAAAGTGGGTCATGCAAGGTCTAAAATTAGGTCACTAGGTCAAGTCTTGTTTTGCTACAGGAACCAAAATATTTACTTTATCGTTGTGAAAATTGTTCAGAATATTTATCTTGATGATATCAGGTCAATGTTAAAAGGGGGCCATGTGAGGTCAAAAACTAGGTCACTAGGTCAAATTTTGATTTTGATTTACTTTATCATTGTGAAAATTCCCAGAATGTTTATCCTGATGATATCTTGGTGATGTGAAAAGTGGGTCATGGGAGGTCTAAAACTAGGTCACTAGGTCAAATTTTGTTTTTGCTCTAAGAACCAAAATATTTACTTTATCATAATCATTGTGAAAATTGTTCAGAATGTTTATTTTCACAATATCTGGGGCATGTATAAAGTGGGTAATGGGCGGTCTAAACCTAGGTCAAATTTTGTTTGTGCCCCAAAAAATCAAAATATTTATTTATCATTGTGAAAATAATTCAGAATTGCTTATCTTGATGATAAATTGGTCATGTAGAAAGTGGCTAATGTTAGGTCAAAAACTAGGTCAAAAGGTCAAATCTTGTTTTTTGCTTTAAGAACCAAAGTATTTACTCATCATTGTGAAAATTGTTCTGAATGTTTATCTTGATGATGTCTAGGTCATGAAAAAAGTGGGTCATGCGAGTTTGAAGTTTGCAAGCTGTTTGTTTCAAAGTCCTCTCAGGTGAGCGATGCAGGGCCATCTTGGCCCTCTTGTCTTACCTTGGTGGTGTCCTGCCTCTGTTTTGCACCACAAACTGGCGTTATACACCACGCTTTCAGCGTTACGAAAACCACATCCACCGGTAACGATTGGACACGGTGTTCAAAAAAAAAGTTTTTATACCCCCACAACAAAGTTATGGGGGGTATACTGGAATCAGGTTGTCCGTCCGTCCGTCTGTCCGTCCGTCTGTCCGTCCGTCCGTCCGTGGACATAATCTTGTGTCCTCTTGTCCTCCCACAGTTTTTGACTAATTTTTCTGAAATTTTATCAGGATGTTCCCTATCATATGAAGTTGTGCACCTGCAATTTTCATTTTGATCTAGTCATTAGTTTCAGAGTTATGCCACTTTGAAGTTTTAAAGGGGGGGGGGGGGGTGGACATAATCTTGTGTCCTCTTCTCCTCCCACAGTTTTTGACCAATTTTTCTGAAATTTTATCAGGATGTTTTCTATCATGTGAAGTTGTGCACCTGTAATTTTCATCTTGATCCAGTCATTAGTTTAAGAGTTATGCCACTTTGAAGTTTTTAATGAGGGAGGGGGGGTGGGAGTAGTCAAAATTCACAATTTAGTTTCCGTGTTCTAACTTGAGAACCGTTTGACCTAGGATCATGAAACTTTACACAGTTGTTGCCCATGGACCAGTGCCCTATTGTTTTGGGGTTACCAAGGTCAAAGGTCACGGTCACAGTTGGACTTTGTTTAAAATCCATTTCCATGCTCCAAGTCAAGAACATTTTGACCGATAGCACTTTTTCAGTGACAAGGCCCTAGTGGGGGGTATCCGTCCGCTTTGCGACAGTTCTAGTTTACATTATAAAACATTTAATTTGATGGGATGAATATCTTGGCCAATCAGATTGCTTGTTATGTAATTTTAGAATTACATAGCAAATAAAACTGGTTGGTATTCACCTACTGTAAATGAAACCAAATTGGCTTGAGCCTTGGTGCGCTCTAATCAAAATTCATATTGCTGTCTTCTATTTAAGAAATATTTAATCATTCTAGTCTTTAGGTAGTCCATTGCTTATGAGATTCACGCTCCATAGGAATTTTTCATATGACGTTAACACTTGTTACATATCCAAACCTATTTGGGTGTCGTAAACATTTTGCGATGGAAGGTTTTACTGCCTATAGTTTACATTGTCGCCCAAATGATTTCAACATAATTAGGGGTGGACTACCTTAAATGCCATAAAACTGTTTTATAAATGCCAGCTGAAACATAATTGACTGGCATTCTATCATCCCCCCTTTTTTATACATCATCATCATCATCCTGTTAATATTATCCAGGCCTTCGATTAGTCCTTTGGTGAGGGTAGGGCCTGGCTGCCCAGTCTCGAATGGACGTCGTCCTCTCCACATTTGATGGTCTAGAGGGTGTATGTTGGTAAGTCCAGCAATCTCCCGATCTCTCGGACAACTTCATCCCATGTTAGCTTGGGTCTGCCATGAGTTCTATTTGCCTGGATGTTTAGGGATCTCACATTGGTCAGACAGCCAGTGTTTCTTTCCACATGACCTTGCCATCTCAATCTGTTAGCCCTCAGGATTTTGGCAAGGTCCTGGATACCCATTTGCCAGAGTAGGCTTTCAAGGGACACCTTGTCTTCAGGCTTGATGCCGCAGATCCACCTGATCATGGCCTTGTCATTTCGCATCAGTTACTTTGGGGTACCCGATGTCATAGCCCATGTCTCTGACCCATACAGCATCACGGGTAAAAATTGGAAGGAGTTCCCTGTACTTTTTCCATGCTAACCTACACCTTGTTGTAGCAGTTAGTTTGCAGCTGCCTCCAGCTGACAGGGTGTCTCCTAAGTAACAGTAGATCTGTACAACTTCTAGATTGTCCTGACCAATGATTTCTTCAGTTACCTTTCTGCCGACATTTGCATACATGTATTCTTTTCTATCTCAAAGAGAATTTTCTTTCTGAAAGTCTAATAATTTCTTGTGTCTACAACACCTTTAAATAGGGACTAGTCCAAGGTATTGTGGTTTGCAAAAGACTTAATAGAAAACCTGCCTTAATGACATGACGTGATGTTGCCGTAAAAGCCGATTAAAGTTAGGCCAATGTCGCGCAAGTTGATGCGCAAAATCACGATATGAATCTTGTTCCTATCTAATTTCAATATGGTTTTTCCTAGATCTACAAATTAAGTGTTTTATGAAAAGGTTGATATACTGTATGACAACTATTGGAATGTATTCAAAAGATGAAAACTGCATTTTTCAGACTGAAAATTAGCTCTTTTTTCCGGGGGTATCCAGTCTTCCATGCATCACAACGATTCTAAAATTAATAGATGTGGACTACACTTAGATCTGTCTAATTATGCCCCCTTTCGACGAAAATAGGGGTATATTGTTTTGCAAGTGTCGGTCGGTCGGTAGGTCGGTCGGTAGGTCGGTCGATCTGTCCGTAGACCAAACCTTGTCCGGAGCATAACTCAAAAAGTATTAAAGGTAGAATCATGAAACTTTACAGGTGGATAGATCTCATTATGGAGAGGTGCAGTATACAAGAATCGTAGTTCTGCCAATCATATCTTTTGAGTTATTGCCTTTTGTTGGTTTTATAACTTGATTCTTGTCCGGAGCATAACCCAAAAAGTATGTTAGGTAGAATCATGAAACTTTACAGGTGGATAGATCTCATTATGGAGAGGTGCAGTGCACAAGAACTGTAACTCTGCCGATCAAATTTTTGGAGTTTTTGCCCTTTGTTGTTTTTTAGCTCACCTGAGCATGTAGTGCTCGAGGTGAGGTATTGTGATCGGTCTGTTGTTCGGCGTCCGTCTGCCCATCTGTCCATCTGTCCATCCGTCAACTTTTCACAAAAAATCTTCTCCTAAAGTACTGGGCAGAATTCAATCAGATTTCACACATATGATCTATGGGTCATCCTTTTTCAAAATACTTCAAAGAATTTGAATCGGGCCATAATGGGGTAAAAAAGTAGGTCACTAGGTCAAATCTTCTTTCTGCTCTAGGTGCCACATTTGTTGCCCAAACATTGTGAAAATTCATCAGAATATTTGTCTCGATGATATTTAGGTCATGTTAAAAAATATGTCAGCCAGGTCGAAAACTAGGTCACTAGGTCAAATTTTGTAAAATCCATCTTTTTACACTGGAAGTGCCAGTTTTGGTCCAAACTTTGTAGACATTTTCATGAAAGTTTATTTTGATGATATCAAGGTCAAATCAAGAAGTGGGTCATGCTAGTTCATTAATGGGTCAAGAGGTCAAATTTTACAAAATGCTTTCTTTTGCTCTGGAAGTGCCAATTCTTGTCCAAACTTTGTCACAATTGCAGTGATTTTTTTACCTGCGCATCCTGCTTCATTTTCTCATAATTTGGTCTCTGGGATGCAAAGTTTTAATTCTGGCGAGTCCCAGGATGCAACAATTATTACAGATTTCCTGTTAAAAATAGTGTATTGGACTCACTAAGCAAGTAGCTGGACTCATTGATATGGAATCCAGCGAGTCCCCAGGACTCACAGTCTTAAAATTGTAAAAGAATCACTGCAATTGTCCTCAATGTTTATGGTATATATGAAATAATTAAAAGTGGGTCATACAAGGTCAAAAACTAGGTCACAAGGTCAAATCTTTTAAAATCCTTCATTTTGTTCTGTACATGCCAGTTTTGGTCCAAACTTTCTCAAAATTGTCCCGAATGTTTATCTTGATGATATCTAGGTCATGTCAAGAAGTGGATTATGCCAGGTCATAAACTAGGTCACGAGGCCAAATCTTGTAAAATCCTCCCTTTTGCTCTGGAAGTGCCAATTTTGGTCCAAAAATTGTCAAAATTGTCCTTAATGTTTATCTTGATGATATCTTGGTCATGATCAAAGGTGGGTCATGCAAGGTCAAAAACTAGATCACAAGATCAAATATTACAGAATTCTTGCTTTTGCTCTAGAGATGCCAATTTTGCCCCAGAACTTTGTCAAAACTATCCTAAATACTTATCTTGATATCTTATTAGCTCACCTGAGCACGAAGTGCTCAAGGTGAGTTATTGTGGTCACTCAATGTCCGTCGTCCGTCCGTCTGTCTGTCTGTCTGTCAACAATTTGGTGTTAACACTCTAGCATCCACAAAAGTTGGCCAATCTTAATCAAACTTGCTCAAAGCAAGTATGGTCATAAGTTCTCGGATGAACTCGATTATGGGCCTGATGGGACTTGGAAGTCTGGAGTTATTTGCCCTTGAACATAAAAAATAGCTAGTTTTGACCTTGTTAACACTCTAGCATCTACAATTATCGATCAATCAAGACAAAACTTGGACATAATGTCGGAGATTATAAGATCTCGGATGAGTTCAATTTTCACTCTGATCTGATAGAAAGACCAGAGTTATATGCCCTTGAATTTGACAAAATTGCCATTTTTGGCAGTTTTCGACCTTGTTTACACTCTAGAATCTACAATTATTAATCAATCAAGACAAAATTTGGACACAATGTTGGGGATCATAAGATCTTGCTTTGATTTTCAGTCTGATCTGATCAGAAAGTCGAGAGTTATATGCCCTTGAACTTGACAAAATTGCAGTTTTTGACTGTTTTCGACCTTGTTAACACTCTAGAATCTACAATTATTAATCAATGAAGACAAAACTTGGACACAATGTTTTGGATTATAAGATCTTGGATAAGTTTGATTTTTAGTCTGATCTAATCAGAAAGTCGAGAGTTATGTGCCCTTGAACTTGACAAAGTTTCCGTTTTTGACTGTTTTCGACCTTGTTTACACTATTGAATCTACAATTATTGACCAATCAAGACAAATTTTAGACACAATGTTGGAGACCATAATATCTTGAATTAGTTTGATTTTCAGTCTGATCTTACCAGAAAGACGAGAGTTATGTGCCCTTGAATTTGATAAAATTGCCATTTTCGGCTGTTTTTGACCTTGTTTGCACTCTAGAATCTACAATTATTAATCAATCAAGACAAAACTTGGACCCAATGTTGGGGATCATAAGATCTCGGATGAGTGTGATTTTCTGTCTGATCTGATTTAAAAGTGGAGAGTTATGTGCCCTTGAATTTGATAAAATTGCCATTTTTGGCTGTTTTCGACCTGTTTTACACTCTAGACTCTACAATTAGTAATTAATAAAGACAAAACTTGTACACAATGTTTGGGACCATAAGGTCTCAGATAAGTTCGATTTTCAGTCTGATCTGATCAGGAAGTCGAGAGTTATGTGCCCTTGAATTTGAAAAAAAATCTGCTTTTTCGGCTGCTTTCGACATTGTTTATACTCTAGAATCTACAATTATTTATCAATCAAGAAAAAACTTGGACACAATTGGGCACCATAAGATCTCGTATAAGTTGGATTTTCACAACGCTATTGACGATAAGTTCGTTCTCAGTCTTAAAGTCATAAATATTAATTGAATTGAACAAAAGTGTTGCTCATATCATTTTGGTTCAGGTGAGCGATAAAGGACCACCATGGTCCTCTTGTATACATAGTGTGGGTCATGTAAGGTCAAAAACTAGTTCAGTGGGTCAAATCTTGGTTTTGCTTTAAGAACGGAAATATATAATTAAATGTTGTGAAAATTGTTAAGAATATTTATCTTGACGAAATCTGGGTCATTTTAAATGTGGATCATGTGAGGTCAGAAACTAGGTCAAATCTTGTTTTTCTTCTAAGAACCAAAATATTTACTCAATGATTTTGAAAATTCAGAAGGTTTATCTTTATGATATCTTGGTGACATAAATAGCAGGTCATTTGAGGTTAAAAACTATGTCACTAGGTCAAATTTTGTTTTTGCGCTTAGAACCAAACTATCAACTCTATCATTGTGAAAATTGTTCAGAATGTTTATCTTGATGATATCTTGGTGATGTAAAAAGTGGGTCGTGTGAAGTCTAAAACTAGGTCACTAGGTCAAATATTGTTTTTGCTCTAGGAACCAAAATATTTACTTTATCGTTGTGAAAATTGTTCAAAATATTTATCTTGATGATATCTGGCTAATGTAAAGAGGGGGGCCATGTGAGGTCAGAAACTAGGTCACAATGTCAAATCTTGTTTTCCTCTGATAACCAAAATATTTACTCAATGATTGTGAAAATTCAGAATGTTTATCTTTATGATATCTTCAAGGTTAAAATCTGGGGGGTCACTAGGTCAATTTTTTTTTTGCTCCAAGAACCAAAATATTTACTTTATCATTGTGAAAATTGTTCAGAATGTTTATCTTGATGATATCTTGGTGATGTGAAAAGTGGGTCATGCAAGGTCTAAAACTAGGTCACTAGGTCAAATCTTGTTTTTGCTTTAGGAACCAAATATTTACTTTATCGTTATGAAAATTGTTCAGAATAGATATCTCGATGATATCTGGTCAATGTAAAAAGGAGGCCATGTGAGGTCAAAAACTAGGTCACAGGGTCAAATCTTGTTTCTGCATTCAGAACCATAATGATATCTGAATCATTGTGAAATTTGTTCAGAATATTTATTTTGACAATATCTGGGGCATGTATAAAGTGGGTCATGCGAGGTCAAACCTAGGTCAAATTTTGTTTTTGCTTTAAAAAATCAAAATATTTATTCATCATTGTGAAATAGTTCAGAATTGCTTATCTTGATGATAAATGGGTCATGTAGAAAGTGGCTAATGTTAGGTCAAAAACTAGGTCAAAAGGTTAAATCTTGTTGTTGCTCTAGGAACCTAAATATTTTCTCATCATTGTGAAAATTGTTCAGAATGTTAATCTTTCTGATATCTAGGTCATGTAAAAAGTGGGTCATGTGAATTTGAAGTTTGCAAGTTGTTTGTCTCAAAGTCTTCTCAGGTGAGCGATGCAGGGCCATCGTGGCCCTCTTGTCAAACTTGATTCTTGTCTTGAACATAACTCAAAAAGTATGTTAGGTAGAATCATGAAACTTTACAGGTGGATAGCTCTCATTATGGAGAGGTGCAGTGCACAAGAACCGTAACTCTGCCAATCATATTTTTGGAGTTATTGCCCTTTGTTCATTTTCAAATTTGATTCTTGTCCGGAGCACAACTCAAAAAGTATGTAAGGTAGAATCATGAAACTTTACAGGTGGATAGATCTCATTATGGAGATGTGCAGTGCACAAGAACCATAACTCCGCCAATCAAATTTTTTGAGTTATTGCCCTTTGTTGATTTTATAACTTGATCCTTTTCCGGTGCACAACTCAAAAAGTATTTAAGGTAGAATCATGAAACTTTATAGGTGGATAGATTTCATTGTGGAGAGGTGCAGTGCACAAGAACCATAACCTTGCCGATCAAATTCTTGGAGTCTTTGCCCTTTGTTGATTTTTACATTTAAATCTTAATCTCATGTCTTTTTACTAGGGATGGGAACGAGTACTCGGTTAATCGAGTACTCGATCAAACATCCGAGTATCGATTACCAATATCACTAATCGAGTAATCGGAAAGAAAAAAATAATATTGGCAGAAAATGAATATTCGTTTCCAAACTCAAGTTGTTGAAAATATCGATTGCTCTTTTCCAACACTGTACCGTGTAAAGCAGGCATGTGATACTCATACTCATACTCAAGTATTATGAGTACAAGTACCACTTTTCTCTGTACTCGCTGGTACTCAGTACTCATTGGGAAAATGAGTACTCATACTCATACTTACTCAAGTACTGACCCTTCAGTACTCAGTACTCATGAATCTTTCTGAGTACTTTATATTAGAAAACAGATTTCAAAAGAACAAATGATTCAATCAGAATACAAATGCATGGACCACATTCAGTATACCAGTCATTATTTTACAGTTTTACCTGTGTTAACCCTTTCCAAAACAAGATCTGGTGTTGACATACCTATCAGAAAACGTTGCGGAAACATTGAGGAAAAAGAAGAAAATGCTGATAATCAATAGTTTCTCCTTTTGTCTCAATATTTTCCAAGCTATAATGTACACAAATCTTTCTCATTACCTATTTTGTCATCTGCATCAGCTTTCAAATTAGACCAACCTCAATTTTAGCCATTTAGGAAAGGGTTATCAATGACAAAATTCACACCTTTAGGCAATTATGATAAACTAATCCTTTGTTATGTATTGTTTGGCTATATATTTTGTTAGACTATCATAGATGCTAACCTGTATCAAAAATTGTATACCTTTTAGTTGGTCAATACTAGAAAATGAACTCAAGTTTATTCCCAGCTTATTCATGTTTTAAATAATTTTTTTGATTTAATTTAATTTAATTAATTCACATATAAATAATCCAGAAGGTCTTTGACCCATGTGGAACACAAATTACATAATAATTTTTACAATATGTAATATGTAATTCCTTACAAAAGAGAGATTCAATACTGTTTAATAAAATCTGGTACTGCACAAATCAGCATTCATTTGCAACATCAGTGTGATTGCTAAGTACTACATAAACATATTTATTTTGCTTAGCAGGATTTCTTGTTGAGCAAAAAACCATGTTAAACAAAAAATATAACTTTCCTTGTTAAAATTTCGGTGTATATTGCATGTCATTCTAGTACTCATATATACTCAAGAATACTTAAGTACTACTCGAGTACTACTTAAGTACTGTAACCAATTTAGTACTCAGTACTCATAAGTACAAGTACCAAATCTGAAATACTCAAGTATTATTCGAGTATTAGAAAGTCAGTACTCGTCACATGCCTGGTGTAAAGGATAGAATATGTAACACTTAGTCGTACGCCGATTATCTAATCCCTCGATATTGTCCTAATTTGCAATCAAGTGCCAACAGCTATTGTTCTCGCTGTCAAAAAATGTCATAAATGTTCGCACCTTCACCGCCCTTTGCTCCGATTTCGGGCGATGCATTTTAATTGGACGTCTGTAAGATTTACCTTAAAGTTGATTGGTTAATGCAATATTCGATCAGCCGATTATTGGATTATTGTTAAGATTTCATTCTTTTGCTATTTGTTTCTCGAAGAAGAAGCATGTCATTCCCGATTACACGCAAATAAATTCAAGAAAGTTTAACAATGCCTCCCTTTAAATCTATAGTGACTTGTGTATATCTCACAACATGTGTAAATATTACGAACGCTTTGCTACTAGATGAATAACAAGGATTTTTTTTCATGAGTTTAATGGAAATATGTTGATACTTTCTGTAATTCTCATCACATATCTAACAATTGTCCATTTTTCTCAAATAAAGTACTGATCAAATGTCATCTAAAGATATATTTATACCGAAGATATGCACTGCATATATCGGTTATGAACATGTTAGAAAACACTGATACTTTAACTTAAATACAATGTTTCTATCTGAGTACTCGAGTACTCGATCGGAAGGGTGATCGAGTACTCGATTAGTAAAATTGGTACTCGCTACCATCCCTACTTTTTACACATACGGCCTTGGTATCTCACACATAGATACCTCCTATCAACATCGTTCACATTTGACCATGACCTTGGACCTTGTGACCATGACTTTGGAGTTTGACCTACTTTTTATGCCCCCGATAGGGAGGCATCATAAATTTGACTTGTCCGTCCGTCAGTCTGACCGTCTGTCTGTACGTCCGTCTGTCCGTCTGTCCGTCATTCCGTCCAAAAACTTTAACATTGGCCATAACTTCCTTATTACTTAACATATTCGCTTCATACTTTACAACAACATTCCTTGATACATTACCTTTCTGTATGCAAATCATTTGGTGACCTTGACCCCTGGATGACCTTGACCTTGAACATAGATTGGCCATAATTTAAAATCATAGCGGTGTCGGGGGCATTGTCATCTTACAGTGACAGCTCTTGTTATAAACTTTAACCTGGCCGATATATCATATTTTTAGCTCACCTGAGCTCAACGAGCTCAAGGGGAGCTCTTAGGGTCAGTCACTCTCCGGCGTCCGTCGTCCGTCGTGCGTTGTGCGTTGTGCGTCGTCAACAATTTCTTTAAACATCTTCTCCTCCTTAACCACTGGGCCAATTCTTTCAAAACTTGGCAGAAATGTTCCTTGGGAGGCCCTTTTCAAAACTTGTTCGTGAATTTCTGATTTGTCAAAAAATGTGGGCGTGGCAGGGCGGGGCTTATCAGACTTCGAGAAATCATTAGATAATTCTTCAAAAATCTTCTCCTCCTTAACCACTGGGCCAATTCTTTCCAAACTTGGCAGAAATGTTTCTTGGGTGACCCTTTTCAAAACATGTTCATGAATTTTTGATTCGTCAAAAATTGTGGGCGTGGCAGGGCGGGGCTTATCAGATTTCGAGAAATCATTAGATAATTCTTCAAAAATCTTCTCCTCCTTAACCACTGGGCCAATTCTTTCCAAATTTGGCAGAAATGTTTCTTGGGTGACCCTTTTCAAAACTTGTTCGTGAATTTTTGATTAGTCAAAAATTGTGGCCGTGGCAGGGCGGGGCTTATCAGACTTAGAAAAATCATGTGAAAAATCTTTAAAAATCAATTATCGGGCCAATTTGAACCAAGCTTTGCAGAAATGTACCTTGAGTGACTGCTTTCAACACATGCTCATGAATTTTTGATTGGGTAAAAATTGTAGGCGTGGCAGGGCGGGGTTTATAAGACTTCGAGAAATCGTTAGATAATTCTTCAAAAATCTTCTTCTCCTTAACCACTTGGCCAATTCTTTCCAAACTTGGCAGGAATGTTCCTTTGGTGACCCTTTTCAAAACTTGTTCGTGAATTTTTGATTCGTCAAAAATTGTGGGCGTGGCAGGGCGGGGCTTATCAGACTTAGTAAATCATGTGAAAAATCTTTAAAAATCAATTATCAGGCCAATTTGAACCAAGCTTTGCAGAAATGTACCTTGAGTGACTGTTTTCAACACATGCTCATCAATTTTTGATAAGGTGAAAATTGTAGGCGTGGCAGGGCGGGGTTTATAAGACTTCGAGAAATTGTTAGATAATTCTTCAAAAATCTTCTCCTCTTTAACCACTTGGCCAATTCTAACCAAACTTGGCAGGAATGTTCCTTTGGTGACCTTTTTTAAAACTTGTTCATGAATTCTTTATTCATAAAAAATTGTGGGCGTGGCAGGGCGGCGCTTTTCGGACTTAGAGAAATCATGTGAAAAATCTTTAAAAATCAATTATTTGGCCAATTGAAACCAAACTTGGCAGGAATGTCCATTGAGAGACTCTCTTCAACACATGTTCATGAATATCTGATTGGGTGAAAAACGTGGGCTTGGCAGGGCGGGGCTTATCAGACTTCAAGCAATCTTTAGATAAGTCTTCAAAAATTTTCTTCATCTTAACCATCTGGCGATTTGTTACCAAACTTGGCAGGAATGATCATTGGGTGACTCGTTACAATATTTGTTCGCAATTCTTTATTCATCAAAAATGTGGTCGTGGCAGGGCAGGGCTTATCAGACTTAACGAGATCAAGAGAAAATTCTTTAAAGAAGCAATTATAGGGCAAAGTTGAACCAAACCTTACAGGAATGTTCCTTGAGTGACTGTCTTCAATACACGGTTGTGAACTTTAGATTTATTGAAAAAATGTGTGCATGGCAGAGCGAGGCTTGTTGATTTTTAAATGACCTATGTCCTTTTGTTAAAATTTGGCATTTTTTGCAACATTTACATGTACTGTTTGGTCTATTGCTCTTTTTTTCCAATTGATAAGCTCACAGTTCAAATGAAATGTACTTCTCAAAATGCACAAAAACAGTGCTGTTCGGGGTATGATCACTCTCAGTGATATTCTAGTTTACAATAATTTGATGTGACATATATATTTGTTTACAACAAAATTTATATTGTACGCAATCAAATACACGAAGAATTCAGGTGAGCGATATCAGTGCCTTTCAGGCACTCTTGTTTTACACATACAGCTTTGATATTTGACACATAGAAACCTCGGACCAAGACCTATTACACATGACTATGACCTTGGACCTTGTGACCCTGACCTTGGAGTTTAACCTACTTTTAAAAAAATAAACTGGGCCTATATCTCATGAGCTATAATAACACATACAGCCTTGATATATCACACATGGACACATTCTACCAAGACCTTTCACATTTGACCATGACCTTGGACCTTGTGACCTTGACATTGGACTTTGACATACTTTAAAAAAATTAACCTAGCCGATATATCATGTTCTTTTACACATACAGCCTTGATATTTGACACATGGACACCTAAGATTAAGACCTTTCACATTTGACCATGACCTTGGATTTTGTGACCTTGACCTTGGTGTTTGACCTACTTTTATAATACATTAACCTGGCCTATATTTCATGTCATTTTACACATGCAGCCTTGGTATTTCACACATGGTCACTTCCAACAAAGACATTTTACTTTTGACCATGACCTTGGACCTTGACCTTGCAGTTTGACCTATTTTTAATAAACTTAAACTAGACCTATATCTCATGTCCTGTTACCTATACAGTCTCGATATTTTACACATGGACACCTCCTACCAAGACCTTTCACATTTGACCATGACCTTGGCCTGTGTGACCTTGACCTTTGATTTTTACATACTTTTAGAAATCTTTAACCTAGCCTTTATCTTATGTCCTATTACACCTACAGCCTTGATATTTCACACATATGCACCTCCTACCAAGACCTTTCTTATTTGACCATGACCTTGAATATTGCAACCTTGACCTTGGAGTTTGACCTACTTTTAAAAAGACTTAAACCAGGCATATATATCATGTCCTTTTACACCTACAGCCTTGATATTTCACACATGGACACCTCCAACCAAGACCTTTCACATTTGACCATGGCCTTGACCTTGGCATTTGGCCTACTTTTAAAAACTTTAACCTGGCCTATATTTCATTTTACTTTTACATATACAGCTTTGATATTTCACACATAGACACCTCCTACCAAGACCTTTCATATTTGACCATGACCTTGGACCATGTTAACTTGAACTTGGACTTTGACCTACATCAAATGTAGGCCCTTGAGGGGGCATATATGTTTTACAAACGTCTCTTGTTATTGAATAAAATAACACATAGTAAGCATATAACTGGGGTGTTGATGATTCACCATTTGGTTACCCACCATTTTTAGTCCAAAGTTGGCTTTCAAAACAAAAGAAAAACAACTAGATCTACCTGTCAGAATAGATATTTATGTTTTTAATCTTGATCTGGATTTCACAAATCAGTAAGTCATCAAGTTTGTGGCTACGATATCGTAGCTTGAAAAACTCTTATTTCCAAAGCATTTTGAATTCCGTGATCACTGATATTTCCACATTGATACACAAAAAGTAAAGTGAAGAAGACGTCACACCAAGTTTGACCTAGATACACTAGTTTACACTCAGGGGATAGTTATGAATATCTTCAAAGGGTAAGCGCTGAGATTTTTAGATAAAAGAAAAAGAAATAGCTTCACACAAAAGTTTTTTTTTCTTTGTTTTGTTTTTGGTATCATTGCTTACCCAGGAGATACAGAATAAATACGACCATTTAGGCAGGTTTTCTCACGAGGCACCTCATATAAGTTTAAACATCATTGAAAATTGCTTCTTCATGCATCCATTTTGTTGATTTTGTTTTCAGTTATTTACATTTACGCATGCCCTCAAAATTTGATATAACCATTTTGCTTCACACTGTTTTCTCTCTAACATCTACTAATATTGACCATAACGAAACATTTTAGTGTGTTAATAGCTTCTTTAAGACTGTGAATAAGTGATATATTTGGCTTGATCAGAATTATACATCCTGAGTTGTGTGGTCTTAATTAACTTTTACAAAATTGGTGTTTTGAAGTAGTCGTCACTCTACCATTCACAATATTGACCAAGTGAAGTCAAATATCATAATATTTATATACGGTATTATAAACGAAATGTTTATCACTGTAAGATCTTTGATGGTTTTATTTTTTGGCTTGGTCGAAGTCACGCGCCTTTATAAACTTATGTGTCCTTGAATGAAAAAGAAATTCTGTTTGGGAATTCGAATGCCGTATGGTCTTTTAGTGTCAGATGGATGATGTTAGACCACCGTGGTCCTCTTGTCAATTATGGGTTTGAGTTTATTGGGGTTTTACGCCGTTTTCAACTACCAGGGTCATATCGCGGCGGCTGGAGCACCTACCCATGGTTTCCTGTTGTTTCTCAAACCAGTACTACCACAACACCCTTACCGAGCCTCCAGCTGCTCGCCCACTTAGGTTCACGATTTCAAACCCATTGGTGGGTGACAATTTTGTCAGAAAGGGTATTAGCCGCGGCCGGGTATCGAACCCGGGACCTCTCGAATGAGGGTCAGATGCCCTTGTCAATTATGGACTCTAGACCAGGTATTGTTTCAGAAAAGGTTAACTCAGCACATAAAGGTCAATTACGACCAAATGAAAGGATTTTTTGGTTTTCTCATAAATCATTTGAAAATGGGTTTCAATATAATGCATAGACGGTCATTTCACAATCGAAAGCGTTTACGCGTTGAACACTGCAGTCAAGATATCGGATATTTTTGACCGCGATAAAATGTCATGATCGCACGTGTGATTTGTTACTTGATATGATGATTATGAATTCTCCTTTATAAGGTAATATGTTTTTAGCTCACCTGAGAACGAAGTGCTCGAGGTGAGGTATTGTGATCGGTCTGTTGTCCGGCGTCTGTCTATCTGTCTATCTGGCTATATGTCTATCTGTCTATCTGTCTGTACGTCAACTTTTCACAAAAAAATATTCTCCTCCTAAAGTACTTGGCAGAATTCATTTATATTTCACACATATGATCTATGGGTCATGCTTTTTCAAAATACTTCAAAGAATTAGAATCAGGGCCTTAATGGGGTCAAAAAGTAGGTCACTATGTCAAATCTTCTTTCTGCTCTATGGGCCACATGTATTGCTCAATCGTTGGGAAAATTTATCAGAATATTTGTCTTGATGATATTTAGGTCATGATAAAAAATAGGTCAAGCCAGGTCAAAAACTAGGTCACTAGGTCAAATATTGTAAAATCCATCTTTTTACACTGGAAGTACCAATTTTGGTCCAAACTTTGTAGAAATTGTCATGAATGTTTATTTTGATGGTATCAAGGTCAAGTAAAGAAGTGGGTCATGCTACGTCATTAATTAGATCAAGAGGTCAAATCTTACAAAATCCTTTCTTTTGCTCTGGAAGTGCCCAATTCTTGTCCAAACTTTGTCAAAATTGTACTCAATGTTTATCTTGATTACATCTATGAAACGATCAAAAGTGGGTCATACAAGGTCAAAAACTAGGTCAAAAGGTCAAATCTTTTAAAATCCTTCATTGTGTTCTGGACATGCCAGTTTTGGCCCAAACTTTCTCAAAATTGTCCTGAATGTTTATCTTGATGATATTTAGGTCATGTCAAGAAGTGGATCATGCAAGATCATAAACTAGGTCATGAGACCAAATCTTGTAAAATCCTCCCTTTTGCTCTGGAAGTGCCAATTTTGGTCCAAACTTTGTCAAAATTGTCCTAAATCTTTATCTTCATGATATCTTGGTCATGATCAAAGGTGGGTCATACAAGTTCGAAAACTAGGTCACAAGGCCAAATATTATAGAATCCTTCCTTTCGCTCTAGAGATGCCAATTTAGTCCCAAGACTTTGTCAAAACTATCCTAAATAGTTATCTTGATATCTAGCTTATGTACAAAGTGTGGGTCATGTAAGGTCAAAAACTAGGTCATCGGGTCAAATCTTGGTTTTGCTTTCAAAACGGAAATATATACTTAAACATTGTGAAAATTGTTCAGAATGTTTATCTTGACGAAATCTGGGTCATTTTAAAAGTGGGTCATGTGAGGTCAGAAACTAGGTCAATAGGTCAAATCTTGTTTTTCCTGTAAGAACCAAAATATTTAATCAATCATTGTGAAAGTTCAGAATGTTTATTTTGATGATACCTTGGTGATATGAATAGCAGGTCATTCAAGGTTCAAAACTAGGTCACTAGGTCAAATTTTGTTTTTGCCCTGAGAACCAAAATATTTACTTTATCATTGCGAAAAGTATTCAGAGTGTTTATCTTGATGATATCTTGGCGATGTGAAAAGTGGGTCATGCGAGGTCTAAAACTAGGTCACTAGGTCAAATCTTGTTTTTTCTCTAGGAACCAAAATATTTACTTTATTGTTGTGAAAATTGTTCAGAATATTTATCTTGATGATATCTGTGTCATTTTAAAAGTGGGTCATGTGAGGTCAGAAACTAGGTCAATAGGTCAAATCTTGTTTTTCCTCTAGAACCAAAATATTTAATCAATCATTGTGAAAATACAGAATGTTAATCTTGATGATATCTTGGTGATATGAATAGCAGGTCATTTGAGGTTCAAAACTAGGTCACTAGGTCAAATTTTGTTTTTGCCCTGAGAACCAAAATATTTACTTTATCATTGCGAAAATTGTTCAGAATGTTTATCTTGATGATATTCTTGGCGATGTGAAAAGTGGGTCATGCGAGGTCTAAAACTAGGTCACCAGGTCAAATATTGTTTTTTTTCTAGGAACCAAAATATTTACTTTATCATTGTGAAAATTGTTCAGAATGTTTATCTAGATGATATCTTGGTGATGTGAAAAGTGGGTCATGCGAGGTCTAAAACAAGGTCACTATGTCAAATCTTGTTTTTGCTGTAGGAACCAAAATATTTCCTTTATTGTTGTGAAAATTGTTCAGAATATTTATCTTGATGATATCTGAGTCATTTTAAAAGTGGGTCATGTGAGGTCAGAAACTAGGTCAATAGGTCAAATCTTGTTTTTCCTAGAGCTAAGAACCAAAATATTTAATCAATCATTGTGAAAGTTCAGAATGTTTATCTTGATGATATCTTGGTGATATGAATAGCAGGTCATTTGAGGTTCAAAACTAGGTCAATAGGTCAAATTTTGCTTTTGCCCTGAGAACCAAAATATTTACTTTATCATTGCGAAAATTATTCAGAATGTTTATCTTGATGATGTGAAAAATGGTTCATGCGAGGTCTAAAACAAGGTCACTAGGTCAAATCTTGTTTTTGCTCTAGGAACCAAAATATTTCATTTATCGTTGTGAAAATTCTTCAGAATATTTATCTTGATAATATCTGGCCAATGTAAAAAGGGGGCCATGTGAGGTCAAAAACTAGGTCACAGGGTCAAATTTGGTTTCTGCATTTAGAACGATAATGCTATCTGAATGATTGTGAAAATTGTTCAGAATATTTATTTTGACAATATCTAGGGCATGTATTAAAGTAGGTCATGGGAGGTCAAAACCTAGGTCAATTTTTATTTTTGCTCTAAAGAATCAAAATAGTTGTTCATCATTGTGAAAATAGTTCAGAATTGCTTATCTTGATGATAAATGGGTCATGTAGAAAGTGGTTAATGTTAGGTCAAAAACTAGGTCAAAAGGTCAAATCTTGTTTTTGCTATAAGAACCTATATATTTACTCATCTTTGTGAAAATTGTTCGGAATGTTTTTCTTGATGATGTCTAGGTCATGTAAAAAGTGTGAGTTTGAAGTTTGCAAGATGTTTGTCTCAAAGTCCTCTCAGGTGAGCGATGCAGGGCCATCTTGGCCCTCTTGTCATAGCTCCTCGTGGATGCCTAATGCCCTACGAGATACATGTTTTAGTGGGCAGGCGTTGAGCGTCACATGCCTCTCTGTGCAGTATATAGTGCTCCCATGATATTCTGAATCCCGCCAAACAATAAAACATTTATCAATTTACTAATCATAGGTTATGAAGATCAAAATGTAATCATATTGATGATGATCAGTATTTTGATGTAATATTGTCGAGACGAGTTGCACGTGCAATAACATGTTTTTATAGGTTAAAGCTTTGTTTATAAATATCAGAAAAGCATGGGACACCTGTACCGTTGCATATGACCAAATTCATATATCAACATAGGTCAAACACGTGTATTATCCAGCAAGATTAACCCGATACATCTGCATATGTAATGACCCCACTTCGGCAATGTTTTGTTTAGACACTCAACTAACGGACTTTGCACACGAAAATTAATCAGTATCAGTTTAATGTGGTCAGACAATACTTTCCATGTGGTCTTTGTTTACCCTTTTATTATTGGTTGTATTCAACTGAAATTCCCTTTTTTCTTTCTCAATAACTTCTATATCGAATTCCATCATTTTGAACAGATCTTGATCAGCAAATTTAATATTTTTCGAGTTTAAATGGCTAATATATGTGCAATGTGCATAAATAACGACGGTGATCAACAAATGCTGTTATTGTTTTTGATCTCCAACGACGTCTCATGTTGGCATCTCTCATATATCACTCTAGTCGGTTTTTTAAATAGGTCAGTTGTCTATATGTTCTTTCTAATTAACCTGAGGAGTAAATTTCAAACAGGAATCATGAAAAATGTTGTTTTTAACTACTTTTCACGCTATATAAATCAAAATATAGGTCGTAATTGACCTTGAATGCCGCTTTTTATGCCCTACAAGATCATGGCATTTGAAGATATTGTGCAGAATGAAGAAATTACTTGTCACAAGCAATTTCTTTATTTTATACAATGTTTTCTACCCAGAAAGACCAAAATTGTGGAATTGAATCCACTTGAAATTTATGTATGTGACATCTTTGAATTTGTACTGGTCGAGTTTAAAATATGGTAATCAATTCCTTAACGGTTCGACCCATTCCAAGACTCAACTCTGTGTTGAAGCTTTGGAAACAGTGCGACAAAAGGAGAAAAGGCTGATTCTTCTTTAGCCTAAACATTTTCTGTACTATCTTTGACACAAATTCTACCTTTATCAACATCACTTTTGTCCTCTTCAGCAGCTTTCAAGTTGAACCACAACCTTATAGTTTCCTATGTTAACCCATTACCACACAAAATAATTCTTTTGGAGACCCTACAAGATATTGGCTCTGGAAAACACCGTGGAAATGAAAAGATTGCTTGTCACAATTAATTTCTTCATGTCCCACGATGTTTTCTATCCTAAAAGACCCAAAAAATATAAAAAAAAATCATATACTTGAAATTGTTGCTTGCAACATCTTTCAAATTGAAACAGTCAAAAATTTTGCCATCTGGTAAAGGGTTGATTAGGAAAGGGTAAGATATGTATAGACTGGTTAACTTCAATTTCAGTCTGATGATGATAATAATGGAAGGACTGATGATGACAATGATGTGCACACGAAATTAATAGGAGAAACCTCGCCAGCAGATGACAGCAAACGGGATACAGATCTATGCACTGTCCAGATTGGTGGGTTACAGATCATCTTGGAATTGACTCTTATCCATTCCATTTAAAATAACTCCATTTCTTCATTCATACGTCCATCCATCCATCCATCACATCCATTCCACTCTTTCTAATCGCTCATAGTATCAGTTTCTTTGAAAATGATCAAATGGCTACAGGGCTTATGATGCAGATAGTCATTGTTGCCAAATGCAACAAAATTAATTTTTTTGACAAAAAAAAAATTGGTGAATATGTGTGTTCCAAAAATCAGTACTTGCACCAAAAGATGTACTATTATCAAGCCATCTGCTTAGCATTCATTTGACATGACCTAACAATGAACAAAATCTGAATAACTGTTTAAATTCCATTGCCTGTAGTACAAATATTCAAACATATTATGGCATTATGCAACTGAGAAGTCTGTGGGAAAATTCATTCAAAAACTGTATTAGTATTATGACTTCTAGCATATAGATCTCTTTGAAATTTTGATATGTTGTAGATATTTCAGTTTGAAAATATTTTACCATTTTACTTTTTAGCTCACATGATAGTGCTCATGGTGATGTATTATGATACCGCTATGTCTGTTCGTTGTCCGTCGTCCGTCAACTTTTGGATTGTTTGCACAATTGTCTCGGCAAAATCTTGGACGAGTTCGAAAATGGGTCACCTGAGGTCAAAAACTAGGTCACTAGGTCAAATATTAGAAAAACTTTGTTTGCACTCTAGAGGCCTCATTTTCTGTCCTATTAATCCGAAATTGGCTCAGAATGATTGTCTTGATCAAATCTCGGACAAGTTTGTAATTGGGTCATCTGGGGTCATAAATAGGTCACAGGGTCAAATCTTAAAAAAACTTGTGTGAACTCTAGATGCCACATTTTTCCCCCAATAAAGCTGAAATTGGCTCAGAGTGATTGTCTTGATAAAATCTCGGACAACTTCGAAATTGGGTTGTCGGGGATCATAAACTAGGTCACTGGGTCAAGTCTTAGAAAAATCTTATGTGCGTTTTTGAGGCCACATTTTTTACCCAATAAGGCTGAAATTTGCTCAGAATGATTGTCTTGATAAAATATTTTACAAGTTGTAAATTGAGTCATCTGGGGTCAGAAACTAGGTCATGGGATGGAGTCTTAGAAAAACATTGTGTGCACTCTGGAGGCCACATTGTTTTCCCAATAAGGCTGAAATTTGCTCAGAATATTTGTCTTGATCAAAGCTTAGACAAGTTCAAAATTGGGTCATTTGGGGTCATAAACATGGTCACGGAGTCAAGTCTTAGTAAATTGTGCATAAAATCATTGACATAAAGGTAAAAAATTCAGTCAGTATGAGATACAGTGTGAGAGACAGAGAGAGAAAATTGAATGAAAGAGCGTTTAAAATGATGTACTCCATAGACATGTCCATGAATCAGTGTGGATTAAAACACTACATAAATCTTACTGCAACGTAAATGACGTGTGGTTCTAAATAACGTCACTTGACGCCTGATAATGCTTGGGAACGTTGATGTTGCAAAACCGCAGAGAAAAAGACGTTGACATCATATCCACAGTTAGACTAAAACAAAGTGGCTGAGATAGTTTGCAAAATTATTATGTAGTGTGATTAAATTTTTCAAACTTTTGAAAAAGGCAAATTTTTCCGAATATCGAATCAAGTGATTTACGAAACAAAATATGTTTGTCTCGTTGCAGAGGGTCCAGACCAAGTCAGCTATTCCAAGAACCTGCATACTCAACCAACAAATAATGAGACTCCTGAAGCTGGTGTAGACAGAATGGATGAAGTCCCTTCAACATCACAGTCAAATGGTAAGTTGTAACGCGAATGCCCTGATTTACACAAAATTCGCAATGGATACACTTCAACAAAATTTGATGCTTCATGATTTTGATTTGGAACAGTCTATACAAAATATACTTGTCTCGTTGCAGAGGACCAAGACAGAGTCAACTATCCCAAGAAACTGCATACTCAGCCAACAAATGATGCAACTGTTGCGGACAGAATGGATGAAGAACCTTCAACATCACAGCCAAATAGTAAGTTGTGACACTCATGCCAAGGTTTACACAAAAATCACAAAGGAAAGACTTCAACGATTTTAGAAGTTTCATGATTTATCTTTCGAAAACACACTGACATATCGACATTCATAGCTCTAGATATACCTGTTTGAATTGGAATCCAATTTCAAATTCAAGGAACCGGATTTCCCCTTGACCCCCACTCTAGAACCGAGGCAAAAGTATAAAAATGATGGGCATTGCTAATTAGCTCACCAGAGCACAAAGTGCTCATGGTGAGCTATTGTGGTCCTTCAATATCTGTTGTCCGTCTGTCAACAATTTTGTATTTATTCTCAAGCATCCACATAAGTTGGCCAAGCATCCACATAAGTTGGCCAATCTTGATCAAACTTGCTCAAAGCAAGTATGGTCACAAGTTCTCGGATGAGTTTGATTATGGGCCTGATCTGATCTGGAAGTCTGGAGTTATGAGCCCTTGAACGCTAGAAATAGCTTATTATAACTTCTCTGGCATCTACAAATATAAGTCAAACAAGACAAAACTTGGACACAATGTTGGTGACCATAAGATCTCGAATTAGTTTGATTTTTAAAAAAGTCATGAGTCACGCCTCCAGAGGTGGTTGTATATTTGCATAATCTCTGTCTGTCTGTGCGTCCGTCTATCTGTCAGTCTGTCTGTCTATCCGTAAACTTTGTCAGTCTGTCTAGCTGTCTGTCCGCCTGTTAGCACTTTCTTGTGAGCAACACTCCTGGGCAAGTTTTAAAAAAATGTGACCATTCACTTTTTACATGCCACGGCTTTTACAGAGAAACATATTCAACCCAATCAAAGCTAAAAAGATGTGTTATTGTGTCTATATACTAGGTACCAAGTTTAAAGAAAATCGCTTCACAAATAAAAAAGATACATGTATGTCATTAAAACATGTTAAAAATGTCAGGAGTGAAACGTTTTTGTGTGACACTTAACAATTTTACCAAGTTTCTAAGCTATGGTAAATAAAAGACAGTGACAGGATACTACAATAAGCATTTGTAATTCATAAAACAACATGTGCATCATCATCTTAAAATTACTTTTTTATCTTATCTTCATTGGTTTAGGATGTGGAGCCTGTTTTATACAATACCCCTCTGAATTTTATGTCAGGAGTGAAACACTTTTATTTTTCAAAATGTGTTCTCATTTTTGTCTATTCAGCAAGAAATCTACCACTCAAATTTTTCTAGGAAGCCATCAACCTTGTGGGCATTCTGCACTCTACTTTTTAGTGATTCGTGGGTTACAATTTCTCATATTGTACAATATATATGCTGTCAGGAGTGAAACGCTTTTTTGTTGTCATTTTGCAAAATTGTGCACACAATTTAAGCTAAAACGTAGTGAACATGATAGACCTTGAGCCACCAATAACCCCTGCTCCCCCCCCCCCCCCCCCGGGGGGAATTTTGAAGGGTATGATTTTCTGAAAGCTTATAACAAATGCTACAAGATGAGCGTTGTTTGCACTCTGGCCGTTGGGGCTTTTGGCTGTAACCCTTATCTAAAACCCTTAACCCTTTTGAATTTTTTATTCAAATATACATTTATTTGGTCATATCTTCATTGAATTTTGGCCTGCATATGTCAATATGGTATCAAATGAAAGCTTATGACTTGCTCTTTCATTTGTAGTTATTTTATGCAAATTAGCTCATTTGCATATTCATGAATATTAATGATTTTCCTTAAAATTGTCAATTTTTGATTAAAATTTGGTTAATAATTTCCAAAACAAGGCGTTTCTGTCCAGGGGGAATTTTGTAAACATGGTTTATCAGTAAGAATATTTTATTAGAAACATTTTGAGCCTTGTTTGCACTCTGGCGGTAGGGGCTTTTCGGCGTGACCCTTATCTAAACCCTTAACCCTACCAAATTGTTCATTCAAATTTTGAAAATGAATTTGGTCATATCTTGGTTGAATATTTACACACAGATGTCAGAATGTTATCAAATCAAAGCTTATGACTTGCTCTTTCATCGTAAGATATGTTATGCAAATTAGCTCATTTGCATATTCATGAATATTAATTATTTTTCCTAAAATTGCGATTTTCGACCAATATCTGGTAAATACTTTCCAAAACAAGACATTTTTGTGCAGGGGAATTGTGTAAACATAATTAATCTTAAAGTATATCATATATGAAACATTTTGAGAGATGTTTGCACTTTGGCTGTTGGGGCATTTGGCCAAAAACCTTATCTAAACCCTTAACCCTATAAAATTGTTCAGTCATTTCAAAACGTTTTTTATCATATCTTGGTTGAATATTGACCTACAGATGTAAGAATGGTATCAAATGAAAGCTTATGACTGTCCCAATAATTTGCTATAAATTTTATGCAAATTATCTCATTTGCATGTTCATGAATATTAATGACATTACTTAAAACTGTGACCTTTTTAGCTGGTAATTGGTAAATACTTTCAAAAACATTGTGTTTCTACTCAAGGGGAATCATGTAAACATAGTTTATCTGAAAGAACATTTTATCAGAAAAATTTTGAGCAATGTTTGCGATCTGGCGGTTGGGGCTCTTGGCCGTGACCCTACTCTAAACCCTTAACCCTTTCAAATTTTTATTTGAATTTTCAAAACGTTTTCGGTCATATCCTGATTGAGCAGTTACTAACAGATGTCACTACGGTATCAAATGAAAGCTTATGGATGACTCTTTCATGTGCTTTTATTTTTATGCAAATTGGTTCATTTGCATATTCATGAGAATTAATGATTTTCCTTAAAATTGTGATTTTTCAGCGAAAACGTGTTAAATACTTTCAGAAAATACTTTCAGAAACAAGGCGTTTCTGTTCAGGGGGAATTATGCAAACATGATTTATCTTAAAGAACATTATATAAATAACATTATAAGCGATGTTTGCACTGTGGTAGTAGGAGCTTTTGGCAAAACCCCTTATCTAAACCCTTAAACCTATAAAATTTTCCATTAAAATTTTCAATATGTTTTGGTCATATCTTGATCAAAAATTGACATACAAACATCATAATGGTATCAAATGAAATCTAGTGAATTGCTTGTATATTGGCAATTTGCTCATTTGCTTATTCATGAATATTATTGATTCTTTAAATGCTTGGGATAAAACCACATTTATTGTGGAAAATCCTTAAAATGTATTCCATTTGACAGTGCTTACGTATATGTTATATAGTAACCCTGTAATGTTACGTACATAGTAACCCTGTTATGTTTAGTACAATAAATGTTGATGATTCTTTGCATTAAATAGACATTCTAGTGTTGATCTATGTTGGTTTCCATTATGATAACCTAGACAAACTCCAAGAGTGTAAGTAATTTCAAGATTGCCACCAAGTGTGATGTTAATCATTTTTGGTCAAATTGTCCTAGAACAGTGCAAAAAGTAAGTGTCTTAAAATGGGATTTCATATGCTGATCTAAACCAGGGTTTAGTTGTAGCATTTAGATATCAGGAAAGTATTGAACTGAAGATTTCTATGGCTATCGAATGCCATCCTTGAAAACATATGCCATATTGAAAGATATTGAATTATGTATCGCAAGGGAACTACTTTCAATCCATTGTGAGGTTATACTGTGCTGAAAGCACATATAAGACATATTTATAAGTTCAGAAGAATTTTAATGTACACTCAGTTTGGGCTGTCGGTAGTATGGATCAGTTCACAGTTCACATCTGTTCTGATCTGATACAGACAAATAAATGCATCGTAAATGACTGCAATAATCTTTTGATCACAATCGTTTATTGTCTATACTCTAGCTACATACATACAGTGAGTACATTTCTTGATTTATGTATCTGATACGTAGGCTTTACATATGGCACCCCAAGCTTAAATTATCTGAAGTTAAAATACCTCAATAGAGCATAAAGGAATGATAACACTAGTGTCCCTGATCTGTCAGCCACATATCAAATACACTTAAGGCCAACAAATTGACTTGGCTATGAGGAATACACAAGGAAGGGCTCTCCATATGGAACAAAACCATGGTGTTTTCTCAATGTGAATGGCAAAAAATGGAGCTTGACAATTGCTTAACAATGTTATTCTGCTATATGTATACAATTTGTCTACATTCCAGGATCTCTATTCAGCCATAAAAATTACAAAAATAATTGAAATAATTAATTTTATGTGTGTATTAGAATAAAGTCACGCAGGTTAGACACCTTTGTATCATCATATGGCATTTAATAAAATGTTAATGTTCAAATTCCTATTTTGCGGCAATTTTGGAGTCATCACAGGATAACATTTTGTCAACTAAACTAGATATAAGCAAGAACACCAGTACAATACATGGAATCAATTAAACTTATTTGCACTTAAACAATAAAGATTTAAAAAATCAAATGGAAACTAAATACATACATTGATAATAAGATTTATAGGAACAAAATATGATGGATTGCACACTTTAAAATCGCAGTTACTTCCAAACAAAACATCAAATAGATCTCACACAAGGCTTAGATGTTGTTAAAAGAGTGAACATGGATATCAGATGGTTAAAAACTCGCGAGAAAGAAAAAATCCTACCTTTTGGTAGGTATTTAACTTGAAAACAATCACAAATTGTAGACAAATCATTAAAAAACATGCATATGCAAATGAGCCAATTTGCATAAAATAACTGCAAATTAAAGAAAAAGTCATTAGCTTTCATTTGATACCATTCTTACATCTGTAGGTCAATATTCAATCAAGCTCTGACCAAATACGTTTTGAAAATTCAAATGAAAAATTTGATGGGGTTAAGGGTTTAGAGTAGGGTCACGGCCAAAAGCCCCAACCGCCAGATTGCAAACACTGCTCAAAATTTTTCTTATAAAATGTTCTTTAAGATAAACTATGTTTACATGATTCCCCTTGAGAAACACAATGTTTTTGAAAGTATTTACCAATTACCCGCTAAAAAGGTCACAGTTTTAAGTAATGTCATTAATATTCATGAATATGCAAATGAGATAATTTGCATAAAATTTATGGCAAATTATTGGGACAGTCATAAGCTTTCATTTGATACCATTCTTACACCTGTAGGTCAATATTCAACCAAGATATGATAAAAACGTTTTGAAATGACTGAACAATTTTATAGGGTTAAGGGTTTAGGTAAGGGTTTTGGCCAAATGCCCCAACAGCCAAAGTGCAAACATCTCTCAAAATGTTTCATGTATGATTTTCTTTAAGATTAATTATGTTTACACACTTCCCCTGCACAAAAATGTCTTGTTTTGGAAAGTATTTACCAGATATTGGTCGAAAATAGCAATATTAGGAAAAATAATTAATATTCATGAATATGCAAATGAGCTAATTTGCATAACAGATCTTAAAATGAAAGAGCAAGTCATAAGCTTTGATTTGATACCATTCTGACATCTGTGTGTAAATATTCAACCAAGATATGACCAAATTCATTTTCAAAATTTGAATGAACAATTTGGTAAAGTTAAGGGTTTAGATAAGGGTCACGCCAAAAAGCCCCAACCGCCAGAGTGCAAACAAGGCTCAAAATGTTTCTAATAAAATGTTCTTACTGATAAACCATGTTTACAAAATTCCCCCTGGACAAAAACGCCTTTTTTAAAAAAGTATTTATCAAATTTTCCCCAAAAAATGGAAATTTTAAGGGAAATCATTAATATTCATGAATATGCAAATGAGCTAATTTGCATAAAATAACTACAAATGAAAGAGCAAGTCATAAGCTTTAATTTGATACCATTTAGACATCTGTAGGACAATATTCAATGAAAATATGACCAAATAAGAATTGTAAATTTGAAGTAAAAAATGATAGGGTTAAGGGTTTTAGACAAGGGTTACAGCCAAACGCCCCAACGGCCAGAGTGCAAAAAATGCTCAAAATGTTTCTAAGATATTGTACTTTATGAAAAACTATGTCTACAAAATTCCCCCTGGGGGGGGGGGGGAGCAAACATGTTTCTGGCTCAAGGACTATGAATTTAAAATATAATTTGGGCGCTGCTTAACCATTTAGAATAGTTTTTAGCCACCCTAATTAAGAAATCTGGATGATATTCTGTAAAATTAGCTGTTATTCTTTAAAACATTTAAATTTTACACTTTGGTCACATTTTTTTTAAACCTGCCCTCCTACAGTTTCAATTGGAATTTGATTAAACTTCCTACAATGAATCTCCATGGTGTCTAGTTATGCACACCACTAATGGAATTCAGATAACTCTTTTTGTTCTTGAATTATCTCCCCTTGAATAAACAAAATAGAATTTTCTTATGTTGACAATTCCACCTACAGTTTCAACATGTATATGATCATACATAACGAATGTCCATGATGTCTACATGTGTATGCCACTTCTAAAATTTCAATAACTATCAACATTCTTTAGTTATCTGTCCCTGATTTGAAATAATGGCTAATTTTACTGACAAGCCCTGCGTATATGAGACACTTCATGAAGCTCTTGTTTCCAAAAGCATTGGACGTACAAAGCTCAAATTTGCAAATTTGGTATGTAACTTTATTATACCCCGCAAACGAAGTTTGGAGGGGGTATACTGGAATCAGCCTGTCGGTCCAGTGGTTGGATGGTTGGTTGGGTGGTTTGTCTGTTGGTCTGTCTCCAAAACTTTGTCCGGACAACTCCTCCTACACTTGTGGAGCGATTTAGTTCATACTTGGCACAAGTGTTCATTGTGACCTGTAGATGTGCAAGACGCAAATTTCACGAAAATCGGACCGATACTTTCTGAGTTATGGCCCCTGATTTGACCAAAAAATGCTTGTCCGGATAACTCCTCCTACACTTGTGGACCGATTTAGTTCGTACTTGGCACAAGTGTTCATTGTCACCTGTAGATGTGCAAGACGCAAATTTCACGGAAATCGGACCGATACTTTTTGAGTTATGGCCCCTGATTTGACCCAAAAATGCTTGTCCGGCCAACTCCTCCTACAGTTACTGCCCGATTTGCTTCATACTTGGCACAGGTGTGCATTAGGACCTGTAGATTTGCAAGACGCAATTTTTTTGAAAATCGGACCGATACTTTCTGAGTTATGGCCCCTGATTTGACCAAAAAATGCTTGTCCGGATAACTCCTCCTATACTTGTGGACCGATTTAGTTCATACTTGGCACAAGTGTTCATTGTCACCTGTAGATGTGCAAGACGCAAATTTCACGGAAATCAGACCGATACTTTTTGAGTTATGGCCCCTGATTTGACCCAAAAATGCTTGTCCAGCCAACTCCTCCTACAGTTACTGTCCGATTTGCTTCATACTTGGCACAGGTGTGCATTAGGACCTGTAGATTTGCAAGACGCAAATTTCACGAAAATTGGACAGATACTTTCTGAGTTATGGCCCCTGATTTGACCAAAAAATGCTTGTCCGGATAACTCCTCCTACAGTTACTGTCCGATTTGCTTCATACTTGGCACAGGTGTGCATTAACTTCTGTAGATGTGCAAGACACACATTTCATGAAAATCAGACCAACACTTTCTGATTTATTGCCCCTGATTTGACAAAAATGCTTGTCCGGACAATTCCTCCTACAGTTACTGAACGATTTGTTTCATACTTGGCACAGGTATGCATTAGGACCTGTATATATGCAAGATGCAAAATTCATGGAAATCACACCGATACTTTCTGAGTTATTGCCCCTGATTGGACCAAATTTCAAGAAAGTCGGATTGACAATTTCTGAGTATGGCTCCTCATACAACAAAAACGCTCGTCCGAACAAAGGTGGTGGCGGGGGTATTTTTATCACCTTCAGTGATAGATTTCTAGTTTCAATAATATCTTTCTGTTCCATGCAATATGACATTCCTCAAGGTCATCCATTAACCCTTATCAACTCTTAACATGAAAAGTAAACATGAAAACTTAACATTAGCCTTTTTTCCAAAAATATTCAAGACACAAAACTAAAACTTGGTATGTATCCATCTTTCAATGATATCTATCTATCTATAGAAGGTCAAGGTCATCCATGTAGGTCATGGTTAAATATCAATCAAGCTCATAATTTTAGACAAATAGCCATTTAGTGGACATTTGTGATTCACAAACGCATCTTGTTCTTTGTACATTTTCTATTTCAAAGCTTTGGAGATGTCTAAGCAAGATCTATTTTGAAAGAGTTAAAAAGCAATTCATAATGAGGTATACTGTTCTTGCTCTTCTCATTACTGGAATGTTCTTTTGACAAACATCATTTGTCTTTCATGTATGGATGAACTGTCTAGGAATCATCAGTAAGTGGGTTGAGCAGTAGTGGCTCAGATAAGACATTGTGGTACTGGTGAGAGAAATACCAGGAATCTGGCATTAGGTATTATATGACCTGAATACTGTCAAAATTGGTTTTAACCCCATTCAGTTATTTGATTCATTATGTGACAGTGATTCTTTTTGATGCCCCACAAGATATTGGCTGTGGAAAAAAATGTTATTTAAAAATGATATTTCATTTCCCACAATGGTTTCTACCCAAAAAGACAAAAAAAATTCACTTGAAGTTGTTATCTGCAAAATCTTTGATTTTGTTGTTATCTGCAAAATCTTTGATTTTGAACTAGCCTAGAATTTTGCTGTCTGTTAATGTGTTAATCAATTCATTGTGAAATAATTTTCAGATACCAGTAACAGTGGTTGTCCAATAATACAACATCATCATCATCATCACAACTATGGTGCGCCCAATGCTACAAATTTTTTTGGGGGAGATAATGATATTGGTACTATAAACTGTAACCCACCGACAGGTAAGCTTCAGATGGGAGGGGTATAATTGAAAATCATATCATTTAATATTCATTAACCCTTTCCCAAACAAGACCTGGCTTTGACGTCTCTAATAGCAAAAAGGGTTTGGAAAACATTGAGACGAAAGAAGAATTTTTTGCTCATACTTATTGCAATCAAGTCCAAGACAGTTCATATATGTATCTGTCATAATTTGAATATTCAGCCAGAGCAGAATCACGAATCCTGTAGATCTAAATATTTAAAACATTTCTTTAATTATGCTGTTGACTCTGTGAATGTTACATGTCAAAAGTGGCATTCAAAGCAAAAAGCAACATATTGTTGGCTATGTTTGAAAATGCCTATTTAACCCTTTCCCAAATGGCAAAATTTCAGGTTGATCCCATTTGAAAGTTGCTGCAAACCACAAAATGGGCATTGATAAAGATATAAATTGTGTACGATATTAAAAGGCCATAAAATATTGAGACAGAAAGAAAACTGCTGGTTACCTGCATTTTTTGTTTGCCTCAATGCTTTCCAGAACCTGTTTTAATTGGGGATGTCAAAACCAGGCTCTGGTTTCTCAAAAAACTTATGTACATACTCATGAGAACATTCTTAACTTCAAAGGAGTACTCTCCAACATTGAAGGGTATTCAATTGAAGTTCATGAGAATTTTGTGCAATTTGAGCATGGTGCTCAGATTTGAGTCTGAGAACATACTTAAGTTTTTTTTTAGAAACCGGGGCCAGGTCTTGTCTGGGAAAGGGTAAATAACAGCTTGAATAAGCTGTAGTTACTGTGTTTTTAGCTCCACTGGCCGTCAGGTCAGCGGGCTATTGTCATGGCGGAGTGTCCATTGTGCGTCTGTCCGTCAGAGTGTCTGCGCATCAGTCCGTAAACTTTTTCTTTAAAAATCTTCTTCTCAAAAATCATGGTGGAGAATCATGTGATACAATATTTTCAGAAAATCTTCAATAACTTTGTAAATACTGGACCGAATTGAATTCGGCTTGAAGCAGAGAATGTGGACAGGTGCTACGCATTAGATAGAAGTAGTGGATTGTTGAAAAACCAAGTGATAAAAAAGCTATTAAAGATCAACCAACGTTTTGTTTGATCTTCAATAACTTTTTATCAGTTAATTTTTCAAAAATCCACACTTCCAGGTTATTTCTGACTTTTTCCACCTTCTCTTCTTCAAACCTAATTCAAATCGATCTGTTATTGACATAGTTATTGAAGATTATCTAAAATTCTAAGTCACATGATTACACATCGTGAAAACTACTGGATGGATTTCATTCAAACTTCACAGAAATGATCCTTGGGTGACCCTCTCTCAGATTCCTTCAAAGAATTCTGATTGAACCAGAAATGCTAGAGTTATCTGCCCTTGAATGTCAGAAATAGCGTTTTTGACTTTGTTTTCACTCTAGCAACTAGAAATATCAACCATCCAAGACAAAACTTGGACAGAACGATGGTGCCTTTTTTACATCATGAGTTATGTGCCCTTGAAATTGACAAAATTGCCATTTTTGGCTTTATTATGCCCCCGTATCGAGAGATCAGGGGCATGTTTTACTCGTGTCCGTCTGTGTGTCCATCCGTTTGTCCAAAAATTTATTATTTGCCTTTTCTCCAAAAGACTTTAAGTATTTGACATACAAAGTTCAAATTTGGTATGCAACTTCCTTTTAATGATACCTATCTGTTCCATGCAATTTTACCTTCCTCAAGGTCATCTGTTAACCCTTATCAACCCTTTCCCTTTCCACGAAAATTTTACATTTTAGAAAAATGGTCATTTTGGGGGCGTTGGTGTTTCACAAACACATCTTGTTTTGTTCTAGCAGCTGCAAAATTTTATATTGACTAATCAAGACAAAAAATTGACAGAATGTTGGTGACCATAAGATCTTGCCATGGTGTAATTTTTAGCTTGATCTGAATTTTATATCATGAGCCAATCAACACAAAACTGGACAGAATGTTGGTGATTATTATCCCCCGCCGAAAAAATTTTTTCGGGGGGGGGGGGGGGATATTGTTTTTGCCATGTCCGTCCGTCCGTCCGTCCGACATTCGTTTCTGCGCTATTTCTTCAAAACTATAGACCGGATTTCAATAAAACTTGGCACACAGCTTCACTACAAAAAGGACATGCGCATATCGTTGGGGTTACCGGGTTCGACCATTGTATTCAGAGTTACTGCCCCTGACTGTTTTAGCCATATACATACAGAGTGATATTCGTTTCCGCACAATTTCTTGAAAACTGTAGACTGGATTTCGATGAAACTTGGCACACAGCTTCACTACAAAGTGAACATGGGCACATCGTCGGGGTTACCCGGTTCGACCGTCAAATTTAGAGTCACTGCCCCTGACTATTTAAGCCATATATATACAGAGTGATATTCGTTTCCGGGCTATTTCTTGAAAACTATATACCGGATTTCAATGAAACTTGGCACACAGCTTTACTACAATGAGGACATGCGCATATCGTCGGGGTTACCCGGTTCGACCATTGCATTTAGAGTTACTGCCCCTGACTGTTTAAGCCATATACATACAGAGTGATATTCGTTTCCGCGCTATTTCTTGAAAACTATAGACCGGATTTCAATTAAACTTGGCATACAGCTTTACTACAAAGTGGACATGCGCATATTGTCGGGGTTACCCGGTTCGACTGCCGAATTTAGAGTTACTGCCCCTGACTGTTTTAGCCATAAACACACAGAGTGATATTCGTTTCCGCGCTATTTCTTGAAAACTATAGACCGGATTTCAATGAAACTTGGCACACAGCTTTACTACAATGAGGACATGGGCATATCGTCGGGGTTACCCGGTTCGACCGTCGAATTTAGAGTTACTGCCCCTGACTGTTTAAGCCATATACGTACAGTGATATTCGTTTCCGCGCTATTTCTTGAAAACTATAGACCGGATTTCAATATAACCTTGGCACACAGCTTCACTACAAAGAGGACATGCGCATATTGTCGGGGTTACCCGGTTCGACCGTCGAATTTAGAGTTTCTGCCCCTGACTGTTAAAGCCATATACATACAGAGTGATATTCGTTTCCGCGCTATTTTTTGAAAACTATAGACCGGATTTTAATGAAACTTGGCACACAGCTTCACTACAAAGTGGACATGGGCATATAGTCGGGATTACCCGGTTCAACAGCCGAATTTAGAGTTACTGCCTCTGACTGTTTAAGCCATATAAATACAGAGTGATATTCGTTTCCGCGCTATTTTTTGAAAACTATAGACCGGATTTCAATGAAACTTGGCTCACAGCTTTACTACAAAGAGGACA
This sequence comes from Fragum sueziense, assembly GCA_963680895.1. Taxonomy (NCBI): domain Eukaryota; kingdom Metazoa; phylum Mollusca; class Bivalvia; order Cardiida; family Cardiidae; genus Fragum; species Fragum sueziense. The sequence continues at coordinate 70,031,861 of OY804593.1, forward strand.
TGGGCATATCGTCGGGGTTACCCGGTTCAACCGTTGAATTTACAGTCACTGACCCTGACTGTTTTAGCCATATACATACAGAGTGATATTAGTTTCCGCGCTATTTCTTGAAAACTATAGACCGGATTTTAATGAAACTAGGCACACAGCTTTACTACAAAGAGGACATGCACATATCGTCGGGGATACCCGATTCAACTGTGGAATTTAGAGTTACTGCCCCTGACTGTTTAAGCCATATACATACAGAGTGATATTCGTTCTTTTGAAGCCATATACATACAGAGTGATATTCGTTCTGTTGAAGCCATATACATACAGAGTTATATTCGTTTCCACGCTACTTTATTGACAATGAAAGTATGTTCGGCTATTGTTTTTGCCATGTCCGTCCTTCCATCCGTCCGTCTGTCCGTCCGACATTCGTTTCTGCGCTATTTCTTGAAAACTATAGACCCGATTTCAATAAAACTTGGCACACAGCTTTACTACAAAAAGGACATGCGCATATCGTTGGGGTTACCCGGTTCGACCATTGAGTTCAGAGTTACTGCCCCTGACTGTTTAAGCCATATACATACAGAGTGATATTCCTTTCCGCGCTATTTCTTGAAAACTATAGACCAGATTTTAATGAAACTTGGCACAGTCGGGGTTACCCGGTTCAACCGTCGAATTTAGAGTTACTGACCCTGACTGTTTAAGCCATATACATACAGAGTGATATTTGTGTCCGCGCTATTTCTTGAAAACTAAAGACCGGATTTCAATGAAACTTGGCACACAACTTCACTACAAAGAGGACATGCGCATATTGCCGGGGTTACCCAGTTCAACCGTCGTATTTACAGTCACTGACCCTGACTGTTTAAGCCATATACATACAGAGTGATATTCGTTTCTGCGCTATTTCTTGAAAACTATAGACCGGATTTTAATGAAACTTGGGACACAGCTTTACTACAAAGAGGACATGCACATATCGTCGGGTTACCGGGTTCGACCGTCGAATTTAGAGTTACTGTCCCTGACTGTTTAAGCCATATACATACAGAGTGATATTCGTTCTGTTGAAGCCATATACATACAGAGTGATATTCGTTCTGTTGAAGCCATATACATACAGAGTTATATTCGTTTCCACGCTACTTTATTGACAATGAAAATATGTTCGGCGGGGGATATCAATTCAACGAATTTGCTTGTAAAATCTTGCCAGAGTGTAATTTTCAGCTTGATCTGAATTTTACATCATGAGTTATGAGCCTTTGAAATTGACAAAATTGTCATTTTTGGCTTTATTTTTACTCTAACAACAATAAGTATTAACTAATCAATACAAAACTTTGACAGAATCTTACTGACCTGAGATCATACATGCTTTAATTTCAACTTGATCTGAATCTTAAATCCAGAGTTATGTGCCCTTGAATTGGACAAAATAGCTGTTTTGGACTTTATTTTCACCCTCTTTACATCCACAAATAATAATCAATCAGGTCAAAACTTTTATGAAAAATTGGTTAAGTTAAGATTTTGCTTTAGTGTCATCCTTTGCTCGATTGAAATAAACTGACACGATTTAAAAACGCAAAAAAGTAATTTTACAAATGATATCTCCTACATCTTACAAAACCGATGTATAGCCATGTAAACTTGTAAATGTTATAATTGTTAACATAACAGGACAGAAAATGACCTTTAAAGCCACGAATGATGCCTGAATGGACGTCAGATTATGCCAAAATGCACGTTGAGTCAAGGGCCTGGCATTGAATAGGACCACGACAGCGAACCCCGTGTTTTCACAGGCAAATTATCACCATGTCGCGATGTATAAGCCGCCCGCGATTACCAACCACAGACTTTGCTGTAGACTGAGCCGTCACAAATCTGTTGCGTTAGTGACGTTAACGTATACAATTATGTTGACGTACAGTTGTTACACGCAGCTGACCGGAACGTCGGCGGTCTGTATATCTTCCGGTGTCGTTTATACGTCTTATAAACCTTGGAACCGTCAATTCGGGTACATTAAAGCGTCTAGCTGCCTTTGGCATTGGCGAAATACCACAAACCAAAAGCCAAAAAACTCCTTTCCTTTTTCGCAAATTAAGCCTCAGCATTTTGAACACAATTTTCTTTCGTTGTTCTCGTATGTTTTCAATAAGTAAATCAAAGTGGCAATTTGTACACAAAAAATTCTTAGTGATTTAGCACGCTGTCTGAATGCACGACACCCACGAGCATATAGTGATTGGCGGTTCAGATGTCTGGATAGTTTAAAGAAAACACGACAAAATCAGTGTGGCGTGAAGCGTATACATTTTCTCATACATGTCCCAAAAAATGGTGCCGATCAAGGTAATATGAAAGGAATGGTTAATGAAAACGTGTTTTGCGTTTTTAAATCGTGTCAGTTTATAACATCCTGAGTAGTGTTCATTTTAATTTAACAAAATTGCCAATTGTGTCTTTGTTATACCCCCGCAACCGAAGTTTGGAGGGGGTATACTGGAATCAGCCTGTCGGTCCAGTGGATGGTTGGTTCTTTGGTCCGTCTCCAAAACTTTGTCCGGACAACTCCTCCTACACTTGTTGACCGATTTAGTTCATACTTGGCACAAGTGTTCATTGTGACCTGTAGATGTGCAAGACACAAATTTCACGGAAATCGGACCGACACTTTTTGAGGAATGGCCCCTGATTTGACCAAAAAATGCTTGTCCGGATAACTCCTCCTACAATTGAGGATCAATTTGCTTCATACTTGGCGCAGGTGTGCATTAGGACGTGTAGATGTGCAAGAATTAATTTCACGAAAATCTGACTGTTACTTTCTGAGTTATTGCCCCTGATTTGACCAAAAAATGCTTGTCCAAATAATCCTCCTACACTTGTAGACCGATTTAATTCATACTTGGCACAGATGTTCATTGTGACCTTTAAATGTGCAAGACGCAAATTTAACGAAAATCGGACTAATACTTTTTGAGTTATGGCCCCTGATTTGACCAAAAAATGCTTGTCCGGACAACTCATCCTACAGTTACTGTCTTATTTGCTTCATACTTGGCACATGAGTGCATTAGGACCAGTAGATGTACAAGATGTAAATTTCACGGAAATCGGACCGATACTTTGTGAGTTATGGCCCTTGATTTTTACCAAAAAATGCTTGTCCTGACAACTCCTCCAGTTACTGTCCGATTTGCTTCATACTTGGCACAGGTGTGCATTAGCACCTGTATATATATGCAAGATGCAAAATTTGTGGTAATCGGACCGATACTTTATGAGTTATGGCCCCTGATTTGACCAAATTTCAAGAAAATCGGATTGACAATTTCTGACTTATGGCTCTTGATTCAACAAAAACGCTTGTTTGAACAAAGGTGGTGGCGGGGGTATTTTTATCACCTTCAGTGATAGATTTCTAGTTTTCCTTGCCGGAGTTATCTAGCATGGGTCTCTTTAAATTGAGACCGTTAAATCATTGTTGCGAAATCAGTCATTCATTTTCTTGTTTGGGTAGCCTGAACTTTTGAAACTGCATTCAATGCAACAAACAATTCAGGCCTTTGGAGCGCTTCCAGGCCATCAGGGCTGTCTAGTTTAACATAGCCAATAATATATTGTGAGAGACGATATGATGTTTTTGTAACCTCTGACACTTTTATGGTTTTAGGACAATTATTTCTGCCAAAGCCAAACATTGATTTCAAGTCAATGGATGATTCAAGTCATACCCAGCCTGATGAAATCAGCGAAATTGATGAAAGTTTAAAAACTGATGGAAGTGCTGAAATTAATGGAATTGACGCTTTTGATCTTGAAAGTCTCAAGATGCTTAATACAAAATTGAAGGTAATATTCATTCTCTGTAGTGGGGAACCATGTGGCAACAATTGCAGAAAATCTTCAAAAATTATGACCACGCCCCCCCCCATCCCCGCTTAGTAGACCAAACCTTGTCTCCGGAACATAACTCAATGAAATATTTAAGGTAGAATCATGAAACTTCATAGGTGGATAGATATCATTATGGAGAAGTGCAGTGCACAAGAAACCCTACTCTGCTGATCATATTTTTGGAGTTATTGGCCTTTTTTGATTTTCAGACTTAATTTTTGTTGTGGAGCATAACTCAAAAAGTATGTAAGGTAGAATCATGAAACTTCATAGGTAGATATATCTCATTATGGAGAGGTGCAGTGCTCAAGAATAGTTAACTATGTAGATATTATTTATGGAGTTATTGCCCTTTGTTAATTTCAAACTTAAATTTTATCTGGAGCTTAACTCAAAAAGTATGCAAGGTGGAATCGTGAAACCTAATAGGTAAATAGATCTTATGGAGAGGTGCAGTACAAATGTCTCTTATAACAAATATTCAAATTATGCACATTGTTTGTGAATATTTTAGTTCAATTCAATACCACATAATGATACTTTTTTACACTCTCACAAGTTAAATGCTTTGGAAAATATTGTGATTCCTAATTGCTCTGTCTGTCCGTCCGCTAGCAATTTCTTGTGTGTGCAACTCTTCATGCAGTTTCAACTAGAATTTGATCATTTTGCCACAATTAATCTCCATGGTGTCTAGTTGTGCACACAGATTCAGAAAACTCTTTTCTGTCTTGAATTAACTGCCATTGAATTGAAAAACACCTGTTTTTTAGTGTGTAAAGTTTCATTGGAATTGGTCAAACTTTCTACAATGAATCTCTATTTCACAATCAAGGCCTATTTTGGTGTGTACCACATGAAAAGCTCTCCAAAACATTGATGTAAAAGAAGAAAATACTGATAACTATTAAATGTGACTGCATGGTCTGAATTTAGATTGTTTGGGAGAGGGTTTAGCCTTTATCAAGACCTGGTTTTGACTATTAGGAAAAGTTAATGAAAACATTGAGACACAATATAAAAATGCTGATTGTTTTCGGTGCTACAAATCCAACCTAAAATGAAATCAGTTTTATAGTCTACAGAAGCTTTCAAATGGGAAGTCTCTAATTTTTTGATATTTTGAAAAGTGTTAAGAACTTAACCCATTACCAGAGGGCTCATTTTAAGACTTATCTGAATTCAAAGATGTTGCACTCGACAATATAAAGTGCATGAAATTTAATTTTTGTGGTCTTTTTGGATAGAAAACTTTGTTGTAAATGAAGAAATTGCTTGTCACAAGCAATTTCTTCATTTTCCACAGTGTTTTCCAAAGCCGTTAACTTTTTGGGAGTCAAAAGGCTTCACTATGTGGTAATGGGTCAAATGCATCATCTTAATTTTTCACTTCTTCCAAAGTCTTTAGAAATGCTAGATGAATTGAAGAAAACAGACAATTCTGAAGCATTTCGTGACAAGGCTGTAAGAATTGACACAGATTGTGAAGAATACAAATCCTTACGCAGAGATATAACACAAAAACATGATGTCAAAATTAGTGGAGATCAAATTGAATCACCTAGGTAAGTTTTATGTTTTCTCAAACTTCTTATCATCTGCTACATTGAAAATGTTATAACCGCAGCTTAGATAAGCTATTGTTGCGGCGTTTTCAACCATTTGTAACTTTATGTCACAAATCCCATTCCTGTCATCATATTCTTTGTAGCAAGTTTTTGCACCAACTCTTAATTCCACAACACAGTAACAATTTATTTAGGGCAATAGAGTCTTAGAAATATTATCTGAAGGTGATTTGTGTGTATTACAGAACAGATGATATTTAGGGAAAAGGATAAAATGGGGATTATGTACATTTTCATACTTTTCCACAATGTTTTCCAATATATTTGATAAGTGGACCATCAATACATGTTTTGAGAAGAGGTTATACCATTAACACACAATGACTCTTTTTGACTCCCTACAAGATAAAAGCTTTGGAAAACATAGTGGAAAATGAAGAAATTGCTTGTGACAAGCATTTTCTTCATTTCCCACAATGTTTTCTACACAAAATGACCAAAAATGTAAAAAAAAACCCACTCACTTTGAATTGTCATCTGCAACATCTTTGAATTTGGACCAGTCTATAATTATGTCCTCTTGTAATGGGTTAATATCATTTCAGTGTCTTCTGCCCAGACGGTTACCAAAGGTTGAAATCTACTGGTGATGGAAATTGTCTGTTCAACTCTGTGAGCCTACTTCTGTTTGGAACTGAGGAACTCTCCTCTTTCCTAAGGCTTTACACTGCTGTGACAGCTGCACAGAACTGGAGATGGTATATCAAACAGGTACGTGAATTTTTATGCCTTTCCTTACCCATTACTAGAGTAACTAGACTGACAGCAAAATTGTACACTGTTCAAAATTCAAGGATGTTGAAGACAACAATTTCAAGTGAATGGAATTTACAATTTTTGTTTTTTCTTGGTAGAAAACTTTGTTGGAAATGAAGAAATTGCTTGTCACAAGCAATATCTTCATTTCCCACAATGTTTCCCAAAGCCATTATCTTATAGTGCGTGAAAATGCATCATTTTGTGGAATGGGGTTTCAATCAAATTTTAGGGTTGTCCAATGTGAATGAACACTGTTGAAGAGGACAAAATGGTTGTTGGTAAGGGTGTGATTAAAATTGCATAATATGAAAGTAGGCAAAGCCTAGAAACGGACGAAAAGATGTCGACGTCAACCTTAACGTTTCCCAGAAAGCTAGATCTATCTCGTCAAAATCCAAATTGTTTTAGACTAAAAGACGTGCATGAGAAGCACAAATGCCTGTTGGAACTTGGAGTAGAGTCTATAGGTCTATGAGGTTCTGTAATTATGACCTTGTTATGTGTCTTTGACCAAGAACAATGACCTGACAGACTTGTCACACAGACATCATAACGAATTGTATGAATTTTGAAATCCACACCATAAACCCATTCCCAAACGTCAAAATTTGAGTTTGGTCCAAATACAAAGATGTTGCACACAATAATTTTAAATGAATCATTGGAATATATATACATATTGTTGTCTTTTTTGGGTGAAAAGATTACGAGTAATTTGTCTTTAATTAAGGTAGAATTGCCGTAATGTGGCCATTTTGAGATTCATAAAACATTTGTTTTTTCCGAGTGTCGTCGTTACGTATCTGAACATATCCGGACGCGATCGTAATCATTCAGCGTTGGAAGGTTCCTCCGCCGACTGATTTCGACCTTACCCGAATAATTCCGTCGTGCAAATCTCATTAGGGGATGGACTACCTTAAACCTTTCCCGAACAATACTTGATAATCAACATTATGGCCAAGTTTTGTCTTGTTTAATATTTGTAGTTGTTAGATTCGAAAACAGCAATTTTGTCAGATTCAAGGGCACATAACTCTCAACTTTCTGGTCCAATGGGAATGATTCGAACCCATGCGAGTTCATATGGTGTAAACACCAAATTGTTGACAGACGGACGGACAGACATTGAGTGACCACAATAGCTCACCTTAAGCACTTTCTGCTCAGGTGAGCTAAAAACCGCAAACAGGCATAGTAGTTTTTCAACATTTTCTCTCATCAAGTCCATAGTTCTCAAAAGTTCCCATATATTGAAGACGCTCGGAAAGTTCATTATCACTAGCATGTTTCGCTTCATCTCAACAGTTTTCAGCATTGCCTTCAAACGACAGTAAGCCGTTTTCCAATACGTTTCGTAATATTTGTTGAGTCGAAGTCTTAGGGAACATCATTCTAGCTCAAGATATCGTGAATACGACTTATCCCAATTCTTTTCGGCTTTGATTAATGATATTAATTTATTCATTGTCGTTGGGCAAGTGTGTGTATTATTGAAATATAGTAGGAAATGGAAAATTGCTCAAAAGGGGCAAGTAATCTCCTTTTCCTACTATATTTCAATTGATTTATTCACTTTAAAATAATTAAATTTGTCTAACCTGATTGATACCCTATGACTATAGATGATGCAAGGACCACATTTTCATTTCGACTTAAGCAGAAGTTTGACATATCAGATGTTGACTTAATGAGTGTAAACTGTATTTACTTTGGTTGAAGGTTTTCTCATGGACCGGTGCACAACTTGAAATAAAGAGGACAGAAGATATGCTGTTGGCAGGCATAACATCCTTATGTCTATCAAATCTCCATACTAGTTATTACTCTGATTTAACCCTTTTCCAAACTCTAAAATTTAGAGGTGATCCAATAAGAAACATCCTGTAAACGTCAAATGAATGTTGATAAAGATAGAATTTAGGTACAATTTAGCATAGAAAATATTGAGGTAAAAGTAGAAAACACTGGTTATCAGCATTTTCTTCTTTTGTCTCAATGTTTTCTTAAGCTTTTTCTTTCAGGGATGACAAAATCAGGACTTATTTGGGTTAATGTGTATGTTTTCTGATAGAAGAAAAAATCAAATAAAACGTTAAAAATTTATTCAAATTTTCATAAACATGAATGACACTTTGGCTGGCTTTTACAAGTCACAACATGATATCCTATTGTATTTGGTTTTCTGCACTATATCATTTGTAACCAATTACCAGAAAGATTTTTTAAGACTGTCCCAATTTGAAAGATGTTGCAGATGACAATCTTAAGAGAATAGAATTTTATATTTTTTTATCTAACTGGCTAAAAACATTGTGGGAAATGATAAAATTGCTTTTCACAAAACCATTCCTTCATTTTCCAGAATGTTTTCAAAACCTTTCATCATGTAGGTTGTCAAAAGACGTCATTATGTTGGAATTGGTTAAAACAGGATGGAGTTTTGTCAGATTTAAAATTTGAATGTTTATACATGGATATTGTACACAAATCACTGTATGGACCAAACAATGTCCACAAATTGTCAATTTTTCTGTTATAACACCGGTAATCATCATTGTCAGCATAATCTTTATTCATCTATGCACATGATTCATGAACCTGCAATTACACAAAAGTAACAAATGTAACATTTCAGCCTTATACTGACCCCTAAAAATCACAACTCCTGGCATCCTGGCATTTTCTACTTTTCTAACAATATTTGAAGCCTTGTCAAAATGCAACAATACATGCAATGAAAAATATTATCAAAAGTTTCAAAGGTGATGCTGATGAGATGACATGATCAGTCATTAAATCATCAAAAAATGTTCAATGTATTTTTACAAAATTTTCTGCAATATGTATTGCAAAAGGAAAAAGGATATGCATATTTTCAAAATCAAAACATTGAATGAAAAGTAGAAAATATTGATTATTGATATATCCTACATTGTTTTTACTGTAGAATGTAAAATTCTTCTTGTTCTTTTGGAAAAGTTTGTAATTACTTTAAAAAGCCGTAATTACCCATTAAATTCATCCCTTTTAATGCAGTCTGGGTCTCATTAAGCGGCAGGGGATGTGCCCTTATATACAAAACAGAACATTTTATTTACAAAATATATATACTGCACACCTGCTGCTTAATTACCTACCTGGGTAATTCAACATGTAATCTGTGAATTCGTAATTAAAATTGTCACATTTCAATCAAGGATAGACCTAGACATGTAAATATATATGTGTGCAACCTTTTCTAAACAACAATAATTCAAACTGATCCATGCTGAAACAGGTTGCAGACAATTTGTACTTTATGGTAAGGTATAGTTTATTTAGAAAGTAATGTTTTTCATCCTACTTTGTAATTCAGGAAAAATCTACCTTTGTACATGATACAATGATACAATGAAATCAAGATTGTTTCAGGGATAAAGAATAAATGCATACCATTGAAGGCCTTTCTGAAACACATTCCATTCTACCAGACTTTATAGAGCTGTTCAACATACCACTGTTTTCTGATTTCACCATGTCTGCAAAATGATTATTGATATACATGTACACAATTATATGCATATCAAATTCATAACATGAAAATGGACAAAATTGTCAAATACATATGAGCCGGGATCTGGAAAAAGGTCCCTTACGGCTTTTGGGCCCAACCCGGTTTCAGATCAGCCTGCGTATACACGCAGTCTGATCAGGAACCATGTTGTTCTCCAATAGCTTTCACATGACCTGTAGCAATGGAAAAAGAGCAGCATGGGTCTCTGCAAGACTCTATTTAGGGACTGACTGATCTTGAAATATGGATTCCTCAAATGCTAAAAGGAGCGTTTTTCTGGATCCCGGCTCATATATAATATCTCAACATTTATGATGGTCATAAGGCAAATTGAGGGCTTAGTGCAGAACTATTGTAATTAAATTTTGTAAAATTTTACAGGAGAGGGAAAAACTTAGAACTTTCTAAAATTTTAAGAGATAAAACATCTTTGAGTTCTAAATATCTTTTTTAATAAATACAGAAATGAAACTCATTATTAGAACTCATGACATATTATTTTCTTAAGATTCAGAAATACAAACAAAATATGTAGTTTTAAATGTGCTTAGCCCTCGAAATTAAATTTCTATATAAATAGATTCAGCTAAATAATGTCTTATCCAAAATATGATTATTATATGAGTAAGTATCCACAACTGAAGTGTTCCCTGATCAGCATTTGCAGTGGGTAGCAACAGACCTGTCCATTTAACATAATTATGTAACATGATATCTCATTTCAAACACTAAATCCTCCTATGCATGCAGCGTTACACTCAGCAATTTATTAACAGACAGTCCAGCAACAGTGATTGAATAGACATAGTGCTATTTTATCAGAATTATCAGAATCTATACATATACAAACTCACTAAAATCATTTAGACAAGGGAGTCTTTTTTCCCATATAACTAAATATGTGCAATATTGCTGTAATGTGTTTTTACTTTGCCATGTTTTGTACTCTTTTACTATGGTAAACAACAAATCAACTCACTTGAAATGTGTCTGGTGCTTGGCCTCACAATTAGGCCTAGTTGCAATGAGTATTAAATAACTTGAACCCATGTAGATTCTTGTTTTATAGCTGAAATGAATATAGAAATCATTGTAAGTCATGGTAATTCAATACATTTACAAATACAAATGCAATTCCTCATCTGTCCTCAATATATTCTGTGCTATTGGCTATAGATTAACATAAACATCTTGGCATTATGATCATTTGAGCAGAGTTCTAGATGCTGGATACAAAATTAATGTTTACCAAAGATTTTCAGTTTAGGAACAACAAAACCATGTCATATCATTTGGGAAAGAATCAATGACCATTTAATCCGAGTCTTCTCTGATGTAAATACACTCTTTGATATTTCGCTATTTACATTAGAGCGCATTACGCTTCAAAAACAACGGGAAAGTCCGACACAAGTTGTGGCGCTTTGTTTTTGTGTATTATATCCAATCACTCAGTAAAACACTGTAGGGTATAGATCAATTAATTATTTTTTGTCATACCTGACCAAAAATTCTGATTCAAATTGGCCTGCTGGAAGAGAATAACCTTCCGAAACACAACAACCCCCAATTACGTCTGCATTGTTATTGTAGATCACGTGACCAGATCTCGTTTGAAAATAGAACGGAAGTTAGATAATCAGTTACTGTCACATGACCGGCTTTGTTGTGAATTTCTTTCCAGTCATGTGACCGCCTTTGTTTAGAAATTATAGAGTATTCTTGTTGCCGAGATAAATTTATGTTGATCTATTAAGCTCGCCACTTGAAAATGTATTGCTTTTCCTGTGAAATTCCGTTTATTTTGTTCTCCATGCTTGTTATAGAATTTACCCAACTTAGTAGCAAACATTATTGGTGCGAATTCTAGCTTGGAACTTTTGCCGAATGTTTCTGATATATTTCATGTATTTGCTTATTAGTTATATTATCAGAGTTTTTAAACTTGTTTATATTGTTATATTATGTCCAAAACGCTCCTCACTTTGAAAAATAGAATATTGTTATCCCTTTTTCTTTTAAATTCCAAACCGTTACGTCATAAGGATAGCGTTCAAGATCGGATGGTGAACAAATCGCCACAACATGTGTCGAACTTCCTGTTGTTTTTGAAGTGTAATGCGCTCTGATGCAAATGAGTGATATCAACATATATGTAGTTATGATTTTGTAGAATTTGATCTGATTCATCAATACAATTAAAATTGCTAAGGCCATTGAGGCGAAAGCCTATTAACGGCTTCGAGGAACAGGTATTCCGTTATCATTGTTAATGTAAGGGTGGTTCTCTTGGGTACCGCGGTAGTTAATGGCGTCCTAGAAAATAAATGATGAATGCCATTATGGAGACATGAAAACATTCCATGTTTTCTTTTTCTACAGCAATCCAATGAAGACAAAATAATGTTAAGAATAATCACGTAAAACTTCCTTTAGTTTTGCTAAAGCACGCAGTTGACAGGTGATGCTTCGTTTGCAAATGAATACTTTTTCGAATACCGCGGTACCGTAAAAGACGCGGTATTTCCAGACTACAACTTGATCGGTCGAAATTTATTTGGTACGAAACTCATTTGCTACTGGAACCCAATATGACAGGTTTGAAATATAACTGAAATCAATAGATTTTGACACTTACACAGTAGTTCACACAGTTCTCGAAGCCGTTTGCACCAATTCGGTCCTTTTCAAGTTTTTGCTGTCTGGTATAGGTTGATTCTGTCACTTCCGATTCTGTCACTTCCGGTAATATCTCTGTTGGTGTCACACCACTTCATATTATCGCGCAGTATGTTACTCCATTGTGAATGTAGCCAAAATTGTTGGAGACCTGTAGGCCTATATTTGTCGACTAGTGCAGACGAAACAAGATGGCCGCTGATCATAAATTATCCATTGAACAGAGAACGATAACACGTGAGCTAGCATAGGTCGACTTCGCTAAAGTCTTTAGTTAAACTTCAGCTTTGTTGTTGTATTTCTTAAATTCACACACAATTCAAAACCATTATCTATATCGATATTAATTGATCCACTGCGTCTGACAGGTCGTTTTGATAGCGTTTAGGAAGGGGATTATCAATTTATTGCTGTAAAAATGACGTTAAAAGCCAGGGGCACACGAGTCCAAAAATGCGAAGTTACCCTTCCCCCCCGCCCGAAATTTCACGGAAACCCTCTGATTTTTCCATTCAATTAACATTGAACAAAACAGAGGGTTTCCGACATTTTTATTTCCGTTTAAATTTCAATCTATAGACGGACTTAAGGCTGCTTCGCAGCCTTTTCGTCCGTATTATATAGCTTAGAAAATGTCTAAGCAAATGGCAAAATGCTGCTTATCAGCAATTTATTTTTTTCCTCGATGTTTTCCCAAGCATGTTTCTCAAGGGACCTCAAATGCTTGTCTTGTTTTGGAAAGGTTACAACTACTTATTGTTAGACTAGATGATAAACTTATAGAAGACTAGTGTAGACTCAAAAATACGAGTCTGTAAGTTAGTGCATAGAAAATATGAAACGAAAAAAAGAGCAAAAAATAATTAGATTTTCTTTTCTCCGTAATGTTTTCCCAACTTCTTCTTATGGAGATGGCCGCAGTCATAGAGCAGTTGGAAGTGCATCGTTCTCTTGTTCACAAGGTCTAGGGTACTATCTCCGGCGGTTGCAAACATCCTTTTTAGGTCGGGAAATCTCTTTGAGATTTTCACGTCCTATAGCCATCCAACGCTTCTAACGCTTTTCTACGAAAAGTTTTTAAATCTCATATCTGCCGCTTGTTTTAATCTGCAGATACGAGGTTTTCGATATAATTTGGTCACCGCATAGTCGTTCAAAATGTCTGAGTCCGCCGAAAAAGTAGACCTACCTTTGAACAATTCAAAATTACTCAAATAACATAATCATCGTAAAGACTTTCATTTCCTAATTGTTTTATCAAAACAATGCAGCAGTTTGCTCATAAGTGCGAAAACTATCAACTTCTCTTTTTGGCGGAAAGGTTGATTCGAACTATTCTAACTGGTGTGGCAGACTAGAGCAGACGAGAAATTCAACACCAAATTACTGCGCCACACAGTTCGTGTAATCGGACATTTCCGTGAAGCACTCGTAGATTCACGGAAAATCTATTAATATCCTGACTCTAGTCGAGTCCTTCTCCTTGTTGCTATGCGCACAATCGCTTTTTACAACACATGCATTTTATCGGGTTATACGCCCACGTGTTAACACTTCGCGGTGTAAAGCTAGTCTCCTATGCTTTGACCAACTAAAGTGTTACCGTAACGGCGTTGACGGACTTCGAGCCGTCTTGAGTACATACAACGTAATTTTCGTAATTTATTCATCCTTATTAATCCAGGCTTAGGTTCAACAGGAATTTAATCATCTTTCTTCGACCTGGGCTTGAGATATAGGCTATTTATGAGTTTATTGTAGGCCTCTGTCTCTGCAGATGATAAGGGGTAATAGAGTTATCTCTTTCACAAACGACAGAAAGAACAATCCAAAGTGAAAGCTAATGCGAAAAGCAAAGAGGACAGCAAAAATTAAAAGAAAGCAAGATCTAGATTTGTGTGCAGAAAATACGAGCTCACTTTTTTCAAATTCTGAGTTTAACACACATATTATTAGAATTGTTGATCAATGTTTGTGGTCTAACCTTTACCATTATTTACAATGTGCTATATTGTAAATTTAATTATCTAAATCTGGTCAGTTCTCATGCCTCTTTTGTGAACCATATTAAATTTAACTTCATTCCTCATTCTGAATTTTGTTCAGAAATTTTCCCGTCATAATATTCATATTTTTCATCGTGCAAAGTTTAACCTTTCCTAAGCAGTAGAATGTAAAACTGCTCTCAGGCCCGTAGGAAGCAATTTGATAAGGGGAAGGGCTCAAAACTCTGTCCGGGTTAGTGTCTGAACATCTTAGGGGCTAAATTGGCCTTTTCTTCAATTTTCTATGTAAAATGAGGAAAAATTCGATATTTTTGGCCAACATTTGGGGCTTATCCCATCCCGTAGCCCCACCTGTGCCTACGGGCCTGCATAAAAAACGGAATACTGTTGCTACATGTAATGTCAAGTTTATGTTGATAACTTAGATAAATATTAATGTAAAGTTTAGCTGAAGAATTGTTGAAAGACAGATTGAGACAAAGAAAAAATGTTGAATATCAAAATGTTTTCGTTTTGCCACAATGTATCCTCAAACCTTTTTATAATGGATATCAAAATGATATAATGTTTTACAAACTGTTAACCCAGACAATTCATTAAGGCAGTCCATCCGTAATGAGATTCATGCAACGTCGGATCTTTTCTGACGACGCCGTAAATATTTTTAACATACGGTTACCCGTTCAACACGGACACGTTACGGGTTAAAAGAAATCGACACTTTCCATCACCGAATGTTTACGACATCACCCGAAAAAATACGACATCATGTAATGGATTTGGTTTATTGGGGTTTTACGCAGTTTTCAACTACTAGGGTCATATCGCGGCGAACCGTGTAATGGAGTAGATCTATATTGTTGACAATTACCCTTTCGTCTCCTATGATTTCTTTTCTGGAAATATCAAATTTTTGCTTATGTTAACTCGGGAACAAGAGTATGAGGATTAATTTTAATGTGCATTCAGATAACAACATTGAGAATATTTTACGAATTCAATGTAAATTTAAGAAAATTGACCATTTTCTGTATTACGAATCCTCTGTTTCCCGACCTTCAGTACTATCAGTACTTTGATTGACATTTGTTTCCTAGCAATTTCTTGTTAATTGCAATAAATACCTCATTTCTCAAGGCCCTCTCATGACCGAAGTGAGAACTGTACAACTACTTTAGCTATCTTGTTCAATATGTTGAAAAGTTGGCTCTTAAACCCTTTCCCAAACAAGACCAGGTTTTGATGTCCCTAACATAGATGGCCTGGAAAAACATTGAGCTAAAAGAAGAAAATGATGATACCAGCATTTTCGCCTTTTGCCTCAATATTTTCTGTGCTATATTGTACACAAATCTCCATCAGCACCCTTTTTTTCTGTACTCTGTTGCAGCTCTCAAATTGGAAAAATCTAATTTGTTATGCCGTTTTGGGAAAGGGTTAACCAATTACCACACAATGACTCCTTTTGACTCCCCACAAAATAATCATCATGGAAAACTTTGTGTAAAATGAAGAAATTGCTTGTGACAAGCAATTTCTTCATTTTCCACAATGGTTTCCATCCAGAAATTCACAAAAATTAAAAATTTCATTCACTTGAAATTGGCGTCTGCATGATCCTTCAATTTGGAACACCCTAGAATTTTGTCGTGTGTTTATGAGTTAAGGGACATCAAAAGCAGGAATTGTTTGAGAAAGGGTTATTTCATTTTCACTTTAAATTTCAGTTAAAAGATCTAGCCTCCAAATGGAATATTTCTGTAATGAAGTATTTAGAAATCGATAGATTGACACTAGATGAAACAGAGAAAGAGACTGATGAAAAGAGAATAGCAGATGCTGTGAAGAGGCTTATAATGGAAGTAGCCAACAATAACCAGTATATGAGTAAGATATTTTTATGCTCCCCAAAAAGCCAGCAGTAATGTCAGTCTGTCATAAGCGTTTTGTGATCAAGAATGGCTGACTGATGTCATGATGTACATAGTAAAAGTAGTATTGAATTGTTTCTTGAAAAAGGTCAATTGACCGAAAATTGAAACGAGTGGAATAGCAATGATTTATGGAAATGCAGATCCTTGTGGAATTATTATACCCCTGCAAACAAAGTTTAGAGGTGCTATACTGGAATCAGCCTGCCGGTCCAGTGGTTGGTTGGTTGGTTGGTCTGTCACCAAAACTTTGTCCAGACCAAGCGCGGATCCAGGTATTTTTCCCAGGGGGGGTCAACCAATCTTTAACCCCTTTTTTGCCACCCTCCAGGGGGGTGTCAGGGGTTTACTATGGATCCGCGCATACAGATACCATGAAGGACTAAATGTAACAACAGTTTGTGGTGGCACACAGGGACGAATGACGCAGCTATTTTGGGACATAACCAGTAATCTTTTTGATAACCGCTTTTTTCGCCAAATTCCAGGGGGGGTCATGACCCCCTGACCCCCCCTCTGGATCCGCGCATGCAGACAACTCCTACATTTATTGTCCGATTTATTTCATACTTGGCACAAGTATTTATTGTGACCTGTAGATGTGCAAGACACAAATTTCATGAAAAGTAAACCAATACTTTTGAGTTATGGCCCCTGATTTGATGAAAAAATGCTTGTCCGGACAACTCCACCTACAATCACTGTCCAATTTGTTTAATACTTGGCACAAGTGTACATTAGGACCTGTAGATGGACAAGATGTAAATTTCACGATAATTGGACTGATACTTTTTGACTTGTGACCCCTGATTTGATGATAAAATGTTTGTCCAGACAACTCTTCCTACAGTTTCTGTTTGATTTGCTTCATACGTGGTACAGGTGTGTATTAGTACCTGTAGATGTGCAAGACGCAAATTTCATGCAAACCTGATTGATCCTTACTGAGTTATGGCCCCTGATTTGACCAAAAAAGGCTTATCCGGACAACTCCTCTCACAGTTACTGTCCAATCTGCTTCATACTTGGCACAAGTGTGCTATAAGACCTGTACATGTGCAAGACGCAAATTTCATGAATATCAGACCAATACTTATTAAGTTATGGCCCCTGATTTTAATAAAAATTGCTTGCCGGACAACTCCTCCTACATTTATGGTTCAATTTGCTTCATACTTGGCTCAATTGTGCATTAGTAGATCTACCTGTAGATGGGACAGACGCAAATTTTATGAAAATCGGACTGATACTTACTGAGTTATGGTACCTGATTTGTCAAAAAAATGCTTGCTCGGACAACTCCTACAGTTACTGTCCGATTTGCTTCATACTTGGCACAAGACTTAGTGTGCATAAGGACCTTTAGATGTGCAAGATGCACATTTCTTCAAAATCGGACCAATACCTTTTGAGTTATAGCCCCTTATATGACAAAAAATGCTTGTCTGGACAACTCCTACAATTACCATCAACTTTGCTTCATACTTGGTTCAACAGTGCATGTGTGCAAGACGCAAATTTCAAGAAAATTGGATTGACAATTTTGAGTTATGGCCCCTGATTTGACAAAAACGCTTGTCTGAACAAAGCATGTATTTTTATCACCTTTAGTGATAGATTTCTAGATTTAATCCAGAATCGGGGGATGAAGATTTATTAGAATCACCCTTTTTCGAAAAAATTGTGCTTTAAAGCAGCAGATTTTCGGTCGAGATGTGGGGGATGGGCGTTTATTAGAATATGGGAGTTTATTAGAATAATTACGGTCCTCAATATACAGAGATACAGATTAGAGGGGTTGTTCACTTTTCAAAGTGCAATATATCATTAATTATTCATCAAATCCTATATTGTGGATACTCACTAGAAGTTTTTTTCTGAGACAATTCAAATGAGTACCTACAATATAATAATTATGGTTCAGACTTAGATTAAAAAAGTCACAATGCCTTTTACCCCCTCTTATCTGTAGCTCTAAATTTGTATTGTCTTTCTTTTTCACAGATCCATATTTACATATGCAATTCCTCAGCGATGCTATAAAGAGGAAAATATATCAATATTTTGAGGATGCCAATATCGCCAGCCATGTCATGGAAACGCAAAATCCTGCCAAACAATACGATGAAGTTGTGCCATGCCTTGAAGAAGATATCTGTGATACACCTATACATATTTTATGGGTGAACATGAGTGGAAATACCAAGGGTGGACTTAATCATATTGTACCGCTTGTGAAATGTCTTGAGACAAATTAGCCTGGATCTGGTAAAATGGCCACTTTGGCGTTAATTTTGAGACCAACATGCATCTAGATCAGCCTGTGCATATGCACAGAGTGATCAAGATGCATGGTGTTCTCCATTAGCTACCTTAACCCTTTCCCAAACAAGACCTGGTTTTGTTATCCCTAATAGAAAAGGCTTGGGAAAACATTGAGACAAAGGAAGAAACTGCTGATAACCAGCAGTTTTTCCCTTTGCCTCAATATTTTCTTTGCAATATTTTAAACAAATCTTATTGTTATCAACATTGATTTTATCTTTTGTGGCAGATTTTTAATTGGACCATCCTAAAATTTTGTCCTTTGGGAAAGGGTTAATGCCAGGAGAAACTTTTGGAGAGGAACATGAATCCTGATCAGATCTTGTGTACAACCTGATCTGGATCCATGCTGGTCCAAAATGCCATAAGGGCCCCTTTTTCTGCATCCCGGTTCATATATAGGCTAGACAAATTACTTAACCCTTTCTCAAACAACAAAAAATTAGGATATTGCCAGTTGAAAACTGATGCAGGGGGACTTGATTGGGCCACTCCGTTTTACTCGGAGTACTCCTTTTACTCCAAAACCCAATCAAGTGCCAAAAATCTACTCTCGGATCTACTCCGAGTACTCCACCTACCGAGAAGGGGTGTTTGGAATGTGACGTCATCAACATAGTTCCTGATAGATGATTATAATAAAAATAGTTTGCCATAATTTTCTCTCAATCAATTTAACGGATATGAAAGACAAAATTACAAATGCAAAAAAACATCGGACTTTACTGAAGAAACTAAACAAACGTTTTTGACATGTTCTTTGGCAATTTTGACAAAAAAGGGGCAACTATTATTAAATGTAATGATTATCTTGGTTTATGCACCAAAACACTTGATTGGACTGCATAGTTTACTCTGAAAACAGAGTGGGCGGAGTAAGTCCAAAATCCCCAATATAGCACTGAAAATATTGAGGCAAAAGGAGAAAATGGTGATTATCAACATTTTCTTGTTTTTTCTCAATGTTTTTCCTAAGCCTTTTCTTTTAGAGACGTCAAAACCAAGTCTTGTTTGGGAAAGGGTTAAAGACAACTCTACATGTTGGTGCAATTTAGTAAAATCATTATCCGTCCGGTGAAAAGGAACCATTCTATGAAGAATGTCAAACTCAAATACCCGGTAAATAAAAACATTGGACTCAAAAGAGGTCAAGATAGGATATGCATAGAATACCTATACCTACAAAGAAAATATTGAAGGCAAAGAGAAAATGCTGTTTGTTAGCATTTTCTTCTTTTGCCTTAATGTTTTCCTAAGTTTTTTCTGTCAGCGGCATCAAAACCAGGGTTTCTTTTATAATGGGTTAAACTTCAAACTAAAAGATTATTGTGTTCAAGTCAATGTACTTTCATAGAGGGGCTTTGTTCCTTCCCATAAACCAAAAAGCTTGGGTTTGTTCATAAAAAAATTTCTTGAAATATTGTACTTATGTGACAAATGAGATGTTCTAGACCATATTCTATAAATAATGTGTGTACAAAAAATCTGTCATGGGAAAAGGGGGCTTAATGTATGATAGTTTTTATTTTGTGACAAGCACTTATTCGGGGAGCATTATCCGTTTATGACGGCTCTTGTTTTTTTTTTATTGTTTTCAGTAATTTTTGCAGGCAAAAATAATAGTTTCATCAATTTTGATTATTCTAAATCTTACTGATCTGACTTTTGCTCACAATTCCTTTGCCAAGCAACAAGATTTTAGATTATCCTAATTCTATGATTAAAAACTGCTTCATACAACGAAATTGTTATATGTTAGTGAAAAGGATGTTAGTGAACTTTATATCAAAGTAAATATTCAGGAAAATGATTTTCTTCATTTCTCTAAATGTTTTCCAATCTTTCTCTTCCAGGCATGCGAAAAAAGCAGGGCGTGTTTGGGAAAGGATTAAAAATAGAATGAACTTATGTATTAAGGTAGAATACCCGCAATGTGGCCATTTTGAGATAAATAAAACATCAGATGTTTTCGAGAGGTGTCGTGACACATCCGAACCTATTTAGGCGCGGTCGTTAATATTCGGTGGTGGAAAATTCCATGACCGAAAGTTTTCAACTTCATATGAATAATTCCGACATCTCGCAAATCTCATTAGGGGTAGATAACTGTAATTAGATAATTATTACTTCAATGATATCATATTTGTGGCGATAGATATGAGCCTGAATCTGGAAAAAAGGTACCTTATAGCATTTCAGATCATTGAAGATCCAGATACAGTCTGATCAAGATCAGTGCAGCCATCTTTAACCCATTACCACATACTGAAACTTTTTGACTCCTTACAAGATCATGGCTTTGGAAAACATTGTGGAAAATGAAGAAATTGCTTGTGACAAGCAATTTCTTCATTTCTCACAATGTTTTCTACCCTAAAAGACCATATTTTTTTAATTTCTTTTACTTGGAAGTTGTCGTCTGCAACATACCATTATTTGAATTTGAACCAGTCTAAAACTTTGCCATTTGGGAATTGGTTTACCCTTTCCCAAAAGACAACATTTTAGTGTAGTCCGATTTCAAAGCTGCTGCAGACGACAAAATTAAGATAAATAAAGATTGGATTAGTGTAAGATGAAAAATAGAAGATAATTTATATTCAGTCAAAAGGAGAAACTGCTGCTTATCGGCAGTTTCTTCTATTGTCTCAATGTTTTTTTCTTATAAAGGACATCAAAACTAGGTCCTGTTTGGGAAAGGATTAAATTACTACACATCAGTAGGAGGCTTTTAGAGAACAACATGAATCCTGATCAGACTGTGCATATGCACAGGCGGATCTGGATTCATGTTGTTCTCAAAAGCCTTATGGGACCTTTCTTCAGATCATGGCTCAAATGTAATTTGCTCATATGCATAATAGTATGACCATCTGTACTGAATAAAAAGTATTTTTATGCCCCCGTATCGAGAGATCTGGGGCATATTGTTTTACTCGTGTCCGTCTGTCTGTCTGTCTGTCCGTCCGTCCGTCTGTCTGTCTGTCTGTCTGTCCGTCTGTCTATCCGAAAACTTAACCTTTGCCTTTTCTCCAAAAGTATTTGACATACAAGCTCAAATTTGGTATGCAACTTCCTTTCAATGATATCCATCTGTTCCATGCAATTTGACCTTCCTCAAGGTCATCCCTTAACCCTTACTAACCCTTTACTCTACGAAAACTTAACCTTTTACTCCGAAAACTTAACCTTTGCCTTTTCTCCAAAAGTATTTTACATACAAAGCTCAAATTTGGTATGCAACTCCCATTCAATGATATCTATCTGTTCCATGCAATTTGACCTTCCTCAATGTCATCCCTTAACCCTTATCAACCCTTTACTGTACGAAAACTTAACCTTTTACTCCGAAAACTTAACCTTTGCCTTTTCTCCAAAAGTATTTTACATACAAAGCTCAAATTTGGTATGCAACTTCCTTTCAATAATATCTATCTGTTCCATGCAATTTGACCTTCCTCAAGGTCATCCATTAACCCTTAATAACCCTTTACTCCACGAAAACTTAACATTTTAGAAAAAATGGCCATTTCGGGGGCATTTGTGTTTCACAAACACATCTTGTTATATTAGTAAAATTCTAATTTATGTTTCATTCTAAAGATGTTTTTATAAAAGATAGATAAATCTTATGAGAAATTTCAACAAAAATAGATCTATATATGTATTTTGTTATGCAAGTTAAATGAAGTTGTGAATATTTTGTAGATTACTATTTTAATTTTACAGTATTTTGTTATAATCTAATCAGATTTTATATTCTATTAAAAATGATTCATGAATAATTCAAAGAGTGTTTATCTGTGAATTTGTCGCCATTACCAAGTGCCCTGGTCATAGTTTTAAGATTGATGTCATGCATTGATCCAGAGGGGAGGGGGAAGGGGTTCTGAGGGTCTTGTTTCCCTAGAATTTGTAAAACAAAAATACTTATCAAAGGATTTTTTTAGGAATTTTTCATGCACCTATGCAGTTCTCCCCCTCCCCACCCCCATCTCCCTCTTTTGGAAAATGTGGGCCCCTCTGAGGAAAATGTCTAGAAACTCCTGGGAATCCTTAGATTAGCACACCAACAACCAAACAGATCATGTCCTTTACTTATGAACAAACGATGGAGAGGGTCCCTTCAAGATATGAGAATCACGAGAGGATCAGTTGTAGGAAGCAACCACACCCTCGTAATTTGCCAAAGTTAAACTTAAACAGAGGAGGAAACCCAAGACAGAAAAAGAGGAAACCACGCTTTAACACGGACAAATTCCAGGACCCCAGGTAAAAAGATCCTTCCAACTAGAATTGAGAAACAGATTTAGTACACTAGAAGACCAACAAGATATAGACATACCCACGTTCAACAAAGTAGTAATGTCATCAAGTGAAAAGATTCTAGGCCATAGACGCAGAAAAGCAAAGATGTAGATATCTGAAGAGACAAGGGGCACAAATTCTGGCCGAGTTGTTTCCAATGCTCCATGATACCATGGTAATGCTCTATATTTCATACAAATGATGTCATGGTGACGTCATTTGTATGAAGTATGGAGCATTTGGAACGTCTCGGCCAGAATTTATGTCTTAATAACGCCTTTTCTAAAACATCTTAAGTAAGAAGTCTTAAAAATCTCGTTTTAAAGAACGCGCCTCTGGTAACGGCCTTATTTCCAACACAGCACGAAGGGACTAAGTAGGCTAAGTATAACTCGAAAAGTATGGAAGGTAGAATCATCTTACTTCATGCTTTTGGA
Organism: Fragum sueziense; assembly: GCA_963680895.1. Classification (NCBI taxonomy): domain Eukaryota; kingdom Metazoa; phylum Mollusca; class Bivalvia; order Cardiida; family Cardiidae; genus Fragum; species Fragum sueziense. Next base: position 70,055,402 of record OY804593.1, read on the forward strand.
GTTGCAGTCGCGCAACATTTATGAGTTTTGGTTGTTCTCCTAAATTGTGAAATTTCACCAATATATGTTTGAAAACATAGGCCTGTACCATAACAAAAGACTATGAATTTTTAAAAGCCTTTGACACCCTTCGAGAAGGCCCTATCAAATTTCATGCTTTTATCAAAAAGTCAACGATTCCGCCCCAAAATCGGAGTTACTTGACCTGCTAATTAAACGTCTCTTTTAACAAATCAACTAATACACTTATAGACACTTCTAACGCAACACTTACATATTTCATCATTATCAAATAAATGATAAAGTATATTTTATGAAATTTTCAGCAAATATAAATCAATTAGATCTAAGTTTACATGTTTTCTGTAAATTTTATCAAAATCGATTGATCCGAACATAAAAAATATTTAGGTTTTTCACTAAGAGTCAAATATGAAAAGTCACAAACCCCCAGGCAATTATAGAATTCAATATAGCATCAAAGTAGCGTCACCAAATCATGCTCATATCTCGAACCACTGCTTCATAAGATTTGATAGCATGCTCTCACGTGCGAATCAGTACTAGAATTCAGTTGCACCTATTTTTTTAAGAAATAATGTTTTGTACGTGTCAGTATTGCACAAAATTATCGAATTTGTTACCAGACATTAGTTTTTCGCCTTTTTGCACCAAGAAATTTTCAACAACTGGAACAGGAACTTAAAAGGGACGAGTTAAGAATTATTCCACAAAGATTTATCATCAATTATGCTTTATCAATGAGAAAGGGGTGTCTTCGTGTTATTTAGGTCCATGACGGACACACATCTAATGTTAGCAGAATGTCATAAACTTTACTGCTGTTACATGAATAACCTGAATTTACGTTATCAGCTCGCACAGCTTTCTTGCGACTTTTTGTTTTCTAGTCATATCATATATACTACAAATTTTATTATTTCTGTTCGATGTTTCTTTATGAAAATTACAGATAGTATACAATTGTAAATGAATTAAATTTGTTGACAATTTGATGAAAAATTGTTAATTAAATTTCAAGTTATTACCAAAAAGGTAAGTGTTGCGTTATAGGTGCCTTTAAGTGTAGTCTTACAACCAGCCTTTAAAAAAGATAACAAATATACAAGTTTATTTAGCCTACTTAGGCCGAGCTCCGATAGCTCAGATGATAACATGGGAACCTGTCGATCCAGGGGTCGTAAGATCAAACGCCGGCTCGGCCAATATTCACTGTAACATTTCTCAAAATTTAAGCATTTCTCCCTGACTAATGGGTGTGGGTGTGAATCGTCAATATGAGAGAGCTGGTGGTAGCTCGGTTTGGATATTGTAGTAGTACTGGCGAGAGAAATGGCAGGAATCCGTGATAAGGTGCTCCAGTCGCCGCGTTATGAACATAGTAGTTGAAATAGGTGTTAAACCCAAATCAATCAATCCATTAGTTTACTCAGTGTGGTGAGTACCAGCCTCCCCCCCCCGCTCTAATATTATATTGTTCGAATAATCTGTTTAGAAAAAAAAATGGAATTTCCACACTAAGTAATATCATGTAAACTATACCATGTAAAAAAGTTTAGCAACACTGACTTTGTTTATTGAAAACATGTATTCTCTGTGATATTTATTTCACAATCGTTATATACATTTTAGCATATGCATTTACGCACAACATTCAAAGGTCGTTTTGTGGTAACGTTAAATAGTGTGTTAGAAACGTTGTCCTGACGTAGGTGAGGGGTCAAAATAAAAAGTTACAATAGAATTCGGTATCGATTATGAGGCCATTTTCAAGCAAGAACAGCAGTGAAACGATTTCTAATCCACTTAAATTGTTTGTACACAGTACGAATCAACATTCACTACTTTATTAAGAGATTGGACGTCATTCTCTTAAATACGATTACGCACACGTCTTCCTTAAATGCACCGTATGTGCTCTATGGCTGGTAAATCAGATAGAAAGGGATGGTAATGGGAGTACATCATTATTGTGTACGTTTGATTTGGCTTAAAGCATTTAGAACTCTATGTCAGTCAAGTCTGGTGAGTTCATGGCGTAGCGTCAGGGAAATAACAACGTACCGTGTCAACGTCTAGTAACCGTTCATCTGTGGAGACGATCACGGATGATAAGTGTTGATACTCCATGTTGAAATTCCTGTGGAAGCCACTCGGACGTTTTGGTGTTGATATTGAACATCTTTGTCGTGACGTTACGAAATTATGACGGCCATCTTCTCGCGGCCTTTTTCTACGACGTCTTTGACCGGGACTATCTCAAACCACAAAAATTGGCTCACATAGCATCCTCAAACTGTTACTTATGCTTTGAGATGCGCAAAATTCAAAAAGACATCTTTATCGCCGATTCTGCCACGTAGGAACACATTAGCGATACAACGTCCTTCTAACGTAAGTCCATATGGCGTAGTCCCATAGCGTTGCAGAAAACTCATTTTAGTGGCCTTTTTTATCCTGGGCAAAGACAATTATGTTCACACCTAAATGTTTTCTAGAATTATGTTCCATGCACATGAATACCATGTCAGACATGAAAACCGGAAATGTGCACCTGGAGTGCGAGACGCACGCGATGGCGGTATAAATTTCATCTGTTTGTGTTCTCTAGCTATTATCTATCGTGTAAACGTTTGATTTTATGTTAAAACAAAAATATTTTGGTTACTACATATATTTACATTTTGTTGCTAAACTTGTTTTACTATGTATATTATTATACAGAATGCCTTTCACCTTCCATCCCCAAATTAGACTCCTACTCGTCTTCTCTCTCTTTCTCCTTGTACTTTTCCCCATGTTTGACCGTTCATAATTACCACAATGCTTTTATTTAACCATTTTCTAAATAATGATGCTTTTTGATGCACTTTTAAAGAAAAGGCTTGTGAGAAGTTTGGGCCAAAGGAAGAATCTTTGCTTTATTTACCATTTCAATGTAACTAAACATATAATGCCTTTGGTTTATGTTTTTTCTTTCTCACATTATATTCTTTTTATTCATTATAATTTTAACTGATCGATGCCATTGACGCTGTGGAAATAGCCTACGCAAGACTTAAGATAAACATGTTTTTTTCATGATTTCATTGTAGAATTTTTCGACAGTTTATATACGTAATATAATAACGGTATATTAATACGTTTTAGTATCAATTTATCACATTTCAAATGTCCTCACACAAACCCTTTAGAAATTTACACCTTGTATTTATGTTGTTATGGTAATCAAACGTTGGCCTACTTTTCAATAACCCGCAATGTTCCAAACATATTCCTATATCATACCATTTTATTCTTGAAATTTGCAACTAGATATAATAGCCTACATAAAACATCTTTTGTTTACAGTTGACAAAGAGTCCCATCACAATAACCATTATCATAAATGAACATCTGTAGCACTCAATAGATTAACGGAAATGTGAGGGGAAATCCTAAAATAAAAATCTGGAATGTTTGGAAAAAATGACAACTTTATACTAACACTATTAAACTATATAATGTGCACAACTTTGAATTGTTGTAGCCTACTTTAAAAACCAAATATACAAGGGGTAACGCTAAGAAACAGTTTACACATAGGGTCTACTTAGTGCATTGTCTTATCAACTGTTTTTATTCCTTAAAATCATTTCTTTCCCTAAGCAACAGCATAAGGACCTAAAAGATATTATGTGTCATTCTGACAGATAAAAAGTGTAGTCGGCCTAATCTTAGAGAATGGTAAAATTACATCAGAGAAGTATATCAAAAGTTTATATCTTTTGTTTTTTGTTGCTATGGCAACCAACACTGACACATCTTCAGACTTTAAACATTTGGCGTTAACAAGTGAGGAAATGTCCTTTTACAAGAATCGTAGTTCTAGCAGTCTGAAGCATTTTTTGCTAAAATATGAGGGAAATTGCAAAGCCTAAAACATCGCGAATTTTGGAAGAAATTGTAGATCTAGCCTACTGGTGTCTACTGTGTCTGGGAAGAAACGGTTGCTAAGGAATAAAACGGTTGCTATGGTAATGCAGTAGATCTAGTGTTACTTGTTTTTCAGCGTTTAGGCCCTAGATCTATATTATTTGTTTATTATTTGGTGTTTTCGAAGTTAACCCATTACCAGACACAACATTTTTGACTGATCCAATTTCAAATAGGCTATGTTGCAGACGACAATTTCAAGTTGAAATTTTAGAAATATTTCTGTTTTGGGTTGGAAACCATTGTGGAAAATGAAAAAAATGCTTGTCACAAGCAGTTTCTCCATTTTCCATAATATTTTACCAAGACTTTTCTTGTGGGGTAGTCAAAAGGTGTCACTGTGCCGTAATGGGTTTAACAATTCAAAGTTGTGCATAAATTATTTATTCCTTAGCAACCGTTTCTTCCCCTTAGCAACAATAATTTAACGTTCTTTCCAGTTAACATTAAGCAGATTGTTTTTTTTTTTTTTTTTTGTTTTTTTTAAAATAAGATTCCTTGAAAGAGCATTTTTAAGTATCTGATAGTTTAGTGGAAGTGAAAGAATCCGTCAATGCCCTTGAAAAATGTGTGGAATAATGGTATCGACGGAGTTGTGACTCCAATAAAGCTCCAGACTAAATATCAAGTCTAAATCACAACGACAACAACAACAACACGCAAAAACAAAATTTTTAGTTTACCCAAAAACATTTACGAAGTCGATTCCATCTGGCCTGTTTGGTGCTGTTTTTTGAGCAAATATTACTTAAATTATTTCATGGTAATGATAATCTATAATTTGATAGTCATATGATCGTTTTTGTAAAAAGATATCGGACCGTTTTCCTTTGCTCAAAGACTTTCTAAAAATAGCACATGACAGATCTGTCACTCCCAAAGCTACAAGATCGCTTTTCATCATCATCATCATCCAATTATTTGTATGGATTCCGTTTTCAGAATGTCGATAATCCTTCTTATTACAATGTATGTCCTGTTCAAAACTTGTTATTCAAGTAGCCTGACGTCCCGTAGTTTCGATAGCCTTATCTAAAACCATGTGCTTGCATATTTATCGTAGTTCAACCTGTTTTCGATACGTACCTCAAATCGTGACTCTATGGTTTTTGCGCATGCTCAGAAAACCGGATGATGCATGACGTCATTGTTTTCATTTTTTGGACCGGTGTCATAAGTTCTTCACTCAACGGAATTTTCACCAGAAATGCTTGAAAAACAAGCAAGTAATCACTAATTTCTTATTTTCGGAAAATAACAAGCCGTTTACACTATTACTTTTTCTTTGTCCACAAAAAAGACGAAAAAATACTTAAAATGATCCAAAAATTAACATTTAACTACCAACCAATGATCTGGCACGTTCGTCTGCTTCAAAAAGTCACATGACAGTCATGTGACGTCAGTGGTTGGGTAGGTACAGGGTGTTTCAAAAGTGGTGGTATCTTATTCGAATTTTCTGTTTTCTCTTAATATTTTTTCATTTGTTTTCTTCTTTAAAAAATAACAACAACAAAACTCTGCGGGACATTACTGAAAATGAATAATTGCTTTTAGCATGCAGTTTCTTCTTTATCCACAATGTTTGTACAAAAAATAATAAAAAAAATCAATTTCACAAGCAAAAGATTGTTGTCTGCAACTTCTTTGGATTATGAATTGGTCCAAAATTATGATACTTGGGAATGAGTTAAAAATCGCAAGTACCCATAGGCATTTATGAAATTATTCCATTTGTGTACACCAAGTTGTCCTCCATTATGCATGCTGCATACGTTTTGAGCCAAACTGTAAATAAATACTCTTTAACAATAAAGATATAAAAAGGTATCGAAAATAGGTCAACTTTACAAGAAGTGACCCGTTTTACCTTGTTTTTTAAGATCATTGTTTTTCCAACTTTATTTCGATAAATGTCTACGAAAATAAGATTTTTGGAGACTAAATAGGTAACATTTTTGTGATTCAGCTTGAATGTGTCAGGTAAACCCTTATGTTCCCCATCGTTTATCCAGAACCGTAAGGGTATCGAAAACTGGTCAATCCACGATACAAACTGATTTTATAAAATTCTGACCATTTCAATAGATTCAAGAACCAAAGTTCTAGACATAGAAAATGGAAAACAACATTTGTAAACAGACTAACAAAATAGATTGGCCAGAATTAGCAATAACAGACCATTTTCAAAAAACAGGTATTTTTAATCAAAAATCATTTCATCATGAAGTGCAAGCATTCAGAAGGACAGTGATGCTTGAATTTTCAAAATCCATTCACAAACAAAAAAGTTATGCAGCTTTGAACAGCACAGCCGTTCAGAAATGTGTATATCAAAATCGATCAGCTGGTTTAACTGGAGTGTGTATTGACGCAATACACATCACTGCGCATTCGCCATTTTTCCAGTACTTACATGGCTATTTTTGGGTTACAGCACCTCTGGGAAAAGCTCCGGCGCTAAAATTGGCTTATATTTAGATCACTAAATTTAGACTGATTTGTTTTGGGAAATCCTTACGAACATCCAGTCATAAGTGTTCTGAAGTGTTCACGGAGAATAACGGAGTTATACAGCTCCAAAGTTGACCAATATTCAAGCTTGATTTCCAGTCACATGGTTGCCGTAAATACCCGACTTTTTGTAATGATATCATTTCTATATTTATCCTAATTAATGCAAGCCAAAAATATTTCTTGTCAGATGATTGGTTGATTTTCTACACAATTTTAAAGTAAACAACCGCACCAGGTCGGCGACCGCCATTAGTCATTTTTTTGAAAATTTTACAAAGTCAGCTCAGTTGAAATCGATATAGTGCAACAAATACATAACTTAGGTAGATGTTTTTTATATCATCAGAAAGAATATTCTTTTTAGATTTGATCTATGTTTACCATATTTTTATTTTTGAAATAATTGCTGAAAAAATGTTGATTGAATTGGACCAGGTTATAATGGCGATATATAGGGAGGCGATGTATTATCGATTCCTCTGTCATTGCTACCAGAATATTCAAAGCATGTCATCACACGGCGTCAAGGTGATGCTCTCGTCATTCCGATAGGGTTTTGTTTTTGTTCCTACTTAAAGCACTAGGATGACCTAATAACAATCGCAATTTTTTTGATGGGGACTCGCTCAACCATGGAGAAAATAAAGTGTCTTGAAAACTTTTCTAGGATGGAAAGAGGCTTGGATAAGGTTGAATGATTTTTACCCTGACCTTGATTTTCTAGTTTCTGTTTTGTTTTGTAAAAAATATAGTTTGTTTGTGTAAAAATCAGTTGTCTCCGAATTTCTTTGACCAAAGACTTTGTTTGCAGCAACAACATTTAGATGCACAAGGAATGGTACTCAAATTGTAAGCACTTCTGAAAATCACAAGGCTATCGAAACCATGTGACCTATTGAAAGCATGAGAGGAAAGGATAATAATTGGAACACCTGGAACTCATTGCCTAATGAAGTTGTGTGCGCCGATTCTATTATAACTCTTTTAAAACTGCACTAGACAAACTATGGATCGAGAAACATTTTGAGACAAGTGAAATTTATTAGTGGAATGCAAATCAGTGAAATATGACCAAGCGGAAGATCGCGAGAATCCAGACGACGAGGGGAAAGACAAGGCATAAGGGCTTATAAATTTCCCAATATTCCAAAGGTATTCCAAAGGAGGGAAATGGGAATCGTGGCAGATCCTAATCCGAGTCTTCTCTGATGTAAATACGCTCTTTGGTATTTTGATTTTTCGCTATTTACATCAGAGAGCGTTGCTCTTTGAAAAATTCAAGAAGTTCGCTACAAATTGTTGCGCATCGTTCACCGTCCGATCTTAAACGCTATCGTTAAAACCCCTGATGATATCGATAAATGAACCATTTATTGTTATGGCTGCTGAAAAAATTACGACCAAAAAGTATTTCTAAAAGGCTAATAGGCAATGTTTTGCAACAACCCTCACCTGAGCAGCCTTTGTTTACCTTGACCTTCCATCCAAAACCAAAGGTTATACTCATCCAGCAGGCCGATTTGAAATGAAATTTTTGGTCAGGTATGACAAAAAATGATTTATTGATCTATACCCTACAGTGTTTTACCGAGTGATTCGATATGATACACAAAAACAAAGCTTCAAGTTACTTGTAACGTTACCGAACTTTCCGCTGTTTTCAAAGAGCAACGCTCTCTGATGTAAATAGCGAAAAATCAAAATATCAAAGAGCGTATTTCCATCAGAGAAGACTCGGATTAGGCAGATCCAAAAGCTGTTTTGGGGGTTGGTTTGAACTCCCTTTGTCTGATTAAATAATCAGGCAACTGCCGTGGATCCAGAATTTATGTGAGAGGGGTTTGGAAATACAAATGGGGAGGGGGGGGGGGGGGGGGCTGACAAAAATGTCGCCCACCAATGGTTTGATATCGTTAACCCAGTGTTGTGCTTAGGCCGAGGCATCGCGGGATTCCCACAATTTAATTTTCAATGTCCCTTAAAATCTAAGGCATCGCAGGACTTTGGGCACGTTCAGAATTCCACGATCTTCTATTTGCCGTAATTAAATTCGAAGAAAATTCTGCTCGATCAATGCATTTGTTAATAGAATCAGTTGGTATGATGTCATAGCCTCACTTTCACTTTTTCATCGAGGGTACTACCTTGGTCTTTATCGTTACGGGATACCATTTTTGAGGCAGAATATTTCAAAAATCCATCGTAAAAATACATAAACAAAATTCTTGGAGGGTAACAGATGGTCTAATTGCAAAAAATGAATTTTTTTTAAAAAAAATATGCAAAACTTTTGTATTCCGGATTTTCGTAATTCCGTCCTTACAGAGTTGTCGTTCATGCGGGGCGGTATACCGTCTTCCGGTGTCAATGTAAATAAGCGCTATCGGTGGGAAAGAACCGCTACTGCATTCATAAATGCCATAATTTTGCGGATATAATTGGAAATTTTGAACTGCACAAACCATATCGAAAGAGGCAAATGCAAGACGAGCTTGGATTCGTGTAATAAGTCGCAAGAATTAGAACCAAACATCGTATCTGGCCTAGGCATACCCGAGTCTGAGAGACAGTATTAGCCGAAACGCGTAGATCGTTTGGAGATTCCAACAAAGGAACCTCAGCGGAGAGAAGAAAGAAAAATCCCATCGCAACATAGTCCCAACAAACTAAACGCTTACATATCAAAGTAGCTCTAGTCTATTGAGACAGAAGGAGAAAATACTGGTTATCAGGATGCTCTTGTATTTTGCAAAAGTGTTTCCCAAAGTATTTTCTATTAAGTAAAACCAGGTCTTGTGTGGGGAAGCTTTAAAGAACAAACAATGAATTACATAGATCTACTTGAACGAAATAGCAAAGTTTTGAGAGAAGAGAAAAACATGCTGTCTTTGCTTTTCCTCAATAGTTCCTATTCTACAATCTACACAAAACTGTCCTTCTTATTGGATCTACGTTCCATAGTCTACAGCCTGCTTAAAAGTTGAATTAAATTTGAAATGATGGTTTATAATGTTAAGCCTTTCCTATCTAATTATTTGTTTTGATGCCCACAAAATAGCAAAATCAGAATCATTCTGACAATTAGATCTAGCAAGACATAATTTGGAAAGGACCATATTTTGTTGTTTGGGTAGGGGTTTAAAAAAATCCGTCATTTTTTCGGCACATTTAAATACGAATTCTTCATTTTTTTATTTATTATACCCCCGCAAACGAAGTTTGGAGGGGGTATACTGGAATCAACCTGTCGGTCCAGTGGTTGGATGGTTGGATGGTTGGTTGGATGGTTGGTTGGTTGGTCTGTCTCCAAAACTTTGTCCGGACAACTCCTCCTACACTTGTTGAACGATTTAGTTCATACTTGGCACAAATGTTCATTGTGACCTGTAGATGTGCAAGACGCAAATTTCACGAAAATCGGACCGATACTTTCTGAGTTATGGCCCCTGATTTGACCAAAAAATGCTTGTCCGGATAACTCCTCCTACACTTGTGGACCGATTTAGTTCATACTTGGCACAAGTGTTCATTGTGACCTGTAGATGTGCAAGACGCAAATTTCACGGAAATCGGACCAATACTTTTTGAGTTATGGCCCCTGATTTGACCCAAAAATGCTTGTCCGGCCAACACCTACTGCAGTTACTGTCCGATTTGCTTGATACTTGGCACAGGTGTGCATTAGGACCTGTAGATGTGCAAGACGCAAATTTCACGAAAATCGCACCGATACTTTCTGAGTTATGGCCCCTGATTTGACCAAAAAATGCTTGTCCGGATAACTCCTCCTACGCTTGTGGACCGATTTAGTTCATACTTGGCACAAGTGTTCATTGTGACCTGTAGATGTGCAAGACGCAAATTTCACGAAAATCGCACTGATAATTTCTGAGTTATGGCCCCTGATTTGACCAAAAAATGCTTGTCCGGATAACTCCTTCTTTTGTGGACCAATTTAGTTCATACTTGGCACAAGTGTTCATTGTGACCTATAGATGTACAAGACGCAAATTTCACAGAAATTGGACCAATACTTTTTGAGTTATGGCCCCTGATTTGACCCAAAAATGCTTGTTCGGCCAACTCCTCCTACAGTTACTGCCCAATTTGCTTCATACTTGGCACAGGTATGCATTAGGACCTGTAGATGTGCAAGACGCAAATTTCATGAAAATCGCACTGATAATTTCCCAGTTATGGCCCTTGATTTTACCAAAAAATGCTTGTCCAGACAAGTCCTCCTTTAGTTACTATCTGATTTGCTTCATACTTGGCACAGGTGTGCATTAACTTCTGTACATGTGCAAGATGCTTATTTCATGAAAATCAGACCGACACTTTCTGAGTTATGGCCCCTGATTTGACAAAAATGCTTGTCCGGACAATTCCTCCTACAGTTAATGAACGATTTGCTTCATACTAGGCACAGGTATGCATTAGGCCCTGTATATATGCAAGATGCAAAATTCATGGAAATCAGACCGATACTTGCTGATTATGGCCCCTGATTGAACCAAATTTCAATAAAATCGGATTGACAATTTCTGAGTATGGCTCCTAAATCAACAAAAATGCTTGTCGGAACAAAGGTGGTGGCGGGGGTATTTTTATCACCTTCAGTGATAGATTTCTAGTTTATTTTTTTCTTAAGTCCTGTATTTGACCTCAGTAGATTGTTTGGAAAAACATTGAGAAAAAGGAAGCAATTTGACTATAGTCAGAAATATCGCCTCTTTCCTCAATATTTTCTGTGCTTTAACATTCACTTATTCTATTTCCGATTTTAATCGTTTTCCGACAGTGGAAAACCGTGTGGAGCGGAATGTTCTTACAAACAGTTACAAAATATTTGTTTGGAAAAACTCGCTCACGGTGTTCATGTATATACATGTATGTTTTCCCCCAAAGTTGCCCCTCTTTTTATTTCTATGACGTCATATGACTAGAGTAAGCAAGGCAAAGTCATGACGTCACAAATCGACACTCGCCTGATTTGAGGCACGCCACGGGGAAAATTATTTTCAATGATAACGTATCATCGGATTATGGGAGATTTCTTTTGTTGTAGATCTCCGAACGATCTAAAAATGATGGAAGGGGCAGAGGTATTATTAGATTCCATTATTAAGTTACAATGAAAATCATTTTCATTTAATTACTCATTGAAAAAACGAAAATATTAAAAATGCCGCTTGTCAAACAGGCAAATGGAAGTAAATATACCGTCCCGCAGGAACAACAACTCTGTATTACCGGAATTACGAAAAGACCGAATTGGCCACCTCAGAATGGTTAATAATATGCGGTTCAGACAGAGATTGAGCCGAAATTATAAGAGAGATAGCCGAATTTAGGGAGAATCCAAACCCAATTCAACTCCGTTATAGAGGAAAATAATTGACCCGGCAGAGTGACCTTAACTATTCTCAAAAGTGGAAAAGTTTATTGTCCAGTTTAGATGGGAATGGTCCATAGTTAATTTACGTAAAAGCGCGCACTGTATCCGTTAAACAACATTGTGCCGCCATGTGAAAATAATTTGATCTTATCTAGTTTAATAAAAGTGTTAAGCTACCATGGTCCGTTTGGATCGAAATTTTCAGTAAAGCTTATCATTAAAATAGGCGTAATATCCAAATAATGAAAATATTTAAATACAGTTCACATCCTGGTCATACCGTACAGTCTAACAGATGGCACAGGCTGACCAGGATCGGCATTTTTAGCTCACCTGAGCAACATGCTCAAGGTGAGCTTTTGTGATCACCCTGTGTCCGGCGTGCGTCGTGCGTTGTGCGTCGTGCGTCGTGCGTCGGAAGGCGTCAACAATTTCTTTAAACATCTTCTCCTCCTTAACCATTGCAGGGTGCCCAGTAACCTATAAATACCTATAAATACCTATATTATCCTATATTTCTGGACCTTACCTATAAAAACCTATAATATCACCCATTTTGCCCCAAATACCTATAAATACCTATATTTTTGTGTCTTTGGTAAGCAATGATTACAAATTTAAAACAAATACTTTCAAAATAGCAATTTTCTATGATTTAAAAGTAGTTATTGTCTATCGATATACAGTAAAAATTAGTATATTCCTTTCAGGCCTCTTTCAAACTTTAATGCCAGGGAAAGACTGATCAAACATAATATTTATTATTGTTGAAGAAGCTTGCATGTATGTTTTGTCATCTTTTACTGGTATTGACCATTTTATTTAGTGGATATGTGCCTTTTATGAACAGTTAAGTTCTGCTCAAATAACTTTGTGCAAGTATTACTTAAGACAAATTAATTTGAATATCTTTATATGAATGCAGCGGGAAATCTTTATAACATGAAGTAGGTCAATTTTGCTTCTGATATACAAAGCTAAGGTTTAGTTCTTGTCCTGAAGTTATCACATAATCAGTGCCAGTCTTCCATTTAAGCTCTGAGGAAGATTAAAGAATAGAGAACCTTCTGATGTACTCACTGTGAATGACTAGAGGCTAAATTTAGGTGGAAATGTTTTAATTTTCATCTTGCTGTCACAGAGACTGATTGAAATTTTGTACATGGAGTACTGTTGCTTGTCATGCTATGTTTGTTAGAGACAGCCAGTATGTTTAAGATTAATTTATTTTCAGATCACCTTAGCAGTTAGTGCTAAGTGTGAGGTTTTGTGGTCATCTATCCATCTGCCTGTGCATAAACATATCCTCCTCTCAAACAATATGGCAGCTTAACATTTTGTTTGCAGCATCAGCCAAAGGCCTGCTACCGAAATACTTTAAACCATAATGATTGTGGTATTATGAAAATTGGCCCTATGTTCTGGGGGGGGGGGGGGGTATCTTATTTCGTATATGGACAAGCAAGGACAATCTACTTCTCCTGAATGGTTTGGCCTATGGCATTGAAAATGCATGTTAAACTGTCTTTTGACCCGCTACCGGAAAACTTATTATCACAAATTTATGGTATTATAAAAACTTGTCCTATGATGTGGGGTATCAGATTGGGATACAGAGGGAAATCTTCTTAAACCTCCTTCACCTAAATTGTTTTGCCCAGGGCTTTAAACTTGGCATAAGAATTGTCTCATGGTCCTCTCAGTCTGCCAATACTTTTCAAATTATACATATTGGCAAGAATTACAATGAAAAGTGGCCCTGTGTGTTTGAGTATCAGACTAATACAGATAAAGCAGGAAATCTTGCTCAATCTTCTACTCCTGAATCATTTGACCTAGGGCTTTCAATTTGCTGTGTAGAACCACCTCATGGCCCTATTACCAATATCCTTAGAAATATTGTGGTACAATGACAATATGTTGTTTGATATCTTATTTCATGAGAGACAAAGTAGGAAATCATGAACATTCTTTTTCTCCTTTAGAAACGGTTTGGCCTATGTCTTTGAAATTTGGTTTGTAGAATTGTCTAAATTCAGGCCCACTACCAAAGCACATCAAAATTTTTGGTTCTATGAAATTTGCCCTATGTTGTAGAATAGCAAATTACTATCATTCGTCTTTTACTCCAAAACTATTTAATCAATGGCTTTCAATTGTATTGTGTAGAATTGTCTAATGACCCTCCATCAAAACACTTCAAAGTTTTGCAGAATTATTCTATTTGGCTATATGTTGTGGACAGATTCCATATCAGTTTCCATATAGAGATAAATAACTCAGAAGGAAATCTAGAGTAAACTTCTCTTGACAAATCAGTTTTTTCAGAGACCCTATATTGAGGTTTTTGCATGTATCATGGCAGCATGACTCTCTGCCAAAATTCTTCAAATTGCCTTCTTACAATGAAAATTGGCTAGAAGTTGTGGGTCTAGGATGAGACATAAGATATCAAATACAATCATTTCCTCAAAACCCCGATGTTCTCTATGGTGAGTGATAAATGGCCTTCTTGGCTCTCATGTCCTGATAAGTTTATGGTGTTCTCTGGAACACCTAAATTTTCAGAACAGAAAGCAAAAGCTAATAAATGGCTGTCTTGTCTGTTACTCCTGTTGTCCTATTAATAAAAGAGAGCTGGAAGGTAGTGGTGGTGGTAGAGAAATGTTTAAAGTAGTATTTTCTTCATCATAAACACAACCTATATTATCCTATATTTTTGGCTAACTGATACCTATATTATTGGGACATACCTATATTTTTGACACCTAAAGTCACTGGGCACCCTGCCATTGGGCCAATTCTTACCAAACTTGGCAGGCATGTTCCCTGGGTGACCCTTTTCAAAACTTGTTTTCAAATTTTTGATTCGTCAAAAAATGTGGGCGTGGCAGGGCAGGGCTTATCAGACTTAGAGAAATTGTTACATAATTCTTCAAAAATCTTCTCCTCCTTAACCATTTAGTCAATTTTTACCAAAGTTGGCAGAAATGTTCCTTGGGTGACCCTTTTCAAAACTTGTTTTCAAATTTTTGATTCGTCAAAAAATGTGGGCGTGGCAGGGCGGGGCTTATCAGACTTAGAGAAATTGATACATAATTCTTCAAAAATCTTCCTCTCCCTAACCATAGAGTCAATTTTTACCAAAGTTGGCATAAATGTTCCTTGGGTGACCCTTTTCAAAACTTTTTTTAAAATTTTTGATTCGTCAAAAAATGTGGGCGTGGCAGGGCGGGGCTTATCAGACTTAGAGAAATTGATAAATAATTCTTCAAAAATCTTCTTCTCCCTAACCATAGAGTCAATTTTTACCAAAGTTGGCAGAAATGTTCCTTGGGTGATCTTTTTCAAAACTTGTTTTCAAATTTTTGATTCGTCAAAAAATGTGGGCGTGGCAGGGCGGGGCTTATCAGACTTAGAGAAACCATGAGAAAATTCTTTAAAAATCAACTATTGGTCCAATCTGTACCAAACTTGGCAGGAATGTTCCTTGAGTGACTGTTTTCAATGCCTCTTGATAAATCTTTGTTTCGTTAAAAAAATGTGGGCGTGGCAGGGCGGGGCTTATCAGACTTAAAGAAATTGTTAAATAATTCTTCAAAAATCTTCTTCTCATTAACCATTGATTCAATTTTTATCAAACTTGGCAGAAATGTTCCTTGGGTGATCTTTTGCAAAATTTGTTTTCAAATTTTTGTTTCATCAAAAAATGTGGGCGTGGCAGGGCGGGGCTTATCAGACTTAGAGAAATTGTTAAATAATTCTTTAAAAACCAAATGTTGATCCAATTTGTACCAATCTTGGCAGGAATGTTCCTTGAGTGAGTGTCTGTACTGCCTGTGTTTCAAATTTTTGATTTGTCAGAAAATGAGGGCGTGGCAGGGTGAGGCTTATCAGACTTAGAGAAATCATTAAGTAATTCTTAAAAAATCTTCTTCTCCTTAACCAATGGATAAATTTTTACCAAACTTGGCAGAAATGTTACTTGGATGACCATTTTCAAAATTTGTTTTCAAATTTTTGATTTGTCAAAAATGTGGGCATGGCAGGGCGGGGCTTATCAGACTTAAAGAAATCATGAAAAAAATCTTTAAAAATCAACCATTGGTCAAATTTAAACCAAACCTGGCAGATCTGTTTCTTGAGTGACTGTTTTCAATGTGTGTTAATGAATTTTTTGATTTGTCAAAAAATGTAGGTGCGGCAGGGCGGGGCTTATCAGACTTGGAGAAGTTATTAAACGAATCCTTGAAAATTTTCTTCTCCTTAACTGTTGGACAAATTATATCAAATTATCCAGGAATGTTCCTTGGGTACCCGTTTCAGTGATAATTTTACAATTTTAAGACTGTGGGTCCTTGGGACTCACTGGATTCCATATCAATGAGTCCAGCTACTAGCTTAATGAGTCCAATACACTGTTTTCAATAGGAAATTGTAAAAATTGTTGCATCCTGGGACTCGCTAGAATTAAAACTTTGCATCCGACAGACCAAATTATGAGTAAAAGTTGCAGGATGTGCAGGTAAAAAAATCACTGCGTTTTTATTTTATTTTTTTACAAATTTGTGATTGGTTGAAAATGTGGGCATGGCAGGATGTTTATACGACTAGGAGAAATGACAAGAAAATTCTTTAAAAATCAACTGTTGGGTCAATTTGAACCAGGGATGTTGCTTGAGTGACTCTTTTTAACAATAATATTGTTTGTGAATTTTTGATTTGTTAAAAAATTTGAGTGTGGCAGGGTAGGGCTTATCAGACTTCAAAAAATGATAAAGAAATTCTTCAAAAATCAACCATGGGGCCAATTTAAACCAAGAGAACAAAATGCTTATTGAGTTACTCTTTTCAAACACTTGGTTATAAATTTTTGATAGGATAATAAATGTTGATGAGGCAAGGAGGGGCTTATCATATTAAGCGTATTTATACCTGTAATGTATCATTCTGATGTTTCAAAATTGTAAATTGTTAATTGTAAAAGTTTAATCCTGATTATAACAAGAGCCGTCACAGACGGATTATGCTCCCCGAATAAGTGTTTGTCACAAAATAAAAACTATCATACATTAAGCCCCCTTTTCCCATGACAGCTTTTTTGTACACACATTATTTATAGAATATGGTCTAGAACATCCTATTTATTACATGAGCACAAAATTTAATTAAATTCTGCCCATTAGATGAAGAGAAATAAGAGAAAAACTAATTTTTACACTAAGGCCCCTTTTTCCATGACACAGCCTTAAATTTACTAACGGAGAAAATGGTCTCTAGGTATTGACCCAGGGAGTTCACATGTGAAGTTTCATTGAATTTGGTCCAAGGGTTGCTGAGATATGGCTGTGGACGGACGGACGGACAGACACACGGACGGACGGACGGACGGACAGCGTGGCGACTATATGCTCCCCCCCCCCCCATAAAGCATAAAAATCAAACTGGAACAGCACATGATATTCAATTTTAAAGATGTATGCAAATTATGCTACTACATGCAATATGATTGAATACTAATGTGATTTCATTGTCTTCATTGGAAATTATGAAACTTAATTTACAATAGTTTGATACGACATACATATTTGTTTACAACAAAATTTATATTGCACACCATCAAATACAGGAAGAACTCAGGTGAGCGATATCAGTGCCTTTCAGGCACTCTTGTTTCATAATATATTCAGTTTATAACCAATTACCATTTTAAGATGACGCGACAAATGTATTCACGTGCAAATACTGTTAAGTCGTTGAATAATATGATTGTTAGCTGTAAATAGCGAAGAATGCGAAGTGTTCGGCAAATCACGAGGGGTTCCGGCACACCTATCACCCCTGGACGATAAGTCTGTTGACCTTTCCGCTTGGTCTGCTCTGCCGGGTCAAATCTCGTCGTCAATACAGATGCGGTTGTTTTTATTTTTTAACTGTCACGCATGCGCATACAGCGCAGACCAAGATTCAAACGAGATTCATGACGTCATCATGTATGTTGTGACGTCATTTAAGAAAGTCGCATGTTCTACTTTTTTTGACCTACTTTCAACATCGCTTCATGAAATTGGTATCAAATTGCGAAAAAATGAGTTGTTGCTTCAATAGTTTGACGTAATCTATTATCATTTAATCAGGTCATATAAGTCTTAAAAAATGTACATTTCCAGGGGTGTAAAATTCCACTCGCCCGCTTGCATTCGCGAGGAGCAATTGGCAGCTGGCGAGTGGAAAAAGTTACCTACTAGTCCTACCGGGTGAGTAAAAATATTGTTTGGCAAATGAATAAAAACATAAATTTTCAAACTCAATACTATGTTTTTTCTCGGTCCCGATCTGTGCAATAAATCTATAAACTCTGGCCTAAGATTCAAGATCAATGGGAGACCAATGTTGTATTTTACAGTACCTCCGACAAACAGGAAGTTTTCAGGCAGGTATGCGGATTAATTGTCTTTGGTGACACCGTTACATATTAACATAATTTATTACTGTGTATAAATTACGTCACCGCTGTCTACTGCAATACATCTAATTCAACAAGTCAAAGAACAATTTTAAAAGGTTGTTATTCGGGTCGAAAGTTAATAGAAAATGAGGAAAAGATTCAAAAGAATGAGCATTTCTACATAATGAAAAGAGTAAGTCACAACAAAAGGTGTAAGACAAGTAAACATTTGAAGTCTAGTCTTGGCTTTCGGTGTTTTTGTGGGCCGAAAAAGAAGGAAACAAGTTGTTATGTTAACTTAAGAGAAAACATCCAGCATTTATGCAGACAGGAAATCTTCGTTGTGTATTTGATATCATATCCAAATGTAAGAAAGATACTTTGAAATTTCATGATAAAAGACCTAAACACACGAAATGCGTCATTCATCAACATATTGTAGATAACCCCACTACACCTTCCTTACAAGTTACAAAAGACAAACACATAACACAATTACAGGACGAGTAACATAGTCATAAGGACGAGTAACTTTTTGCGGCTACTAGTCCTACAGGGCGAGTGGAAGAAAAAATAATTTTACACCCCTGATTTCGTTTGTTTTTGACAAATTTTGGGTCGAAATCTGGGAAATAGTAGCTTTAAAGAATTGCGATTGAAACTTTCTAACTACCAACACGTTTTTAGTAATCAGGCGTAGTCATCGAGATATGCTGAAAGTTGGTAATGCTTTAAGGAAAAAGACCGAAGCTTTCACCTTCACCAAATGAGTGCAGGTCTGAACTTTATGATTGACGACGTTTTTGATTGGCTGAAGGGATTCATCATCATCATCATCATCATCATCCTGTTTAGTTTATCCAGGCCATGGATTAGTCCTGTTCGGAGGGTGGGGCCTGGCTGCCAAGTCTAGAACGAAGTCTCCCTCTCCATTTCTGTCGATCGAAGGGATTAGTATTTGTTAGTCCTACGTCCTCGCGGTCTATTCTTACTATCTCTTCCCATGTCAGCTTAGGTCTTCCTCGCGATCTGTTCTCTTGTACGTTGATGATTCGAACCTTTGACAACCAGTGCTGCGTTCAGTTCAACCAGTGCCGACCAAATCAATTGAGTCAAGAAAATTCTGCTCGATCAATATATTTGTTATGGTAGTATAATTCATGCATTGTATATTATTATGCATACATCGCCACATGCAAAAACTTGACTGTGATCCAAAATTTATGCAGTGATTCAGCTGATTCTTAGATAAAACATTGAGAACTGGTCTTAAGATGTTAGCGAAATAAATTAAGAGATGACTTTGTTTGAAGAGAATGTGAAATCGACAAACTGGCGATAAAATACCCAATACTGTGCCATCTGCCGATGCAGACAGCCAAATGCATCAATCTCAGAGATGAATAAAACCCAAGGAAAAAAGTTCCATAAGAATTGGTTGGTAAAATGTCTGTGGTCGAGTGAGACTGATGTCAACATGAAATGCAAGACTTGTTTAAAATAAAAACTAAAATAGTTAGTATTTTAGCTTGTCCCCCCAAATTTCCCAATGTCCCCTTGAAATTTAGTACATGTGTCCCCCAAAAATTCTGACCTAGGCACAACCCTGGTCAACCTATATGGGCCAGTAGCTGGAGGCTCAGTTAGGGTGTTTTGGTAGTACTGGTATGAGAAAGAACAGGAATCCATGGTTAGGTGCTCAAGCCGCCCTATATGATCATGACAGTTGAATACAGCGCGAAACCCAAATAAACCAAACAAATAGGGGGAGGGGGGTCGTTTTCCTAGTTTTACATAATTTTGACTGAATTTCTGTGTGAAAATGAAATAATCCAGGGTTCTACAAGACCGTCAGGCTTCCGACTGCCAGATGCTACTAGCCTGGGCCAGATTTTCACAGCCCTGACCAAAATTTCTATGTCGGGAGAAACTGGCATTTTCTTTTGGCTTTTAAATGCTATTTCACATTACTCCTTTGTTTTGGCCCTCCCCTTTGTTTATATACTTTGTCACCCTTATCATCACCTTTTTCAGACTTTGACATAAATCCAAACTTGAAAAGTGACGCTTTCTCGCTTTTCTCAAATGTTGTCAATGTAAACGTCAATCGCTCTGGCCGTAAGTTTTGTAAATCGCTCTGGCCTTAAGTTTTGTTGTCAAATTGTCGTAAAATTGGATCAGTCGCGAATCGGTTGAATTTCTGTGAATTCTAAAGAGATTCCTTTCAATTAAAATTGATAGACATATCTTCGGAATATTTTCTTGTCTGCAAATATAAACATACATGTAAATGTTTTTCATAAAACAAT
Source organism: Fragum sueziense (assembly GCA_963680895.1). Lineage (NCBI taxonomy): Eukaryota > Metazoa > Mollusca > Bivalvia > Cardiida > Cardiidae > Fragum > Fragum sueziense. The sequence continues at coordinate 70,076,070 of OY804593.1, forward strand.
TTCCGGACACCCATCACCTCCCCCCCTGGTATTGGCCGAAAATTAAATTTTGACTATGTATATTTAATGTAATGTTACATATTTACTACATTTTAAGCCATAATTTTGGCTTGGACCCCCTGGAAAATATCTTGGGTTTGGACCCCCCTGTAAAAAATTCCTGGATCAGCCCTTGCACAGGGTTCATTTGAATCCATTCTGGATCAGCCACTCTAAATGTAAACTAAGATGGCGATTGTTTAGACAAAGTGAATTCATTTATCAATTGTACATTTGTTGGGTAAAATGATATTTCAAAATTTGAAACCAATGAAACATTCACAAAAATTACCCTATAAAATCTGATACCAGTGGTATGGAATTCATAAGTCCAACTTGTCTGACTGGTAATTCAGGGTTCTCTCCAGTATAATGTGAAGCCGTATTGGCAAATGATAAATATTGGTAAACCTTGAAGTTGAAATGCATTGTGTTCATGCAAATAAATTGTGAATAAAAACATAATGGGAAAAGAAGAAATTGCTCAATTTGAGCAATTTCTTCTTTTCCCATTAAGTTTTTAGACAGAATTATTACATTTTATATTATAAGAATACATTAATTATAACTTTGGCATACAATACTTGGAAATCCCCCCCTTTTTGGTGACCTTTTTGAAGGAATTAAGCAGTAGGGGTAGTTTTGAAACTGTAGTGGCATTACCCAAATTTACTTGAAGCTTTAGTGGGGCCAATACAGCTTATTGGGCTGGAGAGAACACTGTTTTTTTCAGGGCTGCAGACACACTGTTTTTTTTTAGGGCTGCAGACAAGTATAATTTTCCATCCAGCATAAGTGCACAATTAGCCTACTGAAAATGAAAGTCAGTGTTTCCATTTTCAAGGATAAGTTTTGAGTTGCTAGGACCCAGTGCTATAGAATCTCACCAATTGTATATAAAAATAGCATTACAGTACCTGGTACCTCAAAATATAATATTAATGAATTCTTTCCCAAAGAGCAAACATTTTGTCCAATTCTGAATAGATCTATATATTTGAATTTTAAAGATGCTGCAGAGAACAAGCTTGGTGAGAATAAATAGCAATGAATTTTGTGCTAAAAATAGACTGAGTTTACTGGTATGTTTTGATAAACCATTGATCAATGTTGTAATGAAATCTCATAACTACGGCTTGAATCAAGCCGTAGTTAGGAGATTTTATAACAACAGTTATGAAATACAATTGTTTGTGAAATTACGTCACAGTTAACTTGATTAAATCATCCCCTATTGGCCCTGTGAGAAATGTGTGCAAATCAAGTCATAGCACAGAAAACATTGGGGCAAATGGAGAAAATGCTGATCACTAGCATCTCCTGTTGCCTCAATGTTTTCTGAAGCCTTTTCTGATAGGAACATGTAAACAAGGTATTGTCTGAAAAAATGTTAATACATCATCTTTGCCATTTCAGTTATGAACCATTTATGAGCTGTAACAAAGTTATTTGAATGGTGTATTGGACTTGATGCTGACCCAAACATCATCATGGACCAAAATGAGTTTTATAGCTGGCACTGTTCTGTTTGTAAGTTTCAACATGAATATTCCTTTCTCAAATGACAATGTTTCAAGTTGGGCCAAATTAAAAGGAGTTGCAGATAATAAAATAAATGCTTACCATTTATGTCTTAGATTTTTCCTTCAAGGTTTTTAGCTCACCTGAGCACGAAGTGCTCGAGGTGAGTTATTGTGGTCACTTTTTGTCCGGCGTCTGTCCGTCCGTCAACATTTGGGGTGTTTACACTCTAGCATCCACAAAAGTTAAGCAATCTTGATCAAACTTGGCCAAAACAAGTATGATCATAAGTTCTCGGACAAGTTCGATTATGGGCCTGATCGGACCAGAAAGTGCGGAGTTATCTGCCCTTGAATGTCAAAAAATGCTGTTTTTAAGTTTGTTTACACTCTAGCATCTACAATTATTGATCAATCAAGACAAAACTTGGACATAATGTTGGAGACCATAAGATGTTGGATGAGGTCAATTTTCAGTCTGATCTGACCAGAAAGATGAGAGTTATGTGCCCTTGAATTGGGCAAAATTGCCACTTTTTTGCTGTTTTCAAAAAAGAGTTAATCTAAGGGAAGGAACTCTGACACTAATTTTCTTCAGTATAAGTAGAGTTATCTAGTTTGATAGAGGATATAAATAGATTTACACTCCCATTACCAAACAACAAAATTTTAGCCTAGTCCAAAATCATAGGTGTTGCAGACGACAAGTTCCATTGAACAAAATTTAACATTTTTTGGTCTTTCTTGGTAGAAAACATTGTGGGTAATGAAGAAATTGCTTGTCACAATGTTTTCCAAAAGCGCCAATGTGTGGGATAGGGTCAATCAAGACAAAACTTGGACACAATGTTGGGGACTATAAGACCTCAGATGAGTTTGATTTTCAGTCTGATCTGATCTGAAAGTCAAGAGTTACGTGCCCTTGAATTTGACAAAATTGCCATTTTCGGCTGTTTTCAACCTTTTTTACACTCTAGAATCTACAACTATTATTCAATCAAGACAAAACTTGGACACAATGTTTTGGACCATAAGATCTGGGATTAGTTTGATTTTCAGTCTGATCTAATCAGAAAGTCAAGAGTTATGTGCCCTTGAATTTGACAAAATTGCTGTTTTTTACTGTTTTCGACTTTGTTTACACACTAGAATCTACAATTATTGACCAATCAAGACAAATCTTGGACACAATGTTGGAGACTATAAGATCTCAGGTAACTTCGATTTTCAGTTAGATCTGATTAGAAAGTCAAGAGTAATGTGCCCTTGAATTTGATAAAATTGCTTTTTTTGGCTGTTTTCGACCTTGTTTATACTCTAGAATCTACAATTATTTATCAATCAAGACAAAACTTGAACACAATGTTGGGGACTATAAGATCTTGGATGAGTTTGATTTTCAGTCTGATCTTATGAGAATGATGAGAGTTATGTGCCCTTGAATTTGACAAAATTGCCATTTTCGGCTGGTTTCGACCTTGTTTACATTCTAGAATCTACAATTATTGATCAATCTATACAAAACTTGGACACAATGTTGGGAACCATAAGATCTCATGTGAATTTGATTTTCAGTCTGATCTGATCAGAAAGTCGAGCGTTTTGTGCCCTTGAATTTGACAAAATTGTTGTTTTCGTCTGTTTTCGACCTTGTTTATACTCTAGAATCTACAATTATTTATCAATCAAGACAAAACTTGGATACAATCAGGGCTACAGATAAGTGGAGGTGAAGACATACTAACATTGTTTTTTGAATTCAAATCCCATGTTGTGGGTACTCATTTGAATCGTCTCGACGAGACGATACAAATGAGTACCTACAACATAGGGTTTGATGATCACTGACAGCATTATTGCAGTTTGAAAAGTCACCACCCCCTCTTATCTGGAGCCCTGTACAATGTTTGGCACCATAATTTAGATCTCGGATGAGTTAGATTTTCACAACCTTATTGACCATAAGTTCTTTTTCAGTCTTAAAGTAATAAATATAAATTGAATTGAACAAAAGTGTTGCTCATATCATTTAGGTTCAGGTGAGCGATATAGGACCATCATGGTCCTCTTGTTAAAATCTTGTATCCAGTAGTGTTGTCAAAAGGAGTTACAGACTCACAGTTTGGGTAAGGGTTGATTATTCCCCATATGACAATTTAACTAGAGTTTGAACTTTCCCTGACTGACTGACTCCAATTTCAAAACTGTTTCAGAAACAAAATAGTTAATGTTATAGAATGGGAATCTATCTAGAATATGTTCACAGAAAATACATGTATTTTATTTAGAATGCTGGTGTTTTATCAGTAGTTTTTGATTTCTATGTTTGTTTCTTTGTTTGTTTGAAAAACTTTAAAGTCGGTCATAACTTTAATACTCTAAGGCTCAGGGCCAATAATTCTGTCTGTGTATAATAGTTCATGTGTGTATCACTTGTGACTAGACCTTTTAAAGCTCAAAAGATTTCTGTCAAGGTCAAATATCAACATCATATAAAAAAAAGTAAAATAATTGTTTTGAAGACATTTGTGTTCAACCCTTTCCTACACATTGACGCTTTTGGACGCCCCACAAAATAAAGCTTTGGAAAACATTGTGGGAAATAAAGAAATTGCTTGTGACAAGCAATTTCTTCATTTCCCACAATGTTTTCTACCAAGAAAGACCAAAAAAATGTTAAATTTTGTTCAATGGAAATTGTAGTCTGCAACACCTATTGGTTTGGACTAGGCTAAAATTTTGTTGTTTGGTAATTGGTTAATGAATGCATCTTGTTTCCACAGGTATTTGTATTATGTCCGCCAAACGTTGTCAGTCGGGAGCATCGATACACTCTGTGTAAATGGAATGTTACGAAGTATGGATGTCCAAAGTTTGGAGATGACTCGTGGGGTTGTTTGAAGGGAGAATCAAGATGTCCGTCAAATACGGAATACCATTGTGCCAGACTTAGCTGGAATACAAACACATTTGGAGATGGCTGTTACGAAAATATCACATGTAAAGAAGGTAAAATTAATCCATTCCCAGAGCAACATAATTAGCTCCACTGGCCTTCAGGCCAGCGGGCTATTGTCATGGCGTTGTGTCCGTCGTGCGTGCGTGCGTCCGGTCGTCAACTTTTTCTTTAAAAATCTTCTCAGAAACTACCGGATGGATTTCAATCAAACTTCATAGGAATGATCCTTAGGTGGTCCTCTATCAGATTCCTTCAATTAATTCTGATTGAACCAGAAAGTCTGGAGTTATCTGCCCTTGAATTAAAAAATGGCTGTTTTGACTTTGTTTTCACTCTAGCCACTACAAATATTGATCAATCAAGTCAAAACTTGGTCAGAATGGTGTTGCTGATAAGATCTTGTTTTAGTGCAATTTTCAGCTTGATCTGAATGTTACATCTTGAGTTACGTGCCCTTGAAATTAGCAAAATTACCATTTTTGACCTTATTAGTCCCCCACCGGTTACCGGTTGGGGGACTATAAGGTTTGCTCGATTCCGTCTGTCTGTCCGTCCGTCTGTCCGTCACACTTTTGTCCGGGCTATATCTTCTAAACCATATGTGCTAGCAACTTCAAACTTGGTACACTTATAGATCTCATTGAGGAGAAGTGTCATGTTCAAGAATCGTTACTCTGCCACGCCCACTTTTTGAGTTATTGCCCTTTGTTGTTTTTACCCTTACATTCTTGTCCGGAACGTATCTCCTAAACTATGTGTGCTAGCAACTTCAAACTTTGTACACTTATAGATCTCATTGAGGAGAAGTGTCATGTTCAAGAACTGTTACTCTGCCATGCCCACTTTTCGAGTTATTGCCCTTTGTTGTTTTTACCCTTACATTCTTGTCCGGAACATATCTCCTAAACTATGTGTGCTAGCAACTTCAAACTTTGTACACTTATAGATCTCATTGAGGAGAAGTGTCATGTTCAAGAACCATAACTCTGCCACGCCCACTTTTTGAGTTATTGCCCTTTGTTGTTTTTTGCCTTACATTCTTGTCCGGATCATATCTCCTAAATTATAAGTGCTAGCAACTTCAAACTTTGTACACTGATAGATCTTATCGAGGACAAGTGTCATGTACAAGAACTGTTACTCTGCCATGTCCACTTTTTAGTGAGCCGGGACTTTATGTCCGGGGAGCTGATATCTCAGCCCTAGTGTCGGCGTCGCGTCCCGTACCGTCCCGTCCCGTCGCGTCTTCACTTGAAAAACTTTAACCTGGTCTATATCTCAGGCACTATTATAGATACTGCCTTGATATTTCATACATAGATACATCTCGACAAGACCTTTCATTTGGGACCATGATCTTTGACCTAGTGACCTTGATTGTGGAGTTTGACCTACTTTTGAAAAACTTTAACCTGGCCTATATCTTAGGCACTATTAGAGGTACAGCCTTAATATTTCATACATAGATACATTACGACAAGACCTTTCATTTGGGGCCATTACCCTTGACCTTGTGACCTTGACCTTGGAGTTTGACCTACTTTTACAAAATTTGCTGTTTTTGTGACAAGCTCCCGTATAGGCGAGCTACGTTGTCTGCGGACAACTCTTGTTGAGTTATTGCCCTTTGTTGTTTTTAGTCTTACATTCTTGTCCGGATCATATCTCCTAAACTATAAGTGCTATAAGCAACTTCAAACTTTGTACACTTATAGATCTTATTGAGGACAAGTGTCATGTACATGAACACTGTTACTCTGCCACACCCACTTTTTGAGTTATTGCCCTTTGTTGTTTTTACTGTTACATTTTTGTCCGGAACATATCTTCTAAACCATAAGTGCTAGCAACTTCAAACTTGCTACACTTATAGATATCATTGAGGACAAGTGTCATGTACAAGAATTGTCACTCTGCCACATCCACTTTTTTAGTTATTGTCCGTTGTTGTTTTTTATCCTTACATTTTTGTCCGGACCATATCTCCTGAGCCATCAGTGCTAGCAACTTCAAACTTGGTGCACTTATAGATCTCATTGAGGACAAGTGTCATGTACAAGAATCATTCTTCTCAGCCCACTTTTTAGCTCACCTGAGCACAAAGTGCTCAAGGTGAGGTATTGTGATCGGTCGTTGTCCGTCGTCCGTCCGTCCGTCCGTCCGTCCGTCCGTCTGGCCGTCCGTCCACAATTTCTTTAAAGATCTTCTCCTCCCAAACCAGTGGACCAATCTTCTTGAAATTTGGCAGGAATGATCCTTGGGTGAAGGGCTTTCAAAGTTGTTAAAAGAATTTGATTCCATCAAAGACTCTGGCTGCCGCGGCATGAGAAAAGGGGAAAATAGCCAACTCTTTTAAAAATCTTCTTCTGCCTAACCAGTTGGCCAATTTTCTTGAAACTTCACATGAATGATCTTTGAGTGAAGGGCTTTCAAAGTTGTTAAAAGAATTAAATTCCATCAAAGACTTTGGCTGCCGCGGCATGAGAAAAGCAGAAAATAGCCAAATCTTTTAAAAATCTTCTTCTGCCTAACCAGTTGGCCAATATTCTTGAAACTTCACAGGAATGATACTTGAGTGAAGGGCTTGCAAAGTTGTTAAAAGATTTTGATTCCATTAAAGATTTGGGCTGCCGCGGCATAAGAAAAGGGGAAAATAGCCAAATCTTTTAAAAAATCTTCTTCTGCCCAACTAGTAGGCCAATATTCTTGTAACTTAAGATGAATGATCCTTGGCTGAAGGGATTTCAAAGTTGTTAAAAGAATTTGATTCCATCAAAGGCTTTGGCTGCCGTGGCATGAGAAAGGGGCAAATAGCCAAATCTTGTTAAAATCTTCTGCCTTCAACTAGTTGGCCAATATTCTTGAAACTTCCCATGAATGATCCTTGGGTGAAGGGCTTTCAAAGTTTTTGAGAGACTTTGATTCCATCAAAGCCTTTGACTGCTGCGGCATGAGAAAAGGGAAAATAGCCAAATCTTTTAAAAATCTTCTGGCTTACTACATGTAGTTGGCCAATATTCTTAAAACTTCACATGAATGATCTTTGGGTGAAAGGCTTTCAAAGTTGTTATAAGAATTTGATTAATATCAAAGCTCTTAGTGCAGGGGCATCAGAAAAAGGGCAAAAGAGCAAACACTTTTGAAAAGGCTGAATTTTGTTTCATTCTTTTGAAAAACTAAGGAAAAGGGGCTTTATTGCAAAATTCTTAATTTGCTGCTATACAGGTCAAAATGTTTATTTCAACAAGGCAAAAAATTTCAGGTGAGCGATCTAGGGCCATCATGGGCCTCTTGTTGAGTTATTGCCCTTGGTTGTTTTTACCCTTATATTTTTGTTGGGGACATTTTGTCCAAAACCTAATGTGCTAGCAACTTCAAATTTTGTATACAGTTATAGATCTAGTAAGTAGGAGATATATTATAAGAAAGGATTTTTTGTTATCCGGTGGGGGACTCCTGTATTGCATCGCAATACAACATGCACTTGTTTTTAGCTCCACTGGCCTTCAGGCCAGCGGGCTATTGTCATGGCGTTGTGTCCGTCGTGCGTGCGTGCATCCGTCCGTGCATCCGGTCGTCAACTTTTTCTTTAAAAATCTTCTCCTCAGAAACTACTCGATGGATTTCAATCAAACTTCACAGGAATGATCCTTAGGTGGTCCTCTATCAGATTCCTTCAATTAATTCTGACTGAACCATAAAGTCTGGAGTTATCTGCCCTTGAATGAAAAAACAGCTGTTTTCACTTGTTTTAACTCTAGCCACTACAAATATTGATCAATCAAAATAAAACTTGGTCAGAATGTTGATGCTGATAAGATCTTGCCTGAGTGCAATTTTCAGCTTGATCTGAATATTACGTCTTGAGTTATGTGCCCTTGAAATTGGCGAAACTACCATTTTTGACCTTATTTTTACTCAAACAACCATAAATATCCACCATTCAACATAAAACTTTCACATTATCTTACTGGCCATAAGATCTTGTGTTGGTGTAATTTTCAGCTTCATATGAATCTTAAATCATGATTTATCTGCCCTTGAATTTGACGAAATTGTTGTTTTCGACTTTGATTTTACACTCTTTACACCCACAAATATTGAATAATCAGGTCAAAACTTAAACAAGATGTAGGTGAAGTTAGGATCTTGCTTTAGTGTGATTCTTAGCTAGATAGGAATATAAAATCATCAGTTATATGCCTTTCAATTTGACAAAATTGCTAATTATGACTTTTTTTCACTCTAACAGCCAAACTCACTCTAATTAAGACTGTTGCAAAGCTTGGTAACTAATAGATCTTATATGAACGTATTTTCAGCTTTCTAGTTACTCTGTAATTGCTTTAAGAGCAACACATATTGAAAAATCAAGTGAAAACTTGTACTTGATATTACAAGAAATCCAGGTTTGACAGCCATTTGCATTATTTTTATGCTCCCCGAAGGGAGAGCATATAGTCGCCGCTTTGTCTGTCCGTCCGTCCGTCCATCCTGTCCGTCCGTCCGTCCGTCCGTCCGTCCGTCCGTCCGTCCGAAGCGATTTCTCCATAACCCTTGGGCCAAATCAAATGAAACTTACCATGTGAATTCCCTATGACAAAATGCCGATGTACTTTTCCCGGTTTTTGGATTTGAGGCCTCGTCATGGGAAAAGGGGACTTAAGGTTAAATACAGTTTTTCTCTAATTTCTCCTAGTCTAATGGTCAGAATTTGATGAAATTTCATATTTGAGTAGCAAATCAGATGCCCTTGACAATAAACTATTTAAAATGTGCGTATACAAAATATGTCATGCAAAAAGGGGGCTTAACATTTGTTAGCTTTATATTAGCTCTGCATGGCATATATTTATTGTGACAATGCCTTATTCGGGGAGCATTGTCCGTCTCTGACGGCTCTTGTTAGAAAAGGGTTTTTCCCAGAATCTATTTTTAGCTCAAAATCTATTTTTAGAAATATGAAATTTTGGTGTAATCAATGTTCTGTTAATTTAGATCTGTTGGGAAGAAGGAAAATTTTAATTGCTTGTGACATCCTAAGCTAGAATTTTTTCCCATTTCCTTTTACCCTTTCTCAAATGGCAAACATGTAATTTTACTTTCTTTGCTTCAAGAACCACACATTTTGAACAATCTAGTTTTGTTACTTTCTTTTAGCTCTATGAAACACTAGCATTGAACAATCTAATCAAAACTTGGATTAAATATTACATGAAATTCAGGCCTGTGGAGCGACTCAAGACCTTCAGGTCTTCTAGTTACTCAAACAACCATAAATATCCACCAATCGACATGAAACTTTCATGTTATCTTACTGGCCATAAGATCTTGCATGGGTATAATTTTCAGCTCCACAGGAATCTTAAGTCATGATTTATCTGCCCTTGAATTTGACAAAATTGCTGTTTCCGACTTTGATTTTACACTCTTTACATCCACAAATATTGAACAATCAGGTCAAAGCTTAAACAAGATGTAGGTGAAGTTAAGATCTTGCTTTAGTGTTATTCTTAGCTAGATAGGAATATAAAATCCACAGTTATATGCCTTTCAATTTGACAAAATTGCTAATTGTGACTTTGTTTACACTCTAACAGCCAAACTCGCTCTAACAAAGCTTGGTAGTCAATAGATCTTATATGAATGTATTTTCAGTTTTCTATTTACTATTTATTATGCCCCCTTTCGAAGAAAAAGGGGGTATATTGTTTTGCAAGTGTTGGTTGGTCGGTTGGTTGGTAGGTCGGTCGGTAGGTTGGTCGGTTGGTCCGTTGGTAAAGTATGTAAGGTAGAATCATGAAACTTTATAGGTGGATAGATCTCATTGTGGAGAGGTGCAGTGCACAAAAACCGTAACTCTGATGATCAAAATTTTTGAGTTATTGCCCTTTGTTGATTTTATAACTTGATTCTTGTCTGTAGCATAACTCAAAAAGTATGTAAGGTAGAATCATGAAACTTTACAGGTGGATAGATCTTTTTATGGAGAGGTGCAGTGCACAAGAACTGTAACTCTGCCGATCATTTTTTTTTGAGTTATTGCCCTTTGTTGATTTTATAACTTGATTCTTGTCCGGAGCATAACTCAAAAAGTATGTAAGGTAGAATCATGAAACTTTATAGGTGGATAGATCTCATTGTGGAGAGGTGCAGTGCACAAGAACTGTAACTCTGCCGATCAAATTTTTGGAGTTATTGCCCTTTGTTGATTTTATAACTTGATTCTTGTCTGTAGCATAACTCAAAAAGTATGTAAGGTAGAATCATGAAACTTTACAGGTGGATAGATCTTTTTATGGAGAGGTGCAGTGCACAAGAACTGTAACTCTGCCGATCAAATTTTTGGAGTTATTGCCCTTTGTTGATTTTATAACTTGATTCTTGTCCGGAGCATAACTCAAAAAGTATGTAAGGTAGAATCATGAAACTTTATAGGTGGATAGATCTCATTGTGGAGAGGTGCAGTGCACAAGAACTGTAACTCTGCTGATCAAATTTTTGGAGTTATTGCCCTTTGTTGATTTTATAACTTGATTCTTGTCTGTAGCATAACTCAAAAAGTATGTAAGGTAGAATCATGAAACTTTACAGGTGGATAGATCTTTTTATGGAGAGGTGCAGTGCACAAGAACTGTAACTCTGCCGATCAAATTTTTGGAGTTATTGCCCTTTGTTGATTTTATAACTTGATTCTTGTCCGGAGCATAACTCAAAAAGTATGTAAGGTAGAATCATGAAACTTTACAGGTGGATAGATCTCATTGTGGAGAGGTGCAGTGCACAAGAACCGTAACTCTGCTGATCAAAATTTTGGAGTTATTGCCCTTTGTTGATTTTATAACTTGATTCTTGTCTGGAGCATAACTCAAAAAGTATGTAAGGTAGAATCATGAAACTTTACAGGTGGATATATCTCATTGTGAAGAGGTACAGTGCACAAGAACCGTAACTCTGGCGATCAAAATTTTGGAGTTATTGCCCTTTGTTGATTTTCAACCTTGATTCTTGTCCTGAGAATAACTCAAAAACTACAGGGTGTCCCAAAATATGTGTCCCCATTTTAAACATCTATGAAATTGACAAGTGTTGTCACCGAGTAAAATCAGTTACATAGTTTTGAGGGGGGCATGATAAAGTTTTGTTTGGTACACAGAACACCTATATTTATTCAGAAAATATGTTACACATCACGTTTTATGAAATATGTCATTTTTCAACTTTTTCGCCAAGTGACGTCAACGACGTCATATTTTTCATTTGACAAAGTTTCTTTTTCTATGCTACGAGGATAAAATTGGTCGTTTTAATTTTGTCTTCCACGACTATTATGTCTTGAATAGATGCAGTGAAAGTCTCATCATCATTAGACTTTTAAGGGATAAAATCAATCATAAAAACTAGTGTTCAAAGTAAGGAAAGTTGTTGTTTCGCTCAAAATTCTGATGATGGCAAAGGTTTTTTGAAAGGGGGCTTTTTGCAGAGACAAACAGTTGAGTAGTGCAATTACATTATGTGAAAAGTATTGAAAGTATCATTCCTATTTGTGCACAAGAGACCCTTGCAAGGGGTGTCGTAAAAGGGTGTATTTTTCCCCTTTTTAAGCCCAACAATTTTACAACATCCATTATTCAGTGAAAGTCATTACCGGTAAATAACGAATAAGAAACAACTAGAGTAAGGGTAAGCGATAACTTTTCTTTTTATTTGAAAGTAAAAAAAAAATAATTTATCTTAAAAATTACTATATCAATATCGTATACAGTCATAGAATACGAATAATTACAAATTACTTTATCAGTACACAATGGTAGAAAGAGACAAAGCATTTTTTAAAGATGACGTCTTTGACGTCATTTGACAAATAAGTTAGAAAATGATAAATTCCATAAAGCGTGTTGTTAACTATATTAAGGAAGTAAATATGGATTTTTCATATATCAAACAAAACTTTATCAAGTCTCCTTTATACCTATGTAATTGATTTTACTTGGTGACAACATTTGTCAATTTTATAGATGTTTAAAATGGGGACACATATTTTTGGACACCCTGTATGTAAGGTAGAATCATGAAACTTTACAGGTTAATAGCTCTTATTATGGAGAGTGCAGTGCACAAGAACTGTAACTCTGCTGATCATATTTTTGGAGTTATTGCCCTTTGTTGATTTTAAAATTTTATTCTTGTCCGGAGCACAACTCAAAAAGTATGTAAGGTAGAATCATGAAACATTACATGTGGATAGATCTCATTATGGAGAGGTGCAGTGCACAAGAACCGTAACTCTGGCGATCAGAATTTTGGAGTTATTGCCCTTTGTTGATTTTATAACTTGATTCTTGTCTGGAGCACAACTCTAAAAGTATGAAAGGTAGAATCATGAAACTTTACAGGTGGATAGATTTCATCATGGAGAGGTGCAGTGCACAGGAACCACAACCTTGCCGATGAAATTCTTGGAGTTATTGCTCTTTGTTGAATTTACACTTAATTCTTAAAATTGCCTATATCTCATGTCTTTTTACACATACAGGCTTGGTATCTCACACATAGATACTTCCTATCAACATCGTTCACATTTGACCATGACCTTGGACATTGTGACCTTGGCCTTGGAGTTTGACCTACTTTAAAAAAAATTAAACCAGGCATATATCTCATGACCTATTACACATACATCCTTGATATTTCACACATGGACACCTCCTACCAAGACCTTTCACAATTGACCATGACCTTGGACCTTGTGACCTTGACCTTGGAGTTTGACCTACTTTAAAAGAATTAAACCGGGCATATATCTTATGACCTATTACACATACAGCCTTGATATTTCACACATGGACACCTCCTACCAAGACCTTTCACAATTGACCATGACCTTGGACCTTGTGACCTTGACCCTGGAGTTTGACCTACTTTTTAAAAACTTTAGCCTGGCCGATATATCATGTCCTTTTACACATACAGCCTTGATATTTGACACATGGAAACCACCGACCAAGACCTATCACATATGACTATGACCTTGGACCTTGTGACCCTGACCTTGGACTTTGACCTGCTTCTATGATACATTAACCTGGCCTATATTTCATGTCATTTTTAGCTCGACTTTTCGAAGAAAATGAGAACCTATACTGTCACCCGGGCGTCGGCGTTGGTGTTGGCGTTGGCGTCGGCGTTGGCGTTGCAACAAAGGTTAAAGTTTTTTCAAACATCAATAACTTCCATACTATCAAAGGGATTCAACCCAAACTTGGAATACTTATTATTCACCATCACACCCTTCACCTTACTCTTAGGGCCCATGACCCTTGCTCCACTACATTTGGAGTTATGCCCCCTTTATACTAAGCAACTTAGAAAGTCGAGCGCGCTGTCTTCGGACAGCTCTTGTACACATACAGCCTTGATATTTGACACATGGACACCTATGACCAAGACCTTTCACATTTGACCATGACCTTGGACCTTGTGACCTTGACCTTGGTGTTTGACCTACTTCTATAATACATTAACCTGGCCTATATTTCATGTCATTTTACACATACAGCCTTGATATTTCACATATGGTCACTTCCAACCAAGACATTTCCATTTTGACCATGACCTTGGAGTTTGACCTTGGAGTTTGACCTACTTTTAAAATACTTAAACTAGGCCTATATCTCGTGTCCTGTTACCTATACAGTCTCGATATTTTATTCACATGGACACCTACTACCAAGACCTTTCACATTTGACCATGACCTTGACCTGTGTGACCTTGACCTTTGATTTTTACATACTTTTAGAAATCTTTAACCTAGCCTTTATTATGCTCCCCGAAGGGAGAGCATATAGTCGCCGCTTTGTCTGTCCGTCCGTTCTGTCCGTCCGTCCGTCCGTCCGTCCGAAGTGATTTCTCCATAACCCTTGGGCCAAATCAAATGAAACTTACCATGTGAACTCCCTATGACATAATGCCGATGTACTTTTCCCGGTTTTTGGATTTGAGGCCTCGTCATGGGAAAAGGGGACTTAAGGTAAAATATAGTTTTTCTCTAATTTCTCCTAGTCTAATGGTCAGAATTTGATGAAATTTCATATTTGAGTAGTAAATCAGATGCCCTTGACAATAAACTATGTGAAATTTGGTTATAAGAATTATGTCATGCAAAAAGGGGGCTTAACATTTGCTAGCTTTATGTTAGCTCTGCATGGCATACATTTATTGTGACAATGCCTTATTCGAGGAGCATTGTCCGTCTCTGACGGCTCTTGTCTTATATCTTATTACACCTACAGCCTTGATATTTCACACATAGACACCTCCTACCAAGACCTTTCACATTTGACCATGACCTTGAATATTGCAACCTTGACCTTGGAGTTTGACCTACTTTAAAAAAAACTTAAACCAGGCATGTATCATGTCCTTTTACACCTACAGCCTTGATATTTCATACATAGACACCTCCAACCAAGACCTTTCACATTTGACCTTGACCTTGGCATTTGGACTACTTTTTAAAACTTTAACCTGGCCTATATTTCATTTTACTTTTATGTATACAGCCTTGATATTTCACACATAGACACCTCCTACCAAGACCTTTCATATTTGACCATGACCTTGGACCTTGTTAACTTGACCTTGGACTTTGACCTACATCAAATGTACGCCCTTGAGAGGGCATATATGTTTTACAAACATCTCTTGTTTCTATTTATTAAGAGCAACAAGTATTGAAAAATCTAGTCAAAACTTGGACTTGTCTTAATTGATATTACAAGAAATTCAGTCAATTTTGGAATAGGGTATTTCCCCAAATCTATTTTTAGCTCAAAATCTATTTTTAGGTCAAACTTTACTTTTAGAAATATGAAATATTTTGGAGTAATCAATGATCTGTTAATTTAGATCTGTTTGGAAGAAGGAAAATTTTTATTGTTAGTATCATCTTAAGCTGGAATATTCTCCAATTTCCTTTTACCCTTTCTCAAATGGCAAACATATAGTTTTACTTTCTTTGCTTCAAGAACCACACATTTTGAACAATCTAGTTTTGTAACTTTCTCTATGAAACACAAACATTTAACAATCTAATCAAAACTTGGATTAAATATTACATGAAATTCAGGCCTGTAGAGCGACTCAAGACCTTCAGGTCTTCTAGTTTATAAGATGGCGTGAAGATATTCTGAATTTGCGATTTCAGTTCCAAACCATATGTTTTGGATACTCATTTGAATCCTTTCGATTAGACAATTTCAATGAGTACCCACAATATAATGCTTTGATTCAAACATTAATCTAAATATTTCATTTTAAAAAGCTTCTTATCTATAGCTCTGCATCCCTGCATGAAGCTGGGTGTAGTATAAGGGGCACATGTACTTTCTCACTGTAAAGGCTAGCATTGATAGCATTGTGGTAGTGTTTGCTTAGGGATAGCCAAGTCCCAGGTTTGAATCCTCACTGGACTTGATATTTATTGATCGGTTACATACATAACAAAACTTTTTGACACCCCACAACTTGAATGCATCAAAAAACATTGTGGAAAATGAAGAAATTGCAAGTTTTTCATTTCCCACCATGTTATTTTCCAAAAAAAGGTAAAAAAATGTGATTTTTTTTTCATTTGAAATTGTCATCTGCAACAAGGGTGGATAGATCTCCTCATAGAGAAGTGCAGTGCACAAGAACCGTAACTCTGTCGGTCATATTTATGGAGTTATTGCCCTTTCATACTAGATAAAATTCTTCCATTGTACTGCTTCAATTGTTAAAGATAGGTCCTTGAGGGGGCATATATGTTTTACAAACATCTCTTGTTACCACCAATTTTGTCATCTGAGAAAGCCTTCAAAATGAACCACCATAAAGTTTTGCCAGCTTTGAAATGGTTAATGATTTTTCAATTGACTGACAGTATTGAATCTTCAATTTACAGGTGAAGCTCCCTTCATCTTTAATGACTGGGAAATTCGCTGCGACTGGTGCAGCAACCCAAATAGGTATAACTCCGAGCAAAGAGTTTCATCAACTTACTCTGAATGTGAACAAAAGAAAGTTAAGTGCCATGTTCCAAATGGTATAGAATGTCAGCCTGCACAAGAAACAGACAAGTACAAGCAGAATAGATTGTGTAGATGTGATGCAAGAAGGAACTTTGTGATGCCATATTTACAAGAGTATGGAAAAGGTGAAATTTGTACTAGTGATACATTCCTGGTTCCACAATGTCAACCTGCTGTACCTTGTGGGAATAATCAGGAAAGGCTTCTGAGTAAGTGGCTTTTAACAGTTGAAACAATAAATAAATAATTAAACAAAGGTGTGGTGGCAAATTATATAAGTATTGATCTATTAACCTTGAAACACATAGTGTTTATGCAAATAATTGTGAATAAAAATGTAAAGGGTAATGAAGAAATAGCTCATTTTGAGCTATCGAGGGCTTGGTGCAAAACTATTGTAACTATATTTTGTAAAATTTTACAGGAGAGGGAAAAAACTAATTGACTTTCTCAAAGTTAAAGAGGAAAACTGTTTTTAGAAATCTAAATATCTTTTTAAGTATACAGAATTCAAACCTTATATTAGAACACATGATGAAGTCCAAATTTAAGATTCGGAAAATGCAAAAGAGTGAATTTTTGAAAAATATGTAGTTACAATAGTTTTGCACTGAGCCCTCGCTATGTTTTCCCTTTGGTTTTTTTGTACACAATTGTTATATTTACAATTAAAAATTGCATTATTTTTCAGTTTTTTGCATGAAATACCTCAAAATCCATCTCCTTGGTAACCATTTTGCAGAAATTAAGCTGTTTGGTACTTTTGAAGGTGTAGAGGTATTACATTGGCATTACTTGGGTAAAGGCATTCTAAATTTGTCTTTTCAAATCCAAACTCTATGTTGTGGGTACTCATTTGAATTGTCTCAATTGTCCAAATGAAAAGATTCAAATGAGTACCCGGAACATATGGCTTGATGAATTTTAAATGAAATAATGCATATTTTAAAAGTCATAACCCCCTCTTATTTGTAGCTCTGGCTAAAAGATACAAAGTGATTTGGATCAATGGTGGTCTAAATTGCAATTAATGTTTTTTATACAGATTATTTATATTTTGACTATTTTATCTAGCATGATATAAAAAATGAAGACTATATTTCCAGACTATACCTGTGCAGATAAATGTGTAAATGGTTACAGACCTGAAGATTCAGATGATTGTGTTCCTCGGTAAGTACAAACCCTTTCTTAACCCTTTCCCAAACAATTCATTATACCCCCGCAAAACGAATGTTTTATTATACCCCCCGCAAAACGAATGTTTTAGGGGGTATGCTGGAATCAACCTGTCTGTCTGTCTGTATGTATGTATGTATGTATGTCTGTATGTATGTATGTATGTATGTATGTATGTATGTATGTATGTATGTATGTATGTATGTATGTATGTATGTATGTATGTATGTATGTATGTCTGTCTGTCCGTCTGTCCGTGGACAAAATACTTCTCCAGAGCATATCTTCTAAACCATACGTGCTAGCAACTTAAAACTTGATACAATTATAGATCTCATTATGGGGAAGTGTCCTGTGTAAGGATCATTTCTCTGCCACGCCCACCTCTAGAGTTATTGCCCTTTGTTGTTTGTACCCTTGCATTTTTGTCCAGACCATATCTTCCAAACTATAAGTGCTAGCAATTTCAAACTTAGTACACTCATACATGTCATTCTGGGGAAGTGTCATGTACAATAACTGTTACTCAGCCAGGCCCACTTTCTGAGTTATTGCCCTTTGTTGTTTGTACCGTTACATTTTGTTTGGACCATATCTTCTAAACCACAAGTGTTAGCAACTTCAAACTTGGTACACTTACACATCACATTGTGGGGAAGTGTCATGTACAATAACTGTTACTCAGCCATGCCCACTTTTTGAGTTATTGCCTTTTGTTTCTAGTACCCTTACATTTTGTTTTGACCATATCTTCTAAACCGCAAGTGCTAGCAACTTTAAACTTGATACACTTACACATCTCATTGTGGGGAAGTGTCATGTACAATAACTGTTACTCAGCCACGCCCTTTAATTGAGTAATTGCCCTTTGTTACATTTCGTGTGGACCATATCTTCTAAACCACAAGTGCTAGCAATTTCAAACTTGGTACACTTACATCTTATTTTTAGCTCCACTGGCCGAAGGCCAGCGGGGCTTATGTCATGGCCCTGTGTCCGTCGTCCGTCCGTCCGTCCGTCCGTCCGTCCGTGCGTGCGTGCGTAAACTTTTTCTTTAAACATCTTCTTCTCCAAAACTAATAGACCAATTTCAACCAAACTTCACACAAATCATCCTTGCATGAATTTCTACCAAATTCCTTCAAAAGAATAAAATCTGTGCAAAACTTGAATTTTAATTAATTTAATTGATTTAAATTTTCGAAAAATCTTGAAAAATTCTTCTTCTCCAAAACTACTGTACCAATTTCAACCAAACTTCACAGAAATCTTCCTTGCATGAATCTCTACCAAATTCCTTCAAAAGAATAAAATCTGCGCAGAACTAGAATTTTAATTAATTTAATTGATTTAAATTTTTGAAAAATCTTTAAAAATTCTTCTTCTCCAAAACTACTGGACCAATTTCAACCAAACTTCACAGAAATCTTCCTTGTATGAATCTCTTCTTAATTCCTCAAAAAAAAATAAATTCCGTGCAGAACTTGAATTTTAATTAATTTAATTGATTTAAATTTTCGAAAAATCTTTAAAAATTCTTCTTCTCCAAAACTACTGGACCAATTTCAACCAAACTTCACAGAAATCTTCCTTGTATGAATCTCTTTTTAATTCCTTCAAAAAAATAAATTCCGTGCAGAACTTGAATTTTAATTAATTTAATTGATTTAAATTTTCGAAAAATCTTTAAAAATTCTTCTTCTCCAAAACTACAGGACCAATTTCAACCAAACTTCACAGAAATGATCCTTGTATGGATCTCTTCTTAATTCCTTCAAAAAAATAAATTCCGTGCAGAACTTGAATTTTAATTAATTTAATTGATTTAAATTTTCGAAAAATCTTTAAAAATTCTTCTTCTCCAAAACTACTGAACCAATTTCAACCATACTTCACAGAAATCTTCCTTGTATGAATCTCTTCTTAATTCCTTCAAAAAAAAATAAATTCTGTGCAGAACTTGAATTTTAATTAATTTAATTGATTTAAATTTTCGAAAAATCTTTGAAAATTCTTCTTCTCCAAACCTACTGTACCAATTTCAACCAAACTTCACAGAAATCTTCCTTGAATGAATCTCTACCAAAATCCTTCAAAAGAATGAATTCCGTGCAGAACTTGAATTTTAATTAATTTAATTGATTTAAATTTTCGAAAAATCTTTAAAATTCTTCTTCTCCAATACTACTGGACCAATTTCAACCAAACTTCACAGAAATCTTCCTTGTATGAATCTCTTCTTAATTCCTTCAAAAAGATAAATTCTGTGTATAACTTAAAATTTTAATTAATTTAATTAAATTAAATTTTCGAAAAATCTTTAAAGATTCTTCTTCTCCAAAACTATTGGACCTTTTTCAACCAAACTTCACAGAAATGATCCTTGCATGAATCTCTTCTTAATTCCTTCAAAAAAATAAATTCTGTGTAGAACTTTAATTTTGATTAATTAAATTAAATCAAATTTTCGAAAAATCTTCTTTTCCAAAACTACTGGACCAATTTTAACTAAACTTCACAGAAATCTTCCTTGCATGAATCTCCTCTAAATTCGTGAAAAAAAATCCGTGTAGAACTTAAATTTTAATAAATTTGATTAAATTGAATTTTCGAAA
This sequence comes from Fragum sueziense, assembly GCA_963680895.1. Taxonomy (NCBI): domain Eukaryota; kingdom Metazoa; phylum Mollusca; class Bivalvia; order Cardiida; family Cardiidae; genus Fragum; species Fragum sueziense. Next base: position 70,096,454 of record OY804593.1, read on the forward strand.
AATTGTTAAACAATCTCCTTCTCCAAAACTGCAGGACCAATTTATACCAAACTTCGCATGAATCTCTTCCAAATTCCTTCACGATTGGATGAAAAACTTGGCCGCTGTGGGCTAGGCTTATTTTGCGCTATATGAAACATAGTGTAATTTTAAGAAAATTTTAAAAACATTTCTGCTCCTTAATCATTTATTGGATTTCATTCTGGCGTAGCATGAATCTTCTTTGGATAGACATTTATTGTATTCCTTGAAGAATTTCGTAGTCTAATTGTCTAAAAGCCAGTGGAGCGATACAGGGCCATCTTGGCCCTCTTGTTGGGAAGTGTCTTGTACAAGAATCGTTACTCTGGCATGCCTACCATTTGAGTGATTGTCCTTTGTTGTTTTTACCCTTGGATTCGTGTCCGAAACACATCTTCTAAACCATTAGTGCTAGCAACTTCAAACTTGGTACACTTATAGATCTCATTGTCGAAAGTGTCATGTAAAAGAACTGTTACTCTGTCATGCCAACTTTAAGAATTATTGCCCTTTGTTGTTTGTACCCTTGTATCTTTGTCTGGACCATATCTTCTAAACCATAAGTGCTAGCAACTGTAAGCTTGATACAATTATTGTCCTTTTTGTAATGAAAGCTTGTGCGGGGGTATCAAGTCACATCCTGTGACAGTTCTAGTTTTTTAGGGTGGTTCAATATTAAAAGCTGCTGAAAAAACACAAAATGGATGTTGATAAAGACAAGATTTGTTTCATATTTAGCTTAGAAAATATTGAGGCAAAAGGAGAAAATGCTGATTATCAGCATTTTCTTCTTTTGTCTCGATGTTTCCCAAGCCTCATCAATTAAAGACGTCAAAATCAGGTCTTGTTAACTGAACCTACATTCATAATCCTTGTCATATGTATAGTTTTCCTGCTATATAGAAGATTGGGCTTATTATCTCACCTGTAGCTATGGAAATTTAGAGCCACAGATCATACATGTAAGAGGTGGTATTGACCATTCAAAATGTAAAATGTATTTTTATGCCCCCGTATCGAGAGATCGGGGGCATATTGTTTTACTCATGTCCGTCCGTTTGTCTGTCTGTCTGTCCGTCCGTCCGTCTGTCTGTCCGAAAACTTAACATGAAATCTTAACATTGACCTTTTCTCCAAAAGTATTCAACATACAAAGCTCAAATTTGGTATGTAACTTTCTTTCAATGATAGCTATCTGTTCCATGCAATTTGACCTTTCTCAAGGTCATCCGTTAACCCTTATCAACCCTTTACTCTACGAAAACTTAACATTTTACTCCGAAAACTTAACATTTGCCTTTTCTCCAAAAGTATTTGACACACAAAGCTCAAATTTGATATGCAACTTTCTTTCAATGATATCTATCTGTTCCATGCAATTTGACCTTTCTGAAGGTCATCTGTTTACCCTTATCAACCCTTTACTCTACGAAAACTTAACATTTTACAAAAATGGCCATTTCGGGGGCATTTGTGTTTCACAAACACATCTTGTTTTTAATCAAACCCTATGATTTTGATTTGAAATAACAAATTTAGAATACTTTTACCCCTTCTTATTTGTTGCCCTAAAATTGTTTCAGTATTGTGACTACAAGTACGACAGACATATCTCCACCAGAAAATTCAACGAAAGAACCATCATCAACACCATCATCAGCATCATTGACAACCACACTGTCATCAACATTATCAACATCAAAACAGACTTCATTCCCTGTGCCAAAGTCTACAACAGCCCATAACCTTTTGCTAAACCCTACAGATAATTCTTGTAAGTATTGAAATGAAGTCGAATTAAGTCTTTGGATGTCATTGTCGCTTTGCGTTGGCATCCTGAGAGACTGCCAATGTCGCCAATTGGCAATTTTAACCCATTCCCACACAATGATGCCTTTTAATGCCCTACTAGTTAAAATCTTTGGAAAGTATTGCAGAAAATGAAAAATTCCTTGTGACAAGCAATTTTTTCATTTCCCACAATATTTTCTTCCCAAAAAGACTAAATATAATTAAATTTCATTCACTTGAAATTGTCTGCAACATCCTTTAATTTTCGCCATTCTAAAATTTTGCCATTTGGTAATGAGTTAATTAAGACAATGACTTAAATGAGGTCATTTAAGGTCAAGTCAGGGTGATCTAAGCAGACTGTCCATGATAAACAGGGATCAAATTTCAACTTTTTTGCCACTTGCTAATTTTAGCGAGTGCTTATTTTTACAACTTGCTAAAATGGAAAGTCTACTTGCTAAATGCAGTTTTGGAGAAAATCTGGAGAAGATCTTGTGATTTTGCTTAAAATGCGCAGAAACATACAAATTTGACTATCCATTTATTCCATGTCAATATCAGTTTAATCCTTGCTAAAACAAGACTGTCAAGACCTGTTTTTAGCTCCACTGGCCGAAGGCCAGCGAGCTATTGTCATGGCGTTGTGTCCGTCGTGCGTGCGTCCGTCCGTGCGTCCGTGCCTACGTTAACTTTTTCTTTAAAAATCTTCTTCTCTCAAACCAGTAGGCCAATTTTGATCAAACTTGGCAGGAATGTTCCTTGGGTGACCCTTTACTTAAATTGTTCAAAGAATTTTGATTGGTCCATAAATGTGGGTGTGGCAGGGCGGGGCTTATCAGACTTAGAGAAATCACAAAATAATTCTTTAAAAATCAAGCATCTGGCCAATTTTGACCAAATTTGGCAGAAATGTACCTTGGGTGATTCTCTACTTAAATTGTTTGTAAAATTTTTATTGGTCCATAAATGTGGGTGTGGCAGGGCGGGGCTTATCAGACTTAGAGAAATCACAAAATAATTCTTTAAAAATCTTCTCCGCTCAAACCAACTGGCCAATTTTGACCAAACTTTGCAGGAATGTTCCTTGGGTGACCCTTTACTTCAATTGTTCAAAGAATTTTGATTGGTCCATAAATGTGGGCGTTGCAGGGCGGGGCTTATCAGACTTATAGAAATCACAAAATAATTCTTAAAAAAAATCAACCATTTGGCCAATTTTGACCAAATGTGGCAGAAATATACCTTGGGTGACTCTCTACTTAAATTGTTTGTGAAACTTTTATTGGTCCATAAATGTGGGCGTGGCAGGGCTGGGCTTATCGGACTTGGAGAAATCACAAAGTAATTCTTTAAAAATCTTCTCCTCTCAAACCAACAGGCCAATTTTGACCAAACTGTGCAGGAATGTTCCTTGGGTGACCCTTTACTTCAATTGTTCAAAGAATTTTGATTGGTCGATAAATGTGGGCGTGGCAGGGCGGGGCTTATCAGACTTAGAGAAATTACAAAATAATTCTTTAAAAATCAACCATTTGGCCAATTAAATTTCGGCGTGGCAGGGCGGGGCTTATAAGATTTAGAGAAATCACAAAATAATTCTTTAAAAATCAACCATTTGGCCAATTTTGACCAAACTTGACAGAAATGTACCTTGGGTAGCTGTTTACTCAAATTGTCAGTGAAATTTTGATTGGTCCATAAATGTGGACGTGGCAGGGCGGGGCTTATCAAAATTGGAGAAATCACCAAATATTTATTTATAAATCAACCAATGGGCCAATGTAGACCAATTTTGGCAGTAATGTTCCTTGGGTGGCCCTTTATTTTAATTGTCAGCCCTAAATTTTGATTGACCCATTAATGTTGGTGTGGCAGGTGGGGCTGATCAGAAAGGGAGATATCACGAAATTATTCTTTAAAAACAACCATTTGGTCAATTTATTACAAGCTTGGTAGAAATGTTCAATGGTTTGTCCTTTGCATACCTGTAAGTGAAATTTTGATTGATCTATAAATGTGGGTGTGGCATGGCAGGGCTTATCAGAATTGGACATACCTTGAAACAATTCTTTAAAAATAAACCAATGGGCCAATTCAGACCAAACTTGGCAGAATTGTACCTTGGGCAACCCTGTACCAGATTTGGCAGTGCAAGGCTTACAAGAAATAATGAAATAATTCTTTTACTATAGCTAGTGGAGCGATTCAGGCCCTCTTGGGCCTCTTGTTGATGTTCATAATAAAAATGCTTTGCAGTGACCTAGTTTTATTCTGTCAATTTGTTGTCCGATCTTGATCGCCAATTTTTCTGTCTAATGACCAAGTTACAAGTCAAAGTTGCATAAAGCAATTCATTCTATGATCGTAATACACAACTCAGAAATAGTTGTCAATGACTGCACTCGCTGATTCTTGCATTATTCAGTAAAAATCAGTGTTTAATTGCAGTCACGTTTTCCTACTTTCATGTCTATTACCTCAGTCTCAGTAGGCCGTAAAGCGTCTGCTTGAATCGGTTTATTTACGTCACGTGATATCAAGGTCAGTTTGCAGTTATTCTTTCACTATCTATCTTGTGAGGGCTTGACAGCACTCTACAGTCAGAATCTACATCATTTTTGAACATAGCCAATCATAGTTGTGTGACTTTATTCAAGCGGTGAATTCTGTCCATATTTGGTTATGTTTACTACAGTTTGTTAGCTCACCTGAGCACAAAGTGCTCAAGGTGAGCTATTGTGGTCGCTTTTTGTCCGTCGTCCGTCCGTCCGTCCGTGTTTACAACAGGCCACTTGTTGGGTTTAAATTAAGTAGGACTGATGCTTGTTGGCTACTTTTGTTCTTGTTGGGTATACCCAACACGACATCTGTGTTAAAGTGTCCATTAAAGTGTTGTTGGGTTCTGGGCAACAAATACCCAATATATGTTTAGACGCCAAATTGTCCAACATTTCAACTCGGACTACGGACTCTCCATTAAATAATTTTTTTGTTTTTCCCGCCACATTGCAAGGGACATGCGCACTATAACCGCTTGATTATTAATTGTGAATACCATAATAAAAGAAGCGTTCCGAATTATTGAGCTCCGCCCCTCCGCGCATGCGTACTAAACCACGCATTACATGCCGACATTTTGGAATTTTATCAGCACGCTGTTTTGTGAGTATAATATTTTGTTTGTTTGATTGTAGTTTATTGCTTACGTTAAGAAATAAGGGTTGATTATGTGTGATTACATGAATTTTGTTTAGTTTTAACGGCTTGTTGTATCGACAGACGCAATAATTTGGGAAAATTTGATTGTTTTGTCAACCGGCGAATTCATAGCCTGACGCCAGTGACGGGTGGACGAGTTTTTGACAATCAAATTTTATAGTGAATCATCGAGTTTTCCCCGTCAAGAGTATAGTAGACTCGATATTACAAATACCATCTCGACATTTGTTAAGCAAAAATGCTTCAATATCTCCGTTTTCATCATGAATTTTGCATTTTAATGCAATGCCTGACCCACTTACGGAATTCGACGAACATTTTACGGAAAAATCCGAACATGGCTGCACTCGGGAATTTGATTGTTTTGAATGATAATCGGCGATTAACTTGACTAATCTTGTGTTTATTATTTGAAATGATGTTTTCTCAACTTGTTGTTTAAAGAGACGATGAATATCCCCGTTTCCAAGATGAATTTCATATTCTAAATGGGATGCATTTTTTGAGTGACAAATAGGTCGGGTCATACTAAAACAAGCCGCACAGCAAAATCACAGCCGTACAGGTAAAACCAAAGCCGTACGGACTTTAAGTACCGCCGTACAGAAACAGAGACCTTAATTCCATATATTTTTTATCAAAATACATGAAGAAATATATAAACTAAGCAATGGACAAGTTAAATATCATTTTTTTTGTTACTTTGATGATATTTTAGGCTTTTTTTTTTTACTCCATGCATTAAGTCCAAAGGGAGGTAACTCGGTAAATTAGAACTTAGACTGGACAATATAGACTAGATAATTGGGATTTAACCCATTACCAAACCGCAAATGTTATAGCTTAGATAATTACCACACTTTTGGTATTGATTGATTGAATGTGATTGATTGATTGATTGATTGATTGATTGAATGTGATTGATTGAATGTGATTGATTTAATGCGATTGATTGAATGTGATTGATTGAATGTGATTGATTGAATGTGATTGATTGATTGATTGATTGATTGATTGATTGATTGATTGACAATATTTCGCTAAGGAACACTGTCATTGAAAGTGGTGGCCCTTAGAAGGGCCGTTGGATCACAGCCCTAAAAAGGGCTATTTTTGACGGTAACGCTTTTGAAGAAACAGGGCTTAATTATATTGTCCCTGTTTCCTTCTGCAGCGATGTTCCCGTCTGCCAGACGGAAGAGTTTCATTCCGTCACGCAGATACCTCTGCACGTTCAGGGTGATGATTACTCTGGACCCTCGTCTGATTCGCTGTTTTGATGTAGCGAAGTGGATGTAGCTTCGCCCCATGGTTTTCAGGCCTTCTTCTTTGATCTGATTGTAGGCTGCGAGTGACGTGCCGTGGCAGCAGTACCCGACGGTGGATGGATCGTCAATCTGGATACCGATGCACTCCAGATGAATTGGTATGGAGTGACCGGCCGCTGCCCGAATATACTGGCCGCAGTTGGAAAAATACAGTCGTTGTTTGTCTGATGGCTGGTTGACTGCTGCGTACAAATCTTGCAGGTGTATGTTGAAGTGAAGAAGAATGAGATCGACAGGAACAAAGGCGTTGTGGTCAAGAGGAGCCCCTGGATCATGACGAAGATAGCGGACGATAGATCACTCACTCTTCAAAAAAGTGCACAATTAGAAATACAAAAATCTAAAAAATCGACCTTTCTGAAAAACGTAATATTTTACTTATTCTTGCAAAATATTGTATAGAATTCAATTTCAGTGTACCCAAACAAGGCCGGAATATTTCAATTTTAGGGCCGAAACATGGAGACATTTATGCATGATAAGATACGTTAGGGTGTTTGGTTTTCCCGTTTACACATTGGTTTTGTCTATTGGTGTTGAGAGAAATAGCATTTTAGGTTTCTGCCAGATCAAGAATTCATTGTATTGCGAAATAATGATGATTTATTGACATGTTAAAAAAATTAAGGCCTTTAAGTTCGAACTTAAAGGAAAAATCATTTCTCTTGTTATTTTTGCTTGTTTTCTAATGAAATGAATAGCCTTTGTATAAAATGGAATAAATTCACGCTGAAAATATTAAGATTAACTACCACGTAATTGAATTATAACGCAAAAAGTATCTTATTGAAACTTATTTAGCATCAGTGATTGTCATAAGGTATTAGGCTTAGGCTTAGGATTTTTTGATATCACTGCTTTTCTTCAAAAGCCTCGTATCTGTAGCTTAAAACAAGCTGCATGTGCGAGGTTTTTGCAGAAAAGCGAAGATATGGTGATGTGCAAATTATCATGATTTGCTATAAGGTTATTTATAGCCTAGTTGAAATTTATTTTCCCATATGTTTATTAATCTATACTTTGTTGGAAACGTTCGAAGACGCCGTAACTAGAGTTTATATTGTAGTTACGGTGTTGTCGAATATAGCCGACGGCATTATAGCAGTATAGATCTATATTACTGTTACAAAATAATTCTATTCTCATCGACAGTATACGTATTACGACCAAACTTTAACAAAGCTGTGATCATGATTTGATAGAGGGCATTGAGGGAGAGAAGGGAAATGCTTTAAACGAGGGTTTTCCCCTTTTCCCTTAATGTCTTCTCGTCTTTCGTTTCGGTAATGGTATGCGAAAGTGTAATTATCTATTTGCTGTCAATATGAGTGTTAGCTTTCCCAAACAGCAATCATTTCACAAACCTTTTAAATATGCGTTTAAAATGCTTAAAAACAAGAAAACATTGATAAACAGCATTTTCCACAGTTTTCTGGTTCGAAATATTGAGAATTGATACGAATACGCATCCATTTTATCATCTATCTTTCTATTCAATCTTGGCCTGTCTACCATTTTGTCGTTTGGGAAAGGATTTATAATGAATTTACATCCGTTTGTTGTACATTTCTTTTGTTTCGTAGTATAGTAATGTTCTATTTGTATTGTCTCAGTTTGTGTTATTATATGTTGTAACTCACCATGTTGTATAATTTATACTGATCTTCTGCAAAGGAGGAATTAATAAAGTATATATATGTAGGATGAACTGTTTTAAGTGGATGTGAACCCATATGCACTTACAATGGTTTGGCGCTGAGCAATCAATGTTAATCCAATTTAGCTTCTCTTCCAAATATTTTCCATACAGAAATGAAAAAAAAAAAAAATAAGTATTTTGCATCTCGTGAATCGAAATGAATTGAAAATTGATTATAAGTAAAATAAAATGATTTGTTAGTATTTGTAAATTGTATATATGTGACAAGAATCTGTAAAGATTACGTCAATAAAATATTGTAAAAATATTGTCATGTCATTCATAAGTGACTGGGTTAAGGAAACATTAAATTGTTCAAACACATATACAGGAACTTCAAAGGTGTCGTTGGAGACAATATTGAAATACTCAATGGGTCGCTTAATTATCATCTTCACAGACCTGACGTCAATTACGGCGGTGTGACGTTACGTGACGCTCTGGCCGAAGGCAACCGGCCAGACATGGCCTTATTTAATGGTTTCAGTAGAAATTATTTGCGAACGTATCATTTTGATATTTTGCACACTTAATAACGAATAGTTAAGATTTATCACGAAACAGATTTAATTCTGATATTCAACCACGAATTTGAATTACAGAATAATTCCGCGAATTTATCAAACAACCCTCGTATAAAGACACTCAGGTTGCTTGTAGCATTGGTTAAATAAACATCGTGCACTGATTTCACCCATTTTCGCAAACAGTGGCTTGCAGCCTTGGTATTGGCCCCAACATTAAAAAAAAAAAAAAAAAAAAAAAAAAAAAAAAAAAAAAAAAAAAAAAAAAAAAAAAATGGACTCAGTGTAGAACCACGTCCTCGTCGTTGAGTCTGGAAACATTTGTTGTAAATGGCTGAGAGTTCTACTGCATTTACCATAGCATCCTCTCACCTGGAACAAATATATACAAAAAAGTTATGCTGAAAACTTTGAACAAAGTTCTACATTGAATGCAAATTTCAACCCTTGTCATCCTTAATTCATTTTGCAGAATTCTGAAAAAATCTCATTTAACCCATTACCACACAATGACTTTATGAGTCCCTCATAAAATAATGACATTGATAAACATCACGCAAAATGAAGAAAATGCTTCCCATAATGCTTCCAAAATACAATCAATTTTTAAAAAATTCATTCAATTGAAACTGTCGTCTGCAACATCTCTGAATTTGGACAAGTCTAAAATTTTGTCGTTTGGTAATAGGTTAAACCATTTTGGGAAGTAAAGATCTATGGATGTTTCCTGTCAGTTTTCTGTTTTAAAACTATATCGTCCATAGTCCAAAATGGGAGTCTTTAAATAGCCACAGAATGAAAAAATTGAAACTGCTGAAAAAGAAGGAATTGTGGTAAACCCTTTTTATTGTTTGCCATTTGGGAATGAAAATAATACCAATGTCTTTTGTTCTCAATTTCACACCTCATTCTTATCAATAAAAGTAAATGGTGCGAAAATCAATACCAAACAATATTATACAATAATAAAGAAGTTACCTCCCTTTGTTGAGATTCACCTACAGGTGTTGTTCGTCGCATTTAACTCCTAATGAAACCTGAAATAAAATAATCAAAACTTGAATAGAGGTTAAAATACAATATTTTCTTCATAAACAACATCTTATATCGTCTTATTTTGAATGAATTATGATTGTATTGCTCTCCCGCGGTACGGCTTACATGCGCACCTGTTGGGCTTCATATAGGGTGTAAAAATGCCTAAAACATCATCAAAATAACAAAAAAATGATATTTAACTTGTCTATTTCTTAGATTATATATTTCTTCATGTATTTCGATAAAAAATATATGGAATTAAGGTCTCAGTATATGTACGGCGGTACTTAAATCCGTACGGCTTTGGTTTTACCTGTACGGCTGTGATTTTGCTGTGCGGCTTGTTTTAGTATGACCGAATAGGTCACCGAAAAATCCGAAGATGGCTGCGTCCGTAAAATCAAAGTACTGGAAGTACTGAAAGCAGCCAATGAACAAATCTTGAGCCAGATTTGATTTTTTTTCACTTGGTAATGGGTTAAAAGAACTTTTTTCCTTCTTAAACTTTGTCTAGAACAATAAATAAGTCCCTCGAAGTCAGAGATAGGCTAGCTTCTGATATACATCAGACAAATACATTTTATTAATCATGCCAGAAAGTGAGCACCAAATCCAGTGATAGGTGAGCCATGCCCCCTTTTTAAAAAAATCATTAAAAATTAGTTATTGAAGATATTGCTTTGGAATAAAGTTTATTTTACTTGTTTTATTTGAAATAATTTTCCTGCTTAGTTTCAATGTTCTACAAAGTATTTGAAATTTTTCATGGTCCATGCTATCTTTGAAATGACATTCAAAGTTATTTGTGAAAGTGAAAGTAGAATTGTGATCACCCAAAAAGTAGCTTTAGGTCAATTTTTCTCCAAGATTTAGGCCTAGTACATAAATTTAAGTGATTCTTATTGAAAGGTGCAATTCTAATGATCATAAACCATATTTGGTCCATTTTGAGTTTTTTAAATTTTTGGCTGATATAGTCCAGCAGCCAAAAGTCAAAAAGCGCACCCCCAAAGTGAATCATAGTTTATTGAAGAATTGTGTGGGCAATCATCGTGTAATGTTTTATTAAAGTGTTTTATAGCAAAAAATACACTTATTTAGAAAATTTGGCACATTTTTACCGTAAAAAGTGTTAGTAAATCTGCACTTAGTACCAAATTTTCTTTCACTTTCAAAGCTTGGACATTCAACAGTGGTTTATTTACCGGGCATCCTGCTTCATTTTCTCATATTAATTTGGTCTCTGGGATGCAAAGTTTTAATTCTAGCGAGTCCCAGGATGCAACATTTTTTACAGATTTCCTGTTAAAAATGGTAGTATCTGGACTCGTTGATATGGAATCCAGCAGGTACCCAGGACTCACAGTCTTGAATTGTAAAAAAAAATCACTGATTCAAAAGCCTTTTAATTCTCAAACTTTTGGTTACACGGTGATGATTTTTTGCAATATTTTCTATGTCTAACCCATTCTGTTTCAGCTTTAGGTACCCGCAGCAAGTTTGACTAATTTTACATTTTCTGACTAGCACTTGTCGGGGGTATGTGGCACTTCTGTGTTAAATCTCTAGTTTAAAATGGTTAAAAAATGGTTAAATAAACTTCCAAGGGCTATGCCCACACCTAAACTATATGCTGATAAAGTTATGTAAATCCATTCCAGATCTAATAATAAATGTGACATTTATTTTCAGGCAATGGATGGACTTTTTTGGTCCCACATTGTTGGAGTGCCAAGAAAATTGAAGTGGCCTGTCAGGATGGTGAAATGGACCGACAAACTGCTTGTCTTCTGCAAAAGTGATGATGCTTAGTAAGTTTTATTTAAAATAGCTTTGAATATTGAGGTCTTGAAGATAATAATTCAGCCATCTGAAACTCCTCTTTCAGTCTTTTTAGCGAGCCGGGACTTTATGTTCGGGGAGCTAATGTCACAGCCCTAGTGTCGGCGTCGCATCCCGTCCCGTCGCGTCTTCACTTGAAAAACTTGAACCTGTTCTATATCTCAGGCACTATTAGAGATACAGCCTTGATATTTCATACATAGATACATATCAACAAGACCTTTCATTTGGGACCATGACCTTTGACCTTGTGACCTTGACCTTGGAGTTTGACCTACTTTTGAAAAAAAATTGCTGTTTTTGTGACAAGCTCTCGTATAGGCGAGCTACGTTGTCCGCGGACAACTCTTGTTTAGTATAGTCCCTTTAAGGTAGTTCTACAGTACTAGACTTGTTCTTTAATCCTTTACTCCACAATCCCGCCATTTCACGCCTTAAGCAAGCAGAGAAGACCCTGATGTAGGAGCTGTTTCAACAGGGTCTTTTCTACTTGACAATATCCAACTGATAACAGACTCTTGGCTAATTATGGGGCTCAGGAAATCAAGTTTATATCAATTAATAGCTAAGATATGCTAATTAATCAGTGATATTTTTACCTGCGCATCCTGCTACTTTTACTCATAATTTGGTCTCTGGGATGCAAAGTTTTAATTCTAGCGAGTCTCAGGATGCAGCCATTTTACAGATTTCCTATTAAAATAGTATATTGGACTCACTAAGCTAGTAGCTGGACTCATTAATATGGAATCCAGCGAGTCCCCAGGACTCACAGTCTTAAAATTGTAAAAAAAATCACTGATTAATATTCATGAGGGTGAAGTATTTTATTTCTTAATCTCTGTGGAGTAAAGAGAAAGTTTGAAAAAAGTAGTTCATGTTTTGTTACCCAACTGACCTTTTGGTTTACACTACCTCCCTGATCATCATTTTTTAGCTCGACTTTTCGAAGAAAATGAGAGCTTATACTGTCACCCGGGCGTCGGCGTTGGCGTCGGCGTTGGCGTTGCAACAAAGGTTAAAGTTTTTTCAAACATCAATAACTTCCATACTATCAAAGGGATTCAACCCAAACTTGGAATACTTATTCACCATCACACCCTCTACCTTACTACCAGGGCCCATGACCCTGGCTTCACTATATTTGGAGTTATGCCCCCTTTATACTTAGCAACATAGAAAGTCCAGCACTTAGAAAGTCGAGCGCGCTGTCTTCGGACAGCTCTTGTTATATTGTCAAAAATTGCTTTTTGACATATTTGTATATGGTGACAAATTCTTTTAGTTAAAAGTGTCCCCACAATCAAAATATATATGTTATTTGATCACCCTTTTTTATGTTAAGGCAAAATGACATTTCTTTTTGATGCATTGACATGAAAACACAAAAACTGCATTTGCAGGACAGACCCATTATTTTGGACATGTAAAAGGAAATAAACTTTTTATCCCTAACTACTGTTTTACATTTAAAAATCCCAATCTTTGAATTTTTCATTCAAACCACTAGCCATTGACTGATTTCTTGTACAGCAGTAATGTAAGTGTGGGGAGCCCACTTTCAAAACTATGTTACTTGAATTTTTAGTATTAATTTCACTCCATTTTGAATAAGTATGAGGCTTGTGTTGTGGCCAAAGTTTGCAAATGGTTGATTACGTAAATGGCCATTTCTCGATAACCATCAACATAATTATCACATTTGGTGTGCATTTTACCAAGCAAATGCATAAGAGCAGGTAACAATCAAATTAATATGTTCTTATTGTCTTCAGAGTTTGTGTGTTGCATGTCGAAAGTTTATGATATATGCTTGGGTATATACATTTAAAGTGTCCAAGGCAGTAATGGCTACTTTCCTATTTTGTCCATTAATTAGCTGGGTATATAAAATCAATAAAAACTGAGACATACATTTACTGATGAAATTAAGTGTCCAAATTATTACTGGGTTTTATTTTGTAACCACTAAAATGATGGACATTTGACAGAAGTGTCCAAGACAGTAATGGCTACTTTCCTATTTTGTCCATAAATTAGCTGGGTATATAAAATCATTAAAAACTGAGACATACATTTACTGATGAAATTAAGTGTCCAAATTATTACTGGGTTTTATTTTGTAACCATTAAAATGATGGACATTTGACAGAAGTGTCCAAGACAGTAATGGCTACTTTCCTAGTTTGTCCATAAATTAGCTGGGTATATAAAATCATTAAAATTTGAGACATACTTTTATTGATGAAATTAAATGTCCAAATTATAACTGGGTTTTATTTTGTAACCACTAAAATGATGGACATTTGACAGAAGTGTCCAAGACAGTAATGGCTACTTTCCTATTTTGTCCGTAAATTAGCTGGGTATATAAAATCATTAAAAACTGAGACATACATTTATTCATGAAATTAAGTGTCCAAGTTATAACTGGGGTTTTTTTTGTAACCACTAAAATGATGGACATTTGACAGAAGTGTCCAAGACAGTAATGGCTACTTTCCTATTTTGTCCATAAATTAGCTGGGTATATAAAATCATTAAAATTTGAGACATACTTTTATTGATGAAATTAAATGTCCAAATTATAACTGGGTTTTATTTTGTAACCACTAAAAAGATGGACATTTGACAGAAGTGTCCAAGAAAGTAATGGCTACTTTCCTACTTTGTCCATAAATTAGCTGGGTATATAAAATCATTAAAATTTGTATACACTCTTCGTGTAATTATTATTATTTTTCTTGCCTTTTTAGGGAGGTCGTGGAGTACCAGTCATCATTCCCGAGGATGCCCAGCTGGCATTAAGGTACATATCGAATGCGGACATCAGACACACATCAGGCATTCATCCGGAAAACATGTACTTGTTTCCTAACACAAGTAAGTGTATTTGAGATAAAAACCCACACTAATTACTATATGACTCTAAAATAAGAGTACCTTCTCATGTCACTCAAAATGTTACAAAGATATCCTTCTACTCCCTTGAATAGTCAATTTCATAAACAAAGTCGGCATGGATTAATCAGATAGCAAACAGCATAAATTTATACAAATGCTGACTATTTCACTCCTATGGTAAACATTTTCCATCGTTCACAAAGATACCAGTTTGGGTTAAGTTACCGTAAATCCTGTTTGTATTACTGAAAGTAGTAGTACACAAACCTTTCATTGAGCATAAGTCAACACATAATAAGTACAACTAAAAATGATATAGTCAAGCACAAATCTACTTGTTAAAGCCTGCTTTTGTGTTAATGTCTTGATCAAACCAAGTTATCTTATTTTTATGCCCCCAAAATCTTGGATTTGGGGGCATATAGTTTTTGCCCTGTCTGTCTGTTTGTTTGTCTGTTTGTCTGTCTGTCTGTGGCACGAAACCTTAACCTTCAAAACAAAGGTGACTTTCCTTATTTTTGCAGACACCAAGGTAGCTTGGACTCCGACAGAGATTGACGAGATTCAGGAATACTTTGAGACCAACATAAACGCTGGTGTGACTCCTGGTCGAAAAGAGAGCTTAAAGGCAATTGAGAAAAGCAGAGAGAAAAAGGGGTCAATCCACAGGCGACAGTGGGAAACCATCAAGAAAAAAAGTCTGGAATTTAATTCAGAAAACCAAACTGTAAAGGCTTCAAGAAAGAAATGCTAGGTGTTTAACCCTTTCCCAAACAAGCCCTGGTTTTGATGTGTAATTAAAAGAAAGCTTGGGAAAACAGGGAAAACATTGAGACAAAAGAAGAAAATGCTGATGATAAGCAGTTTCTCCTTTTGTCTCAATATTTTCTATGCCATATTTTACACAAATATTATTTCTAATAACATCCATATTGTCATTTGTAACAGTTTATGAACCGGATCACCCTAAAATTTTGCTGTTTGGGAATGGGTTAAACATGTGATATTGGACTTTTGATTCTTGTACTTATGAGTACTGAGTACTAATCTGGTTACAGTATTTAAGTAGTACTCGAGTAGTACTTGTGTATTCTTGAGTATATGAGTACTAGAATGACACAGTAAACACGGAAATTTTATCAAGGAAAATGTACGTTTTGTGTTTAACATGGTTTATTGTTCAACAACAAATCCTGCTAAGCAAAATAAATATGTTCATGTAGTACTAAGCAATTACACTGATGTTGCATGTTTTGAAAGTATATACAAATGTACACAATACAATGTCACACTGAGTCTCATAAGTTATGACATCTGGGGCCAGTTTCATCAAAACATTTAAGACGTGATTTTTATTTAACGATGACTTACGAAACTATTAAAACAACAATCGCATAACATAGGACTTAATACGTATGTGATACGCGATTATTGTCTTAAACATTTGGTAAGTCATCGGTAAGTCAAAAACACGTCTTAAATGTTTTGATGAAACAGTTCTCTGATCATCATCAGATTTTCCAATGTTTTGTCCTTTAGTTTGCACCTATCAATTTTAATACCGGTTAGCATCTATGATAGGCTAACAAAATATATATAGCCATACAATACATAACAAAGGATTTGGGGCGTCCGTGGCCGAGTGGTTAGAGTCGCTGACTCAGGATCACTTGCCCCTCACCTCTGTTGGTTCGAATCCCGCCAGGGACGTATGAACTTTCATGTGAGGAAGCTATCCAGCTGGCTTGCGGAACGTCGGTGGTTCTACCCAGGTGCTCACTTGGGGTCTTCCTCCACCATTCAAAGCTGGAAACAGGTCAAAAGAAGGGAGTTCCTTCCTGGGCACGCCCAGTCTACTACTCGGTCATATGGGCAACCGGCAACCGAGGATAAATAACCTAAAACAATACAAACAAAGGATTAGTTTATCATAATTGTCTAAAGGTGTGAATTGTGTCATTGATAACCCTTTCCTAAATGGCTAAAGTTTAGGTTGGTCTAATTTGAAAGCTGATGCAGATGACAAAATGGGTAATGAGAAAGATTGGATTTGTGTACATTATAGCTTGGAAAATATTGAGACGAAAGGAGAAAATATTGATTATCTGCATTTTCATCTTTTTCCTCAATGTTTCCCAAACATTATCTTGTAGGTATGTCAAAATCAGGTCTTGTTTGGGAAAGGGTTAACACGGGTAAAACTGCTGGCACACACATGTGTGCCCAACATTGCTATTTAACCTTTCACAAACTGAAATTTTAGGTCAGTCAAATATAAGAGGAATTGCAGACCACAAAACAATTGAAGTCAAAAGAAGAAAATGCGTATGTTATAACACAGAAAATATTGAGAGAAAAGGAGAAATTGCTGATTATCAGCAATTTCTTCTTTTCTCTCAAGCTTTCTTCATTAGACATGTCAAAACCAGTTCTTGTTTGGGACAGCATTAAACTATACATTCAAATCTTAAGATCTGGAGTTTAACCCTTTCCCAAACAGCACTTTTTTAGGGTGGTCAATTTTGAAAGATCCTACAGACAGCAAAATGACTGTCCACAAAGATAAGATTTGTGTACAATATAGCACAGAAAATATTGAGACAAAAGGAGAAAATGCTGATCATCAGCATTTTCTTCTTTTGTCTCAATGTTTTCCCAAGCTTTCTTTTAATGACACGTCAAAACCAGGGCTTGTTTTGGAGAGGGTTAAGCAACTTCATCTATTTTTGTACAAATACTGTGCTTTCATATACTGTAAAATAATGACTGGTATACTGAATGTCGCCCATGCATTTGTATGCTCATTGAAACATTTGTTCTTTTGAAATCTGTTTTCTAATATAAAGTACTCAAAAAGATTCATGAGTACTGAAGGGTCAATACATGAATAAGTATGAGTACGAGTACTCGTTTTCCCCATGAGTACTGAGTACCAGTGAGTACGGGGGAAAGCGGTACTTGTAATCATATTACAGTGCACTCCATGTATTACGAGTTCGGGTAATACGAGATATCGTCTATAACGAGTACAGTACAAAGTCCCTGTCATTTCCCTTCTATTTTCCCTTTGTTTTATATCGGTTAACGCGAGATTGGTTTGAGCGAAAAATCGGCTATAGCGTACATATTTTCTTGGTCCCAACTCTATTTTTCACACACTAACGAGGTTTGGTCACAAAGCGTGTCGTCTGCAAACAACATTGCCCTAGCCCTGGCTGTATTTTTCACACCTATTTACTAGGTCCTAAAGCGTGCCGTCGGCAATCTGACAGTTCAAGGTAATTATCGATCAATTATGGGATTAACACGTTCCGATCTACCTATTGTCATATCGACAAAGTGTTATGGCAAAACATTGTAACTCCAACTTTAATCCAGCTGGAGTTATGAGCATTTGCTCCAACATCGACAATATGCGATGAATTTGGAAAATACGGGAGACACTACTAAGAGCGGAAAGCTATTTCCTTAAAGTTGAAATTTGAAATGATGAATAAATTAGAAAAGGGATTTTCCATACGGACAATGAAAAATCACAACGTTTTTCAAATAAATATGTAATGATGTACATAACCATTAGTATTTTAGCGCACTTATGAACTGTAAAGTGTAATGTTCGTATGTTACTCTTAGTGGTGTGTATTAGAATATCAAGAGTTATCTATCTTTATGCTCTCTAAAAAGGAGATTATAAATGTGCCATAGTTCACTTCCGGTGAAAGAGAAAGTAGACATGGGCAAGTGAACAATTTTCAAGCATTCTGTTACAATTCGGCTTTAGCGAGACATTGCTATAACGAGGCATCGAGCGATGTCCCGGCGATCTCGTTATACACGGAGTGCACTGTACTTGAGTACCAGTATGAGTATCACATGCCTAGTAAGATGAAGCTTTATGAAATATCTGACCTTTAACATGATGATGTAAAGCTTTGTTATCAGTAGGATGCCCTTGAAAGTGCACACGAACGGTTGTGTGTCAAATTTGACCTTGCCCCAAGTTCACAATTTTATGATAATTTCCTCAGTTGAGTGACCAAGGGCCATCATGGCACCCTTGTTTGAATGCATCTTTTCATTTTGTGTCAATTGTTGTGTTAAGTAATCACTTTTCATTAACTCTGAAAGCTAATGACTTAAACTTAAAGACTTAGATCTTAAAAGTTAACCTGCATACAAGGTCATGTCATGACTTGTGTATATGTGTTCAATAAATGTTCGATCATTTTTCTGCAATCTGTTATTACTTTTCCTTATAAACGGGCGACATGTTCTTAACCCTTTCCCAAACGGCCAAAATTTAGGGTGGTCCAATTTCAACGCTATTGCAGGCAACAAAATCAATGTTACAAAGTGCGGGAAATGTGAATAGTATAGCATGTAAAATATTGAGGCAAAAGGAGAAAATGCTGATTATCAGCATTTTCTTCTTTTGCCTCAATGTTTTCCCAAGCCCATTTTAATAGGGCCATCAAAATCTGGTCTAGTTTGGGAAAGGGTGAAGCAAGTATCATTCAATCTAGTTTACAAACAAGAGCTAACATCTGACATTGCTCTCGTGCATTTGAAACGGAGCATAAAAGTGATTGAAAGAAATAAGACTGGTGAAAAAAATATGTATATTACTGTTACAGATAAATCCTTAAATACTACATCAGGCTAGGTTCCCACTGCCGACCAAATCAACTCGACCAAGCTGGATTAAGCGGTCGAGTACCGATCAAACTCGGTCGGCATCGGTGATCGGGAGTGTTCGAACTTGGTCTGCATCGATCGATATTCCTTCCAAAATTTTTTGACCTGTCAAAAAAAAAAAAATAATAAACTTGGGCCGCGGCCTTAGCGCAGTTGGTAGCACATCTGACCCTCATTCGAGAGGTCCCGGGTTCGATACCTGGAAGTGGGCGAGCAGCTGGAGGCTCGGTAAGGGTGTTGTGGTAGTACTGGTTTGAGAAACAACAGGAATCCATGGGTAGGTGCTCCAGCTGCCGCGATATGACCCTGGTAGTTGAAAACGGCGTAAAACCCCAATAAACTCAAACTAAAAAAAAAACTTGTGTAGCGATCGAGTGAAACTTTGATCGAAAAGTGGATGAGTACCACTCAACTGAGCAGACACATGGCTGGGAATCACGTGACACAACATATTCGATTAAGTTCGATAATTCTGTTAACCCATTACCACTCAGTAACTTTGAAAACATCGCAGAAAATGAAGAAATTCCTTCATTTCCCACATTGTTTTCTACCAAAAAAGACCAAAAATGTAAAAAAAAAATCCTGCTCTTTAAATTGTCGTCTAAATCATCTTTGAATTTAGGCCACCCTAAAATTTTGCTGTTTGGTAATAGGTTAATACGTGACCAATTTGAAACATGAACAACAGCTCACCCACACAAAAGCTTGTCACAAACAAGGGTCAAACTCCCAAGGTCAATGTCTTGAGGTCATGGTGTCGTGGTCAAGTTCATGGCAGGAGGTATGGTAGTATATTGAGGCTCTATCTGTAATAGTGCCCAAGTTAGGGCCATGATAGTTTTTTTTAACCCTTTCCCAAACAACAATATTTTAGGTTTGTCCAATATGAAAGCTGCTGCAGACGACAAATTAGATTATCATAAAAGGCAAAAATGTTTACGCTATAGCCAGGAAAATATTGAGGCAAAAGGAGAAACTGCTGGTTATCATCAGTTTCTTCTTTTGTCTCAATGTTTTCCCAAGCCTTTGCTATTAGGGACGTCAAAAGCAGGTCTTGTTTGGGAAAGGGTTAATAAAGTAGGTACAATGCCAATGCAGCAAGGTGTAATGTAATGGTCTTGACACAAAGACTTCACAGAGCAATTGGATCACCTAACCATGGGTTCCTTGCACTCATATCCACTACACCCATTCCGAGCCTCTAGCTGCTTGCCCACATAGGCTTGCAATTATCCAACCATTCGTAGGTGAAAATACCAGACAGAATGTTTTCTGCGACCGGGAATCAAGCCAGTGACAGTGTGAGTAACTACCAACTGTGCTATGGCACTTTATTCTTTTTCGGTCGTCTGCGACACCTTTCAAATTGGACCACCCTAATTTTTTTGTCGTTCGGGAAAGGGCTCAAATTCCCGACAAACCCCGACCGAATTACTTCTTCTCGATCCATTGTTATTCTTAATAAAGTCAATATTTTGTAAAAATATCTTTAGTTTTCTGGGCCGAATGAACAGTAGCCATTAAATGTGTCCAATGAACAGTAGCCATCAAATGTGCATTTTTAAGTTCACTTTTCATAAGCCAGGAAATGCTTTCAAGTAGCCAAGAAGGTGTACCCACTAACAGATCTGATGGACTACCCATCAAGTAGCCTAATGTGGGTACGTCCGTCTGTCCGTCCGTCCATCTGTCCGTCCGTCCGTTCACAATTTCTTTCAACATCTTCTCCTCCTAAACCATTGGGCCAATTTTTACCAAACTTGGCAGGAATGTTCCTTGAGTGACCCTTCTCAAAACTTGTTCGTGGATTTTTGATTCATTAAAAAATGTGGCTGTGGCAGGGAGAAAGGGGCTTATTAGACTTCAAGAAATCATAAGAAAATTCGTTAAAAATCAACCATTGGGCCAATTTGAACCAGACCTTGCATGAATGTGCCTTGAGTCATTCTTTTCAAAAATTTGTTCACAATTTTCTTCATTTGAGAAAAAATGTGGCCGTGGCAGGGAGAAAGGGGCTTATTAGACTTAGAGAAATCATAAGAAAATTCTTTAAAAATCAACCATTGGGCCAATTTGAACCAAACCTTGCAGGAATGTGCCTTGAGTCATTCTTTTTAAAAGGATGGGTTGCAATAAGGGGTCAAAAAATAGATTTTCTTTAAATCTCGTGGATTGATAGGGTTACATAATATCTTTAATTTGTATGTGTAAAAAATCTGGTTTCGGCTTATTTTTCGAGATATGGGTAAATAAAGTGGGTGGGGTAAGATGGACTGAAACACAGTAGGGGTTATTCTAAGTCGCATATCTTTCTTATTTTTAGCCCCAGATGCGTGAAAATTTGTATGCGTGTCTTGTGATATATGCGTTAAACATTTATGGGCTTATATTTGATATGTCATGTATATCTTTTCCGTAATACTCATTCTTCTTCCTTTCGAAGAATTTCGCTATTTTTTAACGACCAACTTTACCAAACTATCTCCACACGTTTTATTTGAAACTCGATTTCTATGAAACTTTACAGATATATTGTCCAGATATTAATGTATCTTTGTGTGAAATCTAAAAGAAAAGCGTTGGCCCGTTGTTTAGATATTTGACCTTGACCTTCAAAATAACATCAAATTCGGGAATGTCCGTTAAAACTACGCATTGTTGGGAAAATGGTTAGGGTTGAATGGCATGTGACAGCCCATTCATGAAAGAATGCATTTCACACATGATTGGGTTTTTTATTGTATGATTGTACCGTTAAAATTGATATAATCAATATAATAAACTTGGTCACCTCTCAGAGTTACCCGGTCATTTCATGTAATGAAATTATTGATAGACAGATATTTGTTTAAGGCCTGTCTATACATTTAACATTATTTTCTTTTTGTTGATATTATATAACGTTATATAAATATTTAGCTTAAGTTAATTAATTATAAGCACATTTGGTCATCTAGTAAAATCATTCACAATGTGTCTTCTTTATAACCACATAGTTCAATCTGAAAATGATTAGTTTTCTCCTAGCAAATTGATAATTCTTGTCCATCATGAAATGGGTGAACGAATATAAACTCTAAAACAATTCAGGTGCATATAAAGCTTTGGTAGTTCTAGCAATCTCAACATAATGCTAATATTTAATTTCACTCACCTGTGGTAGTAATATTAATCACAGATCTTTCCGCGTAGACATGTTTCATGTGCAATATTTAGTTTGACAAGAAAACTGAGAAGTAAAAAGAATTTATTTTCTTACCCATTCTTCCGAATGGGTTGTACGATAAAAAAAAAGTAAATATTGCTACGAAACTCATTAGGAACAATAAAAAGAAACCATGTTTCCAATCCTTATGAATAAAATTGGCGCTTTAACTATCACATTTTGGCATTTTCCGAGTTTTGGAGTCATTTTGAAGGTCAAGGTCAAATATCTAAACAACGGGCCAACGCTTTTCTTTTAGATTTCACACAAAGATACATTAATATCTGGACAATATATCTGTAAAGTTTCATAGAAATCGAGTTTCAAATAAACGTGTGGAGATAGTTTGGTAAAGTTGGTCGTTAAAAAATAGCGAAATTCTTCGAAAGGAAGAAGAATGAGTATTACGGAAAAGATATACATGACATATCAAATATAAGCCCATAAATGTTTAACGCATATAGCACAAGACACGCATACAAATTTTCACGCATCTGGGGCTAAAGATAAGAAAGATATGCGACTTAGAATAACCCCTACTGTGTTTCAGTCCATCTTACCCCACCCACTTTATTTACCCATATCTCGAAAAATAAGCCGAAACCAGATTTTTTACACATACAAATTAAAGATATTATGTAACCCTATCAATCCACGAGATTTAAAGAAAATCTATTTTTTGACCCCTTATTGCAACCCATCCTTTGTTCACATTTTTTTTTTCATTTGTCAAAAATTGTGGCCATGGCAGGGGAAAAGGGGCTTATCAGACTTGGACATATCATAAGAATATTCTTTAAAATTCAACCATTGGGCCAATTTGAACCATGCTTGGCAGGAATGTGCCTTAAGTCATTCTTTTCAAAATTTGTTCACAATTTTTTACATTTAAAAAAAAATGTGGCTGTGGCAGGGAAAAAGGGGCTTATTAGACTTAGAGAAATCATAAGAAAATTCTTTAAAAATCAACCATTGGGCCAATTTGAAGCAGACTTTGTAGGAATGTCCTTTGAGTCATTCTTTTCAAAATTTGTTCACATTTTTTTTCATTTGTAAAAAATTTTGGCCTTGGCAGGGAGAAAGGGGCTTATCAGACTTAAAGAAATCATAAGAAAATTCTTTGAAAATCAACCGAAAGGCCAATTTGAAGCAGACTTTGCAGGAATGTTCTTTGAGTCTCTCTTTTCAAAATTTGTTCACATTTTTTTTTTCATTTGTAAAAAATTGTGACTGTGGCAGGGAGAAGGGGGCTTATTAGACTTAGAGAAACCATAAGAAAATTCTTTAAAAATCAACCATTGGGCCAAATTGAAGCAGACTTTGCAGGAATGTTCTTTGAGTCTTTCTTTTCAAAATTTATTCACAATTATTTACATTGTCAAAAAATGTTGGCGTGGCAAGGAGGAAGGGGCTTATCAGTCTTAAAGAAATCATAAAATTCTTTAAAAATCAACCATTGTGCCCAATTGAACCAGACTTTACTGGAATGTTCCTTGAGTTACTCTTTTCAAAATGTGTTCACAAATTTTTCCATTGGTCAAAAAATGTGGGCATGGCAGGGAGGAAGGGCTTATCAGACTTAGAGAAATCATAAAAAAATTCTTTAAAAATCAACCATTGGGCCAATTTTCTATTTCCCTTATCTGTTGCTCTCAGGCTGGCCCCATGTTTATCTTATGTAAACAAATAATGGATTAGCCTTAGCTTATCAGATGGTGATCTTTCACTATATTCTATCAATCACAGACAAAATCTTGTTAATTGAGCCTATCATAAATGATCAATCTCTAACAGATCAGTATGCTTTGAAATTTAGCCCTATGTTGTATATTGCGAAATCATGAAATAATTGTTGAAAATAAACTAACTCAACAATTCTGCTAATTCATACCCAACCTTACTGGATCGATTGGAACAAAATAATTACTTAATTGTTTCCAAACAGAAAGTCCTTATAAGTTTCATGCCTTTGAATTTGACAAAATTGCCATTATCACTCTTGTCATCTTGATTCAGGTGAGCGATTTAGGACCATCATGGTCCTCTTGTTTACAAAAAGGCCGCGTGTAAGGCATTCGCGCGAAAATAGAATGACGCAATAAACCATGCTCAATTTTGATTGGCCTTATTCCTCTTTCACGAGAGTAAAGATGATGTAACTTCTCGTACATAGCGAAAGTCTCAAATCCAAAAAAAATGCTTTTTTTATTAGGTCAACCTAACAAAAACAAAACCCCTTCGAAAAAATGAGAACACGATCTTAACGCTGAGAGCTTTTAACATGTTTGCTATGAATATTCTGTAAAATTAGATTTGTCTCATTTAGTATACCGGCACTTAGAAATGGTTTCAATAAATAGGACCCATATTTGAGGATTTATGAATCGCTTCGCAGGTAGGCATACTCCAGCTTCAAACGACGGCGGCGAGCCGCGAAGCCTTGACTTTCATTTACAATTCAAACCCTATTTCTTGAACAAAAAATAAACTGGCTTTCGGGGATAGGCTAACTTAAAACTTCCCTAATTTGTTTTTGAATTTTCTTTTTTCGTTTTAGATCTTTGGTAATTTCATTTTCACCCAACATAGGTCAGCCAGAAAATCAGACTCGCAGGAAAAAGCAAGTGCTGATTTTCTGAACTCGCATTCCGGGAAATTCACTCGCGTTTTGCGAGTTAGCGAGTGCGAAATTTGATCCCTGATAAAGCATTTTAGTTTGAAAACCAGTTTATCTCCGATCATTCCTAAAAGCTTCAGTTTAACCCATTACCACATGACAAAATTTTAGACTGCTCCAAATTCAAATATGTAACGACAATTTCAAGTTGATTAAATTTTACGCATTTTGGTCTTTTGGGACAGAAAACATTGTGGTAAATGAAGAAATTGCTTGTCACAAGCAATTTCATCATTTTCCACAATGTTTTCCAAAGCCATGATCCCGTAGAGAGTCAAAAAGAGTCTCTGTGTGGTAATTGGTAAATTCTCGCCAAATGATGATTTTATACTATTTTGAAATGATAAACCCTGTTTATGTAATTCTAAGAACTTAGCAACAGAAACTGGGTAATTCTGGTCATATGGTATCAACTTTGTTAACTATTGCTCAATTAAGTAAGACTTGAGGCACATTGTTTAGAGCAAGATTTATTCAAATATCTTGAGATTTCTTTAGATAATTTAAGAGAACGTTTTCTTTAGAGCAAGATTTTTAAGCTGCTTAACCAATTCCCACACATTGAAGCTTTTGGACGCCCCACAAAATAAAGGCTGTGGTAAACATTGTGGAAAATGAAATCGCTTGTTACAAGCAATTTCTTCATTTCCCACAATGTTTTTACCAAGAAAGACCAAAAAATGTTAAATTTTGTATAATGGAAATTGTTGTCTGCAACACCTATGAGTTTGGAATAGGCTAAAATTTTGTTGTTTGGTAATGGGTTATTGGAAGGCGCCATTACTCTATAATTCTTGCGGAACTCTTCTGTCAGTTTTGTAGAAACAATATAGGAATAATTCAGCTTATCCTTCGTACATTTATAAACCGCAGTATCTGAATGCTCCATACTTTATACAAATGATGTCATCATGATGTCATTTGTATAAAGTATGGCGCATTTGGAACACCTGGATCAGAATCTCTCTGAACACACTTTTTCTAAAACATCACAAGATATCTTGAAAGATCTTGCTCTAAAGAATGTGCGTTCGGTTTTCATAGGTAATGGAAAAGGCTCGGGAAAATATTGACACAAAAGAGGAAAATGCTAACAACCAGACAAATGAAGATTTTTGGTATGATGAATACAAAGCAGAATCAAAGTACTCAAAGTCCGGAAGTACTGTTGGGAAGCAAATTTGTCAATAATGTAGGTCTGTCCAGAAGTGAAGTACTTTGATTAGGTACTTTGATTATCCATTTGAATACCTTGAATACTTTGGTTCGTAGAGCACATTGATTAGGTACTTTGATTATCCAGAATACGTTGAATACTTTGATTTCATGCTGGAGTTATATCTATTTTTAGCACAACTTCATGCATATTAATCGTTTGTGTAAGCTTTGAATATATTTCATAGTTCAGTAAACTTGACTGACCCATTTACAAGGAAGGCCATTGGACTGATCTTTGAACCATAATAAAGCAAATAATAAAGCAAATTACTACGTCGATCTTTTCTTCTCTTAGAGACATGATTAATTGAATGTTTCATTTTCAGTCACACAATTCAATATCTACTTCAGACTTACATATTGAATGTTCGAATGACAGTTACCTCATTAATATTTGCTTTAGATAGAACTATTTATAGTGAGGAGGACCAGAAGATGTGTGGTATTCAGAGAATGGTAAAGTGCAGAGACAGGTGGCTGCAAAGAGAAGCAAATTTTGCAAAATTTGCTTCCAAAAATTGAGAAAATGCATCCTATATGATCAAATTTGAAATTTTGATTTGTTTTAAATCGGTTAAAAACAGTGCTTGGTTTCGATTACAGTATTTCAGGTTTATCCACAAATATTTTGTCACCTGTAGCTTTCAATTTGAGCTACTTTAAAATTTTGTTGTTTTGGAAAAGGATAAAGCCTTTCTTTATTTTCAGATAAAGGACCTTCAGTTACAGTGTGGGCTATCATTGTAGGATTACTAGGTATGTTAAGTTATAATGAAAATTAATTAATGATAATTATTTTCACACAAAAAATAATTTAAATCCTCTTTAAGTATACACCTGAAAGGCTGTTTTATATTACTGCCTCGTTTGTATTTATCAGTAAAATCAGTATTTCTCCTTTTCTTATACCGTTATTTCAGATTTACTCTTTCCATTATTGTTTCTTGTGCTTTAATATACCATAACTCCAGTTTTATTTACAACCATTTTGTTGTTAGCTCACCTGAGCACGAAGAGCTTAAGGTGAGCTATTGTGTTCACTCTGTCCGCCGTCCGTCTGTCCGTCAGTCAGTCAGTCTGTCAACAATTTGGTGTTTACACTCTAGCATCCACAAAAGTTGGCCAATCTTGATCAAACTTGGTCAAAGCAGATGAGTTTGATTATGGGCCTATCTGCCCTTGAATGTCAAGAAATCTTTTTTTAGTGAGCCGGGACTTTATGTCCAGGGAGCTAATGTCACAGCCCTAGTGTCGGCGTCGGCGTCGCATCTTCAAAACTTTAACCTGGTCTATATCTCAGGCACTATTAGAGATACAGCCTTGATACTTCACACATGGATACCTCCTGCCAAGACCTTTCATTTGGGACCATGACCTTTGACCTAGTGACCTTGACCTTGGAGTTTGACCTACTTTTAAAAAACTTTTACCTGGCCTATATCTCATGCACTATTACATATAGAGTCTTGATATTTCATATATGGATACCTCATGTCATGACCTTGACCTTCAGACCCTGATCTTTGACCTAGTGACCTTGACCTTTGACACTTTATTTGTGACAAGCTCTCGTATAGGTGAGCTACCTTGTCCGGGGACAACTCTTGTTAGTTTTGTTTACACTCTAGCATCTACAATTATTGATGAATTATGAAAAAACTTGGACATAATGTTGGAGACCATAAGATCTCGGATGATCTCGGATGAGTCCTATTTTCAGTCTGGTCTGTACAGAACGTTGAGAGTTATATGCCCTTGAATTTGACAAAATTGCCGTTTTTATACGCCCGTCGAAGACGGGACGTATTATGGGATCACCCGTGATGTCCGGCGTCCGGGCGTCCGGCGGCGTCCACTTCTTTGTCCGGAGCATAACTCTGTCACCTTAAGTCCGATTGACTTTAAACTTGGCAGTTATATTCTTCTCATCATTACGGAGTGCAGTGCACAAGAACCATAACTCTACCTGGCTTATTTTTTGAGTTATTACCCTTTGTTGTTTTTCATACTTGAATCTTGTCCGGAGTATATCTCTAAAAGTATAATAGCTAGGATCATGAAACTTCATGGGTGTATAGATCTCACCAAGGGGGAGTGCAGTGCACAAGAACCATAACTCTACCTGGCTTATTTTTAGGTCACCTGACGGAAGGTCATGGTGACCTATTGCGACCGTGTTTCGTCTGTCGTCGTGCGTTGTGCGTCGTCCGTCATCCGTCGTCCGTTAACTTTTAACATTTTCGACTTCTTCTTGAGAACCATTGGACGGATTACAACCAAACTTGGCAGGGAGCATCCCCATGGGAAGCCGCTTCAGATTTGTACGAATCATGGAGTTAATTCCCTTTGGAGCCCCATAAGGGGCCAAAAAGGGGTTAAATAGGGTACATCTTAAAAAATCTTCTTCTCATGAACCGGCTGTTGGATTTGATTCACATTTGGTATTTAGAGTCTTTAGGGCAAGGACAACAAAGTTTGTACAAGAGAAAAAAATCCGCCCAGAAATGGCCGTGCTGGGGATGGGGGATGGGAGTGGGGTTGCGGTATTAGTTAACTTAACATTTTCGACTTCTTATTAAGAACCATTGGTTGGATTTCTACCAAACTTGGCAGAAAGCATCCTAATAGGAAGCTGCTTCAGACTTTGTACAAATCATGGAGTTATCTCCCTTTGGGGTCCCATAAACGGCCAAAAAGGGGGTAAATTGGGTACATCTTAAAATATCTTCTACTCATGAACCGGCTGTTGCATTGGATACACATTTGGAAGTTAAAGTCTTTAGGGCAAGGGCTACAAAATTTGTACAAGAGAAAAAAACTCGTCAATAAATGGCCGTGCTGTGGATGGGGGATGGGAGGGCTTCGCGTTATTACTTAACTTTGAACATTTTCTTCTTCTTTTTGAGAACCATTGGACAGATTTCTACCAGACTTGGCAGGAAGCATTCCAATGGGAAGCCGCTTCAGATTTTTACAAATCATGGAGTTATCTCCCTTTGGGGCCCCAAAAGGTGCCAAAAGGGGGTAAATAGGGTACATATTAAGAAATGTTCTACTGTTGGATTGAATTCACATTTTGGTATTTGAGTCTTTGAATAAGTTTGTACAAGAGAAAAAAAGACTGTCAAGAAATGGTGGTGCTGGGGGGTTGCGCTTTTTTAGCTCCACTGGCCGAAGGCCAGCGGGGCTTATGTCATGGCCCTGTGTCCGTCGTGCGTCCGTCAGTGCGTCCGTGCGTCCGTGCGTCAACTTTTTCTTTAAACATCTTCTTCTCCAAAACTACTGGACCAATTTCAACCAAACTTCACACAAATTATCCTTGCATGAATCTCTACCACATTCCTACAAAAGAATAAAATCTGTTTAGAACTTGAATTTTAATTAATTTAATTGAATTAAATTTTCGAAAAATCTTTAAAAATTCTTCTTCTCCAAAACTACTGGACCAATTTCAACCAAACTTCACAGAAATCTTTCTTGCATGAATATCTACCAAATTCCTTCAAAAGAATAAAATACGCGCAGAACTTGAATTTTAATTAATTTAATTGATTTAAATTTTCGAAAAATCTTTAAAATTTCTTCTTCTCCAAAACTACTGGACCAATTTCAACCAAACTTCACACGAATTATCCTTGCATGAATCTCTACCAAATTCCTACAAAAGAATAAAATCTGTCTAGAACTTGAATTTTAATTAAATTAATGACGATCGCGGTGGTTCAATCGTGCGCAACGTTTTGCGCATCATAATTATGACGTCAACGTCGTTTTTCTGCGTTCCCGCGACGTTGACGTTCCCGCCTTTCAATGGACGTCAAGTTATCTTATTTGGTATTGCGCGTCTCTTACGTTGTAACAACATGGATACACTGCTTTTAGACTCTTTGTATTTTTGAAAGGTACTCTAGATAACAAGAAAATAATGTGGTAAGAGGAGAAAAAGGTAGACCAAGTTAAAACATTTTATTCTGTTGTGTCTGCGTTTTCCTAGGCTTTTTCCACTGAGGTCTTTCAAATACATACTTGTTTAGGCAATGTTTTAATTTTTGCCAGAATTAAGAACAGAAGTATGTGTGGTTCCAATTTGATCCCAAACTAAACGACAAAATAAATCTACTAGGGTTGTCCAATTTGAAAGTTGCTGCAGGCGTCAAAATTGTTGTTGGTGAACACCGGTATGTGAATTGTGTAGCATACGTTATCTAAAGCAAAGACCAAAATTAATGATTATGAAAAGAGAGAAATCGCTGATTATCAACAAAATTCTTTTTTTGCATCAATGTTTCTCCATGCTTTCGAGAAGTTGCAGTCAATAGAATTAGTATTACTAGATTTATAATTAAAAGATCTGTAGTCACGACTGAGAAGATACTGAGAGAATTAAAGAAATATAACAAAATAGACGTCAATAAAGATGGAATTTGTGTATTATAGATCTATGGTAACAAAATATGGAGGCAAAAGGAGTAAATGCTGATTATCAATGTTTTCTTCTTTCTTTTTCGTCATTGTTTTCCCGTGTTTTTTTTCGGCCAGGGATGTCAAACCAAGTCTTGTTTGAGATAAGGTTTGGGTATTGATATGAACAGAGAAATTGTACATGTATTCATGATGTGTGGTAGAAAATAAAGAGGGAAAAGGGAAGAAATGCTGAAAATCAGTATTTTGTTATATTCGTACTGCGGTAAAAACTGATATGTTGCAGAAGTAGGGAGCAAAATATTGAGGTAGAAGATAGAAGGAGAAAACGATCGTAATCTACATTATCATCTTGTTTGAAGTTTCAAATCTAGTTCATATTCAAATTTTAGTGTCTGCATCAGCGTCTGTGTCGTAGACAAAAAACTTTGACAAATGTGATCCGTCTCGCTAAAAGGGGCATTGTGGGAAATACAAATTTGGAAAATTGAGTTTATTGGGGTTTTACGCCGTTTTCAACTGCCAGGGTCATATCGCGGCGGCTGGAGCACCTACTCATGGATTTCTGTTGTTTCTCAATTCAGTACTACCACAACACCCTCACCGAGCCTCCAGCCGCTCGCTCACTTAGGTTAACGATTTCAAACCCATTGGTGGGTGACAATTTTGTCAGAAAGGGTATTTACCGCGGCCGGCAAATTTGGAGAAATTGATCAGACTTAGCAGAGGTCAACCAGATGTATTTTGTAAATGAACACTTAGAAAGATAAGGGAAACATTCTACATTCAAAAGATCGTATTTGAGTGAAAAGCTTCGATCCTAGTCAGACTTCGCAGACTGACTATGTCGATCATTTTCATACTACATATAAGGTTCCTTTAGGCGTGGTGGTTCACACATTTAAATCGATAAGCACCGTTTGCAACACACGCATTGTTTTTTTTTAAGAGGCAATTAGGCCAAAAACATGATTGGTGCAAATTGTACATTTTGTCCCAATTTTTAGCGATTTGTAGGCCTACAGGAAACGACAGACTTTCGTCCCGGGCCAGCTAAAATGTGGTTTCTGACACAAATAACAAAATTGTTAACATGTGTTTGCAACAAACAAGTAGATCTATCATGATGTAGATCGGGAAAAGTGGCATCTATCAATTCTTTTTTTAAAAAAAAAACCTGATTGATTGAAAAAATAGCATTTTCCCAATTTTCACCAATTTTTACATAAAACAACACATTTTTATTATAAGAATTATTGACGCGGAATAAATTATAATGCAAGCATTTTCATTTGGTAGATTTTTTATTCATCTTTTATAAATCATAATAGTCAATAATCCCTTTTTTGGGAACGGAATATTAAGGTAACACAAGGACAACACGAAATACTGCCGGTAATTAGTGCTATCCGGTTACTAGGACACTTGGAGAATAACCGCAATTCTGCAAACTTTAATCAGTTGCAGGCTTAAGGTTAAAAAATATAGCTATTGATAAATTGATATGCCATTTCGTGTGAAAATAATTTCTATTTAAATAGAAAAAAATCATTGGATGAAATTTATATGGAACAAACTCCCCTCTGAATTGATTTTTCCCCGTTTTGTCAATGCAGGGTGGTCTAGAATTTTGCGATTTTTCAAAAAAAGTAGCACGATGACCATATGTTTTTTATAGCAATATCAAACGAACATATAATTATCTACAAAATATAGAAAAAATAAAATTTTGTATCAGAACGTTTTTTCGGAATTTGAAAAAAAGTAATATATTTTGAAAAAATTCGAGTGAATTTTAGATAAGTCAGATTTGACTCAAGGGAGGAAAATACGATAGAATTCCTAATTTTTACCTTCCTGTCGACAATTATGTATTATATTCAGTGCAAACTACTTCAAATCTTTGAAATTAGAATAAAAATTGTAATGAATTATACACGTAGATTCCATTGAGTTTCAGTTTTATGTCAATACCTAGAAATGAAAATCCGCGTAAATATCGGGCAAATATTGGCACTATACCCATGTCTTTCTATGACGTTTTACAGAAAATCTGATTCGATGAGCCCCTTTTTTCTTTTCATTTTTGAAATCGGCATACTTTAATCTACAAAATATCAAAAAATAAAAAAATCCTATCAGAGGAATCTAAATCCCGCGATCGTCTTTAATTGAATTAAATTTTCGAAAAATCTTTAAAAAATTTTCTTCTCCAAAACTACTCGACCAATTTCAACCAAACTTCACAGAAATCTTTCTTGCATGAATCTCTACCAAATTCCTTCAAAAATATAGAATTCGCGCAGAACTTGAATTTTTATTAATTTAATTGATTTAAATTTTCGAAAAATCTTACAAAAATTCTTCTTCTCCAAAACTACTGGACCAATTTCAACCAAACTTCACAGGAATCTTCCTTGCATGAACCTTTTCCAAATTCCTTCAAAATATTAAATTGCGTGTAGAGCTTGAATTTTAATTAAATTAAATTAATCAAATTTTCAAAAAGTCTTTGAAAATCTCCTTCTCCAAAACTATTGGACCAATTTCAACCAGATGTCACAGGAATCTTCTTGCACAAAAAACCTTCCAAATTTTTTCATAAAAAATGGATTCTGAGTTAAGAACTTAAATTTTAATTAAATTAATCAATTTAAATTTTCAAATTATCTTTAAAAATTTTCTTGTCCAAAGCTATTGGAACAATTTCAACCAAACTTCACAGGAATCTTCCTTGCATTCATTGTTTCAAAACTCCTTAAAAAAAATAATTTCCTTGTAGAACTGAAATTTTAAATAAATTAATTAAAATTAATTTTCAAAAAATCTTTAAAGGTCTTCTTCTCTAAAACTACTGGACCAATTTTTAACCAAACTTCACAGGAATCTTCCTTGCATAAATCTCCAAATTCTCTCAAAAAATAATTTCGGTTTAATACTGAGATTTTGAATAAAATAATTGAAATGAATTAATTGAATTAAATTTTCGAAAAATCTTTAAATATCTTCTTCTCCAAAATGCCTTATTGAATTTCATTGTAATTTAGCCTGAATGTTTGATGTACAGTTTTCCATAAGATTCTTTCAAAAAAATTCGATAGGATGAAAAACATGGCCGCTGTGGGCTGGGCTGATTTTTTACCATATGAAACATAGATTAGTGCAATTTTAAGAAAATTTTAAAAACATTTCTCCTCCATAACCACTTATGGATTTAATTGTGGTGAAGCATGGATTTAATTGTGGTGAAGCATATCTTCTTTGGATAGACCTCTTTTGTATTCCTTGAAGACATTTGTAGTCTAAAGGCCTATTAAGTCTAAAAGCCAGTGGAGCGATACAGGGCCATCATGGCCCTCTTGTGTTAACTTAACATTTTCCTTAAATGTTTCTACTCATTTGATTCAGGTGACCGATAAGGCCCAGAGGGGCCTCTTGTTTGAGTTATTGCCCTTTGTTGTTTTTCATACTTGAATCTTGTCCGGAGTATATCTCTAAAAGTATAATAGCTAGGATCATGAAACTAAATGGGTGTATAGATCTCACCAAGGGGGAGTGCAGTGTACAAGAACCATAACTCTACCTGGCTTATTTTTTGAGTTATTTCCCTTTGTTGTTTTCATACTAGAATCTTGTCCGGAGTATATCTCTAAAAGTATAATAGCTAGGATCATGAAACTTCATGGGTGTATAGATCTCATCAAAGGGGAGTGCAGTGCGTAAGAACCATAATTCTACCTGGCCTATTTTTTGAGTTATTGCCCTTTGTTATTTTTCATACTTCATTTTTGTCCAGGGCATATCTCTAAAAGTATAACAGCTAGGACCATTAAACTTTAACCAACCTGCTCCCCCTGTCGACATAAAGCAGTGTTACGGGCGTATTTTGTGACAGTTTGACACCTTGTTTACTTTTTTCGAACTTGTTTACACTCAAGAATCTACAATTATTGACCAATCGAGACAAAACTTGGACACAATGTTGGAGACTATAATATCTTGAACGAGTATGATTTTAGAGTTATGTGCCCTTGAATTTTACGTTTTCGGCTGTTTTCGACCTTGTTTATACTCTAAAATCTACAATTATTGATCAATCAAGACTAAACTTGTACTTATTATTGGGGACCACAAGATTTCGGATGAGGTTGATTTTCAGTCTGATCTGTTCAGAAAGTTGAGAGTTATGTGCCCTTGAATTTGACAAAGTTGCCATTTTTTACTTTTTCGACCTTGTTTACACTCTAGAATCTACAATTATTGACCAATTAAGACAAAACTTGGACACAATGTTGGAGACCATAAGATCTCAAATGAGTTTGATTTTTGGTTTGATTGAACCAGAAAGACGAGAGTTATGTGCCCTTGAATTTTACAAAATTGGCATTTTCAGCTGTTTTCGACCTTGTTTACATTCTAGAAAATACAATTATTGATCAATCAAAACTTAACTTAGACACATTTTTAAGTACTATAAGATTTCGGATGAGTCCGATTTTCAGTCTGATCTGTTCAGAAAGTCAAGAGTTATGTGCCTTTGAATTTGACTAAAATGCCGTTTTTGACTGTTTTCGACCTTGTTTACACTCTAGAATCTACAATTAATGATCAACCAAGACAAAACTTTGACACTATGCTGCTGATTATAAGACCTTGCATGAGTTTGAATTTTATTCCAATCAATTGAGAAAATGGTCAGTTACGCATGTACCCTTGAATCTGACAAAATTATTGCTTTGGCTCTAACAACCACAAATAATGAACAATCAAGGCGAAATTTTGAGATAAGATCTTGGATTAATGAATTTTAGAATAATCAGAATAGAATTTGCTCGGACAAAATTTGACACAATGTTACTGACCATAAGTTTGTTTTCAGTCTTAAAGTTTTTAATATCAATTGAATTGAACAAAACAGTGGCTCATATCATTTTGGTTCAGGTGAGCGATATAGGACCATCATGATCCTCTTGTTTTTGACAACTTTCAAATGGAGCTGTATAAAATTTTTATCGTCTAGGATGACTTTCTTGGATGAGCATTTACCCATACCCTCATAATGACACTTCTTGACACACAATAAGATAAAGGATTTGGAAAACATTGTAGAAAATAAATAAATTGCTTGTGACAAGCAATTTCTCTATTTCCCACAATGTTTTGTACACTGAAAGACCAAAATATACCGAGATGCAAAAATAAGTATACATCCTAGTTCTGTCATGTTTTCCGAGAAAACAATTAATAGACTATGTACGATTTCAAACGCCACCGAAGGTGATCGTTTATTGATGTGACCTTCTCCTCCTATCAGTCTGTCTGTCCTCCCTTCCATTGCGAAGGTGTTTTCATATCGCACAGCGCCATTGAAAAAGGGGACTTAGTCAATTAATTAATGCAAATATTCACATTGACACAACCCCTACATTTCTGAATGGATTCGGATAGAATTTTCACGGAAAGTGCCCAGTCACCTAGGACCATGCGTAAATTGTTAGTGCTTTTCCATCTAACGGTGTGTCATGGCAAAAGGTGTCTTGATGTAAACAAGTTGTCCGACATAACTCCTTCTAAATATATAGACGGATTTTGACCAAATTTGTACAGAATGCTCCTAGCTACCTGACGAAGGGTTTATAGTGTCACGTTTCTTTCATAGTAAGCTGTGTCAAAAATGGGCCCAATGCCAAAAAGTAGAATATTGAATCAATTTCAACCAGGCAACGAGAATTATGTTACAATGTTAAAGAAAGTTTAAGCTTGTTAGCTCCACTGGCCTTCAGGCCAGCGGGCTATTGTCATGGCGTTGTGTCCGTCGTGCGTGCGTGCGTGCGTGCGTCCGGTCGTCAACTTTTTCTTTAAAAATCTTCTCCTCAGAAACTACTTGATGGATTTCAATCAAACTTCACAGGAATGATCCTTAGGTGGTCCTCTATCAGATTCCTTCAATTAATTCTGATTGAACCGTAAAGTCTGGAGTTATCTGCCCTTGAATTAAAAAAACAGCTGTTTTCACTTGTTTTCACTCTAGCCACTACAAATATTGATCAATCAAAACAAAACTTGGTCAGAA
Source organism: Fragum sueziense (assembly GCA_963680895.1). NCBI lineage: Eukaryota > Metazoa > Mollusca > Bivalvia > Cardiida > Cardiidae > Fragum > Fragum sueziense. Next base: position 70,133,116 of record OY804593.1, read on the forward strand.
TGTTGGTGCTGATAAGATCTTGCCTGAGTGCAATTTTCAGCTTGATCTGAATATTACGTCTTGAGTTATGTGCCATTGAAATTGGCAAAACTACCATTTTTGACCTTAGTTTTACTCAAACAACCATAAATATCCACCAATCAACATAAAACTTTCACATTATCTTACTGACCATAAGATCTTGCATGTTTGTAATTTTCAGCTTCATATGAATCTTAAATCATGATTTATCTGCCCTTGAATTTGACAAAATTGTTGTTTTCGACTTTGATTTTACACTCTTTACACCCACAAATATTGAATAATCAGGTCAAAACTAAACAAGATGTAGGTGAAGTTAGGATCTTGCTTTAGTGTGATTCTTAGCTAGATAGGAATATGAAATCATCAGTTATATGCCTTTCAATTTGACAAAATTGCTAATTGTGACTTTTTTTTTTTCACTCTAACAGCCAAACTCACTCTACTGTCTAATAAAGACTGTTGCAAAGCTTGGTAACTAATAGATTTTATATGAATGTATTTTCAGCTTTCTAGTTACTTTGTAATTGCTTTAAGAGCAACACGTATTGAAAAATCTAGTGAAAACTTGTACTTGATATTACAAGAAATTCAGGTTTGACAGCCATTTGCATTATTTTTGGAAAAGGGTTTTTCCCAGAATCTATTTTTAGCTTAAAATCTATTTTTAGAAATATGAAATATTTTGGAGTAATCAATGTTCTGTTAATTTAGATCTGCTGGGAAGAAGGAAAATTGTAATTGCTTGTGACATCCTAAGCTCGAATGTTCTCCCATTTCCTTTTATCCTTTCTCAAATGACAAACATGTAATTTTACTTTCTTTGCTTCAAGAACCTCACATTTTGAACAGTTTAGTTTTGTTACTTTCTTTTAGCTCTATGAAACACAAGCATTGAACAATCTAATCAAAACTTGGATTAAATATTACATGAAATTCAGGCCTGTGGAGCGACTCAAGACCTTCAGGTCTTCTAGTGATATGTTGTGATAACGAATAAAGAAATCAAATACAGGTTAACAGCAATATTTGATGCTCCACTAACTCGCACGTGCAAAGTTTGCAAAATCAGCATGTAGCAAGAGTATGGATAGTCAAGCAATTCCATGTGAAATTTATCGACACCGTATTATTAGTTAATGGGTAGAAATAAATTTAACAAAATTTTGACTCGATATGATGAAAATTAAGAGGGATATTGAGAAACGAAAACTGTATATTTTCTTTTGCCTCTCAGTATATATAAAATTCCATTCTGTTGATATGTCATCTTCAACATCTTTGAATGTGGACAAGTCTGATATTTTGCTGTTTGAATTAATTTTGTGAAGACAATTGTGCATTGGACCAATGAATTCATATTTTTGTTTTTATTTGCAGTTGCGGCCTTGTTAGTTTCCCTTACAATAGTGATTTATTGTATCTATGTGAGATGGAAAAATGGATCAAGCAAACAATCAAACAATAATGGTAAGCTTTAACCCTTTAACCCTTTCCCAAACAACACAAATTTAGGGTGATCCAATTTAAAATATGTTGCGTACAACAAAGTCAATGTACATAAGATAGGAATCGTGTACAGTACAGCATAGAAAACATTGAGACCTAAGAAAGAAATGCTGATAATCAGCATTTTCTTCTTTTGTCTTAATGTTTTCCAAACCTTTTCTATTAGTGAAATTAAAACCAGGTCTTGTTTGAGAAAGAGTTAATGAAAGTTTTTAGATATTGTAAGGGTTTCTGGATATATTATAAAGCTCTCTTAACCCATTACCACACATTGACACTTTTGGACGCCCCTCAAGATATAGGCTTTGGATAACATGGTGGAAAATGAAGAAATTGCTTGTGACAAGCAATTTCTTCATTTCCCACGATGTTTTCTACCTACAAAGACCAACAGATGTAAAATTTCTACGCTTGAAATTGTTTTCTGCAACATCTTTAAATGTGGACAAGTCTAAAATTCTGCAGTGTTGTAATGAGTTAAACTAGACTTGGTCACCAGTCTAAAATTTTACTGTCTGGTAATGGGTTGAAAATCTCTTGAATTATCAGTACTTTAATTGAAAACAAAATGGCCATTTACTTGTGATTGTAACTCCTATAGTTTCAATTGGAATTTGATCAGACTTGCCACAATTAATCTCTGTAGTGTTTACTTGCGCTTGCCATCATTACAAGTAAAGATAACTCTTTGCATATTCTAATTATCTTCCCTTAAATTGATAAAATGGCCAATTTTCTGACAAGCTCCTATTCCGCAAGCTCTTATTTGTTGTCAGTAACAAAGCTCAGGAAGCATCATGGATCATGACTGCATTTATGATTTATATCTTCAGGTGAAGCACTTCCGTTACAGGATAAGAAAGGTTTGTATTCAATTTTGACTTATAAACTGACTGTATTCATGAATACTGTCATGTCTTTACTAATCCTTTCCGTACACAGAAATGTCACTATCAGTTTAAGAATAATTTGACACAATATTTTCCTTCGGATGGTATGAGAATTGTTAGAACTGTTGTTTAAACTAAAGCTAAGTAAATGTGTGTTAAAAACCTGTTTTACAGAGGCATTGAAATGATTTAGAGTAAGATTTTGATTATTTTCTTTTAAATAGCCTTGCTTTGACCCTTCCTTGCTATGCTTTATATTTGTGACCCGTCAGGCTAAAAGGGACTTTGTTGGATGTGTGAAAAATATTGACCCTAGTCAGTCAGCGCAGTCCATGCAGCCAGACTAGGGCCGACACTTTTCACTTCTATGTAATTTTCTAAATCTGGAATGTTTCTCTATCTTACTATATGTTCTTTTTTCGTGTACAGTATTTGGTTGACCTGTGCTGAGTCTGACAAGTTTGTCAAAAGGACCTCTATGGATAATGCGAGAAATCTCCCTAAAAGACTCTAATAGAAAAGACAAATTTCAAAACATGCAATGTGATGATTATTTCGAGTTGTATTGTTAGATGTATACCTACATTATATGAAAACTGATTTTGTACAATCAAAGTGATTCGACATGTACAGATAACTCTTGGTTTCCTTACCTACGCCCAAAATTACATTTTCTTACCCCACCGGTATTCATCTAACCAGAATTAAGTTTTCTATGATTTTATTAGCAAGATTTTTTCTGTAAATGTAAGGACAATTGGTGTTGAAATCATACGCCGGTTCCTTAATGTGCATGCGCATCATTGATACGAGTTTAAAGGCAAACCAGGAAATCCTTTTTACCAAGGAAGCATATGGTCAAGTGACACAACATATCTCAATGAGAAGCTGGGTCAAGGGGGGACGATGTTCGCCAGCCCAGGGAAGGTAGGTATTCCTTGGTTTTTGGCGGGAAAGTGTGCTTTTAAGGTTGGTTCAATTGATGCGCATGCGCAATAGGGACAAAACCAAAGCTGCCATATGATGTCAACACCATTTATCCTTGTATATGAAGAAAAAAAATGGGAAAAAAACCCCAAAAAGAAACTTCATTTTACGTCTATGAAAACTGGTAGTATAAGAAAATGAAGCTATTTAGGTGGGCACAAAAATCAAGAGTTATCTACACCTATAGAACTTTTTAAATGGCAAAAAATCGGTATTCATTTCATTTAGTTATCTTCCTAACCATAAAGCTTGTTTTTGTTTCTCAATTTGTAAGTTTTGAAAATTGACCCATCGCGCGGAGCCTTTTAGGGAGATCTCTCGCCTTATCCATAGAGGTCGTTTGGATTTTTTGAGTTCGGATAAGGTCCCTTTTTAGCGCACCTGAGCACGAAGTGCTCAAGGTGAGCTATTGTGGTCACTCAATGTCCGTCGTCCGTCCATCCGTCTGTCCGTCTGTCTGTCAACAATTTGGTGTTAACACTCTAGCATCCACAAGAGTTGGCCAATCTTGATCAAACTTGGTCAAAGCAAGTATGGGCATAAGTTCTCGGATGAGTACGATTATGGGCCTGATCGGACCAGAATGTGCCAAGTTATCTGCCCTTGAATGTCAAAAAATGCTGTTTTGAACTTTGTTTACACTCTAGCATCAACAATTATAATTCAATCAAGACAAAACTTGGACATAATGTTGGAGCCTATAAGATCTCAGATGAGTTTGATTTTCAGTCTGATCTTATAAGAAAGACGAGAGTTATGCGCCCTTGAATTTGACAAAATTGCCGTTTTCGGCCTTGTTTACACTCTAGAATCTACAACTATTAATCAATCATGACAAAACTTGAACACAATGTTGGAGACTATAAGATTTTGAATTAGTTTGCTTTTCAGTCTGATCTGATCAGAAAGTCCAGAGTTATGTGCCCTTGAATTTGACAAAATTGTCATTTTCAGCTGGTTTCAACCTTGTTAACACTCTAGAATCTTCAATTATCAATCAATCAAGACAGAACTTGGACACAATGTTGGGTACCATAAGATCTCGGATGAGTTTGATTTACAGTCTGATCTGATCAGAAAGTCCAGAGTTATGTGCCCTTTAATTATACAAAATTGCCATTTTCGGCTGATTTCGACCTTGTAAACACTCTAGAATCTACAATTATCAAGTAATCAAGACAGAACTTGGACACAATGTTGGATACCATAAGATCTCGGATGATTTAGATTTACAGTCTGATCTGCTCAGAAAGTGGAGAGTTATATGCCCTTTAATTATACAAAATTGCCATTTTCGGCTGTTTTCGACCTTGTTTACACTCTAGAATCTACAATTATCAATCAATCAAGACAAAACTTTGACACAATGTTGGGGACCATAAGATCTCAAATGAGCTTGATTTTCAGTTTGATCTGATCAGAAAGTCGAGAGTTATGTGCCCTTGAATTTTAAAAAAATTGCTGATTTTGACTGTTTTCGACCTAATTTACACTCTAGAATCTACGATTATTGACCAATCAAGACAAATATTGGAGACCATAAGATCTAGGATGAGTTTGATTTTTAGTCTGATTTGACCAGAAAGATGAGAGTTATGTGCCCTTGAATTTGATAGAATTGCTGTGTTTGGCTGCTTTCGACCTTGTTTATACTCTAGAATCTACAATTATTTATCAATCAAGACAAAACCTGGACACAATGTTGGGCACCATAAGATCTCGGATTAGTTCGATTTCCACAACGTTATTGACCATAAGTTCGTTATCAGTCTTAACCCTTTCCCAAACAAGACCTTGTTTTGACGTCTCTATAAGAGAAGGCTTGGGAAAACATTGAGACAAAAGAAGAAACAGCTGATAACCAGCAGTTTCTCCTTTTGTCTCAATATCTTGCCATATTTTACATAAATCCTATCTTTGATAACATCCATTATGTCATTTGTTGCAGTTTTTGAAGTGGTTCACCCTAAAATTTTGTTGTTTGGGAAAGGGTTAAAGTCATAAATATTGATTGAATTGAACAAAAGGGTTGCTCATATCATTTTGGTTCAGGTGAGCGATATAGGACCATCATGGTCCTCTTGTTTTGTGACGGGTCACATTTTATACAATTTCAGCCAGTTATGAGGTGCGAATATGGGTGAAAAAAGAGTGGGACTTTACAGCTATAGATCGAGCGAGACCCAACATAAGCAGCCTAGAAATTACTCAAAAACTTCAACAGGCTTTACAAAAAGAGTTGTCTAGCATTCCAGATATTCTCAATGTAGAAGTCAGGGATATAAGGTATCATTCAGGAATTTTAAGTCAACCCTTTCCCAAACAATGATACCTTTTGTAGTATTTAATTATTGTTAGAGCTTTGAAATAAGACTGGTTTTTTCAATATTCTTTACACAGTTTTACACTATCACAGAGTCTTTCCATTCATTAGATTAAATGGTCATCTGCAAAACAAGTGGCGTAGGATTTCCCTAAATTTTGGCATTTGGGAAAGAATTATAAATTTGTGTAATGGCTCTTTCTACACTTTTTAAACAAAAGTAAGTGTTACTACAATCTGAATATTAGACTGTGATGACAGCGGCAATTAATACCGTACTTATTCTAATAAATGCCCATCCCCCAAAATATCGTCTGAAAATCTGCTTATTTCAAGCACAATTTTACCGAAAAATGGTGATTCTATTAAACACCCATCCATTGATTCCAGATTCAAATAATGTAGGTCATAAACAAAGATCATTTCCAAAAGCAATGCAAAAGATGATGTCAAGTCTTCAAATTGTTAAATGAACCTTTGCAATGAAGGAATTTCATCGAAAACTCATATTTTGGGTTCTTATGAAAAAACTTTGCTAAATTTGACTTGCTGAATTTCAAGTCCACGACTTGACTCTTGAGTAACAAATTTTGACTAACAAAATTTGAATACCTCTAATAAACGCCCACCCCCTACTTTTTGAATGACCAAATAATTATGGTATCTAAAAGACTTAAGGAGAAAATTTTGGTTTTCCGGGAAAGGGTTATATTGGGCTATTTTTAGCTCATCTGAGCACGAAAGTACTCATGGTGAGCTATTGTGATACCACTGTGTCCGGTCAGTTTATCTTGGCTAGGGGTATCTTAGCCCCCACCCTTGGTAGCTTTGCCCCCACCTAAAATCTTTTTCCAGAGTCCCCCAAAATAAAAAACAATGTCTGTAAATGTTTCGCCCACTGTTAAATGAATAGAAAAACCAAAGTTTAATGTGTTTTGGTCAAATTAATTTTTCGCCTTTTTTTGGCTTAGAATAGGGGCAGGGGCCAAGCTATCCAGGCCTGGGTAGCTTGACCCCCACCTAAAATCAGTAGATGTAACATTAACAGACATTGTTTTTGTATTTTGGGGGACTCTGGAAAAAGATTTTAGGTGGGGGCCAAGCTACCCAGGCCTGGGTTGCTTGGCCCCCGGCCCTATTCTAAGCCAAAAAAGGTGAAAAATTAATTTGACCAAAAGACATTAAACTTTGGTTTTTCTTTTCATTTAATAGTCTACGGACTATAAATCCTACGATGACCCCTGATGGCATTCTTTGTTAATGCTCGGCATCCATGCTAGAATTGTTCCTTAGACTATTACAAACAAGATAGGGGTGGATGTCCAGCGTGATTTTTCGATTTAAGGTCACAATGAGGTCAAAGGTCAATGAGTGCAAAAATCCAGAAAACTGGCTTGTATAGATAAAGCAGAATTATTTGCGTCCATACAAAATGAAAGCAATTTAAACGAAAACAAATAAATTGAATCAGGAATGGACAGAGGCTCACCCAGGGCCTATATTGTCATTTTCAAACATTATTTTACCATATTTTTGCTAAAAAACGATCAGGCCAATAACAAAATAAAGCATGATACTTAACGAAATTTTGATTGAACTTGAGTAAAAGGTTTAGTTCTATTGTTACACACAAATAATCCAAGGCATTCTTGTAACTAAAGGTTGCAATGCTAGAAATATTCTAGACTACTTCAAACAATAACTAATGTTAGTATGCATGCTTAGTGTCTGTTTTGAATTTTAGATCAGAATGAGGTCGCAAGTAAATTACGTTCAAACGTGCGAAACTGGCAAATGGCTGAGCAGATAAGTGCAAAAATAATACAATTCGTGATGCAAGCATCAAACTTGGCACATACATTTATAAGACCATGTAGTTTAATAAAAGTCCATTAGCCACTCAAAAAGTCTAGATGGCCGCAATTTTTCAAGATGGCCGCCATTGACGTATGAAAGATACCGCCTTTACCATAAATGCTAATATAATTGGCCGATTTTTGTACTTTTCTCAGCAAAATTAATGTTTCCAAACATGAGAAAACAGAATTTTAGCATGTTTTGTGCATAAAAATTACAAAATGGCCACCATTTTCCAAGATAGCAGCCATTGACGGGTGGAAAATACCGTTTTTGTTATAAAACCTAATATGATTTGCCGCTTTTTTATAACAAAATGTATGTTTTTCAACACAAGATAACATAGTTTGAAAATATTCTGTGCATAAAATTACCATTTCCTATATTTTGAACAATTCTCTTTTGGCAAAAAAAAAAATACAGTCCTGACATTTTTGACATGTTTTAATGACATATCTTTTTTACTTGTGGAGATATTTTCTTTAAACTTGGTACCCAGTATAAAGACACAATAACACATCTTTTTAGCTTTGATTGGGTAGAATATGTTTCTCTGTAAAAGCAGAGGCATGTAAAAAGTGAATGGTCACATTTTTTTTCAAACTTGCCCTACTATAAGAGCGTCTGTGCTGCTGGCTTTGATTATCAAACATTTGCTAATGATTACAAGACGCAATTCCCTCAAGAATGGCTACATACAACCATTTCTTTCCCTTTTACAATGACAATATTTTGCTGACACATCAGCCCGAAAGGTGTTGAAATCCGCCATACTTAAGGTAGAATGCTTTTATCAGTCACTCTGTATTTGATGTCTTGACCATGCTTTCGCATTTTTTCAGCATTCAGGCTGGTGAATCTTTGTCCATCGATAAACCAAACCAAATCAGTTAGCCTGTAAATGCCCATGAAGGTTTAGAACATTCGGCTGCATGTTCCTAAAGCATTTTGAGGTACAAAGCGATGATATGTTTATCACAGCTGATCCATCAACTATGATAGCATAGACGTTTGGTTTTGTATCTACAGCTGCAATACCAAGTACAACCGGAAAAGATTGATTTGCATAACGAGAGCATTCTATGAGGTAGATCCCTCATGGTTTTCATAATGAGAGAATTCTATGAGGTAGCTGTCTCATGATTTGCAAGCTATAAACAAGTTCGAGAAAGACTGACAATTTTATTTTAAAATCCTAAAATGCTTTTGACCACAGGCAGCTAATTCTGGTTTACATTATTCAAATGAAGCCAAGTAGTGACTATTATCTTCAGGGTAAAGAGTAAGCAAATCAGAATGTTCGTCATAAAAAAAGATTCCCCCATATCATTCATGACAGCGTCAGTGTGAACCTATCCAAAATTGCTGAAGAGATGTTGTTTACCCCAAAATGTTTGTTTATGGTATCTAAAATTTCCATTTAGGGCTGGTTATTATGAAACCGATTCGCTCAGATTGAAAGACCTGAAAGACAGCTAAGTACTTTGCGTGTTCTAAAGATAAAATGCCTCTAAGATGAACAGATATCCCAGTTTGACTATCTTCCAATAAACTGTAAGAGGAGTTGCGCACCAAAGCAATTGCTAAAGCCTGCAATTGCTTAAGCCTCTCTTACAACCGGTCGTACGTGATCCTGCGTGCGGTCTGCGTCTAAAACGTACGTTTAGTCGTGCGATGCACGCACGTGCAATGTTGGTGGATGCAACCACGACGCAGACTGCACGCAGCAAAGAATTGACCGGACAGTTCTTTGAGGCGCTCTTACAACATGTCGTGCGTCTTTATAAATCGTAAGATTTTGCAGAGTTTTAAAACGTACGATTTAAAAAGACGCACGACGGGTTGTAGAGAGGTTTAACGGACAAAAGAACACACAGATGTAGGAGTAGACAGACGGACGGACAACTAATTCCATGTAGGAGTAGACAGACGGACGGACGACTAATTCCATGATATTATTAGACCATTCGGGTGTATTTAGATGAAATTGTTTAGTCTTATCTTGTGGCACCAGGGCTAAATAGAAAGACTTGTGTCATCATTTTTCATTGATTGTATTGTCGTGATAGTTATAAATTCCTTTATCTTTTTCTCAAACAACAAAATCTTATGGGCTTCCATTTGGAAGCTCCTGCAGCCGACAAAACGAATCTCTATGAATACTTGAATGTGTTTGTGTATCATATAGCCAGCTTTTTCTTCTTTTGCCTCATGTTTTCCCAAGCCCTTTCTACTAGGGACGTCAAAACCAGGTCTCGTTTGGGAAAGGGTTAATGTACTTGTACAGATAACTTGATATCTGGACTAGTCTTGTTCTGGAAACATTAGAAACTTACAAATATAACACTGCAGTTCCACTTAAGGTTTACAGACCTTCAAAACAAATCTCCACTTTCTAGCCATACGAAATGCATCAAATTACACCTACTTGTAAATACACTTCACATAAGTTGATTCATTGCCCCAGATTTCAAGATTATGCTTCTAGAATAAAACAATTTACAGATATTATTTTACACTTTATTCATATGCAAGGGAGGTAATTTTGAACATTTTTGTCAAACATTTCCATAAGTATGCATTAATTCAAAATTCTAAACCGTACAAAATGCGTATCTTTGTATTTGGAATGGAAATGTAACACCGTTTAGGAATTTCTGGCTCTTTTCAAATTTCGCCTTTGGCTCTTTGGTGGTAATGCGGGGTTGGATACCTTAAGAGCTAAACGCATATCAGCCTCTACAATAGCTCTTATTTCTTAGATATACAAAACAAGTGTTCACAGACCCTTACACAAAGTAGGGGATAATTAAGAAATGCTTATGACTGAGGCATCGTGGCAAATACCGTTGAAAAAAAGGACTGAAAACGTTAGAAATATTCAGAAGTACCCCGTTTTTAGCTTTGGAAAGTACATTTTTCTATCCCATAATAGTCAAAATATTGAAAAAAGTCATCTTTTCAATAAAATAATATCTCTGATGCAATTTTCAGCAAATTTAGCACAATTAGAATTAAGAATACAGCATGTATAGCAATTAAAAATATCACAATGACTATCTAAATATGAAATTGCACCCATTTGACCTTTGACCTTGCTGTGACCTTAATTCGAAGTTTCAGACTGGGCATCCACCCTGGGAGGTTTTGTCATACCTCAAAGAATATTTCTAGCAAGGATGCCGAGCATTAACAAAGAATGCCATCAAAACCATTTTCTAGAGCCCGTACGAATTATAGTCCGTAGACTATAACAGTAGTCGTAACATTTACAGACATTGTTTTGTATTTTGGGGGACTCTGGAAAAAGATTTTAGGTGGGGGCCAAGCTACCAAGCTACCCAGGCTTGGGTAGCTTGACCCCCGCCCCTATTCTAAGCCCAGACGAGCCCGGATAGCTCAGTCGGTTACGTTGGAGTCTGTCAATCCAGGGGTCTCGAGTTCGAACCCCGGCTTTGCCAGTATCCATTCTGACATTTGACAAAAGTCATTAGTCTCTCACCAATGGGTGTGAATCATCTATGTGAGAGAGCAGCTGGAGGCTCGGTTTGGATATTGTGGTTGTACTGGTGCGAGAAATACCAGGAACCCACGGTTAGGTGCTCCAGCCGCCGCGATATGACCCTGGTAGTTGAAAACGGCGTAAAACCCCAATAAACTCAAAAACTATTCTAAGCCGAAAAAGGCGAAAAATTAATTTGACCAAAACACATTTAACTTTGGTTTTTTAGCTCACCTGAGCACGAATGTGCTCATGGTGAGCTATTGTGATACCGCTGTGTCCGGCGTCCGTCGTCCGGCGTCCGGTGTCCGTCGTCCGTCGTCCGTCGTCCGTCAAACTTTGCCTTGTGTGCACTCTAGAGGCCACATTTTTTACCCAATCAACCTGAAATTTGCTCAGAATGATTGTCTTGATGAAATCTCGGACAAGTTCGAAATTGGGTCATCTGGGGTCAAAAACTAGGTCACGGGGTCAAATCTTAGAAAAACCTTGTGTGCACTCTAGAGGCCACATTTTTTGCCCAATCAACCTGAAATTTGCTCAGAATGATTTTCTTGATAAAATCTCGGACAAGTTCGAAATTGGGTCATCTGGGGTCAAAAACTAGGTCACGGGGTCAAATCTTACAAAAACCTTGTGTGCACTCTAGAGGCCACATTTTTTGCCCAATCAACCTGAAATTTGCTCAGAATGATTGTCTTGATGAAATCTCGGACAAGTTCGAAATTGGGTCATCTGGGGTCAAAAACTAGGTCACGGGGTCAAATCTTAGAAAAACCTTGTGTGCACTCTAGAGGCCACATTTTTTGCCCAATCAACTTAAAATTTGCTCAGAATAATTGTCTTGATAAAATCTTGGACAAGTTCGAAATTGGGTCATCTTGGGTCAAAAACTAGGTCACTGGGTCAAATCTTAGAAAAACCTTGTGTGCACTCTAGAGGCCACATTTTTTGCCCAATCAACCTGAAATTTGCTCAGAATGATTGTTTTGGTAAAATCTTGTACAAGTTTGAAATTGGGTTACCTGGGGTCAAAAACTAGGTCACGGGGTCAAATCTTAGAAAAACCTTGTGTGCACTATAGAGGCCACATTTTTTGCCCAATCAACCTGAAAATTGATCAGAATTATTGTCTGGATAAAATCTCGGACAAGTTCGAAATTGGGTCATCTGGGGTCAAAAACTAGGTCACGGGGTCAAATCTTAGAAAAACCTTGTGTGCACTCTAGAGGCCCCATCTTTTGCCCAATCAACCTGAAATTTGCTCAGAATGATTGTCTTGATGAAAGCTCGAACAAGTTTGAAATTGGGTCATCTGGGGTCAAAAACTAGATCACGGGGTCAAATCTTAGAAAAACCTTGTGTGCACTCTAGAGGCCACATTTTTTGCCCAATCAACCTGAAAATTGCTCAGAATGATTGACTGGTTAAAATCTCGCACAAGTTTGATATAGGGTCATCTGGGGTCTAAAACTAGGTCACCGGGTCAAATCTTAGAAAAAACCTTGTGTGCACTCTAGAGGCCACATTTTTTGCCCAATCAACCTGAAAATTGCTCAGAATGATTGTCTGGATAAAATCTCGCACAATTTTGAAATTGGGTCATACGGGGTCAAAAACTAGGTCATGGGGTCAAATCTTAGAAAAACCTTGTGTGCACTCTAGAGGCCACATTTGTTGCCCAATCAACCTGAAAATTGATCAGAATGATTGTCTTGATGAAATCTCGGACAAGTTCGAAATTGGGTCATCTGGGGTCAAAAACTAGGTCACGGGGTCAAATCTTAGAAAAACCTTGTGTGCACTCTAGAGGCCACATTTTTTGCCCAATCAACCTGAAATTTGCTCAGAATGATTGTCTTGATAAAATCTCGGACAAGTTTGAAATTGGGTCATCTGGGGTCATAAACTAGGTCATGAGGTAAAATCTTTGTAAAACCTTGTGTGCACTCTAGAGGCCACATTTTTTGCCCAATCAACCTGAAATTTGTTCAGAATGATTGTCTTGATCAATTCTAGGTCACGAGGTCAAATCTTAGATAAACCTTGTGTGCACCCTAGAGGTCACATTCTTTGTCCAATCAACCTGAAAATTGGTTTACAAAAAAAGTTATTATATCAGGTGAGCGCTTCAGGGCCAATGGCCCTCTTGTCTTTTCATTTAACAGTAGGCGTAACATTTACAGACATTGTTTTGTATTTTGGGGGACTCTGGAAAAAGATTTTAGGTTGGGGCCAAGCTACCCAGGCCTGGGTAGCTTGACCCCCGCCCCTATTCTAAGCTGAGCTGAGCCCGGATAGCTCAGTCGGTTACGTCGGAGTCTGTCAATCCAGGGGTCTCGAGTTCGAACCCCGGCTCGGCCAGTATCCGTTCTGACATTTGACAAAAGTCATTAGTCTCTCACCAATGGGTGTGAATCATCTATGTGAGAGAGCAGCTGGAGGCTCGGTTTGGATATTGTGGTTGTACTGGTGCGAGAAATACCAGGAACCCACGGTTAGGTGCTCCAGCCGCCGCGATATGACCCTGGTAGTTGAAAATGGCGTAAAACCCCAATAAACTCAAACTATTCTAAGCCGAAAAAGGCGAAAAATTAATTTGACCAAAACACATTTAAGGGGGAATGCTCCAGTTTCCTAATTTTTTTCCCAATAATAGAATTTATTTATATTTTGTATGTTGAAATTACATGTTATTACCAATTGAAAAATAAAATAAAAATGGAAGGTCAGCGATCTTGTTTGAATTTTATAGGCATTCGTATCACATACCCCTACAGCGAAAAAATGCACAATTTCTTGCACCTGTCCAAGGTCACTAAAATGCTAATAAAATGCTGTACATTCGTCGTTTAGTCCCGAAAACGGATTTAAAGTGACGTCTTACATTTAACAAGAACAGAAAACCCCAAATATGTGCTATTATAAACGCGTAGATGTATAAAACAGCATGCTCACGTGTTCGGTTAGATCATCGAAGCGGGAGTATTTTATGTCAAATTTTGCATATTTTTGGAAATATTTCAAGTTCTACATAATAGAATTTGATGAAACTCCCTCATTGTATTAAGCAACATGTCCTGGTAATAATTAAAAAAGAAAATGTATAGGTCAGCGCACTTATTAGTGAATTACAGCAATTTTTATCAGCTGCACATGAATAAAATGACGCAAAACAGTGGTAACTGCATACACACTTACGACTGTCTTGCTCTAAATAATCGATTTCCATCTTGAGGAAATCAGTTTCGCATAATAAATACACTTTTACCGTCGAAAATGGTAAATTTTAATGACGTGTTAAATTATTGAAAATATGGTAGCGAAACATATTGGTACGAAACATTTAATTTACTACAGTAATGACCGAGTGTTCCGAAAAACTGGAGCATTCCCCCTTAACTTTGGTTTTTATGCTCCCCGAAAAAATTTCGGGGGAGCATATAGTCGCCACGCTGTCCGTCCGTCCGTCCGTGTGTCCGTCCGTCCGTCCGTCCGTCCACAGCCATATCTCAGCAACCCTTGGACCAAATTCAATGAAACTTCACATGTGAACTCCCTGGGTCAATACCTAGGGACCTTTTTTTCCGTTTGTAAATTTAAGGCTGCGTCATGGAAAAAGGGGCCTTAGTGTAAAAATTAGTTTTTCTCTAATTTCTCTTCATCTAATCTGCAGAATTTAATGAAATTTTGTGCTCATGTAATAAATTGGATGTTCTAGACCATATTCTATAATTAATGTGTGTACTAAAAAAGCTGTCATGGGAAAAGGGGGCTTAATGTATGATAGTTTTTATTTTGTGACAAACACTTATTCGGGGAGCATAATCCGTCTGTGACGGCTCTTGTTCTTTTCATTTAACAGTAGGCGTAACATTTACAGACATTGTTTTGTATTTTGGGGGACTCTGGAAAAAGATTTTAGGTGGGGGCCAAGCTACCCAGGCCTGGGTAGCTTGGCCCCCGCCCCTATTCTAAGCCAAAAAATGCAAAATGTTAATTTGAGCAAAACACATTAAACATGGTTTTTAGCTCCACTGGCCTTTCAGGCCAGCGGGCTATTGTCATGGCGGTGTGTCCGTCGTGCGTCCGTCCGTGCGTCCGTAAACTTTTTCTTTAAAAATCTTCTTCTCAAAAACTACTGGATGGATTTCAACCAAACTTCACAGGAATGATCCTTGGGTGACCCTCTCTCAGATTCCTTCAAAGAATATGGATTGAACCAGAACAACCTGAGTTATCTGCCCTTGAATGTCAAAAATAGCAGGTTTTGACTTAAGTTTTCTTCTAAAATCTACAAATATTGATCAATCAAGACAAAACTTTGACAGAATGATGCTGACTACAAGTTCTTGCATTGGTAAAATTTTCAGCTTGATCTTAATTTTACATCATGAGTTATGTGCCCTTGAAATTGACAGAATCGCCATTTTTGGCTGTATTTTGACTTTATTTTCACTCTAGCAACTACAAATATTGGCTAAACAAGACAAAACTTTGACAGAATGATGCTGACTATAAGATCTTGCCTTGGTAAAATATTCAGCTTGATCTAAATTTTATTGCATGAGTTATGTGCCCTTGAAATTGCCATTTTTGGCTCTATTTTGCTGGTTTTGACTTTATTTTTACTCTAATATCTACAAATATTGACCAATGAAGACAAAACTTGAACAGAATATATATAAGCATTATATGCTGCCTGGATGTAATTTTCAGCTTGATCGGAGTCTTACATCATGAGTTACGTGCCCTTGAATTTGACAAAATTGCCATTTTCGACTTTGTTTTCAATCTAACAACCACAAATGTTTAATAATCAAGATGATACTTGGAAAGAATCTTGTTGACAACAAGATCTTGCTGATGTGTAATTTTCAACATGATCACACTGTTACAATCTGAGTTATGAGCACTTGAAATTGACAAAATTTCAGTTTTCAACACTTTTTATGCCCCCGTATCGAGAGATCGGGGCATATTGTTTTACTCGTGTCCGTCTGTCTGTCTGTCTGTCCGTCTGTCCGTCCGTCTGTCCGTCTGTCTGTCCGAAAACTTAACCTTTGTCATTTCTCCAAAAGTATTTGACATACAAAGCTCAAATTTGGTATGCAACTTCCTTTCAATGATATCTATCTGTTCCATGCAATTTGACCTTCCTCAAGGTCATCCCTTAACCCTTATCAACCCTTTACTCTACGAAAACTTAACCTTTTCCTCCGAAAACTTAACCTTTGCCTTTTCTCCAAAAGTACTGGACATACAAAGCTCAAACTTGGTCTGCAACTTCCTTTCAATGATATCTATCTGTTTCATGCAATTTGACCTTCCTCAAGGTCATCCGTTAACCCTTATCAACCCTTTACTCTACGAAAACTTAACCTTTTCCTCCGAAAACTGAACCTTTGCCTTATGTCCAAAGGTATTTGACATACAAAGCTTAAATTTGGTGTGCAACTTTCTTTCAATGATTTCTATCTGTTCCATGCAGTTTGACCTTCCTCAAGGTCATCCGTTAACCCTTATCAACCCTTTACTCTACGAAATCTTAACTTTTTCTCCGAAAACTTAACCTTTGCCTTTTCTCCAAAAGTATTTGACATACAAAGCTCAAACTTGGTATGCAACTTCCTCTCAATGATATCTCCTTCCTGAAGGTCATCCCTTTACCCTTAATTACCCTTTACTCCACGAAAACTTAACATTTTAGAAAAATGGCCATTTCGGGGGCATTTGTGTTTCACAAACACATCTTGTTCCACTCTTGAAGCCACTAATATTGACTAATGTAGACAAACTTTGAACAGAATGATAGTGACCATAAGATCTTGCATGTGTTTAATTTTTGATTTGATTTTAAATATACATACTGTATTATGTGTCCTTGAATTTGGCAAAATCATGGTTTTCAATTTTATTATCGCTCTAAAATCCCTAAAATATTAGCCAATCATTTACTTTCTTTTTGCATTGACCACATGATTGCTGCTTTTGACTTTGTTTTTGCTGTAAGAACCACAAGTATTCAAAAATCTAGTCAAAACTTGGATTTAATATTAAAAGAAATTCAGGCCTGTGGAGCGACTCAAGACCTTCAGGTCTTTCTAGTTCTTTTCATTTAACAGTAGGGGTAACATTAACAGACATTTTTTTTGTATTTTGGGGGACTCTGGAAAAAGATTTTAGGTGGGGGTCAAGCAACTCAGGCCTGGGTAGCTTTGCCCCCACCGCTATTCTAAGCCAAAAAAGGCGAAAAACTAATTTGACCAAAGCACATTACACTTTGGTTTTTCTTTTCATTTAACAGTAGGCGTAACATTTACAGACATTGTTTTGTATTTTTTGGGACTCTGGAAAAAGATTTTAGGTGGGGGCCAAGCTACCCAGGCCTGGGTTGCTTGGCCTCCCGCCCCTATTTTAAGCCAAACAAGTGCTGTCCGAAGACAGCGCGCTCAACTTTCTAAGTGCTTAGTATAAAGGGGGCATAACTCCAAATATAGTGGAGCCAGGGTAATGGGCCCTAGTAGTATGGTAGAGGGTGTGATGGTGAATAAGTATTCCAAGTTTGGGTTGAATCCCTTTGATAGTATGGAAGTTATTGATGTTTGAACAAACTTTAACCTTTATTGCAACGCCATTGCCGACGCCTGGGTGACAGTATAAGCTCTCATTTTCTTCGAAAAGTCGAGGTAAAAAGACGAAAAATTAATCTGACCAAAACACATTAAACTTTGGTTTTTCATTTCATTTAACAGTAGGCGTAACATTTACAGACATTGTTTTGTATTTTGGGGGACTCTGGAAAAAGATTTTAGGTGGGGGCCAAGCTACCCAGGCCTGGGTAGCTTGGCCCCCGCCCCTATTTTAAGTCAAAAAAGGCGAAAAATTAATTTGACCAAAACACATTAAACTTGTTTTTTCTTGGCCCCGGCCCCTATTCTAAGCCAAAAAAAGCTGAAAATTAATTTGACCAAAACACGTTAAACATTGTTTTTTCTTTTCATTTAACAGTAGGCGTAACATTTACAGACATTGTTTTGTATTTTGGGAGACTCTGGAAAAAGGTTTTAGGTGGGGGCCAAGCTACCCAGGGTGGGGGCCAAGCTACCCGTGGGTAGCTTAGCCCCCGGGGGCCAAGCTGCCCAGGGGGGCCAAGATAAACTGTTACGGGTACTAGTTATAGAAGGTAAAAAATCCCTGCAAGCAATTTCCTCATTTCCCACAATGTGTGTTACTAAAAAAAATGTAAAATTTCATTCAATTGTCGTCTGTATCATCATTGAATTTTCACCAGTCTGAAATTTGCTGTCTTGAAATGGGTCAATTTGCCAAGTTTCTCATTTAAAATTTCAGGAAGGGGTCATTAATAGTTGTATACATCATAGAGACCAAAGATTCATTCAAGAAAAGTGATCTTCGTGTACCATTAGACAATATTAGTCGTAGAGGTATCATGGGGGAATTTCCAGTTGGCAATATTTTGTTAAGTAGGTATACTTTTAGCATTTCCCACCTATTTGTTATATTCCTATAAAAACAATTTCAACGCTTTCTCAAAGGGCAGGCTTTTAGACCAAAATTGAAAGGCAAGTTCCTGCAGATTACAAAATTGGTAAATATTAGAATATAATTATAGCACAGAAAATATGGGTGAAAAAAGGAAAAAATGCTTATAATTGGCATTTTCTTATTTTCTCTCAATATTTTCTATAGCTTGCTATTTAGTGAAGGGATGACGAAATGAGGTCATGTTTTTAATAGGTTTAAGATATTAAAAGAAGCAATCAGTTTTGCTCTATCCGGTTGTTTTTCCTTTTTAGCGAGCCGGAACTTTATGTCCGGGGAGCTAATGTCACAGCCCTAGTGTTGGCGTCCCGTCCCGTCCCGTCTGTCTTCTCTTGAAAAACTTTAACCTGGTCTATATCTCAGGCACTATTAGAGATACAGCCTTGATATTTCATACATAGATACATCTCGACAAGACCTTTCATTTGGAACCATGACTTTTGACCTAGTGACCTTAACCTTGGAGTTTGACCTACTTTTGAAAAACTTTAACCTGGCCTATATCTTATGCACTATTATTATGCCCCCTTTCTAAGAAAATGGGGGTATATTGTTTTGCAAATGTCGGTCGGTATGTCGGTCGGTCTGTAGGTCGGTCGGTCTGTCCGTAGACCAAACCTTGTCGGGAGCATAACTCGAAAAGTGTTAAAGGTAGAATCATGAAACTTCATAGGTTGATAGATCTCATTATGGAGAGGTGCAGTGCACAAGAACCGTAACTCTGCTGATCAAATTTTTGGAGTTATTGCCCTTTGTTGATTTTCAAACTTGATTCTTGTCCGGAGCATAACTTAAAAAGTATGTAAGGTAGAATCATGAAACTTTACAGGTGGATAGATCTCATTGGGTGCGTTCAGGGTTCTCCCACCGGTAGCCATCCGTGCCGTTGGTGACCATAGGTAACCGTCGGCATACCGAGGGATATTTTGTTGGTAACCAATTGTCCCGAGAGTAGACAAGTCGGGTAGCATCGGTAGCCTCGTTTTCATAACAGCAATATGGCGGATAACAATCCAACTATGGCGATCCTAATCATATATTTTCTTCAATAGTAAGCGAATAGCATTCTAACCGTTCTTGATAGAATTCATTGTAATAATTGAAGCTACATTTATTTTATTTAGCCATTTATTTCTGAAAATATCATTTTATTAATAATTTTTGAAAACGAACGATCACTCTGCAGGGAGAATACGCTCTTGGTAATTGATTATCCGCCTTTTTTACAGATCGGTACGATTTTCGTTCAGAGTCTTTTGGTTGCCGACGACGCCATCGGCTACCGATGGTACCATCGGTAGCGGACGGTAAATACACTCTGTTACCGATGGGAGAACCCTGAACGCACCGATTATGGAGAGGTGCAGTGCACAAGAACCGTAACTCTGCTGATCATATTTTTGGAGTTTTTGCCCTTTGTTGATTTTCAAACTTGATTCTTGACTGGAGCATAACTCAAAAAGTATATCAGGTAAAATCATGAAACTTTACAGGTGGATAGATCTCATTATGAAGAGGTGCAGTGCACAAGAACTGTAACTCTGCTAATCATATTTTTGGAGTTATTGCTCTTTGTTGATTTTCAAATTTGATTCTTGTTCGGAGCACAACTCAAAAAGTATGTAAGGTAGAATCATGAAACTTTACAGGTGGATGGATCTCATTATGGAGAGGTGCAGTGCACAAGAACCGTAACTCTGCTAATCATATTTTTGGAGTTATTGCCCTTTGTTGATTTTCAAACTTGATTCTTGTCCGGAGCATAACTCAAAAAGTATGTTATGTAGAATCATGAAACTTTACAGGTGGATAAATCTCATTATGGAGAGGTACAGTGCACAAGAAACGTAACTCTGCTAATCATATTTTTCGAGATATTGCCCTTTGTTGATTTTCAAACTTGATTCTTGTCCGGAGCATAACTCAAAAAGTATGTAAGGTAGAATTATGAAACTTTACAGGTAGATAGATCTCATTGTGGAGAAGTGCAGTGCACAAGAACCGTAACCCTGCCGATCAAATTTTTGGAGTTATAGCCCTTTGTCGATTTTCAACCTTGATTCTTGTCCGGGGCATAACTCAAAAAGTATGTTAGGTAGAATCATGAAACTTTACAGATGGATAGATCTCATTATGGAGAGGTGCAGTGCACAAGTACTGTAACTCTGCCGATCAAATTTTTTGAGTTATCGCCCTTTGTTGATTTTCAAAATTTATTTTTGTCCGGAGCACAACTCAAAAAGTATGTAAGTTAGAATCATGAAACTTTACAGGTGGATAGATCTCATTATGGAGAGGTGCAGTGCACAAGAACTGTAACTCTGCTGATCATATTTTTGGAGTAATTGCTCTTTGTTGATTTTCAAACTTGATTCTTGTCCGGAGCACAACTCAAAAAGTATGTAAGGTAGAATCATGAAACTTTACAGGTGGATAGATTTCATTATGGAGAGGTGCAGTGCACAAGAACTGTAACTCTGCCGATCAAATTTTTTGAGTTATCGCCCTTTGTTGATTTTATAACTTGATTCTTGTCTGGAGCATAACTTGAAAAGTATGTAAGGTAGAATCATGAAACTTTACAGGTGGATAGATTTCATTATGGAGAGGGGCAGTGCACAAGAACCGTAACTCTGCTGATCAAAATTTTGGAGTTATTGCCATTTGTTGATTTTATTAGCTCACCTGAGCACGAAGTGCTCGAGGGGAGCTATTGTGGTCACTCACCGTCCGTCGTCCGTCTGTCCGTCTGTCCGTCCGACAACAATTTCTTCAAACATCTTCTTCTCTAAAACTAACAGGCCAATTTTGACCAAACTTGGCAGGAATGTTCCTTGAGAGACCCTTCTTAAAACTTGTTCGCGGATTTTTGATTCGTCAAAAAATGTGGGCGTGGCAGGGCGGGGCTTATTGCACTTAGAGAAATCCTAAGAAAATTCTTTAAAAATCAACCATTGTTCCAATTTGAACCAAACTTGGCAGAATTGTTCCTTGAGTGACCCTTCTCAAAATTTGTTCTCAGATTTTTGATTCGTCAAAAAACTTGGCCGTGGCAGGGAGAAAGGGGCTTATCAGACTTAGAAAAATCATAAGAAAATTCTTTAAAAATCAACAATTGGGCCAATTTGTACCAGACTTTGCAGGGATGTGCCTTAAGCCATTTTTTTTAAAATTTGTTCACAAATATTTTCATTTGTAAAAAAATTGTGGCCGTGGCAGGGAGAAAGGGGCTTATCAGACTTAGAGAAATCATAAGAAAATTCTTTAAAAATTAACCATTGGGCCTATTTGAAGCAGACTTTGCAGGAATGTTCTTTGAGTCTCTCTTTTCAAAATTTATTCACAATTTTTTTACTATTGTCAAAAAATGAGGGCGTGGCAGGGAGGAAGGGGCTTATCAGCCTTAGAGAAATCCTAAGAAAATTCATTAAAAATCAACCAATGGGCCAATTTGAACCAAACTTTGCAGAATTGTTCCTTGAGTGACCCTCTTCAACATTTGTTCATAAATTTATACTTTCGTCAAAAAATGTGGGTGTGGCAGGGCGGGGCTTATCTAACCAAGAGAAATTGTTAAAAAATTCTTCAAAAATCTTCTTCTCCTTAACCATAAGGCCAATTAAAACCAAATTTGGCAGGAATGTTCCTTGGGTGACCCTTCTTAAGATTTGTTCGTGGATTTTTTATTCATCCAAAATTGTGGGCGTGGCAGGTCAGCATTTACCAGACTTTGAGAAATCATAAGAAAATTCTTTAAAAATCAACCATTTGCCCAATTTGAACCACACTTGGCAGAAATGTTCCTTGGGTGACTCTTTTCAAAAAATTTTCTCAAATTTTTTATTCGTCAAAAAAAATTGGACGTTGCTTATCGGACTTACAGAAATCCTAAGAAAATTCTTTAGAAATCAACCATTGGCCCATTTTGAAGCAAACTTTACAGAAATGTTCCTTGAGTGACCCTTTTCAAAATATGTTCAAATTTTGTATTGGTCAAAAAAAGTGGGCATGGCAGGGTGTGGCTTATCAGACTTGGAGAAATCATAAGAAAATTCTTTAAAAATCAAGCATAGCGTCAATTTGAAACAAATTTGGCAAAGATGTTCCTTGAGTGACCCTTTTCAAAATTTGTTTGCAAATTTTTGATTCGTGAAAAAAAGTGGGCGTGTCTTAAACTTCTTTCAGGTGAGCGATATAGGGCCATTCTGGCCCTCTTGTAACTTGATTCTTGTCCGGAGCATAACTCAAAAAGTATGTAAGGTAGAATTATGAAACTTTACAGGTAGATAGATCTCATTGTGGAGAAGTGCAGTGCACAAGAACTGTAACTCTGCCGATCAAATTTATGGAGTTATTGCCCTTTGTCGATTTTCAACCTTGATTCTTGTCCGGGGCATAACTCAAAAAGTATGTTAGGTAGAATCATGAAACTTTACAGATGGATAGATCTCATTATGGAGAGGTGCAGTGCACAAGTACTGTAACCCTGCCGATCAAATTTTTTGAGTTATCGCCCTTTGTTGATTTTTAGCTCACCTGAGCACGAAGTGCTCATGGGGAGCTATTGTGGTCACTCACCGTCCGTCGTCCGTCCGTCCGTCCGTCCGTTCACATTTCTTTAAACATCTTCTCCTCCTAAACCATTTGGTCAAATTCAACCAAACTTAGCAGGAATGTTCCTTCGGTGACCCTTTTCAAAACTTGTTCGTGATTTTTTGATTCGTCAAAAAATGTGGGCGTGGCTTATCGGACTTAGATAAATCCTAAGAAAATTCTTTAAAAATCAACCATTGGCCCAATTTGAACTTAACTTGGCAGAAATGTTCCTTTGGTGACCCTTTTCAAAACTTGTTCGCAAATTTTTGATTCGTCAAAAAAAGTGGGCGTGGCAGGGCGTGGCTTATCGGACGTAGAGAAATCCTAAGAAAATTCTTTAAAAATCAACCATTGGCCCAATTTGAACCAAACTTGGCAGAAATGTTCCTTAGGTGACTCTCTTCAAAATTTCTTCGTGAATTTTTGATTCGTCAGGAAATGTGGGCGTGGCAGGGTGTGACTTATTGGACTTAGAGAAAATTCTAAGAAAATTCCTTAAAAATCAACCATTTGGTCAATTTTGACCAAACTTGGCAGAAATGTTCCTTGGGTGACCCTTTTTAAAATTTGTTCGCGAAATCTTGATTCGTCAAAAAATGTGGGCGTGGCTTATCGGACTTAAAGAAATCCTAAGAAAATTCTTTAAAAATCAACCATTGGCCCAATTTGAACCAAACTTGGCGGAAATGTTCCTTGGGTGACTCTCTTCAAAACTTTTTTGTGAATTTTTGATTCGTCAGGAAAAGTGGGCGTGGCAGGGCATGACTTATTGGACTTAGAGAAATTCTAAGAAAATTCCTTAAAATCAACCATTTGCCCAATTTGTACCAAACTTGGCAGAAATGTTCCTTTGGTGACTCTCTTAAAAATTGTTTGCGAATTTTTGATTCGTCAGAAAAAGTGGACGTGGCTTCTCAGGCTTAGAGATATTCTAAGAAAATTCCTTAAAAATCAACCATAAGCCCAATTTGAACAGAACTTTGCAGTAATGTTTCCTTGGTGACTCTTTTCAAAACTTGTTTGTAAATTTTTGATTCGTCAGAAAAAGTGGGCGTGGCAGGACATGTCTTATCGGACTTAGAGAAATCCTAAGAAAATTCTTCAAAAATCAACCGTTGGCCCAATTTGAACCAAACTTTACAGAAATGTTCTTTGGGTGACTCTTTTTAAAATTTGTTTGCGAATTTTGATTTGTCAGATAAAGTGGGCGTGGCAGGGCGTGGCTTATCGAAGTTAGAGACACTGTAAGAAAATTCTTTAACCCATTCCCACACATTGATGCCTTTTGACACCCTTATAGATAATGACTTTGGAAAACTTGGTGGAAAATGAAGAAATTGCTTGTGACAAGCAATTTCTTCATTTCCCACAATGTTTTCTACGTAAAAAGACCAAAAAATGTTAAATTTCATTCACTTGAAATTGTCGTCTGCAACATCTTTGAATTTGGACCACCCTAAAATTTTGTCGTTTGGTAATGGGTTAATAAAAACACAATGGGCCAATTTGAATGAAATATAGCAAGAATTTTCCTTGAGTGACTCTTTTAAAAATGCGTACACAAATTGTCTTAGTCGTCTAAAAATGTGGGTTTGGCAGGGCAGGGTTATCGGACTTAGATAAATCATAAGAAAACTCTTTAAAAATCAAGCATCAGGCCAATTTGAACCAAACTTGGCAACAATGTTCCTTGAGTGACCCTTTTCAAAATTTGTTCACAAATTTTTGATTTGTAGAAAAAGTGGGCGTGTCACAAACTTCTTTCAGGTGAGCAATATAGGGCCATTCTGGCCCTCTTGTCAAAATTTATTCTTGTCCGGAGCACAACTCAAAAAGTATGTAAGGTAGAATCATGAAACTTAACAGGTGGATAGATCTCATTATGGAGAGGTGCAGTGCAGAAGAACTGTAACTCTGCTGATCATAATTTTGGAGTTATTGCCCTTTGTTGATTTTAAAATTTTATTCTTGTCCGGAGCACAACTCAAAAAGTATGTAAGGTAGAATCATGAAACTTTACAGGTGGATAGATCTCATTATGGAGAGGTGCAGTGCACAAGAACCGTAACTCTGTTGATCAAAATTTTGGAGTTATTGCCCTTTGTTGATTTTATAACTTGATTCTTGTCTGGAGCACAACTCAAAAAGTATGTAAGCTAGAATCATGAAACTTTACAGGTGGATATATTTCATTATGGAGAGGTGCACTGCACAGGAGCCATAACCTTGCTGATGAAATCCTTGGAGTTATTGCCCTTTGTTGAATTTACACTTAATTCTTAAAATTGCCTATATCTCATGTCTTTTTACACATACAGGCTTGGTATCTCACACATAGATACCTCCTATCACGTCAATCGCACACTATTCTGCAATTTTTACTTTTTTCACTAAATTCTCTTAAAATTATCGATTTACTTTAATAAAGTATATTAATAGAAGTTAATCATAGGAAATAATACTATTTCCCATCAATTTCAGCATATTATATGTGGTTTAATTTCATATTAGGAAAATAATAACTTACATTAACTCTTAAAAATGCTTATATTTTCATGTAACGCGTAACGAAATTCAAATATAATTCAGATATAAAATGCAATAGAATTGCTAATCTTTGGTTGATTTTCAAAATTCTTTCAACGTCGGAATCCTTATATCGTGGGTAAATGTGACATTTGCATGAGCGACATCAGAAATGTTATTTGCGTTAAAACAAAGTAAACTACGCCAGCACATACCCATGTAACGTTTCTCATCATACGTCGGCTACCGTTTGTAAAAATGAATTTTCATATATTTACCGCTGCACCCCTTCAATGATTTTCATTTCATACAAAAGTACATTTTTTCAACAAAAAGGATTGATGAAATTATTTTTGAAAGGTTGAATATTAATGTCTGAAATAAAAACGTAGAAAAATTACATTTTTTCTACCCTGCTCGAAAATTGTGTTTATCTAAATGGGGTTCATCTCTTAGACTTCCCCGTTTAGTTTGACACGCTAAATCAGCACATGTTTATTACTACTGACAAAAAGTACAAATGATAAACTTTAAAACAGTGTATAATACAAAATGATTAATCTAAACGTTGAATAAATAAAACTATAATTTTAGAATTTCATTTTTTCTACCTGACGCGCAACGTCGTTGAAGCGTTATATCATAGACGCACGCTATTTTGTGTGTAATTTGAATTACCGTAATACCAAAATTGTTATACATTTGTATCTAAAACTTCGGATAAAGTTGTTGTTTCTATAAGTAAAGAGATTGGTTTTCTACTTTATAATAATAATTTTATTTTAATTATCAAATACACATCGATAAAAATTTGATCTGGGTAAAAGATATACTGGCAAAATTGATGCAAAAGGATAAAATGTTGGTTATAAGTATTTCTCTTTTTGCTTAAATGTTTTCCAACTTTGTTTTTTACAAGATCTGACAATAAAAGGTCTTTTGCAAGCATCGAACACTTTTTCTGAAAGCTGAGTTGTACAACAAAACAAATCTAGATAAATTGGATTTATTGACTCACTGAAAAAATATCGCATCAAAATGAGAAAATTCTTATTAATAAAAAATCACTCTTTTCACAAACCTTTCCCACAAGAAATTTTCATTGATGTCCAGATTTTAAAATCATCGAACGTTTGGGCCAGTTTTAACAAGCATAAACAAACTACGCATAGACATATTTTGTTAATATAACGTCAGGTACCCACTTAACGTTGGATAACGTATGTTGAAATGACGTTACGTCGACTTGCAGAATAGCGTGCTATTGACGTTCAACATCGTTCACATTTGACCATGACCTTGGACCTTGTGACCTTGACCTTGGAGTTTGACCTACTTTGAAAAAAATTAAACCGGGCATATATCTCATGACCTATTACACATACAGCCTTGATATTTCACACATGGACACCTCCTACCAAGACCTTTCATAATTTACCATGACCTTGGACCTTCTGACTTTGACCTTGGAGTTTGACCTACTTTAAAAAAATTAAACCGGGCATATATCTCATGACCTATTACACATACAGCCTTGATATTTCACACATGGACACCTCCTACCAAGACCTTTCACAATTGACCATGACCTTGGACCTTGTGACCTTGACCCTGGAGTTTGACCTACTTTTTAAAAACTTTAACCTGGCCGATATATCATGTCCTTTTACACATACAGCCTTGATATTTGACACATGGAAACCACCGAGTCTGATAAGCCCCGCCCTGCCACACCCACATTTATGGACCAATAAACATTTTACAAACAATTTAAGTAGAGAAGTAGTTATCAGACTTAGAGATATCACAAAATAATTCTTTAAAAATCTTCTCCGCTCAAACCAACAGGCCAATTTTGACCAAACTTTGCAGGAATGTTCCTTGGGTGACCCTTTACTTCAATTGTTCAAAGAATTTTGATTGGTCCATAAATGTGGGCGTTGCAGGGCAAGACCTATCACATATGACTATGACCTTGGACCTTGTGACCCTGACCTTGGACTTTGACCTACTTCTATGATACATTAACCTGGCCTATATTTCATGTCATTTTACACATACAGCCTTGATATTTGACACATTGACACCTACCACCAAGACCTTTCACATTTGACCATGACCTTGGACCTTGTGACCTTGACCTTGGTGTTTGACCTACTTCTATAATACATTAATCTTGCCTATATTTCATGTCATTTTACACATACAGCCTTGATATTTCACACGTGGTCACTTCCAACCAAGACATTTCAATTTTGACCATGACCTTGGACCTTGACCTTGGAGTTTGACCTAGTTTTAAAAAACTTAAACTAGGCCTATATCTCGTGTCCTGTTACCTATACAGTCTCGATATTTTATTCACATGGACACCTACTACAAAGACCTTTCACATTTGACCACGACCTTGACCTGTGTGACCTTGACCTTTCATTTTTACATACTTTTAGAAATCTTTAACCTAGCCTTTATCATATATCTTATTACACCTACAGCCTTGATATTACACACATAGACACCTCCTACCAAGACCTTTCACATTTGACCATGACCTTGAATATTGCAACCTTGACCTTGGAGTTTGACCTACTTTTAAAAAAAACCCTTAAACCAGGCATTTATCATATCATGTCCTTTTACACCTACAGCCTTGATATTTCATACATGGACACCTCCAACCAAGACCTTTCGCACTTGACCATGACCTTGACCTTGGCATTTGGCCTACTTTTAAAAACTTTAACCTGGCCTATATTTCATTTTACTTTTATGTATATAGCCTTGATATTTCACACAGACACCTCCTACCAAGACCTTTCATATTTGACCATGACCTTGGACCTTGTAAACTTGACCTTGGACTTTGACCTACATCAAATGTACGCCCTTGAGGGGACATATATGTTTTACAAACATCTCTTGTTCACACATGGACACATCCTACCAAGACCTTTTACATTTGACCATGACTTTTGACCTTGTGACCCTGACCTTGGACTTTGACCTACTTTAAAAAAAAATTTAACCTAGCCGATATATCATATCCTTTTACACATACAGCCTTGATATTTCACACATGGACACCTCCTACCAAGACCTATCACATATGTTTATGACCTTGTGACCCTGACCTTGGAGTTTGGCCTACTTTTAAAAGAAATAAATGGGGCCTATATCTCATGTGCTATTACACATACAGCCTTGATATTCCACACATGGACATGTCCTACCAAGACTTTTCACACTTGACCATAACCTTGTGACTTTGACCTTGGACTTTGACCTACTTTTAAAAAAAACTTTAACCTAGCCGATATATCATGTCCTTTTACACATACAGCCTTCATATTTGACACATGGACACCTACGACCAAGACCTTTCACATTTGACCATGACCTTGGACCATGTGACCTTGACCTTGGTGTTTGACCTACTTTAATAATACATTAACCTTGCCTATATTTCATGTCATTTTACTTATACAGCCTTGACATTTCACACATGGTCACTTCGAACCAAGACATTTCACTTTTGACCGTGACCTTGGACCTTGACCTTGGACTTTGACCTACTTTTAAAAAACTTAAACTAGGCCTATATCTCATGTCCTGTTACCTATACAGTCTCGAAATTTTACACATGGACACCTCCTACAAAGACCTTTCACATTTGACCATGAGCTTGGCCTGTGTGACCTTGACCTTTGATTTTTACATACTTTTAGAAATCTTTAACCTAGCCTTTATCTTATGTCCTATTACACCTACAGCCTTGATATTTCACACATAGACACCTCCTACCAAAACCTTTCACGCCGAGCCCGGATAGCGCAGTCGGTTACGTCGGAGTCTGTCAATCCAGGGGTCTCGAGTTCAAACCCCGGCTCGGCCAGTATCCATTCTGACATTTGACAAAAGTCATTTGTCTCTCACCAATGGGTGTGAATCATCTATGTGAGAGAGCAGCTGGAGGCTCGGTTTGGATATTGTGGTTGTACTGGTGCGAGAAATACCAGGAACCCAAGGTTAGGTGCTCCAGCCGCCGCGATATGACCCTGGTAGTTGAAAACGGCGAAAAACCCCAATAAACTCAAACCCAAAACTTTTCACATTTTACCATGACCTTGAATATTGTAACCTTGACCTTGGAGTTTGACCTACTTTTAAAAAAAACTAAACCAGGCATATATATCATGTCCTTTTACACCTACAGCCTTGATATTTCACACATGGACACCCCCAACCAAGACCTTTCACATTTGACCTTGACCTTGGCATTTGGCCTACTTTTAAAAACTTTAACCCAGCCTATAATTCATTTTACTTTTACATATACAGCTTTGATATTTCAGGCATAGACACCTTCCAAGACCTTTCATATTTGACCATGACCTTGGACCTTGTTAACTTGACCTTGGACTGTGACCTACATCAAATGTAGGCCCTTGAGGGGGCATATATGTTTTACAAACATCTCTTGTTGATAGAGCCTTGATATTTCACACATGGATACCTCCTGCCTAAACCTTTCATTTGGGACCAATACCCTTGACCTTGTGACCTTGACCTTGGAGTTTTACCTACTTTTAAAGAATTTGCTGTTTTTGTGACAAGCTCCCGTATAGGCAAGCTACGTTGTCCACAGACAACTCTTGTTAAGTCACCTGACCGAAGGCTGTTTTTTATATGCTCTAAGAGTTGTATTATGTTATGGCCCTAATTGTCCATTCATCTGTCTGTCTGTCCGCACAATCAATCAGAATTTGATCAAACTTGCCACAATGAATCTCTATGGTGTCTAGTTGTGCACATTACTTAAGGAATTCAGATAAATTGTTTTTGAATTATCTTCGTTTAAATAGAAAAAAATGCCCATTTAAATCATTTTCTTGTGTATGCAACATTTCCTACAGTTTCAACGGGAATACATGTATGATCAAACTTGCCTCAATAAATCTCCTTGGTTTCTTGTCGGAGTTTCAACGGGAATATGATCAAACTTGCCTCAATAAATCTCCTTGGTTTCTTGTCGTGCACAATACTTAAGGTTTTCAGCTAACTCCTTTGATTGTTGAATTATCTGACCTTGAATTAAAAAATGCCTGTTTTCTTGTGAGTGCAACTCCTACAGTTTCCACTAGAACTTCATTTTATTTGATCAAACTTGTCATATTGAATCTGCATGGTGTCTTCTTGTGCATGCTTTACATGTATTTAAATTCAGATAACTCTTGGCATTCTTGAATTGACTGCCCTTGAATTGAAAAAAATGGCCGATTTTTACTGACAAGCCACTCTCGGGTTAAGGGAAGCTCATGTTTCTTTGATAATTTGGCAGCATAACCTGTTTGAGGATATGCTTTTATTCATGCAATTATTTTTCGTTGCAATCTATCTTATGCTGCCATTCTATTTTTCAGTTCCATCATCAAGGCGTGATTCAATCATTGATATAACAGAAAAAGCTGAAGGGCGCTGTGAAAGACGACGAAGTTTCAAGAGAAGTCTTAGTCAAATGTCTACCCTGTCCCCATCCCCATCCAATTTGTCACAATATACCAATGGACATGCAAAGCCAGTTCCTAAGGCAGTTCCTGAAGATTTGGAAGAGATAGAACCTGAAGAGACAGAACCATTTTTGGGTATGACCCATTTTATGATGGTGGATGTAATTTTTTAGCTCCACTGGCCTTTCAGGCCATCAGGCTATTTTCATTGCGCTGTGTCTGTATTGCATGCGTCCCTGTGTTCGTAAACTTTTTCTTTAAAAATCTTCTCAAAAACCACTGGATGGATTTCAACCAAACTTTATAGGAATGATCCTTGGGTGACCCTCTCCCAGATTACTTCAAGGCCCTTGAATGTCAAAATTAACTGGTTTTGACTTTATTTTCAATCTTAAATCTACAATTATTTGGTGTAATTTTCAGCTTGATCAGAATCTTATATCATGAGTTATGTGCCCTTGATTTTGACAAAATTGCCATTTTCCACTTTGTTTTCACTCCAACAGCCATAACTGTTAATTAATCAAGATGATTCTTGGGAGAATCTTGTTTACTACAAGATCTTGATTATGTGTAATTTCCACATTATCACACTGTTACAATCTGAATTTGACAAAAAGTTTTTCGACACTGTTTTCACTTTTGCGGCCATGATGATGAATATAGACTAATAAAGACTAAATTTGGACGGAATGATTGTGATCATATAATCTTGCATTAGTTTAATTATCTACTTTATTATAAACTCATATACTGAATTATGTGCCCTTGAATTTGGAAAAATTATAGTTTTCAACTTTATTATCACTCTAACATCCCCAAAATATTAGTCAATCATTTACTTTCTTTTTGCTTTGACCACATGTTTGCTGCTTTTATATTGCTTTTGCTCTAAGAACCATAAGTATTGAAAAATCTAGTAAAAATTTTGATTAGATATTACAAGAAATCCAGGCAGGCTGAGAGACGCAAGCCCTTCAGGGCTTTCTGGTGTTTGCAAGAAATGAGCTCATCTGAGCTTTTGTTATCACTAATCATCCATCAGTCTGTCTGAAATTCAGAAAGTTGCTACCATTGTTAAAGTGTGTAAGACTTATACCAGTTGGATCCTTAGCCATTGTTAATATCATTCATTTGTTATGCTCCCCGAAGGGAGAGCATATAGTCGCCGCTCCGTCTGTCCGTCCGTCCGTCCGTCCGTCATTCTGTCCGTCCGTCTGTCCGTCCGTCCGTCCGTCCGTCCGAAGCGATTTCTCCATAACCCTTGGGCCAAATCAAATGAAACTTACCATGTGAACTCCCTATGACAAAATGCCGATGTACATTTCCCGGTTTTTTTATTTGAGGCCTCGTCATGGGAAAAGGGGACTTAAGGTTAAATACAGTTTTTCTTTAATTTCTCCTAGTCTAATGGTCAGAATTTGATGAAATTTCATATTTGAGTAGCAAATCAGATGCCCTTGACAATAAACTATTTAAAATTTGCGTATACAAAATATGTCATGGAAAAAGGGGGCTTAACATTTGTTAGCTTTATATTAGCTCTGCATGGTATATATTTATTGTGACAATGCCTTATTCGGGGAGCATTGTCCGTCTCTGACGGCTCTTGTTTTCCACAAGTGGTTGGATGAATGCCTTTCAATCTATGTTGGCTAAATAGCTGGAGCCTTTGAAAGGATGGTTTGTTTTACTCAGAGAAATTTTAGGAGTTTTTAGCTCCACTGGCCTTTCAGGCCAGCGGGCTATTGTAATGGCTATTGTAATGGTGGTGTGTCCGTCGTGCATGTGTCCGTCCATGCGTCTAGCCGTGTGTGTGTCTGTAAACTTTTTCTTTTGAAATCTTCTCAAAAACAATTGCATGGAATTCAACCAAACTTCACAGGCATGATTCTTGGGTGACCCTCTCTCAGATTCCTTCATAGAGTTTGGATTGAACCTGAATAATCCGAGTCATCTGCCCTTGAATGTCGAAAATAGCTGGTTTTGACTTTATTTTTACTCTAAAATCTACAAAGATTTTTACTCTTAAATCTACAAATATTGACCAATCAAGACAAAACTTTGCCAGAATGTATATAAGCATAATCTGCTTGGGTGTAATTTCAGCTTGATTGGAACATCACAACATGAGTTATGTGCCCTTGAATTTGGTAAAATTGCCATTTTCGACTTTGTTTTCACTCTAATAACCATAAATGTTAACTAATCAAGATGATATTTGGAAAGAATCTTGATGACAACAAGATCCTATTTACATGTAATTTTCAGGTTGATCACATGGTTACAATCTGAGTTATGTGCCCTTGAAATTGACAAAATTTCAGTTTTCAACACTTTTTCACTCTTGTGGCCATGAATGTAGACTAACATAGTCACAATTTTGACAGAATGATGGTGACCATAAGATCTTGCATGAGTACTTTTCAGCTTGATTATAAACTCAAGCACTGAATTATGTGCCCTTGAATATGGAAAATTACAGTTTTCAACATTATTATCACCCTAACATTGCCAAAATATTAGTCAATCATTTACCTTCTTTTCTCTTTGACCACATGATCACTCCTTTTTACTTTGTTTTTGCTCTAAGAACCATAAGTATTGAAAAATCTAGTCAAAACTTGGATTTGATATTACAGGAAATCCAGGCATGTGGAGCGACTCAATCCCTTCAGGGCTTTCTAGTTCATTAAGTGCTCTAACCTTTACGACAGACCTCAGATAGGAGGTGGTGATGGCTTTTTAGCTCACCTGAGCACGAAGTGCTCAAGGTGAGCTATTGTGGTCACTTTTTGTCCGTCGTCCGTCTGTCCGTCTGTCCGTCTGTCCGTCCGTCCGTCCACAATTTCGTGTTAACACTCTAGCATCTACAAATATAAGCCAATCTTTACCAAACCTGGTCAAAACATGTATGGTCATAAGATCTCGGATGAGTTCGATTATGGGTTAGATCGAACTAGAAAGTCCAGAGTTATCTGCCCTTGAATGGGAAAAATAGCTAATTTGGACATTGTTAACACTCTAGCATCTACAATTACAGATCAATCAAGACAAAACTTGTACATAATGTTGGACACCATAAGATCTTGCATGAGTTCGATTTTCAGTCTGATCTGACCAGAAGGACGAGAGTTATGTGCCCTTGAATTTGACAAAATTGCTGTTTTTGGCTGTTTTCGACCTTGTTTACACTCTAGAATTTACAACTACAGATCAACGAGGACAAAACTTGAACATAATGTTGGGGACTATAAGATCTCGAATGTGTATGATTTTCAGTCTGATCGGAGTAGAAAGTCTAGAGTTATGTGCCTTTGAAATTTACAAATTAGCCGTTTTTGACTGTTTTTGACCTTGTTTGCACTCTAGAATCTACAATTATTGATCAATCAAGACAAAACTTGGACAAAATGTTGGAGATCATAAGATCTTGAACGAGTTTGATTTTTGGTCTGATTAAACCAGAAAGACAAGAGTTATGTGCCCTTGAATTTTACAAAATTGCCGATTTCAGCTGTTTTCAACCTTGTTTACACTCTAGAATCTACAATTATTGATCAATGAGGACAAAACTTGGACACAATGTTGGGAACTATGAGATCCCAGATGAGTTTGATTTTCAGTCTGATCTGAGTAGAAAGTCCAGAGTTGTATGCCCTTGAAATTGACAAAATAGCCGTTTTTTACTGTTTTTGACCTTGTTTACACTCTAGAATCTACAATTATTGATCAACCAAAACAAAACTTGGACAAAATGTTGGAGACTATAAGATCTCATGTGAGTTTAATTTTTGTTTTGATTGAAGTAGAAAGACTAGAGTTATGTGCCCTTGAATTCGACAAAATTGTTGTTTTCAGCTGTTTTTGACCTTGTCTACACTCTAGAAGCTACAATTATTGATTGAAGACAAAACTTGGACACAAGGTTGGAGACCATAAGATCTCAGATTAGGTCGATTTTCAGTCTTATCTGTGTAGAAAGTTGAGAGTTTGACAAAATTGCTGTTTTTGGCTGTTCTCGATCTTGTTTACACTCTAGAATCTACAATTATTGATCAACCAAGACCAAAACTTGGACACTATGCTGCTGATTATAAGACCTTGCATGAGTTTGAATTTTGCTCCAATCGAATGAGAAAGTTGTCAGTCATGTGCCCTTGAATCTGACAAAATTGCTGATTCGACTCTAACAACCACAAATAATGAACAATTAAGACGAAATTTGGATTATGATGTTGATAACAATAAGATCTTGGATTAATGAATCTCAGAATAATCAGAATAGAAGTTGCTCAGTTATCTGTCCTTCAAATTTTATCTAACAACCTCAAATAGTGACCAATCAAGACAAAACTTGACACAATGTTATTGACCATAAGTTTGTTTTTCAGTCTTAAAATCTTGAATATTAATTGAATTGATCAAGACCGTGGCTCATATCATTTTGGTTCAGGTGAGCGATATAGGACCATCATGGTCCTCTTGTTGAATACAGAATATCTTTAAATGCTCATCAAATCATACTTTGCGGGTACACAGCAGAATTATGTTATTGAGACTATTTAAATTAATACCTAAAATATAGGGTTTTAATTGAATTAAAAAAGTTCAAATGTCTGTACCCCCTCTTTGTTACTGTGGCTACTTTTCAATACTTATATATAACACACAGGCATTGGTGTCTCACAAGCATCAAATTGGGATCTGTATATAATTTTGTTGTTTGTGTCAGACTTGCTGTCATATATTTCAGTGGCAGATGATAGTGGATACAGAAGTCCACAAAAAGGTGAATTATCATGTGTAAGTAAACATTGAAACATTCCAAAGTTTCAGCACTTGAATAATGACCGCAGAGAATGCATTTTGACTTCCTTTCAGAGTATTTGTCTTTTCTACATTTAACAAATTTGCCAATCTGTTCCCATTTTTTTCTGCATCTTTTTCTCATTAACTAAAGCATGGATATCATTGATAGGTAGACTCAGTATCAATAAAGAGATGTACATATCAGATTTTGGTTACATTTTTATGCTCCCCGAAAAAATTTCGGGGGAGCATATAGTCGCCACGATGTCCGTCCGTTTGTCCGTCCGTCCATCTGTCCGTCCACAGCCATGTCTCAGCAACCCTTGGACCAAATTCAATGAAACTCCACATGTGAACTCCCTTGGATAATTCCTAGAAACCTTTTTCTCGGTTTCTTCATTTGAGGCTGTGTCATGGAAAAAGGGGCCTTAATGTAAAAATGAGATTTTCACTAATTTCTCTTCATCCAATGGGCAGAATTTAATGAAATTTTGTACTTATGTGATAAATGAGATGTTCTAGACCATATTCTATAAATAATGTGTGTACAAAAAAATCCGTCATGGGAAAAGTGGGCTTAATGTATGATAGTTTTTATTTTGTGACAAACACTTTTTCGGGGAGCATAATACGTCTTCGACGGCTCTTGTTCTGATTTTGACAGAATTATGGCTCATGGTAAAAATAATGATTTGTTTTGTGACAATGTTTAGTTTCTTTTTAGCTGAAATCTGGAAAAAAGGCCTTTGTGGTAATTGAGATCACCAAGGAACCAGATTAGCTGGTGCTTTGGAAATTAAAGAAACTCTAAGACAGTGTCATGTATCTTGATCAGATTTTGTATATACATAGGCAGATCAGGATCCATGTTGGTCTCAAATGCCACAAAGGTACTTTTTCCAGATCCCAGCTCTTGACTATTCTTGCTTTACAGATATCTGAAGCTGGACAAACACCAAGGTTTGACCTGGGGGATACCTCTCATACTACTTCAGCTTATCCATCATTTTCTCATCAAAATGAAAACAATGCGCCTTACAAGAACAATTCAGACAACAAATATAAATCTCTTGGTGCATATCCTAAGCAAACAATGAACAAAAATGATATAAATGTCAATAATGGTGTGTGTTTTACAAGCACAAAAGATGAACATGTGAATTCGTTGGATAGGAAAAAGTTTAATACCAAAAATAGCCAATCCAAGTCTATTGGAAAGCAGCAAAGTAAAGGAAGTTTTAGCCGTATGAGAAGACTTTCATCATCATATAATGACTTATGTGATCCAGA
This sequence comes from Fragum sueziense, assembly GCA_963680895.1. Classification (NCBI taxonomy): domain Eukaryota; kingdom Metazoa; phylum Mollusca; class Bivalvia; order Cardiida; family Cardiidae; genus Fragum; species Fragum sueziense. The sequence continues at coordinate 70,170,502 of OY804593.1, forward strand.
TAAAAGAGATGGTAGGTACAAAATTGAATCTGGATCTGGAATATGGGCCTGTTAGGCTTTTGAAAACACCACAGTCTACACCTATATAGGCAATATATCTTGCCTCAGCATACAGTCTGATCAAGATCCATAACTAAACAAGAGTTGTCCGTGGACAACGTAGCTCGCCTTTAAGAAAGCTTTTCACAAAAAAAGGAGTCCAAGGACAAAGGTCAAAATCAATAGGAAAAAGATCATGGTGTTAAGGTCATGGCAAGAGGTATCCATGTGTGAAATATCAAGGCTCTATCATTATCTCAGGCACTATTAGAGATACAGCCTTGATATTTCATGCATGGATCTCGACAAGACCTTTCATTTGGGACCATGACCTTTGACCTAGTAACCTTGACCTTGGAGTTTGACCTACTTTTGGAAAACTTTAACCTGGCCTATATCTCATGCACTATTATTATGCTCCCCGAAAAAATTTCGGGGGAGCATATAGTCGCCACGCTGTCCGTCCGTCCGTCCGTCCGTGTGTCTGTGTGTCCGTCCGTCCGTCCGTCCACAGCCATATCTCAGCAACCCTTGGACCAAATTCAATGAAACTTCACATGTGAACTCCCTAGGTCAATACCTAGGAACCTTTTTCTCGGTTTGTAAATTTAAGGCTGCGTCATGGAAAAAGGGGCCTTAGTGTAAAATTTAGTTTTTCTCTTACTTTTCTTCATCTAATGGGCAGAATTTAATGAAACTTTGTGCTCATGTAATAAATAGGATGTTCTAGACCATATTCCATAAATAATGTGTGTACAAAAAAGCTGTCATGGGAAAAGGGGGCTTAATGTATGATAGTTTTTATTTTGTGACAAACACTTATTCGGGGAGCATAATCCGTCTGTGACGGCTCTTGTTGAGAGAGCTTTAATATTTCACATGTGGATACCTCCTGCCAAGACCTTTCATTTGGGACTTTGACCTTGTGACCTTGACCTTGGATTTTGAACTACTTTTAAAAAATAAGCTGTTTTTAGCTCGACTTTTCGAAGAAAATGAGAGCTTATACCGTCACCCGGGCGTCGGCGTTGGCGTTGGCGTCGGCGTTGGCGTTGGCGTTGCAACCAAGGTTAAAGTTTTTTCAAACATCAATAACTTTCATACTATCGAAGGGATTCAACCCAAACTTGGAATACTTATTCACCATCACACCCTCTACCTCACTTTTAGGGCCCATGACCCTGGGACCACTCTATTTGGAGTTATGCCCCCTTTATACTAAGCACTTAGAAAGTCGAGCGCGCTGTCTTCGGACAGCTCTTGTTGTGACAAGCTCCTGTATAGGCGAGCTATGTTGTCCACGGACAACTCTTTTTTAAGGTAGGCCCTTGAGGGGGCATATATGTTTTACAAACATGGCTTGTTATCTTTTTACTTTGTGACAAGCAGTTTCTTATATTCATACAATGTTTTCTACCTTAAAAACCTAAAAAAAAAGAAAAAATCATTCATTAGAAATTGTCTCCAACATCTTTGAATCAAGGTAGTCAACCCCAATGAGATTCATGTGAAGTTGGAAATTTTTGTGTGCGTTGTAAACATTTGTAATGTATCCCATCTATACAGACAAGTTTTGTTGAGTAAGAAAAAGTCAGCTTTTTCCAATGTCACATGTTTCTGATATTTCCCATAAAACTCGGATGTTGGTAAGTTCTCCAATGGGTTGACTTCCTTAAGACAAATGTATAATTTTGCTCTTTGGTAATGGGTCAAAACATGCAGTACTTTTGTCTTTCTTTTCAGAGATATCCAAAATAGTTATACGTAGAAACTGTGCTAAATTGCTGTCAATCCTTTCACCAGACAGAATACTTGATGTATTTATGCTGAAAGAATTTCTTCCAGTAAATCATATTAGAGACATTAGGGTAAGAAAAAAACATGATGCCATTTTTCTGTGCAAAAATTTAAAGTTGTTTTATCATACCCCTACAAAACAAATGCTTTCGGGGTATACTGGAATCAGTCTGTGTGCCTATCCATTCATCTGTCTGTCTTTGTACACAGGCTTTTCCATGACACACAAATCTTGCATCATTGTCGCAATTTCAAAACAAATGACCCCATAGAAATTTACCTTAGGGTCATTATTGATACAAGCTTTGAAATCCAGATTTTTCTATGTTACTTGAGTCCTAAGGCATTTATAAAATTTGACCCACAAAGTTGGAGAAATGGCCCCCAATTTTAAAGGCAAGGTGGTCACAATGACCCCCAAATTCATACGCTGAGGGAAAACCCAGGTACAAAATACTTATAACTTTATGTTGTGAACTCCTTTCAGTTCTAATTCAATAGTAACAAATTTTTATACAAATATTGATCACATGTTGAAGTATTGCAAGACAAAAGTTTCAGGTCTCAAATTTCTCTGGTTCAGGAAATTTAAACATATTTCTTCTATACACCTGCATACAAGAAAATTTTTGTTATGAAACTGCTCATTATACACCGCCGGAGGCGGTCGTATATTGGCGTCATATTCTCGGTCTGTCCGTCCGTCCATACGTCTGTCCACTTTTCTTGTGAGCGCAACGCCTCCAAAGTTTCTGGCTGGATCTTTTTGAAAGTTTGTTAATGTTATCACCTGAATTGGTAGTTGTGCATGAAGGAAAGATTTTATGGTTCATTGATTTTTATGCCCTTGTATCGAGAGATTGGGGGGCATATTGTTTTACTCGTGTCCATCTGTCTGTCCGTCCATCTGCCCGAAAACTTAACCTTCGCCTTTTCTCCAAAAGTATTTGACACACAATGCTCAAATTTGGTATGCAACATCCTTTCAATGATATCTATCTGTTCCATGCAATTAAACCTTCTTCAAGGTCATCTGTTAACCCTTATCAACCCTTTACTCTGCGAAAACTTAACCTTTTACTCCGAAAACTTATTCTTTGCCTTTTCTCCAAAAGTATTTGACATACAAAGCTCAAATTTGGTATGCAACTTCCTTTCAATGATATCTATCTGTTCCATGCAATTTGACCTTCCTCATTGTCATCCCTTAACCCTTAATAACCCTTTACTCCAGGAAATCTTAACATTTTAGAAAAATGGCTATTTCGGGGGCATTTGTGTTTCACAAACTCATCTTGTTCCCTAAGTTATGCCGCCTTAAAACTTAGTCTCTGGGGCGGCGTATATTGTAACCATGGCACTCTTTTTGCTCTTTGAATATTATGTAGTTCTTGTTGACTAAGCTATACAGATGTTGCATATAAATGAATTAACTCTTTTCTTAACAAGCAGTGGTTCTGATCTCTTTAATAGAAGGTTGTGAAACATTTAGGTAAGAAATGAAAATGCTGATGACCAGCATTTTTATGCTTCCCGAAAAAAATTTCGGGGGAGCATATAGTCCCCATGCTGTCCGTTTGTGAGTCCGTCCGTCCACATCCAGATCTCAGCAACCCTTGGATTAATTTTCAATGAAACTTCACATTTGAACTCCCTGGGATAATCCCTAGGGACCTTTTTCTCTGGTCCTTAATTTGAGGCTGCATCATGGAAAAAGGGGCCTTAATGTAAAAATAGGTTTTTAGCTCTACTGGCCGACAGGCCAGCGGGCTATTGTCATGGCGGTGTGTCCGTCGTGCGTCCGTCCGTCAGTCCGTCCGTAAACATTTTCTTTAAAAATCTTCTTCTCAGAAACTACTGGATGGATTTCAATCAAACTTCACAAGAATGATCCTTGGGTAACCCTCTCTCAGATTTCTTCAAAGAATTTGGATTGAATCAGAATTACCGGAGTTATCTGTCCTTGAATGTCAAAAATAGCTGGTTTTGACTTCAATTGTACTCTAAAATCCACAAATATTAACCAATCAAGACAAAACTAAAGTAGAATGTTGGTGAGTTTAAGATCTTGCCTTGGTATAATTTTCAGCTTGATCTGAATTTTAGATCATGAGTTATGTGCCCTTGAAATTGACAAAATTGCTATTTTAGGCTCTATTTTGACTTTGTTTTTACTCTAGCAAATACAAATATTGACCAATTTAGACAATACTTGTACAGAATGTTGGTGACCATAAGATCTTGCTTTTGTGTAATTGTCAGCTTGATCTGAACTTAACATCATGAGTAATGTGCCCTTGATCTTGACAAAATCACATTTTCGGCTTTATTTTGACATTGCTTTCACTCTAGCAACTACAAATATTGACCAATCAAAACAAAACTGGGACCAAATGTTGGTGACCATAAGATCTTGCCTAGGTGTAATTTTCAGCTTGATGTGAATTTTAGATCGTGAGTTTTGTGCCCTTGAAATTGACAAAATTGCCATTTTCGACTCTATTTTGACTTTGTTTTCACTCTAGCAACTACAAATAATGACCAATCAAGACAAATCTTGTACAGAATGTTGCTGACTATACAATCTTGCCGTGGTATAATTTTTAGCTTGAACTGCATTTTACGTCATAAGTTATGTGCCCTTGAAATTGACAAAATTGCCATTTTCGACTCTATTTTGACTTTGTTTTCGCTCTAGCAACTACAAATATTGACCAATCAAGACAAAACTTGTACAGAATGTTGGTGACTATAAGATCTTGCCTTGGTGTAACTTTCAGCTTGATCTGAATTTTATATCATGAGTTGTATGCCCTTGAATTTGACAAAATTGCCATTTTCGACTCCATTTTGACTTTGTTTTCACTCTAGCATCTACAAATATTGACCAATCAAGACAAAACTTGTACAGAATGTTGGTAACTATAAAATCTTGCCTTGGTGTCATTTTCAGCTTGATCTGAATTTTATACGAGTTATGTGCCCTTGTTATTGACAAAATTGCCATTTCCGGCTTTATTTTCACTTTTACAACAATTAGTATTAATAACTAATCAATAGAGAACTTTCACAGAAATCTTACTGACCATACAATCTTACTTGCTTGTTATTTTCAGCTTGGTCATGCATTTGATTGTTTGCGCAGCCTGAACCTTTGAAATGGCATTCAACAAGACAAACAATCAGGCCTGTGGAGCGCTTCCAGGCCGCCAGGACTGTCTAGTTTCTCTAATTTGTCTAAATCTAATTGGCAGAATTTAATGAAATTTTGTACTTATGTGATAAATGAGATGTTCTAGACCATATTCTATGAATAATGTGTGTACAAAAAACCTGTCATGGGAAAAGGGGGCTTAATGTATGATTGTTTTTAACTCAACTAAGCACGAAGTGCTCGAGGTGAGTTATTGTTGTCACTTTTTGTCCGGTGTCCATCCGTCCGTCCATCCGTCAACATTTGGGATGTTTACACTCTAGCATCCACAAAAGTTAGGCAATCTTGATCAAACTTGGCTAAAACAAGTAGGATCATAAGTTCTCGGACAAGTTCGATTATGGGTCTGATCGGACCAAAATTTGCGGTGTTATCTGCCCTTGAATGTCAAAAAATGCTGTTTTTAACTTTGTTTACACTCTAGCATCTACAATTATTAATCAATCAATACAAAACTTGGACATTATGTTGCAGACCATAAGATTTCGGATGAGTTCGATTTTCAGTCTGATCTGACTTGAAAGACAAGAGTTATGTGCCCTTGAATTCCACAAAATTGCCATTTTTGCCTGTTTTCGACCTTTTGTTAATCTAAGGGAAGTAACTCTTGACACTACTTTTCTTTAGTTAAGTAGAGTTATCTGGTTGGATAGAGCTCTCCCTCTGGGAAGTTGAACATGATCAAAGAAATTCAAAATAAAAGGAGTCTTAAGATATTTACGGCGTTCGTGTCCATTTTGAAGGGTTAACAAATGGTAGCAGAGCGGAAACAGATCCATAGAGACATACTGTAACTATATATTGAGATATAGATTTACACTCTAGAATTTACAATTATAGATCAATCAAGACAAAACTTGGACACAATGTTGGGGACTATAAGATCTCAGGTGAGTTAGATTTTCAGTCTGATCTGATCAGAAAGTCAAGAGTTACGTGCCCTTGAATTTGACAAAACTGCCATTTTCTGCTGTTTTCAACCTTGTTTACACTCTAGAATGTACAATTATTAATCAACCAAGACAAAACTTGGACACAATGTTTTGGATCATAAGATCTCCGATGTGTTCGATTTTTAGTCTGATCTGACCAGAAAGTCAATGGTAACTTGCCCTTGAATTTGACAAATTGCCATTTTCGGCTGTTTTCAACCTTGTTTACACTCTTGAATCATAATTATAAATCAATCAAGACAAAACTTGTACACAAGGTTTTGGACCATACGATCTGGGATAAAAAAAAAGTTTGATTTTCAGTCTGATCTGATCAGAAAGTCAAGAGTTATGTGCCCTTGAATTTGACAAAATTGTCGTTTTTTTACTGTTTTCGACTTTGTTTACACACTAGAATCTACAATTATTGACCAATCAAGACAAATCTTGGACACAATGTTTGAGACCATAAGATCTCGGATATGTTTGATTTCCAGTTTGATCTGACTAGAAAGTCGAGAGTTATGTGCCCTTGAACTTGATAAAATTGCTGTTTTTGGCTGTTTTCGCCCTTGTTTATACTCTAGAATCTACAATTATTTATCAATCAAGACAAAACTTGAACACAATATTGGGGACCATAAGATCTTGGATGAGTTTGATTTTCAGTTTGATCTGATGAGAATGTCAAGAGTTATGTGCCCTTGAATTTGACAAATTTGCCATTTTCGGCTGTTTTTGACCTTGTTTACACTCTAGAATCTACAATTATGGATCAATCTAGACAAAACTTGGACACAATATTAATGACCATAAGATCTCGGATGAGTTCGATTTTCAGTCTGATCTTATCAGAAAGTCAAGAGTTATGTGCTCTTGAATTTGATCAGATTGCTGTTTTGGACCTTGTTTATACTCTAGAATTTACAATTATTTATCAATCAAGACAAAACTTGGACACAATATTTGGCACCATAATTCAGATCTCGGATGAGTTAGATTTTCACAAACTTATTGACCATAAGATTTTTTTCAGTCTTAAAGTAATGAGTATTAATTGAATTGAACAAAAGTGTTGCTCATATCATTTTGGTTCAGGTGAGCGATATAGGACCATCATGGTCCTCTTGTTATTTTTTTAACAAACATTTATTTGGGGAGCATAATCCGTCTATGACGGCTTTTGTACCTTGTTTGAGAAGTATGAAATAGTGAAAATTGCATCAGCCTACATTTAATCATTTCAGTATCTTTACAGGAAAAGGAAGACACAAGCAAAAAGATCAGAGCCATAAGTGAAGCTGTTGAAAGCAGAGGCTTTAAGGGTTATCAGATTATATACGAAATATTGGACAGTATACAATGTGAATTCACCAAATACAAAAACGACTTTAATGAAATGTCCATGGCATCTGAAGGTAATCATTAATAGCTTGATGTCACTTTTCCTGAAGCTTCTAGGCTTTGGAATAAAAGCAACAATTTTTAACCTTCTTCATAAGAATAAAATTTTAGATTGATCCAGGATAATAGGAAGTGTAGACAACAAAATTAGTGTTACCTTAAACAGGTATTTGAACATGATAACATGGAAAGAACAGAAGGAAATGGAGATCATGGTCATCAGTATTTTTTATGCCCCCGTATCGAGAGATCGGGGGCATATTGTTTTACTCATGTCCGTCTGTCTGTCTGTCTGTCCGTCTGTCTGTCCGTCTGTCCGAAAACTTAACCTGAAAACTTAACCTTTGCCATCTCTCCAAAACTATTTGACATACAAAGCTCAAATTTGGTATGCAACTTCCTTTCAACGATATCTATCTGTTCCATGCAATTAGACCTTCCTCAAGGTCATCCATTAACCCTTATCAACCCTTTACTCCACGAAAACTTAACATTTTCAAAAAAATGGCCATTTCGGGGGCATTTGTGTTTCACAAACACATCTTGTTTTCATTTTTATGCCCCCATATCAAAAGATCTGGGCATATTGTTTTACTCCTGTCTCTCCGTCCTTCTGTCTGTCAGTCCGGGCAAACCTCATGGTGTTTATGTGGTTCAATCCGTCCATGATTTATTATGCCCCCTTTCGAAGAAAATGGGGGTATATTGTTTTGCAAGTGTCGGTCGGTCGGTCGGTCGGTCGGTCGGTCGGTCGGAAGGTCGGTCGGTCGGTCGGTCGGTCGGTCGGTCGGTCGGTCTGTCCGTAGACCAAACCTTGTCCGGAGCATAACTCAAAAAGTATTAAAGGTAGAGTCATGAAACTTCATAGGTGGATAGATCTCATTATGGAGAGGTGCAGTGCACAAGAACCGTAACTCTGCCGATCAAATTTTTTGAGTTATTGCCCTTTGTTGATTTTATAACTTGATTCTTGTCCGGAGCATATCTCAAAAAGTATGTAAGGTACAATCATGAAACTTTACAGGTGGATAGATCTCATTATGGAGAGGTGCAGTGCACAAGAACCGTAACTCTGCTGATCAAATTTTTTGAGTTATTGCCCTTTGTTGATTTTATAACTTGATTCTTGTCCGGAGCATAACTCAAAAACTATGTTAGGTAGAACCATGAAACTTTACAGGTGGATAGATCTCATTATGGAGAGGTGCAATGCACAAGAACCGTAACTCTGCTGATCATATTTTTTGGGTTATTGCCCTTTGTTGATTTTCAAACTTGATTATTGTCCGGTGCATAACTCAAAAAGTATGTAAGGTAGAATCAAGAAACTTTACAGGTGGATAGATCTTATTATGGAGAGGTGCAGTGCACAAGAACCGTAACTCTGCCGATCAACTTTTGTGAGTTATTGCCCTTTGTTGATTTTATAATTTGATTCTTGTCCGGAGCACAACTCAAAAAATATGTAAGGTAGAATCATGAAACTTTACAGGTGAATAGATTTCATTATGGAGAGGTGCAGTGCACAAGAACCGTAACTCTGCCAATCAAATTCTTGGAGTTATTGCCCTTTGTTGATTTTTACACTTAATTCTTAACCTTGCCTATATCTCGTGTCCTTTTACACTTACAGCCTTGATATCTCACACATAGATACCTCCTATCAACATCGTTCACATTTAACCATGACCTTGGACCTTGTGACCTTGACCTTGGAGTTTGACCTACTTTAAAAAAAATTAAGCCCGGCATATATCTCATGAACTTTGACAAATACAGCCTTGATATTTCACACATGGACACATCTTACCAAGACCTTTCACAATTGACCATGACCTTGGACTTTGTGACCTTGACCTTGGAGTTTGACCTACTTTTAAAAAAACTTTAACCTAGCCGATATATCATGTCCATTTACACATACAGCCTTGATATTTGACACATGGAAACCTCCGACTTAGACCTATCACATACGACTATGACCTTGGACCATGTGGCCTTGACCTTGGAGTTTGACCTACTTTTAAAAAAAATAAACTGGGCCTATATCTTATGTGCTATTACACATACAGCCTTGGTATTTCACACATGGACACATCTTACCAAGACCTTTCACATTTGACCATGACCTTGGACCTTGTGACCTTGACCTTGAACTTTGACCTACTTTAAAAAGAACTTTAACCTAGCCGATATTTCATGTCCTTTTACACATACAGCCTTGATATTTGACACATGGACACCTACGACCAAGACCTTTCACATTTGACCATGACCTTGGACCTTGTGACCTTGACCTTGGTGTTTGACCTACTTTTATAATACATTAACCTGGCCTATATTTCATGTCATTTTACATATACAGCCTTGATATTTCACACATGGTCACTTCCAACCAAGATATTTCACTTTGACCATGACCTTGGACCTTGACCTTGGAGTTTGACCTACTTTTAGAAATATCTAACCTAGCCTTTATCTCATGTCCTATTACACCTACAGCCTTGATATTTCACACATAGACACCTCCTACCAAGACCTTTCACATTTGACCATGACCTTGAATATTGCAACCTTGACCTTGGAGTTTGACCTACTTTTAAAAAGACTGAAACCAGGCATATATATCATGTCCTTTTACACCTACAGCCTTGATATTTCACATATGGACACCTCCAACCAAGACCTTTCACATTTGACCTTGACCTTGGCATTTGGCCTACTTTTAAAAACTTTAACCTGGCCTATGTTTCATTTTACTTTTACATATACAGCTTTAATATTTCACACATAGACACCTCCTACCAAGACCTTTCATATTTGACCATGACCTTGGACCTTGTTAACTTGACCTTCGACTTTGAACTACATCAAATGTAGGCCCTTGAGGGGGCATATATGTTTTACAAACATCTCTTGTATGAAATAAAGAACAAAACCACTTAAACCATGCTGTTTTATGTTGCACTTTTCTACATAAAGATCAAAGAAAAAAACACTTGATCCTGAAATGTTGGAACGTCCGTCTGTCAGTCTGAAACTGAACATGAAAACTTAACATTGGCTTTTCTCCAAAAGTAGTCCTCATACATAGCTGAAATTTAGTATGTAAACTTACTTTCAATAATATCTATCTCTTCCATGCAATATGACCTTCCTCAAGGTCATCTTTTAACCCCTTATCACCCCTTAACATGCAACTTAACATGGAAACCTAACATGTAAACTTTGCATTGGCCTTTTCTCCAAAATGGCCTTTTCTCCAAAAGTATTCCACTTACAAATCTCAAATTTGGTATGTAAACGTCTTTCGATGATAATTATTTAGAAGGTCAAGATCATCCATGTAGGTCAAGGTCAAATTTCAAATAAGGTCATAAATAGAGAAAAATGGCCATTTCGGGGGCATTTGTGTTTCACAGACACTTCTTGTTCCTTGATGCTTCCAAAGCCTTTTCTTTTGGAGATGTCAAAACCAGGTGTTTTTAAAAGAATGGACATTGTTTGAAAATAAACAATTGACTGCTAAATCATTTCCCAAACTACAAAGTTTATATTTTTCAAAGTGTTTGATTCCATGTAAGACTCTGGATGTTGCAGGATGAGAAAAGGGGAATCATTAGCTCCAATTGCCAAAGGCAAATCGAGCTTTTGTCATGGCGTGTCCGTCGTATGTGTTTGCGTCCGTGCATGCATCCATGTGTAAACTTTTTCTTATTTGCACTCTAGAGGCCACATTTTTGCCAGACCAACCTGAAATTTGGTGAATATGATTGTCTTGATAAAATCTCGAAGGAGCTCAAAATGTGGTCAACTGGGGACAAAAACTAGGTCACGGGGTTATATCTTAGAAAAACCTTGTATGCACTCTAGGTTCCACATTTTTTGTCAGATCAACCTGAAATTTTGTTAGAATAATTGTCTTGATAATATCTCGGACGAGTTTAAAATTGGGTCAACTGGGATCAAAAACTAGGTCATGGGGTCAAATCTTAGAATAACCTTGTATGCACTCTAGAGGCCACATTTTTAGCTCCACTGGCCTTCAGGCCAGCGGGCTATTGTCATGGCGTTGTGTCCGTCGTGCGTGCGTGCATGCGTGCGTCCGGTCGTCAACTTTTTCTTTAAAAATCTTCTCCTCAGAAACTACTTGATGGATTTCAATCAAACTTCACAGGAATGATCCTTAGGTGGTCCTCTATCAGATTCCTTCAATTAATTCTGATTGAACCATAAAGTCTGGAGTTATCTGCCCTTGAACTAAAAACGGCTGTTTTCACTTGTTTTCACACTAGCCACTACAAATATTGATCAATCAAAACAAAACTTGGTCAGAATGTTGGTGCTGATAAGATCTTGCCTGAGTGCAATTTTCAGCTTGATCTGAATATTACATCTTGAGTTATGTGCCCTTGAAATTGGCAAAACTACCATTTTTGACCTTATTTTTACTCAAACAACCATAAATATCCACCAATCAACATAAAACTTTCACATTATCTTACTGGCCATAAGATCTTGTGTTGGTGTAATTTTCAGCTTCATATGAATCTTAAATCATGATTTATCTGCCCTTGAATTTGACAAAATTGTTGTTTTCGACTTTGATTTTACACTCTTTACACCCACAAATATTGAATAATCAGGTCAAAACTTAAACAAGATGTAGGTGAAGTTAGGATCTTGCTTTAGTGTGATTCTTAGCTAGATAGGAATATAAAATCATCAGTTATATGCCTTTCAATTTGACAAAATTGCTAATTGTGACTTTTTTTCACTCTAACAGCCAAACTCACTCTAATAAAGACTGTTGCAAAGCTTGATAACTAATAGATCTTATATGAAGCTTTCTAGTTACTTTGTAATTGTTTTAAGAGCAACACATATTGAAAAATCTAGTGAAAACTTGTACTTGATATTACAATAAATTCAGGTTTGACAGCCATTTGCATTATTTTTGGAAAAGGGTTTTTCCCAGAATCTATTTTTAGCTCAGAATCTATTTTTGGAATATGAAATATTTTGGAGTAATCAATGTTCTGTTAATTTAGATCTGCTGGGAAGAAGGAAAATTTTGATTGCTTGTGACATCCTAAGCTAGAATGTTCTCCCATTTCCTTTTACCCTTTCTCAAATGGCAAACATGTAATTTTACTTTCTTTGCTTCAAGAACCACACATTTTGAACAATCTAGTTTTGTTACTTTCTTTTAGCTCTATGAACCACAAGCATTGAACAATCTAATCAAAACTTGGATTAAATATTACATGACATTCAGGCCTGTGGAGCGACTCAAGACCTTCAGGTCTTCTAGTTTGCCTGATCAATCTGAAATTTTGTCAAAATGATCGTCTTGATGAAATCTCGGATGAGTTGAAAATTGGGTGAACTTGGGTCAAAAACTAGGTCACGGGGTCAAATCTGAGAAAAACTTTATGTGCATTCTAGAGGCCTCATTTATGGGGTTATTCTTTAATTGAAACCAGTGGAGCAATACAGGCCTCTTGTTAGAAATATTTTTTTCCGAAATCAGTGGGCCAATATCCTTGAATGGGCGCGGCCTTAGCGCAGTTGGTAGCACATCTGACCCTCATACGAGAGGTCTCGGGTTCGATACCCGGCCGCGGCTAATTCCCTTTCTGACAAAATTGTCACCCATCAATGGGTTTGAAATTGTTAACCTAAGTGGTCAAGCAGCTGGAGGCTCGGTAAGGGTGTTGTGGTAGTACTGGTTTGAGAAACAACAGGAATCCATGGGTAGGTGCTCCAGCCGCCGCGATATGACCCTGGTAGTTGAAAACGGCGTAAAACTCCAATAAACTCAAAACTCAAACCCAATATCCTTGAAGATTATCAGGAATGATCTTTGTTTCAGGGCTTTCAAAACTGGTAAAAGATTTTGATTTTCTCTCAAACTCTACACCAAAAAGAGAGCAAATTGGCAATAGGGCCTAAATACATGTGCATTGGATAAGCAAACACAGTTAAAGAACGATAGACCACAGTAGAAATTCAATTATTTGTTAATTATACTTTCAAACTTTGTTTATATTTTTTCAGCTGATGACAAAGACAATGAACCTGGTGACAACAATAGCAGTACAGATGAAGAAAATGATGAGGCATTTGAGGATGATGCCCTATGACATAATACAAAATGTGATAAACGACTGTGATATAAATGTTGTATTAAACCTTTCCCAAACAAGACCTGATTTTGATGTTCCTGTTTGAAAAGGCTCTGGAAAACATTGAGACATCAGCATTTTATTCTTTTACCTCAATGTTTTCCATGTTAAAATGTAAATCTACCATAAACAAAAAAATACTCCTTTTGCCATCTGCAGCATTTCATAAATAAGACCAACCTAAATAAAGTTTTGTTGCTTTGGAAAGAGTTAATTGGTAAGTGAAAAGCAGTACTGTAAGTGCTGTTACAATAGTTTTGCGCTTATCCCTGTATTTTCTTTTGCTTATCCTGAATTAGCATATTATTTAACCCTCTCCTAAATGATAGAATTTTAAACTAGTTCTATTTTAAAGAAGTTGCAGACAACAAAATGGATGATGATGATAAAGATAGGAGTTATTTAAAATATAGTAAAAAAAATATTGAGACAAATGAAGGCTGATTACTAGCATTTTCTTGTTTTGTCCCAATGTTTTCACATGTCACTTAATGAGCATCAAAAAAAGGTCTTATCTGGGAAAGTGTTAATCCAAAAGAGCAATGACCAATTTTAGATTTTAGATCTTTTAAATCTTGCTTAACTTTCTTTTATAGCTCACGATAAATGACCTGGGAGAGCATCTCTGGCTATTAGCTAGAGATGCTCTGCCAGGTCATTGTTGTTGTTGTTGTTGTTGTTGTGTACAGGTATCTTCCCACACTTTCACTTGTGGCACTCCTCTATGAGGATGGATCTCGCGAGTGAGAATTTTTTTTTTTTTTCACAGTTTCGATATTATATATTTACGTAACGTCACCAAGAATAACTAATGTTCTAAATTGTCTATGTAGCTAGCCTAACAATAGAAAGTCTATAGTTATATTTTATGTCGCGTCTGGGCTTTAATGAAATGGTCATATGTACAAGAGGACAAGTTATTTACGCACTAAGTGTTGGATAGAAGGCGTGTTCTGTCGTTGTGCAACGCCCAGCACATGAACTGTGAACATCGCTCCATATCCTCCATCTCTGCTGTGGTTGGTCGGATTAGAATTCGGATTCTTTCATGTGTACAGTCCAAGACAGTTTGTAAAAGTAGGCCCTCTTCTCTCAATTTTTGTAGTCTATCTTCTCCAATGATTCTCTCTATCGATGGTAGGTATGTTTCTCTGGCTTTTGATAACTCCCTACAGTTCAGTATAAAATGTTCTATGGTTTCAGTGCCTTCATTACACAGTAAGCAGGTTGGAGATGTCTGGTTGTTGTTATACTTTGCTGCAGATTCTTGTAGGGTATATGTACCTGTAATCAATCTGGATTTGATCTCGGCCCGTCTTACATTTTGGTCACGGGGGAATACAGATTTCCATATATTGTGAGGCTCCTTATGAGGTTGTTGTTGTATTTGTAGGTATTTTAGTGTTGGTTTAGTTTTCTGATCTTCTGTCCATATATTGTACCAATGTTGGTTAAGGGCTTTTTGCATCATGCTTGTCCATATGTTTTTGCTTGGTGGGTTGTTGAATAGTGATCTTATGTTAGGAAGGTTGTATTTATCTAGAATATTCCTTATGTTTGATGCAAATGATTTGCCTTCTATAGTAGCCATACTGATTTGTCTGGATAGAACTTCATTCTCTGCTGTGTCTGGGAGTCTTGCTATGTTCATGAAGAGTGAGAGTCTATTTCTGTCTATAACTGATTCAATTGGTTCTGCTCCAAGGAGGACATGTACTGCTGTTGATGAGGTTCTATCTGGTAGTCCTTGGATATGTTTACACATTTTTCGTTGTAGTTTCTCGAGTTTTTCGACTTCTGTTTTAGGAGTATATAGGACTTCAACTCCGTGTAAGCATCTTGGAATGACATATATTTTCCATAGTTTGTAGGCTACGATTGGTGAAAGTCCTCGTCGTGCATGGAGGTTGGGGCCTAACAGTGAGTATATAGTCTTCCTGGCTATTTGTAGTCTTTCTTCGGTATTTATTCTATTTTTGCTATTTCTAATTATTCCTAGGTGTTTTATATTTTCACTGTATTGTATTTGTTTGTTGTTAAGGTAGATAGGTTGAGTGTCAGTCTTTTTTGAAAGTTGAAGTAGCTCTGATTTGTCTGGGTTTATTTTGACAAGGTCTTGGTCTGTACAAAATTCCACTATGTTGAGCATTGATTGTAATTCATGCATACTTCCTGCCATGAGTGCTGTGTCGTCTGCGCATGTAGGTGCTGATACGTTGATGTTTCCGATATGGGTTCCTAATCCACTGTCTTCAATGGCATTTAGAGTGCTGTTATGGTAGCATTTGTATAGCGTGGTAGATAACTTTGCTCCTTGTTTTGTACCTTGTTTGAGCTCAAACCGATCAGACAGGCAATTATTCCTATATAGATTCCTAAGTAAAGTCCATAGATCCCCTTTTATGCCTAGGTGGTATAGCTTATTGAATAAGATTTCGTGGTTCACTGTATCAAAGGCTTTCTGAGCATCTAGTGTAGCTAGGATAAGAGGAGTTTTCTGTTCTTCGCAATAATATATGGCTTCCGAGATGAGGAAAGCAGCATTGAGTGATGAGCTTTTAGAAGTAAAGCCTCTTTGAAGTTTGTTTTGTTGAGGGTCAAAGATCCCATCGAGTCTATCCTTAAGTATACTTTCTACAATTCTCATGATAGTGTTACTGACTACTATCCCCCTGTAGTTACTTGGGTTGAATTTGTCTTTGCCTTTTTTCGGGACTGGTGTGAGTACTCCTGCTTTTAGACTTTTAGGTACGTCCAGTTGGGTAAAATATTCATTTATCATACCTTTGATAAAAGGTGTTACTTCTTCTCTTGCATGTTTAAGGTGTTCTGCTGTGATCCCAAATTTGTCATCTGCTTTACCGGAATTGAGTCCTCTTATAGCTTTATCAACTTCTTCTATTGTTACAGGTTCTATGGTTGTGTTTTGGCTTTCTTCAATCACTGAGTTTTGTAGTGTAGCAATGTTGATTCTGTCGAATTGTTCATGTTTTATGTTTGAGGGCGTGGCTAGTTTCTGGAAATGGTTTTTCCATTCTAGTAGTATTTCTGTAGGATCCGTCACTTCCTTGTCGTCTACTTTTAAAAGTTGTACCATATCATTTTGGCTTTTACGTTGGTTTTGTATAATTTTGTAGAAAGTTTGCGAGTCCGATTCTGATGCTTCCATTAGCTTATTTATGTAGTTCCTCTTTGAGTCAGCTTGTGCTTGTCTTTGTAGGCTCCGAAGCAGTCTTTTCTTCTCTCTCATTTTCTTTTTGATTGGTGAGGAGGACTTGCCTGAGAGTTTGTACTCTTTAAAAAGTTGCTTTGATTCTGAGGATATTTTACTGATTTTTCTGTTCCAGATTCCTTTTCCGACTGGTCTTGTTCTAGCAGTTGCTCTGTATCTTGGTATGGATTTTTGACCTGCTGTATGAAGAACATGATTCAGAAGCTTTACCTTTTCTGTTGGTTCAGTGGGCCTGTTGATATTAGACAGTCGAGTTTGAATTTCTTCTCTGTATACAGTTTTGTTACATTTTTCCCATTTTGGTTTTATAGTGTATTTATGTTGTTTATTTTTCCTTGTATTCCTCGGTAGGTTAACTCCTAATTTCATGTTGATCATGGTATGGTCAGAGGTGTTAATTGGGTCCATATCCATCGTGTTGAGCTGTCTGACATGTTTTGACAGTGAGTCTGTATATAGGAAATAATCTATTTGGGAGGTGAATTTTCCGTTATGATGGAAGAAGGTTGGTTTTTGTGGTTGGTTTCCTGTGAGTAAGCTGTTTTCGTTTATAAATGACTGACTGAGTGACTGAGGTCATTTTGTCATGTTCTAGAACATGTTTAAAATGATCATGCTAATTAGAAAAGGCCTTTAATGTGAATGTATCCTATTTAAGTTGAGTCTATATATTGATAATAAGCAACCACCATGTTTTTACATCTTGCTATTTTTAGCTCCACTGGCCTGACGGCCAGTGGGCTATTGTCATGGCGGTGTGTCCTTCATGGGTCTGTCCGTAAACTTTTTCTTTAAGAATCTTCTGCTCAAAAACTTCTCAAACTTCACAGGAATGATCCTTGGGTGACCTTCTTTTAGCAAAGAATTCTGATTGAAGTGGAGAGTCTGGCGTTATCTGCCCTTGAATGTCAAAATGGCCAATTTGCCTTTGCTTTCACTCTAGCAACTACAAATATTGACCAATCAAGAGAATGATGGTGATTATACGATCTTGCATAGGTATAATTTTCATCCTGATCTGAATTTTACATCATGAGTTATGTGACCTTGAAATTGACAATATTGACATTTTCTGTTTTATTTTGACTTTGTTTTCACTCTAGCAACTTCAAATTTTGACCAGTCAAGACATAACTTGCACAGAATATTGGTGACCATAAGATCTTACCTGGGTAAAATTTTAAACTTGATCTGAATTTTATATCATGTGTTATGTGCCCTTGAAATTGGCGAAATTGCCATTTTTGGCTTTATTATAGCCACGTGCGATTTAGGCCAGAAGTTGTCTTCTGGAAGAAGAAGATGCAGTCTGGTTCCCGCCTCTGATACACTACGTAGTATTTTTTCTGCTACGTAGTGTAACAGAGGCGGGAACCAGTCTCTTCTGTAAGAGCTCTACCGGCCTAAATCGCACACGGCTGATGACTTTTTTGTCCACTCAAGCAACTATAAAGATTGACCAATCAAGACATAACTTGGATAGAGTGTCGGTGACTATAAGACCTTGCCTAGGTATAATTTTCAACTTAAGGACAGATCCTCCATTTATTTCCTATGGTAAGATTTTTTTTATATTTTCTGTATTGATATTTAAATATATGAGAAGTAAAAAAATGACTTAAAAACTATAGGTCACCAAGCGAATTAAAAAGTTATTGGATTTCAAGGGAGACTACTCTTGTCTAAAATTGCAAAAATGAGTTGTCACTTAAATACCCAAAAAAAGGTGTTCGAAATGACTAGGGTTACATACATAAGTCTTTATTGTGTTCAATATGTTTTATTCTGTCTAAATGAGTATCAATTTGGGAAAATTTAGTGATGATTTTGAAAGGATGAGTGTCAATAAGGCCCTTTCCGTGACCCAACCCGATTTTCTTCATTTTCGCCACACATAACCACTAACATATTGACCTTATGTAGGCAAAGTATCAACTTGAATGGAGCCTTGGATTGGAAGATATATTAAATCAAAGTGGGTGGGGTAAGTCACCCACTATGCCATTAGATGGTAATCAATTTCTTGTACACTTTTACTAACAATTTATAACTTGAAAATTGCTGATGCAGTGAAATATATGTGTATTGCACTTGGAATACATGTTGTTGTTTATTCCATTGGATGCCATGTACAGAAGAAAAGGGGCATTAAACATGTTTCTGAATATTTAGGATTTTTGGATGGGCCAACTTTACGAAAAACCACAACAGGCTTTTATTTCTTATTGTATTTGATTTATCTTTCTGATGGTGAATGAAGATATATTACCATAATTTGTAATATGAAAATTTTCAAAATAGCTTTTTTAATTTCTGGATAACTAGCCCTTGATTCCTTGACAAAAATGCCAAAAATTATAATAAGTACTATTTCGTTTCTGAACCAAACATTTCTGTATAAATTACCATAAAATACCACCAGGAGGACGATATGAGCCTTATGCACTCAAAAACATCAGATAAAGAGGTTGCAATTGTTATCTTAGCAGAGTGGGTGGGGTAATATACTCCAAAATTAGGCGTGAAACAGACAGGAATTGTTCATAGTCAGAATTGCTTGTATAGCATCTTAAGTGGATTGTAGCGTTGTTATTATCTTATCTGAGCACAAAATGCCTAAGTTGAGCTATTTCAATCGCTTTTTAATCGTTCGTCTGTCTGTCTATCTGCCCATCTGTCTATTCTTGATTTGGTTTTTACAATCTAGCATCCGCAAATATGAGCCAATCTTGACCAAACTTTATCAAAACAAGCATGGCCATAAGTTCTCTTAGGAGTTCGAATATGGGCCGGATCGAAATAAAAACTCCAGAGTTATCTGCCCTTGCACGTCAAAAATAGTTAGATCTGACATTGTTTCCCCTCATCTACATTTATCGACCAGTCAAGATGAAAATTAGAAACAAGGTTGGTTACTATATGAGCTCTTATGAATTTTAATTTCTGTCTGATCGAATCTGAAAATTGCGAGTTATGTGCCCTTGAATTTGAAAAAATTGCTGTTTTCAACTTTTTTTTACTCTAACAAACACAAATACGGGCCAATCAAGACAAACCTTCAACACAATGTTGGTCACTATAAGATCTTGAATGAGTTCAAATTTCAGCACATTCGGACAACAATTTGCGAAGTTACCTGCCCATGAATTTGACAAAATTGCCGTTTTCGACTTTGTTTCATCATTAAAACCACAAAAATAGACCAATCAAAATGAAATTTTGACACAGTGTTTGTGACAATAAGAACTTGGAGAAGTGTGAATTTCAACATAATTAGGGTAAGACTTGCTCAGTTATCTGCCCTTGTATTCGACAAAATAAGATTGGAAACAAAGTCGAAAATGGTAACTTTCTCATCCGATCAGATTGAAAGTCGATGTCATTCGAGCACATATGGTACCAAATATTGTGACTAATTTTCATCTTGATTGAACAATAAATGTAGAGGCTATAGTAGAAACAATGTCAAAACTAGCTATTTTTAACCTGCAAAGGTAGACAACTCTGGACCTTTTTGTTTGATGCGGCCCATAATCGAACTCCTAAGAGAACTTATGACTATACTTGTTTTGATAAAGTTTAGTCAAGATTGGCTTATATTTGCGGATTCTAGAGTGTAAAGACCAAATTAAGAACAGACAGATGGGCAGATAGACAGACAGACAACAAACAAAAAGCGAATGAAATAGCCAAACTTGAGCATTTTGTGCTCAGATGAACTACTAACAACGTTACCACACATTTAGGATACTATACAAGCAATTCTAACTATGAAAAATTCCTGTCTGCTTCATGCGTAATTTTAGATTATATTACCCCACCCACTCTGCTAAGATAACAATTGCAACCTCTTTATCTGATGTTTTTGTGAACATAAGGCTCTTATCGTCCTCATATTGGTATCTTATGGTCATTCATACAGAAATTTTTGGTTTAGACACGAAATAGTACTTCTTATAATTTTCGGCATTTTTATCAAGAAATCAAGGGCAAGTAATCCAGAAATTAAAAAAGCTATTTTGAAAATTTTGATATTACAAATTATGGTAATATATCTTCATTCACCACCAAAAAGATAAATCAAATAAAATGAGAAATAAAAGCCTGTTGTGGTTTTTCGTAAAGTTGGCCCATCCAAAAATCCTAAAAATTCATACACATGTTTAATGCCCCTTTTCTTCTGTACATGGCATCCAATGGAATAAACAACAACATGTATTCAAAGGGCAATACATATATATTTCACTGCATCAGCAAGTTTCAAGTTATGAATTGTTAGTAAAACTGTATAAGAAATTGATTATCATTTAATGGCGTAGTGGGTGACTTACCCCACCCACTTTGATTTAATATATCTTCCAAACCAAGGCTCCGTTCAAGTAGATACTTTGTCTACATAAGGTCAATATGTTAGTGGTTATGTGTGGCAAAAATGAAGAAAATCGGGTCGGGTCACGGAAAGGGCCTTATTGACACTCATCCTTTTTAGTAAAACATTCTTTCAAAAGTAGCTGAAATTGCTCTTTTTTCGCAACGTTTCCGATAATAAAAAATATTCCATTGGTAAGAATTTTTTCTTTTTTGGTATAGACATAGTGCTTGGTCATACCTACAAAAACAAAAAAAGAAAAATATATCAAACCAAGCGTTTTTCTTAGTTATAAGTAAAATTTGGTTTAATTTTGCAGCTCTGTCCGAAATTGTTTCACTACTTTTATCCATTTTCTTCCTTATTGCCAGCTTTAGATAATAAAAAGTGTCGTCTTTTGTGTCCATCTTTAGCGGACTAGCTCATTAAGAAACCACTTTGCTTTTGTTGCTCCGTTTCCTATCGCTAACGCAACATGTTGAACGCGTAACAGAAAGCGAAATGTACCATCTGAGTACTATACTCCTCACAAAAAGTTAAGCAACAAAAGTAATTCTCTCAATATTATTTTTATACACGCGGAAATTTTTGTACAGATTTGTTATTCGGACAGCCATATCTATGCTTAAACACACTTAAAAGAATACTAAATGTTATCGTCTCAAAAAACAGCTATCACGTGATTAGAACACACTCACCCCCAAAACATGCATGCAAAATGTGTCGCATATTCGGATTTCAAACTTGGCATTAGCTCCGTATGTGCTTAAAACGCGTCAATTTGACAACTTTGATGTCATCAACATTTGAATCATGCCAATACCTAACTTGACTTCAATTGAAGTGGCTCAAATTGTTGGAATGCTACAGGGTGGGGCAACCAAGACTACTGCTGCCTTTCACTTTAAATTTCGTCGCAGTATTGACTGAAGAGCAATAACCGGATACAATCAAACTGGACAGATGTCAGAGAGACCACGTTCAGGTCGTGTAAGAGTAACAACACCTTGTGAAGACCGTTATGTTGCAACCTTAGTCCGTAGGAACTGGCTTACAACGGCCAGATCGCTGGAAAATGACCTTCAGAGGGTGTCAGGAAACAGACTTTCCATCCAAACCGTGAGGAACATGTTTCACACAGAAGGTCTAAGGTCCAGGATACCACGTCAACGGATCCAACTTCCTCCAAAACATCGACGGCAAAGATTAATATTGGAACATCATCATCAAAACTGAGGGTCACTCGTTGGCGTCACAAACTCTTAACTGACTCGTCAAGATTCTGCCTTGATTCTAATGATGGCATGGCACGTGTGTGGAGAAACGGTAATGAACGGTTTGCCGACTGTAACATCGCTGAACACGACCAATATGAACGTGGGAGTTTGATGGTCTGGAGAGGTATCAGTGTTTGCCACAGAACAGAGCTGGTTGTCATCAGACGAGGTTCAATGACTGGTGTAAGGTGCATTACGAGATCATCATGCCTGTTATCATCCTTCTGGCACAGTAAACAGATCCAACTGTAATGTTAATGGATGGTAATGCCCGTCCCTATCGTTCTGGAATTGTGATTGAAGTTCTGTGGACCAACAACATCAGACATATAGACTGGCCTGCTACGTCTCTAGACCTTAATTCGATAGAACATACATAGGACATTCTTTGAGGGCGTGTCTATGGTCAGCATGTTCGCCCACAGACTCTGGATGAACTGCAACAGGTCTTGCAGACAGAATGGAGGATCAATCCACAACGGACACTAGACAGACTAATCTGCTTGATGCCAAGGTGTGTTCGGGCGTGTGTTGAACATCGTAGGGGTCATACCAGGTACTTGATGCTCGATCGTGGCATGAAGTGGCCGGAAAACAACTTTTTACACAATCTGAACTGCTGGCGAGTGACGTTTTGCACCATTGTTTCGTCGGGACGGTTTTCGAGGATCTGTAACTTTGTTTTTGTTTGATGATTTTCCCAATCATTTAACGTAATTTGTGTAATAAGACCCCAACTTTGTATTGTATAAAACATAGATCATTAGATGTGATAAAACACATTTGAGAAAGAAAAGCATCTTTGTTGCTTAACTTTTTATGAGGAGTATATTACACTTTAATTGACCAAACAGAGAAAATGGAAATTACCGATAATGGTCATGTCATTTATCAGCCAAACATTAACTAAATGTAAAAAATACATTTGCTGAAAAGACCAATTACTGAAACAGCTTTATTTCGTTATTTAGGATATGCGCAGTAAATTGCGCAGTAACAACTGGAGGATCTGTCCTGAATCTAAAATTAATATCATGAGTTATGTGCCCTTGAAATTGACAAAATTGCCATTTTCGGCTTTATTTTGACTCTGTTTTCACTCTAGCAACTACTAATATTGACTAATCAAGACAGAACTTTGACAGATTGTTGGTGACTATAAGATCTTGCCAGAGTGTAATTTTCAGCATGATCTGAATTTTACATCATGACTTATGTGCCCTTGAAATTGACAAAATTGCCATTTTCGGCTTTGTTTTGACTTTGTTTTCACTCCAGCAAATACAAATATACACCAATCAAGACAAAATTTTAACGGAGTCTTACTTACATGCTTGATCATGCATTCAACAAGACAAACAATTCAGGCCTGTGGAGCACTTCCAGAACGCCAGGGCTGTCTAGTTTCTCCACACTTTCGGGCAATAAAAGATGATTATGTTATAATCACCTGTGATATCAGTGTTGTAACATTTATTTGTTTATTTTCTTCAACATTTGTAGCAATGCAGGACTTTGTGTCGGCATAGTTAATGCTGCAGCCCTAGTATTGTCAGCATCGATTACATGGATGAAAACTTGGATTATATCTTATGAACTTTATATGTATTAGACTGAGCCTTGATGTTTAACCCTCTCCCATATGACACAATTTTAGAATGGTCCATTTTGAATCCTGCTGCAGAGAACGAAATAGGTGTCATATAAAGTATAATTATCTTCTGCTAATGAAATCATTGGATATTGTTTTTGCTCCTTCTGTCCATCTGTCGGAGTTTGGTTTCTGCATTATTTCTTGGAAACCATTTGCTTTATTTCAATGAAACTTTGTGAAAAGCTTCACTACAAAAAGGTGCATATTGTTGGGGTTACCTGGTTAGACCATTAATTAAAATTTAATTTAGAGTTACTGCCCCTGATTGGTGAAGCCATTATTGCTTTTGAGAAGCATTTTCCACAATGTTCTCTCCAACTTTTTCCTTGAGGAAAAGTGTCAATGTGTTGGAATAGGTTAACCCATTACCACACAGTGACTCCTTTTGACTCCCCACAAGGTAATAGCTTTGGAAAACATCATGGAAAATGAAGAAATTGCTTGTGACAAGCAATTTCTTCATTTCCCACAATGTTTTCTACGTAAAAAGACCAAAAAATGCAAACTTTCATTCACTTGAAATTGCCGTCTGCACTATCTTTGAATTTGGACTAGCCTAAAAGTTTGCTGTTTGGTAATGGGTTAAGCACTTATGCACTATACACTAGCAGTTCTCTATTCCATTTATACCTTTCACCCGTTGTAGAAATATTGTCAACAATAGCAATTAACCCTTTCCCAAACAACAACAATTTAAAGCCATTGTGGACAATCATATTTTTGGCGTTTGAAATGGAAATTCTGTAAATTATAACAGAAAGCATTGAGGCAAAAGGAGAAAATGCTGATTATCAGCATTTCCTTCTTTTTCTTCAATGTCTTTCCAGTTTTGTTCATTTAATACATCAAAATTAGAGGTTATTTGGGGAAACAGTTAATGACAGACCAGTCACAGTAAAAGAAGGTGCAAAAAATATGTTTTTGATCTCATGTAATGTACAGTATATCTTAGATTGATTAATCCCTGGATAATATAATTCATCATTAGAATTACATGTATTTGTTGAGCTTTTATTACAATGTTAATTCACCCTTTCCATGACAAGCATTAGGTTTGAAGTTCATGCAGAGATGGTTACAGAAAACATTGAGAGAAAAGATAAGATTTTTTCCCTCAATCTTTTGTATTTTTTTGCTCAAGATCATCACAATTTGAATACCGGTATCTTTCATTTCATCATCTGAAGCACTTTTCAATTGTGACAAGACTAAATAAAATTTACTTGTTTTGGAAAGGGTTCCATCTTTATAAATATGAAGTTTATAATTTTTAGATTAGATTTCATAAACATTAATAAAGATTTTAAGCACTTTTATTAGCTCACCTGAGCACAAAGTGCTCAAGGTGAGGTATTGTGATCGGTCATTGTCCGTCGTCCGTCCGGCCGGCCGGCCGGTTGTCCGTCCACAATTCCTTAAAAGATCTTCTCCTCCCAAACCAGTGAACCAATCTTCTTGAAACTTGGCAGGAATGATCCTTGGGTGAAGGGCTTTCAAAGTTGTTAAAAGAATTTGATACCATCAAAGACTCTGGCTGCCGTGGCATGAGAAAAGGGGAAAATAGCCAACTCTTTTAAAAATCTTCTTCTGCCTAACCAGTTGGCCAATATTCTTGAAACTTCACATGAATGATCCTTGAGTGAAGGGCTTTCAAAGTTGTTAAAAGAATTTGATACCATCAAAGGCTTTGGCTGCTGTGGCATGAGAAAAGGGGAAAATAGCCAAATCTTGTAAAAATCTTCTGCCTTCAACTAGTTGGCCAATATTCTTGAAACTTCCCATGAATGATCCTTGGGTGAAGGGCTTTTAAAGTTTTTGAGAGACTTTGATTCCATCAAAGCCTTTGACTGCCGTGGCATGAGAAAAGGGGAAAATAGCCAAATCTTTTTAAAATCTTCTGGCTTATTGCATGTAGTTTGCCAATATTCTTAAAACTTCACATGAATGATCTTTTGGTGAAGGGCTTTCAAAGTTGTTATAAGAATTTGATTAATATCAAAGCTCTTAGTGCAGCGGCATCAGAAAAAGGGCAAAAGAGCAAACACTTTTGAAAAAGCTGAATTTTGTTTCATTCTTTTGAAAAACTAAGGAAAAGGGGCTTTATTGCAAAATTCTTAATTTGCTGCTATACAGTTCAAAATGTTTATTTCAACAAGGCAAAAAATTTCAGGTGAGCGATCTAGGGCCATGATGGCCCTCTTGTTTTGTTAAGGTAATTACGATTATTTATATAATTATGTAAAAATGTAGAGATTGTGAAGTCCATTTAAAATGGATTTGTTGCATTGTGATTATCCGCTGTAATGTTTTTATACGCCGCCGGAGGCGGACGTATATTGGTGTCATCTTCTCCGTCTGTCCGTCCGTCCATCTCTCCGTCCGTCCGTCCACTTTTCTTGTCAACGCAACTCCTCCTAAGTTTGTGGCTGGATCGTCTTGAAACTTGGTCAATGTTATCACCTCAATTGGTAGATGTGCATGAAGGAAGGATTTTATGGTTCGTCGATTTTTGCCTGAGTTATGCCCCTTAAAAACTTAGTCACTGGGGCTTATTGAAATTGCAGCCTTGTCAACGCAACTCCTCCTAAGTTTCTGGCTGGATCTTAATGAAACTTGGTCAATGTTATCACCTCAATTGGTAGATGTGCATGAAGGAAGGATTTTATGGTTCGTTGATTTTTGCCTGAGTTATGCCCCTTAAAAACTTAGTCTCTGGGGCTTATTGAAATTGCAGCCTTGTCAACGCAACTCCTCCTAGGTTTCTGGCTGGATCTTAATGAAACTTGATCAATGTTATCACCTCAATTGGTAGATGTGCATGAAGGAAGGATTTCATGGTTCGTCGATTTTTGCCTGAGTTATGCCCCTTAAAAACTTAGTCACTGGGGCTTATTGAAATTGCAGCCTTGTCAACGCAACTCCTCCTAAGTTTCTGGCTGGATCTTAATGAAACTTGGTCAATGTTATCACCTCAATTGGTAGATGTGCATGAAGGAAGGATTTTATGGTTCGTTGATTTTTGCCTGAGTTATGCCCCTTAAAAACTTAGTCTCTGGGGCTTATTGAAATTGCAGCCTTGTCAACGCAACTCCTCCTAAGTTTCTGGCTAGATCTTAATGAAACTTGGTCAATGTTATCACCTCAATTGGTAGATGTGCATGAAGGAAGGATTTTATGGTTCGTTGATTTTTGCCTGAGTTATGCCCCTTAAAAACTTAGTCTCTGGGGCTTATTGAAATTGCAGCCTTGTCAACGCAACTCCTCCTAGGTTTCTGGCTGGATCTTAATGAAACTTGGTCAATGTTATCACCTCAATTGGTAGATGTGCATGAAGGAAGGATTTTATGGTTCGTCGATTTTTGCCTGAGTTATGCCCCTTAAAAACTTAGTCTCTGGTGCTTATTGAAATTGCAGGCTTGTCAACACAACTCCTCCTAAGTTTCTGGCTGGATCTTTATGAAACCTGGTCAATGTTATAACCTCAATTGGTAGATGTGCATGAAGGAAGGATTTTATGGTTCATTGATTTTTGTTAGAGTTATGCCCCCTTCAATCTTAGTCTCTGGTGCTTATTGAAATTGCAGCCTTGTCAACGCAACTCCTCCTAAGTTTCTGGCTGGATCTTAATGTCACTTGGTCAATGTTATCACCTCAATTAGTAGATGTGCATGTAGGAAGGATTTTATGGTTCATTGATTTTTTTTCCACAGTTATGCCCCCTTAAAACTTAGTCTCTGGGGCTGATTGAAATTGCAGCCTTGTCAACGCAACTCCTTCTTAGATTCTGACTGGATCCTAATGAAACTTGGTGGATGTTATTACCTTAATTGGTTGATGTGCATGAATTAAAGATTTTATGGTTAATTGATTTTTAGCTCGACTTTTCGAAGAAAATGAGAGCTTATACTGTCACCCGGGCGTTGGCGTTGGCGTTGGCGTTGCAACCAAGGTAAAAGTTTTTTCAAACATCAATAACTTCCATACTATCAAAGGGATTCAACCCAAACTTGGTATACTTATTCACCATCACACCCTCTACCTTACTATCAGGGTCCATGACCCTTAGACCACTCTATTTGGAGTTATGCCCCTTTATACTAAGCAACTTAGAAAGTCGAGCGCTGTCTTCGGACAGCTCTTGTTGCCTGAATTATGCCACCTTCAATCTTAGTCTCTGGGGCTTAATGATATTTCAGCCTCCTGAACGCAATTCCTTCCAGGTTTTTCACTGGATATTAATAAAAACCTTTTTGTGAACTCAATTTTTTACAGGTTTTTCAGTGAATATTTATAAATCCTTGTCAATGTCAGTTTTCATTTTTTTGTCTCAAGTTTTATAAGTGGCGGCGTATATTGTGACCATGGCACTCTTGTTGTTATGTTATGAGACCTTTGATAAGCCACTTCTATGTTCGTAGTGCTGTTTGTAATGAGAGGTTCATTTTAATGTGTTCCATTAACCCTTTCCCAAACAGCAAATTTTCAAAATGTCCATTTCAAAAGCTGCTGCAGATGACAAATAGACCTTGTTTAAAATAGAATTTATGTACAAATTATAACATGGAAAATATTTTGAGACAAAAGGAGAAACTGCTGGTTATCAGCAGTTTCTTCTTTTGTCTCAATTTTTCCCAAGCCATTTCTTTATGAGGGCCGTCACAATAAGAGGTTCATTTAATGTGTTCTGTCAATGTTGTTTCATGTTAGCTTAACATTTCCAACCTTTTTAGCGAGCCGGTGTCCCAGGGTAACGTGTCCCCTGGGTAACGTGTCCCCGGGGACATGTTACCCAGGGGTAACATGTCCCCGGGGACACGTTACCCAGGGTAATGACCCTGGGTAACGTGTCCCACCCCCTGGGTAACGTGTCCCCCCATTGGAATTTTTTTTTTAACATTATTGTGTATTTTTAATGCATATTTTGTTTCATAATTATTTATTCTTTTAAAATAAGTTATTTGAAACATGAAATTTAAATATTTAATTATTTTTTATTCTTTCACATTTCCAAAGAAGGAAAATATCTAATTGCATTGTAATTTTTTATTAAATCACTTTCTCCAAATATTTTTCAACTATTATTATTACCATTATTAATATTTTGTGATAATACCAAATCGCAGAAATAATGTGAAAAAATTTTAAGAGGGGGGGACATGTTACCCCTGGGTAACCTGTCCCCGGGGACACGTTATCCCTGGGTAACCTGTCCCCGGGGACACGTTACCCAGGCCTGGGTAACGTGTCCCCCCCCCTTTGATTTTTTTCCTTTTTAATTATAATGCATATTTTAATGCCTATTTAGTTTTATAATTATTGAATCTTTTAAAATAAGCTATTTCTAACAAAAAATAAAAGAACTTAATTTTTTTCATTATATCACTTTTCAATGAGAGGTGGGACAGGCTACCCAGGCCAGAGTAACGTGTACCCCCCTTGGATTTTTTCCTTTTTAATCATAATGTGTATTTTTATATCATTATTAATATTTTGTGATAACACCAAAGGAAATTGCGCAGAAATAATGTGAAAAAAATTTAAGAGGGGGAGGGGGGACACGTTACCCAGGCCTGGGTAACGTGTCCCCCCCCCCCCCCCTTTGATTTTTTTCCTTTTTAATTATAATGTATATTTTTAATACCTATTTAGTTTTATAATCATTGAATCTTTTTGAATAAGCTATTTTTACCAATAAATAAAAGAATTTATTTTTTTTCATTCTTTCACATTTCAATGAGAGGTGGGACAGGCTACCCAGGCCTGGGTAACGTGTCCCTGGGGACAGGTTACCCATTTTTTCACATTATTTCTGTGCAATTTTAGCTTATTTTAAAAGATTCAATAATTTTAAAACTAAATAGGCATTAAAAATATACATTATAATTAAAAAGGTAAAATATCAAGGGGGGGACATGTTACCCAGGCCTGGGTAACGTGTCCCCGGGGACAGGTTACCCAGGGGTAACATGTCCCCCCTCTTCCTCTTAAAATTTTTTCACATTATTTCTGCGCAATTTTCTTTGGTGTTATCACGAAATATTAATAATGATATAAAAATACACATTATGATTAAAAAGGAAAAAAAATCCAAAGGGGGTACGCGTTGCTCAGGCCTGGGTAGCCTGTCCCACCTCTCATTGAAAAGTGAAAGAATGAAAAAAATTAAATTCTTATATTTTTTGTTAGAAATAGCTTATTTTAAAAGATTCAATAGTTAAAAATAAATAGGCATTAAAAATACACATTATAATTAAAAAGGAAAAACATCAAAGGGGGGGGACACGTTACCCAGGCCTGGGTAACGTGTCCCCGGGGACAGGTTATCCAGGGATAACGTGTCCCCCCTCCCCCTCTTAAAATTTTTTCACATTATTTCTGCGCAATTTCCTTTGGTGTTATCACAAAATATTAATAATGGTATAAAAATACACATTATGATTAAAAAGGAAAAAAATCCAAGGGGGGTACACATTACTCAGGCCTGGGTAGCCTGTCCCACCTCTCATTGAAAAGTGAAAGAATGAAAGAAATTAAATTCTTTTATTTTTTGTTAAAAATAGCTTATTTCAAAAGATTCAATAATTATAAAACTAAATATACATTATAATTAAAAAGGAAAAAAATCAAAGGGGGGGACACGTTACCCAGGGGTAACGTGTCTCCCCCCCCCCCTCTCCTCTTAAAATTTTTTCACATTATTTCTGCGCAATTTACTTTGGTATTATCATAAAAAATTAATAATGGTAATAATAATAGTTGGAAAATATTTGGAGAAAGTGATTTAATAAAAAATTACAATGCAATTAGATATTTTCCTTCTTTGGAAATGTGAAAGAATAAAAAAATTTTAAATATTTAAATTTCATGTTTCAAATAACTTATTTTAAAAGATTTAATACTTATGAAACAAAATATGCATTGAAAATACATAATACGATTAAAAAAAAAATTTCCAAGGGGGGGGGGGGGGGGACACGTTACCCAGGGGGTGGGACACGTTACCCCTGGGTAACGTGTCCCCGGGGACACGTTACCCAGGGGGACACGTTACCCTGTTACACCGGGACTTTATGTCCGGGGAGCTAATGTCACAGCCCTAGTGTCAGCGTCGGCATCCCGTCCCGTCGCGTCTTCACTTGAAAAACTTTAACCTGGTCTATATCTCGGGCACTATTAGAGATACAGCCTTGATATTTCATACATGGATACATCTCAACAAGACCTTTCATTTGTGACCATGACCTTTGACCTAGTGACCTTGACCTTGGAGTTTGACCTACTTTTAAAAAACTTTAACCTGGCCTATATCTCATGCACTATTATTGATAAAGCCTTGATATTTCACACATGGATACCTCTTGCCAAGACCTTGCATTTGGGACCATGACCTTTGACCTTGTGACCTTGACCTTGGAGTTTGACCTACTTTATAGAAATTAGCTGTTTTTGTGACAAGCTCCCATATAGGCGAGCTACGTTGTCCGCTGACAACTCTTGTTCCAAATACTTTATGGTCTTGGCATTTCTAATATAGAAGGCTTTGTAAATCATTAGGAAAAAAGTGAAGAAAATACTGTTAATCAGTGTTTGTCCTCTTTCCTTGTATGTTTACTATGCCTGAACAGTGACGTATTCTGTCTTTGGTATCTTCACCATTACTGTTGAATTTTGACCAGCCTATAATATTGTAGTAGGGAAAAGGTTGAAGTGTAAAATGTTAAGAAAAGTTGTGAAAACTTTGAACCGTGATGAAAAAATGTAGGTTCTATTGAGATTTAGTTCAGACAATTTCTCACATGCATCTATTTGTGCCATTTAACATTTCCAATGTGCATGTAATGCTTATACCACTTTAGTTCACCTGAAATTGCTCATGGATTTGTATCGAATTGCTCAATCATAATTATTTACTTGAAAATAAACTAAAGTCCCATGTAATGGGACAGAATACAGGCCCATTCTTGATGAGAATGCAAGCCATTGCTAAAACTGGGCAAGGCAATTTTGTGGTAAGGGGATCTTGTCGTACATAGAAGTCCATACCTCTATCATGTAATGAAACCCAATTTGTACATTTATGCAAATGATCATAATCATAATTCAGTATAAACATAGATTTGTTTCTTAGAAAAGTCATTGTAGCTTATTATAATTGTAAAGATGACGGTCCAGTGCTGTAGCCCTTTCCCAACGGGAAAATTTAAGGGTGATCCAAATTCAAAGCTGCCGCAGATGACAAAAAAGTTGTGGATAAACACAGGAATTTTGTAAATTTTAGAACAGAAAATATTGAGCCAAAAGGAGAAACTGCTGGTTATCAGCAGTTTCTTCTTTTGTCTCAATGTTTTCCCAAGCCATATCTATTAGGGACATCAAAGCCAGGTCTTGTTTGGTATAGGAGTTGATGAGCAGGAGGGACGATGATCTATATCATTTATTTCAAATTCAAACCTTTTGTTGTGAGTTCTTATTTGAATTGGCTCTACAATAAACATGGAGAAAACCAGAAATTTTAGCCTTTTTTAGACAGCTCAGACTGTCCAGTTGGATGTTATTTTATAGTTATCAAAATTTATGCCATTCCTACATAGTGACGAGGGGCGGATTTGGTGCAATGGTAACACACTGGACTTGTAACACCGGGGTTGCAGGTTCGATCCCCCGCCCCTCCAGACTTTCGGATGAGACTTTAAACCAAGGAACCGTCTCTATATGACCTTAGTTGTTGGGTGGGATGAGAAACCATTCAACAAACCAACCACATAGTGACGCTTTTTGACGCCCTACAAGATAATGGCTTTGGAAAACATTGTGGAAAATGAAGACATTACTTGTTACAAGCGATTTCTTCAATTCCCAAGTTTTCTACTCAGAGAGACAGCAAAATTAAGTATAGTTCACTTGAAATTGTTGTCTGTAACATCGTTCAATTTGAACCAGTCTAAAATTTTGCTGTTTGGGAATGAGTTAAAGGCCGGTTTTTCAGCTTTGAGTGTTACATTGTGCTTATGAACAAATGCCAAGTAGAATAAAAATCTAATCAACTATAGATATTTAGATAGATGTTATTTTGAATCTAACCAAAGATTATAAAAAAAAGAATATCTTGTTAATGAATTATATTTATTGCTTCATGTTCATTTATTATACATGTATATCAACCCTTTCCTAGATAGAAAGCTTTTAGACTGGTTCATAATTAGAGGATTGCTGACAAAAGGTAAATATGATTGAGTCAAGAAAGAATTAGTGTATTACGACAAACAGTGAAGGGAAAAGAAGTAAATTCTGACAATTATCATCATTTCTTCTTTTTTATACGCCCGAAGGGTCGTATTATGTTATGGCCCCGCTCGTCTGTCTGGCCGTCTGTCCGTCCGTCTGTCCGTCCGTCTGTCCGTCCGTCTGTCTGTCTGTCCGTCCGTTAGCAATTTCTTGTGTGCGCAACTCCTCCTACAGTTTTGATCGGAATTTGATCAAACTTGCCACAATGAATCTCCATGGTGTCTAGTTGTGCATCCCGCTTACGGAATTTAATTAACTCTTTTCGTTCTTGAATTATCTGCCCTTGAATTTAAAAAAATGCCCATTTTCTTGTGTGCGCAACTCCTCCTACAGTTTTGATCAGAATTTGATCAAACTTGCCACAATGAATCTCCATGGTGTCTAGTTGTGCACACCGCTTACGGAATTTAGATAACTGTTTTCGTTCTTGAATTATCTGCCCTTGAATTTAAGAAAAAATGCCCATTTTCTCAAAAATGTCCATTTTCTCCTGTGTGCAACTCCTATAGTTTCAACCAGAATTTAATCAAACTAGCCACAATGAATCTCTATGGTGTCTTGTTGTGCAAACAAAAGCTTTTGATAACTTTTCATGTTTGAATTAACTGCCCTTGAATCGAAAAAAATGGCCAATTTTACTGACAAGCCCCTCTCGGGCGTATATGCGCCGCTTTGCGAAGCTCTTGTTCTCAATGTTTCAATAGCGTCAGCGTTTTAAAACTTCAGAATTAGGATTTATTTGGGAAAGGGTAGAAGTTCATATTGCTGATTCCTAGTTATCAATTTTGCTGTTAATAAATGCCTTTTTGTGATTCATTAATTTTCTACTCAAGAGATTTACTTAGGGTAATAAAATATTGAAATTGAATATGGCTGTAGTTTATCCATTCTCACATTTTATTCTCTCCGAAGGGAGAGCATAATAGTCACCACTTTGTCTGTCCTTGTGTCCGTCTGTCATTTCGTGTGTCCGGAGAGATTTCTCCATAACCCTTGGGCCAAATAAAATGAAACTTGCCATGTGAACTCCCTATGATATAATGCTGATATATTTTTCCTGTTTTTGGATTTGAGGCCTTGACATGGGAAAAGGGGACTTAGGATGAAATACGGTTTTTCTCTAATTTTCTTTAGTGAAATGGTCAGAATTTGATGAAATTTCATAATTGAGTAGCAATTCAGATGCCCTTGACCATAAAATATTTGAAATTTGTGTATAATAATATATCATGGAAAAAGGAGCTTAATGTTTGTTAGCTGTACGCTAGCTCTGCATGTCTCAGCAAGAAACTAACATTGGCCACAACTTTTGATTAGTAAGAGATATAGCCTTCACATTTCACTTCGCATTACTTATGACAAGACCTTTCTGTTTATACCAAGTTCAAGGTCATCAGTCAAGATCAGAGTCATTTCTCAAAAAAAAATTATATAGCCTCCATATTTCAAATGTTTATTATTTTATTACTTGTGGCAAGACCTTTCAGCAGATACCAAAATCAAGGTCATTGGTCAAGGTAATTTTGTCAAGCTGAATAATGTCCTCCTTTACCAATACCTTACATTTTTTTGTGAAATTCGGGGAGCACAATCTGTCTCTTATGGCTATTGTTATGCTTATTGAAGCAACACAAGATTAAGTCTTTGAAAAACAATGTGGAAAATGAAGAAATTGCTTGTGACAAGCAATTTCTTCATTTCCCACAATGTTTTTATGCCCCCGTATAGAGAAATCAGGAGGCATATTGCTTTTTTGTGTCCGTCTATCTGTTTGTCCGAAAAGTTAATATTGGCATTTTCCCCAAAAGTATTCAACATACAAAGCTCAAATTTGGTATGTAACCTTCTTTCAATGATATTCTTCTATTCCATGCAATATGACCTTCCTCAATGTCATCTGTTAACCCTTATCAACCCTTAACAAAAAAACGTAACATGAAAACTTAACATTGGCATTTTCTCCAGAAAATAGCCATTTCGGGGGCATTAGTGTTTCACAAGCACATCTTGTTTATCCTTAAAAAATAGACCATTAAATGTAAAATTTCATTACTTGAAATATTTGTCTGCAACATCTTTAGTTTACCCTTAAAATTGAAATAAGCCGATTTGACATCCTTAATATTTTAAAGACAGATTGGCTTTTATTCCCTTTGCCTCCATGTTGTCAGCAGCTTAAACCCATTACCAAACGACAAGATATTAGCCTGGTCCAAATTCAAAGATGTTGCAGACGACATTTTGAATTGAATGAAATATCACGATTTTTGGTCTTTTGTATGGGAAATATTGAGGAAAATGAAGAAATTGCTTGTGTTTTCCAAAGTCATTTTCTTGTGGGGAGTCAAAGAGTCACCGTGTGGTAATGGGTTAGATATGGAACCGTCTAAGTTTTTGCCGATTCGGAAAAGCTTAAAAACAAATGGAGCTACGAGGTTTTTTGAAGAAAAGCTACGATAAAGAAGCAGCTGGTGATTCATTCTGGAAGCTCTGTTGTGGTGTCACAAGTACTGGGCATACATGGTAAGGTGGACAACATGCTGCAAATTAACCCTTTCCAAAACGGAAAAAAGTTTTTATGCTGTCCCGATTTGAAAACGGCTGTAGACGACAAAATATACGTTGAAGAAGAAATATATTTGTACGATAGAAAATATTTAGGCAAAATGATAAAAATTGCCTCATTGTTTTTCCTATAAGTCTTTTAAATATACTATGGACGACGAAATCAGGGACCAGTTTCACAAAAGCATTTATGTTATATTTTTTGCCTCACCGCTGTTTTAGACAAAAAAAGCATCTTATTCTCAAGACATAAAATGCTATTTTAAAGGGTTACCCAATTTAAGTATGAATACACTCAGTCCAGCTAACCAACTGTTGACTGCTCGGCAAGTGTTGATTTTGTAAAGAAAATATTCGACGATAAATTGTTTGATAGAAAAATGTGATATATAGGCCTACCATGGATTTAGATAAGACATATCGATTACAATCTTTTTCCAATTTCTAGGCTTACAAGTCAACTGACAAGCCATCGGAACCCGATTGTGTTACTGAGCGCCATCCAAAGAAAATAATCATGATACCACCAGTTAATCCAGACATTTTTACTGATTCCGAATAGGCCCACAGGAAGCAATTTTTCATTGGTCGTGAATGATAGGGATGGAGGGGGAGTGATCAAATACCTGTCCAGGCCAGTGTATGAATATTGAACTTTCCCTTAAATTTTCGGTGGAGAAAATCGGCATTTTTGGCCAATTTGAGGGGGCGTAGCCCCTTGTTCCTATGGGCCTGTCGACGACAATTGTGTTCTATGCTATCGGTGCAGATTCCACCTTACCTAAATGAGAAAGTTTTAGATTGGTCATAATTCATTTAGGAGTTGAGAACTCGAGAAATGTTAACACGGGACATCTAAAAATGCGGCTTTATAGGGTAGAAATTACTAAAAAATGAAGGGAAACAAGAAAATTGCTGGTTATTCGCATGTTCTTGTTTTGTTTCATTGTTTCCAAACCTTGTCAAAAGATAACTACGTTAAAACCAGATATTGTTTGAAAAGGATTAACTTCGCCTATAGATTTGGACAAGTGCCCATGTTGATAAATGATCCAGACTTTACTTTGATACCATGTTAGCAGATTTACCCAATATTGACGACCATTGGATTTGTGAAATCTTGAGACATGAAAACAAAGAGAATTATTCGGCTACTGATGCTGGTGGTTTTGTTCACGGGAATAACAGCAAAACAGGTAAACAAAGTTATACAAAATATTTTGTAATTTTAAAATGAAAATTGGTAGAAAGGAAAAGAAATACGGTAATATGTATATTATATGCACGCAAGTTTTGTTCCTTTGAAATAAAAAGATTGAAATGACACAACTCGTCGCGTAACTAATTATAAAATGACACGAAAATCATTGAAATAAAGAAGAAAAAAAAGTTATTTCTAAAAATATAGGGCTACTTTTGCTTACTGTGGTCCTTTTTTGCATAATGGTATACAGTCCATTATCCAGAAACACCACTTTCTAGAAATACGAAATGCATCAAATTACACACTCTTGTAAATATACTTCACATAAGTTGATTCGCCGTGCCGGATTTCAAGATAATGCTTCAAGAAGAAAATAATTCACAAATATTATTTTACTCTATTTTCATATGCAACTGAGGTAATTTTGAACATTTTGTCAAATGTTTCCATAAGTATGCAATAATTCACAATTCTAAACCGTTCAAAATGCCAATGTTTGTATTTGGAATGGAAATGTTTCAGGGTTTAAGAATTACTGGCACTTTTCAAATTTCGCCCCGGGCTCTCTGGTGCTAGTGATGGGTTGCATACCTTAAGGAATGCGTAGGCCTACGAGGGGTGATCCAAAAGTTCGTAAAATGAGTTAATAAAATTTCAGGAGTGTAGACTATCAAAACAAAAGTAATACAGTCATTAAGTGTGACATCTTTACAAAAAACTTGGGAATTTTTAAATGTGTACATATAACAGTTTTTGTACAGTGAAGAATTTTAGACAAAGACCATGCGCGAGGCGGGGGAGCAAGAACGTCAAATGCGACGTCATCTTCACACGATTATGAACGCTTACTTTTAAAGGCCCTATTTACTCTCATACAATTCTATACCTAAGATATGCTTGTGCTTAAATCATTCCCATACTATTTAGAATCGGAATGTTGAACGATTTTCGATGTGGCTGTTTTAAGATCGGCCTACTATCAAATCGAAGCCTATGCCTGTTTACCCAATTTCTGACGTCGTTAATCAGGTTGTGGCTGATTGCAAGACTATCTCTGCATCCATTATCCTCTATTAAAGTTCGAATCTCGAGTGTTACTTACACACAATATCTCTACAGCACCTTATACTCGTTTTCTGTAATATTTTAAAAGATTGCGTTGGTGTATGACCAAGATCGAGGCAGAATTTTATGCCTTACCGATATTCTAATTAAATGCTGACGTCATGTCGTATTTCACTTAATTTGTTCTATCTTATAGAAAAGGTAGTGTTTTGTAGCATCTTCTTCAACAACATATCAAACTTGACGTAAGGATGTCATACTAGTGTAATAATAATTTGCGTCAAAATTATCTAGCTGAAATCAAAGAAAATTTGATTTAATTAACGTCCATGTGTTATCTTTTTGCGTACATGCATTATTGTCCAACAAGGTTAACCCGGGACAACTTAATTTTCGTGCGCAAAGTCCGTTAGTGGAGCGTCTTAACAAAACAAAGCCGAAGTGGGGTCATTACATATGCAAATGTCCCGGGTTAATCTTGCTGGACAATACTATGGTAACACAGTTTAAGGACACTAAAATTTGTTTGGTAAATATTTTCATTTTAATAGAGTCTATAGATCTTAAACTACGATATTACTAATTTATACACTGTCTAAGCTAGTAATATGGAAGTAATGGGTCCATTTCACGAACTTTTGGATCACCCCTCGTACATTTACAAATAGTCTAAAATACGTAGGACGTTATATGTGATTTGTAGAAACTAAATGAACATAGATCAGGTCGGGGATACAAATGGTGCTTCAACCATGACAATAGAAACATTTGAATGACACGGAAATTCTGTACCAAAATTTTAATGATGACATTGAACTGTCTGACCAAGAAACTTTGTGTCACTTTTCTTTAGAGTAGTGATCTGGAAAATGGACCCTTATACAGCATTTGAGACTACTACTTTTCTAGTAAATGTATATGGCTAAATGCAATGGGAATTAATCAATACTTGCTCCTATTTTACAGTTGCTTTTACTAATAACAATACTCGTCTATACGCAGATTTATCTGGACCAATGTCCTCAAATCGCTGCTTTTCTACGAAAACCTCGTAACTGCAGTTTAAAACAAGCTGCAGTTACGAGCTTTTCGTGGAAAAGCGACGAAATGCTACTCATTCCTTTTTGTTTGTTTCCTTCACTCTTTTAAATGTACAATACATTTCAGTGTGAAGTTGTACCAAAATGCACATGCACATTCGGAGATGAGACCGTCGTAGTGAAAGAACAATATACGGGCGCCGAGGCTTTAACGGGAGCCGTGGGTGCTCTAGGATCATTGATCATTACCGGCGGTGGATTTAGTATCTGGTATCTTATAAAGAGGAGAAAACTCAACTCTGTGTCCACTGACTCTCTGGACCGGTCAAACAGCAACGTGCCCGTCCGAAATGCCAAAGCTTACGATAATTCAGGGTTCGATCCTCACAGACGACCACCGAATATATACACGGCTGGCCGACGTGATGAAAACTTCCCGAAAGTTGGAGTAAATGCTGGACGACCAAGGAACATGAACTATTAATTAATAGTTTCGAAAAAGGGAAATATATTTGTAATTCATCTAGAACAAAAATAAACAACTTGAAAAGAATTCGCATCGAAATTGTGAAAATTAATTCAAACGCAATATTTAGCCATTTTTGGAAGATTTAATTTCATTGACGAACATATTTAACATTTTGAGAAAATATTTATACATGACTGACCGAAGTTCTATTTCACTTCGAAAACTCGGAAAGGCATTGTGTTATACTTTGAATTCTCTACTGTTTGTTTTGCTGAAAATATACAAATCTTTAAAAAATGTAGTTGCTTCTCGAAAAGAAAGAAATATGACATGAAAAGTGCAGAAAGTATATATTCTAGTTAGACTGCGCGTTCTGCGCAGTCTGACTAGAATTGATGCTTTCCGCACTTTCAGCTCATTTATTCTAAATTAGGTGTTTTTGTCAAATAACTATGCCTAAGGTTTTTTTGTTGTAAAAACTGACTAACATTATGATTCTTATGTTTCTAGCTAGGCCTATTGGATTATTCTAAAATGCCTTATTATCAAAAATTACTGAAAAATAACTTTAACGGGAGCCGTTGGTGCTTAGGATCATTAATCATTACTGGCGGAGGATTTAGTATCTGGTATCTTATAAAGAGGAGAAAACTCAACTCTGTGTCGACGGACTCTCTGGACCGGTCAAACAGCAACATGTCCGTCCGGAATGCCAAAGCTTACGATAATTCAGGGTTCGATCCTCACAGACGACCACCGAATATATACACGGCCGGCCGACGTGATGAAAACTTCCCGAAAGTTGGAGTAAATGCTGGGCGACCAAGGAATATGAACTATTGAATAGGATTCTGTTTATAAATGCAAATTTTTATATAATATTATCTGTTATACAGAAAATAACGTAAAAGGATTGTCCTCAAAACGGAGAAAAAAGAAATTCAAATATCGCTTACTATTTAAACAAATCTTTAAGATAAATTGAAATCATTTTTGACTAATGTTTAACCTGTGAAATAAGATAATATGATGATAGACATGGATTGAAGTGACGTACCAAAGACATAGGCTTATTGTACTTCGAAAAAGTACAATACGTTATATTTTCGATTCTCAACAAGTTGTTGGACAACAGATATTCAACTCTTTCAACTTTCTTTTTTATTAGGAAGACGTGAATTTCGTGTGATTTGGGTAGGCCTACGGTGCTTAGATTTGAGTCTGAGAACGTACTTAAGTTTTTAGCTCCACTGGCCGTCAGGCCAGCGGGCTATTGTCATGGCGGTGTGTCCGTCTTGTGTCCGTGCGTTAGGCCTACGAAAAAAGAAAGAAAAATGAAAACGAAATTGTAAAAAAAATAATAATAAAAATTAAAAAAAAAAAAGAAGAAATAAACATCGACCCTAAAATCATTTAGGGCGTATTTTTGTATTACCCAAGTCTTACCAATGTTTAGGAAAAGAATACACAGTACCAACAATCTTTCGAGGTCTTGGAAGTGCGTTTTTTGCTTTAACGTTGCTAAGACAAAAACACGTGCTCAATAATTGATGAAAAAGGCTCCTGTTTAGAGTACATGTATATTATCATGGTTCCAAATCACATTGTACCTGCCTGCCTACAGTTTAGCCAGGATACATGTTACAGGCCTACGAAATACTAACGAATGATTAAAATCAAACCTCCTACGAAAAAGAAAATTGGAAGAAAAACGCTCATTTATTTAGGCCATTTTTTCTTTTAATTTTTGCTGTTAATGATTTCTATCGGGTGTTATTTAAAGGATCTACCAAATCCAGAAAATCCCTGACTTTTTTCTCTCTCTTCTCTGTTTCAAACGTATCAGCAGAGTTACTGCATTTTTGTTGTTGTTGTGTCACGTGATTTCACGCCGTGGATAATTAACCCATTACCAAACAACAAAATTTTAGACTGGTCCGAATTCAAAGACTTTGCAGACGACAATTCCAAGTCAATGAATTTTAAACTTTTTTGGTCATTTTGCGTAGAAAACATTGTGGGGAAATGAAGAAATTGCTTGTCACAAGCAATTCCTTCACTTTCCACAATGTTTTATAGCCATTATCTTATAGGGAGTCAAAAAGAGTCATTGTGTGGTAATGGGTTAAGGTCGTCCACCCCTAATGAGATTCACGCGACGTCGGAACCTTTCGTGCGGCGCGGTAAACACCCGTTGTACGTATTCTATGGACAAGTTACGAGTAAAAAACGACACTTTCCACCGCCGAATGTTTACGACGTCGACCGAAAAATCCCTCCGTCGCGTAAAATCTCATTAAGAGTGGACTATGTTGTTGTTATTGACATTTGCTGTATTTTGGCAAAAATTGTTTATGTAAATATTTTAAAAGCGATTCATTAGAAAATAAATTATTTGTAAACGAGTTACTCAATTTTCGTCGTCAGCTATGAAAATCGAAGTAGGCCCTACCTTTTCCCACACGACAGAATGTTGGACAGGTCCAAAAATGAAGACTGTAACAGACGAGAAGATATTTGATGCGAAATTCAGACAAAACTAAACAAGAGCCGTCACAGACGGATTATGCTCCCCGAATAAGTGTTTGTCACAAAATAAAAACTATCATACATTAAGCCCCCTTTTCCCATGACAGCTTTTTTGTACACACATTATTTATAGAATATGGTCTAGAACATCCTATTTATTACATGAGCACAAAATTTCATTAAATTCTGCCTATTAGATGAAGAGAAATAAGAGAAAAACTAATTTTTACACTAAGGCCCCTTTTTCCATGACGCAGCCTTAGATTTACAAACGGAGAAAAAAGTCCCTAGGTATTGACCCAGGGAGTTCACATGTGAAGTTTCATTGAATTTGGTCCAAGGGTTGCTGAGATATGGCTGTGGACGGACGGACGGACGGACACACGGACGGACGTACGTACGGACGGACAGCGTGGCGACTATATGCTCCCCCGAAATTTTTTCGGGGAGCATGATAAAATGATAATGATAAAAACAACATCGATTAAAAGGAAGAAACGAATGATCAAAATCATTTCTTCCTTTTCGTCTATGTCTACCCGATCATTCTGCGGATGTAGCCGATTAGAGACGTCAAAACCAAAGACTTTTTTAAACCCCACTTACCCCTTCCTAACAGCAAAAAGTTTGGGTAATCCGATCTGAAAAATTCATACACATAGAAAAACAAATGAAACTTGATACGTGTACTTTGATTACATTGAGCATAAAATATCGAGGCAAAAGCAGAAAATGCTTGTTACGTATAAGTACTAGTATATTATTTCTTTCCGGTGCTGTCTTTGTAAGGGACATCAAAATCTGGTGTTGTTCTGGAAAAAGTAAGGCGGACCTTGTCATATGTAACTAAGACGATGCCGAATTTAATTTAACCTAATACAAGGGTCAAGACTTTTGCTATTTAAAACGAGTATGGACATTTTAAACCAGTTATTTTTTGTGACCTATCCCAAACAGCAAAGGAGTTTCAAATGACAAATTCGTGTTGATCCAGGTCGGAGTTTTGTCAAATGACCCCCCCCCCAAGAAAAAAATATATTGAGACAAAAGGAGAAAATGCGCACTATCAATATTTTCTTCTCTTGTCCTAATGTTTTCTCAAGCACTTTTAATAGCGACGTCAAAACCAAGTCTTGTTTGAGCAATGGCTAAAGTCAACAACGCAGGTACACATGTAGCATTGAAAAACATTCTTGAAACATAAGAAATGCTGAAAATATCCTTTTTGAATGTTTTTCTCTCAATAGTTTCTATTCCTGTCTGTCGTAGCGTAGGGGGTATGGCTCAGGTAATCCAATGGTACCTTCTTCTATCAGGTTTTTTTTTTTTAATTTAACAAAACATTGAGTACATTTTGATTCTAAATGTGCTAACAATAGCTTTGTACTAAACGCTCAAAATTGTCATTTTATAACACAGTATACCGCTGCTTTTCAACGAAAAGCTCGTAA
Organism: Fragum sueziense; assembly: GCA_963680895.1. Taxonomy (NCBI): domain Eukaryota; kingdom Metazoa; phylum Mollusca; class Bivalvia; order Cardiida; family Cardiidae; genus Fragum; species Fragum sueziense. The sequence continues at coordinate 70,214,216 of OY804593.1, forward strand.
CTGCAGCTTAAAATAAGCTGCAGTTACGATTTTTTCATTGAAAAGCGACGATACATCCCTAATCTTCACGTTGGTCGAGCAGCCCTAGGTACGCTTCCCACAAAGTCTAACCACATGACGTCATCAATCCAATCAAGGAATCGATAATCAATATCAGTATCGATGAGGCAGATAACGTTCAGGGGTTTTCGCACCTTATTAAAGTTACATAGAAATTTAAATCCCCTATATCGATTAACCCCGTATCAAGAAATTAACCCGAGTCATACTGTAAAGGTAATTTTTAGTAAAAGACCTTCCTAAATATCTGGTTCTGATTGACTTTAGAATTACACATGTTCAACAATCCGATTGGCCGAGACATACGTCTCGTCCTGCTCAATTCGGCCGACTTCGATTGGCAATGGCTCGCGCCGTCGCTCGCGCCATCGCCCCAACCGAACATCAATAGTGCGAGCTATTGACGTCATTTCCGTAGCTATAGCTCCCATCGAACAGCAATGGCCCGAGCTATAGTCCGACCACCGGAAAAAGTGTGGCCGGACCATGGCTCCATTACGTCATTCGGAACTCCTCGGGTAAACAGCGGACCAATCAGTGTCTAGCAAAGGTTTTGATTTGCTGACACAAAACGAGGGAGTGAGTATAATAGATAGAACAGCGCTGGTTCCCAACGATGGCGCGAGCCATTGCCAATCGAAGTCGGCCTTAGATGACTTGTGATGTAATATTTAGATTAGGACAATAAACTTAGAAATGTTGGTGGAATATGTCACGATCACATTTTGCACTGTCTCTGGTGGCACGAATTTTGGGATAGAACATGCAGAATTTCCCAATTGTTGCTAATTTGAATTTTGTTCTTGCAGTTCTTTAAAAAAAGCGGAAAAAAAAATAAACAAAAATAAAAAATGAAAAAATAAAAAAAATGTCATACTCCGCTAGTACCACTTATTTGTCTTTTGTAACTACTGAAGGTTTGAAATTCGGCCAGGGTTTTAAAGGATCAGTGTGGCCATGATTGAACCATTGTTCGCTTAAAGCATCACAAGAAAATATTATAGTTTTTTAAATGAACAACCAAGGGGGGAAGACTCGCGTTTTGGTAAAAATCTTGTGTCATCAAACATGTAACAGGAGCACACAAATTACCATTTAATAAATAATAGTTGCGTACCCGGCCGTATTAATTACCGTGTCATCATTTTACTTTAGAAAGAAACACTTCCTTCTGACGTGTCCCCAAGCTTTAGGACTGATTGATTGGTTGTCTTTAAACCCCATGTAGTCAACGATGATCATTTAATTCGTCGGATTTGATCCGTCTATCTATCTCTAAATCCCCTAGCTATACACCATGGTCACATAGCGCATTTGATTTTAAAGACGTAATTTTAACATAACAATCATGTTTAGATTTTGTCTACGATTTGTGGTACTCGGAGTGCTGTTGGGCTGCGTGGTTTCTGAGGTAGGATGATCATTGACTTTTATTCAGGAACTACATTATTAGGCTACATACAGAGAATATCGTCGTTTTTTCCAAAAACCTCGTAACTATATTTTTTCAATAATATGTAACTATTCTTAATTAATTATTATTTTCTGAAGAAAAAAAAAGCGACAATCTATCAAAAACGTTTCGACCTGGTCAGGTGAACCATGCCAGCTGACATTTTCTCATTTTACCGTATACTCATTTTCTGTGCTGTTATACACAAGTCGGAACTGTCTTAAATTTATTTAGTCTGCAGCAGGTTTCAAGTCTCTTTTTTTCGTTTTAGAAAGGGTTGATGTTAAAATACAAATACGATATTCTGTATTGTGTAAAAAATTTCATGTCTTTTTTTAAAGTAAATTCTAAGGGAATGGCAATACATTTCGGTAACATTTTGATCATCCCTCGTAGTTCATGTCTTTCTGCTAATGACTAAATATTTCTACTAGAATTTGACAAAATGCGACTTATATAAGTTTCATTATTCCCCACGATACCTTTATTACTTGTTTTAATTGTTGGATAGCCTTGATTAGTAGTGTTTTATTGAATATTACTCTCTAGAATGAGTGTCCAGCAGTGCGACATGACTGCACGTGCGAGTTTGACGCGAGCGCGGAGGACGGCGGGGAGCCAGTGGTTGCAGACACGATGACCAAGTCGGAGGCGCTGGCAGCCGCGGCCGGTGCCATGACGCCATTGCTGCTGGGCGGTGCCGGGTTCGGGATTTACAAGTTCATCAAAGGTCGTGGCGAGTACTCGCTGGGTGATGATCGGTCTAGTTCCCGGATGTCTGATGACATGGACGAACCGGACCACAAACGACCGAGACCGCCGCCTTATGATAGCAGACGAGGTGTGTTTACATGATTATTTACGCACGGACACGGTATGTGTCGGGAAATTCTATTAAGGATTGCAACCCATAATAATCTTCGAAACAGTTCGTGCATCTTCGGGTGTCATCCGTAACAACGAAAAAATGACGAGGGTATCCCTCGTCAATTTCTGTTGTCGCAGGTGACGTCCGAAAATTGACGAACGTATCCTATCGTCAATTTCCATTGCCACCCGAAGATGCACGAAGTTCATCAAATGTCGTGGCGAGTATTCGCTGGGTGATGACCGTTCTAGTACACGCATGTTTGATGACAATGGACGCACCTACCATAAACGACACAGACCACCGCCTTATGATAGCAGACGAGGTATGTTAACGTATTAAATCGTCGCTTTTCAACAAAAGCATCGTATCTGCATCTTAAATGGACATAACATTCCAATTCCATTGTTTAAAAGTATGTCTTGATGCAAAGATTTGTTATTCTAATGCATAGAAATGCTATCGGTTTTTTTTAATTTGTTATTTATAAGCGAAAAATATGCCTTTAAAGTTGAGACAAAAATGACAAATTCCATATAAATCTGAACTGTTGTCCACAACAATTTGTTTAATTTTAGCACAAAAGTATAGATTCTATATATTATTATATACTAGGACAAAAAAGATACGCAACCCCAATTTTTCATACTATTTTCGACAAAATATGTTTTTAATGGCTGTTGAGTACATTTTTTATATACCTGCATGCATACGCATAAATACAGTGCAATTTTCTTCAGATGTCGTACATTCATCACGTGATACATGGTAAATTGTTAAAAACTGATTATCCCCGGCCGTGTTTTCTAGATGACTACTATCAAAACAAAGAGGGTGTCTCACGAATAGGAAAAATAACATGGGAGTCTGCCCACGCTCGGAATTTAATGAAATTTGGCGTGAAGTTAGTACACTAGATGACGGTTCATATTCATGAAATGTTTCAAATCGCACATTCCAGAAAACAAATTTCTCGGAATTTTAAGTTTCCACCATGAAAAAAGAGGGTACCCTGATTAAAACATTGTGCAAGAGTTCTAGTTGTTGGTTTCATCACGTAAGTTATTCTAAAAATAATGCTCAGTAGTCCGTGATCCTGTATGAAACAAAAATACTTATTATTATGTACAAAAAATGTTTTATATCAACTGATGTAAGGGGGTAACCCAAAAATTCACTTTTAAATATTTTTAGCAAATTCTGTTCTAAATTTTTCTCCGTTCCAGTTTTTGTCAAGATTTGAAAATTATGTAAAAGTTGCACACAAATATACTGATGATTATCGTGAAATATCGAGAAAAAATAAAACCGGTAACATGTTGCTTTTGGAATTTCCCCCTGAATAGTGCACATTTCCAAGAATGGACAAAGTTAAGATTTTTTAAAAAATGACCTTTTTCAAATGTTTTGTTTACTTTTTGGGTTAGTTTAGTTTACCTGAGGTCAAATCAAGATGCAAGGCATTTTTTTCTGTCATTTCCTGTCATCTGTCCGTGTGTCTGTCTGTCTGTTGGCATTTTCTCAAAAATTCATTTTCTCCCAATCTAATAGGTAAATCTTTTTGAAACTTGATAAAATGCATTCTTGGGTTAAAGGAGTACAACTCTGTGTATTAGAATTTTCTTTTTGTCATAAACTTTTGTTGCTGTGGCAGCATAAAGAGGGCAACATTTCATTTAATGAAAATAAGCTCTTTTTGTAAAGCTTTACACAGCCATGAGGTTTTAAATTTTGTATGTAAGTTTGCTAAGGGGTAGATTTCAAAGTTGGTTACAATATTTTTGTCCAGGATCACATTAGATCTTGTCCCAGGTGTACCTACTTTACAAAAAAGAGAGGAAATTTTCTATATAAATCATTTTAAACTATTCAAGTCAGCCGTGATTCATGAAAGCAAACAGCAAGAGTTATTTATAGATATTTTGAAACATAAGAAAGCAAATCAGAAAAAGCACCGATTTCTCTGATGGCATTTGATAATCGTGCAAAAGTGAAAATGTTGTCGTAATGCATCAGAAACAGATAAGCCAGCTCCCATGTGACTATTAAGGGCTATTGATGGCTAAAACATGTTAATCATTTGACATCATTGAAATGTGTATAAATTGTGTATCAATAAAGGTTCAGCTATGGTCAGAAAAATAATTTGAGGAAATAATTGCACCTTGTTTTATCCCAATAGGGCCACGTTTTGAAATAAACAAGCACATTTTCAACTGTGTAACAGAAAAGATACAATGCTGTAACATTCTTTTACTGAATCATAAGGGCCTTCCATATCATGTTAGTTCATTTGTGGCGCTTAAAGCATAAATATTTGGTTATGTATTGGTTACCTGGAAGGGCAACTTTTGATGCTTTACCATACCGGTTCTAAGCGTCTTTTCAATTTCATAACATTGGCTTGACTTAAATTGCATGTCATAGTCTCACTAAAAAATGTTGCATAGACATTGACACCAAATAGTAAAGAAAACTGGCAATCTGTATATGTATGCCTATCTTGGCTTCCATACATGTATTTTTGTAAATAAAAGTAATATTTATATTTAATCTATGTTTTTTTCAAAGTGGTTTTGGGCATGAATATTGCTGTAGATTTGTACTGTATACTACAGTTGATTTTACTTAATATAAAAATGTTTTTAGGAGCACAATCAAATTTTTACTGAATACAAGTTTTGGACCAAAACATCACCTTCATCAATAATATGTATTATATGACATTGTTACCGGTTTTGGATTTCTATATAATCTAGCTCAAAGTAAGAGGAAATATGTAGCATGTTTTTGTGATAATATGGAATCTTGACAAAGACTCCAACATACTTAACTTTGGAATTCAATTTTACTCTTTTCCGAAATTTTGCAGAAAAATATGCATATTTTCATGATTAATTCAATAAAAAACATTAACAATAATTTCCTCAAATACCCTTTCTGGTATGAATGTAATGCCTTATGTGTCTCGGATCAAATTCAATTGACAGATCTTTAAAATACACAAAACTAAGGTTTTGGGACACATGAAAAAGGGGCCATGTTTCATGTCATAGTGGGAATAAGTCAAGGTGGCTTTTTGGAATCCACTTTGGATTATCTAAGATACTAATTGCATTTTCATAGCTTGTATATGGTCATTTATCACCATGCAGAATTAATTAAAAGAAAATTCATGCGTGGGCAGATTTGAGACACCCCCTTTTCATCAAACGCAAGCTAGAACATAGACAAAGAAGACGCCAAAGCGTGCACACACTATTCACTACGCTACGCATAGCAAGGCTAGGCCAAAACCAGCGCCTAACTGCAGTACAGATGTTGTTGGTGGAAAAGCTTCAAAATGTTGTCATAAGACATTGATGGGGCAAAAAATCGACACATTTTTGACTGTGTACGTTGTTGGCTCTCAATTGGATCACAACCGATTGAGCACGAAGCAGACGTGCAAGAGATATGACGTCAAGGCAGGACCGAATAATCACGTTAACCCCACCTACGGGATAGGTTTAAGACTGCAACGGAGACCGCTAATAACTCGTATGAACTTCACAACATTCAAATATCGGACAAAATTGAACGAAACAGATTGTTTTTTTCGACCTCCGTCCATTTTTTGTCGTATTATGTTGACGCTCGGTTTAAACTGGGTGTTTTCTTACTAATGAAATTGACTACCAACAAGATTTTGTGAACTTTACAAGGTGAATTGTTATTGCTTTAAATGTATTAAGTTTTGTTTTAATCTGATTTGATGTCTTTGCGTAAGAAGGAATTGTAAATGAAGTTGCGTTTCTTTTTTGTTTCAGTATATTATATTTCTCGTAAACGGTTCAATATTTTGGCTTGGAATTTTCATAAGAAAATGTGCTCTTTCAGATAAAAATAAAAGTAAATTTACGAACAATAAATATGAAATGTCACTTTAATACAAGCTGCAGTTGCGAAGTTTTTGTTGAAAATAATAAAACAGAAAAAAGGAAAAGTAGAAAATGTTGATTTTCTTCTTTTCCTTCGATGTTTTCTGTCCCTCTCTCTTTAACCCTTTCCCAAACAAGACCTGGTTTTGACGTCCCCGATAGAATAGGCTTCGGAAAACATTGAGACAAAAGAAACTGCTGATAACCAGTTTCTTTTTTTGTCTCAATATTTTCCTTGCCACATTATACACAAAATTTATCTTCCCTAGCATCTGTTTTATCGTCTACAGTAACTTTCAAATTGGACCACTGGCCCTTAAATTTTGTCTTTCGAGAAAGGGTTCAGGAACGTCAAAGCAGTCTTGTTTGGGAAAGGATTGAGTGTCGAATTTCGTTTGCACCGCTCTCATGACCTCTTTTCTTCTACGATTTTTCAGGCTCCCAAGTTGTATCCCTGACAGCAGCAGAACATGGTTCAAGACGAGGCAGCGGCAACACGGAGTTTTAAATGGCGAACTTAGACTCGGTTTATAAGAAAACAGCATCAACGACAAAATTCGAAATAACAACACCAGAATCGCAGGTTGAAGGGGAAAAAAGACATTCTAAAATTTTAAATCATAATATCATGGTGGAGATTGTGCATCATGGGATGGATAACAACCACCGACAAAATAATCTCGAACTTGGTAAAATATTTTGCAATAACCTTTTTTTTTTTTATTTCTCTGTCACTTTTCAGAAGGTTTGTTGCATAAACCCCGCCTTACTGAGCTCTTTTCTCAGATATATGACTTATTTGTGGAATCCGTTTACATTTCCAAAAATTGATCCCAACCAATCAGAAAATGAAATGATAACAACTACGGCCAAATTAGCCCCGTTTCAGAAATTTTGCAATAACTCTTTATTTGTAAGTCAAATTTCAAGCGGTTTATTGCATGTACCCTGTCTTACCGTGCAGAGCCTTTTCCTCAGATGTATGGCATCTTTGAAAATTCCCTGACGTCGCGCACGCTATTTTCAAAAAAACGCTACCCTCTGCGATTCATAACTGAATTTTGCAAGAACCGTTTTCCTTCCTAAAACTTTGTTATATGTCAAAATAACCGTAAAATCATGATATTTTTCAATGACATACTCTTTTCAGGTTGTTAGTTTGTATAAATTTGCTAGAAAGACTTTTTGTTCGCAAATTCGGCGAAAAAACGCGAGTAACATGTAACACAAATTTTCAACAACGACGGATATTTATAAACAACCTTGCGATTAAGGAACGTCAAACACACTGAAAAGTATATTATATGACAGTGGAAATGCTGTAGAATGTTTTGCCGAACGGAAATCAAATTTCGATGTCGATTACGCAAATAAGCCCAGTTTGTTCACCAAAAATCGCAGTGTAACAATTAGAATTACGTCGCAGAAAAAATGAAATTTTCGTTTGATATTTTGTGAATTAATGGCTGAAATGCAACAAAACTTGATATAAGAAATATCATTTTTCTCTATTTCTATAATATACTGGACAAAAAAAGAAACGCAACTTCCTTTTCAATTCTTTCTTACGCAAAGACAACAAATCAGATTTAAACAAAATGTAATACATTTAAAGCAATAACATTTCACCTGGTAAAGTTCACAAAATCTGGTTTGTAGTAAATCCCATTAATAAGAAAACACCCAGTTTACACCGGGCATCAACACAATTTTACAAAAAAAAAGTCCACGTAGGTCGAAAAACACAATCTATAGGCCTACTCCTCACAAAAAGTTAAGCAACAAAGATGCTTTTCTTTCTCAAATGTGCTTTATCACATCTAATGATCTATGTTTTATACAATACAAAGTTGGGGTCTTATTACACAAATTACGTTAAATGATTGAGAAAATCTTCAAACAATATCACAGTTACAGACCCCCGAAAACCGTCCCGACGAAACAATGGTGCAAAACGTCACTCGCCGGCAGTTCAGAATGTGTAAAAAGTTGTTTTCCGGCCACTTCAGGCCATGATCGAGCATCAAGTACCTGGTATGACCCCTACGATGTTCAACACACGCCCGAACACACCTTGGCATCAAGCAGATTTGTCTGTCTAATGTCCGCTGTGGATTGATCCTCCATTCTGTCTGCAAGACCTGTTGCAGTTCATCCAGAGTCTGTCGGCGAACATGCTGACCATAGACACGCCCTCAAAGAATGTCCTATGCATGTTCTATCGAATTAAGGTCTAGAGACGTAGCATACCGGTCTATATGTCTGATGTTGTTGGTCCAAAGAACTTCAGTCACAATTCCAGACCGATTGGGACAGGCATTACCATCCATTAACATAACAGTTGGGTCTGTTTACTGTGCCAGAAGGATGATAACAGGCGTGATGATCTCGTAAATGCACCTTACACCAGTCATTGAACCTCGTCTGATGACAACCAGCTCTGTTCTGTGGCAAACAATGATACCTCTCCAGACCATCAAACTCCCACGTTCATATTCGTCGTGTTCAGCGATGTTACAGTCGGCAAACCGTTCATTACCGTTTCTCCACACACGTGGCATACCATCATTAGAATCGAGGCAGAATCTTGACGAGTCAGTTAAGAGTTTGTGACGCCAACGAGTGACCCTCGGTTTTGATGTTGATGTTCCAATATTAATCTTTGCCGTCGATGTTTTTGGGGAAGTTTGATCCGTTGAAGTGGTATCCAGGACCTTAGACATTCTGTGTTAAACATGTTCCTCACGGTTTGGATGGAAATTCTGTTTCCTGACACCCTTTGGAGATCATTTTCCAGCGATCTGGCCGTTGTAAGCCAGTTCCTACGGACTAAGGTTGCAACATATCGGTCTTCACAAGGTGTTGTTACTCTTAGACGACCTGGATGTGGTCTCTCTGACATCTGTCCAGTTTGATTGTATCGGGTTATTGCTCTTCAGTCAATACTGCGATGAAATTTAAAGTGAATGGCAGCAGCAGTCTTGGTTGCCCCACCCTGTAGCATTCCAACAATTTGAGCAACTTCAATTGGAGGCAAGTAACGTATTGGCATGATTCAAATGTTGATGACATCAAAGTTGTCAAATTGATGCGTTTTAAGCACATACGGAGCTAATGCCAAGTTTGAAATCCGTATATGCGACACATTTTGCATGCATGTTTTGGGGGTGAGTGTGTTCTAATCACGTGATAGCTGTTTTTGGAGACGATAACATTCTGTATTCTTTTAAGTGTGTTTAAGCATAGATATGGCTGTCCGAAAAACAAATCTGTGCAAAAATTTCCGCATGTATAAAAAGAATATTGAGAGAATTACTTTTGTTGCTTAACTTTTTGTGAGGAGTATATTTCGTTCAGTTTGGTCCGATATTCGAATGTTGTGAAGTCCATACGATTTATTAGCGGTCTTCGTTGCAGTTTTAAACCTATCCCATAGGCGGGGTTTACCTGAAGATACGGTCCTGCCGTGACGTCATATCTCTTGCACGTCCGCTCCGTGCTCGATCGATTGTATTCCCATTGAGAGCCAACAGCGTATACAGTCGAAAGTGTGTCGATTTGTTGCCCTATCAATGTCTTGCGACAACATTTTGACTTTTTATACCTAACAACATCCATACTGTAGCTTGGCGCTTGTTTTTGCGTAGCATTGCTATGTGTAGTGTAGTGAGAAGTGTGTGAAATCTTTGGCCTCTTCTTGGTCTATGGTTTAGCTTGTGTTTGAAGAAAAAATATTTTGATAGTAGTCATTTAGAAAACACGACAGGGGATAATCAGTTTTCAACAATTTGCTATGTATCACGTGATGAATTTACACGTCTGAAGAAAATGTGACTAAATTTATGCGTATGGAGGCAGGAATATTAAAAATGTACTCAATAGCAATAAAAAACATAGTTTGTCGAAAATATTATGAAAAATTCGGGTTGCGTATCTTTTTTGTTCTAGTATATATACAAGAAAATTGGTTAGCATAATAAACGAAGCATTAATGATATAAAGTGCGTGTGGACAGAAATTGTTTCAGGTCGTTGAAAACTCTACTTTTTTACCCTTTAAAGTTTAACAAATACCGGTTCCCTTATTCATACAATTTAATTTCAATATGGAAATATTATTTTTTTCTTGTTTCTCATATCAAAATTTCAACGCAAAATAATAAAACGTACAAAAGATGTTCAAATTTGTTTAATGATACCAATCATCCAGAAAAATGATCTGAATTTTTTGCCGTTTTTCTGGTCGTTTGGGGTCAATTTTTGCTAAAAGTGCAAGGATGTTTCAAGTAAGTTTTATATGAGAGGAAAGAGCTCAGTAAGGCTGGGTATATGCTACAAACCATTTGAAAATTGGCGCAGAGATAAGAAAGTTACTGCAAAATGCCCATCCCAAGATGCACAATCTCCACCGTGATTATGTGAACTTATACTAGTAGTTTTAACGAACCGATTCCATTGAGTACATACATGTAAATATGGTTTGATAATAAATATTTTACAAACTGTTCTGCAAAATATCATTACAAGTATTTTTTTCTGTTTGAACATTACCAAGTAATTCCAGATTTTTCTCGCGAATGCTTATCATCGATCGTTTTACATACAATAACGTCCGTCAAATTGAAAGCCTTCATAACTATGGGTCGTATTAACAACGTTCAACCGGTTGCGGCGAGGACAGAAAATGGTCAACCACGACAGATTCGATTATTATGTCCGTTTAAGTGACCCGTTACGCTAAAAGGGGCTTTTCTTGGAACAAAATTTCGGGAAGCGGACCAGACTTTGTTGATCTGAATCAAATGTAGCATATTTTAAGTAAAAAATATCCCAAGATAGCAAAAACAGTATAGATCCTAAAAATCACAAAAGAGTGTAAAGTTTTGATCCTAGTCAGGCTGTGAGGACTGCGTAGACTAAGGTCGATACCTTTGGCACTTCCCAGAGGGTCCCTTTTATCATGACGGATCACATAAACAAAATGTTTTCTGGTATCCTACAGTTGATGAATGAACGTGTATGTGTTCAGGGCTTCTACCGAATGAACCTTTCCACGTATCACTCACAAATAGGGCCACAACCATTGATTATCATTGATGAGGGAAGTTTTCGTGGTTGATCTCTATCTGTCGGCACCGCAACCGGTTGAAATGTTTGGTATTAGGCCAGTCTAAATGACATCAGCTGGTATAGGGATATAACCGCACACATATAACTAGGCTAGAATATGAGACCACCCAGGGACCGTATTCACCAACATTTCTAAATCAAAAATACATTCCATCCATCTGATCGGACGAGATGTACCGTATGTCTCGCCCAATCGAATGAAATGTTGTGTATATTGGGAATAAGTGAATATCGCCCCTGATGGGTCGGCCTGTCTCTAGTGCAGTCTGATCTGGATCTATCCTGCTCTCTTAAAGTTGCTTGCCATCAGTCAATAAAATGACAAAGGTTAGAAGAGAACAACATGGGTCTTGATTAGACTACTAGTATTCATATACCCAGTCTGATCTGGATCAATATTGGTCTAAAATGCCGCAATCGACCATTTTTCAAACATCCTAGACCAACTTAACCCTTTTCCAAACTAGACCTATTTTTTACATCCAAAGTAGAAACAGTTTGGGAAACATTGGGGGAAAAGAAGAAATTGCTGGTGATCAGCAATTTCTCATTTACCCTAAATATTTACTGTTATACCACACACAGATTTTCTGCTTTTCACATGAAAAATTCTGTCATCTAAATCAACTATCGATTGGAGTCGTCAAAATTGCCATTTGGGAAACGTTTAATAGGGTAGAAATATGTAAAGGGAAAACTGTTATTTTTATTCTTATATTTTTATCATTTATGTTTTGTTGGTAACATAGATATATCAAAATCTCTTTGAATAAAATTAAATACTTCAGTCGCTCTTCTTGTGGACATTTTCCCTTTTCTTTCTATCTCTGACGCAGAACTACGTAAAAAGTCTGAGATTTTATCAAACATAAAACTAAGATTTAACGCATGTGTATAAGTTATACTTGGAATAGAGGTATAAAAACTCAAAATGTCAGGCTTCTTTTCACATATTTCAACCGGTACGGAAATATTCATATTTTTCCTTTTCTCTAAATCACAAAGATCGGCTAGGACACTAGCAGTCTCAGCCTGCGTGTCAGTAAATAGCACTTTAACCTGAGATTTCAACAACATTGCACATGTTTTGTCTATATATTTAGTCCAGTGAACCGGCTTTTCATATTTCTCCTCTCCCGGTTTAACACGGTCCTTTTCCACAATCAAACAAGGTCTGTCGTATAATTCACGTAAATGCTGTATTCGTTCTACAAGTTTAACCCTGTTAGCACCATTACTGAAGTCTGACCACTGTTTTCTCTCAACAGCCATTCTGTTACTGACTATATAATCACAACCTTGTAGTTGTGCAGCAGACACATGAATCTTGTGTTTAAATCTGAGATCTGATATAATGTCCTGGGCTCCTGACACTTCTTTAGAATCTACCAAAATGTAGGATTTGTCGTTATGTGTTGTTTGAAGCCTTGTGCCATCCATAGTGGTCTTGATTTCTTTGGTGTTATTGCAAAACGTCGTAACTCCAGCTTGATTAAAGCTGGAGTTACGAGGTTTTGCAATAACACTGGCTACTTCTTTCTTTCCATAATCTGAATTTAATGACCTATCTTTAATTTTAGTCATAGCCCATGTGCCTGGAGCTATGCCTGTAGATTTTACTAGTTTGTCTGAATTACTGCCGACTTTTGTTGTAGATTTCAAATGATCATTCGGCGAATTGTTTATATATCTGTTCCTAGATGAGGTTGCTGTTAGTGAATCAGTTTTATTAACACTGGAATAAAGAAACACATCTTCAGAGTCATCACTAGAAACTTCTGTAGGTTGTTTAGCACTGTTTATTGCATTCACGTATTTACTCTGACGACTTGAATTATGAGCCGAGTTTGTAGCACGATTGTCTGACACTATCCACGGTTTACTGCCTGAATATTTACTCTCCTGTGTACACACTATTTTAGCCATTTGTTGTTCCTCGTCACTGCTCGAAAGTAGTTTTACACGCTTCCTTTTCTTACTTTGTTTTACATCAGGGGAAACCAAACAAGATCTACTCTGGTCAGGTAGACAAACCACATCTTCATCGCTGGACGATTCTGACTGAATCTTGATTCTGTTTTTTCTACCCTTTGGTAAAGCACTGTTTTCTTTTTCAGGAATTTTATTCAGTTTTTGTTGAAATGCATTAGGAACGGTTGCTTGTTTATTTTTCTTAGCAATTTTATTTTTTATTTCATCTAAAGCCCTCATTCGTCCAAAGTGAATTTCTCGTTGTCGACCTGTCTGCAGGTTTGCCATACCTCTACGTCTCTTTTTCCCGGACTGTAGAATGGCTGACTTGTTGTTACACACCGTTATTTCTCCACCGTAATCCTCCTGACCTAGCCAATCATCGTCCTCGGATCCCACACAGAATGAGTCCTCCATGTACTGCGACTCCTCCTCCTCCCGGGGCACCTGGGAAAACACATCAATATTCTTATAATCATACTGAAGCTTGAACGCACCTCTACCAGCTACTGGACTCTTGACAGATTTGATATACAGAGCTTGTATGTCTGTCTCGTCGAGGCCCTGAGACTGCTGTGTGAACTGTGAGTCATGTATAAAGCTGCCTTCGTATTTGTCTAGATCGCTTGCATCAGTCTCATCACTGGATGCACCAGTGTCCCCTTCGTCACTCAGCTCCGCTTCCTCCTCTACAAATGGATTGGACGGACATTTTGGTTTGGATCTGCGTTTTTGATCCACAGATTTCTTCCTATTTGGTTTCTCAACACTTTTATCTTTACAAGTTGTTCTTTTGAAATGAGATGTTTCTTCAAAATCATCATCAGAGTTATTTTGAGCAGAATTTACTTTGGCCATATTGTAGTAGTCATTGTTCTGCAGTAGGAGCGCATCATCAAAATCATCATCACCACTCCAGTCATCGTTTTCATTGTCTGAATTTCTGCTGACTTTATGACTGGATGTATTGTCGCTTTTCAATGAAAACCTCGTAACTGCAGCTTGTTTCAAGCTGCAGTTACGAGGCTTTTGTTGAAAAGCAGCAACATGTTCCCTGGATAGATCAGAGGATGTGTCGCTTCTAGATGTGCTAGCTACAGGTACATGTACTTGACTTTGTGGTGATTCCAGACATGCTGGCTTCTTCTTCTTCTTTCTTACAACAAAACTATCATCATCATTATCAGATGGAAAACCATCATCACCAACATCACTCTTGGTAAGGTCCTCCACTGAGCTAGTTGTATTTTTCGTACCAACAGGAGTCATTGCAGGCGATCTGAATTGTGCATGTACATTGCTAACATCTATTTGTGGGGTACTTGTCGCTTTATTTATGTCGCTTTTTCTATTATTTGTGATTGGAGTACTCAATGTTGTAGTGTTTTGTTTGTCAATGTCACTAAACGAGTCATCAAATGAAAGATCATCGATTAAAAACATAGATTTTCTGGTGGGTGCAAAAGATTTCTTCTTGACATTTTTTACTTTTGAACTAGATGTGAGCTTACTTTCTTTCAAAATGGGCTCTGTGTTTGTCGATACAACTTTGTCTGAAACAGACTCTGTTTTCCTGTTTTTAATACCATCATCATCCTTACATGTATCAGGTGATGGTTTCTCATTTGGGTTATCGTTTACACATTCCTGTCCTAAATCACCATCAATCCAATCATCAAATTCATCATCAAATAAAGCAAATGAAGACTCAAATGCATCCTCACTTGACTTGCTGTCTTTATTTACAGATGTATTTTGTCCTATATTAGTCTGTTTATTAGAAATGCTTTTCCTCTTTCTTTGTGAAAATACTGGTGATAACTGGTTTTGATTTGGTCCATCATCTAGTATTGATTGACTTTCTTCTTCCTCAACAAGTATACTCAGGTTCTGTCCAGTAACATGATTTTGATCATTGTCTTCCAGTATCAGTGATCTCTTACTTTTTGGTTGACCAACTTCCACATCCATTCCTTGGTCAGTGGATACCTTAGCTGAAAGTCTGCTTTGACTGAGACGAGATGTAAAGGACTGGCTGAGCCTACTCTTGCTGGATACTTGGAATGGTTGAGTGAGTACAGGGGAAGGAGGAATAATGTCCTCATCAATGTCAAAACCAAGGTCAAACTGTGGATGTTCATTATCATCGGATGACGATGAGTGTTTTCTACTTATCTCTACATTTACTGGTGGTCTATCATTGTTACTGAATTCTTTTATATCACTGATCATTCCTTCCTTGTGACTGGCATCTTTATCTTTATTATTGTTCATATGTTTATAAAGCGGACTTATAGTTGTATTTGTTTTTGATTGATCAGCATTACAATTTGAAGGTTCAATGTTTACTTGTGATTCATCGGAGTAGTGAACCTCTTTAACTGAGTCAGATTCTGATGTCATGCTTCCACTGTGTAGACAGTTTAGTGCCTGTGTGAATGTTACCTGTGTGTTTGTGTTCATATTACAACCACTACTGGTCTCTACTGGCTTTTTATTGTAAAGGGGAGTCTTTATTTGTTCAAATAAATCATCATCGGAATCTTCGCTAACCCACTCAGATATAACTGCTTCTACCTTTTTCAATGATGTGGACTTCGAAAATTTATCACTTTTTGCATTAGAGATATTCATGTCTTTAAAACAATTTTGGTTTTCAAAGGAGATAACAGTTTTGGTCTCAGAGCTTGTTTTATCATTTACAACCAGATTAGATGTGTCCGTTTTCTGGAGAGAATCATTTGAAGCACCATCTCCATGTTCCTCATTCATCGACATCTCTGTAACCTGTACATCCATAGGTGAGAAAGTACCGGACATATCAATGTCATTGTTTATAATGGCATCTTGGTTGTCTAATCTGTTTTCAGATTCAGTCTCCACTTGTTCATCATTATGGTTTGATTCAATGCCACTTTCACTAGTCTTTGTATCAATATGATTATTCTCTGTTACATGCTTTGTTGTTTCCATTCTTTCTGGGGATGTAACCTTTTTATGATCTGTCAGAGATGTATTCACACAAACATCATGAATTGCCTTGGACATTTTTCTCTCTCTCCTAGAATCGAAAGGTGTATGTTTCACAGTATCCTTTGGTAGTACAATATATTTCCCATTTTCATTTTCTCTGTGCCATTCATCTATCAGCTCCAACAAGTCAATTTTGACCCTATCTACTTCCAGTTCTGCAGCCTGACACAGCCTGATGGCATCCTCTACAGATGGAGGTGTTCTGATAACATAACACTTCTCTGCGTCAGTCCCTGTATGTGAATCATTATCATGGGCATGTGTCGGTGAACTGTTAGAGTCACCATTATCGAGTGTCAGATCTACTTGTTGTATAGGTTGTACAGTGTCTACCAAGTCTGGAGGAGTATTCTCAAAATCACTGTCATCTGCTTTCTTCAGTAACTCTAACACAGACCTATTGTTGTTAGTATTCTTTATTTTCTTCCGCCTAACACAACTTGATCCACTTTTCATTTTTATATCCAGCGCCTTTGCTTTACTGGTAATTGGTCGGTCTGATTTAGTCAGTTTTCCTTCTTTGGGTTTGCCAATCTTTCTCTGAATACACACTTCCGTTTCACTCTCTGATTCTTTTGATTTTTCATTATCAATGTCATTATCTTTACTTGAATCATCCTTGTTAGCAAAATCGCAGTTATTATCTACGTCCAGATCTGGAAGCTCAATATCATCATCAACTGTTGGTTTTGCTGTACTTTTTGTAAAAAGTTGGAAAGCTGGCAAATCCTCGTCACTGCCTTGATCCGTTTCTGTCTCTGCCTCAAATACAGGTAGCCTATGGCTAAGCCTATTCCTCACTCTGGCTTTTTTACCCTTATTTGTGTTGCTATATTGAATGTTTTCATCATTTGAGTTTTCCTGTAAATAAATTAAACACATAATCAGATGGCAAAATTTTAGATTGGTCAAAATTCAAAGATAATGCAGACAACAATTTCAAGTGAATGAATTTTACATGTAATTGTAATTTTGAGTAGTAAACATTGTGGAAAATGAAGAAATTGCTTGTGACAAGGAATTTCTTCATTTTCCGCAATGTTTTCAACAGTCTATTTCTTCTAGGGAGTCAAAAAGAATCAAAGTATGGGAACGAGATAGAAGTGATTTAACACATTGTGCAGATAGAATTATTGCGGATGTCATACATTGTAGTCTAACAATGTTATTTTTTTAAGAAAAGGTTGGATGGATGCACCTCATAGCTGCGCTCAAAATCATGAGAGGCAAATGATACTTTTCGAATGTCCGAAAGGGTATAGCCTGAGTCAGGCTTCAAACCCACAACCACTGGATTGATAAAGTCACCATTACCGACTGAGTTATCTGACTCGACATGCAAGTAAAAACGTTCCATGAATGAGCATTCATGAAAACTAAATGGAAGATTTTGAACTTGAAAGAATGGCTATGTACAATGTTTTATCACATTACCTCATTTTCACTTATTACGCAAAACCTTGCAATAGAATCACGCCCATGTTTATCTTTAGGTTTAAGAATATCGTCTTCATTTAGGTAGGCAGCCATTTCAAGTCCATAGGGATCGTCTTCTGGATTTATGTGGCCTAAAATATAACATGTAAATATGAGATGAGATCTTGAAAAGGGGCTCTAATCCTTTATAGCACAGTCAGGGGTTTCATTAACCCATTACTGCATGGTGACGCCTTTGGACTCCCTTACAAGAAAAAGCTTAGGAAAACAATGTGGAAAATGAAGAAATTGCTTGTGACATGCAATTTCTTCATTTTTCACAATGTTTTCTAACCCAAAATGGAAAGATTTCTAAAATTTCATCAATTTGAAATTGTCGTCTGCAACATCTTTGAATTTGGACCAGTCTAAATTATTGCCGTTTGGTTACGGGTTAAGGTATATGACCCACTTTCTAGTCATACAAAATGCATCAAATTACACACACTTATAAATACACTTCACATAAGTTGATTCGCTGTGCTGGATTTCAAGATTATGCTTCAAGGAGAAAATAATTTACAAATATTATTTTACTTGTATATTCATATGCAAGGGAGGTAATTTTGAACATTTTTGTCAAATATTTCCATTAGTATGCATCAATTCAAAATTCTAAACCGTTCAAAATGCTTATGTTTGTATTTGGAATGGAAATGTAATACAGTTTAGAAATTACTGGTACTTTTCAAATTTCTCCTCTGGCTCTTTGATGCTAATAATTGGTTGTATATGTTAAGAGGCGGGGATTTCCCACTCCTATTTAACTGAATTTGAGTATAATACTCCTGCTACTTTTGATAATTTTGTATGGGGTTAATAGGGAATACATACAGAATCCCCGCCTACTTTAGCTTCTGACCCAGGTGGCCAAAAAGATATTGAAACCCCTGACAGTGATGCCATTTGATGCTTCTAATAGAACATTGCTTAAAAAAACATTGTGGAAAATGAAGAAATTGCTTGTGACAAGCAATCTTTTCATTTCCCACAATGTTTTCTACACCCCAAAACCAAAATTTTTAAAATTCATTCAGTTGAAATTGTTGTCTGCAACATGTTTGAATTTGGACCAGCCTAAAAATTTCCCACAAACTTTTCTACAGAGAAAGACCAACATGTTGCCATCTGGAAATGACTTTATAGATGTGGAGACAGCTATGCTTGTTTTGTTTGTGTCTAATTGAAGCCTGAAGCCATGCTGCTGTTTCCAAGTTTGGACAGGTCATGAAGAAGCTATTACCCGGTGATCCATTATCAGACTACAAAAGTTTGGACAGTTCCAATTAGAAAGGTGTTGCAGACGACAATTTCAAGTTGCCGCGATTACAAAATATTTCGATTTTGAGTTAGATAACATTGTGTAAATGTTTTTAAAGCCTTTATCTTGAGGGTGTAAAAATGTGTCTATGTGTGGGAATGGCTTAAATAACATTATGGATCCTGACCAGACTGCATGCACAAGCTGATCTGGATCCATGTTGGTCTCAAATGCCATAGGGGACCATTTATCTGCAAAGTTGAGCTAAAAATACTGTCTCTCCTTTAAGTCAGTTACAATATAATGGCATGTGTTTCCAAATGTTACGGGAGAAAACATAGCTTAATTTTCGAAATAATTTTGCATGTGTTGGTTCAAATCTTGTGGGAGTCTCATACCTACAAGATTTGAACTATCACATGCACAATTACAGTAGTTATGAGTTCAATTTTGAGCTGTTTACATACGAAAATTTTGTAAACATGAACCAAGATATTGCAACCGGACAATAAGTACATGAGTACTATTTCACAAAAGGGTAAACCTTACTTTGTAACTGTACAAATTCCATCAGTTCTACCAGATGTTTTGATTGTTTGGAGTGGTCTAGTACATCTGACGTCTCCTGTAAAGTGTTCTGCCATGGCGTCCATTCACACAAAGATAGAAAATTGTCTCCACTCTCATCCCCGTCCTGAAGTTAAAAAGATTTGTTTCTCCATTTAGACACTGAAAAGAGACTGTCAACAATTTCAGCCTTGTCTTGAAGTTAAAATATTAGATCTAGTCAAGTATTGTAAAAAGAAATATTTAAACAAACAAGATGTGTTTGGGAAACATGAATGCCCTCGAAATGACCAATGTAAGTTTTTGGACTGACAGACAAACAGACAGCGGACAGACACAAGTAAAATGATTGTACCCTGATCTATTAAGAAATCTCAAGATATCTAAAAAAATCTAGCTCTAAAGAACATGTCCCTGATCACACAGACAGAGTTTGCACACTAGCTACTGAACTCACCTCATCATCATTTTTTGACAGAGATATGAAGTCAGACTTGGGTAATTTAGGTATCTCATCTTCCCTAACAATCCACGGTAGTAACTCTTCATATTCTTCTTTAGTAATCAGTCCATCTGATGGTTCTGGTTTTTTACCTGGGGAAAAAGTGGCAAAAAGATATTCATATCTAAACTTTATACATTTAACCCATTACCAGACAGTAAAATTTTGGACTGTTCCCATTTGAAAGGTGTCACAGATGACAATATGAAGTTGATCAGATTTTAAAAAATATTTCTATTTTGGGTTAAAAAACATTGTGGAAAATGAAGAAATTGCTTGTGACAAGCAATTTCTTCATTTTCCACAATGTTTTCCCAAGCATTTTCTTGTAAGGGAGTCCAAAGAGGTCATTGTGTGGTAATGGGTTTATTTTGAAGAAAGGCAAGATTTGTTTTGAAACACAAATACGCATGAATCAATAAATAATTGAATCGTATTAAGTTTTCACATTAAACCATGCTGAACTTGGAATAATCCTGCTTTGGTAGGAAGCATAGACAAAGATCAGCCTACATATAGCAAACTTATGCCACATTTTTAAAAGATATGTTAAAACATTACCAGACGGCAAAATTTTGGACTATTCCAGTTTGAAAGGTGTTACAGACAACAATTTCAAGTTGATGTAATTTTAAAAACCTTTCCATTTTGGGTTAGAAAACATTGTGAAAATGAAGAAATTGTTTGTGACAAGCAATTTCTTAATTTTCCATAATATTTTCCAAAAAAATTTTCCTTGAGGGGTCATCAAAAAGTGCCACCAAGTGGGAACGGGTTAAGTAAGTAACCTTACCTTTGGTAGGGTTACTGGGTATTTTGGCTGTTTTCTCTTCATTCTTGTTACTATCTGTAGTGAGTTTTTTTGTTGGTTTGAATGTTTTGTTGATGGTGATGTACATTTTGTGGACGGCAGGGTCGACCACCTCTGGTACCATTCTCGGACTATGCTGATAGAAGTGCAGGGACTTGGCCCCATTCAGTATAGCCCTGTGGATACTTCTTTTGGAGTACTGACTCTGATTGTATATCTGTGCAGGATAAATAGAAATAGTAGTTCTTGGTATATAAGAAAATGTTCATACATCAATTTAACCCTATCCCTAACAAGGCCTGGTTTTGACGTCCCTAAAAGAAAAAAGCTTGGGAAAATATTGAGGCAAAAGAAGAAAATACTCATAACCAGCATTTTCTCTTTTTGCCTCAATATTTTTTATGCTGTTAACATCTAATATCCAATTCTAGAAAAAATATCAATGAAGTACATTAGCAAGCCTATGCAACAACAAGAAAGTAATCTACATTTATGAGCTTTTAAAAAAATCACATCAGAAAGTGTCATAGTACTGTAGTAAAAAGGCGTCGATTTTTAATCTGTAAAAGACTAAAATAATTCAATATCACTGATAAGACTGACTGAAATACGAAAAAGAGAAAAATGCTTTCAACAAGCACTTTCTTGTTTCCCTTCAAATCTTTTCAAAACATTTCATTCAAGGTCATAAAAACTTGAGGTTTCTGAGCCGATTCACAATAATTATTTCAAACCTGTTCTTCCTTTCCTTGTGTGACCAGCATCACAATTCTGCCTTCTCGTTTACGTCCAGTACGCCCCATACGCTGTACGAGTCGTATCGGACTTTTATGTGCGTCAAAACAAATAATGAGATCAACATCACCGATATCCAGTCCTTCCTCACCCACGCATGTCGACACTAGAGTGTTGTAACCACCCTCTCGAAATTCCTTCATCACCTGAAAGTATTCATTTACCACTTGTTATACTGAAATAGAACAAACAGGTAGTGTAGAACATGCTCAAACTGCACTGCACAAATGCGAAGTCTGACCTTATACTTTGCAACCCGAAAAAGCAACTGGAATATTCATGGTCAGACTTACAAGGCTAAGAAATATTATCCCTATGTCCTGTTTTTATGGCAATTTCTTCATTTTCCACAATATTTTGCAACAAACAAGAGCTGTCACTGTAAGATGACAATGCCCCCGACACCGCTTTGATTTTAAATTATGGCCAATCTATGTTCAAGGTCAAGGTCATCCAGGGGTCAAGGTCACCAAAGTATGTGCCTACAGAAAGGTAATGTACCAAGGAATGTTGTGGTAAAATATGAAGCGAATATGTTAAGTAATAAGGAAGTTATGGCCAATGTTAAAGTTTTTGGACGGAATGACGGACAGACGGACGGACAGACGGACGGACGGACAAGTCAAATTTATGATGCCTCCCTATCGGGGGTATAAAAATGTCAAATTCAATTGATTTGAAATTGTCATCAGTAACATCCTTGAATTTGGACTAGAATTTTGCCATCTGGTAATGGGTTAACCTTTTTTTTTGTAATACTCTACCTTGAGTTGTTCCTTCTGTGTAAACCCTTTTGTAGATTTTCCAGCTGAAGACTGCCCTATAAAGCTCATCACTTTAACCAGGGGCCTGTGTACATTCAACATATCTGTGATCTCCTGGACACTGTCTCTATACTGGGAAAATATCATCACTCTTGTTGTAGCTGAAAAGGGACCAAATATAATCATTCCTTTACTTAAGCTTTCACAAACCACAAAAATTTAGGGTGATCCAATTTGAAAGCTGCTGCGAACAACCAAATGTGTGCTGATAAAGATAGAATGTGTGTACAATGTAGCAAAGAAAATGAGATTTAAGCAGTAATCAGCATTTCCTTCTTCTGCCTCAATGTTTTCCCATGCCGGTTTCAATAAAGGACATCAAAACCCAGCCTTGTTTGGGAAAGCGTTAATTAAACATGAACATCACATGATATAAGACCAAAACTTTCAATTGGTTACAATTTAAGAAGAATGAAGTATCACAAACTATTTCAAAAATACATTTCAAACCTGATATTTGTGAAACAAAACTTCTTAAAATGTTGATAGGCTCTCTTTTCTAATATTGCTTACCAAGTATTTTAACCTTTTCCAAAAAACGAAACAAGATGTGTTTGTGAAATTTTCATAATAAGGGTGTATCAATGACTTTGAGGAAAGTCATATTGCATGGAACAGATAGCGGTCATTGAAAGAAAGTTGCATACTAAATTTGAGCATTGTATGTCTTCGGACAGACAGATGAATGGACAGACAGAATGACAGACAGACATGAGTAAAACAATATGCCCCCAATCTTTTGATACAGGCCATGAAAAAAAAAGAGATAAATTTTGTGTATGATATAGCTCAGAAAATATTGAGGCAAAAGAAGAAAATGCTCATTATCAGCATTGTTTTTCCATGCCATTTCTAATAGGGACGTCAAAATGAGGTCTTGTTTGGGAAAGGGTTGATTTTTACAGCATTATCAACACTTACCATTTTGAGCTTCAAATTTTCTAAAATGCTCCAGAACAATTCCCTGCAGTTTCTCCATTTTTGGATGACCAATCACAAATGGTGTAGCTTGTGCCTGGCTTAGAGTCTGACTGTAATCAAGTAAAGGAGAATTAATGTAGGTCACAGTCAACATCTGTAACCCATTAACACACAATGACTCTTTTTGACTCCCTACAAGATGATGGCTTTCGAAAACATTGTGGAAAATGAAGAAATTGCTTGTAACAAGCAATTTCTTCATTTCCCACTATTTTTTCTACCCAGAAAGATCAAAGAATGCGAAATTTCATTCAATTCATATTGTCGTCTGCAGCAAAAAAGTCCAAAATTTTGTTGTTTGGGAAAGGGCTAAACTTGAAATCAACAAATTACCTTGAACTATTTGAAAGCATATGTTAATTGTTGTAATTCAGAAGCTAGACCTTAAAGCTACAATAATTCAGGTTTCAATAGGAGCGTTGATACCTTTTTTAAAAAGTTATTCGTATAAAACTTACTTAACTTTAAGTTGAAATATGGAAAATATCTAAAATTCATCTGAATTGGTTCCAAGCATCTTTCAAACTCACTTTTCTGGAGTAGAATATTTCTGTTTCAACATCCCAATAAGTTCATTAAAATCTCCATTTCTACACAATTCTGTACGGGTGCGCCCATAACCTTTATCCCCAGTCAGAATTCCGTCCAGATAGTTGTAGAGTGACCTTGACCCATGAAGCTGTAGTAACTCGTAACCATGATACAGGCTCATTGCCAGGGCAAAATCTCCTTCTACTATACCATAATGTGATCTCTGGAAAAAAGGGAAAATACATTTTCTAACAACTAACTCATAACCAGATGGAAATTTTTCAGACTTGTCCAAATTTTAAGATATTGCAGGGGACATTTTCAAAGTGGTTAAATTTTGAATTCTATTCAGTTTTTGAGTAGAAAACATTGTGGAAAATAAAGAAATTGCTTGTCACCAGCAATTTCTTTATTTTCCACAATGTTTTCCAAAGCCTTTATTCTGCAAGGCCTCAAAAGGTTTTAATGTGGGAATGGGTTAGACAAAGAAATTGTAGTGACCTTGACCCATGAAGCTGTAGTAACTCGTAACCATGATACAGGCTCATAGCCAGAGCAAAATCTCCTTCTACAATACCATAATGTGATCTCTGGAAACAAGATAAAATACTACCTGATATTCTATTCTAACATTTAAGCTTTTCCTAAAAAAGACCCGGTTTTGCTGTCCCTAGAGGAAAATTCTTGCAAAAACATTGAGGCAAAAGAAGACAAGAGGACCATGATGGTCCTATATCGCTCACCTGAACCTAAATGATATGAGCAACACTTTTGTTCAATTCAATTAATATTTATTACTTAAAGACTGAAACAAGATGTGTTTGTGAAACACAAATGCCCCCGAAATGGCCATTTTTCTAAAATGTTGAGTTTTCGTGGAGTAAAGGGTTATTAAGGGTTAAGGGATGACCTTGAGGAAGCAAATTGCATGGAACAGATAGATATCATTGAAAGGAAGTTTCATACCAAATTTGAGCTTTGTATGTCAAAAACTTTTGGAGAAAAGGCAATGTTTAAGTTTTCGGAGTAAAAGGTTAAGTTTTCGTAGAGTAAAGGGTTGATAAGGGTTAATGGATGACCTTGAGGAAGGTCAAACTGCATGGAACAGATAGATATCATTGAAAGAAAGTTGCATACCAAATTTGAGCTTTGCATGTCAAATACTTTTGGAGAAAAGGCAAAGGTTAAGTTTTCGGAGTAAAAGGTTAAGTTTTCGTAGAGTAAAGGGTTGATAAGGGTTAATGGATGACCTTGAGGAAGGTCAAACTGCATGGAACAGATAGATATCATTGAAAGGAAGTTGCATACCAAATTTGAGCTTTGTATGTCAAATACTTTTGGAGAAAAGGCAAAGGTTAAGTTTTCGGACAGACGGACGGACAGACGGACGGACGGACGGACGGACAGACAGACGGACACGAGTAAAACAATATGCCCCCGATCTCTCGATACGGGGGCATAAAAAGAACTTATGGTCAATAAGGTTGTGAAAATCTAACTCATCCGAGATCTAAATTATGGTGCCAAACATTGTCTGTATCCAAGTTTTGTCTTGATTGATAAATAATTGTAGATTCTAGAGTATAAACAAGGTCGAAAACAGCCGAAAACAGCAATCTAATCAAATTCAAGGGCACATTACTCTCGATTTTCTCATCACTTAAGACTGAAAATCAAACTAATCCCAGATCTTATGGTCCCTAATATTGTGTCCAAGTTTTGTCTAGATTGATCCATAAAGGTAGATTCCAGAGTGTAAACAAGGTCGAAAATAGCCGAAAACAACAATTTTGTCAAATTCAAGGGCACAAAACGCTCGACTTTCTGATCAGATCAGATCAGACTGAAAATCAAACTCATATGAGATCTTATGGTTCCCAACATTGTGTCCAAGTTTTGTATAGATTGATCAATAATTGTAGATTCCAGAATGTAAACAAGGTCAAAACCAGCCGAAAATGACAATTTTGTCAAATTCAAGGGCACATAACTCTCAACATTCTCATCAGATCAGACTGAAAATCAAACTCATCCAAGATGTTATAGTCCCCAACATTGTGTTCAAGTTTTGTCTTGATTGATAAATAATTGTAGATTCTAGAGTATAAACAAGGTCGAAAACAGCCAAAAACAGCAATTTTATCAAATTCAAGGGCACATTGCTCTTGACTTTCTAATCAGATCAAACTGAAAATCGAAGTTATCTGAGATCTTATAGTCTCCAACATTGTGTCCAAGATTTGTCTTGATTGGTCAATAATTGTAGATTCTAGTGTGTAAACAAAGTCAAAAACAGTAAAAAACAGCAATTTTGTCAAATTCAAGGGCACATAACTCTTGACTTTCTGATTAGATCAGACTGAAAATCATACTAATCCCAGATCTTATGGTCCAAAACATTGTGTCCAAGTTTTGTCTTGATTGATTAATAATTGTAGATTCTAGAGTGTAAACAAGAGGGCCATGATGGCCCTAGTTCGCTCACCTGAAATTTCTTGCATTGTTGAAATAAACATTTTGACCTGTATAGCAGCAAATTAAGAATTTTGCAATAAAGCCCCTTTTCCTTAGTTTTTCAAAAGAATGAAACAAAATTCAGCCTTTTCAAAAGTGTTTGCTCTTTTACCCTTTTTCTGATGCCACTGCACTAAGAGCTTTGATATTAATCAAATTCTTATAACAACTTTGAAAGCCCTTCACCCAAAGATCATTCATGTGAATATTGGCCCACTACATGTAGTAAGCCAGAAGATTTTTAAAAGATTTGGCTATTTTCCCCTTTTCTCATGCCGCGGAAGTCAAAGGCTTTGATGGAATCAAAGTCTCTCAAAAACTTTGAAAGCCCTTCACCAAAGGATCATTCATGGGAAGTTTCAAGAATATTGGCCTACTAGTTGAAGGCAGAAGATTTTTACAAGATTTGGCTATTTTCCCCTTTTCTCATGCCGCGGCAGCCAGAGTCTTTGATGGAATCAAATTCTTTTAACAACTTTGAAAGCCCTTCACCCAAGGATCATTCATGTGAAGTTTCCAGAATATTGGCTTACTAATTAGGCAGAAGAAGATTTTTAAAATATTTGGCTATTTTCCCCTTTTCTCATGCCGCAGCAGCCAGAGTCTTTGATGGAATGAAATTCTTTTAAAAACTTTGAAAGCCCTACACTCAAGGATCATTCATGTGAAATTTCAAGAATATTGGCTGACTGGTTAGGCAGAAGAAGATTTTTAAAAGATTCGGCTATTTTACGCTTTTCTCATGCCGCAGCAGCCAGAGTCTTTGATGGAATCAAATTCTTTAACAACTTTGAAAGCCCTTCACTCAAGGTTCATTCATGTGAAGTTTCAAGAATATTGGCCCACTGGTTAGGCAGAAGAAGATTTTTAAAATATTTGGCTATTTTCCCCTTTTCTCATGCCGCGGCAGCCAGAGTCTTTGATGGAATCAAATTCTTTTAACAACTTTGAAAGCCCTTCACCCAAGGATCATTCCTGCCAAGTTTCAAGAAAATTGGTCTACTGGTTTGGAGAAGAAGATCTTTAAAGAAATTGTGGATGGACGGACGGACGGCCGTACCAACGGTTGACCATATGTTGGGTACTTTGCCTAAAAACTTGTTGGATACCCCATCTTGGGTATAAAAAACAGTTCTCACGAGAGGACACTTACTGGTTATGTGTCCAAAGACACAACTGGGTATTTTAGAAATGTTGGCATCACCAACACACATTGGTAGCAATGGTACTCTGGTCATCTTTTAATGCCAAAATTCATGAATAAACAAGAGGGCCCAAGGTAGCTGACCTGAGAAATGGGGCGAAATTCTGATCAAATAGGGATACACATGTCCCATCTAGAGTCAACAAGGATTTTCTTAGATTTGTCCTGGTGACATTGATTTTTACCCCTATGTGACCCAAATCTGAACTTCACCCGTTTACTGTCAAAATAAACATTGTGACAGTTTCATCAAACTTGGGTCAAATATGTGACCTTTATGGTTCAAACAAGGATTTCCTAAGATCTGACCTGGTGACCTTCTTTCTGACCACACATGACCCATATTCAAACTTGAAAATTCTGTGAGGGGTGTTATGGCTTCTCTGTTGCAATGCATAATCTTAATCATGAAAATAAGTAACCAAAGGAAGCCGTCAATAAGGCTCATAAAATGATACACTCTTACATGTACTTTGAAACAATTTCTAAGAGAACAAAATCAATGCCCAAAAACTGGTGCATTGTCTCATTTTGAAACGGTCACTAACAAACAAAATCGTCATTTGTACAATGATGCACTCATTCATATTTTGAAAGTAACTAACGAACAAAATTTTCACTTGTACAATGATGCACTCATTCAATATTTGAAAAACTGTTTATAAAGAATGAAACTGTCACTTGCACAATGATTCAAATTCCTTTATTGGTTTACAGTGATTGGGAAAGACATTTCTTCAATGGGACAATGTCGCTTCCACTTACAAAATCAATGTGACATTTTGAAAATTGATGTGACAATTATGAGTTAAAATTGCTCCATTCTCATATACAGCAAAATTCAATGGGACAAGGGCCCACTCATTAGCTAAAACAATGTGACATTTTGAATTTCAATGTGACTATGGCGCATGGCGCAGGCCTTTCCCAGTCACTGGGTTTAAAATCCAGTCACAGGAATGTTACCACAAAACAAACAAGAATTACAATTACAAGAAATCAAACGATGTGAAAACATATATCACACAGTTCATCCAGATACAAAATACACGGATTGGTCTTCCAAACGCGGATGTAAACAATTTTATTTTGAACGGCAGGAAAAAAGAGTGAGTATTTATTATCTTTAATTACAACGAATATCGGCTGAGTTGATTTTTGTGTTACATACGATGAAAACGTACATAACTTTGCCAATGTTTACCTAAAATCCTGTCTCATAAAATCTGTTAGTAAGAGAAATGTATGCTACTGAATCTGACTTTGATGCACGAAAAGAGAAAAATCTTGGTAAGAATGTCTGTAAATCATTATTAAAGCACATAATTATTGTCAAATTGATGTTTCACGGAGGATCGGGGATCGCTTCAAGTGTTTCCTTTACAAGAACCCATAAAAAAGTACAGAAAAAGAACACGAACTATTTGAAATTGGGTACTGTCAGTTGCTATGGTGCAACATACCACGGTGCAAATTCTCCAGCAGGTAAAACAAACTCGGACCCATCGATACAACCGACACGGATAATAAAAAGCAAATTCCGGTCTTTTTTAAGGAAAATTGGCTGCATCCTTGTTAAAACCACTTTAATATCGTTTAGAGTCAATAGATGTTTGGTTTAAGACCAATTATGGCTTATTTTGGCTTACTAAAACTAAAAGGCTTGTGGATGACCACTTTCGACGGTAAAGACATTAGTAAACCATGTTTACATGTTTTATAAAGAGATGGGCGAATATCAGCTGCATATTAACAGATAAGTTGTCCGTGTCTTTGTTTTCAATCTTTAAATTCTAGGATTAAAACCCTCATTATCATCTTGTTTCTTTGCAGTTTGATAGTGAGCTCCAGAAGGTTTTCATCTTCGATATTCAAACACCAACTCTATTACGCATGTCTGTCAATTATTACATGTAAACATACGGTATATGGCTGCATTTCTTTCATGAAGATATTGCCAAGAATATTCATCATGATTGTCTCTCTTACTCCGTAGGAAGAGGGCTGCCAGGGGGGGGGGGGGGGGGCTGCCCCCTTATAATTTAGAAAAGGGGTCTGCCCCCCTATGGCCCCCATAATACACCCATATTTCCATTTACATGAATGTTCGCCCCCCCCCCCCCCCCTATATTATAAACCTTCCTACGCCACTGAGCTATGAATAGAAATGAACACGAATTGTGTAGATTTAAGAACTAGTTACCATGCCTCTGGAAGATTTTGGTTGTGAAAATAAGGACTTACATTGACTGTTGATCCTGCACGCAAAAATAACAAAAACTAATACAGTGCTGTCCGGCAAGTCTGCGCACTTGAGAAACAAGATCGAATTCGCCCTTGAAAATATGATTGTAAGCTCACCAATTACAAGCATAAATCAAATAAGTATCTGTTTAAACATGTCAATCTAAAATTTCTGCAAATTCCCCCCCCCCCCCCCAAAACAAATGAGATAATCAAGATTGGAGTTACCTACGGTCCTCGTGTTGTGAAGTTTATTTTTATGTCCGGTAAATCTGCGCACCTCACTGTGTGTAGTTTATTTACACAGTGACGTCACTCAGTGAAGCGATGACGTTTGCTATGTAAAATGTGACTAAGATATCATTTATTTTGTCGTCTGCAGAAGTTCTCAAAATGGACCACCCTAAAATTTTGCCATTTGGGAAAGGGTTAATTGTGACTTTTTGCTCCCAACAAGCTCGTACATGTACACGTTCATAAAAATATCACAGTTGCGGATTTAGAAATATAGCAAGCGTTAAATCCAAAAAATTAATTCGAAAGAGCTTCGTAAACAATTATGGTAAGCATTTAATTAATCGTGAACGGTGACTGGTCATTTAGATTAAACTTCACATTTAAAGTTTCTGATAAAGTAGATCTTTCTTCTTCTTTTTTATTCAATTTTACGTCCCTTTTAAGATTATTTCAACCCGAATGAGACAGGATAGTCAGTAGGTGGTGCGAAAGCAGGAGAACCCCAAGAAAAATCACCTGGTACACCCGCAAACAGAACTTGGCTTTCTCTCATATGTGCCTCGTATAGGTCTCAAGCACACACAAGACACAGCGGTAACATGATCAAGTGATTGAGGGCGGTAATGAAATATCGGCGCTCTGAACTACTTCTTTAGGAAGGCTTTTGTATCTGGAATAAATAGAACAAAGATCATTCCAAAACACAGTTTGGTACATAAGATAAAATTCTTAAGCGTGTGATGCAAAGTAAATAACCGACTATAAAAGTCAGCGGGATGCGGTTATAGCACGTTTACCTTATAAAAATCAAGCACTTGTCATTGTATTTTAATTAGAAAACGTCATTTTAAGTGTTTTGCACTAATAAACCCGATTTTCGCATCCGAGTTTGTTTTACCCAAATTATGTGAATCATCCGTGGTGTGTGGTATCAACATCCGTGGTAAGTTGTACCTTGAAGCAAACTAGGCTAATTTTTAAATATGGCTTTAGACACCAAAAATTTATTTTTCCAGTTTGATGAATGGTATAGCTTTGTTCCATAGATGTCGAAAACTTATTTTGAAGAGATATTTGCTCGAAACCAGTTAAATAATTTCTGCAAATATAAAACAAAACGGGAAGTAGGCGAGAAAATAGTGATTTACGATTTAAAATCGCTTGTATCTATAGTTTACTCAAATCTTTTGTTATAAAACTGCAGCACCCTTAAGATAAACCATTTTGCATCAGCTCTGCACAAACACTTTTTATATTGCGGCAATTAAAAGGCTATATGTTGATGTTTTCTTACCTTGTGTATTCCCACGCTGTTGATTTTCAAATCCGCGTTTGGAAGATCAATCCGTGTATTTTGTATCTGGATGAACGGTGTGTATATATTACCCACGGCATTTTAATCCATGACAATAAGAATATCTTCACCACCTTTTCCATTCAACTACACAATATGGTGCACAAGATTATGAACATTGTGGAATAGTAAGAAGTAGCGAGTGATCTACATTTTCTTCTTTACTTCAAAAATTGTGAAGGCAAAAGAACAAAATGCTAGGACATAGCCTTCTCACCTTTCCCCTCGACAAATTCTGAACAAGACTTGGTTTTGATGTCCCTACCATATGGGCTTTAGAAAACATTAGGGCAAAGGAAGAAAATGTTGACAATCAACAATCAATTTTCTACTTCTGCCCCTATTTTTCTGAACAGTATTATACTAAAATCTTCGATAAAAATAAGAAAAAATTAATACAATATTTGTGCATGACACAAATTGCATCTATATAGGTATCTATGACCTTTCAATAGAGAAATTATTCAAGACCTTCATACTTTAACTCTTTTTCAAAACATATCTTTTTTTGCCTGGGTAAACATTGAGGCATAAGAAGAAAATGCTGATAGTCTGCATTTTCTCCTCCTGCTTCAATAGTCTGCATTTTCTCCTCCTGCTTCAATATTTTCTAGGCTATATTGTACACAATTCTATCATTATCAAAATGAATTAAGTTGTCTGCAACAGCTTCAAATTGAACTGCACCCAAATTTTGCCATTTTGGGGAGTTAATTCTTTCCCAAACATTGCCTGATTTTAACATTCTTCACGGATATAGTTAGGGAAAACATGGAATAAGAAGAGAAAAGAACTAAAAGTCCCCTTCTCTCAATATTTTCTATGCTATAATATATGCATGCTTTCTACTTCGAAATCAGAAATGTTCTCGTCTGCAACTCTTTCCCAGTTGAGCTGGTCCAAGGTTTTGCCATTGAACTCTTTCCCAAACCAGACCCACTTTTGACGTCCAACAGAAAAAGGCTTGGTAAAACATTGATGCAAAAGGAGAAAATGCTGATAGCCACCATTTTCTCCTTTTGCCTCGATATTTTCTGTGATATACTGTGTACTTATCATATCATTTTTAACAACACTTTTGTCGTCTGCAGCAGCTTTCAAATAGGACAATCCTAAAATTTTCCCGTTTGGGAAAACAAATATATCGCCGCCCCTAAACCAAAACTATGTAACCTCAGCTGTCACTGTAAGATGACAATGCCCCAGACACCGCTTTGATCGTTTAAAGTTTCATACAATTTTATTTCATTATTAATTCATTGCTGTTCATGTCGGATACCCAGCAAATATTTGGACGATATAACCAGTAAATCACTGGACAAACTACCAAACAGTTAATCTCCCATTGGACTCATTTTTTTTAAATTGATGTTCATGTCAGATACCCAGCAAACATTTGGACAATATAACCAGTAAATCACTGGACAAACTACCCAACAGTTAATCTCCCTTCGGACTCCATTTTGTTACAAATTCATGTTCATGTCAGATACCCAGCAAATATTCAGACAATATAACCAGTCATTAACTGGACAGACTACCCAATAGTTAATCTCCAATTGGACTCATATTTCTTTTAAATTGATGTTCATGTCAGATACCCAGCAAACATTTGGACAATATAACCAGTCATTCACTAGCCAGACTACCCAGGAGTTTATCTCCCTTTGAACTCAATTGTGTTTCAAATTCATGTTCATGTAAGATACCCAGCAAACATTTGGGTTTGAGTTTATTGGGGTTTTACGCCGTTTCAACTACCAGGGTCATATCGCGGCGGCTGGAGCACCTACCCATGGATTCCTGTTGTTTCTCAAACCAGTACTACCACAACACCCTTACCGAGCCTCCAGCTGCTCGCCCACTTAGGTTAACGATTTCAAACCCATTGGTGGGTGACAATTTTGTCAGAAAGGAGCAAACATTTGGACAATATAACCAGTCATTCACTGGACAGACTACCCAGCAGTTTATCTCCCTTTGGACTCAATTGTGTTTCAAATTCATGTTCATGTCAGATACCCAGCAAACATTTGGACAATATAACCAGTAAATCACTGGACAAACTACCCAACAGTTAATCTCCCTTTGGACTCTATTTTCTTTTAAATTGATGTTCATGTCAGATACCCAGCAAACATATGGACAATATAACCAGTAAATCACTGGACAAACTACCCAACAGTTAATCTCCCCTTGGACTCTATTTTCTTTTAAATTGATGTTCATGTCAGATACCCAGCAAACATATGGACAATATAACCAGTAAATCACTGGACAACTACCCAACAGTTAATCTCCCTTTGGACTCTATTTTCTTTTAAATTGATGTTCATGTCAGATACCCAGCAAACATTTGGACAATATAACCAGTAAATCGCTGGACAAACTACCCAACAGTTAATCTCCCTTTGGACTCTATTTTCTTTTAAATTGATGTTCATGTCAGATACCCAGCAAACATTTGGACAATATAACCAGTAAATCACTGGACAAACTACCCAACAGTTAATCTCCCTTTGGACTCTATTTTCTTTTAAATTGATGTTCATGTCAGATACCCAGCAAACATATGGACAATATAACCAGTAAATCACTGGACAAACTACCCAACAGTTAATCTCCCCTTGGACTCTATTTTCTTTTAAATTGATGTTCATGTCAGATACCCAGCAAACATATGGACAATATAACCAGTAAATCACTGGACAAACTACCCAACAGTTAATCTCCCTTTGGACTCTATTTTCTTTTAAATTGATGTTCATGTCAGATACCCAGCAAACATTTGGACAATATAACCAGTAAATCGCTGGACAAACTACCCAACAGTTAATCTCCCTTTGGACTCTATTTTCTTTTAAATTGATGTTCATGTCAGATACCCAGCAAACATTTGGACAATATAACCAGTAAATCACTGGACAAACTACCCAACAGTTAATCTCCCTTTGGACTCTATTTTCTTTTAAATTGATGTTCATGTCAGATACCCAGCAAACATATGGACAATATAACCAGTAAATCACTGGACAAACTACCCAACAGTTAATCTCCCCTTGGACTCTATTTTCTTTTAAATTGATGTTCATGTCAGATACCCAGCAAACATATGGACAATATAACCAGTAAATCACTGGACAAACTACCCAACAGTTAATCTTCCATTGGACTCATATTTCTTTTAAATTGATGTTCATGTCAGATACCCAGCAAACATTTGGACAATATAACCAGTCATTCACTGGACAGACTACCCAGCAGTTTATCTCCCTTTGGACTCAATTGTGTTTCAAATTCATGTTCATGTAAGATACCCAGCAAACATTTGGACAATATAACCAGTAAATCACTGGACAAACTACCCAACAGTTAATCTCACTTTGGACTCTATTTTCTTTTAAACTGATGTTCATGTCAGATACCCAGCAAACATTTGGACAATATAACCAGTCATTCACTGGACAGACTACCCAGGAGTTTATCTCCCTTTGGACTCAATTGTGTTTCAAATTGATGTTCATGTAAGATAACCAGCAAACATTTGGACAATATAACCAGTAAATCACTGGACAAACTACCCAACAGTTAATCTCCCTTTGGACTCTATTTTCTTTTAAATTGATGTTCATGTCAGATACCCAGCAAACATTTGGACAATATAACCAGTAAATCACTGGACAACTACCCAACAGTTAATCTCCCTTTGGACTCTATTTTCTTTTAAATTGATGTTCATGTCAGATACCCAGCAAACATTTGGACAATATAACCAGTAAATCGCTGGACAAACTACCCAACAGTTAATCTCCATTCAGATTCCATTTTGTTTCAAATTCATGTTCATGTCAGATACCCAGCAAATATTCAGACAATATAACCAGTCATTCACTGGACAAACTACCCAACAGTTAATCTCCCTTCGGACTCAATTTTGTTCAAAATTGATGTTCATGTCAGATACCCAGATGATATTCAGAAAATATAACCAGTAAATCATTGGACAAACTAAAACTACCCAACAGTTAAAAATTTTACTCAGGTATTTGTAGGGTCAGCATTTTTGTCCACTAAAATTAAAGCAGGACCAGTGGATTGCAATTTTTACAGGTCCTCCTCCAGACTAACAGGCCCTACATTCAGACTCAGTGAATTGTAGGAGAAATAAAGAATAAATTGTATATTCATTGTTACAACACTCCGATAGTTTCTATATAAGGGTCTGGTAAAGGGTTCTGAAATAGCTGAAATAGCTAGTCATAATTATCTCTGGCTCTCCTGTTGAGTTTATGCCTTTTCAAATTCAATATTTTGTTAAAAGTACAAGTAATTTTTGTTTATATATATGTAATTGTTACAAAGAAAACAAGAGTTGTCCGCGGACAACGTAGCTTGCCTATATGGGAGCGTGTCACAAAAACAGCAAATTTTTTAAAAGTAGGTCAAACTCCAAGGTCAAGGTCACAAGGTCAAGGATAATGGTCCCAAATGAAAGGTCTTGTTGAGGTGTATCTCTGTATGAAATATCAAGGCTGAATGTCTAATAGTGCCTGAGATATAGGCCAGGTTAAAGTTTTTCGAAAGTAGGTCAAACTCCAAGGTCAAGGTCACTAGGTCAAAGGTCATGGTACCAAATGAAAGGTCTTGTCGAGATGTATCTATGTATGAAATATCAAGGCTGTATCTCTAATAGTGCCTGAGATATAGCCCAGGTTAAAGTTTTTCAAAAGTAGGTCAAACTCCCAAGGTCAAGGTCACTAGGTCAAAAGTCATGGTCCCAAATGAAAGGTCTTGTTGAGATGTATCTATGTGTGAAATATCAATGCTGTATCTCGAATAGTGCCTGAGATATAGAACAGGTTAAAGTTTTTCAAGTGAAGACACGATGGGACGCCGACACTAGGGCTGTGACATTAGCTCCCCGGATATAAAGTCCCGGCTCGCTAAAAAGGTTGTTAGTAGGTGCCATGTCAGGTTTTGAAAACAGATGAAGAAAGTTGCTAACGTCTGAATATGCAAAACAATTTGGTCAAAGAAATTTTGAAATTGCTATCAAAACTGTGTATAACTACACTAGTATAGAATCTAGTTGCTACCCCATTTTGATTGCATACATTTCCCAAACAAGGCTTAGTTTTGATGTCATTTGTAAGTAGTTATCAATCATTGATAACAAAGAGAAATAAAGAAAATTATGATCTACTTGAATTTCTTCCCTTCCCCTCGATTTCATGACAATGGGATGTGCATGTTCTGAGTTTGATTACATTATGTCCATTTTGGGAAAGGGTAAAAGATCAAGCCCTTCAACAGAGGATACATGATCAGGTGTTTGGTAATTGCCCATATCCAAGATTTTAGATCTAATGATTCCAGCTTTCAAATTGATCTAAATCTAGTAACGAAAAATTGAGGTTTGGCGAATGAGAATCATATATATAAAGAAATAATAAAGTATCATTGTATGTTGCCAACAAAAAGGTAATCTGTTCAACATATAAATTAATATGCTATCGGTGTAATAATGACAGTAAAATGCAAACTCAAAATACCTTGTTTTTAGACTTACCTCAACAGAATATATTCCTATTAAATTAAATTAAAGGTTAACTTTATATGAAGATTTGTGCACAATCACTGCTAGACTTTAGTATTTGAATGTGTGCAAGGAAAAAAAGGGTTTCTCTTTGATCTTGGGGAAATCTAAACTCACTCTGTGTGATGTAAGCAGTGATGTCACACTGTATGCATTTTTGTTTGGTTATTAAACAGCTGATTGAGCCCAGTTACAGAGTTATAAATAGAACTTATTATTAGAAGTTCCATTAACCTTTACCCAATAGAACAAAGTTTGCATTTGTAAATTTGGATTTCTTTTTCTATCCTCATGTTCACAATGGAAGAAAAAAGACGAAATTAAATGCATAAGATTCTCTATTCGTATGAATTCAGTAAATAAGATCTTGGCCATAATTCATTGTTTAATTTAATATTGTTAGAATTATCCTTGACTGAATGACTAAGAAAGGGTTAAGGAAATTGTAACAAAGTGAGTGGATGTTTTCAGTGGAAAAAAATAGTGGACTACAAACTTGTGCAATTTCTATAATTTAAAAGTAATAATCGGATTAGAATTCCTAAGGTAGGTGAATGATAGACTGATGAATTTCTAGTCAATTAATTTTTTAATCTAGATTCTTGTTCACAAAAAAAACCACAACAGTTTACTGCTTTCTTTGTCCTGTCAATAATTTTCCATTCAAGATGTGCCTGAAGGATGCAGTACTCGGTGGTTTTGTGATGTACATAAGTGTTACGTATGTAACACAAATCTACGATTTGTTGTTTTCTGTTGTGTAATCACAGACAATCTTCAAAATAGTTTTGTTTAAAATAGGAATTTTGGGTTGGTCGCCGACTTTTTCCTATGAGCCAAAAGAAAGTTATGATGCAGATTTTGAAACTGATTTTGATGCCTTTCGACAAAATCTAAGGGGCGCTGTCTCTGAAATTTACAGGCCCGGCGGACCGGTACCAAAGGATGTTTTGCCAGTCCTCCTTAAAAATTACAGGCCTCGGGCCGACGGACTGGCGTTAATGTCAAACCCTGACATGTAAAGTGAAATATACAGTCAGGATTCAAACAGTCACAGTTTATTGTGTGAATTATTTTGCCAATGTTGACCATTTCCCAAACAGCTGAACTTTTGACTGTTTTAATTTGAAAGCTGCTGCAGACGACATAATATATATTGCAATGAAATGATTTGTGTACGAAATATCAATGAAAATATTGAGGCAAGAGGAGAAAAAAAATCCAAAGGGGGGGGGATGTCCCCACTCTCATACCCTCTTTAGTTTTGGATGTGCTAGATTGTTTTATGAATAAAATTGGAAAGACTTAAAATTTCAGTTGGGTCAATCAATATTAATGCATTCTGATTTCTCGAGAAAAAACAATATGATAAATCAAAACAATCTTGAGCACAAGCCTTCACGACTTAAATTGCTTACAACCATCCATACAGACAATGAGATAGCGCTCAGAAAATTGATATTATTTTTTTATTCCACAAA
This sequence comes from Fragum sueziense, assembly GCA_963680895.1. Classification (NCBI taxonomy): domain Eukaryota; kingdom Metazoa; phylum Mollusca; class Bivalvia; order Cardiida; family Cardiidae; genus Fragum; species Fragum sueziense. Next base: position 70,253,028 of record OY804593.1, read on the forward strand.
TGGCATTATAGTAACCAGAATTTGCATTTACAGGGGGAATATACGTCAAAAACTTGATTAAAAGATCGCATTTAAAAGATCGCGAAAACTAATGACAATTGCTCTAATGTCGGTAAAAACTACAAACAAACACACCTATTGTGCATAAATAGCAGTTAAAAGTTATCGTTGTTTAAACAATGTATAAAATAGTGTGAAATATGGTCGTATTCGACAAATTTTCTTGTCAAATATAATCAAACTAACTTACTCGACTCGACGGGAAAATGGAGTGGTTCCACGCGCGCAAGAGACGTCACGCAATAAAGCCGGGAACAAAAAATACGAACGGTAACTCATTTCCGGTGCTTGGCGGATATTCACCGATGGTGTCCGAATGCATTTTTCGGCGCGAAATCTAAATTTAGAATTTTCCGATTAGTGGAAGAGTCCGAGATACGGACGAATTGTTGGACAAAAAAAAGTCTAATGTTTTATTGGGTATTTCGTTTGAAGTAACCAACAACAGTCTCATATACGTAATAAAATTACTCCTGTTATTGGGTATACCCAACAAGGGAAAAGTAACCAATAAGTGTCCTTTGAACATAAAAAATAGCCAATAAAGGTCACTGGTAAACACGGCCGGACGGACAGACGGACGACAGATCACAATACCTCACCTTGAGCACTTTGTGCTCAAGTGAGCTAAAAATGCTGATGATCAATGTTTTCTCCTTTTGCCTAAATATTTTTCTATGCATTATTTTACACAAATCCAATCTTTATCAACATCTATTTTGTCATAATTCAGCAGCTTTGAATTTGTTCTACCCTAATATCTTGTCATTTGGGAAAGGGCTAAACAAAGAAATTTGTCTATATATCTGCATATCAACAAATTATTTCATACAGCAGCCATCCGGGGAATTATATTTATTTGTTTTTATTGGGTATTATGTCACTTTCAACAATTTTCAGTCATTTCATAACAAAATCCATTCATACATGTATTTAACCCTTTCCAAAACACCTGGTTTTCTCTTTGAAAAAAAAATTGAGGCAAAAGAAGAAATGCTGATAATTAATAATAGATAGATTAATTGGAGTTTAACGCTTCTTTCAAGTGATATGGCCAAATTGGGGCAGCTGGAGCACCTAACCATGGATTCCTGCAATTTCTCATACCAGTACTACTACAACGTCCTTACCAAGCCTCCTGCTGCTCGCCTTCATAGATTAACAATTGTCAAACAATTGGTGGGAAAAAATTCTGTCTGAAAGGATCAAATCCAGGATCTCGTGAGAGAGAGTCTAATGAACTGCCAACTGTGCTATGGCAGCTGTGCTCATGATAAATCTATAAGAGTGAAAAATATTTGACTTGTTTGTAAACAGAGTCAACTCACCTGCAGTTTTTCTGGTGGGTTCTGTCTAAAGGCATCTCTAGCTTTCAGGATAAGAAACTTGGATAAACTGGTAGTATCTCTGTTGTATAATACACCATGTCTCTTTAACTTGTTTACTATACTGTCCATTATCTGAATATTAGTATTAAACACTTTCCTACATAGTGAAATTTTGAAATTGTCCAATTTGAGTTTCAAATGACACATTAAGAGAAATCAAGAAGCAGAAAATGTGTATAATAGGCTATTAGCACAGGATATACTGAGTCTTGTCAGTGACAGTAAGATTTTTTTTTTCAATTCAAGGGGAGATAATTCAAGAATGCATATGATCAATTTTATTTCAAAGGTGACATGTACAACTAATTGCCATGGGAAATAATTGTGGTAAATTTGATCGTTTTCAGATTAAAAGTGTAAGAGTCGTGATGTGTGCACAATAAATTGCTAATGGAAGAATGGATAGACAGACTCGTGGACAGACAGGATGGACAGCTGAGGCAATAACATACTTTGACTCCTTGAGAATATCATAAAACTTGAATGTGTAAAATCTGATTTCTTGTCTGCAAATGTTTTCATTTTTGGACAAGTTAAAAATTCTCCATTCTGGTAATTTGAATACAACTACAAAGTTACAGAAAAGAGGGAGTGAAGACTTTTCATAATGCGATAAATATTTTTGATTTATTTTTCATAAAAACCCTATGTTGTAGGTACTCATTACAATCATCTCAAATGAGTACCCACAACATAGGGTTTGGAATTGAAATAATAAAGTTAGAATTTCTTCACCCCTACTTATCTGTCAGTGTGGTTCTGCAACTGGCCGACTCACATGTATATATTTCGCCTTGACCTTGGTAAGTTCATCCCCGAGTGGCACAACAACTTTATCCACAATTCTCTCATGGGAGTACTGTTTGATGTCAATAGACTCCTCCGTACGGATCTCTATATGAGATATCAGTAAGTTTCCCAGAACTTGCTGAACAGCCTAAAATGATTGATAATCAGTTGAATAAATCATGTGAATCATCAAGCTAAAGGAACCATCTGAGACATAGAGGTATGTTAAAACCTATATATAAGAAATGAAGCAGACCCAGCAGATGTCAGATAGATATCATATTTGGAAAATGAGCATAAAGTAAGTTAGGAAAACATTCTAGATGCAGAAAACTGCCTCTGTGAGAAAAGTTTCCACCCTAGTCAGATTGTAAACTCAATGCAGACTGTCTAGGACCGATTCTTTTCACACTTCCTTTTTAGTGGTACCACTGATCTGTAACATATCAATCAAATCAACTTTCCACAACATTGTTCAGATTTAAAAACTTGTGAGTCATGCAAACTTTATAAGCTGATTCATTTTGGTCTTTGGTAGGAAAATAATAGGATTGAAAATATTGTAGAATAGATTACCAGCATTTTCTTCTATACTTTCCAAAGCTGTTATTACTTAGGCAGGTCAATAGACGCCATTGTTTATGAATGTGTTAACCCATTCCCACAATTTGACACTTTTTCACGCCTTACAAAGAAAAGGCTTGGGAAAACATTGTGGAAAATGAAGAAATTGCTTGTGACAAGCAATTTCTTCATTTCCCACGATGTTTTCTACACAAAAACATCCAAAAAATTTATATTTCAATCACTACAAATTGTCAGGCTGCAACATCTTTGACTTTGGATCACCCTAAAATTTTGTCGTTTTGTAATGTGTTAAACAAATTTTGTTGAACCTTATAAGACTTATATTATTGATAATATTTTCATGAAAGAAAAGTTTTCCTTACCTTGATATCACTGCCCGGAGTAGCACTCAAAGCCAGCACTCTGAACTGTTCTGTGTATTTGACTAGTTCTCTAACTACCTGTAATAGGTTAGGGGTTGAGTTTGTAATAGCTGTTATAGACAGTACTCAGTCTGATGCGATCCCTTTCACATGAACAGGTAGTCCTGATTAAATTTTCGTTAGAAATTACCATACCATGACTAAATTTTCATCTTTCTTAGCTGCATTTCAATTAATCACTGTAAATCTTTTCAGGGAAATGAATTTCATACAGACAGGTGTTGTATAACTTTTACATGTAACATGTACAATTAGAGCTGTCGCAAAGTAGATGAATACGCCCCACCAGCTCCTAGTAACTGGAAAGGTTCTATAGGTCAAAAGGTTGGAGCACAGAAACAGACTTTAGACAAAGTTCGTGAGCCAAAAACTACTTGGCACCACCTTGGATCAAGGGCAACAGTTTTGTAACAAGAGGGCCACAATGGTCCTAAAAACTCACCTGAACCAAGAGGATATGAGCGAAAATGGCAAATTTGTCAAATGCAAAGGCCATATAACAAAGGATTATCAGTTCTGATCTGGCTAAAAAATAAAACATTGAGACAAAAGAAGAAAATGTTGAAAAACAACACTATCTTCTTTTGCCTCATTTTTTTCTTTTTACTAAATTGAACAAATATTCCATCTTAAGCCATCTTTATCAACTTCCATTTTGTCATCTGTACAGAGGCAGCATTCAAATTTGAACAGTCTTTAAATGTTTGAAATTGAGGAACAATTATGGTGGCTATTTTATCACATTGTCAAATAAATATATAATATTTACCTGGCAGTAAGCATGATTTCCGAGTGCCTTATGAGCCTCATCGATCACCAAACACTTCACAAACTGAGCTGGACATGAACCACGACTGAGATCATTTGTCAATACTTGAGGGGTCAGGAAAAATACCCTCTTGTCATGCCAAGCCTTCTCTCTCTTTGGAGGACCCATGCTACCTGAAAGTACATGTATTTAAGCCAAGATCTAGAAAAAAATCATCAAGGTTGAGAACACTATGGTCCCTGATCAGCATTTGCATACCCAGTCTGATAAGTTGGTACAAGAGGACCATGATGGTCCTTAATCGCTCACCTGAACTGAGATTTACAAGGTGAGAAATAATTGCACCTTATCTCATGATATCCAAAGGAACATTCCAATTCTCAATAGTCTTCATCCTTGTGAATAGACAAACATTCTGAACATATTTCATGAAGATTGAAAAAAGATTGTATCATCTGCATTGCTTACAAGGATTTTGTCTTTAAGGCCCCTTTTCCCACAATATCCAACAGTATATTCCCATTGTCAATAGGCTTCATCCTTGTGACTAGACAAATAATCTGACTAAATTTCATGATTATTGAGCCAAAATTATTGTCTCTATAGCGCTAACAAGGATTTTGTCATTAAGGCCCCTTTTCCCATGGCATCCCATGGAACATTCCTTTTTTCCTCAGAGTTCATTATTGTGACTAGACAAACACAAGTTTAGACCAAAATTGTTGTCTCTAGTGTGCTAACACGGATTTTGTCATTAAGGCCCCTTTTCTAATGATATCGACTGGAACATTCCAATTTTTTATAGGGTTTATCCTTGTGACTAAAACAAACATTCTTTTTAGTTTCATGAAGATTAAACCAAAACTGTTGCTTCTAGAGTGTTAAAAAGGACGTTGTCATAAAGGCCCCTTTTTCCATGATATCAAAATGGAAAATTCCGATTGTTGACAAGCTTCATCCTTGTGAATAGACAAAGATTCTGATCAAGTTTCACGAAGATTAAGCCAACATTACGGCCTATAAATTGCCAACATGGATTTTGTCATTATAGCCCCTTTTCCCGTGGTATCCGATGGAATATTCCAATTTTCTGTAGGGTCCATCTCTGTGACTAGACAAACATTCTGACCAAGTTTTATGAACATTGGTCCAATATTGTAGCCTGTACAATGCTAACAAGGATTTTGTCTTTTAGGCCCCTTTTCCCATGATATCAATGGGAAGGTTCCAATTTTCAACAGGGTTCACCCCATATAAACCCCAAGAATCAACAACATAGAGCTCTATGTAAAAATACTGTTACTGTATCTTGCACAATACATAGCTAAATGTTTTGAGATGAAAAAGTTTTCCAAGTCAATGGTCAAAATGTTAGAGATAGAACTCTTAACCCCTATATAAACCCCAAGAATCATCAACATAGGGCCCTTTCGTCATTGCAAAATAATTAATTTTGTAATAATTTAGTAAAGAGCTAAAGAGAATATAAGTTGCAAAATAGAAGCAAGTCTGATTATAAATCCAAAGAAAAGATAATAGAACACTGATAACAGCTAGATTAAATCCTCACTTGTTTACTTAAGCTGGGGAAAGTCTAGATCATTGATCAGATAAAATCCAAGTTTATCTAAATGGACCAAGGGAGGCAACTTTAACACTAAAAGTCTTACGGCTTCACTGATTGATTATCTTCCTTAGTAAGTCTGATAAGCTCCACCCTGCCACGCCCACATTTTTTGACTAATCTTAAAATTTGAAAACAAAACTTGAAGAGAGTCACTCAAGGAACATTCCTGCCAAGTTTGGTTCAAATTGACCCAATGGTTGACTTTTAAATAATTTTCTTAGGATTTTTAAGCCCCGCCCTGCCACGCCCACATTTTTTGGAAAATCAAAAATTAACGAACAAGTTTTGAAAAAGGGCACCCAAGGAACATTCCAGCCAAGTTTGGTCAAAATTGGCCCAATGGTTCAGGAGAAGATGTTTAAAGAAATTGTGAACGGACGGACGGAGGGACGGACGGAAGGACGGACGGACGATGAGCGACCACAATAGCTCACCTTGAGCACTTCGTACTCAGGTGAGCTAAAAATGGATAGATTTCAGACTGCACGGTAATAGTTAAATAGCCTTTTCCAAACAGCAAAAATTCAAATAGTTTTAATTTGAAAGCTGGTGCAGAGCAGAAAATGCTGGTAATTTTCCTTTTTTTCTCTGTTTTCCCAATTGTTTTCTTATACTAATGGCATTTTTGCAAAGTGATCCTGGATTAATATATGTTATATTGTCATTATTGAGCTAATGATTAAAATTGCTGGGCTATTAGAACTTGTGTATCAGTAAATGCAATAGGATTGGGGGAAAATGTGAACAGAAGAGTCCATACAGAGCAAAATTTAAGAGGGGGTGAAGATAGTCTAAATTTGTTATTTCTAATCCAAACTCTATGTTGTGTGTACTCATTTGAATCATCTCAAGGAGATGATTCAAATGAGTAACCACAACATAGGGTTTGATGTACAATAAATTAACCATTGCATTTTGAGTTCTAAGCCTTTACTCTCTCTTATCTATAGCTCTGACATATTTAGTACATATCTACCTGTCATTTCTGCAGTATGATCCTGTGGTATACCCATAATGTTGTAACAGGCCTCAATCTGTTGGGCCACCAGTGGTTTTGTTGGCGCCATAAATATCACCTTCCCTTGTGGATACCATCGATAAAAGTTATACATCACGACTGCAGCTATGAACGTCTTTCCCAAACCAGTTGGTAATGTAACCATTGTGTTCTTAAACAAGGACTGCTTAACGATGTTGAATTGATAATCTCTGACCGGATAATTAGTCGGGTAGATCCAGAGTTTCCCCGCAGACATGTCAAACCCTGGACAGTTTGGGTTCTGACTTTGTGCCTGTGTCGGAGTGAAGCCATCAGCACCGATGGATATATTTGTGGGGTTTTCAGCATCATCTGGATGTGTTGTTAATTCTGCTTCAAACAGTAAATCATCATCTCCATCTTCTAGGCTGTTGCATAAGTTAATTACATCTTCTGTATCATGGCCTTCTGTTGAGGTTCCTGGTTGCTCATTCACTGTCTTTGCTTTCTGACCACCCCAACTTTGGAATAATGTTTTTTGTTTTGACATGATGATGTCACATCTGGAAGACAAAAAATATTTACCATTGTTGTGCTAGATTTTACTCTCTTGAAACAGAGTACATTACCTCTTTGTTTAACCTATGATGAAATGTATTTTAAGTAAAGAGTCACCCAAAAAACATTTCTGCCTAGTTTGCTTGAAATTGGCTGAATGGTTGATTTTTAAAGAATTATTTTGTGATTTCCCTAAGTCTGATGGTACCAGTCTGATAAGCCCCACCCTGCCATGCCCATATTTATGGACCAATCAAAATTCTTTGAACAATTCATGTAAAGGGTCACCCAAGGAACATTCCTGCAAAGTTTGGTCAAAATTGGCCCACTGGTTTGAGAGAAGAAGGTTTTTAAAGAAAAATCTAATGGACGGACGCACAGACACACACAATACCATGACAATAGCTCACTGGCCTTCAGTGGAGCTGAAAACCAGATAAAAAACAATACAAAGTGCTTTGAACCAATACATGCAAAGACAATGCAACACAAACACTCATTCTTTGTAAGAACAATCACAGAGTGGAACCAACCACAGGGAATTTTAGCGATTTTTATGTAGACTCTTTCTATTAAAGACAAGGGGACCAAGTTTTCATGTATAGAAAATAGTACCCATTCTCGCAAAACACCTGTTACAACGCCAATTTTGAAGATAATTACACGAGATCTTCACTAATTAACTCCTTATATATTTATTTAGCGAAAAATCCGGTGGTCTGTACGCGTAACGATCAGAGTTTTTCGTGACAGAGGCCGGTTTCTCGACGAAAGGTCCAAAAGTGTCAACTACGACGTGTCCGTGTGACCCCCGCTTGTAGGACTAAATCTGCTAGTTTGTGCATGATCGTGGCCAAAACATGCATTAAACGATAAAATAAATCAAAATCTTTCACCAACCTTCCTTGTTGAATAATATCACAAAGAATTCAGCTTTAATTTGTTGAATTTTTGCCGACTCAACGGATTTTAGATTTCGGCAATTTTAGGCGCGTTCGCTTGGGATACTCTGGTGAGTGTTTTTATCACAATGTTCCCATTGACTTTTGAACGAAACAGAACGGTTCAGTTTTAAATTTCAACAAAATTGTCCAAAGCAATGCTTTAATTCGTATCTTTTTACGCTTATTGAACACAAATTTTATTTTTTAATAAGAAAAAGAATTACTCGAGTAATAATGAACGTATGACTGATGGAGGGCGAGTTCATCTCGCTGAAGAGCACACTCACTCAAGTAATTCTTTTTATTGTGAAAACTAAAACAAATCATCAGTTATGCTAAATTAAGCTTGAAAAAATGAGAATTAAAGCATTGCTGTGGACAATTATGATGAAATTGAATAATGAAAGTCAAATGGAACATTGTGACATAAACACTCACCAGAGTTACAACCAAACGTGCTGACATCACGCTTGTGTCGTACATGGCAATTTCGAACCTTTTGTCAAGAAACAGCCCCTGTCACGAAAAACTCTGATCGTTACCTGTACAGACCACCGGATTTTTCGCTAAATAAATATGTAAGGAGCTTATTGAATCGGTCGGCACAATCCCTTCAGCCAATCAAAAACGTCGTCAGTCGACCTGCACTCATTCTGTGGAGGTGAAAGCTTCGGTCTTTTTCCTTAAGGCATTACCAACTTCCAGCATTAATATCTCGACGACTACGCCAAATTATTAAAAATGCTTTGGTAGTTGAGAAAGTTTAAATCACATTCTTTAGAGAAAGAGTTTTGTTTGTGAATTTTAGCAATGGATTTTGGAAATATTCTGCCTCAAAAATGGTATCCCGTAACGATAAAAACCGAGGTTGTACCCTCGATGAAAAAATGAAAGTGAGGCTATGACGTCATCCCGACTGATTCTATTAAAGAAGATTCCGTATAATTATCTTCAAAATTGGTGTTGTAACAGGTGTTTTGTGAGAATGGGTACTATTTTCTATACATGAAAACTTGGTCCCCATGTCTTTAATAGAAAGAGTCTACATAAAAATCGCTAAAATTCCCTGTGGAACCAACTGCCAGAGGAAGCGGTGTGCACAAAGTCGGTGCGGTCATTCAAATCAGCCCTTGACACCCTAATCGACGAATTCTAATCGCGCACTCCCCCCCCCCCCGGTCGCGTTAAATACAGAAGTGGAATCTGCGACGTAACCATACAGATACAGATAGGTCGAATTGTTTTGGGGACGAAATCGTGTCAAAAGCCACGAAAACACATTACAATCGAAAAGATGAGCAGTTTAAGGTTTTACAAGCTCAAATACCTGCATAGCATGCATCAATAACATTCAATTCTTTCGATCATATGACTTATAAGCGTTGAATCCTTTACAAAATGAAAAAAATACATTTATTTACATTTCGAATTTGCCAGTTTTAGAAGCTTTATTGTGCGGCGCAAAATTTCCAATGTAGTAGGCCTGAAAGGAAAAGGGTACCAAAAGGAAAATCAACGTTCAAACAAACGTGTGGACGCAAGTGTTTAAAATTTAGCGAAGTTATTCACAGTTTATTGTTTTATGATCAATGACAACTCTTTTTTAACACAATTTGTTGAGTGTGAAAAACTTAAAGGGACTTACAGCCGGACAATAAACAAGCACCTGATAAAGCGCGAGTATTCCGAATCCTTGGATATGTTTAGACATGGCGGATGACAAGTAAAAGAAGATACTTTAAAAAATGTAATCATTGTTGAAAACACATACCAAAGAAATAGATTGCTGACGTTTTCATCAAGGATGCTGAAGAAGTCTGGATCTTGAAGACCTCGATAAACTTCACAATGTCGCTGTCACAGGAATCTTTATTTTCTTTGGAGTTAGTGGTGGAAAAACTTTATGTTCCCTATGTTACATGCAGGTTTCCCGCTGTTGCTTTTAGACTATTGGACTTTCCAACAATTCTCATCAGTCATGTAGAGCAGGATCTCGGTGACACCATCAGAAGAAAGATAAACAGTGACCCGTACTATCATGTACCAAATCAGTTTGCGGATCTCCAAGACAAACATGGAAACTTCATGATGAAAAAGGGAAAGTCATGTCTATTCAAAATTGCATTTGATACTCTTGCGATGCATTTAGAAAACACACCTCTTTACATTATGGTAATTGATGAATATCCAGAAGTACCAAAGCTACTTGGGAACAGTTCGCTAGCCATGAATGAGATAACAGATGCCATTAAACTGGACTTGAAGAAGAATGGATTTACGGTACCTTCAGTACATGGGGATAAAGGGTTATTTAAAATCTACAGCCTTATGGGGAAAGAGATAGGATACATGATTCTTGGATTTAGACTGTTGAGTCTTGGACCAGGGCTCATTGCTCATCTACCTGCCACAGCCATCGCCAAAAGAGCATCTGACAGGAGAGGCTATCCGGAACCGAAATCTGTGATTGAAGAAGTAATTGAAGTCAAACAGCAACAATCTTTGAGTGCTATGAACGAAAGACCTATAATTCAGGCAACAAGAAAATCTAATTTGGAGAATGTGGAAAAAGAAAAAGACAAATTGAATTCTACTAGAGAAATTGGATCTATGACTGAAATAGAAAGATGTGATGCTTTAATGCAGACAGTTGACATGAATGAAGAAAACATTCACATTGCTGTGTCTTCAAAAGAGGATAAGAAAGCACTGAAAACAACTGAAACTCAAACAGACAAAAAGTCAAAACAGAAGAAAATTGATGACTTGATACTAAAGGTAGAAGAGAGTGAAGAAGAAGACGATGGTATTGTGATTAATCCAAATATCATCTGTCCTCCCCCGCTCTTCTATAACAGCCAGGCAAAACCATCTGTACAAATAAAGAATGATGTAAGAGCAGAACAGGATAATGAAAGTATAAATGATGACTTCACTTTTGATGATGTATCAGGTGATGAGCAAACAGTTCAACTTGATAAGAAGGGAAAGAGATTGGATATACCAGCGACAAGAATGATTCAAGATATACCAAGAATTCATGATCCAAAGACAGTGGTTCTAACTTCAGTCAAAGGTGGTCAGCCAACGCATCTCGCAAATCTTGGTATTGATAGTACTACAGCAAACCAGCCAGTTTTTCCTATTTTGACAGCTTTGTTGACAGAGTTGACTAAAATTCAAAATCCTGAATTCGTTAATCAAGCATTAAATCACGTTCAAGCAGCCACATCTGCACAACAACCTGTTCAAAAAAGTGATAAAGATAGGCCAGTCATTAAGAAGCCTATAAAAGAAGTTAAAAGTAGATCTGAAGAAAATCTGTCAGACATTGGGGACCAGGAAGAAAAGAAAGTGAACACTCCATCAAGGAGAAAAGTGAAAAAGTTCCACAGGGTGCCAGCAAGTAAATCTGAGGTTGTTCCAAAACAAAAAGGTTGGATAAGGCAGCAACCAGAGGCAGCTGTGAAGAAGACAAAACTTGTGTTTGGTCTCACAAACACTCAACGGTTACGGTTAGCTAAACAGAATCCATCTTGGTTGGAGTCAGCTGAAAAGGAGGAGAAAATAGCAAAATCTCAAAGGCAGAAAACACAGAAAAGCAAAGATCCTGATCATGACATTGACACTGGGAATTTATCTGATACTTACACTGAGGTTAGAAGATTGGCTGCTGCAGAGCTGGAAAAGAGCACAATGGCAGGACCTTTAATGACTGAAACATCACACAAGAAAGACAAAAGAAAGCGATCAAAATCAAGGGAAACTTCTCAGACAAAAGGAAATGTGAGCAGAACTAGAAGTTATTCTCCTGCAAAGGTAAAGAATGTGAGGGAGAGAAGTAAGTCTCCTAGATCAAAGAAAGGGTTGAAGCGACTACCTGACCAGGATAAAGATAGTGAAGCAGAAGATGAAGTCAACAGTTTACTTGACCACGGAAAGGCTGACAAAGTGGAGTCAGTGGCTGAGAGCATGCCAAGTTCCAGAATAGAGGTAAACTACATTTGCCTTTCCTCAAGCAGCAATAATATTGATTGTCCCATTTGGAAAGCTGCTGCAGACAACAAAATAGATGCTCAGCTGGTTAAAAGAGGATTTATGTACAATACATCACATAACATACTGAGGCAAAAAGAGTAAATGCTGGTCATTGGTATTTGCTTTTTTGCAACAATATTTTCCCAAGCCTTTTCTTGATAAGAATATAAAGAATTTAAGATGTGTCATCATAACTTTTGAATAGGTCAGATAAGGTTTTCCATCATTACTTTCAACTTTAGGAACCAGTGCAATGAAGGTTTTGTAAAACTACTTTCCCCCTAGAAATTCCTGTTTTCAAGGTCTACATGTATATTTTGACAGGATTGAAGGAAAGAGATATAAGCTTATTGTCAGCATTTTCTCTCAATGTTTAAGTTTCATCCAATTGATTATTCATTCTATCAAAATTACAAATTAACATTAATTTTGTTATCTGCACCTTCATCATTTCTCTAGATCTGTCCATAAGACTGTTGTTTGGATAAGACCACAGGGTTACATAAGGAGGAAATAGTTTTTCAGAATATTTTGCGCATTTTGATTTCAACCCAATTCATCATATGATCAACATCATCATCATCTTTGTTTTGATTAACATGCAGGTTGTGGGACTTTTCCAGCGCCAGTGGGATCCTGTCCAGGTGTCTGGCTGACTGCATGCATGGCAGATTTCATGTCTTCAATTAATATAAATTTTCTTATATAGTAAATTTCTACAATCTATGAATGATTATTGCAGGTCCATATACCGAGTGCCAGACAAGATGACAGTGACCTAGAGAACACATTCACAGACATATTCGAGGAAATCACGCCCACAGAGAGAAAAGACACCCAGTCTAGATTTCCAGGATTCAGCAGAGGTAACTCGGGTAAGTAACCCTTTCCCACACTGACTCTTTTTGTCACCTCGTCAAGAAAAAGCTTTAGGAAAACTTTGTGGAAAATGAAGAAATTGCTTTTCACAAGCTATTTCTTCATTTTCCACAATGTGTTCCTATATGTCTTCTAATGTCTTCTACCCAAAATAGACCCCCCCCCCCCCCAAAAAAAAAAAAACCACAAAAAAAAACCAAAAAACAAAACAAAACAACAAAAAAAAAAAACAACCACAGCTTAAAATTTCATTCAATTGAAAATGTAATTTGCAACGCCTTTGAATTTGGACAAGTCTGAAATTTTGCTGTAATTTGGGGTCAGGGTGTATTTAAGGGCACCAAAATGGATTGTGATACAGTATGGATTGTGTGCAATATAGCACTGAAAATATTCTCCTTTTGCCTCAATGTTTTCCTAAGCAGTTTCTATAAGGGACTTCAAAACCAGGTCTTGTTTGGGTAAGGATTGACTCATTACCTGATGGCAAAATTATACACTGGTGACTGGTCCAAATTCAATGATGTTGCAGATGCCAGACTACCAAAAATTTAAAGTGATGGAAATTTTTCATTTTTGGGCTACTTGGAAGAAACCATTGTGAGAAATGAAGAAAATGCTTTCCTCTAGCAATTTCTATATTTTCCACAATGTTTTTCAGAGCAGTTAGCTTTTGTTATGACAAAAAGCATCATGATTTTGTTGTTATGACAAAAAGCATCCTGATGTTGGAATGGCATGACCCTTTCCAGATCAGTGACTCCTTTTCATGACCCCATAGTATAAGAAAACCTTGCAGTAAAAGAAGAAAATGCTGATAACTAGCACTTTTTCTTTTTCCTTTTTAAGGTGTTCTATGCTATATAGAATGGATTTCATTAACATGTTTAATGAACTTCTGCTTCAATAATTTTACAGGTGATGATACACTACCAGAACCTATAGCAGCAGACGGATCGGCTTCCATGAACTCTACCACAGTGTTTGATGACGACTCTCCGCTCAAAACTATGAGTCTCCACTTTTATTTAACCCTTTCTCAAACAAGACTTGGTACTAAAAGAAATTGCCTTTGAAAACATTGAGGCAAAAGAAGAAAATGCTGATAATCAGCATTTTCTCCTTTTGCATCAATATTTTCTATGCTATATTTTATATAAATAATCTTTATCAACATCCATTTTGTAGTCTGCAGCAGCTTTGGAATTAAACCACCCTAAAGTTTAGTTGTTTTGGAAAGGGTTAATGAACTTCTGCTTCAATAATTTTACAGGTGATGATACACTACCAGAACCTATAGCAGCAGACGGGTCGGCTTCCATGAACTCTACCACCGTGTTTGATGACGACTCTCCGCTCGAATCTACACGAGTCTCCAAACAGTTCCGTCCTGAAATACCCAGAACTGACTCACTGTTTAAATCAACGGAGGATTACGATACAAAACAGTTTCATTCAACAGACGAGCCAGAATTACAGAAATTAATGACGGATGATGAAAAAGCTGATACATTACCAACACCCCAGACTGATAGGTCTGCAGTTTTACAGAGTCCTTCAATACAGACAGCTGACAACAACAACAGACTGTCGATGAAGTTTGAGGTCATCAATCCTAAAGCGTCTCTTCAGTCTCCACTTCCAGCCTTGAGGAGATCACAGCAACTGAAAGTTGACAGCATGAATGCGCGACCTTCACCCACAGACACACCAAGGTCAAGGTCATCTGGCGGAAGTTCAAAACAGCCTACACCACGCCCAAGAAAGCAGCTCAGGGAGAAACGCATTGAATTTAAGAAAGAATCTATTCATACGGAATCTGTTAGTTCTTACCAACCATCAGAATCTGAGAACATTTTGTCGTTAATTAGTGATGGAAGTTACTCTGATGACTTTAACATGAGCAGTGACAGAGATGCCAGTAGTAAACTATCTACTCCAGAACTACCCAAACTTATACCTTCTACAAAACTAGGGTTCACCATTCACTGAGTGTTAGTCGTCAGAATCGGAGAACATTTTGTCGTTAATAAGTGACGGAAGTTACTCTGATGACTTTAACATGAGCAGTGACAGAGATGCTAGCAGTAAACTATCTACTCCAGAACTACCCAAACTTATACCTTCTACAAAACTAGGATTCACCATTCACTGACTACTGGAATAGGCTATAAACTATTATGTATGTAAAAGTAGATCTAGCTCTTTACAAAATGCCAGAAAACAGAAATTATTAAAATTTGAAAGTTGCAAAACTAGTGGTACGAAATTGAATTTGCTGTACTATAGCATGGAAAAATTTACGGAAAATAAGAAGATGCTGGTAATTAGCTATTTTTATTCCCTGTATTGAAAGACCAGAGCCATATTGTTTTACTCGTGTCTGTCTGTCTGTCTGTCTGAAAACTGAACATTTGCCTTTTCTCCAAAAGTATTTGACATTACAAAGCTCAAATATAGTATGCAACTTCATTTCAATGATATCTATCTGTTCCAAGCAAATTGAACTTCCTCAAGGTCATCTGTTAAGCCATATCAACCCTTTAAACCAAAACTTAACATTTTAGAAAAAAGGTCATTTCGGGGGCATTGGTGTTTCACAAACACATCTTGTTTTCTTTTCTCTCAATGTTATTTGAGACTATTTGTACTTTGACATTAAAAACATTTCTTGTTTGGGAAGGGTTTATTTTAAAAGATGTCCTGTTGGGAAAAGTATAAAATTTACCAGTTGGTAAATGTTGGTTACCAGCATTTTCTCCTTTTTACTCTGAAAAATGTTTATGCTTATTCTATGAGTTTTAGACTTTTAATTTTCAGCAACATTTCTTTTGTCTCTTGAAACAGACCCTAACCATTTCATAAATAAGACATGGTTTTGATATCCCTTGTAGGAAAGACATGGAAAACATTGAGACAAAAAAAGAAGAAAATACTGATAACCAGCATTTTCTCCTTTTGTCTCAATTTTATCTTTTTCAACATACATTTTTAAGTTACCACTTTCTATCAGGAAGCTGTTTAGCCCATGCGTGAGTTTAGATTCGTTACAACCCGGATAATACTTCGTGTATAGTAAACATGAAGTAGTAGCCTATCAGGGTTGATAACCATTCTCAGCTTGCAAATGTGCTAATAGACTTACGGATGGAAAATTATATGGTAAAAGACATAGTGTGACAGGGTCTATTTGGTCTGTTTATTGTTATGGATTTAGTCTCTTTATATAAAGGTGGTTGAAATTGATTACTTGTTTTGAAGTAGTATTTATCTATGGAACATTAGCTATTTAGATATGTCATCTATATAGAAATACACTTAAACTTTTAATGCCAATCATAGGACATTGAGGTTGAGAAAATAGAGCCAATTAGGAACCTTTACCAATCAGCACAACTTTAGACTGCTTCAATTTGATAGAAGTGGCACTCGACTAAATTGCTGATGTGCAGAATAGAAAATGTGTATTTTATAGCATAGCAAATATATTGAGGTAAAATGAGAAATTATTGATTATCAGCAATTTCTTCTCTTCCTTCAAAGTTTCCCTAAGCCCTTTCCTGTAGGGACATCAAGACCAGGTTTGGTTTGGGACAGGGTAATATAAGTAGTGTTAAATGTTTATTTGACTAAGAAAGAGAGAAAATTAAGTTGTAAGCATTTAAGTTTTGGGCATTAGTAAACTGTCATTGTCGTCATTGCAAGGGTTGCCCATTTCCCAAACAATAACTTTTGACGAACCTCATTAAAAGGCGTGTAAAAACATTGAAGGCATGGAAGAAAACGCTGATAACCAGTATTTTCTCCTTTTGCACCAATATTTGTTCTACGGTATACTGTATACAAACTCTTTATTTATTCAAATTCTCAATGTCTTCTTTATTCAATATTTGAATAGTCCAAAATTTTATTTGGAAAAGAGTAAAAAGTATGTCAGAGCTGTGGATAAGTCCAGTTGAAACCATTCACAACTTGTTTAAAATACAAACCCTATCTTGTAGGTACTCATTTGAATCGTCTCGATGAGACGATTCTAATGAATTCCCACAGCATAGGGTTTGGTGAAGATTTACAAGTACCATGTACTTTGAAGAGTTATCTGTAGCTCTGACATTTGTTTAGATAGCTTGAACACCTGCTTCTGTGATATTATTTATTGACTTGATCTTTCGAGATTTTTTATTATTAAATGGCTGTACTACTATGGTGTATTTTTAATCACTTAGATGGTCCCATTATGTCACTGCATTGGTTGTCCCTTTGCTTGTATGTCACTTACTTAATTCTCGACCTCTATATAGTTTCTGTGTAGCAGAACTTGTTACACAGGGACCATTTGCGTCAGCACTTTCCCAAACGACAATTATTATACCCCATCTACGAAGTAGGGAGGTATGTTAGTTTCACCATGTCTGTCTGTCGGTCCGTCCGTAGACTTGTTTGTTTCCATGCTCTTACTCCAGAACTGCTTGACGTAGGATCATGAAACTTTACACAGTTGTTGCCCATAACCCAATGAGGTGCCCTTTTGTTTTTGGGTCATGAAATCAAGGTCACGATTGGACTTTGTATGTTTTTTAAGACATAAGTTTATAATATAGCACAGAAAATATTTAGGCAAGAGAAGAAAGTGCTGGTTATCAACAGTTTCTACTTTTGCCTTGATGTTTTCTTAAGCTATCTCTACTGTAACTAAGGACATAACTAAATGGTCAAGATGTTCCTATATTGCTCACCTTAGAGAACATCGAGACTTTGAGAAGATTTTATTTGACAAGTTTTTGTCTCACCTCACTCCCACAACTTCTCTTGAACTTTCGTTTCAGAAATCAATCAAAAGAATTCGGGTAATAAATAGTAGAGTCACGCTACCATGTCGAGAAATGCAAAATTTCTACTAAGGATCTTTGACAAACGAATCACGAGGAGATTGTATCATTATGAAACAAAATTTCAAAGTCCCAGGCCAAACGGTTTAAGAAAAGAAGATAGTACAATATTTCCTTATTTATCTTTACCTTGTATGTATTCTGATATCCCAGAACATAATGCCAATTTTCCTTGTACCACAATACAGTTAGAAGTATTTTAGTATAGGGCCATAAGACAAAGCTGCATGTATACACCATTTCAAGGCTGGTATAGGCCTTATGGTTTGGGAGGGGGAGGGGAGAGAGAAGATTTCCCGTAATTGCGCGAAGGTGAGCCTAAACATAGGGGCCCGTTCTGCATCGCTCGGGCTAATAAATGAAATTTCTTTGAATGCCGAATAATATATATGTGCGATTGAGTAGAAAATAGGTATGGAAGCGAAAGAGTAATTGATCGGGTAAAAATCGAATAGATCAAGAACCAATCGTGTCTGAAGATCGAATGTGATCGTTGTGACGAATTTGATCCCCTGGACTAGTACTTGAGCGATTCTCGACCGACCGCATCCCGATCAACTCGACCTCTGCTTCGACTCTTCACCCGATCAAATCGACTGTAGACGTATGGCCAATCCGAGTCTTCTCCGAGTGAACATTCGCTCTTTGATAATTGGATTTCGCTATTATTAGCTCACCTGAGCACGAAGTGCTCAAGGTGAGCTATTGTGATCGTTTTTTGTCCGTCGTCCGTCTGTATGTCTGTCCGTCCGTCCGTCTGTCAACAATTTGGTGTTTACACTCTAGCATCTACAAATATAAGCAAATCTTAACCAGACTTGGTCAAAAACATGTATGACCATGAGCTCTCGGATGAGTTCGAATTTGGGTCAGATTGGACCGGAAAGTCCGGAGTTATCTGCCCTTGAATGTAAAAAAATAGCTACTTTTGACATTGTTTACACTCTAGCATCTACAAAATATTGACTAATCAATACAAAAGTTAGACACAATGTTGGTGACCATAAAATCTCGGATGAGTTGGATTTTGGGTTAGATAGGTCTAGAAAGTCAGGAGTTATCTGCCCTTGAATTTGACAAAATAGTCGTTTTTGACCGTTTTCGACTTTGTTTACACTATAGCATCTACAATTATTGACCAATCAAGACAAAACTTTAACACAATGATAGTGACTATAACATCTTGGATGAGTGTGATTTTGTGTGAGATCGGACCAGAAAGTCAGGAGTTATCTGCCCTTGAATGTAAAAAATAGCTACTTTTGACATTATTTACACTCTAACATCTACAAATATTGACCAATCAATACAAAAGTTGGACACAATGTCGATGACCATAAGATCTCGGATGCGTTTGATTTTTGGTTTGATCGGACCAGAAAGTCCTGAGTTACCTGCCCTTGAATTTGACAAAATAGTCGTTTTTGACCGTTTTCGACTTTGTTTACACTATAGCATCTACAGTTATTGACCAATCAAGACAAAACTTAATCACAATATTAGTGACCATAAGATCTTGGATGAGTTCGATTATGGGTCAGATCGGACCAGAAAGTCAGAAGTTATCTGCCCTTGAATGAAAAAAAGCTACTTTTGACATTGTTTACACTCTAGCATAGATCAACAAATATTGACCAATATATACAAAAATTGGACACAATGTTGGTGACCTTATATAAGATTTCGGATGAGTTTTTGTTTTGGTTTGATCGGACCAGAATGTCCTGAGTTATCTGCCCTTGAATTTGACAAAATTGCTGTTTTCGACTTTGTTTTTACTCTAACAACCACAAAATTAATGGTGACCAATCAAGACAAAACTATGATCTTGGATATAATGGTTAATCACCATAAGATCATGGATGAGTTTGAACTTCAGCACAATTAGACAAGCAGTTGCTGAGTTATCTGCCCTTGAAATGGACAAAATTCTCATTTCTAGCTCGACTTTTCGAAGAAAATGAGAGCTTATACTGTCACCTGGGCGTCGGCATCGGCGTTGCAACAAAGGTTAAAGTTTTTTCAAACATCAATAACTTCCATACTATCAAATGATACTTATTCACCATCACACCCTCTACCTTACTACCAGGGCCCATGACCCTGGCTCCACTATATTTGGAGTTATGCCCCCTTTATACTAAGCAACTTAGAAAGTCCGGCGCGCTGTCTTCGGACAGCTCTTGTTGACTTTGTTTTCACTCTTTACAACCAGATATATTGACCTATAAAGACGAAACAGGGACATAATGTTGATGACCATAAGTTTGTTTTCGGTCTTACTGTCACAAATATTAATTGATTCAAACATAACTGTGGCTCATATCATCTTGGTTCAGGTGAGCGATATAGGACCATCATGGTCCTCTTGTTTAAATAGCGACATCCAAATATCTAAGAGCGAATTTTCATCAGAGAAGACTCGGATTAACGTATGGCCTGATCGACTAGACATAAAAAGGTCATTTGGGAATTTAAGCGACAGAGTTATCTTATCAGCAGTTGGAACCCGGAAATTTTTTTTATAGTACAAAAGATATGCCAGGTTAAACGTTTTGTTTACATAAACAAAGTCGACGATATGGCTATGAAATTAGCTCACTTGGCTCTCTAAATAGTACAAGCAATTATTGAGTTAGAACACGAAGACAGATTTTCAATCCATCCCCGCACAATAACGATTTTGGGCGCCCCATATGGTAAGTTTGGGGGTATCATTGTGGTAAACGAAATTGCTTGTAGACATAACAAGCAATTTCATCGTTTCCCTCAATCTTATACACCAAGAAAGATATTGCAAAGTCCAATTGCGACCTTTATTTAGAGAATGAGAACAAAAAATCTGCGGACAGAGACATGACAAACCAATACACGCCTAAGTGTATAAATGGGGTATCACAACTTTTCGGTGTCATCGCTACTTTAAGGGCACATAACCATGTGTTCCTTGATCAGTATAAACATAACATCCAATGCAAGCTTCCAAGGCCTACTCCGATTCGCGCTATCGTCAAGCCATACGCCGCTGTTCCATCCGTTTGATTTACCCCATATTTGACAATCAAAATCTTTTACATCGATACTGGCCGGACGGCTGTTTCGTGTGGGCATTGTAGTTTTCCTAGCCACGGGTATGACTATGGTCCAACTAAAGCTCCGGAAGTGTCAATAGTACGCAGTACTTAGGCTACTAGTGTTCGCTTGGAGCTATCATGAATCAAAGTTAACCAAGATATCTAATCCACATAGATATTCTGTGAAACTTAAAATGTCAATGAGAATAAGAAAATAACAACGCAAGGATTTCAGGCCGGCTACCCCATGTGTCCGCAGACAACGTAGCTCGCCTATATGGGAGCTTGTCACAAAAAGAGCTAATTATTTAAAAGTAGGTCAAACTCCAAGGTCAAGGTCACAAAGTCAAATGTCATGGTCCCAAATGCAAGGTCTTGTCAGGAGGTACCCATGTGTGAAATATCAAGGCTCTATCAATAATAGCGCATGAGATATAGGCCAGGTTAAAGTTTTTTAAAAGTAGGTCAAACTCCAAGGTCAAGGTCACTAGGTCAAAAGCCATGGTCACAAATGAAAGGTCTTGTCAAGATGTATCCATGTATGAAATATCAAGGCTGTATCTCTTATAGTGCCCGAGATATAGACCAGGTTAAAGTTTTTCAAATGAAGACGGGACGGGACGCGACGCCGACACTAGGGCTGTGACATTAGCTTTAATTGATGTACTTAGTAAACTATATATCAGCATAATAACTTCAAGAGTAACATTTTTTGCGGAAGCGTTCTGTAAAATTGCGGAAGCCCAATCAGGATTCCGTCGGAACTACAGAACTGTTGATAGCGCCTTCATACTATATTCACTCATTTCAAAGTATCTATGAAAGGTAAAAAGTTATATGTTGCCTTTGTAGATTTTCAAAAGGCTTTTGATTCCGTTTTACATTCAAAATTGTACATAGCTCTTCGAGAGAAAGGTGTCAGTGGAAAACTTTTACTATCAATTAAGGGGGAATGCTCCAGTTTCCTAAATTTTCTCCCAATAATAGAATTTATTCATATTTGGTATGTTGAAAATACATGTTATTACCAATTGAAAAATAAAATAAAAATGGATGGTCAGCGATCTTGTTTGAATTTTATAGGCATTCGTATCACATACCCCTACAGCGAAAAAATGCACAATTTCTTGCACCTGTCCAAGGTCACTAAAATGCTAATAAAATGTTGTATATTCATCGTTTAGTTCCGAAAACGGATTTAAAGTAACGTCTTACAATTTGTTAGAACAGAAAACCCAAAATATGTGCTACTATAAACGCGTACATGTATAAAACAGCATGCTCACGTGTTCGGTTAGATCAACGAAGCTGGTGTGTTTTATGTCAAAATTTGCATATTTTTGAAAATATTTCAAGTTCTACATAATAGAATTTGAAAAAACTCACTCATTGTATTAAGCAACATGTCCTGGTAATAATTCAAAAAGAAAATGTATAGGTCAGCGCACTTATTAGTGAGTTACAGCAATTTTTATCAGCTACACATGAATAAAATGACGCAAAACAGTAGTAACTGCATACACACTTACGACTGTCTTGCTCTAAAAATCGATTTCCATCTTGAGGAAATCAGTTTCGCATAATAAATACACTTTCACCGTCGAAAATGGTAAATTGTAATGATGTGATATATCATTGAAAATATGGTAGCGAAACATATTGGTACGAAACATTTAATTTACTACAGTAAACACCGAGTATTCCGAAAAACTGGAGCATTCCCCCTTAAAGGCATTTATAAATCCGTAAAAGCATACATAAGAAATGGAATTGAGTTATCTGGGGAGCTAGATTGTCCGGTTGGATTACGCCAGGGCTGTAAGTTAAGTCCGATATTATTTTCCCTTTTTATAGATGATTTAGAAGCTGCAATAGCAAGTTGTGGCGCCACAGGCGTCCAACTATTTCCGGATCAAATTGAAATTTGTATTCTACTTTTCGCGGACGACGTAGCTCTGATATCTGACGCTGTAAATGGTCTTCAGATACAGTTAAACGCACTTCATACCTATTGTGTAAAGTCATCACTTAAAGTAAATGTTTCTAAGACTAAAGTATTAGTTTTCAAAAGAGGAGGCGGCTTGGCGAAAGCAGAGAAGTGGTATTATAATGGTAATAAGGTTGAATGTCTAAACTCTTTCACATATGTTGGGCTTCTATTTACAAGCAAAATGTCACTTTTTCAAATGGCAGATAGCCAAGTTATAAAAGCTAAACGTGTATTTAACTATGTACTCAAACATCTAAATGAACTTACCTATGTCTCATAAAGATTTTTGATAGTAAAATTAGTCCCTTGCTCTTTTATGGCTGTGAGCTATGGGGAATAGATCAGCATGATTGTATTGAACGATTTCATTGTTACGTCTGTAGACGATTTATGAACGCCCCCAAAGAGCATGCAATGCGGCAATTATTGGCGATACAGGACGATTTCCGCTCTACATTACTACACAAAAACGATCAATAAAATTTTGGCTAAGAATTCTTAACCGTGATGAGAATAGATACATTAGGAAATGCTATAACATGCTTAAACATTTCGACGAAATTGGCCATAAAAATTGGGTATCAAAATTAAGGACTAATCTCTATGAAAACGGGTTTGGATATATATGGGAAAATCAAGGTACAAATAATGTGAATCAATTTTTGACTAGTTACACCAATAGATTAAAAGACCAATACATACAAACATGGCATCTTGAATGTGAACAAAATAAAAAGCTGAATACATATTTGAATTATAAACAAGATTTTGGTTTCGAGATATATCTTGACAGAATCGATTTGGTGAAATTTAGAAAAAGCCTTGTCCAATTTAGAACTTCATCACACTCTTTAATGATCGAGAAAGGTCGACATATAGGATTACCATCCAATGAGAGAACATGCTTATTCTGCGATAAACAAGAAAACGAATATCACTTTCTGTTAATTTGCCATTTTTTCCGACCTTCGTGAAAAATTTTTACCAAAAAAGTTTATTAAAAACCCATCACAGATTAAATTTAATATTTTGTTATCAAGCAAGAAAACAAGCGAAATACGAGCCCTCGCAATGTTCATTTATTATGCTTTTAAAAAAAGATATGATGCCTTAAACACTAATTAACAATTAATATGACACATAGAAGCCAACCTGACTTGGACCTATTTTGTATTACTTCGTCAAAACGAGAAACGAGAATCACAGCATTTGGTCATTTATTTTAAATTGTTGTCCAGGTATTGAGTTGCTACAATGTTTAAATTTTCATGTATTGTTGCTCACTCTTTATAAATGTACTTTAATATGTATGTATTGTGGGTATATGGGCCGGTGGCCTTTGTACATATCCTATTAAACCATCAAACCATTAAGCTCCCCGGACATAAAGTCCCGGCTCGCTAAAAAGGAGTTCAAGGTCAGAGGTCACTTGGTCAAAGTTTATGGTCTCAAGGTCAAGGTCATGACATGAGGTATCCATATGTGAAATATCAAGGCTCTATCTGTAATAGTACATGAGATATAGGCCAGGTTAAAGTTTTTTAAAAGTAGGTCAAACTCCAAGGTCACTAGGTCAAAGGCCGTGGTCCCAAGTGAAAGGTCTTGGCAGGAGGTATCCATGCGTGAAGTATCAAGGCTGTATCTCTAATAGTGCATGAGATATAGACCAAGTTTTTGAAGACGCGACACCGACGCCGACACTAGGGCTGTGACATTAGCTCCCCGGACATAAAGTCCCGACTCGCTAAAAAGCACACATTTGCTCTCTTCGAGATATTTTTTTCATTTCTCGACTTGTATTTAATGGATCTTTGAGGACAAAATGCACCATATGCGCATATGATGACACCATTCCCGATTCTATCTTACTTTATAACATTCAAAAGTAACATTTACCCTTTCCCAAACAAGACCTGGTTTTGACGGCTTGGGAAAACATTGAGGCAAAAGAAGACAAGAGGACCATGATGGTCCTATATCGCTCACCTGAACCAAAATGATATTAGGCAAAGTTTTGTTCAATTCAATTAATATTTAAGACTTTAAGACTGAAAACAAACTTATGGTCAATAACACTGTGTCAAGTTTGGTTCTGATTTGTCACTATTTGTGGTTGTCCAGGTAAAGTTTGAAGGGCAGCTCTTCCGAGACCTTATGGTCTCCAACATTGTGTCCAAGTTTTGTCTTGATTGATAGAAAAATTGAAGATTCTAGAGTGAAAACAAGGTCGAAAATAGTTGAAAACAGGAATTTCGTAAAATTAAAGGGCACATAACTCTCAACTTTCTGATCCAATCAGGCCAAATATCAAACTAATACGAGTTCTAACAGTCTTCAACATTGTGTTAAAGTTTTGTCTTGATTGGTCTACAATTGTAGATTCTAGAGTGTAAACAAAGTCGAAAACAGCCAAAAATGGCATTTTTTTTTTTAAATTCATGGGCACAAAACTCTCGTGTTTCTGGCCAGATCAGACTGAAAAATATACTCATCCAAGATCTTATGGTCCCCAACACTGTGTCCAAGGTTTGTCTTGATTGGCCAATAATTGTAGATTCTAGAGTGTAAACAAGGTCAAAACAGTCAAAAACGGCAATTTTGTTAGATTCAAGGGCAGATAACCTAGGACTTTCTGGTCTGATCAGACCAAAAATCAGACTTATCCAAGATCTTATGGTCACCAACATCGTGTCCAACTTTTGTATTAATTGGTAAATATTTGGAGATGCTAGAGTGTAAACAATGTCTAAAGTAGCTATTTTTTTACATTCAGGGGCAGATAACTCCAAACTTTCCAATCCGATCTGATCCAAAATCCAACTCATACAAGATCTTATGATCACTAACATCGTGTCCAAGTTTTTCCTTAATTTGTCAATAATTGTAGATGCTATAGCGTAAACAAAGTCCAAATCAGTGAAAACGGCAATTTTGTCAAATTCAAGGGCAGATAACTCAGGACTTTCAAATCCGATCAAACCAAAAATCATACTCATCCAAGATCTTATGGTCTCCATCACTGAATGCAAGTTTTGTCTTGATTGGTCTATAATTGTAGATGCTATAGTGTAAACAAAGTCGAAAACAGTGAAAAACTTCAATTCTGTCAAATTCAAGGGCAGATAACTCAGGACTTTCTCATCCGATCAAACCAAAAATCCCACTCATCCAAGATCTTATGATCCCCAACAATTTGTACAACCTTTGTATAGATTGGTCGATATTTGTAGATGCTAGAGTGTAAACAATGTCAAAAGTAGCTATTTTTTTACATTCAAGGGCAGATAACTCCGCACTTTTCAGTCTGATCTGAGTCAAAATCAAACTCAACCAAGATCTTATGGTTACTAACATTGTGCATAAGTTTTGTCTTTATTGGTCAATAATTGTAGATGCTATAGTGTAAACAAAGTCGAAAACAGTGAAAAAACCCGGCAATTTCAAGGGCACATAACTCATGACTTTCTAGTCCGATCATGACCAAAATCAAGCTCATCCAAGATCTTATGGTCACCAACATTTTGTCCAACTTTTGTATTGATTGGTCCATATTTGTAGATGCTAGAGTGTTAACAAAGTAAAAATTAGCTATTTTGCGCATTCAAGGGCATATAACTCCGGACTTTCTGGTCCGATCTGACCAAAAATCGAACTCATCCGAGAACTTATGGTCAAACATATTTTGACCAAGTTTTGTCAAGATTGGCTTATATACTGTGCACAAAAAGTTTAGCACACTTGGAAAATGTCCTTTCCTAGTCAAAAACTATTCCAAAATCCATAAAAATAAAACTCTAATGTGTTTGAAAATTCAATTTTCTGGCGCTTCCTGAAAATTTTGTTTCAAAGCGTTAGTTAGGTATCTTACGTTAAAGTGCACAGGGGTCAGATATCGAAAGTCAAGCAAATTTCAATGACGCGAATGTCCAGCATAAGCAGCTAGGACAACCACTCAATGTCTTCCCATGTTGCAGAGAAGCTTCCTGACCACAAAGAAAGGAATTTTGCCCATTCATACTGCAGATGACGCTCATTGCCATTGACGTTATAGACGTCATTACTTTCTCTAGCCTGACGTCCAACAATGTTTTTTGTGTGTTCTTTTGCTGGTGATTAAGCAGTTCAGGCGTAGATCATTCTGTATGTTCCTTGGAGTAAGTGGGTGGTGATTATCTTATTGAAATATCACAACGTTGTGTCGTTGTTAGACGGCCCAGTGACAGGTTAGATAATTTCATTGCAGTACCATTGCACCGTTTGGTTGCCATTAACTGAAATGAGGTCTGTTAAAACTGTTTTCATCTATTCCTGCCTGCAGTCTAAAAATGACGCTGCACTCGACGTAACAGTCTCAATGATGACGTTATTGGTATCAAGCCTTACGCATCTTCTCCAACCACAAATCCTGCCGTCAGTTAATGACACGTAAAATGAGATTCGTCCGGACATCAGTCCAGTGTCTCCTGAATCAATACCGATGTGTCAATACCCACTGACGCCTTGCCTGTCGATGCTTAACGTCATTGGCGTAAGATCGGAGGACCCTGATGCAAGTTGTGTGCGGAGCCTGTTCCGGACAGCCTGGTCACTAACGGTATACCTTGTGACATCATGGAGGAGTAGCACTAAATTCTTACTAGACAGGAATTCGAAACGTCGTCAAGACGTTGCTGTGAAACGATCCTCCCTGAACGTCGTTTTACACGGTCTACAAGATTTAGGTCGGTCGTTGGTGGCTAAAGTTGCATAAACCATGTGCCGTAGGCGCGTAATTGTCAATTGGAGACAAATGAAATGCAAAGCGACATCTCTAACAGACATACCTGCTTGGAGCATGCAAAGAGCTCTCTGACGTCGAACTTACGTCATCATTTCTCGCCTTCTCATAATCAATTTCAAAGAATTTGTAACAGTTAAATTGATTCTGCTAACAGATCTGTGTAATCGTGTGTTTTTGGACAAGCTAGACATTATCGATGTCACTGCACACGTGCCGCACGTGACTTTTGCTTATCTGGACTTTGTCCAATACACTGAATGTTCACTCTACACATGCACTGTATGCGTAATGGTTGTCGATCGGGACAACTGAACAGCACAAAGCAATGTTCATTTGATTATCATAGACTGAAAAAATAATGTGTTAAAAAACGTGCTAAACTTTTTTTGCTCAGTATATTTGTGGATGCTAGAGTGTTAACACTAAATTGTTGACAGACAGACGGACGACGGACACAAAGCGACCACAATAGCTCACCTTGAGCACTTCGTGCTCAGGTGAGCTAAAAATGCTGATCATAACCAGCATTTTCTCCTTTTGCCTCAATTTTTACAATGCTGAATTCAAAACAATCAGATATCAATCGAGAGCCAATTTGTTGTTTGTGGCGGCTTCTAAGTTGAACCACGCTAAAATTTTGCTGTTTGGAAAAGGGTAAAACGACAGATGTGCACACTTCCCACTTTATATCACAGAAAACAGAAAAGAGCTTGCGATTGAATGTTGGACAAAACCGCCGGGTTTTGTTATACCGGAAATTATCCTCTCATGAAAAGGCCCGTACGATGCACTTTATCTCGTCAAAATCCGCCAGGTTTGAAAAAAATCTACCTTGAAACGGGCGATTTTAGGCGACAAACAGTGTGCTTTTCCAAAAGGCCACGCGGGGCATCACGGCAATATCCTGAGCACGAAATCAAAATAGAAAGCGACACCTGAATTTACCTTTTCAAAATGACTGAACCAATTCATAGATTGATTGGAGTTTAACGCTTCTTTCAGCTTCTATATATCACGGCGACTGGAGCGCTTAAAAACGTGAATTGCTGGTAATTGACCAAACGCCAGTCGACAGATCGTTCCGCCCAACATAGAATTTAAGACAAACAATGGGGATGTGATTTTATCCAGTTAATCGTGACGTAAATTCGGACAAACAAACTGATTTTTCGTATGTGTTGTTATAAAATCTCGTAACTACGGCTTGATTTAAGCCGTAGTTACGAGATTTTATAACAACACCGACGGTTTATCAAAACATAACAGTAAACCCAGTCTATTGTTAGCACAAAATTCTTTGGCATTGGCATGTCGATTGTTTTGATTGTCATTCGATAAATCGATACAATAACACGTGCAACAAAGAACAATTGGGGCATGACATTTTTCTGATCGTCCATTGGCTAATCGATGTTTTTGATCGACAGTCGGCGTTTGGTCAATTCTCCAGCCAGTACTACCACAACATCCAATCCGAGCCTCCAGCTGCTCTCACATAGATGATTCACACCCATTGGTGAGAGACGAATGACTAGTCAATTATGAGAATGGATATTGAACGAACCGGGTTCGAACTCACGGTCCCTGGATTGACTCGGGCGTTACAGACCAAGCTATCCGGGCTAATTTCACAATTTGGTCAAAATAATCATTGAGGCTGACCGATGATACATTCATTGCTTTAACCAAGGGTGCTCCAATTTTACCCTTTCCAAACCGGCAAAATTACAGGGTGGTCCAATTTGAAAGCCCATAAATACGACAAAATTGGTGTACATTTCTATGAAATTTTAGTATGTTATGACCCAGAAAGTAATGTGTCAAAAGGAGAAAATGCTGATTATTAACATTTTCTTCGTTTGTCCAAATACATTCCCAATCTTTTTATGTCATATGGGGACGTCAACACCCAAAAGCAGAGGTAGTTTGGGAAAGGAGCTGCTACAGACGACAAAATGGGTGGTAATAGAGAAACAATTTGTGTACAATATAGCACAGAAAATATTGAGACAAAAGGAGAAAATGCTGGCTCTTCTTTTGCCTCGGTTACTTCTTTTAACATTAGACGTCAAAAGCAGGTCCAGTTTGGGAACAGGCTAACCTCAGTATTTACTTAACGTGCTTTAACCCTTTCCCAAACAAGACCTGGTTTTGACGTCCCTAATCGAAAAGGCATGAGAAAACATTGAAACAAAAGAAGAAACTGCTGATAACCAGCAGTTTCTCCTTTTGTCTCAATATTTTCTATATCATATTTTACACAAAATCTATCTTTAATAACTTCCATTTTGTCATTTGTGGCAGTTTTTGAAGTGGATCACCCTAAAATTGTGCCGTTTGGGAAAGGGTTAATAAGAAACTGATCATTTAATGGAGTCAAACGACTCTTTCAACCGCAATGGTCATATCGCATGGCTTGAGCACCCAACAAGCTAACCGTAGATTCCTCTCGCCAGTATTACATCAATTTCATGATTTCAGCTGCTCTCTCACATAGGGAATTCAAAACGATTGGCGAGAGACAAACAACTTCTGTCAAAATGGATACTGTGTTCGAATTCACGACCCCAGGGTTGTCGGACTCTGGCTTTACTGAGCTATCCGGGTTCGGCTTTATGAAACCGGGACGTAGTATTTAGCTGATCTGTCGGAGTACAGCTCTGAACAAAGACGATAGTCTTCCTGAACAGCTACCATGATAAACATTGGCCCCGATTTGGTAAGCATTAAAGTAGAACACCCGTAATGTGGCCATTTCAAGATTCATAAAAGATCGATCGGGTTTTTTTTCGAGCCGCGTCGTTAAGTCGGGCGCGGGCGTAAACATTCGGTGGTGGAAAGTTCTACCGCCGAATGTTTACGACTGCGCCCGAATAATTCCGACATCGTGCAAATCTCATTACGGGTATTCTACCTTAATCAAACGGTTAAACATCTCTTTTGGTTAAATTTTAAAATTTACACAGAAATATTTAACCCAAACAAGTATTAAACCATTTGGTTAACGCTTACCAAAGTTTATACAATCCGGCCGGACGATGAAGGTTTCATTGGTTGGGGTTTAATGCTTTCCCAGACAAGGTTTTGACGTCTTCGGAAACATTCAAGCAACACCATTTTCTCCTTTTGCCTCAGTAAAATAGTGTGCTATATTATATAGCATCATTCTCTTTGTCGTCTACGGAAGATTTCATATTGGAACGAACAGTCTTATTTGTGTCGTTTTGGAGAGGATTAACACCACGTTTAACCGCATTTTGGTCATATTACAGCATGTGGAGCACCTAATCATTGATTGCAGGCATTTCTCTTACCAGCGTTACTACAACATCCCATCTAAGCCTCAAACAGAATCGATGGACGAAATGACACTGTGTGATGACTAAAATGCTTCACATCGCAGAGCTTGCAACGGACACCTCGTATCTGCAGCTTGAAATAAGCTGCAGATACAAGGTTTTTGTTGATAAAGCGTTGATATTTTTTTTCAAGGAGCATAACCGTGGCAGGGAATCGCGAGATCACGGGAATCACGAGACAACAAATCCGGAAAAGTCATCAATAATTCTTGTCATTCGTAACAGATTTGACACTGGTTTGCAGCACAGGAGTAAGGAAAACGCCAGGTATATTATGTTGGCTTGAGTAGGTAATTTCAAATTTTTACTTGATCGCCAATAACTTTATTATCAGCTAATTCTAATATCAAAAGATTTCAGACATCAACAACATCCCAGGCAGGTTTTCACTCTCTCTGCTTCAAACTAGTCTCATATCGGGCATGTATAAACAGAGTTATATAAAATATTCTAAAATTGTTGTCTCAAGTGATTCCCTGCCATTATAACAACAAACAATGCAATTGTATCAACACATCTTTATTCAATAGCACATAGTCAATATTGTCATAGCTGTATTATATACAAGTAAATGTGACCCATCACGCTAAAAGGGACCTTATCGAAAGTGTGAAAAATATCGACCCTAGTCAGTCTGCGCAGTCCGCGCAGCCAGACTAGGGCCGACACTTTTCACTTTTACGTAATTCTCTAAATCTGGAATGTTTTCCGTATCTTACTATATGCTCATTTTTTGCATACAGTATCTGGTGGACCTGTACCGAGTCTGACAAGTTTGTCAAAACTTGGATTTTGTAATTCGGATAAGGTCCCTTTAAGCGTGACGAGTCACAAATACATTGCCACTCACACAAGCCAATATTTACAGTATGCACAGATATTACCAGTGATGACATTCATCACCAAAGTAATGCCAAGATGTTAAACCCTTTCTCAAACAGCTGCAGTTCACAAAATGGATATTGACAAAGTATTGTGTAAATATTGCTTAGATAATAATGAGACAAAAGGAGAAAATGCTGGTCATCAGCATTTTCTTCTTTTGTATCAATGGTTATCTAAGCATTTGATATGGACATCAAAACCATGTATTGTTTAGAAAAGAATTAATACTTTCAACAACAATACCTGGTTTGAAATTACCATCAAGGGAATCTTTGGAAAGAATCAACAGAAAAGTAAAATTGATTACCAGCATTTTCTCCGTTCTTAATGCTTTCCATACTAGATCTATAAATTGATAATGTAATAGCGTAAATTTTACCCTCTGCATTTTGACCAGTATTAAATGTTGCTTAGTAAAGTGCTAAATACCTTTCACAGAAAAAAATTTAGGGTGGCCCAATTTGAAAGCTGCTGCAGACTACCAATTGGATGTCATTTAAGATAATATTTGTTCATAATATAGCCTAGAAAATATTGAGGCAAAAGGAGAAAATGCTGATTATTAGCATTTTCTTCTTTTGTCTCAATGTTTTCCCAAGCCTTTTCTCTTAGGGACGTCAAAACCAGGTCATGTTTCGGAAAGAGTAAAAAATTGTGGACCATCTTCATATCGTCGTTGTAAATGCAAAACCTTGTATCTCTATTTTGGGTAATTTTAAAGGGGAGGGAAAATGGGGAGGGTAAAAAATGGTAATAACTTTTCCCATGCTGAAATGTTTAACTTGAAATTGGACACATTGTTCATAAATAATGTAACATTGGTACTGATCGGTAAAAATATCTCAAAACCTGCGAGAATTGTTTTAACTTGACACACGAGTTTGTACTTTGAAAATCGCAAGAATCGACATACGAGATTTTGCATTTACACGGACGATATGTTTATCTGACACATAGTCATGGTCATGGGAATCTTTTGACATAACATACCGGTAATTGCAGACAATCTTCAATAATTATGTGAATATGTGAATGATTTGAAAAATGGTTTCAAGCAGAAAATGCCGAAAATGTCGGGCATTACCTGAGTGTAGTAGGTCTTTAAAACATCAGCTGATAAAACAAGTTATTGACAACCAAGTAAAATTTTACTTGGTCATCAGTAACTTTTTATCAGCTGTTTAAAGGATCTGCCACATCTAGAAAATTCTTGACGTTTTCCAATCTCTGTTTATAACCAAATTCAGGTTAATCACATATCAACACAATTTGTGATTATTTTCTGAAATAGCTGTGTCATGTGATCCCCTAATGTGATAGTTCAATGAGTTATCTTGCAATAACGTCAGCCAAAACTGACAGTGACATGGGTTAATATCAGAAAGCAAAATTTTGGAATGTTCCAGTTTGAAATGTGTTTCAGGAACAAATTTCATTAACTTGAAATGTTCTCTAATTTTCTCCATTTGCTAACCCATTAGATCTACTAGACGACAAAATTTTGGACAGTTCCAATTTGAAAGGTGTTGAAGACAACAATTTCAAGTTGATGAAATTTTATAAATCTTTACACTTTGGTTTAGAAAACATTGTGGAAAATGAAGAATTTGCTTGTCACAAGCAATTTCTTCATTTTCCACAATGTTTTTACCAAGCCTTTTCATATGAGGGAGTCAAAAGGCGTCACTGGGCAGTAATTGGTTAACTTAATGTGACAATAATTCTCTCATGAATGCTGTAATGAGCCTATGTCACTTTCAATTAGAATTTGGTTTTCATCATAGATCTACATAACAAGATTTTGTTTATCATTCATACTTACAAAGTTCCCCCTAGGCAGGTGATATAGGGGTAATTAAGCCGTCAAGCCCCCAGGCAGGTGTTATAGGGGCTAGCCACTTCCACACAGTATATACAAATCTGTCATGAAAAACAATTCTATAAACCAACACTTGCTCAACAAGAACAAAGATATCGCTGCTTTTAAACGAAACCTCGTAACTGCAGCTTAGTTTAAGCTGCAGTTACCAGGTTTTCGTAGAAAAGTGACAATATACACAAATGCAACATTTCTTCAACTTTCCATCAGTGTTATAGCAAAACCTTGTAACTCCAGCTTTCACCCTTTCCCAAACGACAAAATTTTAGGGTTGTCAAATTCGAAAGCTGCTGCAGACGACAAAAAAGATGTAAATAAAGATTGAAATTGTGTGTGAAATAGCCAAGAAAATATTGAGGCAAAATAAGAAACTGCTGGTTATCAGCAGTTTCTTCTTTTGTCTAAATATTTTCCCAAGCCATTCCAATTAGGGACGTGAAAACCAGGTCTTGTTTGGGAAAGGGTTAACCAAGCTCGATTTATAAGGTTTTGCAAAAACACCGACGATTTTTAGTTTAGTAAAGAAATACTGTAAGTGAATCATTACCCTTTCCTAAATAATCCCTGATTGTGATGTCCCTCATATCAATGATTGGGAAAACATTCAGACAAAAGAAGAAAATGCTAATATCAATATTAAGGTAAGAAGGGCCTAATTAGCACCAAAGAGCCAGCCGCGAAATTTGAAAAGTTCTAGTAATTCCTAAACTGTGTAACATTTCTATTCCAAATATAAACTTAAACATTTTGTACGGTTTAGAATTTTGAATCAATGCATATTTATGGAAATATTAAGGTATAAAGTGCCTAATGAAAAACACCACTTTCTAGCCATACGAAATGTATCAAATTACACACACTTGTAAATACACTTCACATAAGTTGATTCACCGTGCCGGATTTCAAGATTACGCCTCCAGAATAAAACAATTTACAAATATCATTTTACTCTATATTCATATGCAAGGGAGGTAATTTTGAACATTTTTGTCAAATATTTCCATAAATATGCATTAATTCAAAATTCTAAACCGTGCAAAATGCTTATGTTTGTATTTGGAATGGAAATGTAACAATGTTTAGGAATTACTGGCACTTTTCAAAATTTGCCGCTGGCTCTTTTGTGCTAATTAGGCCCTTCTTACCTTAAACAAAAATGTTCCAAATTACCTCCCTTGCATATGAATATAGAGTAAAAT
Organism: Fragum sueziense; assembly: GCA_963680895.1. NCBI lineage: Eukaryota > Metazoa > Mollusca > Bivalvia > Cardiida > Cardiidae > Fragum > Fragum sueziense. The sequence goes on from OY804593.1 coordinate 70,288,124, forward strand.
AATATTTGTAAATTACTTTCTTCTTGAAGCATTATCTTGAAATCCGGCACGGTGAATCAACTTATGTGAAGTGTATTTACAATTGTGTGTAATTTGATGCATTTCGTAAGGCTAGAAAGTGTAGTTTTTAATTAGGCCCTTCCTACCTTAAACCTGTATGTTCATTGTTCTCCTGTTGTCTCAATATATCCCATGATATTATAATGTATACCTCACAATATTTTTTTTCAATAATTTCCAAAATTTTGCCTTCAACTAAATTTTTTTAACTTGAACAGTCCAAATCAATTTCTGGTATTTCAGAGAGGGTAAAAATAAACAAACACTAGCTTTGCACTAACCCCTCTGTTTCAGTTTGTACAACATTTTTTTTTAACCCATTACCACACGGCTCCTTTTAACTCACCCACAAGATAATGGCTTTAGAAAACGTGATGGAAAATAAAGAATTGTGACTAGCAATTTCTTAATTTCCCACAAAGTTTTCTATGTATAAAGAACAAAAATGTTAAAGTCCATTCACTTGAAATTGTTGTCTGCAACATCTTTGAATCTGGAAAGGCCTAAAATTAAGTGTTTGTTAATGGGTTAATTCTAGCAGCATTGACCAAGATCAGTCTGCAGATATATGTCATGAACAACCTTTTTCTATGCTACAGAGCTACAGATAAGAGAGAAGGAAAGCTTTTCTAGATGCTATATTTCATTTATTGTTCACCAAACCCTATGTTGTGGGTTTTCATTGGAATCGTCACAACATAGAGTTCTGATTGGAATTAAAGAATTTAGACTGTCTTCACCCTTCCCTTCTTATCTGTTGCTCTGATGCTACCTGCATATTTTCACCCATTATCAGACGACAACATTTTACACAGGTCCAAATTCAAAGAAGTTGCTGAGGACAAGTTCAAGTGAACAAAATTTTATATTTTTGGTCTCTCTTGGTAGGAAGGAAACATTGCCAAAAAATGCAATTTCTTCATTTCAACAATGTTTTTCCAAATCCTTTATCTTGTGAGGGATTAAAAAGCGTCAGTATCTATATGTGGGATAGTGGGAATTGGTTAACCCATTCCAAACAGGGCTCGAATTTCCACTAGCATACTGGCATTTTGCTAGTTAAAATTGAAAATTGCTAGTGATTCTTTTTGACACTAGATTTTTTTGGCGAGTGGAAAAATATTCCCCACCTACAAGTTTTATCAATGCAGCTTGGAAGAGCTTACAAAACAACATTCAAATATTGACTATTTTGGACATGCCCTTTAAATTATGCAGCATATTATGCTTTTATTTTTTCAAAATGAAAACCCTCATTATATATACAAAACCAGATTGCGAGTGAAGTTGCCTTTTTGCTAGTGGTTTCAAAAGCCACTAGCAAAATATTGCGAGTCATTTTTTCAGGGAAATTCTAGCCCTGCCAAACGACAATTTTTCACTATTCCATTTTTGAATATGCTGTAGATGACAAAATGGATATTTACTGAAACATGATTTGTGTACAAATTCAATAACATACAAAAAATGTACAAATATACAAAAGGACAAAAGGAGGAAATGCTGCTCATCAGCATTTTCTTTTTCACTTTAATTCTGTACAAGGCTTTTTTCTAGATGCATTAAAACCAGGCCCTGGTTTCTCATAAAAACTGAAGTACATACTCATGAGCACATGCTCAACTTCAAAGGAATACTCTCCAACATTGAAGGGTATTGACTATTCGATTGAAGTTCACATGGATTTTGTGTGATTTGAGCACAGTGCTAAGATTTGAGTCTGAGAATGTAGTACTTAAGTTTTTTCGAGAAACCGGGCCAGGTCTTGCTTGAGAAAGATTTTCAAAATGAGTAGACTTATTTCATATTTCTAAATTTCTATAAAATGATCATATCCTTTCCATAGAGTATCTTATTTTTATAGATATAACTATAAGCTTGTTAGAAACTTTGCCATGATATTACCTTCTCACAGCTACTTGCAGACAAAAATTACACTTCTTTTAAAACTAAACCTGTTTCCAATCAATTTCTGGTTCTCCAAAACTCATTTCAACAGTACTGGTACAAAGTCACTCACATGTGTAGCAGATAACATAATGAAGAATGCATGAAAAATGTTACTATAAAGGGAACCTAGAAATGGTTGACTTAACCCTTTCCCAAACAAGACCAGGTTTTGACGCCTGTAAGAAAATAGGTTTGGGAAAACATTGAAACAAAAGAAGAAAATGCTGATAATCAGCATTTTCTCCTTTTGTCTCAATATTTTTCTGTGCTATATAGTACACAAATTCCTTGTTTTTTAACATCAATTCTGTTGTCTACAACAGCTTTTGTGTTGGAACACCTTTGAATTTTGTTGTTTGGGAAAGGGTTAATGCTTATTTTCAGCATTTTTTTTTTTCAAATGTTTTTTTTTATTAGGAACATCTACAGAAAGCAAACCAAGGGATGGTGAATAACACTGAAGCCAATTAATTCAATCATCTATCTAGATTCACTGAAATATATTGTTTGGAAAACAGCCTAAAAAGACTATACATTCATCAGAACTACACACAAGAGAGGGCAATGGGTAAATTCAAAATGCAATATTTCATAAATCTTTCACAAAACCCTGTGTTGTGGGTATTCAATGAAATCGTCTCAAGACGATTCAATTGAGTACCCATAACATAGGGTTTGGATTTGAAATAAAAACTTTACAATGGTTTCAAACTTTCAATCTCTCTTATCTTTTGATCTGATTCATGGTCTTTTATATCAGCTTTAAATAATGTATTATAGTTATTATGAATAAAAAATTCTTTTACCATTTCTTAACTTTGCAAAATAAACCAATGCGCTTCTCAAAGGTTCATCGCTTCTCAGCTCAAGCCCTGAAAGAGAAATTTTGATAGAAAATTAAAGCATATGATGAAATACAGATGAAATCCACCCTACCCCTCCCACTTCCCTTGGATAATGCTACAAGTGAGTCCTGAAGGGTTGTCTGCTTAAATCCTTAAAGATAAATAAATTTCCCAATCTCAAGTATCTCACCTATTCATATTCCATTGCTTTTATTTTGTTCTGGCATGTGATTTAATGAAGAATAGAATCTATGCATCCCTAAAAATTGTTTATAAATAAACATCTTCCAAGTTTCTTTTTAAAAAGCTAGATAAGATATTTCTTGTTTTCCTTTTTCTCCCATATCTGTTTTAAAGGCCATTCTACTACCTTTTATACCAGGTACTTTCCAAAAATATGCATCATCACTTTTAGTTACATGCTTGGTTAAAAAAATGCCAAGTAGAACAGTTCTAAAGGGGAAATGCCTCTTCTTAAGGTGATAATAATCAAAACATAGGAACTTCAGACAAGTAACATAGCCTGGTAGGTAATTCATAAACACACACAAAAACACCAAGTATCTGTTATTGAGATTCATGAAAAAATCATCAATATGTAACAGTTTGCAAATTATTGACGTTAGTCTTGCATGCTGGTATTATTAAGCCTGGTATCAATAGCCAATAAATGTTGGTTTGGTTGTGTTCTTGGAAGCACAATCAATGAATGTGCATCCGTCATCATTGTAATATTAAAATTCTATTCATTGTTTTCACTTAGTTCAAAAGATCAAAGTGCCTAAAGCATAAACTGTGTTTACCAGCTGCACCAAGCTCTTAGTTTACCAACACTAGATAAATACATTTATTACATGAGTAACATGACAGATTCTTGAAGTTGTTTGGAGCTTTAAACAGGTTGACTCTTTACCACATATAAATGTACAATAATAAGATTGTTATCATTTGTCGCAAAAATGAATTTTGGTATAAATATAATCAAAGTTTTAGACTTAATTCTCTATCATTGTAGAAATATATGTGGTAAAGTGTTGTTGTAATAAATCAATTATCAATATGAAAAATGACACAGACCATTTAATTGGCCATACTACACCGTTATTTCAGGATCTTTAACTTTTTACATGATTTTCTTTTATCTGGATTTTGCTGAAAAAGTGAACATATGCAGGTAATATCATGGCAAGTAAAATCATACATAAATATTTGTTACAAAAAATTTGAAACAAGTACTACAGCAAAAGGTATTACAATTATCATAATATATCATTTGAATTGAAAAATGTAACACTAAGTTACAGCAAATTTAAAGAGAATGTTTATGTTACTTTCCTAACAAGTCATTGTTTGAATCAATAAATCATTTGAGATATTGAAAAATATAAGCACTGTGCAATATGATAAGAAATATATTCTTTTTCTGCAATCAAACTAATCCAACTGTATTCCCTTTAATTACTCTCAACTTTCCGATTGATATTGATATATAATCCGAGTCTTCTCTGACGTAAATACGCTCTTTGATATTATGATTTTTCGCTATTTACATCAGAGATAATTGCATATCGAAAACATCAAGAAGTTCGCAACTCGATGTTGCGCATCGTTCACCGTCCGATCTTAAACGCTATCCGTAAAAGGCCTGATGATATCGATCAATGAACCATTTATTGTCATGGCTGCTGAAAAAATACGACCAAAAAGTATTTCCAAAAGGTTTATAGGCAATGTTTTGCAACAACCCTCACCTGAGCAGCCTTTGTTTACCATGACCTTCCATTTAAAACCACGTGATCAACGCGAAATCTCGCACATGGAATGCGGGTTTTCCCAGATTATGACGTAACGGTAGAATTTGAAAGAAAAAAGAAATAAGATTATTTTATTTTTCAAATTGACGGCCCTTCTGAAATAATATAACAATAACGAGTTTAAAAAAACTGATAACATGAATAAATAAATAAATGAAATATATCAGAAACGTCCGGCAAACGTTTTAAAGCTAGTATTCGCACCAATAATGTTTGCTACTATGTTGGGTCAATTCCATAACTTATGAGCATGGAGAACGAAATAAACAGAATTTCTCAGGAAAAGCAATACCATTCAAGTTGCAAGCTGAACAGATCGACATAAATTGATTTCCACAACAAGAACACTCCATAATTTCTGAACAAAGGCGGTCACGTGACTTGAGAAAAATTCGTAATCAAAGGCGATCACGTGATAGTCACGTGGTGGTAAATTCCGCTCTATTTTTGAACGAGACCTGGTCACGTGATCTGCAATAACAATGGCGACGAAATGGAGTGGAAATAGGGGGTTGTTGAGTTTCGAAAGGTTATACTCTTCCAGCAGGCCGATTTGAAATGAAATTTTTGGTCAGGTATGACAAAAAATGATTTATTGATCTATACCCTACAGTGTTTTGCCGAGTGATTGGATATGATACACAAAAACAAAGCTTCGCTACTTGTACCAAACTTTCCGCTGTTTTCGATATGCAATTATCTCTGATGTAAATAGCGAAAAATCATAATATCAAAGAGCGTATTTACGTCAGAGAAGACTCGGATTAATTGATATAGTGATCATTAAACACATCAACCATCTTGCTTAAAGTAAGAATGATCACCTGCAGCAACTTCCCATGAATTTTCAGCACTACTAGCACAAAACGAACACAACTCAATAGACACTTTATCATTGGCAACATGAAGACAAACTCCACCTGATGTATGACTATCAAATACTGCTGAACTGCTGGGTTCCATGTTTTCAACACCGACTTCTTCATCATCATCATTTTTAGAGATTTTTTTCAACAAGGACCTGTCATTCTCTTCCTTGTTGTTGACAATGTACAAACCATTTCGGGTTTTCTTGACTGCAACATATTCATTTTTACCAATGGAATCATTCAATGGTCTTTTCCTACTAGTAGAGTTTTCATGACACTTTTCCGAATCATCAATATTGTTGTTGGTGAATACAAGGGATGCGTTCAACTTAACACCGGCAGTATTTGAAATATTGCCCAACAGTGACATCAAACCTTTCTGATTTGAAATAACACTTCTTAGGTACGCAATTTCTTTTTCGGCTTCTCTAAGTTTTCTAGTTTTGATGTTTAGTTGACCACTGATTTCTTTATTCTCCTGTGTTAAAGAGTCTACTTTTGTTTCAAGCTCATTTACATACTGCTTCTTTCTCATTCTATTAAGTCTAGCATTGAGAGCATTTCTGTTTGTACATTTGCCCCGAGCTTCCAAGAGGTTAATGTCAATATGCGGTTCTTTGTCAAAATGTGGTCCGTTGAGACTTTTCCATGAAGAATCATTAATGTCTGAATGCTGCAGGTCGTTTTCATGATCAACATTAATTACTGGTCTGGGCTGTCTTAGTGAAACTGAATTTGTGTTATCAGCAACAGTTTGTCTTAGTGAATCTGAGCGTTTGTTAGCAGCAGGTTGGCTTTTCAAATTCACTTTCTTAGAATTAAAGTATTGCTCAATCTCACTGTCATTACTGTCAGATTCTACCAATAGGTCTGTCATGTTGTCACAGCTACTTTCAACCAGGGAATCTGCGATCAACTCTGCAAACAGCGAGCCAAAATTATCCGAGTTGCTTGTTGTGGCAGTTTCAGGCGACTTCCGGTCGACCTCCCCGACTTCAGTGCTGTCGAAGAAATTAAATTGTATGTCTTCCAACATGATTACACCCAAGCCTTTACATGCACCACTTTAAATGTTATTTCATTAAACAGTTTGAGTAATCGACAGTGGTCGGAAAGATTGGAGACCTGTCTTACCACTATTTCTTTGTTGATCGACTGGATTTTCTTTTTCTTGAACGAAACGTTTTGTACACTTCCGGTTAATTACAATAGACTGGACAATACCAAAATTATAGACTGGAAAAATACGCACGACCGTTCAATCTAGACTGGTACCCATTCGTGTAAATAACTAAATCCGTAGTAGATTTCAGGTACGGGAACCAGACTACGTTCAATCGCGACCCTCGAGATAGACTGGTTCCCTGTCCCTAGATCTATCGATCATATATTGGGACAGGAACGGTATAATAAAAATATACGGTTTTCTGTATATTTTTTTGGAGGATCTGATTGGTTGATTTTTTTGGCGTGAGTGACGTATTTTGATCATGGTTAGGCGGACGCTAAAATGAATTCGTAAAGCGTTTCGGAGACGCTGTTCAAGAAAGCTTGCAGTCGACGAAAACTGGATTAAGTAGTCTAATGAGTTAACTCTTTCCCAAACAAGTTCTGGTATTGACTTCCCTATCTAGATCTCTGCAGCAGCTTTGAAATTAGATCAGTCTACCCTTTTCTCTGGTTTGGCGGAGGAAAAGCATATCGTCGGTGTTAATGCAAAACCTCGTATCTCGTTTTTGCAAACTTTTAAGGGGGAAGAAAGAACTTTAATAACTTTTCCGGAACTGAAAGGTTTTACTTGAAATACATACACATGTTCACATAAAATATGTCATTAATATTGATAAATCAAAATATTCTAAAACCTGAAAGAATTGTCTAAATCGGACATATAAAATTTTACTTTTAAAATCGCAAAAATGGACATACAAGGTTTTGCATTTACATCGACGATATTGTGGTCGCAATTAAAAGTAAAAAAAATCTTATTAATGGCAGTTTGTTATTAAAATTTCCTTGTTGACAGGAGAGAGGAAATGAGAAGATTTTTTTTTAATTCATATACATTTCTTAACCTCACAACTAAGAATAAGACTTGATCAAATTGTCGTTTTCAAATTACATTAAAAGTGCTTCGTCTTTTCTAAAACATATATTTTTTGTGTATCAAAACCCATTATTTAACCATTCTAAAAAAAGTTTTTTTTTTTGTTTTTTTTTGTTTTTTTTTTTCATTTTTAATCATAATTTCATAAAAATGTTTGGATTCAATTTAGAAAAGAATCACTTCACGAGATTCTGAGTCGGGAATAATAGGTAGTTTGTATCAAAATTATTTCGCAGTGGTATTAAGGACGAGATATATTTTCACACTATAGTGTTAAGGGATAAACATATGGTAAACTACTTTTTAAATTTAATTGTTTATCTAATAATTGGCCACACTCTGTTACAGTACATCAAAGACAGATAGTATGACAAAGGATCAGATCGATTTTATTGCCCTTAACCCATTCCCACACTTTGGCTCTTTCTAACTCAACACTGGAGTTGCAGACGAAAAATTACATTGCTATCAAAAGCGTATTTTTCTATGGTTCTTTTTCTATAGCGTAAATTGTCTTTCTGGGTAGAAAACATTTTCGGAAATGAAGAAAATTAATTAATTCCAAAATGTTTTACGCGGTCTTTATCTTTTGGTGCACCGAAATGCGTTGTTGTGTGATAATGGATTAAAACTCTTTTCCAAACAGTAAAATTCTAGATCTAATAAAGATCCCGGGAAAAGGGTCGTCATTTCTTTTCATTTTTCTTTAGGCATACAAAGATTAAAAACATGAGCTGTGATGTAGTCTATATAGATCTAGATCTATAAAATATGAATTAAAAAAAGAAACATTGGCAATTAGTTGATTTGTGTAAGGCCAAATGTCGTCCTACATTCATTCAAAACGCAGTCTTTGTGGCATACGTGACATTATTTTACACTTGACTCAACAAGATTGAAAGTTGCAGCAGACGACAAAAAATTTGTTGACTTATTGAAATGAATATGATGGGATTTTTTCCGGTGTTGTAAGATTTTACTTATCGTGAAAAATACACTGATAATTTAATCATCCAATCAGATCAAAGGAAAATTTGTAAACGACCCGTCTTCATACATAGAGAAGACGGGGTACCAGTCTACCCTCGAGACTGTTTGCAAACTTTTGCCGTTTCGAACGAGTTTGCAACATCACGGGTGGTAAACAGAGAAACTAGCTCCAAAAAGAGGTAGTTGCATAGAGTGAAAATTTGTAGGTCACGAACTCATTTTCTAAAAGTATTTCATTTAAAGCGAGTTTTTGAGAAATCCGGCGATGCTGTAATATGAAGAAATGGTCGAAGTTTGTTGTGCACGAAAGTATACGGCATTAGTAGCAGGGTTTTAATACAATCGTTGAAAAACATTTCAAAATCGAAAGTAAAGAAGTTTTTACTTTCGATCTTGAAATGTTTTTCAACGATTGTATTCAAACTGTATGCTCACTAACACCGTATATTCTCGTGCACAACAAACTTCGACCATTTGTTCATATTACAGCATCGCCGGATTTCTCAAAAACTCGTTGTAAAAGAAATAATTGTAGAAAAAATGTGTTCGTGACCTACCTTTGTTTACAGATTTTCGCTCTATGCAACTACCTCGGTAGAGGCCGGATGTCACGAGGAAACGAAATACCGTTGACTCTTTTTGGAGCTAGTTTCTCTGTTTACCACCCGTGAACATGATCTTGAGTAACGATAAGATCCGAGAATATTCGAATGACGACCGTTGTAGAATCAATCACTGTCGGCCAAGCGCACGGCAACTCAAATCATTTCTGTTGAAAAAGAAAGTTTAATAGTTTGGTAGCAAGATAACTCGTACCAAGTCAAACTCGTACCAAATCCAACTCGTACCATTTTAGTCAACTCGTTCCAAAGTTTAGTCAACTCGTACCAAATTTTGGTCAACTCGTACCAAAAAGGGAAAAATGCAGGAGTCAACTCGTACCTTTTTTTAAATAACATTTTTCCCAATTGATCTCTATATATTTTTGTATTTATTTATTTGCAAGCATCGAAATTAACATTTGTTATCCAAAAATGCTATTCAAAGACTTTGTTGAAGTTTTTACTGTTAGAAAACATCAGTATAAACCTTTATTAGATCAATATTTTGACGGAATACAAATATTTAGTGAAATCGTATTTTCAACTAAACCTTTATGAGATCAAAATTTTGACCGAATACAAATATTTAGTGAAATCGTATTTTCAACTTTTTTTTTAAAAGATGTAGGCCTATGCATAGATAACAATGATAAAACATTGAAGAAAAAAGAGAAAATGGCGAATATTACAATTTTCTCTTTTCCTTTTTTTTCATTTTCCAGGTATCATCGACAAGAAATAGAGATTGAAATTGTTGTTGGGATCATGCTGAGGATGAAGAAATAAACAACTCTGTATTTTAAAAAAAATGTCTCTATTTATTAGAACTTCATATATTTAATGATATAAACTTTAAAACATTACCAGATGACAAATTCAAAGGTGTGACAGATGACAATTTCAAGTTGAGGAAATTTAAAATCTTTTGGTCTTTTGTGATAGAAAACATTGTGGGAAATGAATTTTACTTTCCACGATGTTTTCTAAAGCCATCATCATGTGAGGAGTCAAAAGCATTCAATTTTTGGTAATGGGTTAAAAAAGATTAACAATATTTGACAAAATCAAAGCTTTTGAATTAGAACAACCTAACATAGTGCCGTTTTGGGAAAGGATTAACACGCATTTTGATGGCCCACATGATAAAGGCTTTGGAAAACATTCTCAAAAAGAAATTGTTTCAGACAAACATCTTCTTTATTTCACAAAATGTTTTCTCTCCCAAAAGACGTAATATTTCTATCACTTGAAATTGCTATCTGCATTATAACTGTGAATTTGATCATGTCTGAAGTTTGGTCTTCTGGTTAAAGGGTTAACATAATCTTTCTGTCTTTTCGGTTGGCACCATCGTCTGAAGAGGAAGCCAGGCAGTAGAACAAGCTTCTATAAGATATAATGCAGATGGCAATAACCTTGTTCCTCTGTTGCGACAAGAGGCTGTTTTATTTTCTTTATTAAGATTTTTAGATTATATATAATGACAAAATATCAATCTGTCCAGTAAAATTGCTTTTATCAAAAACTGGCTCTGTAATAAAATTTAAAAAAAGAGAGAAGAAATTGTGGTTGCTGAACTAAAGGGACAGATACAACTGCCTATTATTTAATCGCTGAGATAAAGGGTAGTCAATAGCCACGCGTCAGTAAATAGTAGCCTTGCGTCCTAATTAAAATAGCGCGTGATTCACACCCTTGATTATTGGAAAAAGGGTTAAATAGAAGGTTTATTGTTATTGTTCCAGAGTATTTTGAGGAAAAGAGTAGAATGTCACCAAGTGGCATTCTTACCATTTTCTAAAATACTTGTATAAATTTTAGAGCAGACGAGTCCGAATCTTTATTCAGAATGTTGTAACAAAACCCGTCCATAGAAGTACCCTATCATTAATAATCATTTTAGTCCTATCAGCTTGATTTGGGGTCCTGTTATACTGAGATAAAGGGTAAACAGTAGTCACGCGTCAGTAAAAAGTAGCCACGCGTCTTAATTAAAGTAGCGTGTGATTCACACCCTTGATTTGGATCAAGTTAAAGTAAAATAAATTATTTACCGTTTTACAATCAATACCTGATTTTGAAGACCTTAATAAAACGGGCTTGCGGGAAAATTTTTAGGCAAAACAAGAAAATTACGATTATCAAAATTTAATGCTATCTTGAAAATTACTACTTTCTTCGTCAATAGACATTTTGAAGGCTGCAGCAGCTAATGAATTGAACCGACCAGACATTTTGCTGTTTTGAACCGGTAAACTTTATTGAGAGAGAAAAATGAATAATAATTTTGCCTTTCTCTCGATATTTTCTTTGCGTCAACATACAATTTTTTGCACTTGAATTCAATCTTTAATGTCGTCTACAACTTTCTAAAATTCTAAGAAGTTTAAAAATAATAAATGAATATACATTTGTATAGATCTATATAGATCTAAATTCAATATATACTGAACAAAAGTGAAAACGCTACACTGCAAGATTTCTTATTTCAGGAAAAGTATTCAAAACTAATAGCATGAATTATATGTTGACGTCATTTCCCAGGCTTTCAGCAATCGTTTTGTCGAAATTCCATTGCATTGTCTCTTGTAATGTCAGAGTTACAGCCCTTAATGCGTTTAAAGCTAATTTCATCATATGCCGCATATACACATGCGCAGAAAACGCTTCATTATTTTTTCGGAATTGGTCATATCCAGGTTGCCGAAAAAACACTTAAAATCTCACTTATTTTTTGTAGCAAGCTCTAAAATCAAGGTCTAATCTGTCAATTTTGCGAATTACCTCCCTTTAACATAAACAAATAGGGAATTTTAAATGTTTGGTATTCACAAATTTATCACGGTTTTCGATTGGGGCTTTTGCAACATCATGCAGGCCTTATAGAGGATTTTTGAACCCTTTCTTCGAATAGGTTTGTTCCCAGATGTCCACGCAATAGCGATTTGAATTTCCTATGGATATTACATTGTAAAATTTTCAAGCTTTGGAACATAATGAAAATTCTACTTTTCAAACACAATTTTCTAAACGCTGAAACAATTTTATGCAAGCTTCTTTACATTTCCTGACTGGTAACTTGTCAGACTACCATTCCGTGCAGTCCGGCATGGTTTGCATTCTTCTACTTGGATTTCATGAAGGTTTGAATTGTGTAAAATTTCCGTTCAATTTGTACACCTGAAAAACGGACCCCTGTTACATTAAAAGGGTCCGTATTTCATCCTCGTAATTAAGATCCGCAAAACTTTTAGTGCTTGGCTTAGCCAAGTCAATGAACAATGCGAAACACTTTCATTTGATTTTTTTACTTGTTGTATGTAGAAGAAATATGACAAGCAAAATAGGTGCAGCGTTTTCACTTTTGTTCAGTATATTAATTATAATAAGGTGGTTTAACAAATACACATTTATTGATATAAAATATCAATTAATAAAGATATATAAAAAACGAAAGCATCACCATGATTTGCATATTACTATATATCCTTTACTTCTTACGTTGTACTCGTCGCAGCCACATCTCTGACACCATGGAGACCTGTCTCTCCACCAGTGTAGCACGCATAATTAATTTCAACAATAAGAGAATATGCCGCCTTTAGATCTATGTGGCATAATTGTACGTCATCCAATGAATCAAAAGATTCGCGTGTTTCTAATTAGGGATTAAAATTTGGACTTTGTCGCTTTGATAATATTTTCTTTCTGTCGGCGTGCTTCTTTGTATTATATTTATCCTCCTCTCTTTATATAAAAAAACCCCCAAACATCATCATATCTGAAAAAAAGAAAGAAAAAAATAATGATTGTTGAACTAATATGAAATATCAAGTTTAACTATTTTTTGGTTGGGGGATGAAAAACTGAGATAAAAAAAGGTACGAGTTGACTCCTGCATTTTACCATTTTTGGTACGAGTTGACTAAAATTTGGAACGAGTTGACTAAACTGGTACGAGTTGGATTTGGTACGAGTTTGACTTGGTACGAGTTATCTGTAACCCAATAGTTTTTACTATAGCATGAATAGAGCCGGTCTCAATTAGTATTAATATATTGTTTCAGTTCCGACCATTCTAAAGACGACGAATTAGCCTATACGCTGATATATGATATCACAAATTCGGATTTTGATTGCTCGTTAGGCTACTTGCATTCATACCTGGGGAATAGTAGGCCTATCAATCTTTGCCCTGTTCATGATTTAGCCTCTCGTCTGTCGAATTAAATCATTTGCCTGTGTTGGATTTATGCAGAAAGCGTATCGATCGGCGTTTCCACCAGGGGCCTGTTTTTGTAAGGCCATGCATGACGCCTTCCATGGGGTAGATTTTTGGATTTCCGCTAGTGATTTTCACCTTTATATTGTTTACGAGGATGAACCCTTTCCCAAACAACACCTGGTTTTGACGTCCCTAATAGAGAAGGATTGGGAAAACATTGAGACAAAAGAAGAAACTGCTGATGACCAGCAGTTTCTCCATTTTTCTCAATATTTTCTATCCCATTATTTACACGAATTCTGTCTTTAATACCATACAGTTTGTCACTTGTTTTTTTTTCTTTTTAAGTGGAGTTCGATACCCGGCCGCGGCTAATACCCTTTCTGACAAAATTGTCACTCACCAATGGGTTTGAAATCGTTAACCTAAGTGGGCGAGCAGCTGGAGGCTCGGTAAGGGTGTTGTGGTAGTACTGGTTTGAGAAACAACAGGAATCCATGGGTAGGTGCTCCAGCCGCCGCGATATGACCCTGGTAGTTGAAAACGGCGTAAAACCCCAATAAACTCAATTTTTAAGTGGATCATTCCAAAATTTGCCGTATGGGAAAGGGTTAAAGGAAAGAAACCGCGTTTTTGAAGAAACACTAGATGCGGAAAAATGGGCATCGTAAGATTCATCACAATATGATCGAGTTATCAGCTCAAAACCATGGGAACACTTCTAGTTCTGTATGTATTCGTTATTCAACACTTGGTCAGCCAATAAGTATTGTTAGTCCGGTTCCCGCCCCTGATAAACTTCGTTGCATTTAGAGTCTGGTAATATCTGGCAAACCGCGTCCATTGATTGGTTAGTATACACAACCGATGAAACGCCTCGACCAATCAGAGCCGCTCGTTCACGGTTATGTTTATGACTGTGGAGATTAGCTATTGCCGTACCTAAATGCGTAGTAGATCTCAGGGGCGGGAACCAGACTAAAGTATTGTGGGCTCTGCCGTGGAACCAGGATTTCTATGAGGGGGGGGGGGGGGGTCGAATCTACAAATAGGGGGTTCGTTTTCCTAGTAATACATCAATTTAACTGAATTTCTGTTTTGAAATGCAATACTCAGGCTTAAGGAGGGGTCATTTGAACCCCAAAATCCCCTCTGGATCCCCCATTGCGGCTATAACACCTTTTCTGAGACTAAAAGAAATAGATATGAAATTTGAATATATTTGTTCCTGTAATTATCTTGAACAGTGTAGGCCTATAAATAATCAGTAATATAAGTTCTACATTTTTTTTCAACATTTAAATTTTCATCGCAATGATCGTAGAACAATTATTTCTGTGCTATATTGTAGGCGAAATCAATCCTATCTTTTCAACGATCCACTTACCACTGTATGGAAACTGCTGTATGTTAGGTTTGTTGGGTGCACAGAAGTCAAATCCAAAATAGCGGACGGGATTTCTTTACAAGGTAGACCTGTGTCATGTATTCTGGTCACCATTTATTGAATATCCACTTTTATACAACGTGACGGATAGGCTATCAGCGTGAAGATAGTTTGTTGGAAAATCAACGATTATGGCACACTTTTTATGAAGTTGCTTCGTTTGACTGTAATGTTTGACTAAACACGGTGTCGTGTTGACCTTGAAATCTGAAGCGATGGATTTTAGAAAAATCGGTCTGTATTTCCGAATCCCTAGGGTTCCTGACAACAACAACAACCCGTCCGCCATTTTGGATTTGACTTCGGTGCATCCAACAAACCTAACATAGGGCCTACATCAGTTTCCATTCAGTGGTTTTCATCTGTAGCAGCTTCCACATTGGGACAATCTACATTTGCGCTAAAACCGTTACCAGACATAAATGTTGGCAAAAACGGCAAACATTTATATTGATCAAAATTCGAAGATGATAGACGAAAAATTCAAGTAGGCCTAAATGGAATTTTATATATTTTTTTCTTTTCGGGTCGAAAACATTGTGGGAAATGAAGAAATTGCTTGTCACAAGCAACTTCTTCATTTCCCAGGACGTTTTTAAAGATATACGTGCGCAAATGAATTTCCAATAGACTTTTAATGAAACACATTTCATACAAATATTTATTCATTTATCTATACAAATCCGTGAAAAAAATGGGGGTCGCCATATTAATTTCCGAAATATGAGACTTTGAAGATGTGCGGTGTTGTGACTTTTTAACAAAATCCAATGCTGATGAGAAACAAGTGATATATCTCTTAATTATGGTTCATATTTAAATTTCAATCTCTTAATTATGGTTCATATTTAAATTTCAATTCAGTTTCTGTTCGTTTTTTTGTAACATTCGTATAGCATATATATTGATAAAAAGAAAAAAATCGCATATATAAGCCTTTTGGATTGACAAATGCAGAAAATGTATGGAAAAGTGTACTATCTTCGCCACAAAGTTTGACACGAAATTATTGATTTTCCCCCTCATTTTTGTACAAAAAGGATCATAATTATTATGAAAACTGCCAATAATAAATTGACAAAACTGTGCATGGATGAGGTTGATCCATATTTCAGCTCATACAAATAAAAAAATGCGGGGCCGCCATGCTTGTTTCCGAGGAATTAGACGTTGAAGACGTCTGGTGTTGTGACGTTTTACCAAAAATTACATGACGTCATGTCAGAATCATGACGTCATATTATTAACGTTTGTTATAAATAATTATAACACGTTTCCGTAAAATGCATATATAGCGAAAGAAGAACTGCATCGGGTTTTATTTGACCATTATAACACGTTTCGGTAAAATCCATATATAGTGAAAGAAGAACTGCAGCGGGTTTTATTTGACCAATAAAACCTTTATGTAATTATGCTTTGTGTATGCGACAAAACGTCACGTGCCGTCAAGGTAATGTCAAATGACGTCATCAATGACGTCACTTAACCGCCAATGTGTTTCCTACGCCGAAAACTAGTTCATGGCAGAATTTCCACAAAATAACATTTCGGATGTGCGTTTTGTTATTTAGAGTGTTATAATGGAGATAATAACAAGTTAAGCGGTCTTTATTGCGCATTATTGCATAAGATGTGTGTTTTAGGCCGTTATTGACATTGAATAACGGGACGAAACCGGTCCGATATCGTGAAAACCGGTCTATATTCAGTGCGATATCGGACCGGCTTTGCACTCAAATATCCTCGATTTTACCCTGCAAAATAAACAATTGTCTCTTTTCCCGCAAAATTCTCAACTGTGCGCCTCGGTTTTTACCTACACATGTAGTCCGTCGCACATCGGGTTTTATTTGCGCAATAAAGACCGCTTAACTTGTTATTATTTCATAAATAATGACTCTATGTAATTATGCTTTGTGTATGCGCCAAAACGTCACGTAACGTCAAGGTAACGTCAAATGACGTCATCAATGACGGCACTTGACCGCCAATGCGTTTCCTACGCCGAAAACTAGTTCATGCAGAATTTCCACAAAATAACACATTTCGAATGTGGGTTTTGTTATTTTGAGTGTTATAATGGAGATAATAACAAGTTAAGCGGTCTTTATTGCGCAATAAAAACCTCTGTGCTCTGGACTACATGTTATGGCAAATACCTCGGCGCTTTGCGCCTCGGTTTTTACCTACACATGTAGTCCGTCGCACATCGGGTTTTATTTGCGCAATAAAGACCGCTAAACTTGTTGTATTTCATAAATGACGTTACCTTTCATTTATGAGCAACTTCTTGTAATAAAACTTTGTGTCACTCGATTTACGTGTATTGCATAGATCTATACTTAAATATTTTTTAATTATGTTCTTTAAAAGCGTATACGGAGCTTCAAATGCGGTAGAGAGATAAAAGAAAATAGGGAAGAAACTGACACTCCTACTGATGACTAAAAAATTGCGAATGGGGGTTGTTGAAATTCAAGAGTGCTTTCTTGAAAATTGAAGAATATCTGTTGAAATATAATAATTTGTATGGTACCGTACATGTAAGGACAGTAAATGATCCGTGCTTCGGCAAGAAGGGTACCGCCATGGCCGCTTCCGAACCGAATGGGACAGCTAGAGGATCAAAAGGTGTCGTTAATAATGCCAAAGTAACGATGAGGACGGCGACGATTTTGCGAATCACATTATTGATAGCATGTGATGAGACGTCGATGCATATTTTCTTAGTCAGAAAGTAAACAACAACTTTCAATACCTAGCATTCTTCTTCACACTCACCTACAAAATCGTTGTTTTCCAGATGTGCTAGTAAGACAAATATCATAATTGTCCTCGATATCCGAAGAATAGCATGATGGAGATGGATAACAAATGAGCCAATATTTATTTTCGTGGAAATCTGACGAAAAAAAGTTCAATTTTTATTTCCAATTTATTCTGTGAATTTTGGTTCAGGATGAAAGTACTACATTTAAAGTAATGAATAACATAAACAGGAACATTCCGATGCACATGGAAATACTCGAGATCGCCTTTCATAAATCTATGGTCTCAATAAAATGTCCTCGCTGTAACAATCACATTTTCTTTCAGAAATTTGAATTGCAAGTTTCAAGATTATTTCAATGATGTGTTTTGAGAATAAGAAGCCAGACTGAAGGACTTATGTTCAAGTCGATTTCCAAAAATGATTCGCTTGGCTTTTTTTCAATGTAGTATTGTATTTTCATAATTGAATAGAGAATTTTGTCTGTATCAAATGTAATAAAGCTTCTATCTAAGAAAAAATGTATTTACATGTACTTTAGACTCTAGAAAATGTTATTCTCTTTGTATTTCAGGCACAATAACGTTAGCGTTACACCTTTTTTGTGAAATAATTCCCTGAAAGTGCATCGTTACATCGAGGACATATTAGTTATTGCAAGGACAATATTCGCTATTTTATGAAATAAACGGAAAGAAATCAATTTCACTATTTCATTCAAACTTCAAATAATTAGGTTCAAAAACATACAGATTTTACCATCAAAACACATAATTTTTATTGAACCATGCTGCAGTTTGTAATAAAATAAGTCTTTGTTATTGGAATGACATTTACCATTACTGTGAGGACTTATATTTAAATATTTTTCCATTTCATACATTACATTGACCTGTATACATGGTCATTAAATATTAAAATCAATGCAATTGTAAAAATTATATACATTTTAATGTAAAAGTCACTTTGTTAAACCCTTTCAAAGACGTTAAATTTTATGCTATGTTACAACTGCTGATCAAGTCAAATCGATCGCACTGACTGCTCAAATTCGCCCATCATTCCCGACTTAAAGACTTTTCTCGATCTCTACTTGATCAACCCGACACCAACCGTCTATTTGACCGAATGACAAGATAAATCACAGATCGAGTTGATCGAGATGTGGTTGGGAGCCACTTGAGTAAAAGGCCATGTTATTGATATAAAGATGTTAATCCGATCACATTCGATCTCCAAATTTGATTGATTCCTAATCTGGTCGATCGCCTATTCGATCAATACACGATTGCTTTTCGATCAACATTATACCCAATCTTACACAAATATTTCTTTTACATTTAAACAAATAGAGAAAGATGAAAAAGTGGTGCGGATAAAGCTCGATTACCACGACCATTCCCGATCACAAATGGCGATCGAGTTCGATCTTTACTCGATCACTTGATTCGGCTTGGTCCAGTTGATTTGATCGGTAGTGGATACCCTAGCATAAAAATTATACAACTTGAAAACTGTTGAAGACTACAAAAATGAAGTTTATGAAAATCTAACTTTTGTGTACAATATAGATGAATGGATATCAAGGGAAACGGAGTCAGAGCTGGTAATCAGCATTTACTTCTCTTACCTAAGTGTTCGTAAATTAGGAAGTATAAACCAAGTCTTCTTTGTAAAGAAATGAGAAGACCCGAAGAAAGTTAAGCAATTACAAATATGACGAAAAAAATAAAAAAATGGAATTCTTAAACCTTCTCGTCAAACCATAAAATATTACATTGGGAAAATAATAACATATGAAAATTCAAGTAAAAACATTCAAGGTATAGTAAATCGTTTAGGAGCGAAAAATCTCGACCATAGTCTGACTGTACAGTCTTGGCATACTGATTGAGCTCGATCCGTTTAGCAATATACACAGGTGATTTGTTGTTGTTGTTATTTCTTTTTTGGAAGATAGCTCACATAATAATTAAGATACACGGTTGTAAGACGTTGAGTGTCCTAAAACTGATTGTCCAAAAAACAAACAAAACAAAAAGAAATAAAGTAATTTGAAAATGTTTTCTTCTTAACTTCTTGTTTACCTAGATAAGATAATATTTGGCAAAAAAATCCATCTTTTTTTTTCGGGATGAAATGTTGTGATTGCAAGATTACATGCACGATTCGAATCAATACATGTAAATTGCCTTGAAAATAAAAAAAAAAAAATCGACGTGTCTTTCCACGGCACCCCTATAGCATCAGGAACTACTTTGCCATGACCACTTTCAAAAAATGAATAAGTAATTTCTTCAAAACCCATGGAACAAAGATATATAGATTCATACCTTAAAAAGAAATAGTGTATAATGTCTCTCCGATATTAAGGAAAGGTCATTTCAGAACGATCATTTAGAATTAATCTTGTCAATTAATCTAGAATTATATCCTTCATACAACATTCCAAGGTGATTGGCAAAATATCTTCATTAGACTAGTGATAAAATTCATTCATTTGTGGTACCAAGAATCTATAAATGTGTACGGAGTCCTTGCAATAACGATTCCAAGTCCGCTCCGTAACAACTGATCGATACACATGTTTGGCAACAGTAATTATATTTTTTTCATCTGAAATAATTCACTTTCCTATTATAGTTTGAGACAATTATGCATCAAGACATGTCTTTGCGGTAACGATTTTCGTACTCCCAGTAACAGAACTGTCGTTATTGCGAGGACAGATATTGCGAGGAATTCCGCGACCATTCGCTCCAAATTACACAAAAGAATAACTAGGGAGAAAATATGTTGCATGGTGTAAACGACATGATTCTATATCTGAATAAGTAAAGCTATACGATTTTAAGATCTGAGCAATATAGTGTGGTTGATCGCGTTGCATAGAAAACGAAAAAATAAGTCTACGCAGCCAACGGCCTACCTAGTTTGCCTCGCAACTTCGAAACAAAGTATTGCTTTGTCTTCACTTAAACATCGTGGTTTTAATGAGTGTTTCCACCTCCGTTTGGGTTGTATTTAAAAGAAATCTAACAAAAAATACTTTGATTACGCACATGTAAGTTATTGCGAGGACATTTTGTATCAAAAACCCAGGGACAGACATAAATGGCCAAAAATCTTCGTCGTATTTATATTTTCTCAAAAAGGGCTGACACTATTAACAATGTGAGATATAAAACATTAATGAAATGAAGAAAAATTCGATCTTTACTGATTATTTTATATCAAAAAAATGTTGGAAATTGATAATTTTTTCCAGGGACAAGAGAAAATGGTCATTTTTCGGAACAAAAGTGCAATATTTTCAGAAATATTCCATCTGCAAGGCCAAATAAACTGTCTCTATTGTTGGTAGTGATGGTCGTTATACGGTGTACCTAAAATGACATGTTTATGAAAAGCCATTTCTGAGAAAATGAGCCAGGACAGCGATTTCCACGAAATAAAATATTGGCTCAAATACAGACATGAAAAATCTCGATTATGAAAAAATATTTTGCTATTTTTTATTATTATTATTATTTCTGCGTCAATTTTCAAAAGGTTTGTTGCATGTACCCGCCTTACTGAGCTCTTTTATGACTTATTTGTGGAATCTCTTTACTTTTTCCAAAAAATCACCCGACCGACCAGAAAACGAAATGCTAACAACTACGGTCAAATTAGCAATAATTTAGGTAAGAAATCGTGAATGAAATGTCTTACTTATGATTCAATTTTCAAGCAATTTGTTGCATGTAGCCCGCCGTACAGAACTCTTTCCTAAGTTGTATGACTCAATTCCCCCCTCCCCCCCCCCCCCCCCCCCCCCAAAAAAAAAAAAAAAAAAAAAAAAAAAAATATATCCCAACTGACTGTATTTTTTTTCTAGTATGTAGGGATCATTTTTTTTGCAAAAAGCTAAAGGATTCCAGAAAAATGTTTCAAGTCAGTCATACATTAGAGGAAAGAGCACAGTAAGACAGGGTACATGCAACAAAACGTTTGAAAATGGACGCAGGAATAAAAAAAGTTAATACAAGATATATTACCTGATGCGAGGCAAATTTATTAGCAGATTTACCCATCCCATGATGCACGATCTCCACCGTAAATTGTTTTACTCTCACACGTCAGATTATCCGCCCAAAAACTTAACCCACTACCAGACGGCAAAATTTTGGATATTTCCAAATTCAAAGATGATGCAGATGGTCTTTTTATATAATTTAGATAACATTGTGGAAATTGAAGAAATTGCTTGTGACAAGCAATTTCTTTAATTTTCACAATGTTTTCCAAAGCCATTATCTTGTAGGGCGTCTAAAGGCGTCGTGACATGGTAATGGGGTAACACATGCAATTTAGGGGTTTGTTGTTGTTGTTTACAAAAGATATCATATATCATGGATGCAGGTAATAAGATATTGACAAAACTGCGTATAAATTTATGTTTCTGATCTATAGTGCAGCACTCGCTGATAAAAAAAATAGGGAGTCGCCGTGGTTATTTCCAAAGAGTGATACTGAAGAATGAAAAATACCATACATAAACCTTTTGGATTGACAAATGCATAAAATGAGTAGAGAAAGCACTTTCTAGGCAAAAAAAGGGAATGCGAAATTAATGATTTTCCGGTAATAAGAAGTTGAAACATATTAGTTTCCATCTCAGCACAAGTCGATAAAAATTGAGTGGTCACCAAGCTCATTTCCGAGGAATGAGACTTTGAAGAAGGATGGCGTAAGAAGTTATTTAGGAAGGAAATGTGCACAGTTACTTTTTTCCGTTAGTACATGTATATTTTAACGTTTGCAAGACAACAGGCACCTAAATGCTACCCACTCAATTGAGCTGGGTAGACTGGTTGATTGATTGGGTTTAACATCCCTTTCGACTGGCAGGTAGAGCACCTTACCATGGATTCCTGTCCTTTCTCTCACACTCACAACATCATTATCGAGTCCCCAGCTGCACTCCTACGTAGGTTACACATATTGGTAGACAGAAGCGTTGACTATATTTTGCTTAAAATATCAAGACTAAAGGAGATGACATATAAAAAATCTCTCCGCGGCAAATAAACCCATTACCAAACGGCAAAATTTTAGACTTTCCTGATTCAAAGATGTTGCAGAGGGCAATTTCAAGTGAATCAGATTTTACATATCGTCGTTGTAAATGCAAAAAACCTCGTATCTCATTATTTTTGAAAATTTCAAAGGGGATGGAAAAAAGTGTAATAACTTTTCCCCAACTGAAATGTTTTACTTGAATATTGACATACATGTATTGTTCACAAATAATGTGTCATTAATGCTGATCAATAAAAATATCTCAAAACCTGCGAGAATTGTCTCAACAGGGCACACAAGTTTGTACTTTGGAAATCGCAAGAATCGACATACGAGGTTTTGCATTTATACCGACGATATTTATATGTTGGTCTTTCAGTAGAAAACATTGAGGGAAATGAAGAAATAATTTATTGTTTATCACAGACAATTTCTTATTTTTTCACATGTTCTCTAAAGCTATTATACAATGTTTTCTAAAGCTATTATCTTATAGGGAGTAAAATGATCATGAGGAATGGGTTAGACCTTTTCCAAACGCTAAAAATTGACCCATTAGCAGACAGCAAAATTTTAGTCTCACCAAAATTCAAAGAAATACAGACAACAATTTCATATGCATGAAAGTTTACATTTTTGTGTTTCTCGGTATAAATGTTGCGAGGAAATGAAGAAATGGCTTGTCAAAAGCAATTTCTTCTTTTTTCACAATGTTTTCTTATGCCTTTATTATTTGGGACATCAACAGGCATACGTTTATGAGGGGTGTCAAAATGCGTCATTGTGTTGGAATGGGTTGAGAAAAGATTCTTTCATTCTTCCCGTATCTGACCTCCCTACTATTGTTGAAGAATTCTACCAGTTCGTGAACATGTGTGCCTTTTTCTACGAGCGGATTTTATAACTAATTCAGTTCTTAACCCTTTCCTAAACATATTTGCCTGGATCTGGAAAAACGTTCCTTATAGCATTTTAGACATCCACGTTTCAAGACCAGCCTGTGCCTAAGCAAAGACTGGCATGTACACCGATGTTGCTCTTCTATGATTGCTACAGTCCACAAAGAAGCTATAAGAGAACAACATGGATCCTGATCAGACTGTGCGTGTGCGTATGCACAGGCTGGTCTGGATCCAGGTTGTTCTCAAATTCCATAAAGGACGTTTTTTTCAGATCCTGGCTCATATATTTTAGATTACTAGTAGTTTGAAATCTGCTGCAGACGGCACTATGGATGCTGATGTGTAAAAATTAAAGAGTACATAATTACTGAATAGTGAAAATATTGAGACAAATGGAAAGGCAATGCTGATTTTCATCATTTTCTACTTCTGTCTCGATGTTTTCACAGGCCAATTCTATTAGGACATCGAAACCAGGCCGTGTTTTGGAAAGGCTTAATCCCCCTCCACTCCATTCTAACCGATTACTCTCTTTACAACCGGTCGTATGCGCTCCTGCGTGCGGTCTGCGTCTAAAACTTACACATAGTCGTACGATATACGCACGTGCAGCGTACGATTTTGGTGGACGCAACCACGACGCAGACTGCACGTAGCAAAAGATTGACCGGACAATTCTTTGCAACGACCATTCTGAGTCTTTTTAAATTTAGAATGCCAGGAGCACGCAAAACAGAAGTACTGAGCACGTACGACAGACGAGCGTGTGACACAAGGCAAATGATACAGAAATCCCCCCCCCCCCCCAAAAAAAAAAAAAAAAAAAAAAAAAATCACAAAGAACAAAGATGGGATACTTTCCTCGAAAGAGCTGCTGATTCATACTTTAAACCTGTTTTGAATGTACATGTTTGAGACTCTCTTACAACCCGTCGTGCGTCTTCGGAGATAAGCACACACGACGGGTTTTAAAGGGGGACGAGCTAGGCTGTCGAAAATACAAATGGCACAATAATTACAAACCAGAAATAACGTATGAAATTACCAACCTGAAGGGGTAGATCATTTATGTCCATTGTAACCACTCGTCGAGCTTTGATTAGTATTAAAATCCAAGTCAATTAATAACATGCTGGTCGTCCTTGTTTTTGTTTTGTAACGGCTACATATGTCCAACCTTCAAAAATCAATTACGTCAGAGATACGTCATCTGTGCTCAGCGAAATTTAACACACCGTACAACCGGCTGCGTAGAAAGTCAGCGAAGACAGATTCGGCATCTGATGTCATGTGCATGGTAGGTCAAATGAATTTACTTTTATAAATAAACGAAAGGATCTTTGGTATTCTATAGTTGATAAATACGCGTATAAATGTTCAGTGCTTGTACAAAATAAACCTTTTCTCGTATTCCTCGCAAATAAGGTCACAGTCATCCACACAGCCGGTTGTACGGTGTGTTAATAACGCGGAGGTGTGTCTCGTTGACCTTGACCTTGTCTTGTTTTGAAGTAAAAATAGAATGTGTAAACACGCTTGTAAAGGATTGATCTTTAGCAAAGGAAAGATTTTTTTTCGCCGAGATTGAGGTTTTTAACTTTTTATGCATTGCTGATTGTTTTTCCATGCACAAATATGAGTTCCCGAACAGTTCGGAAGCATACAAACATAGAACGAGCCCCTTTAAGAGAGGCTTTACATATCTCGATTTCTGTCCCTACTAACCCAGGAAGGGGGGAGTCCCATTCGTTGACAGTTCTGTTAAAGTGACATTTCACATTTATTTCAATTTTTAAAAGTATGTCTTGATGCAAAGATTGTTTCTTCTGATAAGAAGAAATGCTATCAGTTTTTTGAAGTTGTTATTTATAAGCGAAAAATGCGCCTTTAAAGTTGAGACAGAAATGACAAATTCTATATAAATCTGAACTGTTGTCCACAACAATTTGTCTAACTTTAGCTAAAAAAAAATATTTCTCGTAAACGGTTCCATATTTTGACTTGAAACTTTCAGAATTTCCATAAGAAAAGATGCTCTTTCAGACTAAATAAAAGTAAAATTTATGTATAAATAATTGTGAAATGTCACTTTAAAGAAATGCTATTTCCTAAACCATTGTTTGCGTTTTGGGTGGAGAAGCATTTCGCTGCTTTCAACAAAAAACTCGCAACTGCAGCATGTTTTAAGCTGCAGTTACGAGGTTTTTATTGAAAAGCGAGGATTTGTTGGGTTCGTTTGATTCTGTTTCTAGGTAGGTTGGGGGATAGTTAGAAAAAATTGAATCGACTTTTTTGCACTTCTTCTGCTTTTAATCTACAGCAACGAGAACCAATGATCATAAAAACATTCTTTTGTTATTAACCCTTTTCAAAAACAAAAACAATAGCAAAAAGGACCATTCAATGTTTGAATCTGTTGCAGACGACAATTTAATTTATACGTACATAATTTCTTTTGAGAGAGGATTTGGTGTGTTTTGCAGCAAAGAAAATACTGCAGGAAAAGAAAAAAAATGATCATTAACTTTTTCCTCTTTTCATCCATTATTTCTGACACTTTTTCTGTAAGACATGTCCAAACATGACTTGTTTGGGAAAGGGTTAATAGCCCAATACATAAAATGATAATAAATAAAATGAACATATCACAGATCTATAACTTTGCAAATGACTATATTGTTAACCCTTTCCAAAAACAATGACGCCTTTTGACGCCATACAAAATAAAGGCTTTGGAAAACATTGAGGAAAATGAAGAAATTGATTGTGACAAGCAATATCTTCATATCCCACAATATTTTCTAAACAAAAACATTCAAAATGTAAAATTCCATGCACTTCGAATTGTCGTCTGCAACATCTTTAAAATTGGAACGGTCCAAAATTTCATCGCCTGGTAATGGTTAACCCTTTCCAAACCGGGAAAGAATTTAGACTGCTCCACGTTGAATGAAGATCCGGGTGACAAAACGTATCTTGAAAAAGATGGAATTTGTGCATGAAATAAAAGAGAGAAGGTTGAGACAAAGGAAGAAAATGTTGGTTACCAGCATTTTATCATATTGCACCAATACCTAAATTTATATATATATTAAGAAACGGCAAAACGAGTTCTTGTTTGGGAAAGGGGTAAGTGTAATCCATTTTTTTTTTATATTTTCAGTTCGGTGGATCAGGTGGTCGAACAGTAGAAAAAAAATAAAAAAGACCTGGGAGAACTGGCAACCAAACCTTTTCCTAAACAATAATAACTGTGTCTGCTTCGATTTCAAGAAATTGTAGACGACTAAACAGTTGACGTTAAAGTTACAAAATTTTCAACACAGAAAGTACAGTGTCCCCAAAAAAAACGGAACCCTATTTCAAAGTCAAATATTATACTCCTCACAAAAAGTTAAGCAACAAAAGTAATTCTCTCAATATTCTTTTTATACACGCGGGAATTTTTGCACAGATTTGTTATTCGGACAGCCATATCTATGCTTAAATACACTTAAAGGAATACTGAATGTTATCGTCTCCAAAAACAGCTATCACGTGATTAGAACACACTCACCCCCAAAACATGCGTGCAAAATGTGTCGCATATACGGATTTCAAACATGGCATTCGCTCCGTATGTGCTTAAAACGCGTCGATTTGACAACTTTGATGTCATCAACATTTGAATCATGCCAAAACGTCACTTGACTCCAATTGAAGTGGCTCAAATTGTTGGAATGCTACAGGGTGGGGCAACCAAGACTGCTGCTGTCATTCACTTTAAATTTCATCGCAGTATTGACTGAAGAGCAATAACCCGATACAATCAAACTGGACAGATGTCAGAGAGACCACGTTCAGGTCGTCTAAGAGTAACAACACCTTGTGAAGACCGTTATGTTGCAACCTTAGTCCGTAGGAACTGGTTTACAACGGTCAGATCGCTGAAAAATGACCTTCAGAGGGTGTCAGGAAACAGACTTTCCATCCAAACCGTGAGGAACATGTTTCACACAGAATGTTTAAGGTCCAGGATACCACTTCAACGGATCCAGCTTCCCCCAAAACATCGATGGCAAAGATTAATATTGGAACATCGACATCAAAACTGAATGTCACTCGTTGGCGTCACAAACTCTTAACTGACTCGTCAAGATTCTGCCTTGGTTCTAATGATGGCATGACACGTGTGTGGAGAAACGGTAATGAACGGTTTGCCGACTGTAACATCGCTGAACACGACCGATATGAACGTGGGAGTTTGATGGTCTGGAGAGGTATCAGTGTTTGCCAGAGAACAGAGCTGGTTGTCATCAGACGAGGTTCAATGACTGGTGTAAGGTGCATGTACGAGATCATCACGCCTGTTACCATCCTTCTGGCAGAGTAAACAGATCCAACTGTTTTATTATTGGGTGGTAATGCCCGTCCCTATCGTTCTGGAATTGTGACTGAAGTTCTGTGGACCAACAACATCAGACATATAGACTGGCCTGCTACGTCTCTAGACCTTAATTCGATAGAACATACGTAGGACATTCTTTGGGGGCGTGTCTATGGTCAGCATGTTCGCCCACAGACTCTGGATGCACTGCAACAGGTATTGCAGACAGAATGGAGGATCAATCCACAACGGACATTAGACAGACAAATCTGCTTGATGCCAAGGTGTGTTCGGGCGTGTGTTGAACATCGTAGGGGTCATAACAGGTACTTGATGCTCGATCATGGCCTGAAGCGGCCGGAAAACAACTTTTTACAAATTCTGAGGTGCTTGCGAGTGACGTTTTGCACCATTGTTTCGTCGGGACGGTTTTCGAGGATCTGTAACTTTCTTATTGATTGATGATTTTCCCAATCATTTAACGTAATTTGTGTAATAAGACCCCAACTTTGTATTGTATAAAACATAGATCATTAGATGTGATAAAATACATTTGAGAAAGAAAAGCATCTTTGTTGCTTAACTTTTTGTGAGGAGTATACTTTAAAGCGTAAGCAAAGAATTTAATTTTTGAAGTTGCAGTACTGAAGATACATTATTTTTGCATAATGTGTACTAAATTTCACTTCAAAATATGAATTGGTTCAAAAGTTATATGCAATTTAATAAAGACACCAAAAACCGTTTTAACACGAAACCGATTTTTGCGTCTTGCTTGTTCGTAAAAGTGCACCGACGGTCATCTGTTGAATTCTTTACCGTTGTACATGTATGTGACAATTTTCTCAAAATTTAATATATACAGTATCCCGCCAGACAATAAAAGACCATACTCATCTACTAAGTATAGGTTATTCTGGTCAAAACGAAATCATATCTATGACAATCAGTAATTTTATGTAATATCAACGAGATGATTTTTACTTGCGTCTCTATATAGCGGACGAGAATTGACCTGGCAGAGCTTTCCATTCGATTAGCATGGGCTGCTCTGCCCGGTCATTTATCGTAAGGTATAACAACATATTTTACAGGTTCAAAGTTTGTTTATAAATAACTGGGACCAGTGATGCACGTGCAAATTGAGTCCATATGGTTGCCGTTTGAAATAATTTTAAAGTACTTGTCATTTGAGCGCTGACCGGCATATTGGTCAGTAATAAAATAGGTGCATGTAATTTCGTACATGTATTATGAATCTGTTATACACTAATGATAATTATTTTGTTTGTATTCATTTTTTTGTTTTGGTTACACCGCAGCTCTAACAGTTTATTTATTAGCAGAAAAGATTAAATGAATATGCACTATTGTAAGTAAAATGTTTCAAAATCACTCTTGAATTGCATTGAATATACATGTATATTAAACAGTTATGACGCGTCAATGTATTCAATGAGTGTAGGTACGCGCTGCAAAACGGAAAAAAATCGATATCGTGTTAAAATGGTTTTCTGGGTGCATTCATTTGATTGCCAATATTTTCAAAAGTAATGGACATTTTTCCACCAAATCTTAATTACAAATAGAAAAATGTCGTTTCTATTGCATATGTAAATTTGATGGAGATATATTTCTAGATATATGAGTAATTTACTTTCAAAAATGGGTTCCGTTTTTATTGGAACACCCTGTATAGAGCGAAAACGAGACATTGATGGTTATCACTAATTTCTTGTTTTCTTTTAAAGGTGAACATCTATACCCTACATTTGATGAAGAAACGCTCATTCAGCACGAGCCATTGGTCCAAAGTTATTTTTAATACATATGAGACAGTATCTGAAAAAAATGTCTTTTAAAGCATTTAACCCTCTCCCAAAACAAGACCTGGTTTTGACGTCTCTAATTGAAATGGCTTTGGAAAAAATTGAGACAAAAGAAGAAACTGCTGATAACCAGAAGTTTCTCCTTTTGTTTCAATATTTTCTAAGCTATTATATACATACTTTCTACCTTTGACTACAATTATTTTGTAGTCTGCAAGTCCTTTCATATTGGACCACCCTCAAAGCTAGTCGTTTGGAAAAGGGTTAAATAGACGGTCATGTTTCCAAGTGACCCTGTGCATCAGTGCAGTCTGACAGGGATCCATGCTGCTGTATTATTGTTGCTACACGCTATTGACGCTCAACTAACGGACTTTGTACCCGGAAATTAAGTTGTACCGGGTTAATTTGGGTGGACAATATAAATCCAAATATTTTGTTCTTTCTATGAGAGACTTTAATCTTTTTTGTTTTCCCTCGTAAAACAGTAGATTAAAACACGCAGCAGGTCTAAAGCATTCTTAAGCAGTAACATATCTAAAACAGCCTTGCATCGTAAGATATATATTTGCGATGAGCGAACATGGAATGTATTTTTATTCAATTCAATTTAATTGAATGAACACAAATTGAAAATAATTTTCGCTAGCCATGCGATGCTGATAGCACTTAATAGACGTTGCTTTTATTAAAGATTCGTTGTAGGTTCATCCTTGGTTGGAGATGATCTAAAATATGTGACATTTGATTTTTTGGGGAAAATCCCAAATGGCTATAAAAAAAATCTGGGCTGCCTGAGTTGCCCCAGACAACAAAATGGATGATACTAAAGCACAGAATTATGTACACTATAACATAAAATATTGAGACAAAGTGGAAAATTAAGATGTTCAGCATTGTTTTCCTTTGCTTTTGTGTCTTTCCAAGCTTTTCTATTTGGGACGTAACAAAAGAGGCTTGTTTCGGAAATGGTGAATTTGCCCATTCCTATATAATAATGGTTTTTGAGGCCAAAATATATATGCATCGGAATACACCGTGAAAAGTGAAGAAATTGCTTGTGACAAGCAATTCCTTTATTTCCGACAGGATTTTCTACCCAGAAAGACCAAATAATGCAAACTTCATCTGCTTGAAATTGCCTGCTGCAATATCTTTGAATTTCGACCAGTCCAACAGTTTTGGTCGTATTGTGATGGGCTAATACTGCTATTTTACAAAAGGTGCATTCTCACAGCTGATGCGCAATGTCTCCCTTCTTAACATGTGTACTTTATTTATAACGAAGCTGGGACATCTCAATATTGTTCATAGAATTGTCCGAATTTTCAACGAGCGCATGCGTAGTCAATGGGCTAAATGCACGATTGATGTGGTTTTTAGAGTGATCCGTTGACGTATCATAGTCAGATTCCTGCATATGTGTCGGACTATTGTCTATCAGTTTTTCGTTGTGTGAGTTTGAATCTGAAAGTCTTTCGTATGCCACAGAAGCACTACTATCGGATGAAATATCACAGATGGCTTTCGACGAGTCAGTTTTACTATTGTCACGTGATTGGTCACATGACCGGAAATGTTCTTCCTCGGTCCAGGTACCAATCGCACCGTTCGGCCAGTATTTGGGATGAATCGGACTTGTTCCGAAGTTGGGAACCAAGAAATCTTCTTCCGGTGTTGCGGGAGAATTCGTCCTTGAGAGTATTTTAGAAGTGGAGATCCTCCTCTGTCGATGTGATGCATCTTCACCGTCCAGAAAGTACGTCAGCATCTGGCCTTTACCCTAGGTAGAGTAAGAGAATAAAATAATTAGACTTCTCTGTATTAAACTGTCGCAAGTGGATACACCTTTTAACAAGCACTTACGGCCTATAAGCACTTTGAAGTATGGAACCCATTCACGATAATTTATCTGTCATTCTTAAGTTTGAAGGAGTAGGCTACAAAAGTACGTATGATATTTATGTAAGCCAGTATCTTGAAAGGGATTCATGATATTGAAGAACAAGGCGGATCCAGACTGGTCTGTTATTATCCTTTAACGATTTCATAACATGTGTCGACTAATAGAGAACAAAGTTGATCCTGATCTGGATGCTTAGGCTCAGATTGGTCTGGAAAAATAGGAGCATCAGAATTGAAATGCAATAGAGAAAAATTACTTTATCGTGAGCAAATTACATGTAAACAAAAACATGTAGGCTATCGTTCGTATGACTAACTCACCTTTGCAGTAATATACCCTCTCTCTGATAGCTTATACCCGCCTAGCTTCTTCAATAATGCTGTTATGGCTTCACTACAATGGATCTTCAAAGCTGCAATTGAAAGTGGTGTTAAATATAAATGCATGGTTAGAACTTAGAGGGTATTAGTTACCCGACATAGGTACAGAAAAGAGGGTATTAGTTACCCGACATAGGTACAGAAAGATGCGCAAGACAGTTCGAGATTGAACGAACAAAATCATTGTATTTCGAGAGGTAAGCACAAGTTTATTCATTGTACATGTAGGCTATAATATAATTAACACATCGGCATTAATACTTGTCTATCTTGACATTTCTAGTTTGAAAGTGAAAGGAGAAAATGCTGATTAGCATCATTTCTTTCTTTTGCCTAAATGTTTTCCAAAGCTGTTTTATTTGTGTCCTAAAAACCAAGGCCTCTCACTATCAACGATTGTATGACTAAATTGCCATTTTGATTTCCCATCCAAAGTTATCGTAAGGTCGCTGATATGCCTTGATTTTGAAAGAGTTAGATGCTACAGGGGCAATACTTTCAGTTCATTTGTTACTTACGGACGCCCGTTGTTTCCATTCTAGAAGCAGTATTGACGGTATCCCCGAACAGTGTATACCGGGGCATCTTTAACCCCACCACACCTGCTACACACGGACCTGAAACATGCACGAGGAAAGAAATACACAATCTATGTGATCGGGAGGCTCCGAATAAACCAGGCAGCGGACGTTGACAGAAGAATTCCAATTGGCTCGTGAGCATTCGTGTATTTCCCAATCTTGTTTTCAATCAAACTGAGAGCCTACTCGAGTGAATACCAAAGCAAAACTTTAGAGAGGTTTTGGTTTATGTTTAATCTTGGGCGACAAGATTCCTCTAAAATATGTTGCGACATGGAGACTTTTCCTACGACGTAAAAGTCCTCCTGGGCCCCGTATTACTAAACATCTTACGATCAAGTTTTTGTGTAAACTGTGTAGCAGGACATCTGATTGCACGAGAAATCCGACTGAGCCAATCAGGGTTGTTGTTACAAGTAATTATGCAAAAATCAAACGTACGATCGTTAGTAATACGGGCCCCTGGCCCCGGTTTCTCGAAAAAACTTAAGTACAGGGTGTCCCAAAATATGTGTCCCCATTTTAAACATTTATAAAATTGACAAACGTTGTCACCAAGTAAAATCAATTACATAGGTATGAAGGGGACTTGATAAAGTTTTGCTTGATATACGGAACACCCATATTAACTTCATCAATATATTCAACAACACGCTTTATGGAATTTATCATTTTTAACTTATTTGTCAAATGACGTCAACGACGTCATCTTTAAAGAATACTTTGTCTCTTTCTCCCATTGTGTACTGATTAAGTAATTCGTAATTATTCGTATTCTATGAATGCATAAGACATAATGAAAGTCTTACTACTCATAAGATGGTAATTTTAAGATTAATGATTTTTTTTCTATAAAATGAAAAGAAGAGTTATCGCCTCTAGTCGTTTCTGATTCATTATTTACCGGTAATGACTTCCACTGCATCATTGATGTTATGAAATTGTTGGGTTTTAAACAAAAACTAAATGACATCCTTTTACGACACCCCTTGCAAGGGTCTCTTGTACACGATTAGGAATTATACTTTCAATACTTTTCATAAAATGTAAATGCACTGATCAAATGTTTGTCTCTGCAAAAAAGCCCCTTTTAAAAGGGACATTTCCCCATCAGAATTTTAAGCGAAACAACAACTTTCCTCTCTTCGAACACTAGTTTTAATGATTAAATTTACCCCTTCAAAATTTAATTATGATACGACTTTCATTGCATCTTTTTAAGGCATAATAGTCGTGGAAGACAAAATTAAAATGATCAATTTGATCAGCGTAGCATAGAAAAAGAAACTTTGTCGAATTAAAAACATGACGTCGTTGACGTCACTTGGCGAAAAAGTTGA
Source organism: Fragum sueziense (assembly GCA_963680895.1). Taxonomy (NCBI): domain Eukaryota; kingdom Metazoa; phylum Mollusca; class Bivalvia; order Cardiida; family Cardiidae; genus Fragum; species Fragum sueziense. The sequence continues at coordinate 70,322,174 of OY804593.1, forward strand.
AAAATGACATATTTCATAAAACGTGATGTGGAATATGTTTTCTAAATAAATACAGGTGTTCTTTATACCAAACAAAACTTTATCATGTTCCCTTCAAATCTATGTAACTGATTTTACTCGGTGACAACATTTGTAAATTTTATAGATGTTTAAAATGGGGACACATATTTTGGGACACCCTGTATATACCAATGAGTTCATGCTCAACTTCAATTGAACACCAATCAACGTTGATTGGTATTCAATTGAAGTTCACGTGGAGTTCGTGTGATTTGAGCACGGTACTCAGATTTGAGTCTGAGAACATACTTAAGCTTATTCGAGAAACCGGGGCCTGTCTCTTATAACAATTGTACATACTCAATGGTAACTCATAGATTCAAATTCATATTTAGCATTTTAAAAATAAACCTGTGTAAAACCACAGTGATATCATGACGTACCACATTTTCATTTAGAAATCGCCGTTTTCATCATGTAACCTGACTTAATGATCGAATGTAAAATGTTGACATTCCCGGTTTTAAAATTAACCCATTACCAAACGACAAAATTTTGGACTATTCCAATTTGAAAGGTGTTGCAGAACGACAATTGTAAGTTGATGAAATTTTAGAAACCTGTCCATTTTTGGTTTGAAAACATTGTGGACAATGAAGAAATTGCTTGTCACAAGCAATTTCTTCATTTTCCACAATGTTTTCCAAAGCCATTATTTTATGGGGAGTCAAAAAGAGTCATTGTGTGGTAATGGGTTAAGTCGCGTAAATATCACGACTAAGTAAATATAGCGCCATTTTTTCAAATATAAATATATGATAATAAATTATCTCCATACCTGAGTGGATACCAATGCGAAGTTTCAGCGAGTGTTCGGGCTTATGTTTGATCTTGAACGACGAGATTTCTCTCAACATATGCAGCGACATTGAGGCTATCTCTCCGGCATGTAGGTCCTCGTTTCTCACAGGAAGTCCGCTTACGACGAAATAGGCGTCGCCTATCGTCTCGATTTTGTACACGTCATAATTCTCAATGATTGCATCAAAACAGGTGTAGAGATCGTTAAGCATGCATACAACCTGTAAAAAGAGGAATAAGCTAATCATGGGTAAGCCATGGAACGGAAAATCACATCTTAATTACACCATTATGCACAGGATCCTGTCAAAACATTATCAAAGTTTGAAAACGCTGTTCTGCTTAAACATGAGTGAAAGCCATTTACACAATTTTAAAACATATGATTTCTTGTGTTTTTTTTTAAATGCGAGATCTAATTAAAAAGACACTCGAAAATTAGAATCCGCAAATAAATGAAAAAGATTATTTTTCACAGACTTACTTCCATGGGCGTGCTTTCAGCAGATAGAGCTGTAAACCCGACTATATCCGAGAAATATATAGACACAGATTCGTAATGTTCCGGAATGACGGGTTCTCCTCTTTTTAAACGATCAGCAACAAATCTACACAAAGAAATAATTATGTTATAGATGTAAACCCGAATAAAGCAAAGAAATATATAGACACAGATTCGCAATGTTCCGAAATTACGGGTTTTTAACAGACCGATAATGAAACTTCACGGAAAATGAAACATTGTGGAACTAGCTTCTTATTTTCGTTATAGATAACGAACTACAGTTTACATATAGTTATGTACTATTAAGAATGATTCGAGACCTATGTACAATCGTGCATCAAAAATGTCGACAAAGAACATGTGTGTCTTCTTATTCCATGGGACACATATCACCAAAACTGATGACTCTTTGGTCAGATGAAAAAAATCACTAGGTTAAAGATCATCATCCTAAGTTCACTACCGAAATGGTGCTAAAATCCATGATTTACAAAAATGTATCATGATCAGTAGTCTATTCCGCGATCGGATTGATGGAAGCTTTTCGAACATTTTGTGACTGTATGTTTTGATTTTCCCCCACATAAACAGCAATTTATTTACCTTGGAAGCATTCGTAAAAGTAAATTTTCTGTCATTTTCTTTTCTTCTGAGAGTGCGTCCGTACGTTCCGCCACCAAACCTTCCAAGTTGTTTGCATACTTTTCCATCCTCGACAACAGATTGTCAAATATATTTGAATTTCTGAAATAGAATTCACGTAGCATTAAAATGAGTAAGAAGTCATTATAAGATTTGATAGCGGTGCTCATAAGATGCTGACTACCACAGAAAGTAAATAAATGATGCTTCAATACTAATCATTTAACTTAGTAGTAAACTAAGAATATAATATTCTTATAGATCTAATAGTTATATGCATTGTTATTTTTCGATTCTGTTTTTAGAAAATGTAGATTTCTACTACAAGAAATTATGAATGTTCAAATAAAGATAGACAACAGGAAACCATTTTTTTAAAAAATAAGTTCTAAAATCTACTTTGTTTTCATACATGATATCATCGCTTTTCAACAAAAATCTCGTTACTAGATTTTTGTTGAAAATCAGCGATATTAAACATACATTTCAGTGAGCATATCCTTCAGTTTATCCTTGATACGTTTGAAGTCTGGTCTATTCTCCGGATCCTCCTGCCAGCAGTCATGTATACAATCTTTAATGAACTGTTCACACGCTAGATTCTGTAGGTCTGGACGAAATGGCGGACCCGTCGTGTCACCACACTTTACAGATTCTATTATCGCTGGAAAAGACGAGCAGACAAAATAAAAGTATAACTGACTGTGTCTTCACAAGTCGTGGACACTACGTTGTTACGTTCGTTTCGTAACTTTGCACTAAGGTCTAAGTACGTACTTACTTACGCACATACGCATAGAACGCAAATTAGGCAGAGTCCATGCCCTCCGAAGACCGAATCTGACCGATTAAATTTGATTCCCCATGAAGTACATGTAAGGATAAGGATAACGACTTGGAAGTGAAGAGTAACTCGACACACAAAAGATGCTCAATATTAATCTTGAGAATTTTCCGTCGAAATTCATACCTTGGCTAGAGTAGGGTGTTTCGCCCCAAGGTCCTTTCCTCCCAAATAATTCATACAGTATGAACGCAAATGCATAAACATCGGCTTTCTGTGTCCCGGCAGGATCCCGGTTCGAACACCGTAATACTTCAGGGGCTTGCCACAACAGATCTGAAAACAGACCATCGGTTCTTGAATGTATAACTAGATAACTGAATTCGAAATTCAAGAAAAGGATTTTGTTGAAGAAAAGATGAAAGAATAAGTACTTTGTAGATCTCATATGAAAGTGATTCGTCAAACTAAAATATAGTGAGGAATTAAAAAAAAAAAAAAAAAAAAAAAAAAAAAAAAAAAAAAAAAAGAAAAATATGTAGGTTATTCTTTCGAACAATCTTAACAAAACATTTAGCATTTGTTCCATGACCTTCTCGGATGCTACCTTTTAGCATATCAGACGACACATGTTGGTCCCAACTTACTATCATAATATTTCTTCATGTCTGTGGCACTACCAGATCGCTCATTCACTAGCTCGTTGAGACCAAAGTCCGTCACTATCAACACCCAACGTGAATCTACCAGACAATTACTCGTTGCCACCATCCAAAAGGTCGTAACTACAGCTTTACACAAGCTGTAGTTTCGATGTTTTGGAAGAAAAAACAAGCGATATTGTTCAACCATTTCCAAAGCAGCAAAATTTTAGGGTGGTCCAATTACAAAACTGCCACAGACAGCAAAATGAATGTTAATGAATATTGAATTTGTGTACAATATATCATAGAAAACGTTGAGGCAAAAGGAGAAAATGTTGATCGAACATTGTGGCAAAAGAAGAAAATGCTGATTATCAGCATTTTCTCCTTTTGCCACAATGATTTTCCAAGCCTCTCCTGTAAGGGACGTCAAAATTGTAAGCCGTGTTTGGGAAACGTTTTAACCAACTTACTATCATAGTATTTCTTCATGTCTGTGACACTACCAGATCGCTCGTTGACCAGTTTGTTGAGACCAAAGTCCGTCACTATCAATACCCAACGTGAATCTACCAGACAATTACTCGTCTTTAGGTTACCATGGCTACCGATATAACTCTCGTGAATAAACGTCATCGCCTTAAAATGGAATAAAATGGAAAAAAAACATCTTTGGAAACAAGGAGACCAGGTTAATTGAATTAAGAAGTAAAGAACGTGATATTAAAGTGTGTCCCTGTAAAACAAGCGGGTCAGTTTAGACTACATTGGTCGTACGTATTCACCAACATTTCTAAATGGAATGTTATAAACTAAATTACATTATAAGCCATCTGATTAGACTAGACTTATTTCGCGGCCAATCAAATAGATTGTTGTGTAATTTTTAAGGTATGTTTAGAATGAGACTGAATGGTAAATACCACCATAGATCTTATAAAATAATCTTATGTCGATGTCGAAAGATCATGGCATATTGTTTTACTCATGTCCGCCTGTCTGTCTGTCCGTTACGTTTGCCTTTTCTCCAAAAGTATTTGACATACAAAGCTCAAATTTGGTATGCAACTTCCTTTCAATATTATCTATCTGTTCCATGCAATTTGACCTTCCTCAATGCCATCTGTTAACCCTTATCAATCCTTTACACGAAAACTTAACGTTTTAGAAAAATGACCATTTCGGGGGCATTGGTGTTTCACAAATACATCTTGTTTCTTTCTAATCGACCAATAAACATTACAAGAAATATGTGATAAATTACAATCTAACGAAAGAAACCTTTAAATGGCATTGTTTTCAACTTTCGACGTTAGGAAATAATGGGTTGTATCGGGGACTTAAAAACTCATAGAAGAGTGTCATCTCATTTAAAATCCATCTACACTCACTAAATATAAAATTCATATGCCGTAACTTCTTTTTCATCGAGCCAGTTTCGTGTAAAAATGGGTTACATGACCATATACGAGGGTTGTCCCAATAAATCGTAGACACATTGAATTACTTGTCTTATTAACGCTGCACAATGTTTATTTTCCGTATGAAGATTGTTTGTCCATTTTGGAATTAATTTTCATTCATTATCTGTTCACATATTTCCTTTATATCTAGTTTTACCCGTTTATTTTAAGCGCATAATGGTCGTGCGGCGCACGTAAAAAATATTTCCTTTCCCGCTTGTCGTTCCGGATTAAGTGTCGTGATAAAAAAAATTCGTTTCTATTTTCAGTCAAAAAAGTTACACAGTCACATCGAGTAAACTATGTTTTGTAATTGGGCCAATTTTCAAAGCATTGGCGTTATTAATTTTTCAACTAAAATGCTTTAAAAGAAAATGAAAAACAATTTCGTTGACGTAAAAAGACGACGTTGCAGAAAATTGCGGCGCACCGTAAAATTGTCCGTTCTTCCTTGTGAAGAGCAGTATGACACCCTGAATCTTTAATGAAGATTAAACGAATCAAAATACATAGCCACGTGTCTATAGCACATGTATGGGCACTTTTTTGAAAGTCTCAAAAAAGACATTGCAATATTGCCCCCGGAGAATGCCGAGAATTTGTAGAAAAACGGGCGTGAAATAGTAAAAAGAAGTCCCTGATTAGGATAAACGGAAAACGGACAAGAGTATCGCGAATAAAACGGACTTTGAGATGAAAAATACATTTTGTTGAATTTATTTATTGATTATTGATATCAAAATTACTTACAAAATCTGGTGTATCTCGGATTTAGGTACAAAGTTCAATCATAATACTTGAAAATACCGTTCGGTTTCCCGTTAAAATGTGACGTTATTACAACATGACGTTGTGACGTGCGCCGCGGGTCGGTGCATGCCATTGTAAAAAATTCTATAGATTTAATATAAGGTATGCATTTAACTTGATTTTTTGTCAAAGTAACGTCAAAAGGTGTGGGCTTAGGCTATTGAAAAATTAGAAATATATATCCAGTGGTTTTTAATTTATCGACATTGTCTACGATTTATGGGGACAACCCTCGTAAAAGCAACAAAACAAAATAACAATTAGAAAAATAATGATATTATAGTCTACCGAATTTAACTCGACACAAGCTTTATGTCGTCGACAAAGGTAACCAGTCATTACACATAGCTGCGCTTTTCAACAAAACCTTCGTAACTGCAGCTTAAAACAAGCTGCAGTTACGAAGCTTTTGTTTCAAAGCGACAATATACATAATCCCCAGGTTAATTCTGTTGCGATATGCTACAATTCTCCATACCTTGATCAGATCAGAAATGAGTGAAGTAATAAACATGTCGTCCAGTGTTATGTCCTCATCCGACAGTATATCCTGCAAAATAAAAATGGACACGTGGTCGTTTTTTTCAAAATTGATGATGTATTCTAGAAGAAAATCATCGATGTCATTGAAAAACCTCGTAACTCCGGCTTTAATCAAGCAGAAGTTACGGGGTTTTGCAATAATAACGACGAAATGTTTTACAATTTCAGTTCTAGGAAATCAGATTTAACAGACCAATTATCTTTTTAAAGCGGCCTGCTAGATCTATTTCATATCATATGCAGAAGAATAATTGTTTTATTCACATATGAATATGAAATCAATCATGCTTGTAAAACATCCATTCATTTAAAAATTGCCGCTGCACAATCTTGTGTAAAATACTTATTAAAGTGACATTTCAGAATTATTTTTACATAAATTTTACTTTTATTCTATCTGAAAGAGCATGTTTTCCTATGAAAATTCTGAAACATTCAAGCCAAAATATTGAACCGTTTACGAGAAATATATATTTTTGTGCTAAAATTAAACAAATTGTTGTGGACAACATTTCAGATTTATATAGAATTTGTCATTTCTGTCTCAACTTTTAAGGCGTATTTTTCGCTTATGAATAACAACTTCAAAAAGCTGATAGCATTTCTACGCATTAGAGTAAACAATCTTTGCATCAAGACATACTTTTTAAAACTGAAATAACTGTGAAATGTCACTTTAAAGGGAAATATTTTATTGTTTTTGTTACTGAATCCAAGTGCCTATGGTTCATATATTACGCAAAAGCTACACACAAATTATGTAAAAGATAAATTATTTGTATGCTTTCTTTTTTTACCAAGATGGAAATAAAAGATACGCTGAAACATTTTATTTCAACATGTTTAAGATTTACCTGAAGACTCCCTCTAGAACAGTGCTGCGACAGGATGTACACATATGGTGTTTCTACGCATGCGCCAATAAACCGGGAAATATTGTCATGGTTGAGTTCTTTCCGTAGCTGTAGCTGCTTCTTCAGTTCTCTGTCTATTTCCACGCTCTTCTTAATGACACGCTTGATTGACACCGTGGTACCCTTGTAACAACCAATCAGATTCTTCCGCCCCATTTCACTGCTCATGGAATGCTCCCGTTTTGAGTCACCCAAGAGTGTTGCTTTACATTCAGATTCGTCGTCGTAAGATAGAAACTTCTTGAATGGATGAGTTTTTGTGCCATTTTTCTGAAATTTGAAAATGGAATCGTGCATTGTTGAAACTGTTAAGCTATCGTGTGGTATTCACTAGCCAGTATGATTCCAAAATTGCGTTTAGAATTACACAACAAGCCATCTGATTGGCCGAGACATACGTCTCGTCCAATCAGATGGCTTGAAATGTAATTTTGAATATACAATCACAGCTCATGGAATGTTCCCGTTTTGAGTCACCCAAGAGTGTTGCTTTACATTCAGACTCGTCGTCGTACGATAAAAACTTTTTGAATGAAAGGCTTTTTGTGCCATTTTTCTGAAATTTGAAAATGGAATCGTACATTGTTAAAAACTGTTAAGCTATCGTGTGGTATTCACTAGCCAGTATGATTCCAAAATTACGTTTAAAATTTCACAACAATCCATCTGGTTGGCCTAGACATACAATAAAGGCCTACGTCTCGTCCAATCAGATGGCTTGTAATGAAAATTTAAATATACAATCACTGCTCATGGAATGTTTCCGTTTTGAGTCACACAAGAGTGTGTCTTTACATTGAGACTCGTCGTCGTACGATAAAAACTTCTTGACTGGATGACTTTTTGTGCCATTTTTCTGAAATTTGTAAATAAAATCCTACAATGCCATTTTTCTGAAATTTGAAAATAAAAATTATACATTGTTGAAATTATGCAGCTCTCATATTGAAACTGCATCATCTCGTTGTCCAATTGTTGATAACCACCATTGTCTTTCAGTGTGTACATGTATTACAAGTAATTAAGAAATAAAATCATACAATGCCATTTTTCTGAAATTAAAAATTATACATTGTTGAAATTATGCAGCTCTCATATTGAAACTGCATCATTTCGTTGTCCAATTGTTGATAACCACCATTGTCTTTAAGTGTGTACATGTATTAAATAGATCATTGAGAAAGCATGCATAATTTTGCCCTCTCTAAAGCAATCGCAAAGAAAAATAACATGCCATGGGTTAAGAATATCAAGGGGAATCAAAGAGCTTTACTAAACACCTCAAAGATGTGTTGCGATACCTAATCTGACAAGTCTATAATTTTTTCTCAATTTAGAGTTGGAAAAACTGCTCGTTTACATGAAATTTCCTCATTTAGCCCTTTCCCTATTAGCAAAGTTTTAGGGTGGTCTAATTCAAAATTTACCGTAGCCCACAAATTGGATGTTAATTGAATTTGGATTTGTGTGCAATATATCGTGGGAAATGTTGAGGCAAAATGAGAAGATGCTGATTATCGGCATTTTCTTCTTTTGCCTCAATGTTTTCCCAATCCTTTTCTTTTAGGGACGTCAAAACCAGATCTTATTTGGGAAAGGGTTAAACGGAAGATTATTGAACCGCTGCTGAGAAATCTAATCTTCATGTGAACTTTTAACCCTTTTCCTAATGATTATCATTTTCATGACCCAACGAGGTTCTCCTTAAAAAGTCATGCAACATTCTACTAATTCGGGCGAGTGTAAAATTTGGCACGACTGTGATAATGTTCTCGTACATATATTTCCATGACATTTCTCACTACTAATTCTCTTAGCAACATGGAAACAATTTGATGTACGAAATGGGTTTGGGTATTAGAAATCTTTACCAAGGAAATGTCTAAATCATTAATGATTTCATTTCAAAACCAAGAGATTTAAAAAAATATCATTGCTAGAAAGTAAACTATAGCTCACGATAATCGACCTGGCAGAGTAGCCCTAGCCAATAGGCTGGAATGCTCTGCCAGGTCATTTATCATGAGCTATACATGCACCAAAAATCAAATTTGTTTACCTTCTAGCAATGATAATTCGTTTTAGTTAAACCTCACGATAAATGACCTGGCAGAGCAGCCCATGCTAATCGAATGAGATGCTCTGCTATGTCATATATCGTGAGCTATACACACTTTATATGAGCTTTCACCCTAGAACAATCGGACAATCGAGTCGTAAAATGTAAGGATTACCAAATTGAATTGACTTGTCTATTTCATAAAGAATCTAAGAATTCGAAGCCATAAAACACTGATAAGAAATGGATCAGAACTTATATCTCTAAATCCTTTTCCGAATATGACCTGGTTTTGACGTCTAGCCTGTAATAGTTCCAAACCGTTTGTAAAAAAGGTAAAATGCTTATTGCCAACATTTTCTCGTTTTTTCTTAAAAAAAGTCTGTGATATATGTAAGCAAAGTTTTTTTATTACATCGTTTGTATGTCAATTTGTATACTCGTATGCATTTCTATTCAATACTCCATTTCAAGACTTTAAAAATATAAAATAAATACAGACACGGTTTACTCGTTGTTTCCCCATTTTAGGACTATTATAATTATATAAAGATAGAACATGGCTTGTTAAATTTTTATGCTCCCCGAAAAAAATTCGGGCGAGCATATAGTCGCCACGCTGTCCGTCCGTCCGTGTGTCCGTGTGTCCGTCCGTCCGTCCACAGCCATATCTCAGCAACCCTTGGACCAAATTCAATGAAACTTCACATGTGAACTCCCTGGGTCAATACCTAGGGACCTTTATCTCCGTTTGTAAATTTAAGGCTGCGTCATGGAAAAAGGGGCCTTAGTGTAAAAATTAGGTTTTCTCTTATTTCTCTTCAGCTAATAGACAGAATTTAATGAAATTTTGTGCTCATGTAATAAATAGGATGTTCTAGACCATATTCTATAAATAATGTGTGTATAAAAAAGCTGTCATGGGAAAAGGGGGCTTAATGTATGATAGTTTTTATTTTGTGACAAACGCTTATTCGGGGAGCATAATCCGTCTGTGACGGCTCTTGTTATACTTATCAGCATATTTGTTTTACTCTGTAGCAGGTTTCAGTTTGGAACTATCCAACTTTTTGCTGTTAGAGAAAGGGCTATTTTTCCAATAGTTTTTTGTTAAAATGAGTGTTCGTCCAAAGTTAGCTTACCCGTTTTTTCTGTTTGATGGGTGCAGTGTACTCCTCAGATATGCTCAACTCGACCTCCTTAAAGTCAACTTTCCATAACAGTCTATCCAGCTTTTGTTCGTATAGATAATGTCTGAAATGAATTAATTTAAACCATTAACAGACGGTAAAAATGTCACAAGCAATTTCTTCATTTTCTACAATGTTTTCCAAGTTACTTATTTTGTTGGGTGTCAAAAGGCGTCATTGTGTGGAAATAGGGTTTAACGTGTTTTATGTGAAAACATGAATGTAAGAGACACATTTTTCAAAATAGTGACTGATTGATTTGCAATTCATGATTGTTAATAGAAAGCAGCCAGTTTTTGCAAGTGCACGTCGGGTGACATTCGTGCAAAGAGATGCATTGTTCTGCGAAACTTGATATTGCTTGTGCAATTAAGGCTGTTGATTGTTCTTGCATTTCTTGATTTTTTTTTCTATTTTTCTTAGACGTCACCCCATAAAGGTTGATGGATGTTGTTTTAATCTAAAACCACGAGCGCACGTGAAACGTCGACAAATTGTAATTTAAGATCGGGTGATGTCATTAAAAATGCAATTTCCAAGTGACACTTCTGCCTTTAAAAGTGTTTTGATCGGTAAAACAAGGAAATTTTGAATGAAGTGCATTTAGTGTGTCATTAAGCTTAACATTTATAATCCAAACATTGTCAGGTTTATACACAATTACTCTTAAAACAGACATAAAGTTAAAACTTTTATTTAAAAAAAAGCATAAAATATTTCAAGAAGTCGGTGAAGATTGTCAGAGTTAAAAAGCAAACAATTTTTGAAACTGTCTTTTTATCGATATAATGGCAGACAATCTACTAGAATTTTACTCGTATATCATAATCACGGTGGATAACCCACGTGACTTTTGGGAATCGTTAACACCGAAAAAAATCGTCCGCTTTCATACATGTTTTGTTTAATTTCTCAGCTTATACTCTATTGATTTTGACGAGATAAAGTGCACGGAACGCGCATTTGAGAGAGCTAATCCCGTTTGTAACTCACTCTGCTCCGAATCCCGTGGTTTCTTCAAACATTCAAGCGAAAGTTTTCTTCTGTGCATGTGAACGATTCCCACTTTCGTTTTGCACTTACAAACACTTTGGCTCGAATGTTTGAAGAAACCATTTGGTTTCCACCGCCGATTGTTTACGACCGTGCTCGAATAAGTTAGGATACGTAACGACGCCACTCGAAAAAAAAAAAAAAAAAAAAAAAAAAACGATATTTTATGAATATTAAAATGGCCACATTACGGGTATTCTACCTTAACCGCTTGTTGTATGTAACACCATAGAAGTATTGAGGGAAAGTAAGTACATGCCGTTTATCGTAGCCTACGTAGTTTTATTTTTCCCGAACGCTTTCCTATATATCCGTAGAAAATAGGGCTTGCATTCGGAATGGATTGAGACTGTGCAATAAAATGAAAAATGAAATACAATAAAGATATACATCAATTTAAAACATCTGTTTCGTGTTTAGGGGAATTTGCATGATATGGATTGACAGAATGGTAATTTTAACCAAAAGTTACAATTACAGTTTTTCTCATTTCCTGTAGTCTTGCCTTTGCTTTCTATTCAATTCAGTAAACTATGAAGAAATGACAAAACAATAACTAGACGCGTTGAAACGAACACAGCCCGCTGAAGTGACCAGCAATTTTCTTTTGTCCCAATGTTTTCGCAAGCCTTTTTATTACGTAGGTCAAAACCAGGTCTTGTTTGGGAAAGGGTTACTTCTAACCGTCTTCCGAAATCATGCGGAGTCATTGAAATCTGTACTTCTTATACAAAGCATCCAAACAATATTAGGATTTTAGTCGAATAACCATGAGTGATGGGTTTATTTCCTATTCACATTAAGACATCCAAAGTGATACAGATATTCCATTTTGCAAGTTTCATGTTGCATTTATATGTAGCCTTCATGCCTATAGATGTCACATTAAATGCAATATATGTAAAAAATATCAAAACAAATGATGCACAGAGGGCATGGCTCGAGGGTTTGGTGCAAAACTATTGTAACTGCATTTGTAAAATTTTACAGGAGAGGGGAAACACTTACTGACTTTCTCAAAGTTAAATAGGAAAAATGTTTTTAAAATTCTAAATATCTTTTGAAGTATACAGACTTGAAACCTAATATTAGAACACATGTATTCGTTCCTAAAGATTCAGAAAATGCAAAAAAGTGAATTTCTGAAAATATGTAGTTACAATAGTTTTGCACTGAGCCCTGGATGTAAAATCTTACGTTGACATTTAGAATAGTTTCTAGACACAGCACAATTTCAGACGGTTAACCCATTACCACACAGTGGCTCTTTTTGACTCCCCTCAAGAAGATGGCTTTTGAAAACAATGTGGAAAATGAAGAAATTTTTTGCTTGTGACAAGAAATATCTTCATTTCCCACAATGTTTTCTATACAAAAAGACCCAAAAAAGTAAAATTTCATTCACTTTAAATTTTCGTCTGCAACATCTTTGAATTTGGACAAGTCTAACATTTTGCCGTTTGGTAGTTGGTTAAAGTCCGGTCATGATATGGCACGCGTTTACAAAAAATACCAAAGTTGGAAACAATATACCGAACCCAAAACTATCATTTTTTGCATGTGATAGTTCCAATCTTGCAGGTTTCTCACACCTACAAGAGTCGAACCGTCGCATTCAAAATTGCATTGAAAATTTCGTACACTTTTCCCTTGTTTACGCAGGTAAAATTTGTAAACATGTGTCACTGGTCATGGTATCTTGACTGGACAATAGTTGAATATTAAAGTGACATTTCACATTTATTTCATTTTTTAAAAGTATGTTTTGATGCAAAGATTGTTTATTCTAATGCTTAGAAATGCTATCAGTTTTTAGAAGTTGTTATTTATAAGCGAAAAATACGCCTTTAAAGTTGAGACAAAAATGACAAATTCTATATATGATATATATATATATATATATATATATATATATATATATATATATATATATATATATATATATATATATATATATATATATATATATATATATATATATATATATATATATATATATATATATATATATATATATATATATATATATATATATATATATATATTATATATATATATATATATATATATATATATATATATATATATATATATATATATATATATATATATATATATATATATATATATATATATATATATATATATATATATATATATATATATATATATATATATATATATATATATATATATAAATCTGAACTGTTGTCCACAACGATTTGTTTAATTTTAGCACAAAAATATATATATATCGTAAAC